>CM069438.1:49102805-50408751 GCA_035610365.1 Aquatica leii | reverse complement strand
GTGCGAAGTTTTAAATAAATAACAGTGTACACCGAATCGAGTGAACGTGACTTATAGTGTAAACAAATCTTATCGTCGCGTAAGTGATAGCATATTATTGTTTTATATAAATTTCTGTAAGTTTTTATCCTTAGATATTTAAATTTAATTAGTTCGGTTAATTTAAAAGTGTACATATTTCTAGAATAAGTAAACGTATTTTTAGTCGTTTAAATAAATTAGTTTTTAATAAATAAATACTCAACAGTGGTGTCGGTGTCGGGTTCGCGATTTTTATTAGTGTAAATACCATTAAGTAATCTAATATCGCTCCCGTATTTGATTGCGTAAATAGTGTAATCATAGCTAAATTCGTGTTTATTAAACTTTTTCTTTAAACAAGTGCGTGATCGCGATATTAATAAAATTCGTTTCCGTACACTAGTGCTTTAATACTAACAAGTGGATCGTTATTAAAATTTTGTGTTATACAAAAACTGCATTTTAAAAAGTAGTGTATTTAAACTTTATATTCGTGTTATATTTAAATTTATGCCGGTAACGCGTTCGCAAGCAGTTAAAATGGATGCAAAGCTATTTGAATTTCTTGAATCAATAAAAAATGGTCAAGAATCGATGAATAGAAAAATGGAAGAAAATTCAAGAAAAATGGAAGAAAAGTTTTACGAAAATTCTCAGAAAAATAAAAGAAAAATTATTTGAAAATACCCAGAAGATAGAAGAAAAACTGATGGAAAATTCTAGACGTTTAAAAGAAGAAATACAAACGAGCATAGAAAATCAAATAAAAAGTGTTCAAGAGGAAACCCAAATAGATATTTTAAATTTAAAAGAAGAAATTTGCGAATCTATGAATGACAAAATAGAAGCAGTAGGAGATAGAATGAAACTGCTTGAAGAAAGAATGAACCAAATGATTTGCCATGGTGAAGGAAGCGTCACGAGCGAAGATTTAATAATGGACCACCGGGAAGAAACCACCCACAAGTTTAAAGTTGTACCTCCGAATTTTGATGGTAAAGTTCCATGGTCAACCTACTACAAGCAGTTTGAAGCCGCAGCTACAGCTAATGGTTGGAGCAACAAGCAGAAAGCGACGTCTTTAATTGTGTCTTTACGTGGAGAAGCGCTTGGAATTTTGCAAACTGTTCTGGACCATCTGCAAGAAAATTACGAACTCTTAATATCACGATTAGAAATGAGATATGGAAATGCCCATCTTTAACAAGTCTATCAAGCTCAAATTAAAAGTCGGGTTCAGAAAGCTGCCGAAAGTCTTCAAGAGTTTGAGGCTGACATCGCTAGATTAACACGGCTTGCGTATCCTACAGCACCAGACACCTTCTTGGAGCAGTTGGCGATTCAAACCTTTGTAGATGGCCTCCGAGACAGCGAAACACAGCAGACTCTCCGGTTAGCTCGACCGAAGACGTTGGATGACGCATTAACCCATGCTTTGGAGTTCGAAGCGGCGAAACAAGCGTCGCACCGAGGCAGCCATAAGCTCCGTTGTGCTGCAAAAGTATCCTCGCACACAGAAGAAAGCATTGAAGACATAGTGCGACGGGTATTTCGGGAACGAGTAGCTCGAGGAAGAGAACTGACGTGCTGGAACTGCGGAGAAGTGGGCCACGTACGACGCCGTTGTACTAAGCCCAAAAGAAGACCAGAAGAGCGTCCGAAAAACTAGAACAGGTCGACCAAATGGGGCGAAAGTCGACCTCAACGAGCCATGCCCCGGAGATTACCATTCAAATGGCATCGCCTAGGGAGCAGTTGCATAGCATTTATCTCGATGGCAAGATCAATGGAAGAAGCGTTCAGTTACTGGTTGACACGGGAGCGGCGAAGACCATCATTCGTCCTGACATGTTATTGGAAAACGAGAAGACATCACCAGTAACAGTACGACTTCGAACGGCGACGGGCGACGAAATACCTACTCACGGACAAGTCAAAGTAACCATTGGTTTGGGAAATGGAGTACTCGACCATCAAGTACTGGTAGCCGACATCACGGAAGAAGTTATCCTGGGAACGGACGTGATAAAGAAGTATGGGTTCCATTTGGATATGAAGAACGATGTCCTGAAGATCGACAATAAAGAAATTCCTTTTCATTCGTCAGAGAAGGCAGCCGTGCGAGTCTTATTGAGTGAAGACGTGATTCTGCCTGCAAGGACTGAAAGTGTGGTGATTGCACGCCTGGCGGCTTAGTTGAAAAGGGACTACTCGTTGGCAGAACCTTAGTACGAGTAAAGAACACGATGCCAGTAAGGATCTTAAACATCAACTCAGATCCTGTAACGTTGAAAAAGAAGATCGTGGTAGGCCAATGCACGCCAGTATCACAAATTGTGAGATGCGTGAAGTCGAACGAAGATACGTCGCCGAAGAAGTGTCCACAACATCTATTGGACATTCTTACCACCAAATGCCAAAACCTCAGCCAAGACCAGCTGGCTAAAGTTAAAGTGTTGATCCAAGAGTACCAAGATGTGTTCGCGCTGGAGAGTGGCTCCAAAGGAAGAACTAACGTGGTGAAACATAAAATTAATACCGGAGACGCTCGGCCGATACAACATCCACGCAGACTTCCTTTGGCGAAAAGAGAAGAAGCCGAACAAATAATTACGGATATGGAGAGGGAAGGCGTGATTGAACCTTCAAGTAGCCCATGGGCATCCCCAGTGGTACTCGCAAAGAAGAAGGATGGATCAACGAGGTTTTGTGTAGACTACAGACAGCTAAACGACGTGAGCAAAAAGGACAGCTACCCTTTACCCAGAATTGACGATACGCTAGACACCCTGTCAGGATCCCAGTGGTTTTCTACGTTAGATTTAAAGAGTGGATACTGGCAGGTAGAATTAGAACCCAAGGATCGTGAAAAAACAGCTTTTACTATCGGAACTGGTTTGTGGCAGTTCACTGTAATGCCCTTCGGCCTGTGTAACGCTCCTGCAACGTTCGAGCGTTTGATGGAGACCATCTTGCGCGGATTGTCTTGGAAGACGTGCTTGGTTTACCTGGACGACGTGATCGTGGTTGGGAGGTCGTTTGAAGAACACTTGAACAACTTGAAGGAAGTGTTCCAGCGATTACGTGGGGCTAACCTCAAACCGAGCCCAAAGAAGTGCCACGTATTTAAGAAGGAAGTGCAATACCTTGGCCACGTCGTATCTAGAGATGGAGTAAGGGCTGATCCAGACAAAATCCGAGCAGTGCAAGCATGGCCAAGACCAATCGACAAACATCAGGTCCGAAGTCTCCTTGGGTTATGCACTTATTGTAGAAGATTTGTCCCCGGATTTGCCATTATTGCCAAACCATTGACAAAATTAACCGAAGAAAAAGCAGAATTTAGATGGAATGAAGACTGCGAAAATTCTTTTAATAAACTAAAATAGGCCCTAATTACTTCGCCGATTTTGAGTTATCCAAGAGAAGATGGAAAGTTTGTTTTGGATACCGACGCAAGCAATCTGGCCATAGGCGCGGTCCTTTCGCAGGTTCAAGATGGACAAGAAAAAGTTATCGCGTATTTTAGCAAGGTTTGTCGAGGCCAGAAAGGAATTATTGCGTGACTAGGAGGGAGCTGTTAGCAGTCGTTAAGTCCATCGAACATTTCTACAAGTATTTGTATAGACGAAAATTTTTACTGAGAACAAACCACGCCGCTTTAAAATGGCTTCTGCAGTTCCGTAACCCAGAAGGACAAGTGGCAAGATGGATCGAGAGGCTGCAAGAGTATGACTATGACACAGAACACCGTGCCGAAAGCAGTCATCGGAACGCTGATGCCTTGTCCAGAAAACCATGTCCGGCGGACTGCAGCAATTGTTCGCGACTGGAAGAAAAAGTCGAATGCCTCCGGAGAACTGCTATGGTTGATGATGAGTGGGAACCTGAGCAGTTACGTCGCGAACAAGAAGACGATCCTGAAATAAGACTACTCCTGGACTGGAAAGAAAGCGGCCGACGACCAACCTGGGAAGAAGTGAGTGCTTTGAGCAGAAACATCAAAGCGTACTGGGCGCAGTGGGACTCCTTGATAGTAGAAGACGGTCTTCTTAAGCGATCCCTAGAAAGTGTTGAGGGTACGGGAAATAGACTACAGTTGGTAGTGCCAAAGAGCCGGGTGGCAGAAGTGTTGAAGCATCTCCACGATGGGACATCAGGAAGACACTTTGGCATTAAGAAGGCATTGGGTAAAGTACGAGAACGATTCTACTGGATGAACTGCAAAGAGGACGTCATGAAATGGTGCCGTAATTGCACGGTCTGCGCATCAGGAAATGGTCCAGCGAGAAAGCGCAAAGCACCCATGAAGCAATACAACGTAGGAAGCCCTTTGGAAAGAGTAGCGATTGACATCGCAGGGCCGTTCCCAGAATCCGATTCGGGAAATAAATACATCCTGGGCCCGTATTCTTGAATTTCTGGGAACAGAACTTCACCAAAAATTGGGCGTGGTTCACCTTAAAACGGTGAATTTCATATTCTTGAAAGTGTGACTGTGAACTGGACGTTCCCGGTGGGAATTCTATTCCCCGCCCTTAACCTAAGAGAAAACGAACTCCCGCGCAAAGATTTCTAACCTCAACATTTGTTTTGATTTGTTTTGTCGATTTTGTGTTTTTACTTTTTATGAAAAATGGATGTGGATAATTTCAATAATATAATCTTGAATAACATCATCTAAGAAGATCTGGAAGACGCTACGGGAGAAGTGGAAATAAGAAGGAACGTTCTGCCCCAAACAAAATGTTATAATATAATCCAGAATTTCTAAACAAGTGCTTTAACTTCACGGTGATGTACCTAAGGTACAACATTTTATTTCATACTGTCTAATATGGATTATATTTTCTCTTGATATTTTCATACCAGCAATGTAAACTATCAACTTATGTCACATCACCTTCGAATTTGATGTTGCTTTGTGTCATTAAAGAGCAGCATGGAAATTATTTGAGTCTTACTTAAAGACACTTCCCAGCTCTGACTCTGTAATAATTGATCTTTGTAATAACTCACCAACCAGCTTCAATCCGAAGTTTATTGGACTTAAATTGATAATTTAATTGAGCATCTACCAAACAGTATAAAATAAAATACATATGACTATTGCTTACCGCCTTTCAATTTAAACGTTCAAAATTTAAAAAATATGTGTATAAATTAAAAAAATAAAGAATATTGTGGGACTCCTACCGCAACAAAACTAAAGTGTGAGGTTAAATGACTTGTTTTGCTTTGGTACACGAACTTTAACACGTTTCGTAGGTTCATTGACACTTGAATACTTGTCAACACTGTGCACTATTAATATTTTCTCTCTGCACTCACGAAGCGTTCAAGAATAATATATTTTTGTTCCCGGGAGTGAAGGTGAATTAGCTTTCCCTGGGAACGTGTCGGAGAACGCTCCCTTCCCCAATAGTCAAGAATACGGTACCTGGTGGCGATGGATTATTTCACGAAATGGACGGAGGCTTACGCCATACCCAATCAGGAAGCCGCTACCGTCGCAGACGTATTGGTAAAGGAGTTTTTCTGCCGGTTTGGAGTTCCGTTGGAATTACACTCCTATCAAGGCCGCAATTTTGAGTCTGGGCTGTTTCAAGAAGTTTGCCGACTATTGGGAATTAAGAAAACTAGGACAACGCCTCTCCATCCTCAATCTGATGGCATGGTTGAACGGATGAATCGAACAATGGGCAAGTACTTAGCCAAGGTAGTGTCGGAACACCAAAGAGACTGGGATCAGTACTTGCACCTTTTCTTAATGGCATACCGATCATCCGTTCACGAAAGCACAGGCCAAACACCATCCTGTGTCATGCTCGGTCGCGAAATACGATTACCATGCGATCTTCAATTTGGACGAAGACCGGAAGAAGAAGTTGCTGGAGAAGATTACGTCAGCAAGCTGGTCAAGAGGCTAGACGAAGTACATGAAGAGGTCCGTAAAAACACACAAAATGCCAGCGACAGGATGAAAACAAGATATGACGTCAAGGCGCAAAATGGTGGGTTTCAACCTGGCGATATGGTCTGGTTGTATAATCCTCAAAGGAGACGTGGTTTGTCGCCATAGTGCAAAGGCAATGGGGGGGACCCTATGAAGTCGTGCAGCGTATTAACGACGTCATATATCGCATCCGAAAACCGCCCAGAGGCAAGCCAAAAGTGGTTCACGTCGATCGTCTAGCCCCGTTTGCTGGCGATAACCACAATACGCAAGTTCAGGTCCGAACCAGAATAATAAGTAGCAGAACCAGGAATCCAATCGAAGAAATGGAGTTCGAGAAGTTTATAAATTTATACGGAGGTTCTGGAAAAGCTAGGTTCGGAGTTACCACCGAGGAACAACAAGATCTGTTCCAGACACAAAAAGATTACGCCATCGCACATTGCGTGAGCGAGGATCTTGACATGTCTAGAGGGGTTGCAGTCGTGTTTAAAAAGAAGTTTGGGCAGCTAGATGAATTAAGAAGACAGCAACCGGCAGTCGGAAAAGTTTTAGGACTACCTGGTGACGGACGCTTCGTTTTCTATTTGGTCACCAAGAAATACTCACGTGTCAAGCCGTTATACAAAGATCTGTGGCGAACATTATGGAGTCTCAAGAGAGAAATAGAGATCCAACATGTTAAGAAATTGGCAGTACCCAAGCTTGATTGTGGCTTAGATCAACTGAATTGGAGGACAGTTCAAAACATGTTGGAGGTCGTCTTCCGAGGAACAGGCATTCAAGTGTTGGTCTGTAGTTACCAACCAAGGAGAATATTGGGTCAGGAAAAGTCCATTGACTGTTACTTTTATGATCAAGGAAGTTGCCAAAATGGAGAAAGCTGCCGCTATCGCCACGATCCTTTTTACCGGTGTCGCATCCAGTTTCCTGTTCTGGGACAGAACAGTCCTAAGAAGGGGGCAGTGAAACGTTCGAGAAGTTATTTGCAAAGGCAAGAGCCTTCTAGAAGCTGTTATCCATCTTCTAGAAGATATACCGAAAAATAAGGAACACTCCAGAAGGATTTCTTTATGTGTATATATACCGACGGAACAAATTCGTAGGTCAGTTATTGCCGTAATGCGAATACAGCAGTGTTAAGAAGATTATTCAAGTTGAAATAATTAAGTCGTTAGCGCGTGTGTGTACATAAATATACAGAGAATAATCTTGTACGTGATTTTAGTGTAAACAAGTGTGTGAAGCTATCCGCGGACTTTATCTTATCTTAATTAGTGTAAGTGTTTTTATTAAATATTATTAGATTTAATTAGTTCGGTTAATTTACAATTGTACATATTTCTAATATAAGCAAAACATATTTTTAGTCGTTTAAATAAATTAGTTTTAATAATAAAATTCGCTACAATATGAAACCAAACAACATTTCTTAATAAGATTTTGTGACATATCTTGCAAGAAAAGCATTTTCTGAGAAAAACCACTTTTTTGAAAATTTCCGACACTTAAATATTGAATCTGGTTGAAATAATGTACATTTGTCTAATTTATGAATCAGAATATTTTTTCTGAGTAACAGTTTGTTGTATCTCCTAGAGATAAACCAGTTTCTTAGTAAAAAAAAAAATTTTTTTTGGAAATTTCCAAGAAATACTTTTATCAAAATTTTGCATATTTGCATAATTTATTATTATGAACAACTCGTCCCAATAACTACTGTAGTAAGTTCTACAAAAAAAACTTTTTTGAAAATTTCCTAACGTTTAATTGGGTTGAAATTTGACACACGTGTATAATATATGAATCCAAACAAGTTTTCTTAATAAGATTTTGTGATACATCTTGCAAAAAAAGCATTTTCTGGGAAAAACCACTTTTTTGAAAATTTCAACATACTTAAATATAGCATTTGGTTGAAACTTTGTACACTTGTGCAATTTATGAATTAGAATCAGTAAATTTCCAAGACATGAGCATATGATAATTGATGCCAATAAGAGATATTCCCTGTATAGACAAACTGAGATCTACGATTAATTACATATAAGTAAATAGACACTTACTAATCGGGGTTGTACAACTGATAATACTCTTGAGTTGCTGAATTTGAATCATAAATCTCTTTCCTAAGCACCAATCCACGTACATAATCCGGATCTAACGTTAATGCTTTCGTTATGTAACAAAGACATCCAATCGAGTCTCTTATTGCGAATAGAACCATAATCAATTTATCGAGACAAGGCCAATGTGCTTCATTGCATTGTAATCCCTTCAACATAAAGTTGTAATATTCTTACTAAACAACGAATATTAAATTACCTGAGAAAAAGCATAAGCTGCCTGCCGAAACCGATCCAATTGCAAAGCCAAAGTACCAATTTTGTGCCATAAAGTTACATCAGTAGTATCCAATTCAGATGCATATACGTAATTCGTTAACGCATTCGCAAGATCATTTTTTTCTTTGGCGATATGCCCAAGATTCATGTAGCAAGAGTATTTAAGCGTCGACATAGTCTTCGGTAAACCCCCTTGACTTTCAAGCTGTGGGATATTATCCTGCAGTAATTGTTGCAGCAAAACCTCAGCTTCTTCATATTTTTTGCTGTATTGGAACCGTAAAGCAGAGTTATACAAATCTAAGGCATTTTCTTCCTGCAATAAAAAACGAGTGATGATGAATGAAACTTGCATTAACTTACTTGCGCTTCTTTTCGAATTGTTGGGGCGTCTTCATCTGATAAAGAATCGCGATTTAAAGCCCTAATTTTTAACATTTTTTAGTTTAATTCATTGTGCGAAATTGAAAAAATTTAAAGGTTAGGTTATGTTTGTATAAAATTTGAACGATTTGATGAACATTATTTATACACAATAGAGTTATATACAAAATACTTATTTCCTACACGCATTTTGTCGTTAAAACATAATTAAGGCGAAATAAAACTTAATATAAAAATATTTTATTAGGATAACACCATCAACGACCTTTTTAATTTCTCTCTTTGCCGGCGCCTCTTCTCCCCAGCTTTTTTCTTCACTGTAGCATCTTTGAATAACTGTATGCTTTCTTGTTCTTCAATTTCTCTCTGAATAAACTGTAATCCGTATAAATTATACCCAATCATATCCTACAATAACAAATTCGACCAATCAAATCAGACTTACGAACCACTTACTCTCAATTCTTCAGTTTTTACCATAGCCAACTTATTCAATTGTCTTAGATTGGACAATAACGCATGGTTAGCAACTATAGGAGCGTGGTGAATCTTCAGCAAAAACATCGCAATTTTACAAATGAGCTCGTTTTGGAAACCGCTCAGTAACAACGACGGCAACATCTCCAAAATTTTACACACTGACGAAAACGGTAGAAGAATGAGCGCTTCCTCCAAGTCGCTGTTATAAGTCTCAAATTTTAACAGTATTCGTACATAAATATAGCTCACCTAGCTCGTATTCGTTTAACAGTCTCAAACAGAAACTCTTGAGTAGTGGTGACGCCGTAAGCTTGCATTAATGGATGCGCTTGAGGCGAAGGTATACTTTGAGTGGAGTTCACTTGCAACGCAGCGTGTTCATCCAACTGCTCCTGATACTTATCGCATATTTCCAAACACTCTAAAATATTCTCAGCTCCTTTTTCGCTTCCGATAGTCTTTTTAGAAGGTAAATTGAGAGCAGTTTGTCCTGGCACTGCAGTTTGCTCGCCTGTGGCTAATCCATCTTGCTCGGCACGTTCCTCTTCTTGTTCATCTTGAAGAACCAACGGTTGCTCGGATTTTTCATACAAACGTAGAACTCGATCCCCTCCACAAGAAACCACGTATTGCCCGTTGGGACTTACAGCCAAACTCCAAGCTTCACCGACATGCCCTTGCAACGTTATAATTTTATTGAAAGAATCTCCATCCCACTCCTTAACTTTTCCATCTTTACCACACGTGAAGAAATAGTGTGTGCGTGGCACAAATTGAATACCCGTAATTGAATCATCGTGCGCAAAGATACTTTTATGACAATCGCCAAAGTCCATTCCCCAAATTTTTACGTTGCGATCTGCAGAACCCGTCACAATTAACGCAGAATCCGAAGAAATATCCATACAAAGCACCGGAAGCTTGTGTCCATACAACGACAAGTAAAACTTAAACGTGTCAACGAAGAATATTTTCACGGTTGAATCTAAAAGCGCAGCTGCAATGAATTTTCCATTAGGTGATAATCTCACACACAAAACCGTGTCTTCTAATTTTAAAGTTCGTTTATGTACTAACGATAAGACCTTAGCCTTGCTTTCACTTTTGCTATCGACGATTAATTCAAACTGCCAAAACTTCACGGTTTGGTCGCCACCACCAGTCACACAACCTCTCTACAAACAATAATTATGGTATCGTCCGATGTTCGGAATAATTTACCAAATCCGGTGTTAGCGATATAGACCACAGCTCACTACCGTGAGCTGGAATTTCTTCTAAGATATCTCCGGCTGCAACGTCCAATATAAGTAGTCGACCGTCTTTAAGCCCAGCTAAGACATGGCGATCTCCAGGTACGAATGTTATCGATATAATAGACCTAGAAAAAATCCGTAGAAAAGTGTAAATTGTGTATTAAAACAAACCCAGTTTCGATTGTGCGTAAACAAGACAACGTTTGACGATTCCACATCTTTGCTGATTCACCGCTACCAGAAACAATCGCCAAGCTATCGCTGCTAAACGCAACTGCACGAACTTCGCTGTGATGTCCTTGAGCCGTAACAGCTCGCAGACACTGAGCCTCCGCATCTTTAACATGCACCTGAACAGTATACAACGCCATGGTGTTATTAGCAAACGTTACTAATACTCGTAACTCGCCCCCAACACCCATAACAAAGCTGTGACACTTAGGTTTATGCGACAACTTCAACGAAGACAACCGCCTGACTTCGTCTTTAGGACTTAAAACCTG
Organism: Aquatica leii; assembly: GCA_035610365.1. Taxonomy (NCBI): domain Eukaryota; kingdom Metazoa; phylum Arthropoda; class Insecta; order Coleoptera; family Lampyridae; genus Aquatica; species Aquatica leii. The sequence continues at coordinate 50,397,806 of CM069438.1, read as the reverse complement.
TTCCACAGCCTCGGGTTCTTCCTTCAACTCGGTGGTGCCGTCTTTCCTAAAATCATCAAAAATGTACCCGTCAGGATTAAATCGTATTAAGAAATAACCGTTCTTTCTTCCTTTCCTTCCGTAACCGTTTCTTTAACCTAAGCTGTGCCTCATCGTCCGTACAAAAATAAAACAATTCGATCTGGGCATCCGTCCCTTGACAACCTAAAATCTGGCTAGAAGCATCGCACACGATTGATGTGACACGACCACGTCCGGCCCGCAACAACGAACATGTTTTGTGGCACTGAAGAGGATGCGTTGGATCGTCGTTGTCATCGATCCTAGCTAATTCTAAAGTCGACGTTAATTGATCAATGGGAAGTTTCTCATCCAAATTAGCGTCTTTATACGACAATTTCCACACCCTCAACTCTGCATCGCCACATCCAGTCACCAAATATTTATCATTCTTCACTAAAGTCAACGCCCAAACCTACGAAACCTTCGTAATTTGAGATAATCGAGGCAATAGTATTTACCTCAGTGTGATGACCGACTAAAGTTTTAAAGCAATGCTGCGTATCGAGATCCCAAAATTTAACGAACGTGTCTTTGGCACCTGTAATAAGTACAGGTTGTTGCGACATAAACGCGACTTGTGTGATAGGACCACGGTGCCCTGATAAACGACATAACCCAGCTTCGGCAACAGTATCCCAAACAATAACATCCGTATCCTTAAGAATATTAATTAATAAATTATTATACGTCTAAGTATACCTTACCTTCGAACCTGATGCTAATTTATGCCCAAAATTATCGTAAGCCAATGCAGTTATTTCCGAACGATGACCCGAAAAGACACATACTACTTCAGCAGTTTCTAAATCGTAAATCTGAATGTTACCATCAGCATAACCGACAGCTAAGTTACGTTTGTTGGGGCTTGCTGCTAAATAAGTAGCCGGTACCTTCTCACCAGTTAATACCTGCGCCTATAAATGCTTAAATAGAACCATTGCTCCAATAGATAAATCAAACGTACCCGTTCACCTAATCTTAAATCAAAAACAACTACATGTTCGCAAGCACCGACAGCAACGTATCGACCTTCTTGTCCATTCAAAACTACAAAAACGGCGTTACAATTTGCACTTGCAACTATGTTAAAATTCCCAGCTGGAACGTAACGTAAATACTCTGTGGTGAGCCCCATTTGATTAAATTAAACTATAAAAAGTTGTTTGTTATGGCATTGTATGATAGGTATAACCTCACTTGTGATTAAAACACGTGCTTGATGACGTAACTTTTAAACAGAGATTTGATTGGTCCAGAATATTGTTATACACCTACTAATCTAATAAATTAAAAAGTTATTGAATTCAAAATTTGTATTCATCATACATAATAAAAGTACAAAAATGAATACATAGCAACGTCATCAAGTTTTAGGAGCACAAATATAGCAAAACTTCTATTAATGATTACTTTTTTATACCGCGTAGTTCAAAAAAAAAGAAAGGAATACTAGATGACCTACCTTCCCTTATATACACACATAATTCGTTTACACTATTATTAGATACATATGTATTTGATGTACACAAACTTCAACCTAAATTTTGTTTGTCAGTCAGTCGGCATCAAGTTTTAACATAACGACGAGTATGAAGACAAAGAAGGACGTGGACCCATCATAATGCCCAAGTTTGCTTGGTATAAGTTTGTCACAACGTATAGATAAAGTTTAAAAAATATAGAAAAGATAATCTTGTAAGACCAGTAGGATGATATAACTATAACTGCGTGCTGTGAGCGTACGTAGTTTTGTGGCTCACCTACTTTACGGCTTACCCTCGCTTCCAAAGTTAATACTATAAGTAAGACAATCGGGATATGGAACAATCATAACTAACAGGTTAACTCATTATCCATTTCACGACAAACGATGTGCTGGATTGCCAGAAACGTCCCATGACGAACAGCATTCAAAACGCTAATGCGTTTAAATGACGGATTTAACGAATTTGGAAAGCCTCTCGTCCTAGAAAGTTTAAAATTTTAACTCAGTGTTTCACAGCCGCTGATATGCACACAAGATCAAGACCTTTAAGTGTCGCTTGGGTGTTGAAAAGAACGGAAAGTTGTCGGTCGATACGTGCTGCTTCAGCAATGTGCTCGTGCCAACTTTGCCTAAGACTGTTACCAACCTTTTTCTATAGCGGGTCCTGGGAAAAAACAAAATGACCACTGACGCAATCTTTTCTCTAATCTCCATCCAGTAGGGTTTGCAACCAGTGGTATAGCAAAATTTAATTAGAATTACGACAATGAACGAGTAATGACATGTAACAATTCCCCTCCCCCAGTAAATTTAAAAGCTGGAAACGACGAAAAAAGTTTAAAAGAAGACAGAAGTTTATACGTAAGCCAAGGATCAAACTATAAAAACTCACAATCATCCCACTTTTATCGAAAGACCCAACCCAGATGAAGAGAAAAAACTTTCCGACGTAAGGAACTCCAAGTAGTGAGATCTTTGAGAAAAAAGCCACCAAAGCGCCTTCAGAACACAACTAATGAGATGATTCAGTTTAAATTTAAATCCAATTAAAGACGCTCGAAATTACCTAAGCATCGTCATCTGGCGGAAAAACCCATAACTACAAATCCGGATGCACATGATCTGTTTTAATGGGGGTTGCGCACGCTAGAGGTGGTACGTCGAAAAGAGAATAGTACTAGCTTATGTATAGAACAATCAGTATTGATAATAAAAAATTTGTGTAAGGTTTGGTTTTCTTTGTTGTGTGAAATTTTATAGATTTGTAACTAAATGTATTAGCTAGCTAACGAAGAGTGAAGAGCAACAGTGGCTTTGTGTAGATATTTTTTTGTTTATAAAAGGAAGCTATTTAAACTTCATTGCCATTTTGTTTTTGTTCGTTGTATATCTTTATTGTGTTTTAGAATCAATTTGCGTTAAGTTCTTATATTATTTTCTCTGCAAGTAATTTATGCTAATCTCTGGCTTCAACTCTAAATGATGCATAATAATATATTTGTTTTTTTGTACATTTATAATCTGATGATACAGAAGTTAGTCAAAGTTAAGACATCCTTTCGGTCGTAATATTTACGTATTGATGGTGATTCTAATGGGTTTTTGGGTGCTATTGAGGCAACTCTCAGGGTGTTGGGTTTGGTTGCGTGTTGTTTGTTAATTTAGTTAAAGAGGTTCAGACTACATAGCGTTTATTTTTCATTATTTACAGTATGTACATTACATTTGACGTTTTTGCGTGCTTCGTTCTTCTGGCAGATGCGGAAACGTATCACGTGTCGGCGTGGGTCACGAAGCGTAGCGATGTTAGTTGGCAGCCCGTCGTACGCCAATACACGGAGGTTTAGCGGTCGTAGTTCCCAAGCGCGTGTGGGCGTGGCTGACGGCGTTTTGATCGGCGAGTCTGGTAACGGCGTTACTGGTCGGACTGGATGCGTGCGGTTCAGGAAACACGTTTTGGCGGTGCTTGCGCTCTCTCGCTGGTTTCGAAGACATTGGTACCACGTGCTTCTTGGGGCTGCCCGCGATATCGTTCAGCGGCGGGAGCTTTGTACGCAGGGTCGCTATACAAGCAGATCGGGTATCGCTATGTGAGCAGACGAGGTGTAGTTATACGAGCAGACTGGGAGATCCTTCGCTATTGAGAGCAGAAGAACTCTGCTTTTTTCTGCGCGAGGGCCTCGGTTATAAAGGCCGACGAGCGCCTCTGATTGGTGGGCGCGCGTGGGGATGCGCGCGTGGTTGAGCTGGCTGTGGCCAGCGTACTGCTGACGTGCGTCCCCTGTTCCGGGTAGCGCATTACCGAAGTACATCACAAGTTTGATAACAGATAAAGACATCATAGTGTGCATTGCTTTGTAAAATGTAATCTAATATCTTGGGTCTATGATATAGAGAAGTGCCTGCTTTTTTGTGTTAAAGTTGCGGTAGGTTGCTTTCTGAATGGATCCTATAGGATCTTTATAACTTTTGTTGTTTGTTGTTTGATATATGCTTGTGTGTTTATTATATATGTGTACTTTTAGTTCTTGTTTATTTGTCTCGGCCATTCAACTAATAGCTGGGTTGCTTCTGTAACTAGGACCCCAGTATCCATTGATAGGCAGTCAGTTAACTAACTCTTAAACCTTTAAATCTGATATATCTGTGCATTCCTTTAAATGACTTAAATTTGTTATGTTTTAACTTTTCGATGTTTATTGATATCTTTGATTATAAACCGGTTTCATGATAAATCTAAATTATGTAATAGTCTTGTATTTATATTCAGTAAGAGAACCGAAGGACATTTTTCGCCTGTTCTTCTTCTTCTACTGCAGGTTTCGCCAAACAGGCAAAATTTCGGTTCAAATTTAACGAGTTCCACTTGAATAACACATCATTTTTTTACTGTATGTAGATGAGATACCTAAGCACCAGAAAACGAGAAAAGAGTTTTTCTCAGAGAGCACTAAACGAACCCACAACGGTAGGAGTAAGAGGTCAAGCGCCAAAAAACTCCCTCTTAGACACAACCCCAAGGAACTGATTACGAAGGAAAAAGATAATATAGGCGATAAAGAAAAGGAACGAGGAATGACTCGAAGAATCTTATCACAACCTAAGGCTTTCCCGATAGAGTGCGTCGAAGTCTTAATCTTAACACACCTCAAGCTCTCGCGTCATAAAACAAAACGCGCGTTGTTGCTTCTTCTCTCCAACGTTAGTCAACACAAGCGCACATCACCGCATCCAGTACTCACTTGAGCCCAATAGTTTTCCTCCTACCCAGAAAAGGAGTCTTGTCTAAGACCAGCAAAAACAAGGCTCAAGATATCCGCCCACTCTGAAAGTATATAAAAAGAACTACAGCCTGCACTCGCTCGACTGTAGTTGGAAGCGGTGACTCCTCCATCAAGTCTGCCGTACGGTTGCCGAAAGGCCCAGAGTTTCGGCTACCGAGTCGAAGACAATTAACCTTTTCGGACACGTAACCGTTGGTTTTCCACAACAAGTGTTCCCTTACTTATAATGACAGATTAAAAGAAGAGACAGAAGGACAGGAAGAAATAAAAAGAAAAAAAGTACGATGTTGTAAGACTCGACAATTTCTTTCTAGATAGCCAAACCAAAGCGACCTACCTTACTGCCAAACAACCACTCAAAACAGGAGATAAATCCCACAGGCAGGCAACGCCTATGCAAAAGTTTAAAGTCGTCAAACGACAGAATAATGCTTCTAAGAAAAATCTCAAAACCCAAAGCAAATTTAGCCAACTCCACAACCCAAAAAAAAATTACGGAGTATCAAAAGGCAAGGCTTACAAAGTTAATTAATTAATCACCCACTTAACGCTATTTACTATGAGCGAACTATCGCTTTGTCCAGAGCTATCGGAATATACTTATTCTATCTTAAAAATAATTTGGTGTGGTTTTCGTACTGTAGGAATTTTGACCTATGATACGTCATTTTACATAATGGATACATAATAAAAAGTTCACTTCCATTTTGTGCGTTAAGAAAGTTATACGTATGTGCTAGAGCTTTTGAGTTTTCACATTTTTAAGTATCTTAAATCATCCGGGATGATTCTGTATAGTAAATGGCGGGTTAAGATGTGGTTGCTATGAGAAATTCATCAGGGTAAGAATGAATTTTTATTTTACAGCGCAGTTTGATTTTTCTATTTTATTATTAGCAACTGTGGTTACCGGAACCTTTTCAATTAACTTTGATTACCTGCACCTGTTCTTTCATTGAATTTATTGAATGAGCACTTATGGAGTATTGAAAATTGTTCCGGATGCGTATGCTGCGCACCTACGTTTCAACTGTTATTGCATTACGAACAAATTGGAAGACACCCCTACTAAAATATCTACTCTAACATCGGGAAATTTAACGCACTTTTTGGCAATTTTGGGGTACTTTGATGCGTCGGAGAGAATATGTTTATAGCGCTCCACCGAATCTTCAACCATATATTTGACGTACCTACGACGTAGGTTATATATGTCATGTATGCTTAAGACAATTAGTCATGAATATGAGTGCGTAGCTTGTTATCGAAAGAATAAGAAGAAAGCTCTGTAAGTGCTTTATTTTAAGAAGGTTTACCAAAAAGACTACTTGCAGTAACTTGTTCTAGATCAAAGAGTGCAAAGTATGGTATACATCCAATGACTTGATGCTTGGCGGTACGTATAGCGAGATCGATTTTAACAAGGCTTACTTACCAGCGTTGATGATTTTTTATTGACCTAAGACGAGATCATTATTTTCCGAACTTTATTGATCCGTTCAGCCGAATTTACTTGCGGATGATATTTAGCGGTAAACGAGATTGTTGTACTGTAAGAGGAACAAAGCTTGTTAAACTTTTTATTCCGGAACCAAAGTATTTGCCAAGGATCAGACTTTATGTAGCAACGTACGTGATAGTTACGTACATTTAACGTGCAAATGTCACAGTCAATTTACTTATAACGTGACGTATCATTTACGTCTAAATTTAGGTACATTTCAAGTGACTCGTTTAATGAGCATGGGCGTAACCACTCTGACAAGCTTCGAACTTTGAAAACAATAGCCGAATAGCACCGCATGGAAGAGAATGCGGAAATCTTATTGAAAGATGCAGCTGCGCTAGCGAGCTTGTGCCCTGAACCAGAACTGAACACAAATGACGCTCGGGGTCAGTAGGATGTCAGTGTGGTTGTCAAAAGAGAAATTCACAGATTTGAAAGTCACAACTCGTGAATTACGGATTCACTAGCGCAAACCTAAACGTTTGTTGAGTTTTCTTATTGTCTATAATCAACTGCTACATGTCATTATTTATGTATTTTCTAAAAGTCGTAATTCTAATTAAAATTTACGACGCTACTGGTTGCAGACTCCATTGTATCTTGTTGTGAACAGTCGATTTTGTTAGAACGCTGTCTGCTAAATTGTAAGTAATTCTTCTTTCTATTACATTTTATAACGGTTTTAGCGAGTACGTTGTTATGAAGAATTTTTGTATCTAGAATTCATCGATGGCTATAGATGACGCACGCCTTACTCTTTCTTGAGTACGCTGACATTATATCATTCAAATTACGATTTTATTGTGTAAACGTAGTCAAGGCCAATACAACGCACGTCTCGTGATTAAAATTTGGAAGTAGTCAACGTTTACTACTCGTTACAAAGAACTCAAGTGGGGTAAGTTTGTTTGGTACTAATTCTAATCACAGTTATTAATTATATCTGTTGATTACTAATTTGTTTGCGACGGCGACGAAATAATTCATCAATATTACGATGGAAGTAAAAATGATTATTCTGTTAAAACCAAAAATTACAAGTAGTACATGTTATTGTTGGATAGAATTACCTACGCTTGTTACGTTTCTATATATTGTCTTTTTTTGATTTATCCTATTCTCTTTGTTAGTGGGTTTAGACGTATCTTTGGTGTCTCCGAGTCGAGGATCTTACTAGTACAAAGAGTGGCGCTTATTTTTTTCTTTTCTTTTATTATAGTTTCTCAACCACGCTTACTCACCAACATTGTAGCTAACCGTGGTGACAAGGTTGTTACCAACCGAACCCACTACAGGAAAGGTTGGTAACACAACGTTTTGAAATTTTGGCGTCGAGCCGTTTCAAATATGTTGAGAAGACACTGGATGAGATCGCACTGTATGTTACCGTCCAGTCGTAAGCCATAACTTTGTTATTTATGACTTTTATTAAAGTCGTCTTAGATTCGTCCGCTGTCTTTAACAGAGAATCAAGTTTGGGAATAATAACAACAGACGAACGAGAAACAGAAAGATATAATTTTTGCATGTACTAATTAACTGCATAACAATATTTTGCCTACCCAGAAAATGGCCGTTTTTGACTTTACTTTTGATTAATTAACTTTTTAAGTTTTGTACTATAAATAACTCTCAGTTCCTTCGGCACTTGCCGCCTTAACATAGACGAACCAACAAGCTTGGTCAATATTTTGAAGTGTCCGGTAGTGTTTAGGGTTACGTCTTTGTTTACGCCAAAGGCACGCAAGCGGTTTTAGCTATGTTGTCGGCAAAAGCACGTTACCAAAAGTCTTCAAAAACAAAAACAGCAATTGCAGACTTGTGCGGTCGTTTCCGCTAACGGATATTCAGTGCTTAGCAGCGTTTTGGTGTTTTTTAAGCTGCATTTCTTTTTGCTATTGATCGCGTACAAGATGGTTCTCTACCAGGACTGCGGTGTTCTATAGGGCAACACGGGTGCTAAGTACTTTGGAGCGCTTTTTTTTGTTGACTGTCTAGGCATAAAAGAAAAGTCAGTTGGCGCCCAACAGTGTGACGCTGCTAAAGACGTCGTAAAAGGCGGCGAAGCGCATAAGAGTGATTTGCAGAAAGGGTTGAAGCGGTTCTTTTCTCTGCTCTGGTAAATGTGGTCGAGAAGTAATCTTGGAAGCCAGTGTTTGAACTCTTTTGCACGTTTTGGTAGTTTGGTTTGGTTGATTTTTATTTTTTTTTTATCTGTTTATGCATTTACGAGAACACGTCCTTGTAAAAAATATAAACAACAGATGAAAATAGAAAAATTAAAAAAATAAATTAAAACGCAAACAAAATAAATCATTTTAGATAAACAAAAACAAAATTGTTTTTAAATGTAATTTCTTTTTTTAATAACATGTTCTTGGAATTTAAAAAAATATTGTTAAAATTTTAAACATTTACTTTGTTTAAACTAATACTAAAATTGTTTTTTTTTTAATCCATCAATGTATAATTACGTAACTTTACGTAACTTACCATTAAGCGGACAGGCTTTTTACAAAATCGAACTACTCACAGCGACTTAAGATAGGAAAATTAACAAAAAAATGACTACCGGCGCAATTCCTTCTTCCGTAAATATCAAATAAATCTGAATTATCCAACCAGTGGAGTCCAAATACCAGTGACGTAGTAAAATTTAATTACAATACAATAGAAAGCATAAAAAAGCAAAAAAATACAGTAGTAAGAGAAAAGAGAAAGACGTAAAATCATAAAATAAGATGTTTCTATGTTCTAACTAAAAAATTTGATCATTACTAACCACTTAAAAAACGAACCTTAAAGAAGATTAAAAAGAAAAAAAAATAACTGGAACATAGAAAATCCCAAGATAAAAAAAACGAAAAGTAAGAAAGACAGATATAGAGAAGGATCAAACTTGATGTGGATATCTGTTTTGTTCTCTTTTCAGTAGAAGAAACATAACGGTGACCAACCCTTCAATGCTCAGTTTGCTTAAACGCAAACTTAAAAAAAAAACAAGAAATAAAAAAATATTACATGCAAGTGATAAACCATTCAAGAAAAAGAAATATAAGAAGAAGAAAAAAATACACAAACAAAAAGCAAAAAAAATAAGAAAGACGGAGAAAGATAAGACTAAATGTAAATGTCTGTTTCGTTCTTGTCTACGTAAAAGAAACGAAAGTAACCAACTTTTCAATGCTCAACTTACCGCCGTAAATATGAAGAAAAACAAAAGAAAAGGAAAAGAGGGGATATTACAGTTAAAAAGTAAAGTAAAGAAAAAACTACATCCAAAATAAGAGTTCTACTAGTGACTTCCCAATTTCAAAATTACCGACTATTAGAGACAGAAGACGAAACATAATTAGAAAGCCATTTCACATACGTGTCGTTGTTGACACACACACAGGACCACAACAAATGTATTACGCCATTTTCGATTTCATATGAAACCAATAGAAATTACGACGAAGAAGAAACATAGTCTTAGCCACACCACGATGACCAGAAAGGAAATTTACATGGTGGTCGTAAATAATTGGCTTCCGTTTATCGTTCGGCACTACCAACTTACACGATGTTTATCATCCTGAAACACTTGCACTCGTTTACAAAGAAGAGCGTGAACTACAAACCAACGAGAAAAACGGCGATTACACGCAGATATCTTAGACACTAAATGATTGTACTACTAACATTTAGTAAATCCGATAATTCTAGAAAAAGAAGATAAACTAGTAAACAAATCAGAAAGAACAGAATAGAATGTAAGGGTTTATCTCCCTTAGGACGACAGTGAACACAAATAGTAGAAATAGCAATAGGTATAGACGAATGAGATAAAAGTTTTGCTAAAATATCCATATCTCGCACAAGCACTGGTATCTTGAAAATCGAGCTGTCGCTAACCTTAAGCACGGTCGATAAACTACAGTCAGATAACAAACCGTAAAAAATTATCAAAATAAGTAATAAGAAACAAAAAAAGTAAAAAAAAATTGAGCATTACTAAACACTAACATATACAGTCAGTAAAGAAATAGAAAAACAAATTGCGGCCCCACGTTGGGCGCCACTTTTCATATCGTGTTCGTAACAACTACGTCACCACTACTTACTGAGATGTCGGTGACTGGCCGTGGTTGAAAAAGCTACAACTAGAAAACAGAAACATATATAGGTGCCACTTCTTATACTGACAAGATCTTCGGCTCGGAGACATCAATGGTACGTCTGAAGAGATTAAAATAGAGCAAAAATAGACAAGTTAACACGGTCAATAATTTTCAACACGACAATACAAAATTTTAGTCACCGGTGATAATGGATATCACCGTAAGCTTATAAAACAAAATCGATCAACCATTAATGTTTGCATGCAGTCGCGAAAGATATAGTAATAAAAAATAGTTAATAGCAACGTTTAAATAAGTAAAAATTGAAAAACCTACTCCACTAAAATACCTTAAAGCAAGTACATCCGAAAGTTATTTAAAAGTTTTGCGAAATATGTAAGCTTACATGCAACGACGTGTGTTTGCCAAATTCAGGCGTTGACTACTTTTAAAACAATTAAGGATACTCATAGTAGCTACAGGCTGACAAATCTTTTCCAACAAAATTGAAACCTAAAGACGACAAAAAAAGACTTAAAGAAAGACAGAACCACTACCCAACCCACTTTTATAGAAAAACAACGCAGACTAAGAAAAGAATTTGCCGACGTAAAGAATACCAATTAATGAGGTCTTTGAAAAAAGAGTCAGAACACAACCAAGTCATTCCAAGAGAGAAAAGGTATTTCTAAGAAGTGAACATATTTCCCAACAGTCGCATGAAGCTGAGATGCCTAAACACCAGAAAAAATCATGAAGAATTGTGTTCGGTATGTCAAAAAGGCGTTTACGGGCGGTATGAAATTCTATCCACCAATGCAACCAAGCAGATACTAACAATCTAAGAAAAAAAAACTAACGAAGAAATCAAAGTCTAAAAAAGGTAAAAACTACTTGAGTGTATTAAAAAAAGTAAAGTTTAACTCGCATAACCCAAACAAACGTAAAAGAAAAAAAATAAGTAAGAGTAAATAAGAACGAATAAGAATCGTCACTTGCTAATCAAACATTGCTAGGTCTTGTTTAGCGCATTGGAAGGTCACCTAGAATTTAAAAACCGAAGAACGGATTAGAATACCTCAACAGCAAAAGAAACCCAAAGAGAAACAATCAATAATGGTACAAGAAACGATAAGTTGCAGTCTATCCTAAGTTTGAACCCAAATACCACTAAACAAAAACCAACTAAACCCAATCAAACAACAGAAAAAAAATACTTAAAAAGAAGAGAAAAAGAAAAAAAGCAGTATTGTAATAAACACTAAAAAGAAGTTACCAAAAAGAAATGGAAGAAACTGTCTAAGCAACAAAATATAGAATGGAGAAAAAGAATTTAAAAAATACATAAGTGCAAAAAAAAGAGAAAAACGGAGAAACGTTTTTGTTTAACTAATAGCTAAAAAACAAATCTTAAGAATCAAGAAATAGAAAATCAAATCGAAGTCCCACGTTGGGCGCCACTTTTTATTATCAATCTTTTGATATAGTGGGTTCTGTCAGTAACCACCAGATCACAACGACTAGCTGAGATGTCGGTGAGGGAGTGTGGTTAAGAAAGTTACAATAAGAAAAGAGAACAATATAGGCGCCACTTCGTATACTGGCAACATTCTCGGCTCGGAGACACTATGGGTACGTCTAAACCTACTATCGAAAAGATTAAAATAAAACAATTAACGAGAAAAGGTAACAAGCGTATATAACTTTTTCAAATAATAACACTTGTCTCACCAAAGTTTCTTAAAGTAAGCAGCTGAATGGCACCTACGTCCGAAAGTTATTCTCAATACTTCATCTTTATATAAATTTATGCTCAAGTCTAATATAAGTAGTAATGTATAACAAAATTAATCATGTTTAAGGTTTAATAATGAATAGAAAATTTTAATTCTCCCGGGCAAATTACTTTTTCCACAACATAATAACGGCTTGAATATAATTACCTTAACTATACCAAACTCGCTATACAAGTTTTAAATCATTAAAAACAAAATAGCCGACGCCATTTACCTGTAAAAGCCAACTAAATCGAGAACCGTCTTAATTCCGTCAGTATACAGAAATAATCTTCATTTTAGGGACCTCGCTAAAAGCGTAATAGAAGACGATGAAGATTAAATAGAAAGAAGAATTACTTACAACTTCTTCTTCTTCTCGAGTTCTTAAACCAAAAGTTTCATATGTCCTTCCAGTGGCGAGCACAGGCTATGGTCTTGTCGGTGGCTGCGGTGAGGTCCTCCATGGTGCATTTTTCGTCGAGGAGTCGGCAGATCGGAAGATGTTGCATGGTCTGTCTTTCCCCGCAGTCGCATAAATCGCTGTCGCTAGAGTACCCCCACTTGGTCATGTTGACTTTGGATCTGCCAGTTCTAGTGCGTAGGCGGTTTAGGCTTTTCCACGTAGTCCAGTCCAGATCACCGCCAGCGGGTAGGTGTTCTCCCACTTCTAGGCTGGTACCGTCGATTGCGTCGGTGTTTTTAACGCGTTCGCGCCATGAATCCAACCTCGCTGCTTTAGCTGTTGAGTCCAGGAGTTTCTCGGGTATGAAGCTTTTTCGGGATTTTAGGCGTTTGTCGACGTTGGTATGGCCGTACAATGGATGTCTGGGGTCCTCTAGTTGCCTCAGTTTTTCCCGCCTACTCGCTACATTTCTTCTTATGTCTGGTGGAGCAATACCGGCTAATAGGTAGAGGCTGTTGATGGGTATTGGTTTCAGGCATCCCGTGATGTAGCGACAGCTCTCGTTGAGCACCGGGTTGAGTTTTTTGGCATGAGATGACCGCTCCCAAACTGGGCACGCAAATTCTGCTGTGGAGTAGCAGAGTGCGAGTGCAGTAGAGCGCAGGGTGGTCGGATTGGCGCCCCACTTGGTGTTGGCCAGTTTTCTGAGGATATTGTTCCGAGCGCTGACTTTCCCCTTCGTATTTTCCACGTGGGCCCTATAAGTCAGGGTCCGGTCGAGGACGACTCCGAGGTACACTGGGTTCTGGTGGTGTTCTATTTCCGTACCATTCCAGGTGATGCGTAACTTCCGGTTTGCTGTGTTTTGGTCGGATTTGGTCTCAGGTAGTTCTTGCTGTAGTAGGTTGAGAGGTTCGATAGAGCAGATGTAAGGACTCTCTCGATGGTGGTGAACTCTTTCTCCTGTGCTGTGACGCACAGATCGTCAGCATATAAGAAACTCCTGCAATTAGGGTGGATGGGCTGATCGTTGGTGTAGATATTGAAGAGGGTCGGTGCTAGCACACTTCCCTGAGGGAGGCCGTTCTGTTGCCGTCTCCAGCGGCTCTTCTGCTTGCAGAGTTCTACATAGAATCGTCTGTTTTCCAATAGCGATTTGATGACTTGCACTAGGTGGTAGTCGTGTGTCATGTCGTAGATCTTCGAGAGGAGCATCCTATGGTTCACAGTATCGTATGCAGCTGAGAGATCTACAAATACTGCGCCTGTGATTTTCCCTTTTTCAAAACCATCTTCTATGTGCTGGGTGAGGTTGAGTGTCTGTCCCGTGCAGGATTTGCCCGGGCGGAAGCCAGCTTGTTCTGGGATTAGGTGTTCTTCGATCAGGGGAGACAGATGGTTCAGGATGAGACATTCATAAAGTTTCTGGAGGTGGCAGAGAAGTGATATTGGTCTGAAGTTTTTGGGGTCCGAGACGTCTTTGCCCGATTTTAGAAGGGCAATGACGCGTGCCTGCCGCCATAGCTTCGGGATGTTATATGAAGAAAAGCAGTTCTTAAACAGCTCTAATATCCACTCTCTTGTCCTTGGTCCGAAGTGTTTTATTTGTTCTGAGCAAATGTCGTCCATTCCAGCCGTTTTACCATTTTTCAGGTTCTTAATACAGATGTTGAGCTCTTCCATGGTGAAGGTGGTATTGAAGCTGTTGTTTTCTTTGCCAGGTTGTCGCTTGATCCTCATCTTAGGTTGTTTAGTTGGTGCTTTCCCGTTTAGAAGGAGTTGGCTTGCAACCTGGTTTATAGTGACATTATGGTGTTGTTCAGCCTTTTTGGAGTCGTTGCTTAGCTTCTTGATGGTGAGCCAGGCTTTCCTACTGCTGTGGGTCATGTCGACACTTTCAATCATGTTTTGCCATGACTTCTGTCTTTCTTCCTGTATCTTTAGTTGTAGTTCTGTACCAGATGCAATGGTGCTATCCGAGAACGGATTTGCTTGGAATAGCTGTTGGTACTTCTGATATTCGTCTATCATCTCATGGGAGAGTCCTGGCACGTAGCTGGTTCTACATCCTCGTGGTATGTTCTTTCTGGATGCAGTACGTACGGCGTCAACGAACAGGTTGTAGTTGGTCTGTGACGGTTCGATGTTTGCCACTTTCGTGTCCAGGTCCTCTGCAAATCCTGTCCAGTCTGCTTTTTTGAAGTTGAAACGGCGGCGGAATGGGGCCGTGATTGGTGTGACTGCTGGTGATGCGCTAATGGATATAGGCTTGTGCTGTGTGTGTGGTAACTTACAACTAAAGTAGACAAGCTTTGTTTTAAAGTCGAATTACTCACAGCGACTTAAAACAAGAAAAAAAACAAGAAAATAACTACTATCTCTTGTAAGTATCGAATAAATCTGAATTATCTAACAGTGGGGTCCGCATACCAGTGACGTGGTAAAATTTATTTACAATTACGATTTTAAAAATCAATAAGTAATAACAGGTAACAAATTTGTGGTTGTATCCGGTTAAACACTTTTGAGTTTTACGCCCGTACTCACAAAACGTGGTACATTGCCAGACAAGATAAAGCACGGTAGACCAGAAACATCGTAGTGTCAAGACTGCATAAGAGGAGCGATAGGCGACCCTCAAAAGATAAATGAACGACATTAGAAAAATAGTAGGTTGGAACTAATATCAAAAGAGAATTAGTCAGAGATGAGTGGAGAGAAAAAGAAAGACAATCGAGTTAGTTCAATGTAGCATAGTATGTAAAAAACATGTAATTATGTTATGTAAGTATAACAACGTATAGATCACGTGTGTGAGATTACATAAAGAGCACGCTTTTGCTCATGACGATGATATCTTTAAGTACTATAAAGTCTGTCAGTCTTTTCCATCATTTGATACGTTTAGCTTGTTTCCCAATGTACATTTCATTACAATCTTTACATTTAATTTTGTATATTGTTGAATTATTTTGCATTTTTATTACATTTTTAAAACTAAATTTAACTGAAAAAATATTTTCTATGTGCATAACCGTAACGGCTTAAATCTATGCATTAAAAATATTTATAAACTTAGGTAAATATACGTTTCAGTTGTTTTTTTTGTGAACAAATACTATGTTTGTTTTTGCTCGTACTTGTGTCTATACACATTATTTAATATTCAAATTTACTTATCTTAATGTTGTTAAGAACATAACATTTTGGTACTATATATTAAGGTACTAAACTATTTCTTTTAAATATTTTGAGTAAGAATTAAAACAATGAAACTAATCGTGGTAATTTTGGTAGTGGTTTCTGGCAGTTACGCTCAAGTAAGTACAAAATTCTTAATACGATTTCTGCCATTAAGTGTTTTTATTTTTAGACAATGTCTCCATCGGCTGAAAAATGGTTCGAAGACAAAGTACATCCGTTTTTAAGCAAGTGCATTTGCGCAAGCGGTGCAGATGAGGCAGTTGTTCTAGAGTGGTTGAACAGCCAAAAATTTCCGAATAATGCTTGTTTAAAGTGTTTTATCAAATGCATTTTAATAAGCTCCGATTTAATCTATGGTGATGGTACTGTTAATTACTTAACACGCCGTAGTCCAGAGATTAGTATAGTTCGAATTAAATCTTGTGACAACCAAACTGTCTATGAAACAGATCTTTGTCAAAGAGCATACGACATAGATAAGTGTATTCGTATGTGATTATTCTTCTCATTCGCGTTATTATGTTTATCGTAAATATGTAAGCTTATATAATAATAAAATGAATATTTTTTGGGAATTTTGTATATAATAAGTTTGATAACAACGGAAAAAGTTTTGTAAAACGTAATTTTATAGCAAACAGCGAGATAATACGTGTATCCATAATAAGGACAAATGCACATTTTATGTACTCGAGTTGGGTTTTATAAATTTGTTACGTACGAAATTTTTATAACGTAATACCCTGTATATCGAATTAAAATTAGATTCCGGTTTTGACGCCCTCTGCCGATCTTTCTGGTTACTGACATGTTGCGGAATTCATTTTAAAGCTGTCAACTACTTAAGACGGTCTGTGTCGTTGTGAATTGACCTAATCCAAGGTTTTATTAGTACATCCACTGTGATGAACAAGAAATTATAAGTTAATTACGAATTTAACGTAATTTATTCGGCACAGGGTAAGATATTTGCATCCGGTTTGTTAGGATTCTTTTGTAATTTCTTTACTAATTTGATAGCCGGTCCGCCACGCTTTGACCACATGTTCGATTTAATAAAAGAACAATGAAGAATTAAACAAATACCGTCACTGAACGCTTAAGATTCTGGAAGGCATATTATCCACAACGAAAACGAAATCTTGACCAGCATTTGCCTTTGAGATGTTATTTCTTATACGCCAGTCGATTGCGATACCACCCACCTGTTCGTAATCGCAAATAACAGCATTCGATACAACGGGTTTTTATATCTCATTTAATTTATTATTATTAACGATTTTGTAGCTTCCTATCTTCGTGAGTTATTGTGTTGACACAATTTGCTATTCAATATCTATTCCACGCTCACTTACCGGGGAAAACGTTTTCTTCGCTCAAGTACGTACTGGATTGTGGGTAAATTTATTTAATTATTTTTTGTCGCTGTCAGAAAAGTCACTCACGGAACTCTTGTTTATGTTAATTTCTCGTTTATTGTGGTTACCCGAACATCAAAGTAACAAGGATTACGAACCTAAAAATTCGTTACAAGCTTGGACCGTCTGTCTTGATCGAGGCAGAAGTGTTAATTATAAATGATTATTCACTCCAACCTCCCTTATCTCCGATTGTGTGAGTTGGCCGTGCAAGATTTGTAAGACCTAAAGCTTGTAACAAATTTTGGCGCCCAACGTGGGGCCCGATTTTCTTATAACGAATTTCTCATTGTCTATGATTCTTTTTGCTATTTTCTTTAATTGTAATTAGTGTAAGATTACTAATAT
The DNA here is from genome assembly GCA_035610365.1 of Aquatica leii. Classification (NCBI taxonomy): domain Eukaryota; kingdom Metazoa; phylum Arthropoda; class Insecta; order Coleoptera; family Lampyridae; genus Aquatica; species Aquatica leii. Next base: position 50,380,212 of record CM069438.1, on the reverse strand, counting down.
TTATAGGTAGCATATATTGTTGACTTTCTCTCGATTTGGTGTGTGCGATCATAATTTCTTCTAGCTTCATTGATTCTTTTATCTTTTCTTAGTCTTCCGTGGGTTTGATTTACTTTGCTTTGCATATTTTTACTTTTTTTTTTACTTCTTTGATTTTAGTGCTGCGGTTTGACTTTATATTAGTATTTTGCTTACGTTTCTTTTAATCGCACTTTTGCTTTGATTTTTGGATTAACTCGACTGCGTCGATTAACCTTTTTTTGGTTTATTAGTTTAATTACTTGGTAGTGATACTACTTGTACTTACTGTTATTTTGAGTTTTAGTCGGACAGGTGGTAGCAGATTTCTGCTTTGGTTGACTGCTTTGGTTAGTTTCTTGTTTCAATTTTTATTGTTTTCGATATGTATTACGCAGACAAAAAACCACCACTTCTTACTTCATCGAACTCTGATTCGGAAATTAACTTGGCGGATTGGAATGTAATTTTTTCTGGTGAAGATCCTTTGAAGTTCGTTACGTTCGTAGAATGATGTTGCTGCTTTGTTGAATTCGGAGTTTTTGCCGGTAGATTGCGACGATCGTCTTATGGAGACTATTTGCAAACGTACTATGGGGTCTAACAAATCCATTGGTACTTATGTTACCTCAATGCGATATCTCTTCCTTCAGCTAGCAAAACCGGTCTCAGAGCAAATGCAGCTGAAAGTTATTCGCCGGAATCTAACGCCGTTCTATCAACTTTCTTTAGCGTTGATTGAGATCACATCTGTCGCTCAGTTAATATCTTTAGGCAAGCGTTTGGAGTCTAACATTAACTCTCGCGATTCTTTCCACTTCTCAACAACAGAGATTGGTGACAAAGTTCAAGAGCCATCTGTACTCTTTGCTAGTAAGATTTCTACTTCCGTCTCTTCTGCTATTCCTGCTACTTATTATCTTAATACTTCTACACTTTCTCCTTCTGTATCTTCTTCTAGTTCGAATACTTGTGTTCGTTGTCGTTCTCAAGGTGCTAAGCCTTTACGTACTGTTCGTTCTCTTCTTTCTCTTCCTCCTAATTTCTTTTCAGTTTCTAGGATTATTAGGCCTACAACTGATCTTTGGTATTTAGGTATGATATCTAAAGTTACTGCTTCTTCTCGTCGTTTCTCTCGTTGGTGTGTTGTGAAAAATCTTTTATGTAAACGTGTACGCATTTCCTCTTCTGACCCTTGCGTTTGGAAGTACCATCGGACCAGCGCAAGCAACTTATTCAGGATCACCACTTTACATCTGATTCCCAAACAGCAATGTAAGCTTGTATCAAGATTGCAGCAAACTTGTCGTGACAACTATAAAACTTGCAGCAATATTGTCGTGACAAGTTTGGAGACTTGCAGCTAGTTTGCTGCAAGTTGACTAAGGAAGCAATAACAAGCTTGTGACAACCTTGTCGCGACAAACTTGCAGCAATATTGTCATGACAAGTTTGGAGACTTGCAGCAAGTTTGCAGCAAGCTACTCAAATTTCTCAAGCGTGTGTCGTCAAAGTTGCCAATATTACCAATATTCCTGTAAACTTGCAGCAAGATTCGTAAACTTGGCAAGGAAAAAGCAAGCTAAAAGCAAACTTGCTGTAAGTTTACATGCTATCTGTTTCTTATACGCCAGTCGATTGCGATACCCACCTTTTCGTAATCGCAAATAACAGCATTCGATACAACGGGTTTTTATATCTTATTTCCTTTATTATTAACGATTTTGTAGCTTTTTATCTTCGTGAGTTATTGTGTTGACACAAATTGCTATTCAATATCTATTCCACGCTCACTTACCGGGGAAAACGTTTTCTTCGCTCAAGTACGTACTGGATTGTGGGTAAATTTATTTAATTATTTTTGTCGCTGTCAGAAAAGTCACTCACGGAACTTTTGTTTATGTTAATTTCTCGTTTATTGTGGTTACCCGAACATCAGAGTAACAAGCATTGCGAACCTAAAAATTCGTTACAAGCTTGGACCGTCTGTCTTGATCGAGGCAGAAGTGTTAATTATAAATGATTATTCACTCGAACCTCCCTTATCTCCGACTGTGTGAGTTGACCGTGCAAGATTTGTAAGACCTAAAGCTTGTAACAAATTTTGGCGCCCAACGTGGGGCTCGATTTTCTTATAACGAATTTCTCATTGTCTATGATTCTTTTTGCTATTTTCTTTAATTGTGATTAGTGTAGCATTACTATTATTTATAGGTAGCATATATTGTTGACTTTCTCTCGATTTGGTGTGTGCGATCATAATTTCTTCTAGCTTTATTGATTCTTTTTATCTTTTCTTAGTCTTCCGTGGGTTTGATTTACTTTGCTTTGCTTATTTAGTTGTTGCTGCAAGACTTGACGTCGAAGTTACTTCACTAACTTTTACTTCTTTGATTTTAGTGCTGTGGTTTGACTTTATATTAGTATTTTGCTTACGTTTCTTTTAATCGCACTTTTGCTCTGATTTTTGGATTAACTCGACTGCGTCGATTAACCTTTTGCTTTATTAGTTTAATTACTTGGTACTGATACTACTTGTACTTACTGTTATTTTGAGTTTTAGTCGGCCAGGTGGTAGCAGAGTTCTGCTTTGCTTGACTGGTTTGGGGAGTTTCTTGTTTCACTTTTTATTGTTTTCGATATGTATTACGCAGACAAAACCACCACTTCTTCCTTCACCGAACTCTGATTCGGAAATTAACTTGGCGGATTGGAATGTAATTTTTTCTGGTGAAGATCCTTCGAAGTTCGTTACGTTCGTAGAATGATGTTGCTGCTTTGTTGAAGTCGGAGTTTTTGCCGGTAGATTACGACGATCGTCTTATGGAGACTATTTGCAAACGTACTATGGGGTCTAACAAATCCATTGGTACTTATGTTACCTCAATGCGATATCTCTTCCTTCAGCTAGCAAAACCGGTCTCAGAGCAAATGCAGCTGAAAGTTATTCGCCGGAATCTAACGCCGTTCTATCAATTTTCTTTAGCGTTGATTGAGATCACATCTGTCGCTCAGTTAATATCTTTAGGCAAGCGTTTGGAGTCTAACATTAATTCTCGCGATTCTTTCCACTTCTCAACAACAGAGATTGGTGACAAAGTTCAAGAGCCATCTGTACTCTTTGCTAGTAAGATTTCTACTTCCGTCTCTTCTGCTATTCCTGCTACTTATTATCTTAATACTTCTACACTTTCTCCTTCTGTATCTTCTTCTAGTTCGAATACTTGTGTTCGTTGTCGTTCTCAAGATGCTAAGCCTTTACGTACTGTTCGTTCTCTTCTTTCTCTTCCTCCTAATTTCTTTTCAGTTTCTAGGATTATTAGGCCTACAACTGATCCTTGGTATTTAGGTATGATATCTAAAGTTACTGCTTCTTCTCGTCGTTTCTCTCGTTGGTGTGTTGTGAAAAATCTTTTATGTAAACGTGTACGCATTTCCTCTTCTGACCCTTGCGTTTGGAAGTACCATCGGACCAGCGCAAGCAACTTATTCAGGATCACCACTTTACATCTGATTCCCAAACAGCAATGTAAGCTTGTATCAAGATTGTAGCAAACTTGTCGTGACAACTATAAAACTTGCAGCAATATTGTCGTGAAAAGTTTGGAGACTTGCAGCTAGTTTGCTGCAAGTTGACTAAGGAAGCAATAACAAGCTTGTGACAACCTTGTCGCGACAAACTTGCAGCAATATTGTCATGACAAGTTTGGAGACTTGCAGCAAGTTTGCAGCAAGCTACTCAAATTTCTCAAGCGTGTGTCGTCAAAGTTGCCAATATTACCAATATTCCTGTAAACTTGCAGCAAGATTCGTAAACTTGGCAAGGAAAAAGCAAGCTAAAAGCAAACTTGCTGTAAGTTTACATGCTATCTGTTTCTTATACGCCAGTCGATTGCGATACCCACCTTTTCGTAATCGCAAATAACAGCATTCGATACAACGGGTTTTTATATCTTATTTCCTTTATTATTAACGATTTTGTAGCTTTTTATCTTCGTGAGTTATTGTGTTGACACAAATTGCTATTCAATATCTATTCCACGCTCACTTACCGGGGAAAACGTTTTCTTCGCTCAAGTACGTACTGGATTGTGGGTAAATTTATTTAATTATTTTTTGTCGCTGTCAGAAAAGTCACTCACGGAACTTTTGTTTATGTTAATTTCTCGTTTATTGTGGTTACCCGAACATCAGAGTAACAAGCATTGCGAACCTAAAAATTCGTTACAAGCTTGGACCGTCTGTCTTGATCGAGGCAGAAGTGTTAATTATAAATGATTATTCACTCGAACCTCCCTTATCTCCGACTGTGTGAGTTGACCGTGCAAGATTTGTAAGACCTAAAGCTTGTAACAAATTTTGGCGCCCAACGTGGGGCTCGATTTTCTTATAACGAATTTCTCATTGTCTATGATTCTTTTTGCTATTTTCTTTAATTGTGATTAGTGTAGCATTACTATTATTTATAGGTAGCATATATTGTTGACTTTCTCTCGATTTGGTGTGTGCGATCATAATTTCTTCTAGCTTTATTGATTCTTTTATCTTTTCTTAGTCTTCCGTGGGTTTGATTTACTTTGCTTTGCTTATTTAGTTGTTGCTGCAAGACTTGACGTCGAAGTTACTTCACTAACTTTTACTTCTTTGATTTTAGTGCTGTGGTTTGACTTTATATTAGTATTTTGCTTACGTTTCTTTTAATCGCACTTTTGCTCTGATTTTTGGATTAACTCGACTGCGTCGATTAACCTTTTTTTGGTTTATTAGTTTAATTACTTGGTAGTGATACTACTTGTACTTACTGTTATTTTGAGTTTTAGTCGGACAGGTGGTAGCAGATTTCTGCTTTGGTTGACTGCTTTGGTTAGTTTCTTGTTTCAATTTTTATTGTTTTCGATATGTATTACGCAGACAAAAAACCACCACTTCTTACTTCATCGAACTCTGATTCGGAAATTAACTTGGCGGATTGGAATGTAATTTTTTCTGGTGAAGATCCTTCGAAGTTCGTTACGTTCGTAGAATGATGTTGCTGCTTTGTTGAAGTCGGAGTTTTTGCCGGTAGATTACGACGATCGTCTTATGGAGACTATTTGCAAACGTACTATGGGGTCTAACAAATCCATTGGTACTTATGTTACCTCAATGCGATATCTCTTCCTTCAGCTAGCAAAACCGGTCTCAGAGCAAATGCAGCTGAAAGTTATTCGCCGGAATCTAACGCCGTTCTATCAATTTTCTTTAGCGTTGATTGAGATCACATCTGTCGCTCAGTTAATATCTTTAGGCAAGCGTTTGGAGTCTAACATTAATTCTCGCGATTCTTTCCACTTCTCAACAACAGAGATTGGTGACAAAGTTCAAGAGCCATCTGTACTCTTTGCTAGTAAGATTTCTACTTCCGTCTCTTCTGCTATTCCTGCTACTTATTATCTTAATACTTCTACACTTTCTCCTTCTGTATCTTCTTCTAGTTCGAATACTTGTGTTCGTTGTCGTTCTCAAGATGCTAAGCCTTTACGTACTGTTCGTTCTCTTCTTTCTCTTCCTCCTAATTTCTTTTCAGTTTCTAGGATTATTAGGCCTACAACTGATCCTTGGTATTTAGGTATGATATCTAAAGTTACTGCTTCTTCTCGTCGTTTCTCTCGTTGGTGTGTTGTGAAAAATCTTTTATGTAAACGTGTACGCATTTCCTCTTCTGACCCTTGCGTTTGGAAGTACCATCGGACCAGCGCAAGCAACTTATTCAGGATCACCACTTTACATCTGATTCCCAAACAGCAATGTAAGCTTGTATCAAGATTGTAGCAAACTTGTCGTGACAACTATAAAACTTGCAGCAATATTGTCGTGAAAAGTTTGGAGACTTGCAGCTAGTTTGCTGCAAGTTGACTAAGGAAGCAATAACAAGCTTGTGACAACCTTGTCGCGACAAACTTGCAGCAATATTGTCATGACAAGTTTGGAGACTTGCAGCAAGTTTGCAGCAAGCTACTCAAATTTCTCAAGCGTGTGTCGTCAAAGTTGCCAATATTACCAATATTCCTGTAAACTTGCAGCAAGATTCGTAAACTTGGCAAGGAAAAAGCAAGCTAAAAGCAAACTTGCTGTAAGTTTACATGCTATCTGTTTCTTATACGCCAGTCGATTGCGATACCCACCTTTTCGTAATCGCAAATAACAGCATTCGATACAACGGGTTTTTATATCTTATTTCCTTTATTATTAACGATTTTGTAGCTTTTTATCTTCGTGAGTTATTGTGTTGACACAAATTGCTATTCAATATCTATTCCACGCTCACTTACCGGGGAAAACGTTTTCTTCGCTCAAGTACGTACTGGATTGTGGGTAAATTTATTTAATTATTTTTTGTCGCTGTCAGAAAAGTCACTCACGGAACTTTTGTTTATGTTAATTTCTCGTTTATTGTGGTTACCCGAACATCAGAGTAACAAGCATTGCGAACCTAAAAATTCGTTACAAGCTTGGACCGTCTGTCTTGATCGAGGCAGAAGTGTTAATTATAAATGATTATTCACTCGAACCTCCCTTATCTCCGACTGTGTGAGTTGACCGTGCAAGATTTGTAAGACCTAAAGCTTGTAACAAATTTTGGCGCCCAACGTGGGGCTCGATTTTCTTATAACGAATTTCTCATTGTCTATGATTCTTTTTGCTATTTTCTTTAATTGTGATTAGTGTAGCATTACTATTATTTATAGGTAGCATATATTGTTGACTTTCTCTCGATTTGGTGTGTGCGATCATAATTTCTTCTAGCTTTATTGATTCTTTTATCTTTTCTTAGTCTTCCGTGGGTTTGATTTACTTTGCTTTGCTTATTTAGTTGTTGCTGCAAGACTTGACGTCGAAGTTACTTCACTAACTTTTACTTCTTTGATTTTAGTGCTGTGGTTTGACTTTATATTAGTATTTTGCTTACGTTTCTTTTAATCGCACTTTTGCTCTGATTTTTGGATTAACTCGACTGCGTCGATTAACCTTTTGGTTTATTAGTTTAATTACTTGGTAGTGATACTACTTGTACTTACTGTTATTTTGAGTTTTAGTCGGACAGGTGGTAGCAGATTTCTGCTTTGGTTGACTGCTTTGGTTAGTTTCTTGTTTCAATTTTTATTGTTTTCGATATGTATTACGCAGACAAAAACCACCACTTCTTACTTCATCGAACTCTGATTCGGAAATTAACTTGGCGGATTGGAATGTAATTTTTTCTGGTGAAGATCCTTCGAAGTTCGTTACGTTCGTAGAATGATGTTGCTGCTTTGTTGAAGTCGGAGTTTTTGCCGGTAGATTACGACGATCGTCTTATGGAGACTATTTGCAAACGTACTATGGGGTCTAACAAATCCATTGGTACTTATGTTACCTCAATGCGATATCTCTTCCTTCAGCTAGCAAAACCGGTCTCAGAGCAAATGCAGCTGAAAGTTATTCGCCGGAATCTAACGCCGTTCTATCAATTTTCTTTAGCGTTGATTGAGATCACATCTGTCGCTCAGTTAATATCTTTAGGCAAGCGTTTGGAGTCTAACATTAATTCTCGCGATTCTTTCCACTTCTCAACAACAGAGATTGGTGACAAAGTTCAAGAGCCATCTGTACTCTTTGCTAGTAAGATTTCTACTTCCGTCTCTTCTGCTATTCCTGCTACTTATTATCTTAATACTTCTACACTTTCTCCTTCTGTATCTTCTTCTAGTTCGAATACTTGTGTTCGTTGTCGTTCTCAAGATGCTAAGCCTTTACGTACTGTTCGTTCTCTTCTTTCTCTTCCTCCTAATTTCTTTTCAGTTTCTAGGATTATTAGGCCTACAACTGATCCTTGGTATTTAGGTATGATATCTAAAGTTACTGCTTCTTCTCGTCGTTTCTCTCGTTGGTGTGTTGTGAAAAATCTTTTATGTAAACGTGTACGCATTTCCTCTTCTGACCCTTGCGTTTGGAAGTACCATCGGACCAGCGCAAGCAACTTATTCAGGATCACCACTTTATTACATCTAATTGTGATCACCGCAGTGTTAGGCGCACTTTAGAAACTTTTCAGTGTCATTTCTATTGGCCTCATATGAAACCTAAGGTTGCTGAGTTTATACGTCACTGTTCTTGTTCGAACGCACAGCGAAGCAATCCTATTAGGTCACGTCACGTTTTGCAAAGTAAAACGAAGTTTTCCAACACTGGTGTCGCTACAAGGTCTACGCGTATACATAAGAATAATACTGTTTCTCCTGATGTAAAAGCCACTACTCTTACATCTACTTCGTCAATCACTTCTGCTTATTCTTTGCTGTCTCCTTGCTTAAGTTTCTACTATTTTTGTTTTGGTTTCTTTCTTCTCCATCTTACTTCGGGACAGACTACCTTTCCGTCTGTATATATTTATATCCGCTTAGTCGGCCTTTTTGGATTGGTACGTCATCTATAGAATTCTCTCTTCTGCTTTTGGATTTAGTTTTTCTTTTTTTGAGTTTTCTATTCCGCTCGTCGGCATTAAAGTCTTGGAGTATACTTTCCAATTTGGGGCAGCAATTGGTACGCTTTTGTTCTATGACTAACTGATATCTTTTCTTTTCTCTCTTTTTTTCTTCTTTTATATTGGGCGGTTGGTTGGGCAATAAAGGCCTGGTCACTCCCTTTCGTTTCTTCTACGGAGAGAAGAACGAATCAGACACTTACATCTTGTCTTATTTTTCTCCGTCTGTCTGTTTTCTTTCTTTCTTGTTTTTCTTACCTATTTTTTTTCTCTTTTTCTTGATTAGTTGATCACCTGCATGCCACATCTCTTTCTTTCTTCTTCTTCTTCCTAAAGGTTTACCCTTTGGCGTATGCCTAAATTTCTGTCTTTATTTTAGCTTTTGTTTTGTTATCGCCGCTCCACGCTTTTATCTTGCTGGGGGGGAATTCTGTTACGCGCGAAATTTTCATAACGTAATGCCCTGTATATCGAATTAAAATTAGATTCCGGTTTTGACGCTCTCTGCCGATCTTTCTGGTTACTGGCATGTTGCGGAATTCATTCTGAAACTGTCAACTACTTAAGACGGTCTGTGTCGTTGTGAATTGACCTAATCCAAGGTTTTATTAGTACATCCACTGTGATGAACAGGAAATTATAGGTTAATTACAAATTTATTCGGCACAGGGTAAGATATTTGCATCCGGTTTGTTAGGATTCTTTTGTAATTTTTTTTATTAATTTGATAGCCGGTCCGCCACGCTTTGACCACATGTCCGATTTAATAAAAGAACAATGAAGAATTAATACTATTGATAAATACCGTCACTAAACGCTTAAGATTCTGGAAGGCATATTATCCACAACGAAAACAAAGTCTTGACCAGCATTTGCCTTCGAGATGTTATTTCTTATACGCCAGTCGATTGTGATACCCATCTTTTCGTAATCGCAAATAACAGCATTCGATACAACGGGTTTTTATATCTTATTTCCTTTATTATTAACGATTTTGTTCCTATCTTCGTGAGTTATTGTGTTCAAACGTTTTCTTCGCTCAAGTAGGTACTCGATTGTGGGTAAGTTTATTTAATTATTTTTTGTCGCTGCCAGAAAAGTCACTCACGGAACTTTTATTTATGTTAATTTTCGTAATTACGATTATTGTTGCAATACCATTAAGGTAATTTCATTAATCATTTTGTGTGTATCGGATGCTGTGTACAAACGATATTTATTACGAAATTTTTTTCGCTATTCACTTCGACTCCACTTGTGTATTGTGTGTTGCCGATACTTCTGGCATTTATGGATTGACAATTAGATATACTCTTGTTAATATTCTACGTTACTAAACTAAGGTTTTTATACCTGTTAATTTTTCTGTTATGGTAACATTCCTTTCTCGTTTATTGTGGTTACCCGAACATCAGAGTAACAAAGATTACGAACCTAAAAATTCGTTACAAGCTTGGACCGTTTGTCTTGATCGAGGCAGAAGTGTTAATGATAAATGATCTGGCGCCCTTAATTATTATTCACTTCAACCTCCCCTATCTCCGACTGTGTGAGTTGGCCGTGCAAGGTTCGTAAAACCTAAAGCTTGTAACACATTTTGTTTCATTTGTGACAGTATCTGTGTAGTATTTAGTTTACTAATATTTGGAATGTCTAAACTTTTTTATTTCAATAACAAGAAAATCACTACAGTTGAAAAACTTTATGTTTACTTGTTCATACTTGTTTTTGTATATCTTGTTTGTGTCAAACACATTTATCTTGTTTTTAAAAACACATAAATGTGTTTAAGTGGTTTCACCAATGCAGTAAGCGACGTCAGTACGTAGTCAGCCTAACATTCTAATTAAAATCATGAAAATATTTGTGGTAATTTTGGTGGTAGTTTCCTGTATAGATGCTCAAGTAAGTGTCTAATGTTATGATTTTTGTGATTGTTTTAATTTTTAGCTTCCCACACTTAATCCAATAGCTGTAGAATGGTTCGAAAGGACTGTACACCCTTTTTTAAGTAACTGCATTTGCGCAACTGGTGTAGAGGAGAAGGTTGTTCTAGAGTGGTTGAATGCACGAGAATATCCAAACAATGCCTGTTTAAAATGTTTTATCAAATGCGTTTTAGTAACTTCGAACTTATTCAACCCAGACGGCACTCTTAATTTCTTAGTTTTTCGTCCTGGAGTTGACTTAAACCATCTTACACTTTGCTACAATCAAACTGCCAATGAAAGTGATTTATGTCAAAGAGCATATAATCTAAACAAGTGCGCACGTACTACTTGATTATTTTCACGTTTACTTTTTGGTTTATTGTTAAAATGTTAAATTAAATAATATTTTAATTTAAACTTGTTTTTGATTACCTAAACCGCCCAGTTTTTGCCAGGTTGATCGTCAGTCGTTTGCCTTCCAGTTCAGGAATAGTTTCAATTTGGGATTTTTTTGCTCATGTGCCGCAACTGCTCAGGCTCCCATCTTTCATTAATCATGGTAGTATTTCAAAAACAGTAAAGTTTTATGACCTTGACAGCTGCCAACAGTTTTTTTAGTTTTGCAATAATTTTTCTATGACTTACTAAAATACGGGATGACCTTTTCTTGTTCATCTTGAACCTGTGACCTCACTTCTTCTTTAATCAATTTGGTCAACGGTTTGAAAATATGAACACGATTTTCCATTTACAATCGCGTCGTCCAGATAAAGCAGACACGTCTATTAAAACAGTTCTCCCAAAATGATAAAAGTCTAGGCTAAGGAAAGAAATGCCCAAACCCGCAATCGTAGTTGTGCGTTGAGTGCGTTGGTACATCTCTAATTATTAGTACATAACTTATTTAAACATCAAACTATGCCAGTGTTACCGACACATTAGCATATAAATTGAATTATTGAATTAGAATCATATTATAGCATAATTATATACGTAATAAAAAAAAATCATTCACCGAATGCAATCGCTAAACTTCAGTTGTTTAAACGCGTTTGCGCTAGGTGATTTATATCATAATAATCCTGGACTCTATGACGTGAAATGTGCAAGTGAGATGAAAAAATCGGATTTAACTAACCCTTCTAAAACACGTAACGTGCGCAACGTATTTCCTAATCTCCTTACAAAAAATTATAGAATCGTAATAGTAATAGTAATTTAAAAGATATAGAATTGTAATTAATTTAAATAATATCGAACGATCATAGTAATTTAAATGACATAAAAAAGTGAGATGTTTTCTAATAACGTTATCACATATTCGTAGATCTCGTAGCAAATGAGTAGTTTAGATACACCGAGCAATCCTAATTTACTTATAGCAAAATTCAAATAGACGCCGCGCCGCTTTACGGCTAAAAACTTTACTAACCATCGTGATATCTACGCCCACACGACTACGATAGAAAAGTTGTCTATTCGACAGTCAGAAATTTACTAAAACGTATTTTGAATCGTTACAGCGTTACACTGATAAGCAAAAAGCGTAATGATAAACTGTGACAAACTAGTTAACACTATCTTCTCATCGCATTCGGATTTTAATCCTATCTGCCAATGACCACTCTTTAAACGTGGAAAACCTTTGAGATCCTGACGAAATATCTAAGATATTTTAAGTAAAAAGTAAAACACCTTGGTGTCTTCCTTATAAATTGATTGTAATCTACCAAAAATCTCATTGGTTCATATTTCTTCCTTATTAGTACAACTAGGACCGCTCAAGAACTCACTTTGTCTCATCAAACAAATCTCAACCAGCACACTAACGTTTTATTAGCGTTAGAATTACGAGACGTTTCGTCACATGACGTCAGTGTGCTGCTTAGGATGGTCGTTTTGCTAAAGAAACTTGACGTAGGTGTTATTTCTGGTATTCACTCTTTACCGAGAATTTAGACACTTCTGTCAGAATCTCAGTGGCCTTCTACGTTGGATTTAAAGACTTGTTATGTTCCAATGGGGGAGGTGGAGAAAAAAAAAATAAAAAAAAATTCTTACATTAATTACCAAGATGTCACGCTTACCTTTCGGCTAGCTTCACCGTAGATGGTCGTCGGGTAAAAGAAAATTGAAAGACACAGAGTTTTCTTTTGGTAAGCGAAATGCCCGAGTGCGCTACCTCTTCTCCAATTTTTGTCGAAGATAAACAGCCTAGGTAGGAGAAAAGGAGATCCAAGACCCGAGGTCCCCCAAAAGAAAGATAGCGAGAATAAACAATAACCATTTATTGATTATCTATATAATAACAGCTGATTCCGGAACGGAAAGAGCCATTCAACGGTTACGCCACTGGTATAATCAGAGAATCAATTAACTTACATAACACACAACAAACTTGTAACATATAAATATAAGATTAAAGCAGGTTCAAAATAGACTCTGGAAGCAATAAGTAAAGCGCTAATGTTTCAAGTATATCTCCGCGGCTACCGTAACCCGTAGCATATCCACCCGCGGTCGCGCGTGAGCGTTAAAACAAAATAACACCGCCCGTGGTCCTTGACGTCAAGTTCACGACCGGTAATAAAAGTGTCATTCAATTAGTTTACGACAAAAACGTTGCGAGCTCCCAAATCTCTACCCTTGACAATTGAAATTTTTCTTTTATGTTAACAAAAAATTGTAAGTTACGTTAAATAATCATTAAATAGATAAACCATTACATTAAGGCGTCAGTTACACATAGTAATTAACCCTAGTTAAAGCGTAGCAAAATTGACGTTAAATATTATTAAACATAATTACGCATGTCCAAAAATTTCGTTAAATATTGTAATTAAACAGAAATAAATGTAGTAGACTAGGCGTACAGGATGTACAAAGACAAAGTTCAAGACAAAAATGCATTTACATTTGAAGTCCGCACTGATTTCACTTAATATAAATCCGCAGCGTATGTAGCGACAGCAGCAGTCATGGCCCCGAAGCGCGTGGACGAAAATGGGTCGAGGTCTGGTGGCCCCTCGCGGTTCCAAAACGTACACTTAACGATACTATAAATACCTCGTTTATTTCAAACCCTCAACCTGTAGCACAGCGCCATCAATCCACTAGGATCCTTTACTCCGCGACTTTGATTACTGCATAAGTACAGCGATACCAAGATAACTCATCCGAAAGCTTCGACGGAGCTCGGAAGAAAACTCCAATAGATACGAAGAACCAAAAGAAAGAAAGAGCTAAAACAGCGAATATTAGTTGATACGCCTCCATTATCAACCACGAGCGAAATACTAACCTACTTTACGAGTTTTACGTCAAAATACATAACTATTTTGTTTGATGTATAAGACATTTAATCGGATTTCCCACAAAACCACAAGTTCCATGTAGGTTCGATAAGCATTCCCAAATATTCATTTCTAAAGCATTCCAATAGTAGTTTGTGTATGGACTTCTAATAACACACTTAATTTAAAACGTATTCTATAAGAATGCCTATATAAGAAGAATAAAGTACTCTAAAAGATTCTTTAAAAAACACTCCTATAAGAATACTATATTTAATTTAAGAAAGAAGTGCTTATAGCAGCCTTAAAATGGCAGTTGTTTGGAATCACTAAAGTATTAGAAATGTAGCATTCTAATGGCGTTCCCATATTGATTCTATAATAATGCATATAGAAGGAGAATAAAGTACCCTAAAAGATTCCTTTAAAATCACTCCTATAGGCCTTCTATATTGATATAAAAAATAACGTGTTTATAGCAGCCTTGACAATGTATTAAAATTCAAGTATTACGACTAACATGATAACATTCTTTTAGTGTTTTAGTACCTCTAAAATCGGTTTAATCGTTTTTTATTTGAGATAAAGAAATATAATTTTTAATATCAGAAAAAACCGTTTGTACAAGTTGCTAAATTGTAATACCTAAACAAAAATAACTTCCTGTAGAAATTAAACGCCCACATCTAAATTTTGTTGATAAAGATATGTATGCAATAAAAAACCTATGCATTCGCGTTTGATACTGTAAACGTAAATAAGATTGTTGATTTCTGAGAATTGTGACGACATATGTACCGACTAGCGAGTTTGATTCACCAGAAACGCTTCTAAGTAAGTACTTATACGGTTACGGGTATATGCAGTTTTACGTTTACGAAAGGAAGACGACTTCGGGCTTAGTCTATATTTGTAAATGTGTTCTTTTTTTGTGCTGAATTAAAGAAGAAAATGCTATTAGAAGTTCTGCCGATTTAAGTAAAAGTAAGTACAAAAAGAAACAATTGACAACATATCTATTTTTGTACGATCAGCTTATCCACGTTTTAGCGCTTTATTGTTATTGTTTATTTTTTACTTGGCATCCAGTTATTTTTTTAGAACAGGGGTGGCCAACCTGCGGACTTAAACTTAAAAAGCATTGTAATAAAAAAATTATTTTATTCATAGAGAAAGAAACATATTTTTGATATGAATCTAGTGAAAATGCATGCGACTGATAATAGATAATAAAAAATAATTAATCGCATAATTTTGTTATAGAGTTAACCCAAAGTTGATTCAAAGGAGTTCCTATAGATGTTATTAATGAGAAGGTGTTCCAATGGCTACGTCATGGCAAAGCGAGATTAAAAAATGAAATAATTAGGATGATGCAGCAAGCTACAAATTCGCAAACCATTGATTAAAAATTATTATAGTTTAGACAAAGATACTGTACAAATTTCTTAATAAAAAATGACTTAAAACTAATCATTTCATGCTTTTTGTGTTTCTTATGGTATGCTATTAAAACCCTGTAAAAGCATGCAAATCAATTACCTTTTAGTCGTTAACTTTGTCATGCTATTCTACAACATAGGAAAGTACTACATTGGCACTATTTTAAAGCATTCTAATGGAACGTGAAAACTTCTACCTTTGGCCTGCTTTTGTACAACGTCTAATAGGACTCTATAAGCACTAACTGTACAGCATTCTACTGGAGTGTCAAAACCTATCTCTAAACATAAACCATTCTACTGCTACAGGAAGGCTTTCAGTAATATCAATACTGCCTCTATGCTTCTAAAAGCATTATTATGGAACCTATTTGGTTTTGTGGGTTCTTAGTGAGTTCTAAAATAAAACGCCGTTGCATTAGATGTTAATCGATGACAGAAAAACCTCATTTTTCTTACCCATCCGACTTGTCACGTCCATGACACCGTGAAACCACCAAATAAAGTGAATTTTGTAGATGGCCGACTACTCTCGAGCGCCCTCTGCGAGCATAACTTGAAAATTACAACTCGAGGTCAAGTATTCTCCACTTTTAAAGGTAAGTTGCCTAACTATCAGGCGGATTTTTGCTCAATTACGAATTTACACGTTACAGACTGGTTACTGGTTACATTTTGGTCTGTGTAACGCTACTGCAACATTTGAGCGTTTGATGGAGACCATCTTGCAAGGACTGTTGTGTTTGGTTTATCTAGACGACGTGATTGTGGTTGGAAGATCGCTTGAAGAACATTTGAACAACCTGAAGAAAGTGTTCCAACGACTACGTGAGGCAAATGTAAAACTGACCCCAACTTCTTACAAACATTTTTTATATTTTTCCATCCATCCATCCATGTTTCTCGATCATTGTCTCGAACTCTGGTTTCTCTTCAAGATGTGAATAAATTTTACACCTTTAGCTAAAGCCAGAGGACTTTGATTAATTCATTTAGTAAAGAATCAGACGAAGTCGGATAATTATAAGGCCGACAGCAATTTATTAGCGTTGTTGATTTTGTGTAAAGAGTTTTTCTACGAAGCTTTAGATCTTTATCTCCGCGAGGTTAAGGGTGGGCAGTGACTCACATGCTATAGGTTCAACCGTTCTGGCAATACGCTTCTGTGTACGACTAAAAGAGTATCAGGCAACAGTTTTTTCTCCAGCCAACACTTCACGAGCGTTGCCTTCTATCTCCCTCCACTCTGTCAACCTCCTCCGCTATGGAAGTTGAATTTGCCTCCACCAAGCGTCGTCGTGAAGTGTACCGTAGTGGAGTCTTAAGTCAGACAAGTTAAAGAGAGCAGTGCGTTGTTTGCGAAAACACCACCAAACAGCTTCGGCAGACGTAAAACGTCAATGGTTTGCCTCGTACAAAGTCGCGTTTCATCATTGCAAACTGGCAGTAAAGACAGCAAAGTATAGCTCCTGGAAAAGATTTGTATAGTCTCGGACGTTATTGCTGATCCAACCGTGTACCAGAGGGTGTATCTCAGAACAAAACACAATCAAAGCAATACTATCTACTTTATTTCCAGACGACGATCCATCGACGGACAACCCTTATCATGCCCAATTAAGATCTTGATCTCTTTTGTATAGTAATTCCCGACAGAACTGAGTGGTCACCAGCGACAATTTGGCCGCGGTGTCTAGCAAAACTTCTCAGAATAAAGCTGCTGGATTTAATAGAATCCACTGTAGCGTTTTGTGAACGGTTGTTCTAGATTCTTTCTCATCCACGATCGTTGACCTGATCAACTCTTGCCTAAAATTAGTAAGCTAATCATATTCTCAAGCCCGGAAAGAAAGATCTTGTCAAGTATAGACTAGCTATTTTTAGAGAGTCTATAATCAAAGCTCTCTACTTGAGTAAATGGCAACGACTGTAAATCGTTTCCCATAAAGAGCGCCTACTCCTTTATCCCAGATATCCTCACCTGGGTCAGAATGTCCCACGTCCCCGGAGAGCAGCCGTCCTGATCTTTTCTTCACACGGCGGACTTTGACAGATGTTCGTCGTGTTGTGTTCCTGACACTCCGGCACATCGGATTCTGATGATGACCTTAATGCCCTACTAGCCACTATCAACCCCTATCCCGATTACCAAGTTGTTTACCAAGATTTCCAATAATTTTTATAGATGTTGAAGATTTGATACGTACATTTTGGAGCGACTGAAACCACACGATAGGAAAGTGGATTGAAGAAATTGAAGAGACAGCAACGCTTATGCAGTGGAATCACTTACACAAATTTATATTTGCAAAGAAATCTCTGCGAGGATTGGCAAATACGTTATTACAAGCGGAAAAAAAAGTTTCATCACATAGTCTTGAAAAGAAAATTGCTTAAAAAGTTTTTGAAAAAATCATTGTCGAATTACACCGAACATTAACAAATAAAATACAAAAAAGGGTGAGTCGATTGAAGAGTATTGTTAAGGTATAACAGAACTAGCCAGTAGAGGTAATTTCGAGTCAGAAGCTGTGGTTCAATATATAATAAACAGCATTGCAGATGACGCAACGTCAACAAAATTATGTTGTACGGAGCCAAAAGTACACCCGAGCTTAAAAAAACTACGAAATTATGAGAAAATGATGAAGAATATGACAAGATCTGATCGCTTTGTGAACGAAAGACGTGAAAATAGAAGACGTGAAGATGGAAGACCTAAAGACAAAAGTCGTAAAAATGAAAGACGTGAAGAAGAAACACGAGTAGAAAGAAGACGGAAAGATGAAAGACCGAGATGAAGAGAAATAAGATGTTACAATTGTGGAGTAGCAGGACATCGATCAAGAAATTGTAAACACAGAAACAAAAGATTTTAATGTTATCATTCAAATGGCATCGCTTATGGAGCAATTGCATAGCATTTATGTCAATGACAAGATCAATGGAAGAGTGTTCAGTTACTGGTTGACACGTGATCGACGAAGACCATCGTCCTGACAAGTTATCAGAAAACGAAAAGACATCACCAGTAACAGTACGACTTCGAACGGCGACGGGCGAAGAAATATCTACTCACGAACAAGTCAAAGTAACCATTGGGTTAGGAAATGAAGGACTCGACCATCAGGTACTGGTAGTCGACATCACGGAAGAAGTTTTCCTGAGAATGGACGTTATAAAGAAGAATGGGTTCCATTTGGATATGAAGAACGACAATTCAGAAATTTTTTCTCATTCGTTAGAGAAGGCAGCTGTGCGAGTCTTATTGAGTGAAGACGTGACTCTGTCTGCGAGAACTGAAAGTTTGGTGAAGGCACGCTTGGATGGAAATTTCGAGGAAGGCTACATTTGCGCGATTGACCAATGGAGAGCGACTTAGTTGAAAAAGGACTATTCGTTGGCAGAACTTTAGTACAAGTGAGAAGCACGATGCCAGTAAGAATCTTAAATGTCAACTCAGATCCAGTAATTTTCAAAAAGAAGACTGTGGTAGGTCAATGCACGCCAGTATCTCAAATTGTGAGATGCGTGAATTCTAACGAAGATACGTCGCCGAAAAAGTGACCACAACATCTATTGGACGTTCTTACCTTCAAATGCCAAAACCTTAGCCAAGACCAGCTGGCTAAAGTTAAAGTGTTGATCCAACAGTATCAAGTTGTGTTCGCGCTGGAAAGTAGTTCCAAAGGAAGAAGAAATTACACAACATCCACCCCAACTTCCTTTGGCGAAAAGAGAAGCTAAACAAATAATTATGGATATGGAGAAAGAAGGTGCAATTGAACCTTCAAATAGGCGTCCTCAGTAGTACTCGTGAAGAAGAAAAATAGATCAACGAGGTTTTGTGTAGACTACAGACAGCTGAACGACGTGACCAAAAAGAACAGCTATTATTTACTGAGAATTGGCGATACGTTAACCACACTGTCAGGATTCCAGTGGTTTTCCACGTTAGATTTAAAGAGTGATTTCTGGCAGGTAGAATTAGAACCTACAGATTGTGAAAAAATAGCTTTTACGACTTGAAATGGTTTGTGGCAATTCAATGTGATGCCTTTTGGATTGTGTAACGCTCCTGCAACGTTCGATCACTTGATAGAGACTATCTTTCGCGGACTGTTTTGAAAGACGTGCTTGGTTTACCTAAACAAAGTGATCGTAGTTGGAAGATCGTTTGAAGAACACTTGAACAACTTGAAAGAATTGTTCTAACAACTACGTGGGGCAAATCTTAAATTGAGCTCAAAGAAGTGCCATGTTTTTAAGAAAGAAGTGCAATACCTTAGCCACGTCGTATCTAGAGATGGAGTAAAGGCTGACCCAGATAAAATCGTGCAAGCATGGCCGACACTTATTATAGACGAATTGTATCCGGATTTGCCAATATTGCCAAACTTTTGACAAAATTAAGCTAAGAAAAAACAGAATTTAGATGGAATAAAGACTGGGAAAATGCTAAAAAACAGGCTTTAGTCACTTCACCGATTTTAAGTTATCCAAGAGAAGAGGGAAAATGTGTTTTGAATACCGACGCAAGCAATCTGGCTATAGGCGCGATCTTTACGAAGGTGCAAGATGGACAAGAAAAAACCATAGCGTATTTTAATAAAGTTTTGTCCAGGCCCAGAAAGGAATTATTGCGCGACTAGATGGGAGCTGTTAGCATTCGTCAAGTCCATAGAACACTTCTACAAATATTTGTATGAACAAAATTTACTGGGGACGGATCACGCCGCTTTGAAATAACTATTGGAATTCCGTAACCCGAAAGAACAAGTAGCAAGATGGATCGAGAAACTGCAAGAGTATGACTATGACACAGAACACCGTTTCGGAAGCAGTCATCGGAACGTTGGTGTTTTGTCTAGAAGACCATGTTCGGCGGACTGCAGTCATTGTTCGCGACTTGAAAAAAAAGTTGAATGCCTTTGGAGAACTGCTATGGTTGATGACCAGTGGGAACATGAGCAGTTGCGTCACAAACAAGAAAATCCTATATCAATCATCCGTTCACGAAAGCACAGACCAAACACCATCTTGTGTCATGCTCGGTCGCTAAATACGACTGCCACGCGACCTCCAATTTGGACGAAGACCGGAAGAAGAAGTTGCTGTACAAGATTACATCAGCAAGCTGACTAAGAAGCTAGACAAAGTACATGTCTGTAAAAACACACAAATATCCAACAACAGAATGAAGACCAGATATGACGTCAAGGCACAAAATGGTGGGTTAATGTGAATTTCAACTTGGCGATATGGTGTGGTTGTATAATCCCCAAAGAAGACGTGATTTGTCGCTTAAGCTGCAGAGGCAATGAGAGGACTCTTATGAAGTTGTGTAGCGTATTAATGACATCATATATCGCATCCAAAACCATTCAGAGACATGCCAAAAGTGGTCCACATCGATCGTCTAGCTCCGTTTGCTGGCGATAACCACATTACGCAAGCTCAGGTCCGAAATAGAGTAATAACTAGTAGAACCAGAAATCAAGTCGAAGAAATGAACTTCGATAAGTTTTATGAACATATAGGTAAGACCTGTTCCAAACACGTAAAGATTACGCCATCGCACATTGCGTGAGCGAGGATCTTGACGTGTTTAGAGGGATAGCAGTCGTATTTAAAAAGAAGTTTGAGTGGCTAGCTGAACTACAAAAACAGCAACCGGCGGTTGGAAAAGTTTTGAAACTACGTAGTGACCGACTCTTTGTTTGCTATATGGTCACTAAGAATTACTCACGTACAAACCCGTTATACAAAAATTTGTGGCGAGCATTATGAAATCTCAAGAGAGAAATGCAGTTCTACAATATTAAGAAATGGGCAGTATCCAAGCTTGATTGTGGCTTAGATCAACTGAATTAGAAGACAGTTCGAAACATGTTGGAAGTGGTTTTCCGAGGAACAGGCGTTCAAGTGTTGGTCTGCAGTTACCAACCAAGGAGAACATCGGGTCAAGAAAAGTGCATTGACTGCTACTTTTATGGTCAAAGAAGTTGCCAAAATAGAGAGAGCTGCCGCTATCGCTACGATCTTTTCTACCGGTGTCGCATCCAGTTTCTTATTCTGGGACAGTGCGTTCTTAAGAATGGGACGGTGAAATTATTGTCAATTTCCTAAAGGATTCAGAAAATTCAAACGAATCATAGATCAGTTATTCGAAGTCGGAAGTGTTAATAAGATGTTTAAATAAATAAGTGATGAACGGTTGTGTTTGAGATAAATATAACTGAGTATAAATGTACGTACGTGCTATTAATGTAAGGAAGTGTCAATTTTAGATAAACAGAAGTTATCCGCGGATATTATTTTTCCAGTGATTGTAATATATACATTGTTGTAAGTGTTTTTCTTAAATATCGTTAGATTTAATTAGTTCATGTAGTTATAAACATGTACCTACATACGTTGTGTATAAATAAAACAGTTTCAAAAATTGTAACAATGTCAACGCAGATTTGGAAGTCTGGGATTATTACGGAGAGATGAACAACGAATTAAGAAAAGAAGTAAAGATACTTGTAACTAATTACAAACCAAAGAAGATACAAACTACAGAAGTAACTATAAAGATTATCGTTGAACATGAAGAACCAATATACTGTAGGCCGAGAAGACTACCTTTTGCAGAGTGACCGGAGTGTCGTGCAATCTATCGCATTACTAAAGCAAATCCTAGCTCCTGGTTCTCGCACCCCGGGTTCCCGTTACAGAGTAGGCGGCTGAATTAGTAAAACTAAAGCCCCCTATCCGCAAGTATTGCGACCTAGTCTCTTAGTAGGAAATCGGTAGTTCAGCGTATAACTTGGATTGGATTCATCCTTTCTGACTCTTATTTCTGGTCGATGTTAGCTGGCCTCAAACCAGCTTTACACACGCTCATAAATGGGGGGTAGCAGTGGAACGAGACGGGGATAGAGTGCCGTAGCACCCCCCTCTTCTTAAGAGACATGTTGCACGACAAAATAAGTCGACGACTGATCTGTGCCTAAGCTAGTTCCCACGCCCCCGAGAGACCAACACCAATTCATAGAGCACCGGATAGCGCGTCCCCGGTGGGGCTGTCTATCACCCTCGGATACTCGTGTTGCTGCCGGACCACGTCGGACGAGTCGCCGTCGCAGTCTACTCCATCTTAAAAAAAATGGATTCTTCTGCTACCTTGCAATGTTCAAACAGCCCTCGCCCTTTCCGTATAAATGCATCAGCATTCTGGGAGATACTGGAATTGGCTGAGCGTATTGCTCCGCGTACGGTTACCACAAGACGCTTCTTTTGCCGGAGGGATTAGTCCTCCCTGCCATGCTTTCGTATAATAGAACTCGGCCTTTCCTCTCCCTTCAGAGCTAGATCTCGGTTTACCGGCACTGGTAAAACTCTAAGGCCCAGGCCTAAGTAGAACAATGGATAAAAGAAGGTATAGTCGAACCATGCGTGTTTGACTACACAAGTCCAGTAGTTACAGTTAAGAAAAAAGACCGTTATCCACTACCACTAACTGAAAATGTGCTAGATAGGCTGCACGATGCTCGAGTGTTTAGTTTTTCAAAGATTTATAAATGCAGTAATCGTGGCTTAGCTAAAGAAGAAATAGCACTACCATATACCTATAAATGATTTGGTAATATTATTGTCAATAGTAATACCGACAAAAGACAAGAAAGAAGCATTAGAAAGATTAAAAACAGTACTATACAGATTCCAAAAGATTACGGATTGGATATTATAAAAAGCAAATTTCTGATGAAACAAATAGAATTTCTTGGACATGCGATTGAAGAGAGTAACTACGTCCGAATCCTAAATCCTGCCAAGATCAAAGCCATTAAATACTTTCCAGAACCAAAAACTACAAAGCAAGTCCAAGGATTTTTAGGACTCGCAGGTTACCCTCGATTATGCAAAAATCACAAATCCACTAACTGATCTACTGAAAAAGAATGAAGAGTTCAAATTTAAAGAATCACAAAGCATGACTCATGTTAAAGAATAAATTGTTGAAAGCACCAGTTCTGGAAATATTTAAGAGAAGCGCTAAGCCAGAGTTATACATCGACGCCAGTCAAGAAGGTTTTGGAGCTGTGCTTTTACAAAGACCAAGCGAAGTTAATCAACTATATCTAGTTTATTATGTAGGTAAGTAAAAAAACCACTCTAGCAGAACATAAATACTGTGGCTACGAGTTGAAAGTGTTAACCGAAATAGAAGTCATTAAAAAGTTTTGAGTACCTATACTGTTGATTTTAATTCTTTTAGAAGCGATGAGAAGCCGTAAGACAGATGCCTCACTGAACCGCGTGCTCCCTTAGCACGTCGGCGTTACCTACTTAGTTCATCCATCTGAGTGTTACTATTTTCCTTCTATTTTGACACACTTTCCTTCTTCTCATCATCGTCTTGAAGTTTCCAATTACTTCGAGAACGCATCAATATTTTGTACTGACTCACACTGATTTGTAATTTTACTCATAATTTGCTGTAAAAAACAATGTTTAACAATGTATTCTAACCTTTAATTTTGTTTTCAAATTTTGGTATTAATTTAAACGAGTAAAAACTCTTTAAAAAATGAGAGTGGTATAAAGTAATTTTATATACCTACCTACTTATAGACCGCGTTCAGTTAGGTAATTTAAAATGACAGAATCCCAGAAACATTTTACTATTTCATCAATAGGTAATTAAAAATAAAAGAAATAGTAAAGAAGTTTCACTTTTTCCGTGAGCTTTTGTGGGCGATTTTTTATTCCTCCGCAACATTTCAAAAATTGCAATAAGACTTGCTGCACATACATTGCAGATTGCATGAAGATGAAATGATGCTCACTTCTGGAGTAATGACGCTTTTGATCTCAAAATTGCACATAGAAAGCTCATTGCTTTACAAGAACGAGTTAGATAAAAACATACCTAGACTAAGACAAAAACTTATCAAAAAACAATAGCCTATCTACCTATACTGTAAGACACTCAGAATAGTAAAGACCCACATGTTTATTAATTAGGAAATTATACTATCTTAACTGCAAAAAATTTTAATTAGTCAAGAAAATAAGAATAAAACACTAAGAGAGAAAATTAAAAGCATATTCGATAGAGTAAATAGAAGAAAAAAACGGCTACAAATGTAAAACATGAAAGTGACGTGAAGAAATTAATTTAAAAAAGATAAATAAATGTATAGAAAAGTATTCAATAGAGATTTATAAAGAAACAAATTATACAAACAAAAGAAAATATTGCAAAGTCCGACGAGAAATCGCTATTGGAAGTTTGAGACCTAAGAGAGCTTTCATTGGCTACACAGTGTTTTGTAACATGCCGCCATTTTGGGTTGTGGTTCTACGCGTCAATCCTATTGGTTTGTGCTTATGCAAGTTTTCCCCTGACGTATGAGCATCTGCTGTTAGTACTGCCGTGCCTTTTCAAATCAAGTTATAGCGACGCATCGTGTACAACTTTTTCGTAGTGACATTAAATTATAAATATTATAACACGTAAAGATTATTTTTTTATTATAGACATATTTGTAATGAAATCTTTCGAATTAGACCAACATTAACCGTTTATTTTAAAAAGAAATACAAGCTAGAAACTTCATTACTCTTTAAAGTTTTTAATTTGTTTCGTCATGAGTGCATGTCTTCAATTTTTGTATTGACCGTACTATAACTAGATATTTCATCGTCATTTAAACATGTCAATAATTAATTTTTTTGAGCCCTAAAGCACGATACGACTGTGTCGGATGACCATTTTCCACGCCCTTGTTACAGCACTGTGGGAATGTATCGATATTGTGGAGTAGATAACTATAGAATTCTTTTAGAACTATAGGTATAAAAAACTACTACAGAAACTCAAGAAAATCATAAGCACGACACATATTTTCACTAAGTGTGGTGCTGAGCGTACCTATTAGAATTTTATTAAAATTTGTTAATTAGTAAAATAGTATAGAATGCTTAACTAACGTGAACAGGACTTTTGTCAAAAATAGTAATATTGAGCATACTAAGATGAGAACGTTTTCCGTGTTTGGACCGTGTCATTATCGTAACCAAAGTTGCCAACGTTTTGCCCACTTTCGTAAGAGGCCTTATCAGAGAGTCAGAGAAATCGAAGAACTCAAACAAACAACCGAAATATAACTAAGAACTTCTCAAAAGTTAGGTAATCAACTTCTGAAGTAAGCCAGATTTTAAACTCCAGAGAAATCTCCGCATATAAGAAGTATCATAACAGCTGGTTAAGCACGACTATGATTGGGTTACGGTTGAAAGAGGGCGTGTTTTTAATAAAGAAGTAATAGGTAACTAGGAACCAAAGAAGGGATAGCTTGGAACCATGATCACGATTAAAGTTATTGAGGTGTTTGATGATTTCTATGCTCTCTCGGAATTTCCTGTTGAAAAAGAACAAACATTTGGCAATTACCGAAACGTTATCAAAATCTATCTTGTGACCTGCAGTAAAATGATGTTCAGCAACCGCAGACTTGGAAATATGCCTTTTCCTTATACAACGATCATCTTCTGAATGCGAGTACTGATAGATCGACCGGTTTCATAAATGTAGATTAAACCACATGAACAAAGAATTTGGTATACACATTGAGATGAAAGTGTAAGAAATTTGTCCTTGGGAGAAGGAAGAATCTGAGAGATTTTGCCCGTCGAGTTGAATATGGGTTTAATACCATTCTTACGATGAAGTATTGCTATTTGATCTATAACCTTGTAAATGTAGGCTAAAAAAGTCACTTTCGGGTTGGATTCGAGAGTAGAAATGTCCTTAGCTAATCGAGTACGTGGCTTCATATAAAGATTGTTCACTAAGGTTCTAGTAAGATGACGGAGTTGCAACTCTAGATTCTCAGGTTGGCAAATAGAAAATGCACGATGAATCAAAAATTCAATAACAGAACGTTTCTGAGCAGGATGATATGACGAAATCCGTATAGGAGAGTTTGCAATAAACAGAATGGTCTAGAAGTCCGTCGGGCTTACCTACGAGTCACATCAAGAACGTTGAGAAATGGAAGATTACTTTTGATTTCCATAGTAAATTTGATATCTAATTGTTGATTATTAAGATGGGCAAGAAACTTAAACAATTCGAGATGACCATGATCAACCGTTTCAAAGATTCCATAAAATGTCAGTTACAATCGGTGATAGAGCACCACAAGAAAGCTGTTCGTAAAACTTGTTATCAAATTGGAAGTACCTAAGTGGAGGATAAACACTTATCAATAAGAAGAATCAAAATCAAGTCCTTGCCATGTTGAGGCAGAATCTGTTCGATGATAATAAGCGAATCCTTAATAGGAACTTTAGTAAAAAGTGAAGTAACATCAAAGCTCACGAGAAGATCTTGGGGTTCAAGTTTTATAGTTTCTAGACATTGGATAAAATGCTGAGAGTTGAGAATGTGGGAAGAGGTTTTACCTGTAAATTTGCAAAGAATGTTGGACAAGAACTTGGCTAGCTTGTAAGTAGGAGATTGGATAGTACTGACGATAGGTTTAAAGAAAATACCTTGTTTGTGAACTTTGGGAAGTCCGTATAGACGGGGTGGTTTAGAATCTGAAGGGGTAAGTCGACGTTTAATTTCAGAAGGTAGATTGGGAGATTTGATAATTTGGCTGATCTTAGGTTCCATCCTCGAAGTGGGATTACGAGTTAGAAGAGCGTACGTTTCCTCAGAGAAAATAGAAAGGGTTTTTGTAACATCGTCAAATTGGTTCAAAACGACAGTAGAGTGTTGCCTTTGTCGGCTGCAAAAACAATAATATTAGGGTTTCTACGAAAACTTTTTAAGGCTAAATCTTCTGACTTAGAAATGTTGGATTTAGTCATTTTAGATGATTTAAGGATTTTGCCAGTGTAAATACGAACGCGATCTAAGATGTGGTCAGGAAGATGTCTTATAGAAGACTCGACAGCACATAAAATATATCTTCTTTAAGAATACGTTTGAAAGCAACAGCAAAACCCTTAGATATCACCCATTCTTGTTCTGAAGGTAAAAATGGATAACTGCCGAATTGATTTTGGTATGGTTTAAAAAATTTTTGGCATTTTCTAAGGTCTCAAAAAACTTCCTAGTTCTTTTTAATTTAGACGGGCATTCAATTCACACCAAGAACTTAGAGGTTATAGACTACGCAAGAGAAAATAGTGTTTTGTTGCTATGTTTAGTACCTCATTATTCACACAGACTTCAGCCACACTTGAACTGGCTTTTATGAAGTCTTTAAGTCTTTTTTACACTAATGAGCTTTTAAAGTGGCTACGTAGCAATTCAAAAAAAGTTGTAACGTTGTTTTAAATTTTAACAATTTTTAGATCAGCCTTTATTCAAAGCGCGACAATAAAGACTGCCAATTTCATTGAGTCTAATTTTTTTCCAGCGGACACGACTGACATCGAACAAGTTAGACCTCTAACGCAAGAAGCAGTGTTATCTGAAAAAAGACAATTGGAATCGTCTTTATCTGGCTCGCTTGTTTAAAAAGACGGCTTCTACATCTACAGAAACCGTACGATCTTTATGTAGACATGTTGATAGAATGTGGTGATCCGAAATAAGCTGCTTGCGATAGTCCAATAGAACGAGTAATTTCTACACGCATGGATCAAAAGAAAAGACACGTACATTTTTACATAAAAAACACATATTTCACAACACACTAACGAGAGAAGCAACAAAAATCAGTAAATAGACTCAAAACTTCAGTACCAAGAATCAGTAGTAGTCCAAATAATCCTAGAAACTTAAAAGAAACTAGAAGAAAGAGAATCAAAAAAACGAACAAAGCTTAAAGGCTTATCACTTTGCGCACAAGGAACACACGGATTCGAACTAAGGGTCGATACAAAAAAAAAGTGAAAAAACAGTAAATGCGCAAGTAACAGGATTAGCAGAAGAGGCTGAAATAGAAGTCTTACTAGCATAGACTACAGATGACTCTTGAACTTTGTCACTGATCTCTGATGTTCAGAATTTGAAAGAATTACGAGAGTTGTCTAAAGATACTAATTTATTAATTTATACAGTGCGTAAACTAGACCAAAACGCTTTTAACATAACAAATTCTCTTTCCATTTCCATAAAAACCTGAGGAGTAAACACTAGCTAACATGAAGAACAGAAATTTAGTCATACGTCAAAGGCAGAACTCTAAAATTCGAACCCAACAAAACCAAAAATACAACAAACACAAAAAGAAACGTAAATAAAAGATGCTTTTGCAGTTTGTTAAGTATTACCTACCACTCGGATGTTTTCAAAAGTTGCATGAAACAGAATAGTCCTTCCAAGAATCAAATAAACTCTAACTAACAGGAAAGGATGTATCAGATAAACATACTCGTTGCAAATTTGATAGTAGTCGAAACGCTAACAAAGCAAGAAAAATTAACGTAGTCCCATAGACATTATCGAACGACAATCCAAAGCAAACTAAGAGAAAAAGAAGTATAGGAAAAAGAAAAGTTTTGACCACAGTCAAGAAGAACCCTCTTAAATTTTATAAAACCTTAGCCCACAGATCCCCAAAAACTAATGAAACTCAAGAAGTAAAACGAAAAAACCAATTATTTAGCATATTTTGAATGGTGATATGTAGATTTAGTGCACTGAGGATGACAGCATAGCTGTCGAAACACGCGTACGACAATTATTCAATTTATTGTAGTTGCTGGATTATTGTGAATCAAATGCACGTTATAAGATTATTTCACCAAAAAAACCAAGCAGAGCCTAAATATCTAAAAAAAAGCAAAACCAACAACAAAATCTCAAAAGGAACACAACAAAACAAAAATCAACTAAAACTAATTAAGCAAGAGAAGCAACTGAGAAAGAAAAAAAAAGGAAAGAAACATAGTTACAGTAAACACTATAGAAAAAAAAGTTACAAAAAAGAAAAGAAAGAAAGTATTTAAGCAACTAACCAAGAGCAAAAAGCAAAACAGACAATTGACTTAAACGCGAAATTTGAAAAAAATGTAAGAAGAACAGAGAAAAGTAAGTTTTGATTCGGTTTTCTCCCTGTAGAAGAACAAAAAGAGAGACTACCCTACGGTACCCATCCAACCGCCCAAAATAGTATAGCGAACAGCAAAATAAAGATATAATAGCTAGTTCTGAAACGAATGCGTACCAATTTCTGTTAAAAATTAGGAAGTTTGCTGAAAGACTTAAACGCCAACAAGCAGAATAAGAAACCTAAACAAAAAGAAAAAAAACTAATATCAAAGTGAAAGTTCTACTAGTGACATGCCAATTAATTTACTAGAAACTTAAGCAAAAAGAATTACAGTACAACAGTATAAGAGGAAGAATTGGATAGCATTCAAGCTACAGCCATCAAAATACCGATAACATATGCTAAAATTGGTACCTACTACCAAAACCAAGAGACAAAATTTGGAAGAAGTAAAAAGTCAAAAAGTTAACTAGCATTTACGACCCTGATGAAGAAAGAAAGAACGACTACAAGAATGAAACAGCAAAGCACATTTAAAAGCGACTGAGAAAGTAGATGCAAAAGCAATAGTGGCGGCTCCTACATCTGGAGAAACCGTACGATCCTTATGCAGACTTGAAGATTTTGTAACGACCAATATTGGAAGGCTTTATCTTTCTGGCAACGCGTAACGTGTCTTAATAAGATTGTGAGTTCGAACAAGAACAGTGACATATAAACTCAGCAACTTTAGCTCAAATATGAGGCCAGTAGAAATGACACCAAAGAGCTTCTAACACTGAGGTAATCACTGCCAGATAGAATGTGGTAATCCTGAATAAGAGTGTAATGGAACAAGTAATTTCCAGACGCAAGAATCAAAAGAAAAAACACGTACATCTTTACATAAAAGATATTTTACAACACACCAACCAGAGAAGCGATGAAAATTAGTAAGACTCGAGACTTAATTACCAAGGATCAGTAGTAAGTCGAATAATGCTAGAAATTTAAAAAAAATAAAAGAAAGCGAAGCAAGAAAGTGAACGGAGCACAAAAGCTTATCCCCAGAGTAGATACAAAAAAGAAAGTTAAGAAACATTAAGAGAGCAAGTAACAGGATTAGCAGAAGAAGCTGAAGCAGAAGCTTCAGATGATTCTAGAACTTTGTCACTGATCTCTGAGAAGTTAAATGAATTACCAGAGTTGATGTTCGACTCTAAATCTCAATGAACTCTAACGGATGTTGATCGACATCTACGTTCCTGGACAAAATTCGAAAAACCTGAAACAAGCAGAGCAAAAAAAAGACCCAAAGTAAAAACGAAAGAGTCAAGAAAAACAAAAAGTATAAATTATGGAAAAAACAGAAAAATAAGACAATCAAAAAGACACACAAAACTAACGGTACAAACACTTCCAGAGTTTATTACGTCTTCGATATCGTTTTTTGTCAAATTCATGTTTAATTTACATTCGTATTCTTATCTGAAGTCAAAAGAAGAATTTCTTAAAAGATATCAATTTTGTTTTAAATAAAAGTATAAAAATTTGAAACTGTTTTTAATCAATTTTAAGTGGTATATATAAAACATGTAATCATAAAGAATCCGATTCTCTTCTCGGCGTTGCTGAATACATTTTTGTTAAATTTGATCTGTGCTTTGTTAGCTCAAATGTAACGAAGTCGAAATAAATAGGCACAAAGAAATAAAAATATAAATACAAAGAAGTTTAATGACACATACAAAAGCTAATCTTTATGTGGTACATGCCGACTTGATAACATTGTTAGAAATTAAAGTACCGGGGTATCGTCTATCTTACTGTAGGTACCGACACAAGATTCCAGGTTCGGACTGGTGTCGTCACACTCTTAATACAAGTTTGTAAATTATTTTCCATTATATTCAATTAATCAATTGACTTAAAAATAAAAAAAGAATTTTAGTCGAATGTAATTACGCCAAAGTTAGCAAGAAAAGATCACACTTAATTTATATGCGTTTTGTTCTTCGCTCTTCTATACAGTTACTGATTCTATTTGTTGTATTTTTTATATAAGAACTAAGATTTTCTCATTAATATTTTGAAAGTAAATTCACATTAGATTTCTGATTTAATAGGGTAAGCTTGCTGAATATTCCCAGTCCACGGTTGAAAGCTAACCTCTGTTATGTTATATAATTACCTTTTTTGATCTTCCTGAATGAACTGCTTTTGAAGTTCGGGTACATGAGTAGGTAAACGAGTGTTTACAACAATCAGTTTGAATCTTTATATACATTCTGACACTTTTGAACAACGAATAAAAAGAGGAGCAAATTTCATTAATGATTGTTTGCATACTTAAACGGAAATCTAAAACATCTGAAGTAAAAGTACGCTTCCGAGTTTGGACCCTGTCATTGTTGTAACCGAAGTTACCAACGTTTCGCTCACTTTCGTAGAGGCTTCATCAGGGCGTGAGAGAAATCGAAGAACTCAAACAAGCATATCCGAAATCAAACTAAGAACCTCTCAAAAGTTAGGTAATCAACTTGTTAACCAAGCACAATTCTAAATTCTATAGAAGTAATTCAATTCGTATGTATAGAAGAAGTATCGTCACAGCTCGTTAAGCTTGACTCTAATTGGGTTACAGTCGAAAAGGGACGTGTTTTTGATGATTGGTTAATGACTAGAAACCAAAGAGGAGATAACTCGAAACTATGATCACGAATTAAGTTATTGGGGTGTCAGAAACGTTATCAAAATCTATATTGCGACTTGTAGAAAAATGATGCTCAGCAACTTGCATTTTCTTTATACAACGATCATGTTCGGAAAACGATCGGTTTCACCAATGTAGACTAAACCACATAAACAAAGAGTTTGGTATACACTTTGAAATGAAAGAAATTTGTGCTACTTTCTGAAGAAAGTTTTAGCGTAAAACTTATTTGCTATTATTTTTGGTTTTATCTACTTAGCCCTAAAGTGTAAATATCTAGCGTCTAAAAGAGCTGAAAATTCGCATAGTATGTCAAGAGGAGTTTCCTCATCTTCTCTACACATGCCAAAGTTACGATTATTCTTCATTTTTAGTAAGATATTTCATAAGCGGACAATGTTGTGTAAATTTTTTTTTGTCGTAATAAGTTTCTTGTCTCCATCTTCTATCTTCTGTTCTAGAGCGTACCGTTATTGTCGTGACTCTAAAGCTTTTAATGTCACCGGTAACGATTTGGATCCTCCTATTTTGATAAAATTTTCTAATCAATTCTTGAGCCTAAGCGGATATTGCGATAACTCTTGCTTAAAAAACGGTTGTTAGACAGTCTAGGTTTACATTAAAGTTGACTTCTGATCTAGGGCCAACGCTTAGGTACCGCTCTAGTACTTTGTGTCGTTTTTGAGCAATATGTATACCAGATGCTGTTTTTATAGCTGCGGCTGTTGAAATTTCTATACAAGTCTTTGTAATTTCCGAGTCTTGTTATGGATTTTTTTTTGTATGTATGCTACCAAATTAGAGATCTATACGTGACTGTAGATCTAGAATATATATGTACAAAGAATAATTTCCGGTTTAAGTCTTCATCTTTATCTTGTCAGACTCTCACAGGCTCAAAATGCCCGGTTAATCTTATTGAAGTTCTTGTAAAAGATTGTTTGCTACCAAGATCCACACTAGAAGTGATTATTTTTCCAGTTACATTGCTCAGCGAGCCAGTTATCGTAGAGCCCCGTTAAAAAATTTACTATTTTTTCTCTTAGAGAAGAAATTCTTAGAACCTACTAAAGATTCTGTTACTGGGCAACTACTTTCTTAAGCAAATATAATAGATCTTTTGATGACATGGTTCATAATTTTTTTAAAGTATTGATAGGCATTCGTTCAGTATTTGCTTAAGTCTCTCTCAACCTCTCGTGTTGATTTGGTTGCTCATATAGAAAGTATGCCCAAACCCGCATAAGGTTTTGTATCATCTCGACTATGTTCGTATTTGTCTTTACTACTATTAGGTTTCTCGTGCTGAATTTCTACATCAGTGGTAAGTCATTACCATTATTTGCTAAGATGCAAGCTCTTGGATAATTACCTTTCCGGCTGATAAGTTCCTCACCTTTAGTACCTCGACAGCTTCTTTGTAAACCCAAGGTTCTGGTATTAGTACGATATTAATATTGTTCTTTCTTGCATAGTTTTGTAGGTTCTTGTGTGAGGTAGCTGTTAACATTGTAGGTTTGATACTTGCCTTTACTTCATCAATCTCCACCTTTCTCGTCTCATTTTTTTTCCTTCCTAAACACTTAAATAGAACTCTGGAAAGATTCAAATACGGTCTCTAATCGAAATAGTTCGATGTATACAATTGTTTAAATTTGTATCCGGGTACAACGCCTTTGGAAGTGTAGAAAGACAAAAAAAATAATATAACTCAACAACATATAATAATAAGAAGACTGTTATGCTAAATGAAGAAGAAAAACAGTTCTTTAGCTATTTTCACATTCTGTTTGATATTAACTGTTTGTTGAAGCCCTTATTTGATGTTTAGAACACATTTCTTAATTTTTTGAATTTTACTATATTAATTACAAGTTTTTGATTAAAAAATGTGGCTTGTCTAAAAAAATTCTAATTCTAAGCACTGTGATTTGTGCCTCAAAAAACTTCCTAGTTCTTTTATTTTTAGACGCCATTCAACTCACACCAAGAACTTAGAAGTTATAGATTACGCAAGAGGAAATGGTCTCATTATTCACACAGATTTCAGCCACTCGATCTGGCTTTCATGAAGCTTTTAAGTCTTCTTTACATTGATGAGCTTTGAAAGTGGCTACATAGCAATCTAATTAAAGTCGTAACGTTGTTTCAAATTTCAACTATTTTTAGGTCAGCTTTTAGTCAAAGCGCGACTATAAAGACTGCCAATTTCACTGAGTCTAATTTTTTTCCTCGCGGGTACGACTGTCATTGAACAAGTTGGACCTTTAACGCAAGAAACGGTCTTATCTGAAAAAAGACAATTGGAATTGTCTTCATCTAGCTCTCTTGTTAAAATAAAACGATCTTTTTAGAATGAGTGATAAAGGTGACGATGGCAATATTTCTACCGATGTTATTAATGACGCTCTGGGTAAAAACACGTTCGACGTTAGTGTCACTCTTGAGTGTTTTTGAATGAAGAATAAGTGCAACTGCATTTAACGTTTTACCTCAAGTTTTATTGTTTATTTCTAAAGTCGTAGGAACTGGAAAAAGAACGAATTAAAAAAAGGGAAGATCGCTGTCTTAACAGATTCGCTATACAAACGAGAGTTGGAAGCTACTAGGTGTAAAAGAAAGAGAAGAAATAAACATTACCAAAGAAAAAAGAGCAAGAATGAGACTAGTCAGAAAACAAAAATAAGACTGGAAAAACAAAAGGAAAGTGCAAAAGCCAAAGAAACAAACCAAAACTTGAGTGATTTTGATGAGTGTTCTGACTGTGAATGTGTGCATTGTGGTGAATTTTACTCAAAGTTTATTCAGGGTTGAGTTGCTTGTTTCGTGTGTATAGAATAAAACCAAAATTCAAGGACTGGAGCTACCAAAATCAAGAGACCAAGTCCGGATGAATAGCAGAAGTCAAAAGCCGAAAGGCAAAAAGTGAATAGTAGCAGCTTCTTCATCTGGAGAAACAGTACGATATTTATGTAGACGTGTAGATCTTGTAATGACACCAATGTTGAAAGATTTTATCTTTTTGGCAAAGCCTAACGCGATCTAATAGGATTGCCTCGTTGTGAGTTAGACCAAGAACAGTAACGTATGAACTCGGCAACTTTGGGTAGTGAAAATGACACCGAAGAGCTTTTAGTGATAAACACCTTGCGCAGATGCATATTTCACAACACACTTAAAAGAAATTAAGATAAAGAGAATCAAGAGAACCAACAGAGCTTAAAGGCTTATCACTTTGCGCACAACGAACACAAGTATTCGAAGTAAGGGTCGATACAAAAAATAAAAGTAAAGAAACATTAAGAGAGCAAGTAACAGGATTAGTAGAAGATGCTGAAGTAGCACTGTCCCTGATCTCTGATGTTGAAAAGTTAAAAGAATTATGAGAGTTGGTGTTCAACTCCAAACGCTTGCCTAAAGATATCAATTGAGCGATAGATGTAATCTCAATCAACATTAACGGATGATAACAGACATTTACGTTTCGGGACAAAATTCATACAGTACGCAACCTACACCAACACGCTTTTAACAACCGATTTCCTTCTCATTACTATAAAGACCTGAGAAGTAGACACTAGCTAACATAAAAAAGAAATTTAGGTATACGAGAAAAGCAGAACTCTAAAATCTGAACCCAACGCAATCAAAAAACACCAAACACAAAAAGAAACGTAAATATAAGATAATTTTCCAATTTGCTGAGTGTTACCTACCACTATGGTGTTTTCAAAAGTTGCATGAAACGGAACAATCCTTCCAAGAATCAAATAAACTCTAACCAATAGAAAAGGATATATCAGAAAAAGGTACTCGTTGCAAAGTCGACAGTAGTCGAAACGCTAACAAAGCAAGAAAAATTAAGGTAGTCCCATAGACATTATCGAACGACATCCAAAGCAAACTAAGAAAAAAAGAAGAGGTGTAGGAAAGAGAGAAGTTTCGACCACAGTCAAGGACAACGCTCTCAAATCCTATAAAACCTCAGCCCACAGATACAAATCCCACCCATAATCCCTAAAAACCGATGAAACTCAAAAAGTAAAACGAAAAAACCAATTATCTAGCATATTTTCAATGTTGATATGCAGATTTAGTTTACTGAGGATGACAGCATAGCTGTCGAAACACGTGCACGATAATTATTCAATTTATTGTAGTTTCTGATTTATTGTGAATCAAATGCAGATTTAGAAAAAAAATAGTCAAGACACAAATAAGACAGTCGTCAGCAGACGTTATAAGAGTCTTTCACCGATAAAACCAAGCAGAGACTAAAGATCTAAGGAAAACAAAATAATCTCAAAAGAAACCCTAAAGAAAACACAACAAAACAAAAATTAACTAAGTCTAGTCAAGCAGAAGAAGTAACTGAGAAAGAAAAGAAACATAGTTTCAGTGAGCACTAGAGAGAGAAAAAAGTTACTAAAAAAAAAGAAAAGTTCAAACAACTAACCGAAATTTAGAAAAAAATTAAAAACAAATAATTGGTCTAAAGGCAAACCTAGAGGAACAAAAGTAAGAAAAGAAAGAAAAAAATGAAAAACAATAAAGACACAATAAAGACTAGATGTAGATGTCTGATTTGGGCTTTTCCTGGAAGAAGAACGAAAAGACAGACTATCCTGCGATAATCATCAAATCGCGCAAAATAGTACGGTAATTCCGGGTGAGATGGCTCATAGTGTAAGATGGCCCACTAGGAATATCTTAGCAATTATTCAAATTACGCGCCTTTTATGTCATTGTCTATTACGCTGCTGATGGCTGCAGTACCATAAAAGTGTATCAACTCTTTAAGAATATAAATCAGGTAAGAGTGGATCAAAGTTTTAACTACGTTTAAAATTTTTCATAAATTGTTTCGTGTTCTATTTTTAATGTGAAATCGCAGATTTCAAACCTTGCCGTAATGTGTAAATGTAAGGTTTTTAAGGTTATGTTGACGCTGTTGCCTGATTTGAAACGCGTTTTCATTTACAAAAAATTGAGTGAGCCATCTCTCTCGTGCCTTATGGTGAGATGGCCCAAACTTTTGTGGGGCAGATGGCCCACGATTCCTAAAACAATTCGATCATTTTCAGCCATGCCAACTGAGTACAAGAAAAAATCCGATAGCCAAAGAGGAAGATGGACACAAGAACAGCTCATGTTAGAAGAAATCAGAGCAGGGCATATGGGAATCAGAGAAGCTTCGAGACATTTTATGGTTTCACTGCAACCCTCAGGAGAAGAATAAAAAACAACGACTTAGCAAAGAAAAGTTTGGGACCTTCAGCTGTACTGGGGACTAAAAATGAAGATAAAATCAAGTCTCATATTAAAAAACTGCAAAAATATGGGTTTTCTCCTACTCGAGAGTCTGTTCGACCCATGGCCTTCGAATTAGCCGAACGATTAAAGATCAAACATCCATTCAATAAAGAAACAAGGCTAGCTGGTTACGACTGGCTTAAAATGTTTTTGAAACCGAATCCAGATTTGAGTGTACGAAAATCAGAAGGTGTCTCTTTAGTCCGCTGCCAAGGAATGAATAGAGAGACAGTAGCTTCATAGCTTGAACTTTTAGAAAGAACTCTTACCGATAATGACTTAATAAACCAGCACATGTGTTCAACATGGATGAAACGGTTTCCAACTTAATAATAAACCTGGATTTGTTATCGCTCAAAAAGGTTCGAAAAATATTCCAGCGGTAACATCTGCCGAAAAAGGTGAAACAATTACTGTCATCTCATGTTGTAACGCTGAAGGCTATTTCCTTCTCCCCGCTTGCATTTTCAAGGGAAAAAATAAAACATCTAAATTTACTGGCTCTATTGTTTACATGAACGAGAAGTCAGCCTACATTAGCACCAGTTTATTTTTAGAATGGTTGAAAAATCATTTTTTAACCCGTAAACCGATTGGCAAAGTAATATTAATCCTGGACGGACATTCCACGCATTGCAATTCTGTAGAAATGTTAAATTTTGCTAAAGAACATGACATAATCCTCCTATGTCTACCAAGTCACTCAACACAATTCCTTCAGCCTTTAGACAGGACGTTTTTTAAAAGTTTGAAATCTAACTTTTCGAAAGTGTGCAATGTTTTTATTAAAGCAAACCCAACAAGAAGAATTACAAGGTTACAGTTTGGAGGTTTGTTAGCAGATGCATGCTACGGTACAAAATGTTGTGTCTTCCTTTTGAGCAACTGGTATTTGTCTGTTTAATCCTGATGCAATTCCAGTTTATGCTTTTCTAACCAACGAACAAATTGATAACCAAGTGCAGCCCCCCGTAACTGAACCAGACAACGAACAGAAAATCATATCAGGGCAAATTCATCCTAATGAAACGACTCAAACCAAAAAAACTCCTGGCAAAATGTTGGATACAATTAATCCAGTACTTCAGCAGCTGCCACTCAAACAAGAAAGCGAAGTAGACAAGTTGCAGCTATTCTGACGTCCAGTGAAAACATACAACAGCG
This sequence comes from Aquatica leii, assembly GCA_035610365.1. Classification (NCBI taxonomy): domain Eukaryota; kingdom Metazoa; phylum Arthropoda; class Insecta; order Coleoptera; family Lampyridae; genus Aquatica; species Aquatica leii. Next base: position 50,341,850 of record CM069438.1, on the reverse strand, counting down.
AAGAAGTGTGGAAGAAAAGAAAACAAAGGATGCTGAGCGCAAGATATCAAAGAGAATGAAAAAAAACGAAGTCTAAGACAATCATATCAAAACAGTCCTTTGAAAATTCATCCTCAGACGAATCATTGTCTGATTGGCAGGCACAAGAATCCAGTGATAGTGTCAACAACGACAATGCCGAGTGTCCAGGATGTGAAGAACGGCACACCACGACGACGAATGCATTCTGAACAGTGGTTTCATGAGGGCTGTTCTAAATATTTAAGTTTATGTCATGACTGTGGAAAAGTTTTATGCAAAAAAAGTAATAATGTACTGGGCCATTCAACCCATAGTGCTTGGGCCGTCTCACCCAGATCCCCTGGGATTGATGGCCCACTATTTAAATTTTTGTTTATTTTTTTTTGCAAAAAGTATTGTAAAAATGTGTTTTGAGTTACATTATCATGTCAGAAATGTATCCTTGGTTTCAAATAAAAAGTTTCAACATTATATTGTCAAAAATGTGATTTTACCGATGTTTTTAAAAAGGTGAGTCATCTCTCCCGGACTTACCCTATAGACAAAAGTAAAAAAAACGGAAGAGAGAAGATATTATAGTTAGTTATAGAAAGAATGCGTACCAATAGATGTCTCAAATCCACAAGTTTACTAAAAGACTTAAATGTTGAAACGCAGAATAGGAAACTTAAAGGAAAAAAAATCAAAATTAAAGTGTGTGCTCCATTAATGACTTACCAATCTCAAAATGACCGGCTAAACGAATATAACTATATACAGACCAAAAGGTATTCAAAGATTAGAGCTACCAAAACCAAAAGACAAAATTTAGATGAATAGCAAAAGCCGAAAGTTGGGGTCGCGTACCTACAGGAACTTTACTGAAGCTGACCTTCAGAGGGCGTTGGCTGCCATTACGGGCAGCATGAGTCAGACGGCGGCAAGCAAGCGCTTTAAAATTTCACGTGGGACACTTCAAAACAAGTTGAAGGGCAAGCATACGCGCCCTCCAAGTCATCCAACCGTATTTACACCTGCAGAGGAGCAGTTACTGACAAAAACTTAAGTGACAGTGAGCAATTGGGGATTCTCGTTTACCAAAGTTGATATTCGCGAATTGATCCACAAATACTTAAACAAATGTTAAAGAGTTTCATGACAATGTTCCTGGACATGATTACCTCAAAAACTTCATCACCCGGAACAAGTTGAGTGTCCGTTTGGATGCAAACATAAAACGAACACGTGCGGCGGTAGAACCAAATCAACTTGTCAAATTCTTTGACAACATTAAAGATGTTATACAAGATATTGATCCTTCTTTGATTTTCAATTACGATGAAACAAATGTCCAAGATGACCCTGGAGCCAAAAAATTCATTGTTCCAAGAGGAACCAAACGCGTGGAGAGAGTTCAGCAACATTCCAAGGCCTCCATCAGTATCATGGTGTGCGGAAACGCTTCTGGAGATTTATTGCCCCCTATGGTGGTGTACAAGGCAGGAAATCTATACGAAGGTTGGACAAAAGGAGGTTCTTCTGGAACGGTCTACACCCAGTGGCTGGTTCGATATAGAACAGTTTGAAAAATGGTTTTTCCAAATTTTACTGCCCAAAATTAAAGACATTGAAAATCTTGGAAAAAACTTGTTATTGGGGACAATCTAGCCTCTCATTTTTCACCTGCTGAACAATATTTATATGACTGCGTTCCCACCCAACAGCACCCACCTTATGCAGCCATTGGATGTGGCAGTGTTTGCCCCGTTTAAAAAAAATGACGTCAGATTCTAGACAAATGGCGCAGTGAAACCAAATCGTCTTCGTTCATTCCAAAAGAATATTTTCCAACGCTCCTAAATCGATTGTGGCTTGCAGTCAGTGAGAATGTATCCAATAATTTACAATCTGGATTTCGAGCCACAGGGCTCAGTCCATTTAATCCACAAGAACTTCTTAAAAGAATTCCAGACTATCAAGACGACGCAAATGCCTAAATAAAAGCCTAATTGATCTGCTTCAAGATCTACGCGGATCAAATAAGAAAAAGGTCACTAAAACACGTGGCAGGAAAATAGAGCCCAGTCAACCTCAATCAAACCTATCTACAGATGAACCAGTCGCTGGACCTTCAGGAACCCAGAGAAAGATTCTCACTAGTAGCGACGATGATAGTGACGACGAACCCGTTGCAAGTTTAGTTGCAGTTCCTAAAAAAATGCAAGCAAAAAGGGTTGTTAAAGCTACAGATGACGTCTGCGCCATTTGCTCTAGAAAGTGGAATAATTACAGAGGTCCTGATTGGATTTGTTACAGTAAATGCAAAAAAATGAATTTGTGGCTTTTGCAATGAGACGAGCACTGACCCATTTTTTGTTTGTTCCTTCTGTACAAACGAAGATTTTGACAGTGATGACTCTTTAAAAGATGCTAATTTTTCTCTGTAACAGAAATGTTTTGATTTTTTCTTTGTTTTTTTTTTGTGAAACCTATAGAGAATTTATGTTTATTTTACTTTCAGAATTTGTTTTGAGTTGTTTTTTAAATCTTGGTAATAAATAAATGTAGGTATTATAAAAAAAAATGCATTATAACTTCAATAACTTCCGAAATATAAGACCGAACTCAAAGCTGTCCCCATAATTTACTATTTTTGATGCCAATGAAGGCTTAATACAACCTCTACATTGGCGTAAATTTGATTTGCAGGTGCTGCCAAAGTAACCCCAAAATTCTGTCTACTTTGGCACCCAACAAAAAATTTTTTTTCTCCATCATATGTGGATGACAACCAACCATATTTGGGTGATCTACTGCCAATTGGGCACAAGGCACGATAAAATTTCAAAAAGTTTGATTATGCAATCGGTTTCTGACTTAGAGCACCAAAATAGGTCAAAACCAAAGATCAGTAGTAGGCCGAATAATCCTAGACTCTTAAAATAAATTAAGAGATTACGAGAATTACGAGAACAAACAGAGCTTATCATTTTGCACACAACAAACATAAGTATTTATAGTAAGAGCAGATACAAAATATAAAAGTGAAGAAAGATTAAGAGAGCAAGTAACAAGATTAGCAGAAGAAGCTGAACTAGAAGTCTTACTAGCATAGGCTGATGACTTCAAGTTTGTCACCGATCTCTGATGTTGAGAATTTGAAAAAATTACGAGAGTTGCCTCAAGATACTAATTGAGCGATAGATGTAATCTCAATCAACGTTAACAGATGTTAATAGACATCTACGCCCCGGGAAAAAATTCATACAGTACGCAATCTATACCGAAACGCTATTAACATAAATTCTCTTCCTATTACCATAAAAACCTGAGAAGTAGACACTAGCTAACATGAAGAATAGAAATTTAGGCATACGTCAAAGGCAGAGCTCTAAAATCCGAATCCAACGTAATACAATATAACAAGAAGAAACGTAAGATTATATTCGGATACAATGTCTTTGCTAGTGTAGAAAGACAAAAGAAAAAATAATTTAATAAGAAGACTGCTATGCTAAATGAAGAAGAAAATCAGTTCTTTAGCTATTTTGGTATTCTGCTGAATATTAACTGTTTCTTGAAACACATTTCTTAATTTCTTGAACTTCACTTTTAATGCATGTTAACTCTTATTAAAATATATAAAGTGAATAGGTGTTGTTGTTGTCTTGTTCTGCGACTTTGATTGTGCCGCGACGACATAGCCATACAGTGACAAACACAAGTTTTTTGATAAGGTAAAAAATGTAAGTTTATAGAGATAACTGTACAAGAAGATAGATCAAATTTCAATTAGTGTATAGATCAAAACGAGCAAAAAACTAATTATTTGTGTCACAAATTAGTTCTTTTATATAGTTTACTTATGTATTTAATTATGTATTATAATAATTGGTACTAAAACATTATTTCAATTTCTTTTTCCCCGCTAGAAAAATTTTTTACGCCGAACCTGATCGCTATCTTTAGCAAACCTCTTACCCCTATAACTTCAGTGTGTTTTAGCCGTGTCCGGGTTAAGATCGCGCGCGGACGCGTCTGCTTCTTATTTAATTTTTGCCTAAAAAAACTGCAATAATTTCGAACATTAGTGCGTGGTGCGATTGCAGCGAATTCTTTTTACTTAAAACCATTGTTTAAATTCGATAACGTTTATAAGTGCGTATTTTTCGAAGTGGTTGATGGGGGCTTTCAAAATGACGCGATGGCCACAGCTTTAAGAATTTACAAAAACGCTAAACGGTGAGTTTGACTTTAAAAATTTAAATCCGTGGTGCGTCATCGTGCATTTTTCGTGATTTTTTATTAATATGGCATTAACAGAAGACGTTAAAACTTAAGAAGCAATGGCGGATGGCGTGGGTTGATTCATCTAACCGTCAAATTTTTCATTTGTTAATTTTGGAATCAAAGTTATTAGTTAATACTTGAACACTCGGTAACAACAAAATCAATTTATTTAAAATTTTGGTTTCATAACTTTGTTGAAGTAATTGTCGCCGCTTGCGGAGAGATTCAAAATGGCGCGCATTTTTTAAGCAATTTCGGTTAAAATAGTCTCGACAAAAAATGTAATACATTATTCGTCAGTTAACGTTAAGGGTTCGAGATTATAATCAAAATGGCGCTTATTTAAGTAATGTCCGTTTCATAGCCTCCTCAAAAAAAGTTTAGCGCGATCGTGTAATCAGGGCCAGTTTTTGAAATTTTTAAAAGTTTACTGGGATCAATTAATTTGTTTTTGAGATGTTTACTTAAAGATTGACTGGGTTAAGATAATAATTTTTTTGCCCGTGTTCGTGCAGTTTTAAATCAAAAAATTCGTTTTTGGACGTTGCGGGTCAAGGAGCTAAAATAATTGTGCGCGTGTGCAGAATGTGTCATGATTCTGTAACCAAAGTGAGTAATTGCATTTTTTTTAAAATTTACTGAAATAAATTAATTCTGTTCCGTATTATCGTACGTTTTTAATTTGAACTATACGTAATGATTTTTAAACGTTGAAGTTCGAGGTTATAATTAAAACGGCGCAGGTTGAAGCACTTGTTACATCGCCGTCAGAAAAACCTTGCTGATATCGTTCCCAGGATGAAATTTTTCATTTTAATTTAAAACTTGATAAGCATAAATAAATCATCGTACGTTTTGCAGTTCAATTATTCGTTTTTAAACGTTGGGGGTTCGAGATTATAATTAAAATTGCGCGCATTTAAAAAATGTCCGTTACAAAACTGCCTCAGAAACAAATTGTGATAGTTGCGTATTAGTCAAGGCGAGTTTTGGCATTTCTTAAAAATTTACTTAAATTACCTAATTCCGAGAATATAACTAGGGCTAGTTTTTGCATTTTACCTAAAAATTTATTGGGATAAATTAATTCTATTGCATGTTGTTGTTATACAGATCGAAGGATCAGAAAAATATTGGTGAGAGATGCATGATAACCGGGGTGAGTTTTTGCATGTTTTAAATGTTGACTGTGATTACGTTGCTTTTTGTGTATATCTACGTTTGAAGGTGGATCTATCAGGTTGAATTTTAAGGTATAAGCTTTAAAATAGACATTCTATACCTACGTGAGTTAGAGAGAGATAGTACTGCAGTTTGGACGCTGCTAAAAGTTTAGTAGTTTTCAAATAGATGTCGCTCCTAAATTCTGCGATTTCATGTAATTGGCGCTATATTTTAAACGTAATAGCAACTTGGTTATTATTTCGTATAACATGCCAAATTTTAGAATTTTGTTACGCAACAATAATGTTTTCAATACTTTTTTATTTTTTTCTGTTTTTATAGTTTTATTTTATAAATATGAAGCTAAAAATTTAAATTTGAAACATTACTCAAGAATTTATATACAGCACAGACGCAAATAAAAATCATAGATTACTTTGTGAGAGTTTTAGATCTGTCTCTAATAAATAATAAAAATCTTTGGAATGAAATATGTTTTTTAAAGATCTCTAAACGAAATTCATTTGCTTATAATAAACTATGTAATTTGAAAACGATTTGTACAAGTATCTACGTTAAAAAACTTAATTCTTTATAATTTTTACTAATTCAAACGTACAAGGTGAACTAAATGCCTCTTTACATGTTTAAGGAAAAGTAATTGTATTTGAATTTTGAAAATTTCTATTTATGTTCCAAAATATTTTTGGTTATACCTACCAGAAGTCGACATCAATTTACTTATTTTAATGCAACCCTATTTTTTTAGAATTTTTGAATTCTATACTTAATTTTATGGCAATTTTGGCAAATATTTATAATAGTTTGTAATAGTTATTTCTTGTTGTTTTCTGTTGATTGTGAAAATGTTAATGAAAAATAGTTATCTGTTGTTTTTTCTAATGATCTAATTAACTGATATACGTTATCTACAGGTTGTTCATATTTCACTACCAAAGTTGGTAGACTTTATTATCCAAAAAATTAAATTGTTTGAATTTCTCTTTCCTTGTTTAATCACAAATTTTAAAGTATCAAAACTTAAAAAAAATTGCTTAGTTATCTTCAGAACAGCAAAAGTTTTTTTATTAATTAAAAGATTTTGATGCAAAATACAGAAGAAAGATTTTAAATTTGAGGTAATCAATAACTTAAAAATATAGTAAAGAAACTAATATTTAAAAAACGAGAATTTTAGTTTATCTTATAAAAGCTAAAAAACAAATAAGAAAAGAAAGAAGACAAATAGTTTTGTTCATTAAAAAAAGCTATGTAAGAAAAGAACCTAGGTATAAATAGAACAAACATTACAAAAAACTGTCAGCTACAATTTTTAAAAATAATTTATTTTCTCAAAAAGTCTAAAATAAAAAGTGGAAAAAAAACATTGAAAAATAAAAAAAATAAACAATAGAGTTTTTTTAAACTCTTAATTATTAGAGACCATCAATAACAGAAAAAGACATTCAAGAAAATATTGTATTAAATAAAACTAATTACTCAAATAACACGTCATAAAATTTATTTACTTTCAAATCTACAAATTATTCTGTCCATGTTTTTTTTAAATTTTTTTTACAACGTGTAATGCCCATCAGTTTATTGGGCCAATTTCTGTCCTTATTTACTTTCAAATCTACAAATTATTATGTCCATATTTTTTTTTACAACGTGTAATGCCCATCAGTTTATTGGGCCAATTTCTGTCCTTATTTACTTTCAAATCTACAAATTATTATGTCCATGTTTTTTTTTACAACGTGTAATGCCCATCAGTTTATTGGGCCAATTTCTGTCCTTATTTACTTTCAAATCTACAAATTATTCTGTCCATTTTTAATTTTTTTACAACGTTTAACACCCATCAGTTTATTGGGCCAATCACAGCATTTTGTTAACTTACCTTTCTTGTGGCGAACTTGTACCAAGCAAGTTCGGGTGGCATGGTGGGTCTACTTCCTCCTCTTACTCGTGTAATGCCCATCAGTTTATTGGGCCAATTTCTGTCCTTATTTACTTTCAAATCTACAAATTATTCAGTCCATTTTTAATTTTTTTACAACGTCTAACACCCATCAGTTTATTCAAATCACAGCATTTTGTTAACTTACCTTTCTTGTGGCGAACTTGTACTAAGCAAGTTCGGGTGGCATGGTGGGTCCACTTCCTCCTCTTACTCGTGTAATGCCCATCAGTTTATTGGGCCAATTTCTGTCCTTATTTACTTTCAAAACTACAAATTATTATGTCCATGTTTTTTTTTTACAACGTGTAATGCCCATCAGTTTATTGGACCAATTTCTGTCCTTATTTACTTTCAAATCTACAAATTATTATGTCCATGTTTTTTTTTACAACGTGTAATGCCCATCAGTTTATTGGGCCAATTTCTGTCCTTATTTACTTTCAAATCCACAAATTATTATGTCCATGTTTTTTTTTTACAACGTGTAATGCCCATCAGTTTATTGGGCCAATTTCTGTCCTTATTTACTTTCAAATCTACAAATTATTCTGTCCAGGTTTTTTTTTTATTTTTTTTTACAACGTGTAATGCCCATCAGTTTATTGGGCCAATTTCTGTCCTTATTTACTTTCAAAACTACAAATTATTCAGTCCATTTTTAATTTTTTTACAACGTCTAACACCCATCAGTTTATTCAAATCACAGCATTTTGTTAACTTACCTTTCTTGTGGCGAACTTGTACCAAGCAAGTTCGGGTGGCATGGTGGGTCCACTTCCTCCTCTTACTCGTGTAATGCCCATCAGTTTATTGGGCCAATTTCTGTCCTTATTTACTTTCAAAACTACAAATTATTCAGTCCATTTTTAATTCTTTTACACCGTCTAACACCCATCAGTTTATTCAAATCACAGCATTTTGTTAACTTACCTTTCTTGTGGCGAACTTGTACCAAGCAAGTTCGGGTGGCATGGTGGGTCCACTTCCTCCTCTTACTCGTGTAATGCCCATCAGTTTATTGGGCCAATTTCTGTCCTTATTTACTTTCAAATCTACAAATTATTATGTCCATGTTTTTTTTTACAACGTGTAATGCCCATCAGTTTATTGGGCCAATTTCTGTCCTTATTTACTTTCAAATCTACAAATTATTATGTCCATGTTTTTTTTACAACGTGTAATGCCCATCAGTTTATTGGGCCAATTTCTGTCCTTATTTACTTTCAAATCTACAAATTATTATGTCCATGTTTTTTTTTACAACGTGTAATGCCCATCAGTTTATTGGGCCAATTTCTGTCCTTATTTACTTTCAAAACTACAAATTATTATGTCCATGTTTTTTTTTTACAACGTGTAATGCCCATCAGTTTATTGGACCAATTTCTGTCCTTATTTACTTTCAAATCTACAAATTATTATGTCCATGTTTTTTTTACAACGTGTAATGCCCATCAGTTTATTGGGCCAATTTCTGTCCTTATTTACTTTCAAATCTACAAATTATTATGTCCATGTTTTTTTTTACAACGTGTAATGCCCATCAGTTTATTGGGCCAATTTCTGTCCTTATTTACTTTCAAATCTACAAATTATTCTGTCCAGGTTTTTTTTTATTTTTTTTACAACGTGTAATGCCCATCAGTTTATTGGGCCAATTTCTGTCCTTATTTACTTTCAAAACTACAAATTATTCAGTCCATTTTTAATTTTTTTACAACGTCTAACACCCATCAGTTTATTCAAATCACAGCATTTTGTTAACTTACCTTTCTTGTGGCGAACTTGTACCAAGCAAGTTCGGGTGGCATGGTGGGTCCACTTCCTCCTCTTACTCGTGTAATGCCCATCAGTTTATTGGGCCAATTTCTGTCCTTATTTACTTTCAAAACTACAAATTATTCAGTCCATTTTTAATTTTTTTACAACGTCTAACACCCATCAGTTTATTCAAATCACAGCATTTTGTTAACTTACCTTTCTTGTGGCGAACTTGTACCAAGCAAGTTCGGGTGGCATGGTGGGTCCACTTCCTCCTCTTACTCGTGTAATGCCCATCAGTTTATTGGGCCAATTTCTGTCCTTATTTACTTTCAAATCTACAAATTATTATGTCCATGTTTTTTTTACAACGTGTAATGCCCATCAGTTTATTGGGCCAATTTCTGTCCTTATTTACTTTCAAATCTACAAATTATTATGTCCATGTTTTTTTTACAACGTGTAATGCCCATCAGTTTATTGGGCCAATTTCTGTCCTTATTTACTTTCAAAACTACAAATTATTCAGTCCATTTTTAATTTTTTTACAACGTCTAACACCCATCAGTTTATTCAAATCACAGCATTTTGTTAACTTACCTTTCTTGTGGCGAACTTGTACCAAGCAAGTTCGGGTGGCATGGTGGGTCCACTTCCTCCTCTTACTCGTGTAATGCCCATCAGTTTATTGGGCCAATTTCTGTCCTTATTTACTTTCAAATCTACAAATTATTATGTCCATGTTTTTTTTTACAACGTGTAATGCCCATCAGTTTATTGGGCCAATTTCTGTCCTTATTTACTTTCAAATCTACAAATTATTATGTCCATGTTTTTTTTTTACAACGTGTAATGCCCATCAGTTTATTGGGCCAATTTCTGTCCTTATTTACTTTCAAAACTACAAATTATTCAGTCCATTTTTAATTTTTTTACAACGTCTAACACCCATCAGTTTATTCAAATCACAGCATTTTGTTAACTTACCTTTCTTGTGGCGAACTTGTACCAAGCAAGTTCGGGTGGCATGGTGGGTCTACTTCCTCCTCTTACTCGTGTAATGCCCATCAGTTTATTGGGCCAATTTCTGTCCTTATTTACTTTCAAAACTACAAATTATTCAGTCCATTTTTAATTTTTTTACAACGTCTAACACCCATCAGTTTATTCAAATCACAGCATTTTGTTAACTTACCTTTCTTGTGGCGAACTTGTACCAAGCAAGTTCGGGTGGCATGGTGGGTCTACTTCCTCCTCTTACTCGTGTAATGCCCATCAGTTTATTGGGCCAATTTCTGTCCTTATTTACTTTCAAAACTACAAATTATTCAGTCCATTTTTAATTTTTTTACAACGTCTAACACCCATCAGTTTATTCAAATCACAGCATTTTGTTAACTTACCTTTCTTGTGGCGAACTTGTACCAAGCAAGTTCGGGTGGCATGGTGGGTCCACTTCCTCCTCTTACTCGTGTAATGCCCATCAGTTTATTGGGCCAATTTCTGTCCTTATTTACTTTCAAAACTACAAATTATTCAGTCCATTTTTAATTTTTACAACGTCTAACACCCATCAGTTTATTCAAATCACAGCATTTTGTTAACTTACCTTTCTTGTGGCGAACTTGTACCAAGCAAGTTCGGGTGGCATGGTGGGTCCACTTCCTCCTCTTACTCGTGTAATGCCCATCAGTTTATTGGGCCAATTTCTGTCCTTATTTACTTTCAAATCTACAAATTATTATGTCCATGTTTTTTTTTTACAACGTGTAATGCCCATCAGTTTATTGGGCCAATTTCTGTCCTTATTTACTTTCAAAACTACAAATTATTCAGTCCATTTTTAATTTTTTTACAACGTCTAACACCCATCAGTTTATTCAAATCACAGCATTTTGTTAACTTACCTTTCTTGTGGCGAACTTGTACCAAGCAAGTTCGGGTGGCATGGTGGGTCCACTTCCTCCTCTTACTCGTGTAATGCCCATCAGTTTATTGGGCCAATTTCTGTCCTTATTTACTTTCAAATCTACAAATTATTCTGTCCATTTTTACTTTTTTACAACGTCTAACACCCATCAGTTTATTCAAATCACAGCATTTTGTTAACTTACCTTTCTTGTGGCGAACTTGTACCAAGCAAGTTCGGGTGGCATTATGTCCACTTGTTCCTTTTACTCGTGTAATGCCCATCTGTTTGTTGGGCCATTTTCTGTCCTTATTTCCTTTCAAATCTACAAATTATTCTGTCCATGTTTTTTTTTAATTTTTTTTACAACGTGTAATGCCCATCAGTTTATTGGGCCAATTTCTGTCCTTATTTACTTTCAAATCTACAAATTATTCTGTCCATGTTTTTTTATTTTTTACAACGTGTAATGCCCATCAGTTTATTGGGCCAATTTCTGTCCTTATTTACTTTCAAATCTACAAATTATTATGTCCATGTTTTTTTACAACGTGTAATGCCCATCAGTTTATTGGGCCAATTTCTGTCCTTATTTACTTTCAAATCTACAAATTATTCAGTCCATGTTTTTTTACAACGTCTAACACCCATCAGTTTATTCAAATCACAGCATTTTGTTAACTTACCTTTCTTGTGGCGAACTTGTACCAAGCAAGTTCGGGTGGCATGGTGGGTCTACTTCCTCCTCTTACTCGTGTAATGCCCATCAGTTTATTGGGCCAATTTCTGTCCTTATTTACTTTCAAATCTACAAATTATTATGTCCATGTTTTTTTTACAACGTGTAATGCCCATCAGTTTATTGGGCCAATTTCTGTCCTTATTTACTTTCAAATCTACAAATTATTATGTCCATGTTTTTTTTTACAACGTGTAATGCCCATCAGTTTATTGGGCCAATTTCTGTCCTTATTTACTTTCAAATCTACAAATTATTATGTCCATGTTTTTTTACAACGTGTAATGCCCATCAGTTTATTGGGCCAATTTCTGTCCTTATTTACTTTCAAATCTACAAATTATTATGTCCATGTTTTTTACAACGTGTAATGCCCATCAGTTTATTGGGCCAATTTCTGTCCTTATTTACTTTCAAATCTACAAATTATTATGTCCATGTTTTTTACAACGTGTAATGCCCATCAGTTTATTGGGCCAATTTCTGTCCTTATTTACTTTCAAATCTACAAATTATTATGTCCATGTTTTTTTACAACGTGTAATGCCCATCAGTTTATTGGGCCAATTTCTGTCCTTATTTACTTTCAAATCTACAAATTATTATGTCCAGGTGTTTTTTTTACAAGGTGTAATGCCCATCAGTTTATTGGGCCAATTTCTGTCATTATTTACTTTCAAATCTACAAATTATTATGTCCATGTGTCTTTTTTACAGCGTGGAGTGGCCATCAGTTTAGTGGCCCAATTTTTGTCCTTATTTACTTTCAAAACTACAAATTATTCAGTCCATTTTTAATTTTTTACAACGTCTAACACCCATCAGTTTATTCAAATCACAGCATTTTGTTAACTTACCTTTCTTGTGGCGAACTTGTACCAAGCAAGTTCGGGTGGCATGGTGGGTCCACTTCCTCCTCTTACTCGTGTAATGCCCATCAGTTTATTGGGCCAATTTCTGTCCTTATTTACTTTCAAATCTACAAATTATTATGTCCATGTTTTTTACAACGTGTAATGCCCATCAGTTTATTGGGCCAATTTCTGTCCTTATTTACTTTCAAATCTACAAATTATTATGTCCATGTTTTTTTACAACGTGTAATGCCCATCAGTTTAGTGGGCCAATTTCTGTCCTTATTTACTTTCAAATCTACAAATTATTATGTCCATGTTTTTTACAACGTGTAATCCCCATCAGTTTATTGGGCCAAATTCTGTCCTTATTTACTTTCAAATCTACAAATTATTATGTCCATGTTTTTTTACAACGTGTAATGCCCATCAGTTTATTGGGCCAATTTCTGTCCTTATTTACTTTCAAATCTACAACTTATTATGTCCATGTTTTTTACAACGTGTAATGCCCATCAGTTTATTGGGCCAATTTCTGTCCTTATTTACTTTCAAATCTACAAATTATTATGTCCATGTTTTTTTTTACAACGTGTAATGCCCATCAGTTTATTGGGCCAATTTCTGTCCTTATTTACTTTCAAATCTACAAATTATTATGTCCATGTTTTTTACAACGTGTAATGCCCATCAGTTTATTGGGCCAATTTCTGTCCTTATTTACTTTCAAATCTACAAATTATTATGTCCATGTTTTTTTACAACGTGTAATGCCCATCAGTTTATTGGGCCAATTTCTGTCCTTATTTACTTTCAAATCTACAAATTATTATGTCCATGTTTTTTTACAACGTGTAATGCCCATCAGTTTATTGGGCCAATTTCTGTCCTTATTTACTTTCAAATCTACAAATTATTATGTCCATGTTTTTTTACAACGTGTAATGCCCATCAGTTTATTGGGCCAATTTCTGTCCTTATTTACTTTCAAATCTACAAATTATTATGTCCATGTTTTTTTACAACGTGTAATGCCCATCAGTTTATTGGGCCAATTTCTGTCCTTATTTACTTTCAAATCTACAAATTATTATGTCCATGTTTTTTTTTACAACGTGTAATGCCCATCAGTTTATTGGGCCAATTTCTGTCCTTATTTACTTTCAAATCTACAAATTATTATGTCCATGTTTTTTACAATGTGTAATGCCCATCAGTTTATTGGGCCAATTTCTGTCCTTATTTACTTTCAAATCTACAAATTATTATGTCCATGTTTTTTTTACAACGTGTAATGCCCATCAGTTTATTGGGCCAATTTCTGTCCTTATTTACTTTCAAATCTACAAATTATTATGTCCATGTTTTTTTACAACGTGTAATGCCCATCAGTTTATTGGGCCAATTTCTGTCCTTATTTACTTTCAAATCTACAAATTATTATGTCCATGTTTTTTTACAACGTGTAATGCCCATCAGTTTATTGGGCCAATTTCTGTCCTTATTTACTTTCAAATCTACAAATTATTATGTCCATGTTTTTTTACAACGTGTAATGCCCATCAGTTTATTGGGCCAATTTCTGTCCTTATTTACTTTCAAATCTACAAATTATTATGTCCATGTTTTTTTACAACGTGTAATGGCTATCAGTTTATTGGGCCAATTTCTGTCCTTATTTACTTTCAAATCTACAAATTATTATGTCCATGTTTTTTACAACGTGTAATGCCCATCAGTTTATTGGGCCAATTTCTGTCCTTATTTACTTTCAAATCTACAAATTATTATGTCCATGTTTTTTTACAACGTGTAATGCCCATCAGTTTATTGGGCCAATTTCTGTCCTTATTTACTTTCAAATCTACAAATTATTCTGTCCATTTTTAATTTTTTACAACGTCTAACACCCATCAGTTTATTCAAATCACAGCATTTTGTTAACTTACCTTTCTTGTGGCGAACTTGTACCAAGCAAGTTCATGGTGGGTCCACTTCCTCCTCTTACTCGTGTAATGCCCATCAGTTTATTGGGCCAATTTCTGTCCTTATTTACTTTCAAATCTACAAATTATTATGTCCATGTTTTTTTACAACGTGTAATGCCCATCAGTTTATTGGGCCAATTTCTGTCCTTATTTACTTTCAAATCTACAAATTATTATGTCCATGTTTTTTTTTTTTACAACGTGTAATGCCCATCAGTTTATTGGGCCAATTTCTGTCCTTATTTACTTTCAAATCTACAAATTATTATGTCCATGTTTTTTACAACGTGTAATGCCCATCAGTTTATTGGGCCAATTTCTGTCCTTATTTACTTTCAAATCTACAAATTATTATGTCCATGTTTTTTTTTACAACGTGTAATGCCCATCAGTTTATTGGGCCAATTTCTGTCCTTATTTACTTTCAAATCTACAAATTATTCTGTCCATTTTTAATTTTTACAACGTCTAACACCCATCAGTTTATTCAAATCACAGCATTTTGTTAACTTACCTTTCTTGTGGCGAACTTGTACCAAGCAAGTTATGGTGGGTCCACTTCCTCCTCTTACTCGTGTAATGCCCATCAGTTTATTGGGCCAATTTCTGTCCTTATTTACTTTCAAATCTACAAATTATTATGTCCATGTTTTTTTACAACGTGTAATGCCCATCAGTTTATTGGGCCAATTTCTGTCCTTATTTACTTTCAAATCTACAAATTATTATGTCCATGTTTTTTTTTTACAACGTGTAATGCCCATCAGTTTATTGGGCCAATTTCTGTCCTTATTTACTTTCAAATCTACAAATTATTATGTCCATGTTTTTTTACAACGTGTAATGCCCATCAGTTTATTGGGCCAATTTCTGTCCTTATTTACTTTCAAATCTACAAATTATTATGTCCATGTTTTTTTTTACAACGTGTAATGCCCATCAGTTTATTGGGCCAATTTCTGTCCTTATTTACTTTCAAATCTACAAATTATTATGTCCATGTTTTTTTTTTACAACGTGTAATGCCCATCAGTTTATTGGGCCAATTTCTGTCCTTATTTACTTTCAAATCTACAAATTATTATGTCCATGTTTTTTACAACGTGTAATGCCCATCAGTTTATTGGGCCAATTTCTGTCCTTATTTACTTTCAAATCTACAAATTATTATGTCCATGTTTTTTTTACAACGTGTAATGCCCATCAGTTTATTGGGCCAATTTCTGTCCTTATTTACTTTCAAATCTACAAATTATTATGTCCATGTTTTTTACAACGTGTAATGCCCATCAGTTTATTGGGCCAATTTCTGTCCTTATTTACTTTCAAATCTACAAATTATTATGTCCATGTTTTTTTTTTACAACGTGTAATGCCCATCAGTTTATTGGGCCAATTTCTGTCCTTATTTACTTTCAAATCTACAAATTATTATGTCCATGTTTTTTTTACAACGTGTAATGCCCATCAGTTTATTGGGCCAATTTCTGTCCTTATTTACTTTCAAATCTACAAATTATTATGTCCATGTTTTTTTTTTACAACGTGTAATGCCCATCAGTTTATTGGGCCAATTTCTGTCCTTATTTACTTTCAAATCTACAAATTATTATGTCCATGTTTTTTTTTTACAACGTGTAATGCCCATCAGTTTATTGGGCCAATTTCTGTCCTTATTTACTTTCAAATCTACAAATTATTATGTCCATGTTTTTTTTTTACAACGTGTAATGCCCATCAGTTTATTGGGCCAATTTCTGTCCTTATTTACTTTCAAATCTACAAATTATTCTGTCCATTTTTAATTTTTTTACAACGTCTAACACCCATCAGTTTATTCAAATCACAGCATTTTGTTAACTTACCTTTCTTGTGGCGAACTTGTACCAAGCAAGTTCGGGTGGCATGGTGGGTCCACTTCCTCCTCTTACTCGTGTAATGCCCATCAGTTTATTGGGCCAATTTCTGTCCTTATTTACTTTCAAATCTACAAATTATTATGTCCATGTTTTTTTTCCAACGTGTAATGCCCATCAGTTTATTGGGCCAATTTCTGTCCTTATTTACTTTCAAATCTACAAATTATTATGTCCATGTTTTTTTTACAACGTGTAATGCCCATCAGTTTATTGGGCCAATTTCTGTCCTTATTTACTTTCAAATCTACAAATTATTATGTCCACGTTTTTTTTTCCACCGTGTAATGCCCATCAGTTTCTTGGGCCAATTTCTGTCCTTATTTACTTTCAAATCTACAAATTATTATGTCCATGTTTTTTACAACGTGTAATGCCCATCAGTTTATTGGGCCAATTTCTGTCCTTATTTACTTTCAAATCTACAAATTATTATGTCCATGTTTTTTTACAACGTGTAATGCCCATCAGTTTATTGGGCCAATTTCTGTCCTTATTTACTTTCAAATCTACAAATTATTCTGTCCATTTTTAATTTTTTACAACGTCTAACACCCATCAGTTTATTCAAATCACAGCATTTTGTTAACTTACCTTTCTTGTGGCGAACTTGTACCAAGCAAGTTCGGGTGGCATGGTGGGTCCACTTCCTCCTCTTACTCGTGTAATGCCCATCAGTTTATTGGGCCAATTTCTGTCCTTATTTACTTTCAAATCTACAAATTATTATGTCCACGTTTTTTTTTACAACGTGTAATGCCCATCAGTTTATTGGGCCAATTTCTGTCCTTATTTACTTTCAAATCTACAAATTATTATGTCCATGTTTTTTTTTACAACGTGTAATGCCCATCAGTTTATTGGGCCAATTTCTGTCCTTATTTACTTTCAAATCTACAAATTATTATGTCCACGTTTTTTTTTTACAACGTGTAATGCCCATCAGTTTATTGGGCCAATTTCTGTCCTTATTTACTTTCAAATCTACAAATTATTATGTCCATGTTTTTTTTTACAACGTGTAATGCCCATCAGTTTATTCAAATCACAGCATTTTGTTAACTTACCTTTCTTGTGGCGAACTTGTACCAAGCAAGTTCGGGTGGCATGGTGGGTCCACTTCCTCCTCTTACTCGTGTAATGCCCATCAGTTTATTGGGCCAATTTCTGTCCTTATTTACTTTCAAATCTACAAATTATTATGTCCATGTTTTTTTTTACAACGTGTAATGCCCATCAGTTTATTCAAATCACAGCATTTTGTTAACTTACCTTTCTTGTGGCGAACTTGTACCAAGCAAGTTCGGGTGGCATGGTGGGTCCACTTCCTCCTCTTACTCGTGTAATGCCCATCAGTTTATTGGGCCAATTTCTGTCCTTATTTACTTTCAAATCTACAAATTATTATGTCCATGTTTTTTTTTACAACGTGTAATGCCCATCAGTTTATTGGGCCAATTTCTGTCCTTATTTACTTTCAAATCTACAAATTATTATGTCCATGTTTTTTTACAACGTGTAATGCCCATCAGTTTATTGGGCCAATTTCTGTCCTTATTTACTTTCAAATCTACAAATTATTATGTCCATGTTTTTTTTACAACGTGTAATGCCCATCAGTTTATTGGGCCAATTTCTGTCCTTATTTACTTTCAAATCTACAAATTATTATGTCCATGTTTTTTTTTACAACGTGTAATGCCCATCAGTTTATTGGGCCAATTTCTGTCCTTATTTACTTTCAAATCTACAAATTATTATGTCCATGTTTTTTTACAAGGTGTAATGCCCATCAGTTTATTGGGCCAATTTCTGTCCTTATTTTCTTTCAATTCTACAAATTATTATGTCTATGCTTTTTTTTACAACGTGTAATGTCCATCAGTTTATTGGGCCAATTTCTGTCCTTATTTACTTTCAAATCTACAAATTATTATGTCCATGTTTTTTTACAACGTGTAATGCCCATCAGTTTATTGGGCCAATTTCTGTCCTTATTTACTTTCAAATCTACAAATTATTATGTCCATGTTTTTTTTACAACGTGTAATGCCCATCAGTTTATTGGGCCAATTTCTGTCCTTATTTACTTTCAAATCTACAAACTATTATGTCCATGTTTTTTTACAACGTGTAATGCCCATCAGTTTATTGGGCCAATTTCTGTCCTTATTTACTTTCAAATCTACAAATTATTATGTCCATGTTTTTTTTTACAACGTGTAATGCCCATCAGTTTATTGGGCCAATTTCTGTCCTTATTTACTTTCAAATCTACAAATTATTATGTCCATGTTTTTTTTTACAACGTGTAATGCCCATCAGTTTATTGGGCCAATTTCTGTCCTTATTTACTTTCAAATCTACAAATTATTATGTCCATGTTTTCTTTTTACAACGTGTAATGCCCATCAGTTTATTGGGCCAATTTCTGTCCTTATTTACTTTCAAATCTACAAATTATTATGTCCATGTTTTTTTTTACAACGTCTAACACCCATCAGTTTATTCAAATCACAGCATTTTGTTAACTTACCTTTCTTGTGGCGAACTTGTACCAAGCAAGTTCGGGTGGCATGGTGGGTCCACTTCCTCCTCTTACTCGTGTAATGCCCATCAGTTTATTGGGCCAATTTCTGTCCTTATTTACTTTCAAATCTACAAATTATTCTGTCCATTTTTAATTTTTTTACAACGTCTAACACCCATCAGTTTATTGGGCAAATCACAGCATTTTGTTAACTTACCTTTCTTGTGGCGAACTTGTACCAAGCAAGTTCGGGTGGCATGGTGGGTCCACTTCCTCCTCTTACTCGTGTAATGCCCATCAGTTTATTGGGCCAATTTCTGTCCTTATTTACTTTCAAAACTACAAATTATTCAGTCCATTTTTAATTTTTTTACAACGTCTAACACCCATCAGTTTATTCAAATCACAGCATTTTGTTAACTTACCTTTCTTGTGGCGAACTTGTACCAAGCAAGTTCGGGTGGCATGGTGGGTCCACTTCCTCCTCTTACTCGTGTAATGCCCATCAGTTTATTGGGCCAATTTCTGTCCTTATTTACTTTCAAATCTACAAATTATTATGTCCATGTTTTTTTTACAACGTGTAATGCCCATCAGTTTATTGGGCCAATTTCTGTCCTTATTTACTTTCAAATCTACAAATTATTATGTCCATGTTTTTTTTACAACGTGTAATGCCCATCAGTTTATTGGGCCAATTTCTGTCCTTATTTACTTTCAAATCTACAAATTATTATGTCCATGTTTTTTTTTACAACGTGTAATGCCCATCAGTTTATTGGGCCAATTTCTGTCCTTATTTACTTTCAAATCTACAAATTATTCAGTCCATTTTTAATTTTTTTACAACGTCTAACACCCATCAGTTTATTCAAATCACAGCATTTTGTTAACTTACCTTTCTTGTGGCGAACTTGTACCAAGCAAGTTCGGGTGGCATGGTGGGTCCACTTCCTCCTCTTACTCGTGTAATGCCCATCAGTTTATTGGGCCAATTTCTGTCCTTATTTACTTTCAAAACTACAAATTATTCAGTCCATTTTTAATTTTTTTACAACGTCTAACACCCATCAGTTTATTCAAATCACAGCATTTTGTTAACTTACCTTTCTTGTGGCGAACTTGTACCAAGCAAGTTCGGGTGGCATGGTGGGTCCACTTCCTCCTCTTACTCGTGTAATGCCCATCAGTTTATTGGGCCAATTTCTGTCCTTATTTACTTTCAAATCTACAAATTATTATGTCCATGTTTTTTTTTTTACAACGTGTAATGCCCATCAGTTTATTGGGCCAATTTCTGTCCTTATTTACTTTCAAAACTACAAATTATTCAGTCCATTTTTAATTTTTTTACAACGTCTAACACCCATCAGTTTATTCAAATCACAGCATTTTGTTAACTTACCTTTCTTGTGGCGAACTTGTACCAAGCAAGTTCGGGTGGCATGGTGGGTCCACTTCCTCCTCTTACTCGTGTAATGCCCATCAGTTTATTGGGCCAATTTCTGTCCTTATTTACTTTCAAATCTACAAATTATTCTGTCCATTTTTAATTTTTTTACAACGTCTAACACCCATCAGTTTATTGGGCAAACCACAGCATTTTGTTAACTTACCTTTCTTGTGGCGAACTTGTACCAAGCAAGTTCGGGTGGCATGGTGGGTCCACTTCCTCCTCTTACTCGTGTAATGCCCATCAGTTTATTGGGCCAATTTCTGTCCTTATTTACTTTCAAATCTACAAATTATTATGTCCATGTTTAATTTTTTACAACGTGTAATGCCCATCAGTTTATTGGGCAAATTTTTGTCCTTATTTACTTTCAAATCTACAAATTATTATGTCCATCCTCCTCTTACAACGTGTAATGCCCATCAGTTTATTGGGTCAATTTCTGTCCTTATTTACTTTCAAATCTACAAATTATTATGTCCATGTTTTTTTTACAACGTGTAATGCCCATCAGTTTATTGGGCCAATTTCTGTCCTTATTTCCTTTCAAATCTACAAATTATTATGTCCATGTTTTTTACAACGTGTAATGCCCATCAGTTTATTGGGCCAATTTCTGTCCTTATTTAATTTCAAATCTACAAATTATTATGTCCATGTTTTTTTACAACGTGTAATGCCCATCAGTTTAGTGGGCCAATTTCTGTCCTTATTTACTTTCAAATCTACAAATTATTCTGTCGATTTTTAATTTTTTACAACGTCTAACACCCATCAGTTTATTCAAATCACAGCATTTTGTTAACTTACCTTTCTTGTGGCGAACTTGTACCAAGCAAGTTCGGGTGGCATTGGGTCCACTTCCTCCTCTTAGTCGTGTAATGCTCATCAGTTTATTGGGCCAATTTCTGTCCTTATTTACTTTCAAATCTACAAATTATTATGTTCATTTTTAATTTTTACAACGTCTAACACCCATCAGTTTATTGGGCAAATCACAGCATTTTGTTAACTTACCTTTCTTGTGGCGAACTTGTACCAAGCAAGTTATTGGGTCCACTTCCTCCTCTTACTCGTGTAATGCCCATCAGTTTATTGGGCCAATTTCTGTCCTTATTTACTTTCAAATCTACAAATTATTATGTCCATGTTTTTTTACAACGTGTAATGCCCATCAGTTTATTGGGCCAATTTCTGTCCTTATTTACTTTCAAATCTACAAATTATTATGTCCATGTTTTTTACAACGTGTAATGCCCATCAGTTTATTGGGCCAATTTCTGTCCTTATTTACTTTCAAATCTACAAATTATTATGTCCATGTTTTTTTACAACGTGTAATGCCCATCATTTTATTGGGCCAATTTCTGTCCTTATTTACTTTCAAATCTACAAATTATTCAGTCCATTTTTAATTTTTTACAACGTCTAACACCCATCAGTTTATTCAAATCACAGCATTTTGTTAACTTACCTTTCTTGTGGCGAACTTGTACCAAGCAAGTTCGGGTGGCATGGTGGGTCCACTTCCTCCTCTTACTCGTGTAATGCCCATCAGTTTATTGGGCCAATTTCTGTCCTTATTTACTTTCAAATCTACAAATTATTATGTCCATGTTTTTTTACAACGTGTAATGCCCATCAGTTTATTGGGCCAATTTCTGTCCTTATTTACTTTCAAATCTACAAATTATTATGTCCATGTTTTTTTACAACGTGTAATGCCCATCAGTTTATTGGGCCAATTTCTGTCCTTATTTACTTTCAAATCTACAAATTATTATGTCCATGTTTTACAACGTGTAATGCCCATCAGTTTATTGGGCCAATTTCTGTCCTTATTTACTTTCAAATCTACAAATTATTCAGTCCATTTTTAATTTTTACAACGTCTAACACCCATCAGTTTATTGGGCAAATCACAGCATTTTGTTAACTTACCTTTCTTGTGGCGAACTTGTACCAAGCAAGTTCGGGTGGCATTGGGTCCACTTCCTCCTCTTACTCGTGTAATGCCCATCAGTTTATTGGGCCAATTTCTGTCCTTATTTACTTTCAAATCTACAAATTATTCAGTCCATTTTTAATTTTTTACAACGTCTAACACCCATCAGTTTATTCAAATCACAGCATTTTGTTAACTTACCTTTCTTGTGGCGAACTTGTACCAAGCAAGTTCGGGTGGCATGGTGGGTCCACTTCCTCCTCTTACTCGTGTAATGCCCATCAGTTTATTGGGCCAATTTCTGTCCTTATTTACTTTCAAAACTACAAATTATTCAGTCCATTTTTAATTTTTACAACGTCTAACACCCATCAGTTTATTCAAATCACAGCATTTTGTTAACTTACCTTTCTTGTGGCGAACTTGTACCAAGCAAGTTCGGGTGGCATGGTGGGTCCACTTCCTCCTCTTACTCGTGTAATGCCCATCAGTTTATTGGGCCAATTTCTGTCCTTATTTACTTTCAAATCTACAAATTATTATGTCCATGTTTTTTTACAACGTGTAATGCCCATCAGTTTATTGGGCCAATTTCTGTCCTTATTTACTTTCAAATCTACAAATTATTCAGTCCATTTTTAATTTTTACAACGTCTAACACCCATCAGTTTATTCAAATCACAGCATTTTGTTAACTTACCTTTCTTGTGGCGAACTTGTACCAAGCAAGTTCGGGTGGCATGGTGGGTCCACTTCCTCCTCTTACTCGTGTAATGCCCATCAGTTTATTGGGCCAATTTCTGTCCTTATTTACTTTCAAATCTACAAATTATTATGTCCATTTTTAATTTTTACAACGTGTAATGCCCATCAGTTTATTGGGCCAATTTCTGTCCTTATTTACTTTCAAATCTACAAATTATTATGTCCATGTTTTTTTACAACGTGTAATGCCCATCAGTTTATTGGGCCAATTTCTGTCCTTATTTACTTTCAAATCTACAAATTATTATGTCCATGTTTTTTACAACGTGTAATGCCCATCAGTTTATTGGGCCAATTTCTGTCCTTATTTACTTTCAAATCTACAAATTATTATGTCCATGTTTAATTTTTACAACGTGTAATGCCCATCAGTTTATTGGGCAAATCACAGCATTTTGTTAACTTACCTTTACTTGTATAACTTGTACCAAGCAAGTTCGGGTGGCATGGTGGGTCTACTTCCTCCTCTTACTCGTGTAATGCCCATCAGTTTATTGGGCCAAGTTCTGTCCTTAGTTACTTTCAAATCTACAAATTATTCAGTCCATTTTTAATTTTTTACAACGTCTAACACCCATCAGTTTATTCAAATCACAGCATTTTGTTAACTTACCTTTCTTGTGGCGAACTTGTACCAAGCAAGTTCGGGTGGCATGGTGGGTCCACTTCCTCCTCTTACTCGTGTAATGCCCATCAGTTTATTGGGCCAATTTCTGTCCTTATTTACTTTCAAATCTACAAATTATTATATCCATTTTTAATTTTTACAACGTCTAATGCCCATCAGTTTATTCAAATCACAGCATTTTGTTAACTTACCTTTCTTGTGGCGAACTTGTACCAAGCAAGTTCGGGTGGCATGGTGGGTCCACTTCCTCCTCTTACTCGTGTAATGCCCATCAGTTTATTGGGCCAATTTCTGTCCTTATTTACTTTCAAATCTACAAATTATTCAGTCCATTTTCAATTTTTTTACAACGTCTAACACCCATCAGTTTATTCAAATCACAGCATTTTGTTAACTTACCTTTCTTGTGGCGAACTTGTACCAAGCAAGTTCGGGTGGCATGGTGGGTCCACTTCCTCCTCTTACTCGTGTAATGCCCATCAGTTTATTGGGCCAATTTCTGTCCTTATTTACTTTCAAATCTACAAATTATTATGTCCATGTTTTTTTTTTACAACGTGTAATGCCCATCAGTTTATTGGGCCAATTTCTGTCCTTATTTACTTTCAAATCTACAAATTATTCAGTCCATTTTTAATTTTTTATACAACGTCTAACACCCATCAGTTTATTCAAATCACAGCATTTTGTTAACTTACCTTTCTTGTGGCGAACTTGTACCAAGCAAGTTCGGGTGGCATGGTGGGTCCACTTCCTCCTCTTACTCGTGTAATGCCCATCAGTTTATTGGGCCAATTTCTGTCCTTATTTACTTTCAAATCTACAAATTATTCTGTCCATTTTTAATTTTTTACAACGTCTAACACCCATCAGTTTATTGGGCAAATCACAGCATTTTGTTAACTTACCTTTCTTGTGGCGAACTTGTACCAAGCAAGTTCGGGTGGCATTGGGTCCACTTCCTCCTCTTACTCGTGTAATGCCCATCAGTTTATTGGGCCAATTTCTGTCCTTATTTACTTTCAAAACTACAAATTATTCAGTCCACTTTTAATTTTTTACAACGTCTAACACCCATCAGTTTATTGGGCCAATCACAGCATTTTGTTAACTTACCTTTCTTGTGGCGAACTTGTACCAAGCAAGTTCGGGTGGCATGGTGGGTCCACTTCCTCCTCTTACTCGTGTAATGCCCATCAGTTTATTGGGCCAATTTCTGTCCTTATTTACTTTCAAAACTACAAATTATTCAGTCCATTTTTAATTTTTTACAACGTCTAACACCCATCAGTTTATTCAAATCACAGCATTTTGTTAACTTACCTTTCTTGTGGCGAACTTGTACCAAGCAAGTTCGGGTGGCATGGTGGGTCCACTTCCTCCTCTTACTCGTGTAATGCCCATCAGTTTATTGGGCCAATTTCTGTCCTTATTTACTTTCAAAACTACAAATTATTCAGTCCATTTTTAATTTTTTACAACGTCTAACACCCATCAGTTTATTCAAATCACAGCATTTTGTTAACTTACCTTTCTTGTGGCGAACTTGTACCAAGCAAGTTCGGGTGGCATGGTGGGTCCACTTCCTCCTCTTACTCGTGTAATGCCCATCAGTTTATTGGGCCAATTTCTGTCCTTATTTACTTTCAAAACTACAAATTATTCAGTCCATTTTTAATTTTTTTACAACGTCTAACACCCATCAGTTTATTCAAATCACAGCATTTTGTTAACTTACCTTTCTTGTGGCGAACTTGTACCAAGCAAGTTCGGGTGGCATGGTGGGTCCACTTCCTCCTCTTACTCGTGTAATGCCCATCAGTTTATTGGGCCAATTTCTGTCCTTATTTACTTTCAAATCTACAAATTATTCTGTCCATTTTTAATTTTTTACAACGTCTAACACCCATCAGTTTATTCAAATCACAGCATTTTGTTAACTTACCTTTCTTGTGGCGAACTTGTGCCAAGCAAGTTCGGGTGGCGTGGTGGGTCCACTTCCTCGTCTTACAACGTGTAATGCCCATCAGTTTATTGGGCCAAGTTCTGTCCTTATTTACTTTCAAATCTACAAATTATTATGTCCATGTTTTTTTACAACGTGTAATGCCCACCAGTTTATTGGGCCAATTTCTGTGCTTATTTACTTTCAAATCTACAAATTATTCAGTCCATTTTTAATTTTTACAACGACTAACACCCATCAGTTTATTCAAATCACAGCATTTTGTTAACTTACCTTTCTTGTGGCGAACTTGTACCAAGCAAGTTCGGGTGGCATGGTGGGTCCACTTCCTCCTCTTACTCGTGTAATGCCCATCAGTTTATTGGGCCAATTTCTGTCCTTATTTACTTTCAAAACTACAAATTATTCAGTCCATTTTTAATTTTTACAACGTCTAACACCCATCAGTTTATTCAAATCACAGCATTTTGTTAACTTACCTTTCTTGTGGCGAACTTGTACCAAGCAAGTTCGGGTGGCATGGTGGGTCCACTTCCTCCTCTTACTCGTGTAATGCCCATCAGTTTATTGGGCCAATTTCTGTCCTTATTTACTTTCAAATCTACAAATTATTCAGTCCATTTTTAATTTTTACAACGTCTAACACCCATCAGTTTATTCAAATCACAGCATTTTGTTAACTTACCTTTCTTGTGGCGAACTTGTACCAAGCAAGTTCGGGTGGCATGGTGGGTCCACTTCCTCCTCTTACTCGTGTAATGCCCATCAGTTTATTGGGCCAATTTCTGTCCTTATTTACTTTCAAATCTACAAATTATTATGTCCATGTTTTTTACAACGTGTAATGCCCATCAGTTTATTGGGCCAATTTCTGTCCTTATTTACTTTCAAATCTACAAATTATTCAGTCCATTTTTAATTTTTTACAACGTCTAACACCCATCAGTTTATTGGGCCAATACAGCATTTTGTTAACTTACCTTTCTTGTGGCGAACTTGTACCAAGCAAGTTCGGGTGGCATGGTGGGTCCACTTCCTCCTCTTACTCGTGTAATGCCCATCAGTTTATTGGGCCAATTTCTGTCCTTATTTACTTTCAAAACTACAAATTATTCAGTACAATTTTATATTTTTTACAACGTCTAACACCCATCAGTTTATTCAAATCACAGCATTTTGTTAACTTACCTTTCTTGTGGCGAACTTGTACCAAGCAAGTTCGGGTGGCATGGTGGGTCCACTTCCTCCTCTTACTCGTGTAATGCCCATCAGTTTATTGGGCCAATTTCTGTCCTTATTTACTTTCAAAACTACAAATTATTCAGTCCATTTTTAATTTTTACAACGTCTAACACCCATCAGTTTATTCAAATCACAGCATTTTGTTAACTTACCTTTCTTGTGGCGAACTTGTACCAAGCAAGTTCGGGTGGCATGGTGGGTCCACTTCCTCCTCTTACTCGTGTAATGCCCATCAGTTTATTGGGCCAATTTCTGTCCTTATTTACTTTCAAATCTACAAATTATTATGTCCATGTTTTTTTACAACGTGTAATGCCCATCAGTTTATTGGGCCAATTTCTGTCCTTATTTACTTTCAAATCTACAAATTATTCAGTCCATTTTTAATTTTACAACGTCTAACACCCATCAGTTTATTCAAATCACAGCATTTTGTTAACTTACCTTTCTTGTGGCGAACTTGTACCAAGCAAGTTCGGGTGGCATGGTGGGTCCTACTTCCTCTTCTTACTCGTGTAATGCCCATCAGTTTATTGGGCCAATTTCTGTCCTTATTTACTTTCAAAACTACAAATTATTCAGTCCATTTTTAATTTTTTACAACGTCTAACACCCATCAGTTTATTCAAATCACAGCATTTTGTTAACTTACCTTTCTTGTGGCGAACTTGTACCAAGCAAGTTCGGGTGGCATGGTGGGTCCACTTCCTCCTCTTACTCGTGTAATGCCCATCAGTTTATTGGGCCAATTTCTGTCCTTATTTACTTTCAAAACTACAAATTATTCAGTCCATTTTTAATTTTTTTACAACGTCTAACACCCATCAGTTTATTCAAATCACAGCATTTTGTTAACTTACCTTTCTTGTGGCGAACTTGTACCAAGCAAGTTCGGGTGGCATGGTGGGTCCACTTCCTCCTCTTACTCGTGTAATGCCCATCAGTTTATTGGGCCAATTTCTGTCCTTATTTACTTTCAAAACTACAAATTATTCAGTCCATTTTTAATTTTTTTACAACGTCTAACACCCATCAGTTTATTCAAATCACAGCATTTTGTTAACTTACCTTTCTTGTGGCGAACTTGTACCAAGCAAGTTCGGGTGGCATGGTGGGTCCACTTCCTCCTCTTACTCGTGTAATGCCCATCAGTTTATTGGGCCAATTTCTGTCCTTATTTACTTTCAAAACTACAAATTATTCAGTCCATTTTTAATTTTTTACAACGTCTAACACCCATCAGTTTATTCAAATCACAGCATTTTGTTAACTTACCTTTCTTGTGGCGAACTTGTACCAAGCAAGTTCGGGTGGCATGGTGGGTCCACTTCCTCCTCTTACTCGTGTAATGCCCATCAGTTTATTGGGCCAATTTCTGTCCTTATTTACTTTCAAAACTACAAATTATTCAGTCCATTTTTAATTTTTTACAACGTCTAACACCCATCAGTTTATTCAAATCACAGCATTTTGTTAACTTACCTTTCTTGTGGCGAACTTGTACCAAGCAAGTTCGGGTGGCATGGTGGGTCCACTTCCTCCTCTTACTCGTGTAATGCCCATCAGTTTATTGGGCCAATTTCTGTCCTTATTTACTTTCAAATCTACAAATTATTATGTCCATGTTTTGTACAACGTGTAATGCCCATCAGTTTATTGGGCCAATTTCTGTCCTTATTTACTTTCAAATCTACAAATTATTATGTCCATGTTTTTTTTTACAACGTGTAATGCCCATCAGTTTATTGGGCCAATTTCTGTCCTTATTTACTTTCAAATCTACAAATTATTATGTCCATGTTTTTTTTTACAACGTGTAATGCCCATCAGTTTATTGGGCCAATTTCTGTCCTTATTTACTTTCAAATCTACAAATTATTATGTCCATGTTTTTTTTTACAACGTGTAATGCCCATCAGTTTATTGGGCCAATTTCTGTCCTTATTTACTTTCAAATCTACAAATTATTATGTCCATGTTTTTTTTTACAACGTGTAATGCGCATCAGTTTATTGGGCCAATTTCTGTCCTTATTTACTTTCAAATCTACAAATTATTATGTCCATGTTTTTTACAACGCGTAATGCCCATCAGTTTATTGGGCCAAATTCTGTCCTTATTAACTTTCAAATCTACAAAGTAGTATGTCCATGCATTTTTGTACAACGTGTAATGCCCATCAGTTTATTGGGCCAATTTCTGTCCTTATTTACTTTCAAATCTACAAATTATTCTGTCCATTTTTAATTTTTTTACAACGTCTAACACCCATCAGTTTATTCAAATCACAGCATTTTGTTAACTTACCTTTCTTGTGGCGAACTTGTACCAAGCAAGTTCGGGTGGCATGGTGGGTCCACTTCCTCCTCTTACTCGTGTAATGCCCATCAGTTTATTGGGCCAATTTCTGTCCTTATTTACTTTCAAATCTACAAATTATTATGTCCATGTTTTTTTTTTACAACGTGTAATGCCCATCAGTTTATTGGGCCAATTTCTGTCCTTATTTACTTTCAAATCTACAAATTATTATGTCCATGTTTTTTTTTTACAACGTGTAATGCCCATCAGTTTATTGGGCCAATTTCTGTCCTTATTTACTTTCAAATCTACAAATTATTATGTCCATGTTTTTTTTTTTTACAACGTGTAATGCCCATCAGTTTATTGGGCCAATTTCTGTCCTTATTTACTTTCAAATCTACAAATTATTATGTCCATGTTTTTTTACAACGTGTAATGCCCATCAGTTTATTGGGCCAATTTCTGTCCTTATTTACTTTCAAATCTACAAATTATTATGTCCATGTTTTTTTACAACGTGTAATGCCCATCAGTTTATTGGGCCAATTTCTGTCCTTATTTACTTTCAAATCTACAAATTATTATGTCCATGTTTTTTACAACGTGTAATGCCCATCAGTTTATTGGGCCAATTTCTGTCCTTATTTACTTTCAAATCTACAAATTATTATGTCCATGTTTTTTTACAACGTCTAATGCCCATCAGTTTATTGGGCCAATTTCTGTCCTTATTTTCTTTCAAATCTACAAATTATTATGTCCATGTTTTTTTTTACAACGTGTAATGCCCATCAGTTTATTGGGCCAATTTCTGTCCTTATTTACTTTCAAATCTACAAATTATTATGTCTATGTTTTTTTTTTTACAACGTGTAATGCCCATCAGTTTATTGGGCCAATTTCTGTCCTTATTTACTTTCAAATCTACAAATTATTATGTCCATGTTTTTTTTTACAACGTGTAATGCCCATCAGTTTATTGGGCCAATTTCTGTCCTTATTTACTTTCAAATCTACAAATTATTATGTCCATGTTTTTTTTTTACAACGTGTAATGCCCATCAGTTTATTGGGCCAATTTCTGTCCTTATTTACTTTCAAATCTACAAATTATTATGTCCATGTTTTTTACAACGTGTAATGCCCATCAGTTTATTGGGCCAATTTCTGTCCTTATTTACTTTCAAATCTACAAATTATTCTGTCCATTTTTAATTTTTACAACGTCTAACACCCATCAGTTTATTCAAATCACAGCATTTTGTTAACTTACCTTTCTTGTGGCGAACTTGTACCAAGCAAGTTCGGGTGGCATGGTGGGTCCACTTCCTCCTCTTACTCGTGTAATGCCCATCAGTTTATTGGGCCAATTTCTGTCCTTATTTACTTTCAAAACTACAAATTATTCAGTCCATTTTTAATTTTTACAACGTCTAACACCCATCAGTTTATTCAAATCACAGCATTTTGTTAACTTACCTTTCTTGTGGCGAACTTGTACCAAGCAAGTTCGGGTGGCATGGTGGGTCCACTTCCTCCTCTTACTCGTGTAATGCCCATCAGTTTATTGGGCCAATTTCTGTCCTTATTTACTTTCAAATCTACAAATTATTATGTCCATGTTTTTTTACAACGTGTAATGCCCATCAGTTTATTGGGCCAATTTCTGTCCTTATTTACTTTCAAATCTACAAATTATTATGTCCATGTATTTTTTATACAACGTGTAATGCCCATCAGTTTATTGGGCCAATTTCTGTCCTTATTTACTTTCAAATCTACAAATTATTATGTCCATGTTTTTTTTTTACAACGTGTAATGCCCATCAGTTTATTGGGCCAATTTCTGTCCTTATTTACTTTCAAATCTACAAATTATTATGTCCATGTTTTTTTACAACGTGTAATGCCCATCAGTTTATTGGGCCAATTTCTGTCCTTATTTACTTTCAAATCTACAAATTATTATGTCCATGTTTTTTTACAACGTGTAATGCCCATCAGTTTATTGGGCCAATTTCTGTCCTTATTTACTTTCAAATCTACAAATTATTATGTCCATGTTTTTTTTTTTTTACAACGTGTAATGCCCATCAGTTTATTGGGCCAATTTCTGTCCTTATTTACTTTCAAATCTACAAATTATTATGTCCATGTTTTTTTTTTACAACGTGTAATGCCCATCAGTTTATTGGGCCAATTTCTGTCCTTATTTACTTTCAAATCTACAAATTATTATGTCCATGTTTTTTTACAACGTGTAATGCCCATCAGTTTATTGGGCCAATTTCTGTCCTTATTTACTTTCAAATCTACAAATTATTATGTCCATGTTTTTTTACAACGTGTAATGCCCATCAGTTTATTGGGCCAATTTCTGTCCTTATTTACTTTCAAATCTACAAATTATTATGTCCATGTTTTTTTTTACAACGTGTAATGCCCATCAGTTTATTGGGCCAATTTCTGTCCTTATTTACTTTCAAATCTACAAATTATTATGTCCATGTTTTTTACAACGTGTAATGCCCATCAGTTTATTGGGCCAATTTCTGTCCTTATTTACTTTCAAATCTACAAATTATTATGTCCATGTTTTTTTTTTACAACGTGTAATGCCCATCAGTTTATTGGGCCAATTTCTGTCCTTATTTACTTTCAAATCTACAAATTATTATGTCCATGTTTTGTTACAACGTGTAATGCCCATCAGTTTATTGGGCCAATTTCTGTCCTTATTTACTTTCAAATCTACAAATTATTAGTCCATGTTTTTTTTACAACGTGTAATGCCCATCAGTTTATTGGGCCAATTTCTGTCCTTATTTACTTTCAAATCTACAAATTATTATGTCCATGTTTTTTACAACGTGTAATGCCCATCAGTTTATTGGGCCAATTTCTGTCCTTACTTACTTCCAAATCTACAAATTATTGTGTCCATGTTTTTTTACCACCGTGTAATGCCCATCAGTTTCTTGGGCCAATTTCTGCCCTTATTTACTTTCAAATCTACAAATTCTTCTGTCCATGTTTTTTTACAACGTGTAATGCCCCTCAGTTTATTGGGCCAATTTCTGTCCTTATTTACTTTCAAATCTACAAATTATTATGTCCATGTTTTTTTACAACGTGTAATGCCCCTCAGTTTATTGGGCCAATTTCTGTCCTTATTTACTTTCAAATCTACAAATTATTATGTCCATGTTTTTTTACAACGTGTAATGCCCATCAGTTTATTGGGCCAATTTCTGTCCTTATCTACTTTCTAATCTACAAATTATTATGTCCATGTTTTTTACAACGTGTAATGCCCATCAGTTTATTGGGCCAATTTCTGTCCTTATTTACTTTCAAATCTACAAATTATTATGTCCATGTTTTTTACAACGTGTAATGCCCATCAGTTTATTGGGCCAATTTCTGTCCTTATTTACTTTCAAATCTACAAATTATTATGTCCATGTTTTTTACAACGTGTAATGCCCATCAGTTTATTGGGCCAATTTCTGTCCTTATTTACTTTCAAATCTACAAATTATTATGTCCATGTTTTTTTTACAACGTGTAATGCCCATCAGTTTATTGGGCCAATTTCTGTCCTTATTTACTTTCAAATCTACAAATTATTATGTCCATGTTTTTTTTACAACGTGTAATGCCCATCAGTTTATTGGGCCAATTTCTGTCCTTATTTACTTTCAAATCTACAAATTATTATGTCCATGTTTTTTTTTTTACAACGTGTAATGCCCATCAGTTTATTGGGCCAATTTCTGTCCTTATTTACTTTCAAATCTACAAATTATTATGTCCATGTTTTTTTTTTTACAACGTGTAATGCCCATCAGTTTATTGGGCCAATTTCTGTCCTTATTTACTTTCAAATCTACAAATTATTATGTCCATGTTTTTTACAACGTGTAATGCCCATCAGTTTATTGGGCCAATTTCTGTCCTTATTTACTTTCAAATCTACAAATTATTATGTCCATGTTTTTTTACAACGTGTAATGCCCATCAGTTTATTGGGCCAATTTCTGTCCTTATTTACTTTCAAATCTACAAATTATTATGTCCATGTTTTTTACAACGTGTAATGCCCATCAGTTTATTGGGCCAATTTCTGTCCTTATTTACTTTCAAATCTACAAATTATTATGTCCATGTTTTTTTACAACGTGTAATGCCCATCAGTTTATTGGGCCAATTTCTGTCCTTATTTACTTTCAAATCTACAAATTATTATGTCCATGTTTTTTTACAACGTGTAATGCCCATCAGTTTATTGGGCCAATTTCTGTCCTTATTTACTTTCAAATCTACAAATTATTATGTCCATGTTTTTTTACAACGTGTAATGCCCATCAGTTTATTGGGCCAATTTCTGTCCTTATTTACTTTCAAATCTACAAATTATTATGTCCATGTTTTTTTACAACGTGTAATGCCCATCAGTTTATTGGGCCAATTTCTTTCCTTATTTACTTTCAAATCTACAAATTATTATGTCCATGTTTTTTTACAACGTGTAATGCCCATCAGTTTATTGGGCCAATTTCTGTCCTTATTTACTTTCAAATCTACAAATTATTATGTCCATGTTTTTTACAACGTGTAATGCCCATCAGTTTATTGGGCCAATTTCTGTCCTTATTTACTTTCAAATCTACAAATTATTATGTCCATGTTTTTTTACAACGTGTAATGCCCATCAGTTTATTGGGCCAATTTCTGTCCTTATTTACTTTCAAATCTACAAATTATTATGTCCATGTTTTTTTTTTTACAACGTGTAATGCCCATCAGTTTATTGGGCCAATTTCTGTCCCTATTTACTTTCAAATCTACAAATTATTATGTCCAT
Source organism: Aquatica leii (assembly GCA_035610365.1). NCBI lineage: Eukaryota > Metazoa > Arthropoda > Insecta > Coleoptera > Lampyridae > Aquatica > Aquatica leii. The sequence goes on along the minus strand of CM069438.1, from coordinate 50,307,563 downwards.
GTTTTTTTACAACGTGTAATGCCCATCAGTTTATTGGGCCAATTTCTGTCCTTATTTACTTTCAAATCTACAAATTATTATGTCCATGTTTTTTTACAACGTGTAATGCCCATCAGTTTATTGGGCCAATTTCTGTCCTTATTTACTTTCAAATCTACAAATTATTATGTCCATGTTTTTTTACAACGTGTAATGCCCATCAGTTTATTGGGCCAATTTCTGTCCTTATTTACTTTCAAATCTACAAATTATTATGTCCATGTTTTTTTACAACGTGTAATGCCCATCAGTTTATTGGGCCAATTTCTGTCCTTATTTACTTTCAAATCTACAAATTATTATGTCCATGTTTTTTTTTTACAACGTGTAATGCCCATCAGTTTATTGGGCCAATTTCTGTCCTTATTTACTTTCAAATCTACAAATTATTATGTCCATGTTTTTTTTTACAACGTGTAATGCCCATCAGTTTATTGGGCCAATTTCTGTCCTTATTTACTTTCAAATCTACAAATTATTATGTCCATGTTTTTTTTAATTTTTTTTACAACGTGTAATGCCCATCAGTTTATTGGGCCAATTTCTGTCCTTATTTACTTTCAAATCTACAAATTATTATGTCCATGTTTTTTTTTTACAACGTGTAATGCCCATCAGTTTATTGGGCCAATTTCTGTCCTTATTTACTTTCAAATCTACAAATTATTATGTCCATGTTTTTTTACAACGTGTAATGCCCATCAGTTTATTGGGCCAATTTCTGTCCTTATTTACTTTCAAATCTACAAATTATTATGTCCATGTTTTTTTTACAACGTGTAATGCCCATCAGTTTATTGGGCCAATTTCTGTCCTTATTTACTTTCAAATCTACAAATTATTCTGTCCATGTTTTTTTTAAATTTTTTACAACGTGTCATGCCCATCAGTTTATTGGGCCAATTTCTGTCCTTATTTACTTTCAAATCTACAAATTATTATGTCCATGTTTTTTTTACAACGTGTAATGCCCATCAGTTTATTGGGCCAATTTCTGTCCTTATTTACTTTCAAATCTACAAATTATTATGTCCATGTTTTTTTACAACGTGTAATGCCCATCAGTTTATTGGGCCAATTTCTGTCCTTATTTACTTTCAAATCTACAAATTATTATGTCCATGTTTTTTTAATTTTTTTTACAACGTGTAATGCCCATCAGTTTATTGGGCCAATTTCTGTCCTTATTTACTTTCAAATCTACAAATTATTATGTCCATGTTTTTTTTACAACGTGTAATGCCCATCAGTTTATTGGGCCAATTTCTGTCCTTATTTACTTTCAAATCTACAAATTATTATGTCCATGTTTTTTTTTTACAACGTGTAATGCCCATCAGTTTATTGGGCCAATTTCTGTCCTTATTTACTTTCAAATCTACAAATTATTATGTCCATGTTTTTTTTTTACAACGTGTAATGCCCGTCAGTTTATTGGGCCAATTTCTGTCCTTGTTTACTTTCAAATCTACAAATTATTCTGTCCATGTTTTTTTTAAATTTTTTTTACAACGTGTAATGCCCATCAGTTTATTGGGCCAATTTCTGTCCTTATTTACTTTCAAATCTACAAATTATTATGTCCATGTTTTTTTTTACAACGTGTAATGCCCATCAGTTTATTGGGCCAATTTCTGTCCTTATTTACTTTCAAATCTACAAATTATTATGTCCATGTTTTTTTTACAACGTGTAATGCCCATCAGTTTATTGGGCCAATTTCTGTCCTTATTTACTTTCAAATCTACAAATTATTCTGTCCATGTTTTTTTAATTTTTTTTACAACGTGTAATGCCCATCAGTTTATTGGGCCAATTTCTGTCCTTATTTACTTTCAAATCTACAAATTATTATGTCCATGTTTTTTTTTACAACGTGTAATGCCCATCAGTTTATTGGGCCAATTTCTGTCCTTATTTACTTTCAAATCTACAAATTATTATGTCCATGTTTTTTTTTTACAACGTGTAATGCCCATCAGTTTATTGGGCCAATTTCTGTCCTTATTTACTTTCAAATCTACAAATTATTATGTCCATTTTTAATTTTTTTACAACGTCTAACACCCATCAGTTTATTCAAATCACAGCATTTTGTTAACTTACCTTTCTTGTGGCGAACTTGTACCAAGCAAGTTCGGGTGGCATGGTGGGTCCACTTCCTCCTCTTACTCGTGTAATGCCCATCAGTTTATTGGGCCAATTTCTGTCCTTATTTACTTTCAAATCTACAAATTATTATGTCCATGTTTTTTTTACAACGTGTAATGCCCATCAGTTTATTGGGCCAATTTCTGTCCTTATTTACTTTCAAATCTACAAATTATTGTGTCCATTTTTAATTTTTTACAACGTCTAACACCCATCAGTTTATTCAAATCACAGCATTTTGTTAACTTACCTTTCTTGTGGCGAACTTGTACCAAGCAAGTTCGGGTGGCATGGTGGGTCCACTTCCTCCTCTTACTCGTGTAATGCCCATCAGTTTATTGGGCCAATTTCTGTCCTTATTTACTTTCAAATCTACAAATTATTATGTCCATGTTTTTTTTTACAACGTGTAATGCCCATCAGTTTATTGGGCCAATTTCTGTCCTTATTTACTTTCAAATCTACAAATTATTATGTCCATGTTACTTTTTACAACGTGTAATGCCCATCAGTTTATTGGGCCAATTTCTGTCCTTATTTACTTTCAAATCTACAAATTATTATGTCCATGTTTTTTTACAACGTGTAATGCCCATCAGTTTATTGGGCCAATTTCTGTCCTTATTTACTTTCAAATCTACAAATTATTATGTCCATGTTTTTTTACAACGTGTAATGCCCATCAGTTTATTGGGCCAATTTCTGTCCTTATTTACTTTCAAATCTACAAATTATTATGTCCATGTTTTTTTACAACGTGTAATGCCCATCAGTTTATTGGGCCAATTTCTGTCCTTATTTACTTTCAAATCTACAAATTATTATGTCCATGTTTTTTTTTTACAACGTGTAATGCCCATCAGTTTATTGGGCCAATTTCTGTCCTTATTTACTTTCAAATCTACAAATTATTATGTCCATGTTTTTTTTTACAACGTGTAATGCCCATCAGTTTATTGGGCCAATTTCTGTCCTTATTTACTTTCAAATCTACAAATTATTATGTCCATGTTTTTTTTACAACGTGTAATGCCCATCAGTTTATTGGGCCAATTTCTGTCCTTATTTACTTTCAAATCTACAAATTATTATGTCCATGTTTTTTTACAACCTGTAATGCCCATCAGTTTATTGGGCCAATTTCTGTCCTTATTTACTTTCAAATCTACAAATTATTATGTCCATGTTTTTTTCACAACGTGTAATCCCCATCAGTGTATTGGGCCAATTTCTGTCCTTATTTACTTTCAAATCTACAAATTATTAGTCCATGTTTTTTTACAACGTGTAATGCCCATCAGTTTATTGGGCCAATTTCTGTCCTTATTTACCTTCAAATCTACAAATTATTATCTCCATGTTTTTTTACAACGTGTAATGCCCATCAGTTTATTGGGCCAATTTCTGTCCTTATTTACTTTCAAATCTACAAATTATTATGTCCATGTTTTTTTACAACGTGTAATGCCCATCAGTTTATTGGGCCAATTTCTGTCCTTATTTACTTTCAAATCTACAAATTATTATGTCCATGTTTTTTACAACGTGTAATGCCCATCAGTTTATTGGGCCAATTTCTGTCCTTATTTACTTTCAAATCTACAAATTATTATGTCCATGTTTTTTTACAACGTGTAATGCCCATCAGTTTATTGGGCCAATTTCTGTCCTTATTTACTTTCAAATCTACAAATTATTATGTCCATGTTTTTTTACAACGTGTAATGCCCATCAGTTTATTGGGCCAATTTCTGTCCTTATTTACTTTCAAATCTACAAATTATTATGTCCATGTTTTTTACAACGTGTAATGCCCATCAGTTTATTGGGCCAATTTCTGTCCTTATTTACTTTCAAATCTACAAATTATTATGTCCATGTTTTTTACAACGTGTAATGCCCATCAGTTTAGTGGGCCAATTTCTGTCCTTATTTACTTTCAAATCTACAAATTATTATGTCCATGTTTTTTTATTTTTTACAACGTGTAATGCCCATCAGTTTATTGGGCCAATTTCTGTCCTTATTTACTTTCAAATCTACAAATTATTATGTCCATGTTTTTTTACAACGTGTAATCCCCATCAGTTTATTGGGCCAATTTCTGTCCTTATTTACTTTCAAATCTACAAATTATTATGTCCATGTTTATTTACAACGTGTAATGCCCATCAGTTTATTGGGCCAATTTCTGTCCTTATTTACTTTCAAATCTACAAATTATTATGTCCATGTTTTTTACAACGTGTAATGCCCATCAGTTTATTGGGCCAATTTCTGTCCTTATTTACTTTCAAATCTACAAATTATTATGTCCATGTTTGTTTACAACGTGTAATGCCCATCAGTTTATTGGGCCAATTTCTGTCCTTATTTACTTTCAAATCTACAAATTATTATGTCCATGTTTTTTTTTACAACGTGTAATGCCCATCAGTTTATTGGGCCAATTTCTGTCCTTATTTACTTTCAAATCTACAAATTATTATGTCCATGTTTTTTTACAACGTGTAATGCCCATCAGTTTATTGGGCCAATTTCTGTCCTTATTTACTTTCAAATCTACAAATTATTATGTCCATGTTTTTTTACAACGTGTAATGCCCATCAGTTTATTGGGCCAATTTCTGTCCTTATTTACTTTCAAATCTACAAATTATTATGTCCATGTTTTTTTTTACAACGTGTAATGCCCATCAGTTTATTGGGCCAATTTCTGTCCTTATTTACTTTCAAATCTACAAATTATTATGTCCATGTTTTTTTTTTTACAACGTGTAATGCCCATCAGTTTATTGGGCCAATTTCTGTCCTTATTTACTTTCAAATCTACAAATTATTATGTCCATGTTTTTTTTACAACGTGTAATGCCCATCAGTTTATTGGGCCAATTTCTGTCCTTATTTACTTTCAAATCTACAAATTATTATGTCCATGTTTTTTTTACAACGTGTAATGCCCATCAGTTTATTGGGCCAATTTCTGTCCTTATTTACTTTCAAATCTACAAATTATTCTGTCCATGTTTTTTTTTTATTTTTTTTACAACGTGTAATGCCCATCAGTTTATTGGGCCAATTTCTGTCCTTATTTACTTTCAAATCTACAAATTATTATGTCCATGTTTTTTTTTTACAACGTGTAATGCCCATCAGTTTATTGGGCCAATTTCTGTCCTTATTTACTTTCAAATCTACAAATTATTATGTCCATGTTTTTTTTTTACAACGTGTAATGCCCATCAGTTTATTGGGCCAATTTCTGTCCTTATTTACTTTCAAATCTACAAATTATTATGTCCATGTTTTTTTTAAATTTTTTTTTACAACGTGTAATGCCCATCAGTTTATTGGGCCAATTTCTGTCCTTATTTACTTTCAAATCTACAAATTATTCTGTCCATTTTTAATTTTTTTACAACGTCTAACACCCATCAGTTTATTCAAATCACAGCATTTTGTTAACTTACCTTTCTTGTGGTGAACTTGTACCAAGCAAGTTCGGGTGGCATGGTGGGTCCACTTCCTCCTCTTACTCGTGTAATGCCCATCAGTTTATTGGGCCAATTTCTGTCCTTATTTACTTTCAAATCTACAAATTATTCTGTCCATTTTTAATTTTTTTACAACGTCTAACACCCATCAGTTTATTCAAATCACAGCATTTTGTTAACTTACCTTTCTTGTGGTGAACTTGTACCAAGCAAGTTCGGGTGGCATGGTGGGTCCACTTCCTCCTCTTACTCGTGTAATGCCCATCAGTTTATTGGGCCAATTTCTGTCCTTATTTACTTTCAAATCTACAAATTATTATGTCCATGTTTTTTTTTTTTACAACGTGTAATGCCCATCAGTTTATTGGGCCAATTTCTGTCCTTATTTACTTTCAAATCTACAAATTATTATGTCCATGTTTTTTTTTTACAACGTGTAATGCCCATCAGTTTATTGGGCCAATTTCTGTCCTTATTTACTTTCAAATCTACAAATTATTATGTCCATGTTTTTTTTTTACAACGTGTAATGCCCATCAGTTTATTGGGCCAATTTCTGTCCTTATTTACTTTCAAATCTACAAATTATTATGTCCATGTTTTTTTTTTACAACGTGTAATGCCCATCAGTTTATTGGGCCAATTTCTGTCCTTATTTACTTTCAAATCTACAAATTATTATGTCCATGTTTTTTTTTAATTTTTTTTACAACGTGTAATGCCCATCAGTTTATTGGGCCAATTTCTCTCCTTATTTACTTTCAAATCTACAAATTATTATGTCCATGTTTCTCTTTTACAACGTGTAATGCCCATCAGTTTATTGGGCCAATTTCTGTCCTTATTTACTTTCAATTCTACAAATTATTATGTCGATGTTTTTTTTTACACCGTGTAATGCCCATCAGTTTATTGGGCCAATTTCTGTCCTTATTTACTTTCAAATCTACAAATTATTATGTCCATGTTTTTTTAAATTTTTTACAACGTGTAATGCCCATCAGTTTATTGGGCCAATTTCTGTCCTTATTTACTTTCAAATCTACAAATTATTATGTCCATGTTTTTTTTTACAACGTGTAATGCCCATCAGTTTATTGGGCCAATTTCTGTCCTTATTTACTTTCAAATCTACAAATTATTATGTCCATGTTTTTAAATTTTTTACAACGTGTAATGCCCATCAGTTTATTGGGCCAATTTCTGTCCTTATTTACTTTCAAATCTACAAATTATTATGTCCATGTTTTTTTACAACGTGTAATGCCCATCAGTTTATTGGGCCAATTTCTGTCCTTATTTACTTTCAAATCTACAAATTATTATGTCCATGTTTTTTTAAATTTTTTACAACGTGTAATGCCCATCAGTTTATTGGGCCAATTTCTGTCCTTATTTACTTTCAAATCTACAAATTATTATGTCCATGTTTTTTACAACGTGTAATGCCCATCAGTTTATTGGGCCAATTTCTGTCCTTATTTACTTTCAAATCTACAAATTATTATGTCCATGTTTTTTTTTTTTACAACGTGTAATGCCCATCAGTTTATTGGGCCAATTTCTGTCCTTATTTACTTTCAAATCTACAAATTATTAGTCCATGTTTTTTTTACAACGTGTAATGCCCATCAGTTTATTGGGCCAATTTCTGTCCTTATTTACTTTCAAATCTACAAATTATTATGTCCATGTTTTTTTACAACGTGTAATGCCCATCAGTTTATTGGGCCAATTTCTGTCCTTATTTACTTTCAAATCTACAAATTATTATGTCCATGTTTTTTTACAACGTGTAATGCCCATCAGTTTATTGGGCCAATTTCTGTCCTTATTTACTTTCAAATCTACAAATTATTATGTCCATGTTTTTTTACAACGTGTAATGCCCATCAGTTTATTGGGCACAATTTTGTTAACTTACCTTTCTTTCAAACTTGTACAGCAAGTTCGGGTGGCATTATGTCCATGTTTTTTTACAACGTGTAATGCCCATCAGTTTATTGGGCCAATTTCTGTCCTTATTTACTTTCAAATCTACAAATTATTATGTCCATGTTTTTTACAACGTGTAATGCCCATCAGTTTATTGGGCCAATTTCTGTCCTTATTTACTTTCAAATCTACAAATTATTATGTCCATGTTTTTTTACAACGTGTAATGCCCATCAGTTTATTGGGCACAGCATTTCTGTTAACTTACCTTTCTTGTGGCGAACTTGTACCAAGCAAGTTCGGGTGGCATGGTGGGTCCATGTTTTTTTTACAACGTGTAATGCCCATCAGTTTATTGGGCCAATTTCTGTCCTTATTTACTTTCAAATCTACAAATTATTATGTCCATGTTTTTTTACAACGTGTAATGCCCATCAGTTCATTGGGCCAATTTCTGTCCTTATTTACTTTCAAATCTACAAATTATTAGTCCATGTTTTTTTACAACGTGTAATGCCCATCAGTTTATTGGGCCAATTTCTGTCCTTATTTACTTTCAAATCTACAAATTATTATGTCCATGTTTTTTACAACGTGTAATGCCCATCAGTTCATTGGGCCAATTTCTGTCCTTATTTACTTTCAAATCTACAAATTATTAGTCCATGTTTTTTTACAACGTGTAATGCCCATCAGTTTATTGGGCCAATTTCTGTCCTTATTTACTTTCAAATCTACAAATTATTATGTCCATGTTTTTTACAACGTGTAATGCCCATCAGTTTATTGGGCCAATTTCTGTCCTTATTTACTTTCAAATCTACAAATTATTATGTCCATGTTTTTTTACAACGTGTAATGCCCATCAGTTTATTGGGCCAATTTCTGTCCTTATTTACTTTCAAATCTACAAATTATTATGTCCATGTTTTTTACAACGTGTAATGCCCATCAGTTTATTGCGCCAATTTCTGTCCTTATTTACTTTCAAATCTACAAATTATTATGTCCATGTTTTTTTACAACGTGTAATGCCCATCAGTTTATTGGGCCAATTTCTGTCCTTATTTACTTTCAAATCTACAAACTATTATGTCCATGTTTTTTTACAACGTGTAATGCCCATCAGTTTATTGGGCCAATTTCTGTCCTTATTTACTTTCAAATCTACAAATTATTATGTCCATGTTTTTTTACAACGTGTAATGCCCATCAGTTTATTGGGCCAATTTCTGTCCTTATTTACTTTCAAATCTACAAATTATTATGTCCATGTTTTTTTACAACGTGTAATGCCCATCAGTTTATTGGGCCAATTTCTGTCCTTATTTACTTTTAAATCTACAAATTATTATGTCCATGTTTTTTTACAACGTGTAATGCCCATCAGTTTATTGGGCCAATTTCTGTCCTTATTTACTTTCAAATCTACAAATTATTATGTCCATGTTTTTTTTTACAACGTGTAATGCCCATCAGTTTATTGGGCCAATTTCTGTCCTTATTTACTTTCAAATCTACAAATTATTATGTCCATGTTTTTTTTTTTACAACGTGTAATGCCCATCAGTTTATTGGGCCAATTTCTGTCCTTATTTACTTTCAAATCTACAAATTATTATGTCCATGTTTTTTTACAACGTGTAATGCCCATCAGTTTATTGGGCCAATTTCTGTCCTTATTTACTTTCAAATCTACAAATTATTATGTCCATGTTTTTTTACAACGTGTAATGCCCATCAGTTTATTGGGCCAAATTCTGTCCTTATTTACTTTCAAATCTACAAATTATTATGTCCATGTTTTTTTACAACGTGTAATGCCCATCAGTTCATTGGGCCAATTTCTGTCCTTATTTACTTTCAAATCTACAAATTATTAGTCCATGTGTTTTTACAACGTGTAATGCCCATCAGTTTATTGGGCCAATTTCTGTCCTTATTTACTTTCAAATCTACAAATTATTATGTCCATGTTTTTTTTTACAACGTGTAATGCCCATCAGTTTATTGGGCCAATTTCTGTCCTTATTTACTTTCAAATCTACAAATTATTATGTCCATGTTTTTTTTACAACGTGTAATGCCCATCAGTTTATTGGGCCAATTTCTGTCCTTATTTACTTTCAAATCTACAAATTATTATGTCCATGTTTTTTTACAACGTGTAATGCCCATCAGTTTATTGGGCCAATTTCTGTCCTTATTTACTTTCAAATCTACAAATTATTATGTCCATGTTTTTTACAACGTGTAATGCCCATCAGTTTATTGGGCCAATTTCTGTCCTTATTTACTTTCAAATCTACAAATTATTATGTCCATGTTTTTTACAACGTGTAATGCCCATCAGTTTATTGGGCCAATTTCTGTCCTTATTTACTTTCAAATCTACAAATTATTATGTCCATGTTTTTTGTTTACAACGTGTAATGCCCATCAGTTTATTGGGCCAATTTCTGTCCTTATTTACTTTCAAATCTACAAATTATTATGTGCATGTTTTTTTTTTACAACGTGTAATGCCCATCAGTTTATTGGGCCAATTTCTGTCCTTATTTACTTTCAAATCTACAAATTATTATGTCCATGTTTTTTTTTTACAACGTGTAATGCCCATCAGTTTATTGGGCCAATTTCTGTCCTTATTTACTTTCAAATCCACAAATTATTATGTCCATGTTTTTTTTTTTTACAACGTGTAATGCCCATCAGTTTATTGGGCCAATTTCTGTCCTTATTTACTTTCAAATCTACAAATTATTATGTCCATGTTTTTTTTTTTTACAACGTGTAATGCCCATCAGTTTATTGGGCCAATTTCTGTCCTTATTTACTTTCAAATCTACAAATTATTATGTCCATGTTTTCTTTTTACAACGTGTAATGCCCATCAGTTTATTGGGCCAATTTCTGTCCTTATTTACTTTCAAATCTACAAATTATTATGTCCATGTTTTTTTTTTTACAACGTGTAATGCCCATCAGTTTATTGGGCCAATTTCTGTCCTTATTTACTTTCAAATCTACAAATTATTATGTCCATGTTTTTTTTTACAACGTGTAATGCCCATCAGTTTATTGGGCCAATTTCTGTCCTTATTTACTTTCAAATCTACAAATTATTATGTCCATGTTTTTTTTTTTACAACGTGTAATGCCCATCAGTTTATTGGGCCAATTTCTGTCCTTATTTACTTTCAAATCTACAAATTATTATGTCCATGTTTTTTTTTTTTACAACGTGTAATGCCCATCAGTTTATTGGGCCAATTTCTGTCCTTATTTACTTTCAAATCTACAAATTATTATGTCCATGTTTTTTTTTACAACGTGTAATGCCCATCAGTTTATTGGGCCAATTTCTGTCCTTATTTACTTTCAAATCTACAAATTATTATGTCCATGTTTTTTTTTTTTTACAACGTGTAATGCCCATCAGTTTATTGGGCCAATTTCTGTCCTTATTTACTTTCAAATCTACAAATTATTCTGTCCATTTTTAATTTTTTTACAACGTCTAACACCCATCAGTTTATTCAAATCACAGCATTTTGTTAACTTATGTTTCTTGTGGCAAACTTGTACCAAGCAAGTTCGGGTGGCATGGTGGGTCCACTTCTTCCTCTTACTCGTGTGATGCCCTTCAGTTTATTGGGCCAATTTCTGTCCTTATTTACTTTCAAATCTACAAATTATTATGTCCATGTTTTTTTTTTACAACGTGTAATGCCCATCAGTTTATTGGGCCAATTTCTGTCCTTATTTACTTTCAAATCTACAAATTATTATGTCCATGTTTTTTTTTTTACAACGTGTAATGCCCATCAGTTTATTGGGCCAATTTCTGTCCTTATTTACTTTCAAATCTACAAATTATTCTGTCCATGTTTTTTTTTATTTTTTTTACAACGTGTAATGCCCATCAGTTTATTGGGCCAATTTCTGTCCTTATTTACTTTCAAATCTACAAATTATTATGTCCATGTTTTTTTTTACAACGTGTAATGCCCATCAGTTTATTGGGCCAATTTCTGTCCTTATTTACTTTCAAATCTACAAATTATTATGTCCATGTTTTTTTTTTTGTTTTTTTTACAACGTGTAATGCCCATCAGTTTATTGGGCCAATTTCTGTCCTTATTTACTTTCAAATCTACAAATTATTCTGTCCATGTTTTTTTACAACGTGTAATGCCCATCAGTTTATTGGGCCAATTTCTGTCCTTATTTACTTTCAAATCTACAAATTATTATGTCCATGTTTTTTTACAACGTGTAATGCCCATCAGTTTATTGGGCCAATTTCTGTCCTTATTTACTTTCAAATCTACAAATTATTATGTCCATGTTTTTTTTACAACGTGTAATGCCCATCAGTTTATTGGGCCAATTTCTGTCCTTATTTACTTTCAAATCTACAAATTATTATGTCCATGTTTTTTTTACAACGTGTAATGCCCATCAGTTTATTGGGCCAATTTCTGTCCTTATTTACTTTCAAATCTACAAATTATTATGTCCATGTTTTTTTTTTTACAACGTGTAATGCCCATCAGTTTATTGGGCCAATTTCTGTCCTTATTTACTTTCAAATCTACAAATTATTATGTCCATGTTTTTTTTTTACAACGTGTAATGCCCATCAGTTTATTGGGCCAATTTCTGTCCTTATTTACTTTCAAATCTACAAATTATTATGTCCATGTTTTTTTTACAACGTGTAATGCCCATCAGTTTATTGGGCCAATTTCTGTCCTTATTTACTTTCAAATCTACAAATTATTATGTCCATGTTTTTTTTACAACGTGTAATGCCCATCAGTTTATTGGGCCAATTTCTGTCCTTATTTACTTTCAAATCTACAAATTATTATGTCCATGTTTTTTTTTTTACAACGTGTAATGCCCATCAGTTTATTGGGCCAATTTCTGTCCTTATTTACTTTCAAATCTACAAATTATTATGTCCATGTTTTTTTACAACGTGTAATGCCCATCAGTTTATTGGGCCAATTTCTGTCCTTATTTACTTTCAAATCTACAAATTATTATGTCCATGTTTTTTTTACAACGTGTAATGCCCATCAGTTTATTGGGCCAATTTCTGTCCTTATTTACTTTCAAATCTACAAATTATTATGTCCATGTTTTTTTTTACAACGTGTAATGCCCATCAGTTTATTGGGCCAATTTCTGTCCTTATTTACTTTCAAATCTACAAATTATTATGTCCATGTTTTTTTTTTACAACGTGTAATGCCCATCAGTTTATTGGGCCAATTTCTGTCCTTATTTACTTTCAAATCTACAAATTATTATGTCCATGTTTTTTTTTACAACGTGTAATGCCCATTAGTTTATTGTGCCAATTTCTGTCCTTATTTACTTTCAAATCTACAAATTATTCTGTCCATGTTATTTTTTTATTTTTTTTACAACGTGTAATGCCCATCAGTTTATTGGGCCAATTTCTGTCCTTATTTACTTTCAAATCTACAAATTATTATGTCCATGTTTTTTTTTTACAACGTGTAATGCCCATCAGTTTATTGGGCCAATTTCTGTCCTTATTTACTTTCAAATCTACAAATTATTATGTCCATGTTTTTTTTACAACGTGTAATGCCCATCAGTTTATTGGGCCAATTTCTGTCCTTATTTACTTTCAAATCTACAAATTATTATGTCCATGTTTTTTTTACAACGTGTAATGCCCATCAGTTTATTGGGCCAATTTCTGTCCTTATTTACTTTCAAATCTACAAATTATTATGTCCATGTTTTTTTACAACGTGTAATGCCCATCAGTTTATTGGGCCGATTTCTGTCCTTATTTACTTTCAAATCTACAAATTATTATGTCCATGTTTTTTTACAACGTGTAATGCCCATCAGTTTATTGGGCCAATTTCTGTCCTTATTTACTTTCAAATCTACAAATTATTATGTCCATGTTTTTTTTACAACGTGTAATGCCCATCAGTTTATTGGGCCAATTTCTGTCCTTATTTACTTTCAAATCTACAAATTATTATGTCCATGTTTTTTTTTACAACGTGTAATGCCCATCAGTTTATTGGGCCAATTTCTGTCCTTATTTACTTTCAAATCTACAAATTATTATGTCCATGTTTTTTTACACCGTGTAATGCCCATCAGTCTATTGGGCGACTTTCTGTCCTTATTTACTTTCAAATCTACAAATTATTATGTCCATGTTTTTTTACAACGTGTAATGCCCATCAGTTTATTGGGCCAATTTCTGTCCTTATTTACTTTCAAATCTACAAATTATTATGTCCATGTTTTTTTACAACGTGTAATGCCCATCAGTTTATTGCGCCAATTTCTGTCCTTATTTACTTTCAAAGCTACAAATTATTATGTCCATGTTTTTTTTACAACGTGTAATGCCCATCAGTTTATTGGGCCAATTTCTGTCCTTATTTACTTTCAAATCTACAAATTATTATGTCCATGTTTTTTTACAACGTGTAATGCCCATCAGTTTATTGGGCCAATTTCTGTCCTTATTTACTTTCAAATCTACAAATTATTATGTCCATGTTTTTTTACAACGTGTAATGCCCATCAGTTTATTGGGCCAATTTCTGTCCTTATTTACTTTCAAATCTACAAATTATTATGTCCATGTTTTTTTTTTTTACAACGTGTAATGCCCATCAGTTTATTGGGCCAATTTCTGTCCTTATTTACTTTCAAATCTACAAATTATTATGTCCATGTTTTTTTTTTTACAACGTGTAATGCCCATCAGTTTATTGGGCCAATTTCTGTCCTTATTTACTTTCAAATCTACAAATTATTATGTCCATGTTTTTTTTTACAACGTGTAATGCCCATCAGTTTATTGGGCCAATTTCTGTCCTTATTTACTTTCAAATCTACAAATTATTATGTCCATGTTGTTTTCTACAACGTGTAATGCCCATCAGTTTATTGGGCCAATTTCTGTCCTTATTTACTTTCAAATCTACAAATTATTATGTCCATGTTTTTTTTTACAACGTGTAATGCCCATCAGTTTATTGGGCCAATTTCTGTCCTTATTTACTTTCAAATCTACAAATTATTATGTCCATGTTTTTTTACAACGTGTAATGCCCATCAGTTTATTGGGCCAATTTCTGTCCTTATTTACTTTCAAATCTACAAATTATTATGTCCATGTTTTTTTACAACGTGTAATGCCCATCAGTTTATTGGGCCAATTTCTGTCCTTATTTACTTTCAAATCTACAAATTATTATGTCCATGTTTTTTTTTTACAACGTGTAATGCCCATCAGTTTATTGGGCCAATTTCTGTCCTTATTTACTTTCAAATCTACAAATTATTATGTCCATGTTTTTTCTTACAACGTGTAATGCCCGTCAGTTTATTGGGCCAATTTCTGTCCTTATTTACTTTCAAATCTACAAATTATTATGTCCATGTTTTTTTACAACGTGTAATGCCCATCAGTTTATTGGGCCAATTTCTGTCCTTATTTACTTTCAAATCTACAAATTATTATGTCCATGTTTTTTTACAACGTGTAATGCCCATCAGTTTATTGGGCCAATTTCTGTCCTTATTTACTTTCAAATCTACAAATTATTATGTCCATGTTTTTTTTACAACGTGTAATGCCCATCAGTTTATTGGGCCAATTTCTGTCCTTATTTACTTTCAAATCTACAAATTATTATGTCCATGTTTTTTTTTTTACAACGTGTAATGCCCATCAGTTTATTGGGCCAATTTCTGTCCTTATTTACTTTCAAATCTACAAATTATTATGTCCATGTTTTTTTTTTTACAACGTGTAATGCCCATCAGTTTATTGGGCCAATTTCTGTCCTTATTTACTTTCAAATCTACAAATTATTATGTCCATGTTTTTTTTTTACAACGTGTAATGCCCATCAGTTTATTGGGCCAATTTCTGTCCTTATTTACTTTCAAATCTACAAATTATTATGTCCATGTTTTTTTTTACAACGTGTAATGCCCATCAGTTTATTGGGCCAATTTCTGTCCTTATTTACTTTCAAATCTACAAATTATTATGTCCATGTTTTTTTACAACGTGTAATGCCCATCAGTTTATTGGGCCAATTTCTGTCCTTATTTACTTTCAAATCTACAAATTATTATGTCCATGTTTTTTTTACAACGTGTAATGCCCATCAGGTTATTGGGCCAATTTCTGTCCTTATTTACTTTCAAATCTACAAATTATGATGTCCAGGTTGTTTTTTTTCAACGTGTAATGCCCATCAGTTTATTGGGCCAATTTCTGTCCTTATTTACTTTCAAATCTACAAATTATTATGTCCATGTTTTTTTTTTACAACGTGTAATGCCCATCAGTTTATTGGGCCAATTTCTGTCCTTATTTACTTTCAAATCTACAAATTATTATGTCCATGTTTTTTTTACAACGTGTAATGCCCATCAGTTTATTGGGCCAATTTCTGTCCTTATTTACTTTCAAATCTACAAATTATTATGTCCATGTTTTTTTTTTTTACAACGTGTAATGCCCATCAGTTTATTGGGCCAATTTCTGTCCTTATTTACTTTCAAATCTACAAATTATTATGTCCATGTTTTTTACAACGTGTAATGCCCATCAGTTTATTGGGCCAATTTCTGTCCTTATTTACTTTCAAATCTACAAATTATTATGTCCATGTTTTTTTTTTTACAACGTGTAATGCCCATCAGTTTATTGGGCCAATTTCTGTCCTTATTTACTTTCAAATCTACAAATTATTATGTCCATGTTTTTTTACAACGTGTAATGCCCATCAGTTTATTGGGCCAATTTCTGTCCTTATTTACTTTCAAATCTACAAATTATTATGTCCATGTTTTTTACAACGTGTAATGCCCATCAGTTTATTGGGCCAATTTCTGTCCTTATTTACTTTCAAATCTACAAATTATTATGTCCATGTTTTTTTACAACGTGTAATGCCCATCAGTTTATTGGGCCAATTTCTGTCCTTATTTACTTTCAAATCTACAAATTATTATGTCCATGTTTTTTTTTTTACAACGTGTAATGCCCATCAGTTTATTGGGCCAATTTCTGTCCTTATTTACTTTCAAATCTACAAATTATTATGTCCATGTTTTTTTTTTTACAACGTGTAATGCCCATCAGTTTATTGGGCCAATTTCTGTCCTTATTTACTTTCAAATCTACAAATTATTATGTCCATGTTTTTTTTACAACGTGTAATGCCCATCAGTTTATTGGGCCAATTTCTGTCCTTATTTACTTTCAAATCTACAAATTATTATGTCCATGTTTTTTTTTACAACGTGTAATGCCCATCAGTTTATTGGGCCAATTTCTGTCCTTATTTACTTTCAAATCTACAAATTATTATGTCCATGTTTTTTTACAACGTGTAATGCCCATCAGTTTATTGGGGCAATTTCTGTCCTTATTTACTTTCAAATCTACAAATTATTATGTCCATGTTTTTTTTTACAACGTGGAATGCCCATCAGTTTATTGGGCCAATTTCTGTCCTTATTTACTTTCAAATCTACAAATTATTCTGTCCATGTTTTTTTTTTATTTTTTTTACAACGTGTAATGCCCATCAGTTTATTGGGCCAATTTCTGTCCTTATTTACTTTCAAATCTACAAATTATTATGTCCATGTTTTTTTTTACAACGTGTAATGCCCATCAGTTTATTGGGCCAATTTCTGTCCTTATTTACTTTCAAATCTACAAATTATTATGTCCATGTTTTTTTTTACAACGTGTAATGCCCATCAGTTTATTGGGCCAATTTCTGTCCTTATTTACTTTCAAATCTACAAATTATTATGTCCATGTTTTTTTTTTTACAACGTGTAATGCCCATCAGTTTATTGGGCCAATTTCTGTCCTTATTTACTTTCAAATCTACAAATTATTATGTCCATGTTTTTTTTTTTACAACGTGTAATGCCCATCAGTTTATTGGGCCAATTTCTGTCCTTATTTACTTTCAAATCTACAAATTATTATGTCCATGTTTTTTTTTACAACGTGTAATGCCCATCAGTTTATTGGGCCAATTTCTGTCCTTATTTACTTTCAAATCTACAAATTATTATGTCCATGTTTTTTACAACGTGTAATGCCCATCAGTTTATTGGGCCAATTTCTGTTCTTATTTAGTCTCAAATCTACAATTTATTATGTCCATGTTTTTTTTTTACAACGTGTAATGCCCATCAGTTTATTGGGCCAATTTCTGTCCTTATTTACTTTCAAATCTACAAATTATTATGTCCATTTTTTTTTTTTACAACGTGTAATGCCCATCAGTTTATTGGGCCAATTTCTGTCCTTATTTACTTTCAAATCTACAAATTATTATGTCCATGTTTTTTTTTACAACGTGTAATGCCCATCAGTTTATTGGGCCAATTTCTGTCCTTATTTACTTTCAAATCTACAAATTATTATGTCCATGTTTTTTTACAACGTGTAATGCCCATCAGTTTATTGGGCCAATTTCTGTCCTTATTTACTTTCAAATCTACAAATTATTATGTCCATGTTTTTTACAACGTGTAATGCCCATCAGTTTATTGGGCCAATTTCTGTCCTTATTTACTTTCAAATCTACAAATTATTATGTCCATGTTTTTTTACAACGTGTAATGCCCATCAGTTTATTGGGCCAATTTCTGTCCTTATTTACTTTCAAATCTACAAATTATTATGTCCATGTTTTTTTACAACGTGTAATGCCCATCAGTTTATTGGGCCAATTTCTGTCCTTATTTACTTTCAAATCTACAAATTATTATGTCCATGTTTTTTTACAACGTGTAATGCCCATCAGTTTATTGGGCCAATTTCTGTCCTTATTTACTTTCAAATCTACAAATTATTATGTCCATGTTTTTTTACAACGTGTAATGCCCATCAGCTTATTGGGCCAATTTCTGTCCTTATTTACTTTCAAATCTACAAATTATTATGTCCATGTTTTTTACAACGTGTAATGCCCATCAGTTTATTGGGCCAATTTCTGTCCTTATTTACTTTCAAATCTACAAATTATTATGTCCATGTTTTTTTACAACGTGTAATGCCCATCAGTTTATTGGGCCAATTTCTGTCCTTATTTACTTTCAAATCTACAAATTATTATGTCCATGTTTTTTACAACGTGTAATGCCCATCAGTTTATTGGGCCAATTTCTGTCCTTATTTACTTTCAAATCTACAAATTATTATGTCCATGTTTTTTTACAACGTGTAATGCCCATCAGTTTATTGGGCCAATTTCTGTCCTTATTTACTTTCAAATCTACAAATTATTATGTCCATGTTTTTTTTTTACAACGTGTAATGCCCATCAGTTTATTGGGCCAATTTCTGTCCTTATTTACTTTCAAATCTACAAATTATTATGTCCATGTTTTTTTACAACGTGTAATGCCCATCAGTTTATTGGGCCAATTTCTGTCCTTATTTACTTTCAAATCTACAAATTATTATGTCCATGTTTTTTACAACGTGTAATGCCCATCAGTTTATTGGGCCAATTTCTGTCCTTATTTACTTTCAAATCTACAAATTATTATTTCCATGTTTTTTTTACAACGTGTAATGCTCATCAGTTTATTGGGCCAATTTCTGTCCTTATTTACTTTCAAATCTACAAATTATTATGTCCATGTTTTTTACAACGTGTAATGCCCATCAGTTTATTGGGCCAATTTCTGTCCTTATTTACTTTCAAATCTACAAATTATTATGTCCATGTTTTTTTACAACGTGTAATGCCCATCAGTTTATTGGGCCAATTTCTGTCCTTATTTACTTTCAAATCTACAAATTATTATGTCCATGTTTGTTTACAACGTGTAATGCCCATCAGTTTATTGGGCCAATTTCTGTCCTTATTTACTTTCAAATCTACAAATTATTATGTCCATGTTTTTTTTTACAACGTGTAATGCCCATCAGTTTATTGGGCCAATTTCTGTCCTTATTTACTTTCAAATCTACAAATTATTATGTCCATGTTTTTTTTACAACGTGTAATGCCCATCAGTTTATTGGGCCAATTTCTGTCCTTATTTACTTTCAAATCTACAAATTATTATGTCCATGTTTTTTTACAACGTGTAATGCCCATCAGTTTATTGGGCCAATTTCTGTCCTTATTTACTTTCAAATCTACAAATTATTATGTCCATGTTTTTTACAACGTGTAATGCCCATCAGTTTATTGGGCCAATTTCTGTCCTTATTTACTTTCAAATATACATATTATTATGTCCATGTTTTTTTACAACGTGTAATGCCCATCAGTTTATTGGGCCAATTTCTGTCCTTATTTACTTTCAAATCTACAAATTATTATGTCCATGTTTTTTACAACGTGTAATGCCCATCAGTTTATTGGGCCAATTTCTGTTCTTATTTACTTTCAAATCTACAAATTATTATGTCCATGTTTTTTACAACGTGTAATGCCCATCAGTTTATTGGGCCAATTTCTGTCCTTATTTACTTTCAAATCTACAAATTATTATGTCGATGTTTTTTTACAACGTGTAATGCCCATCAGTTTATTGGGCCAATTGCTGTCCTTATTTACTTTCAAACCTACAAATTATTATGTCCATGTTTTTTACAACGTGTAATGCCCATCAGTTTATTGGGCCAATTTCTGTCCTTATTTACTTTCAAATCTACAAATTATTAGTCCATGTTTTTTTACAACGTGTAATGCCCATCAGTTTATTGGGCCAATTTCTGTCCTTATTTACTTTCAAATCTACAAATTATTATGTCCATGTTTTTTTTTTTACAACGTGTAATGCCCATCAGTTTATTGGGCCAATTTCTGTCCTTATTTACTTTCAAATCTACAAATTATTATGTCCATGTTTTTTTTACAACGTGTAATGCCCATCAGTTTATTGGGCCAATTTCTGTCCTTATTTACTTTCAAATCTACAAATTATTATGTCCATGTTTTTTACAACGTGTAATGCCCATCAGTTTATTGGGCCAATTTCTGTCCTTATTTACTTTCAAATCCACAAATTATTATGTCCATGTTTTTTTTTTTTTACAACGTGTAATGCCCATCAGTTTATTGGGCCAATTTCTGTCCTTATTTACTTTCAAATCTACAAATTATTATGTCCATGTTTTTTACAACGTGTAATGCCCATCAGTTTATTGGGCCAATTTCTGTCCTTATTTACTTTCAAATCTACAAATTATTATGTCCATGTTTTTTTACAACGTGTAATGCCCATCAGTTTATTGGGCCAATTTCTGTCCTTATTTACTTTCAAATCTACAAATTATTATGTCCATGTTTTTTTTACAACGTGTAATGCCCATCAGTTTATTGGGCCAATTTCTGTCCTTATTTACTTTCAAATCTACAAATTATTATGTCCATGTTTTTTTTACAACGTGTAATGCCCATCAGTTTATTGGGCCAATTTCTGTCCTTATTTACTTTCAAATCTACAAATTATTATGTCCATGTTTTTTTTACAACGTGTAATGCCCATCAGTTTATTGGGCCAATTTCTGTCCTTATTTACTTTCAAATCTACAAATTATTATGTCCATGTTTTTTTTACAACGTGTAATGCCCATCAGTTTATTGGGCCAATTTCTGTCCTTATTTACTTTCAAATCTACAAATTATTATGTCCATGTTTTTTTTACAACGTGTAATGCCCATCAGTTTATTGGGCCAATTTCTGTCCTTATTTACTTTCAAATCTACAAATTATTATGTCCATGTTTTTTTTTTACAACGTGTAATGCCCATCAGTTTATTGGGCCAATTTCTGTCCTTATTTACTTTCAAATCTACAAATTATTATGTCCATGTTTTTTTTACAACGTGTAATGCCCATCAGTTTATTGGGCCAATTTCTGTCCTTATTTACTTTCAAATCTACAAATTATTATGTCCATGTTTTTTTTTTTACAACGTGTAATGCCCATCAGTTTATTGGGCCAATTTCTGTCCTTATTTACTTTCAAATCTACAAATTATTATGTCCATGTTTTTTTTACAACGTGTAATGCCCATCAGTTTATTGGGCCAATTTCTGTCCTTATTTACTTTCAAATCTACAAATTATTATGTCCATGTTTTTTTTACAACGTGTAATGCCCATCAGTTTATTGGGCCAATTTCTGTCCTTATTTACTTTCAAATCTACAAATTATTATGTCCATGTTTTTTTTACAACGTGTAATGCCCATCAGTTTATTGGGCCAATTTCTGTCCTTATTTACTTTCAAATCTACAAATTATTATGTCCATGTTTTTTTTACAACGTGTAATGCCCATCAGTTTATTGGGCCAATTTCTGTCCTTATTTACTTTCAAATCTACAAATTATTATGTCCATGTTTTTTTTACAACGTGTAATGCCCATCAGTTTATTGGGCCAATTTCTGTCCTTATTTACTTTCAAATCTACAAATTATTATGTCCATGTTTTTTTACAACGTGTAATGCCCATCAGTTTATTGGGCCAATTTCTGTCCTTATTTACTTTCAAATCTACAAATTATTATGTCCATGTTTTTTTACAACGTGTAATGCCCATCAGTTTATTGGGCCAATTTCTGTCCTTATTTACTTTCAAATCTACAAATTATTATGTCCATGTTTTTTTTTACAACGTGTAATGCCCATCAGTTTATTGGGCCAATTTCTGTCCTTATTTACTTTCAAATCTACAAATTATTATGTCCATGTTTTTTTACAACGTGTAATGCCCATCAGTTTATTGGGCCAATTTCTGTCCTTATTTACTTTCAAATCTACAAATTATTATGTCCATGTT
The DNA here is from genome assembly GCA_035610365.1 of Aquatica leii. Taxonomy (NCBI): domain Eukaryota; kingdom Metazoa; phylum Arthropoda; class Insecta; order Coleoptera; family Lampyridae; genus Aquatica; species Aquatica leii. The sequence continues at coordinate 50,285,073 of CM069438.1, read as the reverse complement.
TTTTTTACAACGTGTAATGCCCATCAGTTTATTGGGCCAATTTCTGTCCTTATTTACTTTCAAATCAACAAATTATTATGTCCATGTTTTTTACAACGTGTAATGCCCATCAGTTTATTGGGCCAATTTCTGTCCTTATTTACTTTCAAATCTACAAATTATTATGTCCATGTTTTTTTACAACGTGTAATGCCCATCAGTTTATTGGGCCAATTTCTGTCCTTATTTACTTTCAAATCTACAAATTATTATGTCCATGTTTTTTTTACAACGTGTAATGCCCATCAGTTTATTGGGCCAATTTCTGTCCTTATTTACTTTCAAATCTACAAATTATTATGTCCATGTTTTTTTTTTACAACGTGTAATGCCCATCAGTTTATTGGGCCAATTTCTGTCCTTATTTACTTTCAAATCTACAAATTATTATGTCCATGTTTTTTTTACAACGTGTAATGCCCATCAGTTTATTGGGCCAATTTCTGTCCTTATTTACTTTCAAATCTACAAATTATTATGTCCATGTTTTTTTTACAACGTGTAATGCCCATCAGTTTATTGGGCCAATTTCTGTCCTTATTTACTTTCAAATCTACAAATTATTATGTCTATGTTTTTTTACAACGTGTAATGCCCATCAGTTTATTGGGCCAATTTCTGTCCTTATTTACTTTCAAATCTACAAATTATTATGTCCATGTTTTTTTTACAACGTGTAATGCCCATCAGTTTATTGGGCCAATTTCTGTCCTTATTTACTTTCAAATCTACAAATTATTATGTCCATGTTTTTTTACAACGTGTAATGCCCATCAGTTTATTGGGCCAATTTCTGTCCTTATTTACTTTCAAATCTACAAATTATTATGTCCATGTTTTTTTTTACAACGTGTAATGCCCATCAGTTTATTGGGCCAATTTCTGTCCTTATTTACTTTCAAATCTACAAATTATTATGTCCATGTTTTTTACAACGTGTAATGCCCATCAGTTTATTGGGCCAATTTCTGTCCTTATTTACTTTCAAATCTACAAATTATTATGTCCATGTTTTTTTACAACGTGTAATGCCCATCAGTTTATTGGGCCAATTTCTGTCCTTATTTACTCACAAATCTACAAATTATTATGTCCATGTTTTTTTACAACGTGTAATGCCCATCAGTTTATTGGGCCAATTTCTGTCCTTATTTACTTTCAAATCTACAAATTATTATGTCCATGTTTTTTTTTACAACGTGTAATGCCCATCAGTTTATTGGGCCAATTTCTGTCCTTATTTACTTTCAAATCTACAAATTATTATGTCCATGTTTCTTTTCCCACGTGTAATGCCCATCAGTTTATTGGGCCAATTTCTGTCCTTATTTACTTTCAAATCTACAAATTATTATGTCCATGTTTTTTTTACAACGTGTAATGCCCATCAGTTTATTGGGCCAATTTCTGTCCTTATTTACTTTCAAATCTACAAATTATTATGTCCATGTTTTTTTTTACAACGTGTAATGCCCATCAGTTTATTGGGCCAATTTCTGTCCTTATTTACTTTCAAATCTACAAATTATTATGTCCATGTTTTTTTTACAACGTGTAATGCCCATCAGTTTATTGGGCCAATTTCTGTCCTTATTTACTTTCAAATCTACAAATTATTATGTCCATGTTTTTTTACAACGTGTAATGCCCATCAGTTTATTGGGCCAATTTCTGTCCTTATTTACTTTCAAATCTACAAATTATTATGTCCATGTCTTTTTCTACAACGTGTAATGCACATCAGTTTATTGGGCCAATTTCTGGCCTTATTTACTTTCAAATCTACAAATTATTATGTCCATGTTTTTTTACAACGTGTAATGCCCATCAGTTTATTGGGCCAATTTCTGTCCTTATTTACTTTCAAATCTACAAATTATTATGTCCATGTTTTTTACAACGTGTAATGCCCATCAGTTTATTGGGCCAATTTCTGTCCTTATTTACTTTCAAATCTACAAATTATTATGTCCATGTTTTTTTACAACGTGTAATGCCCATCAGTTTATTGGGCCAATTTCTGTCCTTATTTACTTTCAAATCTACAAATTATTATGTCCATGTTTTTTACAACGTGTAATGCCCATCAGTTTATTGGGGCGATGTCTGTCCTTATTTACTTTGAAATCTACAAAGTATTAGGTCCATGTGTGTTTTTTACAACGTGTAATGCCCATCAGTTTATTGGGCCAATTTCTGTCCTTATTTACTTTCAAATCTACAAATTATTATGTCCATGTTTTTTTTTACAACGTGTAATGCCCATCAGTTTATTGGGCCAATTTCTGTCCTTATTTACTTTCAAATCTACAAATTATTATGTCCATGTTTTTTTTTACAACGTGTAATGCCCATCAGTTTATTGGGCCAATTTCTGTCCTTATTTACTTTCAAATCTACAAATTATTATGTCCATGTTTGTTTTACAACGTGTAATGCCCATCAGTTTATTGGGCCAATTTCTGTCCTTATTTACTTTCAAATCTACAAATTATTAGTCCATGTTTTTTTTACAACGTGTAATGCCCATCAGTTTATTGGGCCAATTTCTGTCCTTATTTACTTTCAAATCTACAAATTATTATGTCCATGTTTTTTACAACGTGTAATGCCCATCAGTTTATTGGGCCAATTTCTGTCCTTATTTACTTTCAAATCTACAAATTATTATGTCCATGTTTTTTTTTACAACGTGTAATGCCCATCAGTTTATTGGGCCAATTTCTGTCCTTATTTACTTTCAAATCTACAAATTATTATGTCCATGTTTTTTTACAACGTGTAATGCCCATCAGTTTATTGGGCCAATTTCTGTCCTTATTTACTTTCAAATCTACAAATTATTATGTCCATGTTTTTTTTTTTACAACGTGTAATGCCCATCAGTTTATTGGGCCAATTTCTGTCCTTATTTACTTTCAAATCTACAAATTATTATGTCCATGTTTTTTTACAACGTGTAATGCCCATCAGTTTATTGGGCCAATTTCTGTCCTTATTTACTTTCAAATCTACAAATTATTATGTCCATGTTTTTTTACAACGTGTAATGCCCATCAGTTTATTGGGCCAATTTCTGTCCTTATTTACTTTCAAATCTACAAATTATTATGTCCATGTTTTTTACAACGTGTAATGCCCATCAGTTTATTGGGCCAATTTCTGTCCTTATTTACTTTCAAATCTACAAATTATTATGTCCATGTTTTTTTTTTACAACGTGTAATGCCCATCAGTTTATTGGGCCAATTTCTGTCCTTATTTACTTTCAAATCTACAAATTATTATGTCCATGTTTTTTTTACAACGTGTAATGCCCATCAGTTTATTGGGCCAATTTCTGTCCTTATTTACTTTCAAATCTACAAATTATTATGTCCATGTTTTTTTACAACGTGTAATGCCCTTCAGTTTATTGGGCCAATTTCTGTCCTTATTTACTTTCAAATCTACAAATTATTATGTCCATGTTTTTTACAACGTGTAATGCCTATCAGTTTATTGGGCCAATTTCTGTCCTTATTTACTTTCAAATCTACAAATTATTATGTCCATGTTTTTTTTACAACGTGTAATGCCCATCAGTTTATTGGGCCAATTTCTGTCCTTATTTACTTTCAAATCTACAAATTATTATGTCCATGTTTTTTTTTACAACGTGTAATGCCCATCAGTTTATTGGGCCAATTTCTGTCCTTATTTACTTTCAAATCTACAAATTATTATGTCCATGTTTTTTTTACAACGTGTAATGCCCATCAGTTTATTGGGCCAATTTCTGTCCTTATTTACTTTCAAATCTACAAATTATTATGTCCATGTTTTTTTGTAACAACGTGTAATGCCCATCAGTTTATTGGGCCAATTTCTGTCCTTATTTACTTTCAAATCTACAAATTATTATGTCCATGTTTTTTTTACAACGTGTAATGCCCATCAGTTTATTGGGCCAATTTCTGTCCTTATTTACTTTCAAATCTACAAATTATTATGTCCATGTTATTTTTACAACGTGTAATGCCCATCAGTTTATTGGGCCAATTTCTGTCCTTATTTACTTTCAAATCTACAAATTATTAGTCCATGTTTTTTTTACAACGTGTAATGCCCATCAGTTTATTGGGCCAATTTCTGTCCTTATTTACTTTCAAATCTACAAATTATTAGTCCATGTTTTTTTTACAACGTGTAATGCCCATCAGTTTATTGGGCCAATTTCTGTCCTTATTTACTTTCAAATCTACAAATTATTATGTCCATGTTTTTTTACAACGTGTAATGCCCATCAGTTTATTGGGCCAATTTCTGTCCTTATTTACTTTCAAATCTACAAATTATTATGTCCATGTTTTTTTTTACAACGTGTAATGCCCATCAGTTTATTGGGCCAATTTCTGTCCTTATTTACTTTCAAATCTACAAATTATTATGTCCATGTTTTTTTTACAACGTGTAATGCCCATCAGTTTATTGGGCCAATTTCTGTCCTTATTTACTTTCAAATCTACAAATTATTATGTCCATGTTTTTTTACAACGTGTAATGCCCATCAGTTTATTGGGCCAATTTCTGTCCTTATTTACTTTCAAATCTACAAATTATTATGTCCATGTTTTTTTACAACGTGTAATGCCCATCAGTTTATTGGGCCAATTTCTGTCCTTATTTACTTTCAAATCTACAAATTATTATGTCCATGTTTTTTTTACAACGTGTAATGCCCATCAGTTTATTGGGCCAATTTCTGTCCTTATTTACTTTCAAATCTAGAAATTATTATGTCGATGTTTTTTTACAACGTGTAATGCCCATCAGTTTATTGGGCCAATTTCTGTCCTTATTTACTTTCAAATCTACAAATTATTATGTCCATGTTTTTTTTACAACGTGTAATGCCCATCAGTTTATTGGGCCAATTTCTGTCCTTATTTACTTTCAAATCTACAAATTATTATGTCCATGTTTTTTTTACAACGTGTAATGCCCATCAGTTTATTGGGCCAATTTCTGTCCTTATTTACTTTCAAATCTACAAATTATTATGTCCATGTTTTTTTACAACGTGTAATGCCCATCAGCTTATTGGGCCAATTTCTGTCCTTATTTACTTTCAAATCTACAAATTATTATGTCCATGTTTTTTACAACGTGTAATGCCCATCAGTTTATTGGGCCAATTTCTGTCCTTATTTACTTTCAAATCTACAAATTATTATGTCCATGTTTTTTTTACAACGTGTAATGCCCATCAGTTTATTGGGCCAATTTCTGTCCTTATTTACTTTCAAATCTACAAATTATTATGTCCATGTTTTTTTTACAACGTGTAATGCCCATCAGTTTATTGGGCCAATTTCTGTCCTTATTTACTTTCAAATCTACAAATTATTATGTCCATGTTTTTTTACAACGTGTAATGCACATCAGTTTATTGGGCCAATTTCTGTCCTTATTTACTTTCAAATCTACAAATTATTATGTCCATGTTTTTTGACAACGGGTAATGCCCATCAGTTTATTGGGCCAATGTCTGTCCTGATTTACTGTCAGATCTTCAAAGTATTATGTCCATGTGTTTTTTGTACATCGTGTAATGCCCATCAGTTTATTGGGCCAATTTCTGTCCTTATTTACTTTCAAATCTACAAATTATTATGTCCATGTTTTTTTTACAACGTGTAATGCCCATCAGTTTATTGGGCCAATTTCTGTCCTTATTTACTTTCAAATCTACAAATTATTATGTCCAGGTTTTTTTACACCGTGTAATGCCCATCAGTTTATTGGGCCAATTTCTGTCCTTATTTACTTTCAAATCTACAAATTATTATGTCCATGTTTTTTTTACAACGTGTAATGCCCATCAGTTTATTGGGCCAATTTCTGTCCTTATTTACTTTCAAATCTACAAATTATTATGTCCATGTTTTTTTACAACGTGTAATGCCCATCAGTTTATTGGGCCAATTTCTGTCCTTATTTACTTTCAAATCTACAAATTATTATGTCCATGTTTTTTTACAACGTGTAATGCCCATCAGTTTATTGGGCCAATTTCTGTCCTTATTTACTTTCAAATCTACAAATTATTATGTCCATGTTTTTTTACAACGTGTAATGCCCATCAGTTTATTGGGCCAATTTCTGTCCTTATTTACTTTCAAATCTACAAATTATTATGTCCATGTTTTTTTTACAACGTGTAATGCCCATCAGTTTATTGGGCCAATTTCTGTCCTTATTTACTTTCAAATCTACAAATTATTATGTCCATGTTTTTTTTACAACGTGTAATGCCCATCAGTTTATTGGGCCAATTTCTGTCCTTATTTACTTTCAAATCTACAAATTATTATGTCCATGTTTTTTTACAACGTGTAATGCCCATCAGTTTATTGGGCCAATTTCTGTCCTTATTTACTTTCAAATCTACAAATTATTATGTCCATGTTTTTTTACAACGTGTAATGCCCATCAGTTTATTGGGCCAATTTCTGTCCTTATTTACTTTCAAATCTACAAATTATTATGTCCATGTTTTTTACAACGTGTAATGCCCATCAGTTTATTGGGCCAATTTCTGTCCTTATTTACTTTCAAATCTACAAATTATTATGTCCATGTTTTTTTTTACAACGTGTAATGCCCATCAGTTTATTGGGCCAATTTCTGTCCTTATTTACTTTCAAATCTACAAATTATTATGTCCATGTTTTTTTTACAACGTGTAATGCCCATCAGTTTATTGGGCCAATTTCTGTCCTTATTTACTTTCAAATCTACAAATTATTAGTCCATGTTTTTTTACAACGTGTAATGCCCATCAGTTTATTGGGCCAATTTCTGTCCTTATTTACTTTCAAATCTACAAATTATTATGTCCATGTTTTATTTTTTACAACGTGTAATGCCCATCAGTTTATTGGGCCAATTTCTGTCCTTATTTACTTTCAAATCTACAAATTATTATGTCCATGTTTTTTTTTACAACGTGTAATGCCCATCAGTTTATTGGGCCAATTTCTGTCCTTATTTACTTTCAAATCTACAAATTATTATGTCCATGTTTTTTTTACAACGTGTAATGCCCATCAGTTTATTGGGCCAATTTCTGTCCTTATTTACTTTCAAATCTACAAATTATTATGTCCATGTTTTTTTTTATTTTTTTTTACAACGTGTAATGCCCATCAGTTTATTGGGCCAATTTCTGTCCTTATTTACTTTCAAATCTACAAATTATTATGTCCATGTTTTTTTTTTACAACGTGTAATGCCCATCAGTTTATTGGGCCAATTTCTGTCCTTATTTACTTTCAAATCTACAAATTATTATGTCCATGTTTTTTTTTTTACAACGTGTAATGCCCATCAGTTTATTGGGCCAATTTCTGTCCTTATTTACTTTCAAATCTACAAATTATTATGTCCATGTTTTTTTTTTATTTTTTTTACAACGTGTAATGCCCATCAGTTTATTGGGCCAATTTCTGTCCTTATTTACTTTCAAATCTACAAATTATTATGTCCATGTTTTTTTATTTTTTTACAACGTGTAATGCCCATCAGTTTATTGGGCCAATTTCTGTCCTTATTTACTTTCAAATCTACAAATTATTATGTCATGCTTTTCTTACAACGTGTAATGCCCATCAGTTTATTGGGCCAATTTCTGTCCTTATTTACTTTCAAATCTACAAATTATTATGTCCATGTTTTTTTTTACAACGTGTAATGCCCATCAGTTTATTGGGCCAATTTCTGTCCTTATTTACTTTCAAATCTACAAATTATTATGTCCATGTTTTTTTTTTTTTTTACAACGTGTAATGCCCATCAGGTTATTGGGCCAATTTCTGTCCTTATTTACTTTCAAATCTACAAATTAATATGTCCACGTTTTTTTTACAACATGTAAGGCCCATCAGTTTATTGGGCCAAGTTCTGTCCTTATTTACTTTCAAATCTTCAAATTATTATGTCCATCTTTTTTTTTCCACCGTGTAATGCCCATCAGTTTATTGGGCCACTTTCTGTCCTTATTTACTTTCAAATCTACAAATTATTATCTCCATGTTCTTTTTACAACGTGTAATGCCTATCAGTTTATTGGGCCAATTTCTGTCCTTATTTCCTTTCAAATCTACAAATTATTATGTCCATGTTTTTTACAACGTGTAATGCCCATCAGTTTATTGGGCCAATTTCTGTCCTTATTTACTTTCAAATCTACAAATTATTATGTCCATGTTTTTTTACAACGTGTAATGCCCATCAGTTTATTGGGCCAATTTCTGTCCTTATTTACTTTCAAATCTACAAATTATTATGTCCATGTTTTTTTACAACGTGTAATGGCCATCAGTTTATTGGGCCAATTTCTGTCCTTATTTACTTTCAAATCTACAAATTATTATGTCCATGTTTTTTTACAACGTGTAATGCCCATCAGTTTATTGGGCCAATTTCTGTCCTTATTTACTTTCAAATCTACAAATTATTATGTCCATGTTTTTTTATTTTTTACAACGTGTAATGCCCATCAGTTTATTGGGCCAATTTCTGTCCTTATTTACTTTCAAATCTACAAATTATTATGTCCATGTTTTTTTACAACGTGTAATGCCCATCAGTTTATTGGGCCAATTTCTGGCCCTATTTACTTTCAAATCTACAAATTATTCTGTCCATGTTTTTTTTTTATTTTTTTACAACGTGTAATGCCCATCAGTTTATTGGGCCAATTTCTGTCCTTATTTACTTTCAAATCTACAAATTATTATGTCCATGTTTTTTTTTACAACGTGTAATGCCCATCAGTTTATTGGGCCAATTTCTGTCCTTATTTACTTTCAAATCTACAAATTATTATGTCCATGTTTTTTTATTTTTTTACAACGTGTAATGCCCATCAGTTTATTGGGCCAATTTCTGTCCTTATTTACTTTCAAATCTACAAATTATTCTGTCCATGTTTTTTATTTTTTTTACAACGTGTAATGCCCATCAGTTTATTGGGCCAATTTCTGTCCTTATTTACTTTCAAATCTACAAATTATTCTGTCCATGTTTTTTTTTATTTTTTTTTACAACGTGTAATGCCCATCAGTTTATTGGGCCAATTTCTGTCCTTATTTACTTTCAAATCTACAAATTATTCTGTCCATGTTTTTTTAATTTTTTTTACAACGTGTAATGCCCATCAGTTTATTGGGCCAATTTCTGTCCTTATTTACTTTCAAATCTACAAATTATTATGTCCATGTTTTTTTTTTTTACAACGTGTAATGCCCATCAGTTTATTGGGCCAATTTCTGTCCTTATTTACTTTCAAATCTACAAAATACTATGTCCATGTTTTTTTATTTTTTACAACGTGTAATGCCCATCAGTTTATTGGGCTAATTTCTGTCCTTATTTACTTTCAAATCTACAAATTATTCTGTACATGTTTTTTTAATTTTTTTTACAACGTGTAATGCCCATCAGTTTATTGGGCCAATTTCTGTCCTTATTTACTTTCAAATCTACAAATTATTATGTCCATGTTTTTTTTTAATTTTTTTTACAACGTGTAATGCCCATCAGTTTATTGGGCCAATTTCTGTCCTTATTTACTTTCAAATCTACAAATTATTATGTCCATGTTTTTTTTTTACAACGTGTAATGCCCATCAGTTTATTGGGCCAATTTCTGTCCTTATTTACTTTCAAATCTACAAATTATTATGTCCATGTTTTTTTTTTATTTTTTTTACAACGTGTAATGCCCATCAGTTTATTGGGCCAATTTCTGTCCTTATTTACTTTCAAATCTACAAATTATTATGTCCATGTTTTTTTTTTACAACGTGTAATGCCCGTCAGTTTATTGGGCCAATTTCTGTCCTTGTTTACTTTCAAATCTACAAATTATTCTGTCCATGTTTTTTTTAAATTTTTTTTACAACGTGTAATGCCTATCAGTTTATTGGGCCAATTTCTCTCCTTATTTACTTTCAAATCTACAAATTATTATGTCCATGTTTTTTTTTACAACGTGTAATGCCCATCAGATTATTGGGCCAATTTCTGTCCTTATTTACTTTCAAATCTACAAATTATTATGTCCATGTTTTTTTTTTACAACGTGTAATGCCCATCAGTTTATTGGGCCAATTTCTGTCCTTATTTACTTTCAAATCTACAAATTATTATGTCCACGTTTTTTTTTTTACAACGTGTAATGCCCATCAGTTTATTGGGCCAATTTCTGTCCTTATTTACTTTCAATTCTACAAATTATTATGTCCATGTTTTTTTACAACGTGTAATGCCGATCAGTTTATTGGGCCAATTTCTGTCCTTATTTACTTTCAAATCTACAAATTATTCTCTCCATGTTTTTTTTTTTATTTTTTTACAACGTGTAATGCCCATCAGTTTATTGGGCCAATTTTTGTCCTTATTTACTTTCAAATCTACAAATTATTCTGTCCATGTTTTTTTATTTTTTTACAACGTGTAATGCCCATCAGTTTATTGGGCCAATTTTTGTCCTTATTTACTTTCAAATCTACAAATTATTCTGTCCATGTTTTTTTACAACGTGTAATGCCCATCAGTTTATTGGGCCAATTTCTGTCCTTATTTACTTTCAAATCTACAAATTATTCTGTCCATTTTTAATTTTTTACAACGTCCAACACCCATCAGTTTATTCAAATCACAGCATTTTGTTAACTTACCTTTCTTGTGGCGAACTTGTGCCAAGCAAGTTCGGGGGGCATTGGGTCCACTTCCTCCTCTTACTCGTGTAATGCCCATCAGTTTATTGGGCCAATTTCTGTCCTTATTTACTTTCAAATCTACAAATTATTATGTCCATGTTTTTTTTTACAACGTGTAATGCCCATCAGTTTATTGGGCCAATTTCTGTCCTTATTTACTTTCAAATCTACAAATTATTATGTCCATGTTTTTTTTTTACAACGTGTAATGCCCATCAGTTTATTCAAATCACAGCATTTTGTTAACTTACCTTTCTTGTGGCGATGTTGTACCAAGCAAGTTCGGGTGGCATGGTGGGTCCACTTCCTCGTCTTACTCGTGTAATGCCCATCAGTTTATTGGGCCAATTTCTGTCCTTATTCACTTTCAAATCTACAAATTATTCTGTCCATGTTTTTTTTTTTTTTTACAACGTGTAATGCCCATCAGTTTATTGGGCCAATTTCTGTCCTTATTTACTTTCAAATCTACAAATTATTCAGTCCATGTTTTTTTACAACGTGTAATGCCCATCAGTTTATTGGGCCAATTTCTGTCCTTATTTACTTTCAAATCTACAAATTATTATGTCCATGTTTTTTTTTTTTACAACGTGTAATGCCCATCAGTTTATTGGGCCAATTTCTGTCCTTATTTACTTTCAAATCTACAAATTATTCTGTCCATTTTTAATTTTTTTACAACGTCTAACACCCATCAGTTTATTCAAATCACAGCATTTTGTTAACTTACCTTTACTTGTGGCGAACTTGTACCAAGCAAGTTCGGGTGGCATGGTGGGTCCACTTCCTCGTCTTACTCGTGTAAGGCCCATCAGTTTATTGGGCCAATTTCTGTCCTTATTTACTTTGAAATCTACAAATTATTCTGTCCTTTTTTTTAAATTTTTTTTACAACGTGTAATGCCCATCAGTTTATTGGGCCAATTTCTGTCCTTATTTACTTTCAAATCTACAAATTATTCTCTCCATGTTTTTTTTATTTTTTTACAACGTGTAATGCCCATCAGTTTATTGGGCCAATTTCTGTCCTTATTTACTTTCAAATCTACAAATTATTCTGTCCATGTTTTTTTAATTTTTTTTAGAACGTGTAATGCCCATCAGTTTATTGGGCCAATTTCTGTCCTTATTTACTTTCAAATCTACAAATTATTCTGTCCATGTTTTTTTATTTTGTTACAATGGGTAATGCCCATCAGTTTATTGGGCCAATTTCTGTCCTTATTTACTTTCAAATCTACAAATTATTCTGTCCATGTTTTTTTTTATTTTTTTTTACAACGTGTAATGCCCATCAGTTTATTGGGCCAATTTCTGTCCTTATTTACTTTCAAATCTACAAATTATTCTGTCCATGTTTTTTTTATTTTTTTACAACGTGTAAAGCCCATCAGTTTATTGGGCCAGTTTCTGTCCTTATTTACTTTCAAATCTTCAAATTATTCTGTCCATGTTTTTTTTTACAACGTGTAATGCCCATCAGTTTATTGGGCCAATTTCTGTCCTTATTTACTTTCAAATCTACAAATTATTCTGTCCATGTTTTTTTAGTTTTTTTTACAACGGGTAATGCCCATCAGTTTATTGGGCCAATGTCTGTCTTTATTTACTTTCAATTGTACAAATTATTCTGTCCATGTTTTTTTTTTTTTTTTACAACGTGTAATGCCCATCAGTTTATTGGGCCAATTTCTGTCCTTATTTACTTTCAAATCTACAAATTATTCTGTCCATGTTTTTTTTTATTTTTTTTTACAACGTGTAATGCCCATCAGTTTATTGGGCCAATTTCTGTCCTTATTTACTTTCAAATCTACAAATTATTCTGTCCATGTTTTTTTTTTTTTTTACAACGTGTAATGCCCATCAGTTTATTGGGCCAATTTCTGTCCTTATTTACTTTCAAATCTACAAATTATTCTGTCCATGTTTTTTTTTTTTTTTTTACAACGTGTAATGCCCATCAGTTTATTGGGCCAATTTCTGTCCTTATTTACTTTCAAATCTACAAATTATTATGTCCATGTTTTTTTTTACAACGTGTAATGCCCATCAGTTTATTGGGCCAATTTCTGTCCTTATTTACTTTCAAATCTACAAATTATTCTGTCCATGTTTTTTTTTTACAACGTGTAATGCCCATCAGTTTATTGGGCCAATTTCTGTCCTTATTTACTTTCAAATCTACAAATTATTCTGTCCATGTTTTTTTTTATTTTTTTTTACAACGTGTAATGCCCATCAGTTTATTGGGCCAATTTCTGTCCTTATTTACTTTCTAATCTACAAATTATTCTGTCCATGTTTTTTTTATTTTTTTTTTACAACGTGTAATGCCCATCAGTTTATTGGGCCAATTTCTGTCCTTATTTACTTTCAAATCTACAAATTATTATGTCCATGTTTTTTTTTACAACGTGTAATGCCCATCAGTTTATTGGGCCAATTTCTGTCCTTATTTACTTTCTAATCTACAAATTATTCTGTCCATGTTTTTTTTATTTTTTTTTACAACGTGTAATGCCCATCAGTTTATTGGGCCAATTTCTGTCCTTATTTACTTTCAAATCTACAAATTATTCTGTCCATGTTTTTTTTTATTTTTTACAACGTGTAATGCCCATCAGTTTATTGGGCCAATTTCTGTCCTTATTTACTTTCAAATCTACAAATTATTCTGTCCATGTTTTTTTTTTTTTTTACAACGTGTAATGCCCATCAGTTTATTGGGCCAAATTCTGTCCTTATTTACTTTCAAAACTACAAATTATTCAGTCCAAGTTTTTTTACAACGTGTAATGCCCATCAGTTTATTGGGCCAATTTCTGTCCTTATTTACTTTCAAATCTACAAATTATTCTGTCCATTTTTAATTTTTTTACAACGTCCAACACCCATCAGTTTATTCAAATCACAGCATTTTGTTAACTTACCTTTCTTGTGGCGAACTTGTACCAAGCAAGTTCGGGTGGCATGGTGGGTCCACTTCCTCGTCTTACTCGTGTAATGCCCATCAGTTTATTGGGCCAATTTCTGTCCTTATTTACTTTCAAATCTACAAATTATTCTGTCCATTTTTAATTTTTTTACAACGTGTAATGCCCATCAGTTTATTGGGCCAATTTCTGTCCTTATTTACTTTCAAATCTACAAATTATTATGTCCATGTTTTTTTTTACAACGTGTAATGCCCATCAGTTTATTGGGCCAATTTCTGTCCTTATTTACTTTCAAATCTACAAATTATTATGTCCATGTTTTTTTACAACGTGTAATGCCCATCAGTTTATTGGGCCAATTTCTGTCCTTATTTACTTTCAAATCTACAAATTATTCTGTCCATTTTTAATTTTTTTACAACGTCCAACACCCATCAGTTTATTCAAATCACAGCATTTTGTTAACTTACCTTTCTTGTGGCGAACTTGTACCAAGCAAGTTCGGGTGGCATGGTGGGTCCACTTCCTCGTCTTACTCGTGTAATGCCCATCAGTTTATTGGGCCAATTTCTGTCCTTATTTACTTTCAAATCTACAAATTATTATGTCCATGTTTTTTTTTTATTTTTTTTACAACGTGTAATGCCCATCAGTTTATTGGGCCAATTTCTGTCCTTATTTACTTTCAAATCTACAAATTATTCTGTCCATGTTTTTTTTTTATTTTTTTTACAACGTGTAATGCCCATCAGTTTATTGGGCCAATTTCTGTCCTTATTTACTTTCAAATCTACAAATTATTCTGTCCATGTTTTTTTTTTACAACGTGTAATGCCCATCAGTTTATTGGGCCAATTTCTGTCCTTATTTACTTTCTAATCTACAAATTATTCTGTCCATGTTTTTTTATTTTTTTACAACGTGTAATGCCCATCAGTTTATTGGGCCAATTTGTGTCCTTATTTACTTTCAAATCTACAAATTATTCTGTCCATGTTTTTTATTTTTTTACAACGTGTAATGCCCATCAGTTTATTGGGCCAATTTCTGTCCTTATTTACTTTCAAATCTACAAATTATTCTGTCCATGTTTTTTTATTTTTTTACAACGTGTAATGCCCATCAGTTTATTGGGCCAATTTGTGTCCTTATTTACTTTCAAATCTACAAATTATTCTGTCCATGTTTTTTTATTTTTTACAACGTGTAATGCCCATCAGTTTATTGGGCCAATTTCTGTCCTTATTTACTTTCAAATCTACAAATTATTCTGTCCATGTTTTTTTAATTTTTTTTACAACGTGTAATGCCCATCAGTTTATTGGGCCAATTTCTGTCCTTATTTACTTTCAAATCTACAAATTATTCTGTCCATGTTTTTTTAATTTTTTTTACAACGTGTAATGCCCATCAGTTTATTGGGCCAATTTCTGTCCTTATTTACTTTCAAATCTACAAATTATTCTGTCCATGTTTTTTTATTTTTTTTTACAACGTGTAATGCCCATCAGTTTATTGGGCCAATTTCTGTCCTTATTTACTTTCAAATCTACAAATTATTATGTCCATGTTTTTTTTTTACAACGTGTAATGCCCATCAGTTTATTGGGCCAATTTCTGTCCTTATTTACTTTCTAATCTACAAATTATTCTGTCCATGTTTTTTTTTATTTTTTTTTACAACGTGTAATGCCCATCAGTTTATTGGGCCAATTTCTGTCCTTATTTACTTTCAAATCTACAAATTATTATGTCCATGTTTTTTTTTACAACGTGTAATGCCCATCAGTTTATTGGGCCAATTTCTGTCCTTATTTACTTTCAAATCTACAAATTATTCTGTCCATGTTTTTTTTTTTTCAACGTGTAATGCCCATCAGTTTATTGGGCCAATTTCTGTCCTTATTTACTTTCAAATCTACAAATTATTCTGTCCATGTTTTTTTTTTATTTTTTTTACAACGTGTAATGCCCATCAGTTTATTGGGCCAATTTCTGTCCTTATTTACTTTCAAATCTGCAAATTATTCTGTCCATGTTTTTTTTTTATTTTTTTTTACAACGTGTAATGCCCATCAGTTTATTGGGCCAATTTCTGTCCTTATTTACTTTCAAAACTACAAATTATTCAGTCCAAGTTTTTTTTTACAACGTGTAATGGCCATCAGTTTATTGGGCCAATTTCTGTCCTTATTTACTTTCTAATCTACAAATTATTCTGTCCATGTTTTTTTTTATTTTTTTTTTACAACGTGTAATGCCCATCAGTTTATTGGGCCAATTTCTGTCCTTATTTACTTTCAAATCTACAAATTATTCTGTCCATGTTTTTTTTTTATTTTTTTTTACAACGTGTAATGCCCATCAGTTTATTGGGCCAATTTCTGTCCTTATTTACTTTCAAATCTACAAATTATTCTGTCCATGTTTTTTTTTTATTTTTTTTTACAACGTGTAATGCTCATCAGTTTATTGGGCCAATTTCTGTCCTTATTTACTTTTAAAACTACAAATTATTCAGTCCAAGTTTTTTTTTACAACGTGTAATGCCCATCAGTTTATTGGGCCAATTTCTGTCCTTATTTACTTTCAAATCTACAAATTATTCTGTCCATTTTTAATTTTTTTACAACGTCCAACACCCATCAGTTTATTCAAATCACAGCATTTTGTTAACTTACCTTTCTTGTGGCGAACTTGTACCAAGCAAGTTCGGGTGGCATGGTGGGTCCACTTCCTCGTCTTACTCGTGTAATGCCCATCAGTTTATTGGGCCAATTTCTGTCCTTATTTACTTTCAAATCTACAAATTATTCTGTCCATATTTAATTTTTACAACGTCCAACACCCATCAGTTTATTCAAATCACAGCATTTTGTTAACTTACCTTTCTTGTGGCGATGTTGTACCAAGCAAGTTCGGGTGGCATGATGGGTCCACTTCCTCCTCTTACTCGTGTAATGCCCATCAGTTTATTGGGCCAATTTCTGTCCTTATTTACTTTCAAATCTACAAATTATTCAGTCCAAGTTTTTTTTTACAACGTGTAATGCCCATCAGTTTATTGGGCCATATTCTGTCCTTATTTACTTTCAAAACTACAAATTATTCTGTCCATTTTTAATTTTTTTACAACGTCCAACACCCATCAGTTTATTCAAATCACAGCATTTTGTTAACTTACCTTTCTTGTGGCGAACTTGTACCAAGCAAGTTCGGGTGGCATGGTGGGTCCACTTCCTCGTCTTACTCGTGTAATGCCCATCAGTTTATTGGGCCAATTTCTGTCCTTATTTACTTTCAAATCTACAAATTATTCTGTCCATTTTTAATTTTTTACAACGTCCAACACCCATCAGTTTATTCAAATCACAGCATTTTGTTAACTTACCTTTCTTGTGGCGATGTTGTACCAAGCAAGTTCGGGTGGCATGATGGGTCCACTTCCTCCTCTTACTCGTGTAATGCCCATCAGTTTATTGGGCCAATTTCTGTCCTTATTTACTTTCAAATCTACAAATTATTATGTCCATGTTTTTTTTTACAACGTGTAATGCCCATCAGTTTATTGGGCCAATTTCTGTCCTTATTTACTTTCAAATCTACAAATTATTCTGTCCATTTTTAATTTTTTTACAACGTCTAACACCCATCAGTTTATTCAAATCACAGCATTTTGTTAACTTACCTTTCTTGTGGCGAACTTGTACCAAGCAAGTTCGGGTGGCATGGTGGGTCCACTTCCTCCTCTTACTCGTGTAATGCCCATCAGTTTATTGGGCCAATTTCTGTCCTTATTTACTTTCAAATCTACAAATTATTCTGTCCATGTTTTTTTTTTATTTTTTTTACAACGTGTAATGCCCATCAGTTTATTGGGCCAATTTCTGTCCTTATTTACTTTCAAATCTACAAATTATTCTGTCCATTTTTAATTTTTTTACAACGTGTAATGCCCATCAGTTTATTGGGCCAATTTCTGTCCTTATTTACTTTCTAATCTACAAATTATTCTGTCCATGTTTTTTTTTATTTTTTTTTACAACGTGTAATGCCCATCAGTTTATTGGGCCAATTTCTGTCCTTATTTACTTTCTAATCTACAAATTATTATGTCCATGTTTTTTTTTTACAACGTGTAATGCCCATCAGTTTATTGGGCCAATTTCTGTCCTTATTTACTTTCAAATCTACAAATTATTCTGTCCATGTTTTTTTTTTACAACGTGTAATGCCCATCAGTTTATTGGGCCAATTTCTGTCCTTATTTACTTTCAAATCTACAAATTATTATGTCCATGTTTTTTTTTACAACGTGTAATGCCCATCAGTTTATTGGGCCAATTTCTGTCCTTATTTACTTTCTAATCTACAAATTATTCTGTCCATGTTTTTTTTATTTTTTTTTTACAACGTGTAATGCCCATCAGTTTATTGGGCCAATTTCTGTCCTTATTTACTTTCAAATCTACAAATTATTCTGTCCATGTTTTTTTTATTTTTTTTTACAACGTGTAATGCCCATCAGTTTATTGGGCCAATTTCTGTCCTTATTTACTTTCAAATCTACAAATTATTCTGTCCATTTTTAATTTTACAACGTCCAACACCCATCAGTTTATTCAAATCACAGCATTTTGTTAACTTACCTTTCTTGTGGCGAACTTGTACCAAGCAAGTTCGGGTGGCATGGTGGGTCCACTTCCTCGTCTTACTCGTGTAATGCCCATCAGTTTATTGGGCCAATTTCTGTCCTTATTTACTTTCAAATCTACAAATTATTCTGTCCATTTTTAATTTTTTTACAACGTCCAACACCCATCAGTTTATTCAAATCACAGCATTTTGTTAACTTACCTTTCTTGTGGCGAACTTGTACCAAGCAAGTTCGGGTGGCATGGTGGGTCCACTTCCTCGTCTTACTCGTGTAATGCCCATCAGTTTATTGGGCCAATTTCTGTCCTTATTTACTTTCAAATCTACAAATTATTCTGTCCATTTTTAATTTTTTTACAACGTCCAACACCCATCAGTTTATTCAAATCACAGCATTTTGTTAACTTACCTTTCTTGTGGCGAACTTGTACCAAGCAAGTTCGGGTGGCATGGTGGGTCCACTTCCTCGTCTTACTCGTGTAATGCCCATCAGTTTATTGGGCCAATTTCTGTCCTTATTTACTTTCAAATCTACAAATTATTCTGTCCATGTTTTTTTTTATTTTTTTTTACAACGTGTAATGCCCATCAGTTTATTGGGCCAATTTCTGTCCTTATTTACTTTCAAATCTACAAATTATTCTGTCCATGTTTTTTTTTATTTTTTTTTACAACGTGTAATGGCCATCAGTTTATTGGGCCAATTTCTGTCCTTATTTACTTTCAAATCTACAAATTATTCTGTCCATGTTTTTTTTATTTTTTTTACAACGTGTAATGCCCATCAGTTTATTGGGCCAATTTCTGTCCTTATTTACTTTCAAATCTACAAATTATTCTCTCCATGTTTTTTTTATTTTTTTACAACGTGTAATGCCCATCAGTTTATTGGGCCAATTTCTGTCCTTATTTACTTTCAAATCTACAAATTATTCTGTCCATGTTTTTTTAATTTTTTTTACAACGTGTAATGCCCATCAGTTTATTGGGCCAATTTCTGTCCTTATTTACTTTTAAAACTACAAATTATTCAGTCCAAGTTTTTTTTTACAACGTGTAATGCCCATCAGTTTATTGGGCCAATTTCTGTCCTTATTTACTTTCAAATCTACAAATTATTCTGTCCATTTTTAATTTTTTTACAACGTCCAACACCCATCAGTTTATTCAAATCACAGCATTTTGTTAACTTACCTTTCTTGTGGCGAACTTGTACCAAGCAAGTTCGGGTGGCATGGTGGGTCCACTTCCTCGTCTTACTCGTGTAATGCCCATCAGTTTATTGGGCCAATTTCTGTCCTTATTTACTTTCAAATCTACAAATTATTCTGTCCATGTTTTTTTTTTATTTTTTTTTACAACGTGTAATGCTCATCAGTTTATTGGGCCAATTTCTGTCCTTATTTACTTTCAAAACTACAAATTATTCAGTCCAAGTTTTTTTTTACAACGTGTAATGCCCATCAGTTTATTGGGCCAATTTCTGTCCTTATTTACTTTTAAAACTACAAATTATTCAGTCCAAGTTTTTTTTTACAACGTGTAATGCCCATCAGTTTATTGGGCCAATTTCTGTCCTTATTTACTTTCAAATCTACAAATTATTCTGTCCATTTTTAATTTTTTTACAACGTCCAACACCCATCAGTTTATTCAAATCACAGCATTTTGTTAACTTACCTTTCTTGTGGCGAACTTGTACCAAGCAAGTTCGGGTGGCATGGTGGGTCCACTTCCTCGTCTTACTCGTGTAATGCCCATCAGTTTATTGGGCCAATTTCTGTCCTTATTTACTTTCAAATCTACAAATTATTCTGTCCATGTTTTTTTTTATTTTTTTTTACAACGTGTAATGCCCATCAGTTTATTGGGCCAATTTCTGTCCTTATTTACTTTCAAATCTACAAATTATTCTGTCCATGTTTTTTTTTTACAACGTGTAATGCCCATCAGTTTATTGGGCCAATTTCTGTCCTTATTTACTTTCAAATCTACAAATTATTCTGTCCATGTTTTTTTTTTATTTTTTTTTACAACGTGTAATGGCCATCAGTTTATTGGGCCAATTTCTGTCCTTATTTACTTTCTAATCTACAAATTATTCTGTCCATGTTTTTTTTTATTTTTTTTTACAACGTGTAATGCCCATCAGTTTATTGGGCCAATTTCTGTCCTTATTTACTTTCAAATCTACAAATTATTCTGTCCATGTTTTTTTTTTATTTTTTTTGCAACGTGTAATGCCCATCAGTTTATTGGGCCAATTTCTGTCCTTATTTACTTTCAAATCTACAAATTATTCTGTCCATGTTTTTTTTTATTTTTTTTTACAACGTGTAATGCCCATCAGTTTATTGGGCCAATTTCTGTCCTTATTTACTTTCAAATCTACAAATTATTCTGTCCATGTTTTTTTTTTATTTTTTTTTACAACGTGTAATGGCCATCAGTTTATTGGGCCAATTTCTGTCCTTATTTACTTTTTAATCTACAAATTATTCTGTCCATGTTTTTTTTAATTTTTTTTTACAACGTGTAATGCCCATCAGTTTATTGGGCCAATTTCTGTCCTTATTTACTTTCAAATCTACAAATTATTCTGTCCATGTTTTTTTTTTATTTTTTTACAACGTGTAATGCCCATCAGTTTATTGGGCCAATTTCTGTCCTTATTTACTTTCAAATTTACAAATTGTTCTGTCCATGTTTTTTTTTTAATTTTTTTTTTGCAACGTGTAATGCCCATCAGTTTATTGGGCCAATTTCTGTCCTTATTTACTTTCAAATCTACAAATTATTCTGTCCATGTTTTTTTTTATTTTTTTTTACAACGTGTAATGCCCATCAGTTTATTGGGCCAATTTCTGTCCTTATTTACTTTCTAATCTACAAATTATTCTGTCCATGTTTTTTTTTATTTTTTGTTACAACGTGTAATGCCTATCAGTTTATTGGGCCAATTTCTGTCCTTATTTACTTTCAAATCTACAAATTATTATGTCCATGTTTTTTTTTACAACGTGTAATGCCCATCAGTTTATTGGGCCAATTTCTGTCCTTATTTACTTTCTAATCTACAAATTATTCTGTCCATGTTTTTTTTTATTTTTTTTTACAACGTGTAATGCCCATCAGTTTATTGGGCCAATTTCTGTCCTTATTTACTTTCAAATCTACAAATTATTCTGTCCATGTTTTTTTTTATTTTTTTTTACAACGTGTAATGCCCATCAGTTTATTGGGCCAATTTCTGTCCTTATTTACTTTCAAATCTGCAAATTATTCTGTCCATGTTTTTTTTTTATTTTTTTTTACAACGTGTAATGCCCATCAGTTTATTGGGCCAATTTCTGTCCTTATTTACTTTCAAAACTACAAATTATTCAGTCCAAGTTTTTTTTTACAACGTGTAATGGCCATCAGTTTATTGGGCCAATTTCTGTCCTTATTTACTTTCAAATCTACAAATTATTCTGTCCATGTTTTTTTTATTTTTTTTACAACGTGTAATGCCCATCAGTTTATTGGGCCAATTTCTGTCCTTATTTACTTTCAAATCTACAAATTATTCTGTCCATGTTTTTTTTATTTTTTTTACAACGTGTAATGCCCATCAGTTTATTGGGCCAATTTCTGTCCTTATTTACTTTCAAATCTACAAATTATTCTGTCCATGTTTTTTTTTTATTTTTTTTTACAACGTGTAATGCTCATCAGTTTATTGGGCCAATTTCTGTCCTTATTTACTTTTAAAACTACAAATTATTCAGTCCAAGTTTTTTTTTACAACGTGTAATGCCCATCAGTTTATTGGGCCAATTTCTGTCCTTATTTACTTTCAAATCTACAAATTATTCTGTCCATTTTTAATTTTTTTACAACGTCCAACACCCATCAGTTTATTCAAATCACAGCATTTTGTTAACTTACCTTTCTTGTGGCGAACTTGTACCAAGCAAGTTCGGGTGGCATGGTGGGTCCACTTCCTCGTCTTACTCGTGTAATGCCCATCAGTTTATTGGGCCAATTTCTGTCCTTATTTACTTTCAAATCTACAAATTATTCTGTCCATTTTTAATTTTTTTACAACGTCCAACACCCATCAGTTTATTCAAATCACAGCATTTTGTTAACTTACCTTTCTTGTGGCGATGTTGTACCAAGCAAGTTCGGGTGGCATGATGGGTCCACTTCCTCCTCTTACTCGTGTAATGCCCATCAGTTTATTGGGCCAATTTCTGTCCTTATTTACTTTTAAAACTACAAATTATTCAGTCCAAGTTTTTTTTACAACGTGTAATGCCCATCAGTTTATTGGGCCAATTTCTGTCCTTATTTACTTTCAAATCTACAAATTATTATGTCCATTTTTAATTTTTTTACAACGTCTAACACCCATCAGTTTATTCAAATCACAGCATTTTGTTAACTTACCTTTCTTGTGGCGAACTTGTACCAAGCAAGTTCGGGTGGCATGGTGGGTCCACTTCCTCGTCTTACTCGTGTAATGCCCATCAGTTTATTGGGCCAATTTCTGTCCTTATTTACTTTCAAATCTACAAATTATTCTGTCCATTTTTAATTTTTTTACAACGTCCAACACCCATCAGTTTATTCAAATCACAGCATTTTGTTAACTTACCTTTCTTGTGGCGATGTTGTACCAAGCAAGTTCGGGTGGCATGATGGGTCCACTTCCTCCTCTTACTCGTGTAATGCCCATCAGTTTATTGGGCCAATTTCTGTCCTTATTTACTTTTAAAACTACAAATTATTCAGTCCAAGTTTTTTTTTACAACGTGTAATGCCCATCAGTTTATTGGGCCAATTTCTGTCCTTATTTACTTTCAAATCTACAAATTATTCTGTCCATTTTTAATTTTTTTACAACGTCCAACACCCATCAGTTTATTCAAATCACAGCATTTTGTTAACTTACCTTTCTTGTGGCGAACTTGTACCAAGCAAGTTCGGGTGGCATGGTGGGTCCACTTCCTCGTCTTACTCGTGTAATGCCCATCAGTTTATTGGGCCAATTTCTGTCCTTATTTACTTTCAAATCTACAAATTATTCTGTCCATGTTTTTTTTTTACAACGTGTAATGCCCATCAGTTTATTGGGCCAATTTCTGTCCTTATTTACTTTCAAATCTACAAATTATTCTGTCCATGTTTTTTTTTTATTTTTTTTTACAACGTGTAATGGCCATCAGTTTATTGGGCTAATTTCTGTCCTTATTTACTTTCTAATCTACAAATTATTCTGTCCATGTTTTTTTATATTTTTTTTTACAACGTGTAATGCTCATCAGTTTATTGGTCCAATTTCTGTCCTTATTTACTTTCTAATCTACAAATTATTCTGTCCATTTTTTTTTTTATTTTTTTTTACAACGTGTAATGCCCATCAGTTTATTGGGCCAATTTCTGTCCTTATTTACTTTCAAATCTACAAATTATTATGTCCATGTTTTTTTTTTACAACGTGTAATGCCCATCAGTTTATTGGGCCAATTTCTGTCCTTATTTACTTTCAAATCTACAAATTATTATGTCCATGTTTTTTTTACAACGTGTAATGCCCATCAGTTTATTGGGCCAATTTCTGTCCTTATTTACTTTCTAATCTACAAATTATTCTGTCCATGTTTTTTTTTATTTTTTTTTACAACGTGTAATGCCCATCAGTTTATTGGGCCAATTTCTGTCCTTATTTACTTTCAAATCTACAAATTATTCTGTCCATGTTTTTTTTTTATTTTTTTTTACAACGTGTAATGCCCATCAGTTTATTGGGCCAATTTCTGTCCTTATTTACTTTCAAATCTGCAAATTATTCTGTCCATTTTTAATTTTTTTACAACGTCCAACACCCATCAGTTTATTCAAATCACAGCATTTTGTTAACTTACCTTTCTTGTGGCGAACTTGTACCAAGCAAGTTCGGGTGGCATGGTGGGTCCACTTCCTCGTCTTACTCGTGTAATGCCCATCAGTTTATTGGGCCAATTTCTGTCCTTATTTACTTTCAAATCTACAAATTATTCTGTCCATTTTTAATTTTTTTCCAACGTCCAACACCCATCAGTTTATTCAAATCACAGCATTTTGTTAACTTACCTTTCTTGTGGCGAACTTGTACCAAGCAAGTTCGGGTGGCATGGTGGGTCCACTTCCTCGTCTTACTCGTGTAATGCCCATCAGTTTATTGGGCCAATTTCTGTCCTTATTTACTTTCAAATCTACAAATTATTCTGTCCATGTCTTTTTTTATTTTTTTTTTACAACGTGTAATGCCCATCAGTTTATTGGGCCAATTTCTGTCCTTATTTACTTTCAAATCTACAAATTATTCTGTCCATGTTTTTTTTTATTTTTTTTTACAACGTGTAATGGCCATCAGTTTATTGGGCTAATTTCTGTCCTTATTTACTTTCTAATCTACAAATTATTCTGTCCATGTTTTTTTATATTTTTTTTTACAACGTGTAATGCCCATCAGTTTATTGGTCCAATTTCTGTCCTTATTTACTTTCTAATCTACAAATTATTCTGTCCATGTTTTTTTTTATTTTTTTTTACAACGTGTAATGCCCATCAGTTTATTGGGCCAATTTCTGTCCTTATTTACTTTCTAATCTACAAATTATTCTGTCCATGTTTTTTTTTATTTTTTTTTACAACGTGTAATGCCCATCAGTTTATTGGGCCAATTTCTGTCCTTATTTACTTTCAAATCTACAAATTATTATGTCCATTTTTAATTTTTTTACAACGTCCAACACCCATCAGTTTATTCAAATCACAGCATTTTGTTAACTTACCTTTCTTGTGGCGATGTTGTACCAAGCAAGTTCGGGTGGCATGATGGGTCCACTTCCTCCTCTTACTCGTGTAATGCCCATCAGTTTATTGGGCCAATTTCTGTCCTTATTTACTTTCAAATCTACAAATTATTCTGTCCATTTTTAATTTTTTTACAACGTCCAACACCCATCAGTTTATTCAAATCACAGCATTTTGTTAACTTACCTTTCTTGTGGCGAACTTGTACCAAGCAAGTTCGGGTGGCATGGTGGGTCCACTTCCTCGTCTTACTCGTGTAATGCCCATCAGTTTATTGGGCCAATTTCTGTCCTTATTTACTTTCAAATCTACAAATTATTCTGTCCATGTTTTTTTTTATTTTTTTTTACAACGTGTAATGCCCATCAGTTTATTGGGCCAATTTCTGTCCTTATTTACTTTCAAATCTACAAATTATTCTGTCCATTTTTAATTTTTTTACAACGTCCAACACCCATCAGTTTATTCAAATCACAGCATTTTGTTAACTTACCTTTCTTGTGGCGAACTTGTACCAAGCAAGTTCGGGTGGCATGGTGGGTCCACTTCCTCGTCTTACTCGTGTAATGCCCATCAGTTTATTGGGCCAATTTCTGTCCTTATTTACTTTCAAATCTACAAATTATTCTGTCCATTTTTAATTTTTTTACAACGTCCAACACCCATCAGTTTATTCAAATCACAGCATTTTGTTAACTTACCTTTCTTGTGGCGATGTTGTACCAAGCAAGTTCGGGTGGCATGATGGGTCCACTTCCTCCTCTTACTCGTGTAATGCCCATCAGTTTATTGGGCCAATTTCTGTCCTTATTTACTTTCAAATCTACAAATTATTCTGTCCATGTTTTTTTTTTTATTTTTTTTACAACGTGTAATGCCCATCAGTTTATTGGGCCAATTTCTGTCCTTATTTACTTTCAAATCTACAAATTATTCTGTCCATGTTTTTTTTTTTTTTTTACAACGTGTAATGCCCATCAGTTTATTGGGCCAATTTCTGTCCTTATTTACTTTCAAATCTACAAATTATTTTGTCCATGTTTTTTTTAATTTTTTTTTACAACGTGTAATGCTTATCAGTTTATGGGGCCAATTTCTGTCCTTATTTACTTTCAAATCTACAAATTAGTCTGTCCATGTTTTTTTTTTATTTTTTTTTACAACGTGTAATGCCCATCAGTTTATTGGGCCAATTTCTGTCCTTATTTACTTTCAAAACTACAAATTATTCTGTCCATGTTTTTTTTTATTTTTTTTTACAACGTGTAATGCCCATCAGTTTATTGGGCCAATTTCTGTCCTTATTTACTTTCAAATCTACAAATTATTCTGTCCATGTTTTTTTTTATTTTTTTTTACAACGTGTAATGCCCATCAGTTTATTGGGCCAATTTCTGTCCTTATTTACTTTCAAATCTACAAATTATTTTGTCCATGTTTTTTTTAATTTTTTTTTACAACGTGTAATGCTTATCAGTTTATGGGGCCAATTTCTGTCCTTATTTACTTTCAAATCTACAAATTAGTCTGTCTATAAATTAACGAAAGGAACCATTTATTTTAATAAATTTTTTAATGGCAGTATTTATTGTAGATAAATAAAACAAAACTTCGTCAGTCAGCCATTAATCATGTATTTACAAAAGTGACATGTTTCGACTGTATTAATTTAATATTCATTAGGTCATCATCAGACTCAAAATACTCATTATAAAAAAGAACAAACGAATTGTAGTGATAATATAAAATTACCTAATTATCGTACAACGAACAAATTAATAAACAAATTAACGCATTGAAGAGGAAATTTTACAACATTACAATAAAACGAACAAACTATTAATGTCTGAGTTGAATCTTATCAAAATTCTTAAATTTTTTTTTGTATGATAACAAATTGTAAAATTTTTATTAAAATATTGAATTACTTAAAGGTAACTATAAAGCTAATATTAAAACTTAACATTAGATGGGTTAGGTATCGTGTTTTGGTAATATTACTTGTATTTAAGTTTTAACGGATGTAAATAGATTGATCGTTTAATAACATTCCGCTATCTAAAGACGAAAAGTAAATAGCTTCTAAAATGTCAAGTAAATATTTATTGTTATTAATAGGATGTATTATAGATGATTCTGAAAAAGCGTGTTTATTGTTAATGACGTGTTCGGCAAAAGTAGATTTTATTGAAAATAAATCTGAATTATACTTGAGTGGGTTATTGAGGTATCTGAAATGTTCTTTAAATCTAATGTCGAATGATCTAGTGGTTTTACCTAAATAATATTTTTCACATGAACACACAAGTTTATATATACCACTAAGATCATTTTTAGATAAATTGTCAATGACGGGAGAGAAAATGCGTTGTAGGTTAACTGTGTTGTAGAAGGTGATAGTAAATTTATTATTAATGTTTAATTTATTGATAACGTGTTGAAATTCAGGTATAAACGGAATCGAAAAATATTTTTTAGAAGAAGAAGATGACAAAGAAGAACTGTGATCTATAGGTTTTAAAGCTGTGCTATTTTTGATAGAGTGTTTAAACACAAGTATAAACTCATAATTAATTGTAGTGGATACTTGTTGTGTTTAGCTATGGAAAGAATCGTCACAAATTCTTTTAATTATTGGCAGATAAAGGTATGTTGAGAAGTCTGTTAAATAAATAATGGAAAGATGCAAGTTTGTGAGACAACGAATGATTGGAATCATACGGAATTAAGTGTTTAGTTGTTGTAGCTTTTCTATAAATATCATAGAGCACTTTATTGTTATTATCAAGAGAAATAAGTAAACCCAAAAAAGGTAATTTGCCATCTTTAGGAAATTCAGCGGTGAATTTTATTCTACTATGGATATTGTTAAGAAAAGATAAAAACATTTTAATTGTAGAATCGGAGCCTTTTATGATGCAAAAAATGTCATCTACGTATCTTCTTCACAGTAGTACGTGGTTAGTAAAGAAAGTATTTTTTGTTATAACAGAGGATTCTAAATGTGATAAGAAAATTTCGCCTAAAATCGGTGCACGTGGAGAACCCATAGGTAATCCTTGCAGTTGTTGAAAAATTTTTTGGTTAAATTGAAAGAACAAATTATTGAGACAAAATTGTGTTAAATTTAAAATATCTAAAGTGACTGAATTTGGGAAATCGGTTTCACGAAGCAAATTACTAATTAGTGGTAAAACCTCTGATGGATGAACTGAAGGAAACAGGTTGATGATGTCAAAAGATATTAAAGTTAATGTAGAATCTGTCGTAAGTGTTAAATCGTTTATATCATTAATGAGTTGGGTTGAATTTTTTATCGCAAATGGTGAAATAAAATTGACTACATTAACTTTAATATCTTTTGACATCATCAACCTGTTTCCTTCAGTTCATCCATCAGAGGTTTTACCACTAATTAGTAATTTGCTTCATAAAACCGATTTCCCAAATTCAGTCACTTTAGATATTTTAAATTTAACACAATTTTGTCTCAATAATTTGTTCTTTCAATTTAACCAAAATGTTTTTCAACAACTTCAAGGATTACCTATGGGTTCTCCACTTTCACTGATTTTAGCCGAAATTTTCTTATCACATTTAGAATCCTCTGTTATAACAAAAAACACTTTCTTTACTAACCACGTACTACTGTGGAGAAGATACGTAGATGACATTTTTTGCATCGTAAAAGGCTCCGACTCTACAATTAAATTTTTTTTATGTTTTTTTAACAATATCCATAGTAGAATAAAATTCACCGCTGAATTTCCTAAAGATGGCAAATTACCTTTTTTGGATTTACTTATTTCTGTTGATAATAACAATAAAGTGCTCTATGATATTTATAGAAAAGCCACAACAACTAAACACTTAATTCCGTATGATTCCAATCATTCGTTGTCTCACAAACTTGCATCTTTCCATTATTTATTTAACAGACTTCTCAACATACCTTTATCTGCCAATAATTAAAAGAATTTGTGACGATTCTTTCCATAGCTAAACACAACAAGTATCCACTACAATTAATTATGAGTTTATACTTGTGTTTAAACACTCTATCAAAAATAGCACAGCTTTAAAACCTATAAATCACAGTTCTTCTTTGTCATCTTCTTCTTCTAAAAAATATTTTTCGATTCCGTTTATACCTGAATTTCAACACATTATCAATAAATTAAACATTAATAATGAATTTACTATCACCTTCTACAACACAGTTAACCTACAACGCATTTTCTCTCCCGTCATTGACAATTTATCTAAAAATGATCTTAGTGGTATATATAAACTTGTGTGTTCATGTGAAAAATATTATTTAGGTAAAACCACTAGATCATTCGACATTAGATTTAAAGAACATCTCAGATACCTCAATAATCCACTCAAGTATAATTCAGATTTATTTTCAATAAAATCTACTTTTGCCGAACATGCCATTAACAACCCAATCAGCAAGGAAACGTTTTTTTCATGTTTTAAAAACGTTTTAAAATAGTCAAAATATTAAATGTTTTAAAAAAAAATATTATTGTTGCGTTTTAAAAATATTCTATTTAATCATTGATATTGAAATCTTTTAAAAATGTTTTTTAAAACATTTTTTAGTAACATAAAAAATGTTTTTACTTTATTAGAAAGTATACTTCTGTTTGATTTTACCTATACCCTTTTTTCTTTTATATATTGTAACAAAAACACATTTATATAAAATTTTGTTACATATTATTAATAAATACATGTTAAACCTTTTCGTTTTTCTAAAAACTTCCTTGCAAATTTGAATTAAGTACTTAATAACCGCGTTTGCGCAAAGTACCAGTATCTGCGTGAAAAGATGGCGATTTTGTATATTATAATTGCATTATATTTTAAGCTTCAGCGAAACAACGATTTCCATTGTATTACTCGCTATGTTGTGTAATGTTGTTAGTGAATCAGTTTAATTGTTTTCTAATTTGCGTTCTAACGAAACTCAAATAGATACTTTTATTGTCAGCATTTATTATGATGGTACGTTTTTCTTGCAAAAAATTTTGCTGAAGTATAATGGAATTTGTTACAGCAGTGGTAGACTAAAGCGCTCATTCTATGTACTTCATGATTTCCATTCTTTGTGATGTTTTAAGGTTATCAAACTGATATGATATTGGCCAAATGGGAGATTTGAACGTGCGCAATAACTAATTAATCTGGGTATGTAATTTTTTCTGGTGTTGATGCAGCATTATTTTGTATGTACAAAGTTTCAAAATTTTAGATTGTTAGTTGTTCTGCTTTTTGTTTTTAGACAGAGGTACATGCATAATTAGTCAAGTTTTCTTATTTTATGAATAGGATCCTTCGGTGTGGAGGAACGGCAACAATAAAAACAACTTTTATTGTTCAAGCTTCAACAACAGATAAAGGTTGTTTTTATTGTTGTCGTTCTTCCACTCCGAAGGATCCTATCCATTTTTGATTAATTGGAAACTTTTGTGAGGATTATTATAATTATTTCAATTAATATAAAGTAATTACATAAATAACATTTGTTTTACTTTTATTTTAATGTGTTAATTTTTGTTATAGGCACCAAATGCGTTTACAGCCACATGAAATTGAAGTATTTAGAGTATACGAAAATTGTATTATTTATCTTTTGTAAGCATGTTAGGGCTGGTTCTATAATAATGGTATAAATGTCAGTTAAGATATACTTAGTTTGATTGTAAAATGCTGTCGTTATTGGCTGTGTTATTGGTTAGTATAAATAAAACTGACAGCCAAATATGTCAGTATTTTAAAATTAAAGCAAGTATAACTAAACTTACATTTATACCATGATTGTAGAACTGCCCTTAAGCATATTGCAATATTAAAAAAAAATCGTTAATTATACATTTTTTATACATTAATGTAACATTTGTAAAATATTACAAATATATATAAATAATGTTTTTTAAACATTTTTAAAATGTTTTTCTAATATTGATTTTGCAACGTAATTCTGACCATTAAGACGTTTTTGCAATGTTTTTAAAAATGTAAATATATCTTTTGTAAAACGTTGAAAAAAGCATTTCAAAAATGTTTCCTTGTTGATTGGGAATAAACACGCTTTTTCAGAATCATCTATAATACATCCTATTAATAACAATAAATATTTACTTGACATTTTAGAAGCTATTTACTTTTCGTCTTCAGATAGCGATGTGTTATTAAACGATCAAATTAATTTACATCCGTTAAAACTTAAATACAAGTAATAACAATTTTACCAAAACACGATACCTAACCTATGTAGCGTTAACAAATGTGTGAAGCTATCCGCGGACTTTATCTTATCTTAATTAGTGTAAGTGTTTTTATTAAATATTATTAGATTTCATTAGTTCGGTTAATTTACAAGTGTACATATTTCGAGTATAAGTAAAACATATTTTTAGTCGTTTTAATAATAACATTCGTAACTATAGTTTGTTCGTTTTATTGTAATGTTGTAATTCGTTTGTTCTTTTTTTATAATGAGTATTTTTTCAGTCTGATGATGACCTAATGAAAATTAATAGAGTCGAAACATGTCACTTTTGCAAACTATTTACTGGCATCACTTTTGCTGCAGCGTTTCGTACCACATAGCCAAGAACTGGATTTGATTTGAACGTCAATTTCTGCGACGTATAAAAGTGCTGTTTTTGGGAAGTCAGCGGCCTTCCTGAACTGTAATTATTTGACGAAATTTCAAAACTTTACACTATTAATATAAACTCGCAAGTGTAAGTGCAACATTACCACCGATTCTACCTACCTTCAAGGATGTAGAATATATTTTACC
Organism: Aquatica leii; assembly: GCA_035610365.1. Taxonomy (NCBI): domain Eukaryota; kingdom Metazoa; phylum Arthropoda; class Insecta; order Coleoptera; family Lampyridae; genus Aquatica; species Aquatica leii. Next base: position 50,253,004 of record CM069438.1, on the reverse strand, counting down.
AGCTTCAAAACATACCTGTATGTCACCCGACAATTATCAGGTAATTTCATAATGTAAAATATTTTACACACATGTTTGGTGTGATGACAGTGTGACGTGTGTTGTGCAGAATTATCTGTTTTAAGAAATATCATAAAGAATGTGTTCGGAGGTATCTTTTTGCGATTTATTTTACCGAGATTAAATTTTTGTTTCAGATTTTCGTCCAACCAAACAGGCATCGAAGAGTGATTTTGGACGCCAACTTTTTCTGCTCAGCAACCTATAGAAAAAGTGCTGGGGTTAACAGCTACACGTATTAGATAAATCAACAGTTTTTTGTGAATTTTAATTATTTGTTAAACTTCTAAGATTATAACTGAGTGCGCGAGTGTAACTGGAACATCACAGTCGATTCTATCTCTAAAACTAGCAATAACTCTTAAAACGTATCTTAACCATTAATTCTTAGGTAGTTTATAGGTTTTGTATTTTTCTTTTAGATTTTTAACATGGTTAATGTTTCTGGAGTTTTGTTATTAATATGAAATACTTTTTTTAATGTTTCATGATACATATATGCAGTGGCGGCTGGTGGTCAATGCTGCAAGAGGGCCACTTTAATATTAAAACTTTAAAAACGCGATTTATATTTCAAGTTAATTTATCTATCTTTGAAATAAGCAAATTATAACGGTACATATTTGCAATTGTAAATTATTAATAAAACAATTTTTAGTAATTTTTTGGAGGGTCATTGACCAAATGATCTAACGGAGAAGCCGCCACTCCATATACGTTTTTTAAATAGGTTGTCAAAAAAGTAAAATATCAATGGCCGGTTCTACCAACACGACTTAAACTTAAGCACAGCTAAAAAACTGAGATTCAATTGTTAAAACCATAGCAACTATAGCTTTTAAACATTGCTTAAGCTTAAGTCGTGTTGTTCGAATCGGTAAGTAATGATTTATTTATTCATCATTTATTTATGTTTTATAGATTTAGTAAAGAATTTTGCATAATTCAGTACATATCTTATAGAATTTAATATCATATTATTGTAGGAGTCGAAACAAATTAATGTTGTTTCTATGTCCGATAATTGTTTTTTATTCTATAGTTGTTAAATTCGTCAGTTTGTTGTGCCAGATGATTCAGTCTGCTGTTTGGATTTTGTCAATATATCGTCTGTTGGAATTCAGTGGTTTTATTATTACTATTTATTACTTTCTATATTTTGACAGAGTTTTTTCTGTGGTTGTGTTAATAACTCATATAATAAACACAACAACAAGCTTACATTTATAAGTGCGAGAAAACCAATCTAAAACATAAAAAACAAATAAATTCATTTGCAAACAATTCCATTCGTTAAAAGCGTAATAGTAACGGCAATGTGAAATTAAATAAAAAGAAAATACTTACGATTGAACGTTTACAGTGCGGTACTAAGAATTTTATCAAATTACGAAATGTGAAAATGTATTGTCTTAGAGGAAACAACATATGGAGCTTAGGAAAACCTGATAGCGGCACTTGAAGGAAAGTACATTGTCTTGTTTAGATAACTTTTGAGAATTCATTGTTAACGGGGCATGTTTGCTCGAGGTAGCCCATTTGGCTTCTGTGAAAATAAGAAAAAGAAAGTATTTTACTGCAAACTTTTTCAAAACATTTTTCAAAAATTTTGTAAAATGTTTGAACGGTGATTGCAGCCTAACCAGGACAGATAGGAGGGTGCAGTTTCTTCTAAAAGCAAGATAATGATCTTTTCTAAACGTGCTGTAAAAAAACTTTTAGAAAAAAGCTTTATAAACCATAAAAAAAGTGATTTTAATGCAAACTTTTCAAAAAAATTTTCCAAAAATTTTATAAAATGTTTAAACGGTAATTGCAGCCTAACCAGAACAGCTAGGAAGGTGCAGTTTTTTTATAATAGCAAGATAATAATCTTTTCTAAACGTGCTGTAAAAAAACTTTTAGAAAAAAGCTTTACAAACTATAACAAAAGTGATTTTAATGCAAACTTTTTCAAAACATTTTTCAAAAATTTTGTAAGATGTTTAAACGGCAATTGCGGACTAATTAGAACAGCTATAAGAATTCAGCTTTTTTACTAATCAGATAATGAGCTTTTCTAAACGTGTGGTAAAAAAATGATAAAAAGCCTTTACAAACCATAAAAAGAAAATGCTTTTAAAGCAAATTATTTGAAGAAAATTTTGTCAAATATTTTAACGGCAATTGCGGCCTAACTAGGACAGCTGGAAGGGTGCAGCTTTTTTTAATAGCAAGATAATAATCTATTCTAATCGTTTTGTAAAAAACATTTTATAAAAATTTTTTATAAACCATAAAAAAAGTGGTTAAAATAGATAATTTTATCTTTTATTTGTTTTAGTTTAGTGTATGTTTTAGATTTAATTTTTTTACTTGGTGAATAGTTGCTAAACTAAGAGCGACTTAAAAGTTCTTAAATCATCCGCTTAGATGGCAGCTCACAAAACAAATTTTAAATTTGATGAAAGTTCTATTAACTTCTGTGCTGTCTGATAAAGTAGATCCTCGTTGGTGAGTACGAGTAGATCTCAGTACAGTTGATTGTTTCGCAGAACAAGTCGTAGTGCTTTATTTTAGGTTCGTTGGATCTTCTCGATGTAGCTCATAGCCGTGTGCTATGTTGGTGAGATGTAGATTATAGAGGACCATATCGCTGTCTTGTAGACTAGCAGCTTGTTCACGCTGTTCTTATACATAATCGATCACAGCTTGGGTGTGTTTGCTGATGCTCTTGCTGCATCGTTGTGCAGATGCTTTTTCCATACCAGGCACTTATTCAGAACGAAGCCTAAATGCTTTGCTTCGTCTTTAATTAAATACTTTGCTTTATTAATATTATTTAAGTACCTTTTGTTGAAGTTATGCCGCTCTTATGGTATGTGACTACTTTTATATAATAAATAATAAATTTTTAATTGAATTATGTTTCTAATTCTGAAATTTGAATGTACAACTGAGATTACACTTTGTGAAGTTGATTTTTACTAAAAATTTTAAGTTTGTACAACTTTTAGTACGTGTGTTAATTTATTTTAAAGTTAAAACATTCAAAAAATCATAATTTTAACGTTTATTTGTGTTACTTTCTTGTATATTATAGAATTAAATTGTTCACCTGGGGACAAAGTGCCTGAACTAAAAACCTTTTCAAAGTTCTTAATCCATCTGATTAGATGGCAGCACACAAAACAAATTTTAAATTTGCTTTAAAGAAATTAACTCATAGAATTGACCAAAATTGCTATTTAAATTAGAAATAAGAAAGGGATGAATAAAAGAGAAAGACAGGAAGAGGATAAAGAAAGACAACAAATATTTGAAAGAGGAAAAAAAACAATAAGACCACCAGACATTAAAAAGATAACGGAGGAGATCGAAAGAAAAACCTTAAGAACAGAAGGAGGAAGGAAAGAAATAGAGGAGTTGAAAAAATTAATGAGAGAAATGATGAAACAGATGGAAGAAAATATGCAAGGAATAAGGCAAGAAATCAAAGAAATGAGAAAAGAAATAGGAGACAGAAAAGAAGTAAAAGAAGGAAATAGAGGAACTGGTGAAGAGAATAGAAAATTACAGAAAAAAACGGAAGACGAAGAAAGATGGAAAAGGAAGAATAATATTGTGATAAAGGGGTGGGGAAGTGAAGAACCACAAAAAGATTTAGCATTGATGCTGGAAGAAAAATTAAATGTAAAAGTAGAAGTGAAAAAAGTGATAGTAATAAACAAAGAGAAGAAAAATGAGATGGTTGTGGCGGAAATGGGAGAAATGGAGAAAAAGCAGAAGGTAATAGCGGAGAAGAAGAAATTAAGGAATACAAGAATATATATAAGTCACGATTTGACATGGGACGTAAGAAGAGTGCAAAGAGAAATAATGAACATAGCGGTGGAAAAAAAAAGCGGAAGAGAAAAAAGTATGGGTTGGATACAGAAAAATGGAGATAGTCGGAGACAAATACATATAGAACGACAGGGATAGGGGCCTGAGCAGAGAAAGAAGAGAGAAAATAGGTAACCAAAAGGCAAAATACTAAAGGGCAAAGGGGGGCCATAAAGAAGAGAAAGTTGACGAAATGGCAAAGAAAAGGAATAATGAGAGATGGAAAAGGAAAAAAAAGAAGGAGGAAAAAAAGAAAGTAAGGAAGAAGCACAGGGAGAGGTGAGTCAGCTGAGAGTATTGTTTTGGAACGTAGCGGGAATAAAAAACAAGGAACAGGATTTTTGGAAGTACATCAAGGAACAGGATGTAGTGGGATTACAGAAAACATGGATGGAAGAAAAAGAATGGGAGTGGTGGGAAAAAGAGTTGCCAGAGGAATTTGAGTGGGTAGTGCAACATGCAGAAAGAGAGAAAAATAAAGGGAGAGCAAAGGGGGGTATAATAACGAGAATAAGAAAATAATTGTTGAGTCAGGAAAAGAAATAGAAAGTGCAACAGAGAAGAGGAGTTGTAGAAAGGAACATACAGTGGGGAAAAACAAAAATAAAAGTAGTGATAGTGTATAGCAGTAGAATGAAAGAGACAAGGAAAAACATAGAAGAGATGATAGAAAAGAGGGAGGAGCGATTGATAATAGTAGGAAGGGACTTCAACACAAGAATAGGGGAAGAGGGGGGAATACAAGTAAGAAAAGAGACGGGAAAGAGACTAACAAAGGACAAGGTGATAAATAAAGAAGGAGAAGAACAGCTGAAAATGTGCAACAAAAAAGGGTGGGAAATAATGAACGGGAACAGAGAAGAAGAAGGAATGGGGGAATTTACGTACATAAGAGGAAGGGGAGAATCAATAATAGATTTTGTAATGACAAATGAAGAGGCTGGAGAAAAGGTGAAGACATTTAAGGTGGGAGAAAGGGTAGAGTCATACCATCAACCACTACAATTGACAACCCAGTAAACACACGACGTCTCAGGGACGTTCGTTTTATGTCCAAATAATGTCTTTACATCTCGGGCTTTAAAACGGACCTGTATAGGATGTCTTTAATAGGACGTCCTCAGGATGTCAATAAAGAACGTACGATGGGATGTCCTATGCGGGAAAAAACAAATGCAAACTTAGTGCGCGTGCCTACTTTCTTTCTTGTTCTCTGGTGCCTACTCAACACTCGTATATCAAAGTGGTACATTTTGTTTGCACCGTTTGCACTCTGTATCTGTTTTTGTTGGTGTTCTGACTACTTTATTTATCTGTACTTTTTATTATTTAACGTTTTTTGGGTGTTTTAGTGCATAAACAAATTTATTTGGTAAGTTTTTGGTATCTTGTATTTATTTATAATGTATAAAAATCATCATTTATAATTATTATTTTGAATTACTAAAAATTAATAAAAGTTTATGGAAATTAAAAGATCACAATTATTAATAATGGTGATTTAAAACCCCATCTCGCGCGCATACCTATACGGTGAATTGAAAATATTTATTTTATGTAAAAAAAAATTTTTTTACTCAAAAAATTATTTAAAAAATGTTTTCTTTGTATTAAAGGTTTAAAAGTGTGACGTTATCTCACGACTTTTATCGTCGCGATTCACAATAAGTCATCCAAAAATGCCAACATGACCGATAAGGCACAAAATCGCTAATCTAACTAAGAAACTATAACGTTATCGCGTTCTTGGTATTCATAGTTATGATTACTGTGCGTATTTCTCGTATTGTATTACTATTTCCACAATAACTAGTTAGGTAGTTAAAAATACGTTTAGAAACAATTTTGTTTTTACCACATTCCTCTGATGAAATGTAAATGCGAAACGTATAAAAATTCTTAATAAATTTGCAAAACTGAAGCGTTTACAATTTTTTTTTAAAAAAACGATTTAAACAATTTTTAACTGGTTATAATCGATCATCTCTTATGATTTAATCAATAATAGAATCGTCAAAAAGATCAATCAATAATTCTACAAAAGAAGTATCACTTTATCAATTCTTTAATTTAGAAAAATGTAAATTCTGATTACAAAAAAATACCAAAATAAGCTTTTTGTATTAACTTTTTTATCGACTCTACATGACGATTACCATCTCTTATGTAGTTGCATTGTTTCAGGCACCACTTAAAAAAATCGGGAAGAAAGTATAAAAAAATTGCTAAGGAGGGCCAAAGAACGCCGGGATCGAGAAGATAAAAAAATGAAATAATCTAAATTTATTTTAATTGAATATAATTTGGATTATTATTTAAAAATATAGTTTTATGCAATAATAATTTGTGTTTTATTTGATAAAGTTATTCTTATTCATTACGTCAAGTCGCAGAAGAGTACGTTAAGTCTCCTTACCGAGTAAAAAAAAACAATAGAAAAAACGTCCCGCTGCGGATACGCAAGGATGTCCTATAAGGACATCGTAGGGGTGCACACACTTGTGACAAAAGAACGTCCCATGAATGTCCCTAGGACGTACACAGAACCAAAATGGGATGACTTTGGGACATTCAGTGATCCGCAACATCATGTCCCCGGGACATCCTTGTGTTTGTTAGGAATGGAAGGAAAAGAAAGAGAAGAAGGTAAAAAGTACATAACAAAAAAAGGTGGACAGAAGAGGGTATAAAAAGATATAAAGAGAGAATAGGGAAAACGGTAAGGATAGGGAAGAAATTACAAGAGAGTGTGGAGGAAATGAGAGAGATGATGGAGAAAGCAACAGAGAGAGTCAGATTTAGAAAGTGGAAGGGGGAGAAAACAAGATGGAAAAATTGGTGGGATAGAGAATGCAAGGAAGCAAAGAAAAATGCAAGGAGAGCATTAAGACAGTGGAAAAAAAGGAGGAAAGAAAAAAAATAATACAAAGAAGCAGTAAAAATATACAAGAAAACATGCGAGAGAAAGAAGGAAGAAAACAAAAAGAAATAAGAGAAGCTGATCAAAGGAATAAAAACGGAGGAAGATGTATAAAAGTACCTAAAGAAAGAAAGGAAAAAAAAATATGACGACAAAGGGAATACAAATTGAAGAATGGGAGATATATTTTAGGAACCTGTTGGGAGGGGAGGAACAAAATCAGAAAAAAGAAAAGACGCGGTAGTATAAGACGGGAAGAAGGAGATAGGGATAGAATAAATGAAGAAGAAGGAATAGACGCAATAAAGAAGATAAAAAAATGAAAGGCGACAGGAGAAGATGGGATACAAGGCGAAGAGTGGATACACGGGGAAGAAAGTGTAGCAAAAAGGACGATGGAAATACTAAACAAAATATGGGAAGGGGAAGGATTCCCGGAGAGATGGAGAGAGGGAATAATATGCCCAATCCATAAAAAAGGCGAAAAAAATAAAGTCAAGAATTACGGAGGGGTAACATTATTAAGCACGGCATACAAATTATATGCGACAGTACTGCCAAAAAGACTACAGAAGGAAATAGAGGAAAGTAGTTTGGTACCAGACGAACAAGCGGGATTCAGAAAAGGTAGAATAGCGATAAACATATATATACTGAAACACTTGGCAAATAAAGAACTAGAAAAAAAGAGGGAAAATGGTGGCACTATTCGTAGACCTAAAAGCTGTTTTTGACAAAGTGAATAGGGAAAAGCTGTGGGAATATATGAAAAGAAAAAAAATCAATGAAAGATTAATACAAAGAATAGAGGAAATATACGAAGAAACGAGGAGCAAGGTTAAAGTGAATGGGGAAGAGAGCGAAAATTCATCACAAAGAGAGGGTTGAGACAGGGATGTCCACTGAGCCCAAGCCTGTTCTCAGTATATACGAGGGATCTGGAAGAGACAATGAGAGAACAACAGACAGGAGGGATAGTGGTAGGGAAAGCAAAGGTATAGTCGTTGCCTTATGCGGATGACATAGTGTTGGTGGCTAAGGAGGAAAAGGAAATGAAAGAGATGATGTAAAACGCTAGAAAAACACATGAAAAAAAAAGAAATGGAAGTAAACACTGAGAAAACAAAGATAATGATATTTAGAAAAGAAGGGGGAAAAGAAAAAGAGAGGAGTGGATATGGAGTGATGAGAAAGTGCAACAAGTGAAGGAATTTACATACCTGGGCTACACGATGAAACAGGATAATAAGGAGGGAGAACACATAAAGGAAAGAGTGAAGAAAGGAAACTGGTTAGTAAGACAAGTGTGGGCTGTGGGGGAAAGAGTGTTCGAGATGGATATAGAAAAAAGAAAGTTGTTGTTTGAAAAGTTAATAAAGGGGGTGGTAATGTATGGAGCGGAAATATGGGGCTAGAAAGAGTAGAGGGAGGTAGAAGGGCTAAAGGAAAAATACTGGAGATAGGTTTTGGGACTGGACAGAGATACACCGGAGTATATTGTGAGAGAGGAGGTACAGGTAGCAAAACTAAGAGTAGAGACAGGAAAAAGGGCCATAAAATACGAGAAAGAACTGAGGGAAAGAACAGAATGCAAAATACTGCAAGAATGTTGGAAAGAGATAAAGGGAGGAAAAGTGAAGTACGGGCAGAGAAGAGTATTACAAAAGAAACGGGTACGCGAGAGAAGAAGTGGATAAATTAAGAAAAGAGGGAGTAGGGGTAAGGAAAGAAATAATAAGGAGAGATAGGGACAGCAAAAAACAAGAAAGATGGACAAAAATAAAAGAGAGCAGATATAATAGGAATTATAAAGATATCAAGGGTGAAGGGGTGCCAGAATATTTAAAGAATATAGAGAATAAAAGCAACAAAAAGAAAAAAATTATAGCATGGTTCAGATGTGGCAACGAGGAGTTAGGTAACAAATATTGGAAACAAGAAGAAGAAAAGATGTGCAGACTATGTGGAGAAGAGACGGAGGACCTTAACCACATGAGAGAGAAATGCAGTGAATTAAGGGAAGAGGTTAGAGGAAATTTTAGACGAAAACGGAAATGGAGCGGAGTGGATGGAAGAAGTATGGAGAAGGAGAAAAAAGTAAGATAACACGTGTAAAGCACGAACTAATTTGTAAGCTAACGCAACAAATAAAGTTAAACTTATATAGTAAGAATTAAACTTAACTTCACAAAGTCTAATCTCAGTTGTACATTCAAATTTCAGAATTAGAAACATAATTCAATTAAAAATATTATTTAGCAGCTACAATTTCTAATTTAAATAGCAATTTTTTTCAATTCTATAAGTTAATTTGCTTTTAAACAAATTTAAAATTTGTTTTGTGTGCTGCCATCTAATCAGATAAACTAAGAACTTTAAAAACGCTTTTAGTTCAGACACTTTGACACCAGGTGAATAATTTAATTCTATCTTCTTCTTCTCGAGTCCTTAAACCAAAAGTTTCATATGTCCTTCCAGTGGCGGGCACAGGCTATGGCCCTGTCGGTGGCTGCGGTGAGGTCCTCCATGGTGCATTTTTCGTCGAGGAGTCGGCAGATCGAAAGATGTTCCATGGTCTGTCTTTCCCCGCAGTCGCATAAATCGCTGTCGCTAGAGTACCCCCACTTGGTCATGTTGACTTTGGATCTGCCAGTTCTAGTGCGTAGGCGGTTTAGGCTTTTCCACGTAGTCCAGTCCAGATCACCGCCAGCGGGTAGGTGTTCTCCCACTTCTAGACTGGTACCGTCGATTGCGTCGGTGTTTTTAACGCGTTCGCGCCATGAATCCAACCTCGCTGCTTTAGCTGTTGAGTCCAGGGGTTTCTCGGGTATGAAGCTTTTTCGGGATTTTAGGCGTTTGTCGACGTTGGTATGGCCGTACAATGGATGTCTGGGGTCCTCTAGTTGCCTCAGTTTTTCCCGCCTACTCGCTACATTTCTTCTTATGTCTGGTGGAGCAATACCGGCTAATAGGTAGAGGGTGTTGATGGGTGTCGGTTTCAGGCAACCCATGATGTAGCGACAGCTCTCGTTGAGCACCGGGTCGAGTGCTCCCAAACTGGGCACGCAAATTCTGCTGTGGAGTAGCAGAGTGCGAGTGCAGTAGAGCGCAGGGTGGTCGGGTTGGCGCCCCACTTGGTGTTGGCCAGTTTTCTGAGGATATTGTTCCGAGCGCTGACTTTCCCCTTCGTCTTTTCCACGTGGGCCCTATAAGTCAGGGTACGGTCGAGGACGACTCCGAGGTACACTCAGTTTTGGTGGTGTTCTATTTCCGTACCATTCCAGGTGATGCGTAACTTCCGGTTTGCTTCCCGATGGCGCAGATGGAAAGCAGTTACCTGTGTTTTGGTCGGATTTGGTCTCAGGTAGTTCTTGCTGTAGTAGGTTGAGAGGTTCGATAGAGCAGATGTAAGGACTCTCTCGATGGTGGTGAACTCTTTCTCCTGTGCTGTGACGCACAGATCGTCAGCATATAAGAAACTCCTGCAATTAGGGTGGATGGGCTGATCGTTGGTGTAGATATTGAAGAGGGTCGGTGCTAGCACACTTCCCTGAGGGAGGCCGTTCTGTTGCCGTCTCCAGCGGCTCTTCTGCTTACAGAGTTCTACATAGAATCGTCTGTTTTCCAATAGCGATTTGATGACTTGCACTAGGTGGTAGTCGTGTGTCATGTCGTAGATCTTCGAGAGGAGCATCCTATGGTTCACAGTATCGTATGCAGCTGAGAAATCTACAAATACTGCGCCTGTGATTTTCCCTTTTTCAAAACCATCTTCTATGTGCTGTGTGAGGTTGAGTGTCTGTCCCGTGCAGGATTTGCCCGGGCGGAAACCAGCTTGTTCTGCGATTAGGTGTTCTTCGATCAGGGGTGACAGATGGTTCAGGATGAGACGTTCATAGAGTTTGTGGAGGTGGCAGAAAAGTGATATTGGTCTGAAGTTTTTGGGGTCCGAGGCGTCTTTGCCCGGTTTTAGAAGGGCAATGACGCGTGCCTGCCGCCATAGCTTCGGGATGTTATATGAAGAAGAGCAGTTCTTAAACAGCTCTAATATCCACTCTCTTGTCCTTGGTCCGAAGTGTTTTATTTGTTCTGAGCAAATGTCGTCCATTCCAGCCGCTTTACCATTTTTCAGGTTCTTAATACAGATGTTGAGCTCTTCCATGGTGAAGGTGGTATTGAATCTGTTGTTCCTACTGCTGTGGGTCATGTCCACACTTTCAATCATGTTTTGCCATGACTTCTGTCTTTCTTCCTGTATCTTTAGTGCTAGTTCTGTACCAGATGCAATGGTGCTATCCGAGAACGGGTTTGCTTGGAATAGCTGTTGGTACTTCTGATACTCGTCTATCATCTCATGGGAGAGTCCTGGCACGTAGCTGGTTCTACATCCTCGTGGTATGTTCTTTCTGGATGCAGTACGTACGGCGTCAACGAACAGGTTGTAGTTGGTCTGTGACGGTTCGATGTTTGCCAGTTTCGTGTCCAGGTCCTCTGCAAATCCTGTCCAGTCTGCTTTTTTGAAGTTGAAACGGCGGCGGAATGGGGCCGTGATTGGTGTGACTGCTGGTGATGCGCTAATGGATATCGGCTTGTGCTGTGTGTGTGGTATGGGTTCCAGCACGGCTTTACTGCAGAGGTCAGCGATGTTGTTGCTTACGAAGGCTATGTCTGGGTTGTACCCCCGTTTCCATCTAGAACTGTTGAAGAACTTCGGGAGTTTGGGGTCGTGGATTAGACTGAGGTGGTTTGCATCGCTCCACGTCTCAACCAAGTCGCCATTTTCATCTGTTTTGGCGTAGTCCCAGTTGACGTGGTGACTGTTAAAGTCACCGATGATGATGTGAGTCTTGTTCCGATCGAAGTTTAGCGAAGTCAAACCGTTCCCCGGGTGGCTTATAGACCGAGGTGATAGAGATGCTGTCCAGTTCCACTGTCAGGATTTCGATGTTGTTGGCTTGAGACATGTTGGCCGTCTTGACGATGAGATCGCTCTTCGTGAAGATGGCGCTACCGTATTTCTCGTGCTGGCACTCTAATATTAGCTTCATACCAGGGATCCGTGGGCAGTTGTTGTTTTGGCCTCGGTGGGTCTCTTGCAGACAGAGCACATGACATTTGTGGTCTGTGCAGATTTTTGCCATAATGTTTTGTTTGGCTCCTGTGAGCCCCTCGACGTTAGCAGAGATGACAGTCAGTGCCAGCCCTGGAAAGGGCCTTTGGGGTGACACTGATGCACTGTGCTGGTAGGCATAGTAACGCTGTTTGGTTAAGGTGAGTAGTAGGATTCGCAGATTAAAGATCTGACATGGGTCGCGACGAGAACGCTCCTACTTTGACCCCCTTTAATTCTATAATATATAAGAAAGTAAAACAGATAAACGTTAAAATTATCCTTTTTAAATGTTTTAACTTTAAAATAAATCAACAAACGTTCTAAAAGTGTTACAAACTTGAAATTTTTAGTAAAAATTAAACTCAACTTCACAAGTGTAATCTCAGATGTACATTCAAATTTCAGAATTAGAAACATATTTCAATTAAAAATTTATTATATAGCAGCTACAATTTGTAATTTAAATAGCAATTTTGGTCAATTCTATGAGTGCTTGTTTTTAAACAAGTTTTAAAATTGTTTTGTGTGCTGCCATCTAATCAGATAAATTAAGAACTTAGAAAACACTTTTAGTTCAGACATTTTGTCACCAGGTGAACAATTTAATTTTATAATATATAGCAAAGTTAAACAAATACACGTTAAAATTATCGTTTTTTTTATAATGTTTTAACTTGAAAATAAATCAAGAAACGTACTAAAAGTTGTACAAACTTGAACTTTTTAGTAAAAATTAGACTCAACTTCACAAAGTTGTACATTCAAATTTCAGAATTAGAAACATATTTCAATTAGAAATGTATTATTTAGTAGCTACAATTTTTTAATTTAAAAAGCAATTTTGGCCAATTCTATGAGTTAATTTGCTTTTAAACAAATCTAAAATTTGTCAGTGTCGCCATCTAGTACAAAAAAACTTACAACTTCTAAACTGTTAGTTCAGTCACCACACAACAGAAGACAAACTTTTACTTTTGAATTACACAGACTTAAATATGAATATTAACCGGTAATCAAATTTTCATTAGTCATATTTTAGATTTACCCAACTCGTTGTTTTAAAGAAATCTGAAATAAAATAAGAAATAATTGTAACTTTAGATACCTGCCTGAACATGGAAGATCATTCCTCTTCAGTGCGAGCATTCGAAAAACACAGCAAGAAAAATATAAAAACAAAATGAACACACGATTTTAATTATCATTCTGCGAACATTCACATAATTTGGTAACCCTAATTAGTTCATTTTATTTTTAGTTTTACTTTAGATCACACAATTACAATATCAGTTAGGATTAATGTTTTTTACATATCTGTTTTATAGATAACTTTAATACAGAAGTATTTACACAAAACTGAAAATATAATCATTTTGTCCATTAATACAAATACGCACATAAAAAAAGTATATTACAACCACAAAGCTAACTAACAAGAGATGTTAGATAATAAATAACTACAATTATCGCGTTAATTCACATGTAAGGGGACAGTGGCGAAAACGAAAAGCACACATTGTTACAACTTCCACTTTGTATGAGAAATTCAAGCTAAATGTACAATAACAATGAGATTCAGATCCACGGGATTTTTAGAAATAAAAAAGAGTAGGAACAAATATTGCACTAAGTTAAAGCTCGCATCCCAAGGTGCTTCGTCAATGTATAAATAATGATGTAGGAGGAAGAAAAATAAATATCAATCACTGTCGTTAATAAATTAATCTACAGTACATTATTAAAGCTATGTCTTTTTTTCAGTTATAATTAATTTCGCCAATCGTACACATGCAAATATCACTTTGCAATCTATTGTATGACACATTTTTCTTTGCGCTGCAAGTCCATCTGTGATAAGTCGTGTTCAATTAAATCGTCGTCTTCAATTCTGCGAGAAAATCGTCAGTGTGTAAAAGAAAACTATTAAGCAAACTTACGCTTTTTCCTGACTATCGAGATGGTGCACTAATTCATCGCGTTTATTTACAATTTGGACTAATTCCTCGAGCAGTAAAGCTTCGCGCGCCCTCTGCTCGTCCGTTTTGCGCCAATCTTCTATGGACAGACTCATCCGAAGCTCGTGGTTTAACATCGTGTACCTTCGTTCTAAATCGCTTTCTTTTTCCCTGTGAAAAAATCAACTCCTATTAGTTACGGTAGAAAAAGAGGCGTGGCAATAACAGAGAACCAAAATTACTTACAAAATATTCAATTGCATTTGCCGTCGTAGCAGCGCGTTCTTCTTATTAACAAGAGTAAACCATCTCGTCATCAGCGCATCCTCTTCCTCGCTATTGCTGTGCGGCGCCTCCATAACCGATCGCAGCTGCTTCTCTAACGCTGCAGCTTGATCATCGATGGCACTTTGTTCCCGTTCTAAATCTTCAAGTTCTTGGTCTATCCAGTTTTGAACATCAATCTAAATAAAAAAGTCAATGCCATCTGAAAACTCCTAACAAAACACTTACTCCTGAAAGACCCAACTCTTCTGGTAACTTATCTGGCGATTTTTCCTTAAGACTAGGACTAGATTTGTCAGAACCTTCTTCTATACTACGAGTTGGAGATCGTGACGTTGGTATATTACCGTTTTTTTCACATTCTATATGATTAAAAAAACGTAAAAAAAACGCCCAAAATTGTTTGTAAAAATCTTGTAGCCCGTTTAATCAATCGAAAAAATTTGAACATTTTTTCGTCGTGTAAAATGGGCGTTGCTCTATCAGCATTGTTCGACATGGTACTTTATTAGACAACACCATGTAGATCTGGCTGAACGGTTTCGCCGGTTTACTCACCTACGCTACTTTGCCTATCGAGCCTTGCAACTTCTTCAGTCATTTTGTTCAACCTATCATCCACGTCCATTATATTTCTACAACCTTCTGGACTAGGCGCGCGGATGATTTCGGTGGTTGGAGTCGAACCTTTACGTGCCTTGGCGATAATCTGGCGAGCTCGTTCGCGGAGCTGTGCTTGTCTTTCTTCTTCCGACATGCCCTAAGTCACATTGTCCAAATCAGCGTTTGTTCGAACACCACTTAACTCAATATTTACCTTAGTCGGCGACGTTGTGCTTTCGCGTTTTACTTGCTCAAGCAATTGCCTAGCACGCTCCATTTGTTCAGTGTGCCTTGTTAGTAGCTGCTGCGTAACACGTGTAAAAAACTTTTTAATGCGCAACCAAACCTTTACACACAATTAAATTGTTAAAAACAATTTTTTTAATACACATTTAAATAAACTCGTGATCTAAACGAGAAGAACTTAATTGTTTTTGTTCCTGTTTTGTGAGGATGACGGGTACTTACGTTTGTCAAAATGTAGATTCCTCACAGAAACATTTGAAGCATTTATGCCAAAAATAAAAAGACGTGTAATGGTGATAGAAAGAGACAGAAGATTAGCGACACTGCTCGGGCGCCTAATCAAAATGAAGTATATTCCAAAAGTGAGAATCCACACACAATTTTCTTAGTAAGTTAAGAATAATGAGTCAAACGCGTCTACACTCTTATTAGGACAATGATAGAAAACTGGTGACACTGCTCGGACGCCTAATTAAAAAAAAAATATACTCCAAAAATGAGAATCATTACTAGAAGCAACCTAGGTAAATATATTAGTTCTAGACTTGTTTTATGAAAAGACAGCAGACCATGACAAACACCATACGTAGCATAACGCAATATTGCAACTTTTTTGTTGTTGGTAATTTACTAGTCATTTTTTTAATAAGTTGAGAGTAATACCTCAAATGCGACTATACCCTCATTTGGAAAGAGATGGAAGAATGGCGACACTGCTCCAGTGCCTGATTCAAATGAAGTATATTCCTAAAGTGAGAATACACTCTGGGAGCAAACTAGAAAAATACATTAGTTCTAGACTTTATAAAGAAAAGACAGCGAAACATGACAAACACCATACGTAGCATAACCTAATATTGCAGCTTTTTTGTTGTTGTAGTCATTTTGTTAATAAGTTAAGAGTAATACCTCAAATGCGACTAAAACCTATATTTGAAAAGAAATAAAAAAATGGCGACACTGCTCGGACGCCTAATTAAAGTAAAGTATATTTCAAAAGTGAGAATCAGCACTGGGAGCAAAGTAAGTAAATATATTAGTTCTAGATTTGTTTTAAGAAAAGACAGCACACCATGATAAACACCATACGTAGCATAACCCAAAATAACATCTTTGTTGATGGCAATTTACTAGTCATTTTGTTAATAAGTTAAGAGTAATACGACTAAAACCTATATTTGGAAAGAGATGAAAAAATGGCAACGTTGCTCGGGCGCCTAATTCAAATGAAGTATATTCTAAACGTGAGAATCAACTCTGGGAACAAACTAGACAAATATATTGGTTCTAGACTCGTTTTAAGAAAAGACAGCAAACCATGACAACATTTTTGTTGTTGGTAATTTACTAGTCATTTTGTTAATATAATAAGTTGAGATTTATACCTCAAATACGACTACACTCTTATTTAGAAAAAGATGGAAGAATGGCGATGCTGCTCGGGCGCCTAATTAAAGTGAATTACATTCCAAAAGTGAGTATCAACACTGGAAGCAACCTAGGCAAATATATTAGTTCTAGACTTGTTTTAGAAAAGGCAGCAGACCATACGTAGCATAACCCAATATTGCAACTTCTTTGTTATTGGCAATTTACTAGTCATTTTGCTGATAAGTTAAGAGTAATATCTCAAATGCGACTACACTCTCATTTGGAAAGAGATGGAAGAAGGGCGACACTGCTCGGGCGCCTAATTAAAATAAAGTATATTCCAAAATGAGAGAATTCACTTTGAGAACAGACTTAGCAAAAATATTGGTTCTAAACTTGTTTTAAGAAAAGACGGCGGCACATGGCAAAAACCATACGTAGCATAATTTAAATTGTAACTTTTTTTGTTGTTAGTAATTTACTAGTAATTTTCTTAGTTAAGAATAATGGCTCAAATGCGACTACACTGTCATTTAGAAAGAGATAAAAGATTGAAAACACTGCTCGGTCGCCTAATTAAAATGAAGTATATTCCAAAAGTGAGAATGCACTGTAGAAGCAGACTAAGCAAAAATATTGGTTCTAGATTTGTTTTAGAAAAAAAAAACGAAGGTTCATGGCAAGAACCATATGTAGCATAATTGAATATTGTGACTATTTTTTGTTGTTGGTTAATTAATAGTAATTTTCTTAGTTAAGAATAATGGCTCAAATGCGACTACACTGTCATTTAGAAAGAGATAGAGGGCTGGAAACACTGCTCGGGCGCCTAATTAAAATAAAGTATATTGCAAACGTGAGAATCCACGTTGGGAACAAACTATGCAAAAATATTAGTTCTAAACTTGTTTTAAGAAAAGATGTCAGTCTATGACAAGTACCATACGTAGCATACGGCAATATTGCAACTTATTCGTTGTTGGTAATTTACTAGTAATTTTGTTAGTACGTTAAGAGTAATGGCTCAAATGCGACTACATCCGCATTTGGAAAAAGATGGAAGAATGGCGACACTCCTCGGGCGCCTGATTAAAATAAGTATATTCCAAAAGTGGCAATCCACTCTAGAAGCCGACTAGACAAAGACATTAGTCCTAGATGTGTTTTAAGAAAAGACGGCGGCTTATGGCAAGACCATACGTAGCATAATCTAATATTGTAACCTTTTTTGTTGTTAGCAATTTACTAGTAATTTAAGAGTAATGGCTCAATGCGACTACACTGTCATTTAGAAAGAGATAGAAGACTGAAAACACTGCTCGGGCGCATAATTAAAATAAAGTATATTCTAAACGTGAGAATGCACTGTAGGACCAGACTAAGCAAAAATATTGGTTCTGGATGTTTTAGAAAAAAAAAAAAAAACGGCGGCTCATGGCAAGAACCATACGTAACATAATTGAATATTGTGACTATTTTTTGTTGGTAATTTACTAATAATTTTCTTAGTATGTTAAGAATAATGACTCAAATGCGACTACACTGTCATTTAGAAAGAGATAGAAGACTGAAAACACTGCTCGGGCGCCTAATTAAAATAAAGTATATTGCAAAAATGAGAATCCAGTTTGGGAACAAACTAGGCAAAAATAATAGTTCTAAACTTGTTAAGAAAAGACGTCAGCCTATGACAAGAACCATACGTAGCATTCGCCAATATTGCAACCTATTCGTTGTTGGTAATTTTGTTAGTACATTAAGAGTAATGGCTCTAATGCGACTACATCCGCATTTGGAAAACGATGAAAGAATGGCGACACTGCTCGGGCGCCTAATTAAAATGAAGTATATTCCAAAAGTGGTAATCCACTCTGGGAGCAGACAAGACAAAGACATTAGTTCTAGATGTGTTTTAAGAAAAGACGGCGGCTTATGGCAAGACCATAAGTAGCATAATCCAATATTGTAACTATTTTTTGTTATTGGTAAATTACTAGAAAGTTAAGAGGAATCGCTCAAATCTGACTACTTTCATTTGGAAAGAGATGGAAGACCGGCAACACCGATCGGGCGCCTAATTAAAATGAAGCTTACTCCAAAACGTAAGAATCCACTTTGTGGAGCAGACTAGACAAAAATATTAGTTCTAGGCTTGTTTTAAGATAAAACGGAGGTCGATGGCATAATCTAATATTGTAATTTTTTTTGTTGGTAATTTAATACTAATTTTCTAGGTATGCTAAAAATAATGGCTCAAATGCGACTACGCTGCCATTTAAAAAGAGACAGAAGACTGACAACACTGCTCATACGCCTAATTAAAATGTAGTAATTCCAAAACTAAGAATGCAATTTGCGAGCAGACCCGGCAAAAATAATGGTTCTAGACTTAAAACGCGACAGACCTTAGCAAGAACCATACGTAGCATAATCCAATATTGCGACTTTTTTGTTGTTGGTAATTTAGTAGTATTTTTTTTAGTAACGTGAAAGTAATGGCTCAAATAGAGCTAAAATCTCATTAGGAAAGAGATGGACGACTGGCGACACTGCTCGGGCGCCTAATTAAAATGAAGTATATTCCAAAAGTGAGAAAAAACGGCGGCTCATGGCAAGAACCATACGTAGCATAATTGAATATTGTGACTACTTTTTGTTGTTGGTAATTTACTAATAATTTTCTTAGTATATTAAGAATAATGGCTCAAATGCGAACACACTGTCATTTAGAAAGAGATAGAAGACTGAAAACACTGCGCTTAATTAAAATAAAGTATATTGCAAAAGTGAAAATCCAGTTAGGGAACAAACTAGGCAAAAATATTAGTTCTAAACTTGTTTTAAGAAAAGCCTATGACAAGAACCATACGTAGCATACGCGAATATTGCAACTTATTCGTTGTTGGTAATTTACTAATAATTTTGTTAGTACATTAAGAGTAATGGCTCAAATGCGACTACATCCGCAATAGGAAAAAGATGGAAGCATGGCGACACTGCTCGGGCGCCTAATTAAAATAAAGTATATTCCAAAAGTGAGAATCCTGCTCCCAGAGTGGCAAAAATATTGTAACTATTTTTGTTGGTAATTTACTAGTACCTTCATAGTAAGTTAAGAATAATAGCTCAAAAGCGACTACACTCTCGTTTGGGTCAAATATAGCATCCAACAAACGAAGCTAATTTCTGCGTAATAAATTAATCTGTGTCGGGACCCTTTTGTTTTTAATGAATTTCAAGACATTGGAAATATTTACATGAATGGTGCAACAGCATAACCAAATGACTTTGGTCGTCAAAAGAAAAAGATTCCTCAACTAAAAAAGCAAAATTAACAGCATATAACTCGGCTAAAAAACGTCCTGGGCATTTATACGATTCACAACTCAGTCTCGTTTAAGCTTGGTGAAGCAAGCGATATCTCACTCATAAAAAAAGATATTTACATAGCCGAAGAACCAGATCTAGCCAGTAATACCTTCTAGATCGCGCTAGCATTTAAGAAAACAAAAACAACTTACCGAAGTGGGCATAGGTAACTCGGATCCTTTAAGTTCAGCGTCTTTGTCTAAATGTTGCTCCTCACCAAGACCGTTAACCTCAGGTTTGTCGCTCGGAACGGGTGCGCTTTCTTCTTCGTCGTCCGAGCCGAATGGATCAAACCACTCTCGCCTAGTCATTAAAATCGGCTTCTTCACTTCCGCCTTTTTATTATTAATGTTCTGTCCCAGTTTGTCTTTCGAAGGCGAAAGCACTTTTCCTAAAATGTTCTTCGAACTGGCCAATATAATCTCCTTGACGTCTTTCACGGACGTTGGCGATTTTTCTTTCGGTTCCTTAAAACTATCCGAACTTTCGTGCGTTATCGTTAACGATAGACGTAATTTTTCGACTGGCGATTTCGGCTCCACCTGGTTTTGATTGATTTGATTTTCTTTGTTGATTTTCGTTTCTTTGTCTTTTTCCGGAGTCTCTCTTTTCTCTTTTTCGCTCGCTCGTATAGCCTAAGATTGAGTTAAAATAAGAACACCGGTGGATTAGCGCCGGTATGTTACCAAAAATCGGGTCGGGGATGCGAATAGGGATAATCGAGGGACTTGAAATAAAGCACTTGGGATTTTTAGCAAAAGTTTTGATGTGGACCTCATGGTAAAAATTAAGAACTGTACCTGTTGCTGTTGTTTCACTTTTCTAAGGTTAATTATTTCTTGTCCAAACAATTGCTTGGTCACGTCAGTGTCGTTGTCGGTATTAAACCTTCCGATCATGTAACTGCTTTCGTCGGTAGTCTTTCCGATTTGCTGTACTTCCAACTCGTGCCCAGTGAAGTGTGCCCGTAGTTGATACAAATACGTCATCACCGCCAATTTATCGGGAACTTAACAAAGAATTAATGTGTTGTTAGTTAACGAAAGAAAAGTACCTGCGAGCATGTCCATGTCAGAAGGTTCAATAACGCGCGGGATTCCTAAAGTGTCGCCAGCGTCGAACGCCTTTTTGCAGTTACCGCGAACTTCGTGCGGCGACAACGAATCGAAATCTCTGCTCCAAAGAAATAATTACGCCCTAAAGTGGTAACAGTCACCAACTTACATTAATTCCGGTTTAAAGTGATGTATCAGCGCGCAAAACGCAATGCCGTTTCTCCAACTCGTCGTCAGATTGGTAACTTTAACTCCCGGGTAGTTCTTCGTGATCTCCTTACACCATTCGAGAAGGTCCTGTCCGGGCGTGGTCAATTTATGTTGTTGCGGTTTCACACTGATCGTTTCTTTAGGTTCGTTGATTTTAAGATCCAAACTCTGTAGCTTGAGATTGACGTTTTTGGGCCGCGACTGCATCACACTATCGTTTTCGCTTTCTTCATCTAAACTATCTAATTTTTCTAATTGTTCCGAACACAAATCGGAATATGGATCGGTTTCAGTTTGATTAAAGTCGCTCTGCTTTGGTACCGGCATCTGGTATGGCATCTTTGGTTTTTCGGAAAGTGGAGAGAACGTTTCGGCGGTTGGTGTCTTATCATCGCGAGTCAACGATTGAATACTATTTACTGATAATAAACATTTCAGCGCATTAATAATTTTATTAAAAGCTCGTCTTACCACTAATCGGAGTACTAGCGAAATCGGAACCCGACAGACTATTTGTCATTTGTTGCATTTGTTGAGTAACTTCGTTTATGCTATTCTTCATCGAGTTGTCGCTCAGAGAAAAATCTTCATCTTCGAAATCTTCCAAAGGCGCTATGTCGCTGTTATTATTTACAGACATCAGAGAAGCCATCGATTGCATGTCTTCGTCCCTGGTAAAAGAAAACAAAAGTCAGATGGGAAGGGTTACGCCTACTTCTGACGTCATATACGTTAAACCAATAAAACAACAGTCGTGTCAAGGTTAAACTTCACAAGAACTCTCACTCGAGCGCACTTTCTGTCAGTGCGATCTTCGAACGAGGTACGCTGAGAAAACGCGTGCCAGACATATGTTAGAAAATCCTGTGACTGCTCAGAAAGAAGAAACGCGGAAGTAACTGTAAAATGACTACGAAGTGAAGGAATGCGCATGAGACGAAGACCTGCTTTTATTCCCTACACCATGACGATACACTTGAAGCAGCGGTTAGTAGTCGCGGCCTGCTTGGATTTTTAATATATTTTCTTGGCGCCCAACGGGAGGTTCTAAAAACATTTTCGCGACCTCTTAAAAAACGGAGGCCGCGATCTCCTGGTTGAGAACCGCTGACCTAGACTCGTGAAAGAATGAGACAGTAAAAGTAAGACTGTTTGTAAAAGCATTAAAAATTAAGGTTGATGGCAACAATCTACCAAATCCCAAACTGCCAATTATAAAATTAAAATCCCATTTCTAGAAAAAACTCCAAGGACCTAGTCCTAATCAAATTGTCACGACAAAACAACAATTATCATTTGTACACACGATAGGTCGGTTTATAAGCATACTTATCTATTAATTCAACAAAAATAAGAACAAACACAACCAGATAAGAGATATCGTAATCCGATGGATTCGAGTGTCGAGCAAACACTACAATTAAAACGATTAGAGCAAATACTTACGTCGCCTTGCCTTCCCTTAAGAATACACAAGACAAGGTACATTCTAATTTGGCCGTCGTGACCTTCTTGCTCGTAGGTTTAAAATTCAATTGGAGTTGGTGCTGCGACGATTCCACACTGGCGTATTTCCGCATATTAACTTGAGCCATCGCCAATTGTCGTCTTTTACCAGTCGACGTGACCTAAAAAATTTGTGTATCAAAGACGTAACTTAATAACAAAACCGGTAACAAAACAAATGCAATCAGACTTAAACTTATTGAGTAAAAGAATTGGCAGTGACGATCGAGTGCTTGAGTAACATCACTTTAAACACGCAAAAACACGCATATTAAACACTCACATCTTCGATGATGAAGCTCCAGTCTTTGTCTTCGAGCTCATTAGTACGTGGGTCTTTAAAAAGTGTAACCGAAACTTGGTGATTTTCAGGCAGGGGCCAAACGACTAAGCCTTTGTACGCGTTCTGTAAAGTCGGTTCCCATTGCATAGGAGTCGATATAACTCTCCTTGACCTTCTTGACCACACGATAGATAATTTATGCGGTTCCCTGAAAATAACATCGAGTTTGATTTATCGACGAAAAGTACGCACTTACCATTTTGGTGAAAACTCAAACGATAATTGATGATATGACACCGTGAATTGGAACTTAACAGCTAATTTATTCACTCGTTGCAGTCTTTTCCAAACTGATCCCATTATGAATCGCTACAAAGAAAAAATGTGGTTAATTAACGAATACGGTTTAGGTTAATTGAACTCACACGAACACACACAACAAACTGGGACTGTGGTGTATTAAGTGGTGTTTAACTAAAAACGTTAATTATTCATATCAACACAACAGGAAATGACAAAACTTACTATCCTGTTGGAACTGATAGAAAAATCAATTTGTTTTTCCCCATTTTATTTGAGATAAATTAACAACAATCACGATTTAAGATAATAAGTAAATAGCATCGTAGGAAGAACTTTGATATTGTCAACAAATTAACCTTGTACAGCGATTCACTTGACTTGGGGTCAACATTAACATTCAATTGAACTAAAGCCAAAAATTATTACGTTTTTTCGTTAATTTCCTAAATTTCACTTACCACTTAAGTTACGCTTCTCTATGACACATTCTGTTAAAATATTAATTAATTAAAATTATGTGCTAATCGCCTAATTGTTAAAACGACTAAAAATGCAAATAATTAATAAAAGTGACGTTATGATGGTCTTGTCAAGGTTGACAACTTCCAAAAATTGAATGTAACCAAATCCGCAATGCAGTTTCTTAGACACGTAATAGATGGCGCTTATAAAAATACGTTTAAATTACTTTTTCCCGCTGCTGATCCTGCAAATCAAAGATACAAAAGTAATCGACAATCTTTGCTTAACAACGCAAATTAATTACATTATCATTCTTAAATTATATACAAAAAAACAATTAAAGTTTAAAGTAATTAATTAATAGCCTTTATTTGTCACAAAAGAAATTTTTTTTAACAAAGAATTCGTATTTTGAAATAAACAAAATTATACTACTACATAAAACAATTAAAAAAGAATCTTAAACCCTCTACTGCTAACGAATTCTCTATATACAAATACATCTACTACACTACTTGTAATCTTCTTCTCTTTTTTAATTTTCTCTTCCATCGATTTCACTTTTTCTCTTCCTTCTTCCAAAATCTCTAACCATCCTCCTATATATATAAGTATAACTTTATTTGTAGCATAAGCTTACAAATTGGTTCGTGTTTCCTCTATTTACAATTACTACATAACATTCTATTTACATTTTTTTTAATGTTGTAACTTATTTTAAATTTCGCGCCACGCTACATGTGTGACACCCTAGCGGTTAGGGTGCGGTTAGGGAGAAGAGACGGGGAATGATGGCGTCGATACATTATGGTTAAGTTATGGATTGTGAATTACTAGAGTTACCCTGAAATAAAAAGTATTGTGTGACTAATTATTACGAGTTTTGAATTTATTTAAACGCAACATTAAATACATTTTATTATCCCTCCTTCCTCTCCTCTTAACTTTTTCCTCCTTCTCCATACTTTTTCCATTCACTCCGCTCCATTTCCGTTTTCGTCTAAGATTTCTTCTATTTTCATAACCTCCTTTCTTAATTCTCTGCATTTATCTCTCATGTGATTAAGGTCTTCCGTCTTTTCACCACACAGTCTGCACATCTTTTCTTCTTCTTGTTTCCAGTATTTGTTACCTAGCTTCTCGTTCCCACATCTGAACTTTGCTACCATTTTTTTCTTTTTTGTTGCTTTTATTCCTTATATCCTTTAAATATTCTGGCACCCCTTCACCCTTGATATCCATATAATTTTTATTATATCTACCCTCCTTTATTCTTGTCCATGTCCCTATCTCTCTTTATTATTTCTTCCCTTACCCCTACTCCCTCTTCTCTTAATCTCTCCACTTCTTCTCTCGCGTCCCCGTTTCTTTTGTAATACTCTTCTCTGCCTTCCTGCACGTACTCCACTTTTCCTCTCTTTATCTCTTTCCAACACTCTTGCAGTATTTTGCATTCTGTTCTTTCCCTCAGTTCTTCCTCGTATTTTATGGCCCTTTTTCCTGTCTCTACTCTTATTTTTCCTACTTGCACAGTGGCGTAAGTACCGCCGGTCCAGCGGATGCAACGCGGTGGGGCCCCCAACCACAAGGGGCTCCCATTTGAGGTTTTTTTTTGCTTGTTCGTTACAGTAAGAAGTAAGAACAAAAAGTAATTATTTATTTTGGTATGATTTTTAAAAATCAAAAATAGGAATTCAATATTTTTCAATAAGATCCGTAAAATCTGTGGTAACGACTTTACTCTTCTTGACAATTCCCGTGACAGTTGCAACGGCAGAGCGATCATTCTCGAAACTGAAGATGATCAAAAATTACCTTCGAAACTCGATGGGACAAGATAGGTTGACGGACTTGAGTATTTTGTCCATAGAGAACAAGGTAACCAACTCCTTGAAAGCGAATCTGGACGAGATTATCGATGCGTTCGTTAAAACGAAAGTCCGTAGGGTTAGAATCTAAGTATGTTATCCTTATACTGTAAATAAATTGTTCTTAAACGTTCGAAATACGCAAATGAAAACGGTGTCTAAAAATTTTTTTTCCTTGTAAGCTGGGGCCCCGGACCGACCATGCATCGGGCCCCGGAAGGGATCGTTACGCCACTGTACTTGTACCTCATCTCTCACAATATACTACGGTGTATCTCTGTCCAGTCCCAAAACCCATCTCCAGTATTTTTCCTGTAGCTTCTCTACCTCCCTCCACTCCTTCCATCTCCATATTTTCACCCCATACATTACCACTTCCTTTATTAACTCTTCAAACAACAACTTTCTTTTTTTCTATATCTATCTCGAATACTCTTTCCCCCACTCCCCACACTTGTCCTATTAACCTGTTTCCTTTCCTCACTCTTTCCTTTATGTGTTCTCCCTTCTTATTATCCTGCTCCATCGTGTAGCCCAAGTATGTAAATTCCTTCACTTGCTGCACTTCCTCATCTCTACATTTTTACTCTTTTCTTTTTCTTTTCCTCCTTCCTTTTTTAAATACCATTATTTTTTCTTTTTCTCCGTGTTTACTTCCATTTCTTTTTTTTTCATGTATTTTTCCAGCGTTTTCATCATCTCCTTTATTTCCTTTTCCTCCTTAGCCACCAACACTATCTCATCCGCATACGTCAACGACCATACCTTCGCTTTCTCTACCATTATCCCTTCTGTCTGTTGTCCTTTCATTGTCTCTTCCAGATCCCTCGTATATACTGCGAACATGCATCCTTGTCTCAACCCTCTCTTTGTAATGAATTTCTCACTCTTTTCCCCATTCACTTTGACCCTGCTCCTCGTATCTTCGTAGATTTCTTCTATTCTTTCTATTAATCTTTCATTGATTTTTTTTCTCTTCATGTATTCCCACAGTTTTTCCCTGTTTACTCTGTCAAAAGCGACTTTTAGATCTACGAATAGTGCTACCATTTTCCCTCTTATTTTCTAGCTCTCTATTCGCCAAGTGTTTCAGTATATGTATGTTGTCTATCGCCCTTCTTCTTTTTCTGAATCCCGCTTGTCCGTCTGGTACCAAATTTTTTCCTCTATTTCCTTCTGTAGTCTTCCTTGTAGTACTGTCGCATATAATTTGTATGCCGTGCTTAATAATGTTACCCCTCTGTAATTCTTGACTTTATTTCTTTCTCGTTTTTTATGGATCGGGCATATTATTCCCTCTCTCCGGGAATCCTTCCTTTTCCATATTTGATTTAGTATTTCCGTTATCCTTTTTGCTACATTTACTTCCCCACTCTTCGCCTTGTATCCCATCTTCTCCTGCCGCCTTTTCTTTTTTTATCTTCTTTATTGCTTCTATTATTTCCTCTTATATTCTATCCCTATCTCCTTCTTCCCTTCTTACTACTGTGTCTTCTCTTTTTTCTGATTTTGTTCTTCCTCTTCCCTTCCCCTTTGTCGTCATGTTATTTTCCTTCCTTTCTTTAGGTACTTCCATACATCTTCTTTCGTTTTTATTTCTTTGATCTTCTCATTTTGTTTCTTTTTTTTTTTTTCCTTCTTTTTCTCGTTTGTTTTCTTGTATATTTTTACTGCTTCTTTGTATTCTTCTTTTTCTTTCCTCCCTTTTTTCCACTGTCTTAATGCTCTCCTTGCATTTTTCTTTGCTTCCTTACATTCTCTATCTCACTATTTCTTTCATCCTGTTTTCTCTTCCTTCCACTTTCTAAATCTGACTCTGTCTGTTGCTTTCTCCGTCATCTTTCTCATTTCCTCCACACTCTTTTGTAATCCCTTCCCTACCCATACCGTTTTCTCTATTCTCTCTTTATATCTCTTTATACTCTCTTTTGTCCACCTTTTTTTCGTTATGTACTCCTCCTCTTCTTCTCTTTCTCTTCCTCAATTCCAATGGTTGGCGGTGTGACTCTACCATTTCCATCTATTTCATTTCTTATCTTCCTTCTCCCAAAATCTCCAACCATCCTCTATATGTGCTCTATATTTTCCCACCCCTCGCCACATAGTCTACATCTCCTATCTTTATCTTCCTTCTAATTCGCTTTTTTTGTACCTTGGAATATTGTCTATCACTATATTTGTATATCTTTGATTGTATTTCCCCACTCTTATTCTTGCTATTGTTTCTTGTCTCTTTATATCCTGATCTCTTCTTATTATCTCATCTTTTATTTCCTTTCCTGTCTCCCTTATTTTCTCTGCCTCTTCTCTCGCATCCAACTTTTTTATAATACCTTTTTCTTTCTTCTAGTTCATATTTGATTTTTTCATTCTTTACTTCTCTATTGCACATTTAAAGCAATTTACATTCTTCTCTTTCCTTTATTTGTTCTTCGTAACACATTGCTCTCTTTCCCGCTTGTACTCTTATCTTTTCTAACTTCATTTCCTTCTCTACTCTGGTGTCTCCCTTTCTAATCCTAACGTTCATTTCCAGTATTTTTCTTTTACTTTCTCCAATTCCTCTCATTCCTTCCACCCTAATACTTCCGCCCCGTACATGATAACACTTTTTATTAATTTGTTAAACAACCATCTTCTTCTTGCTATTTGCTTTCTAACCACCCTCTCTCCTATACCCCAATCCTGACCTACTATTCTATTACATTTCTTTGCCAACCACTTTGTATGAGCCTCATCTTTATTGTCGTATCTGATTCGATAACCCAAATAAGTCATATACACTTTCTATTACCTCGTCTCCCCACTTCCAATCCACTCTTTTTTTTACTTCCTCACCCTTTTTAAAACACTATCATCTTTGTTTTTCCCACATTTAGAGGAGAGTGGATAGGAATGAAACGCAGGTGGAATGGGACATCCGTGATTGCTACAATTCTCTGCATACTAGATGTTCTTGCAAGTGGCAATAGGTGGCCATAGTAGTGTGTTTTGCACACACTTATTTTGATGGTGGTGTTGCTACTTATAGTGAAAAAATTTAATTGTGTTTTGTTTTACCATCAAAAGGTAAGTATTGATGCTCAACATAAAAATGTGATGTATATGTTCAGTTATTAGGTTTATGTATATTTTCATAGGTATGTTTGTTGTGCCTCCTGTATATGCATGTAGGTTATTAGCAAACCAAAAATGCCGCTAATAAAATTGTGGAAAATTTAAACTTTTGAACGGTCTGTGCAGGAGGAATGGGACAATTTAAATGCAGTAGGAATGGGGCAGTCCCATTCTACCTGCTAGTGTAATGTAGGTTTAAACAGAGGTTTAAACAAATAATTTTCTTTTGCAGTCTCCATAATGGGTAGAATTTGGGTGCGTAAAACCAACAGAGTACGAGTAACTGAAGATCAACTGAAAAATGCAATCGAAGAAATTAGGAAGGATAGTTCCATTAGATGTGTTGCAAATGCGTTTAACATCCCAAAATCATTAGCACGTCATGTAAGTGCGTCAAAACCATTAAACAATATTGCTGAATATAAGTACAATCCCAAAATGTCGCTGTTAAGCAAGTGTTCAGCAAGCAACAGGAAGAAATGGTTTGTGAATATTTAAAAACTGCATCCAAAATGCATTATGGTCTCAGCACAAAACAAGTGAAGAA
Source organism: Aquatica leii (assembly GCA_035610365.1). Classification (NCBI taxonomy): domain Eukaryota; kingdom Metazoa; phylum Arthropoda; class Insecta; order Coleoptera; family Lampyridae; genus Aquatica; species Aquatica leii. The sequence goes on along the minus strand of CM069438.1, from coordinate 50,223,867 downwards.
ACTTGCTTATCAGTATGCTGTCGCATTGAAACTTGAAATACCTCGTAAATGGGAAGAAAATAAAGAAGCTGGAAAGGAATGGTTATTCGGTTTTATGCGCAGAAATTCCACCCTAAGCTACCAGCCTAAGCCGCTCTACCTTCAACGAAAAGAACGTAGTAGATTTTTTTTTACGTCAAGACATTATACCATCGTCATACGTTTAGGGCTGATTTGATATGGAACTGTGATGAAACGGCCATAAGAACAGTGCACAACCCTTCTAAAATCATTGGCGAAACGGGTGCTAAACAAATTGGACAAGTGACTTCGGCAGAGCGTGGTCAGCTGATAACCCTATGTTGTTTTGTTAATGCTACGGGAAACACAGTTCCACCAGCTTTCGTCTTTCCTAGGGTGAATTTTAAAGATTTCATGATTCACGGTGCGCTACCTGGGAGTCTCGGTTCGTCACACAAAAGTGGATGGATAACCTCAGACAATTTTTTATTGGCTCTTAACCATTTTATTAAACATGTGAAATGCAATCGAGATGAACCTGTGGTACTTTTTTTAGACAATCACGATAGCCATGTCAACGTCAATGTGATACAGGCAGCCAAAGACAATGGAGTATTGCTTATAACTTTGCCCCCTCATTGAAGCCACCGCCTTCAACCACTAGATATTTCCGTTTATGGGCCATTGAAAGCTAGATACAATCAAGCTTGTGATAACTGGATAGTTGCTAACCCCGGAAAGACTAACGATATATAATATAGCTGAACTTGGTTTCAGAAAACAAGCACATGGCCCTATAATTCCAGTGTATTTTCAAAAGACGATTTTTTGATGGCATATGTAACAGATCGTCCGCTTAATGAAAATAAACAAGAAAATGCCACTATTTCTGTAGATAAAGAGAATGGCTCTATCAGTTGCACTTCAAATGTTTCTCAGTTTTGCCAAATAAATTTACGAAGCACTTCGACCTCAACTTGTTCGGAGGTGAGAAAATGTAGGTACACGACTTTCAAAACTTCATCAAACCATTGTTCTTTTTCATTAGCAGGTGTTAACACCAGAACATATCATGCCTTATCCGAAGGCTTCTCCTCGTAAATTTAAACGATGCCGAAAGCGTGGGAAAACCCGAATGTTAACTAATACGCCGGAGAAAGAAGAGATAGAAGAGCTTCACAACAACAAGAAAAGCAAGGAAGAGTTGCAGAAGATTGAACAATGCAAAAAAAGGTGTATATATTCTAATAATATTACCCTCAATAACAACAACCGACAAAAAGACACGTTTACAGAAGATTCAGATAATTCAAGTGAAAGTATGCCAGATTTGCGTGATTCCTCTGGCGATGAAAATTTAAATTTTGACCAAGAGGATGACTTTGATTTTGACATGAATAATATCACAGTTGGAGATTTTGTTTTATGTAAGTTTCTAGGTAAGAAACAGGTTGTTCACTACGCTGCTAGAGTCAATACCCTAACAAGAGAAGAGATTGAAGTTAGCTTTCTTAGAAGAAAGGGAACTTCATCAAAGTTTGTATTTCCTACCGAAGAAGATAGCAGTACAATTCCAAAAAATAAAGTTGTCTTGTAGCTACCATCCCCACAATGTTTTGGGGGAACACAAAGGACTTCGTCCATTTTTTATTTTGAAATCAATTTTGTTTTGTTTTTTTTAGAATGCACCTAATAATGCATTTATTTACATCGATAACGCCATTTTTATTTTCTATTGCATTTCTAACCACCTGTCCCATCCCCCCTGCCATGTGTCCCATTCCAACTGCCTATCAGGAGGTTTGGGACATTTCTCCGAAAATTTTCTTTTTTTTTTAATAATTAAGAACAGAAATCAATGGTTTTGAATAGGTAGACATCTATTAAATACCTCAAACAGTAGTGTCCTAAAATTACAGATTATACCAATTAGAGAGAACGGTGTAATAGTCATTCAAACGCAAAACGTCCCAAACCTACCCACTCTCCCCTACACTTAAACACTTTTTTTCCAAATACTTTTTTTACTGTCTTTATCATCTCCTTCATTTCTCTTTCTTTCTTCGCTATAATCACTATGTCATCCGCATACGCCAAAACCCACACTTTTAACCCCTCCATTACTATTCCTCCATTCTGTTGCCCCATAAACTCTCTTTCTAAATCTTCTAAATATACAGCAAATAAAAGAGGATTAAGTGGCCACTTCTGTCTTAATCCTTTATTTGTACAAAATGCTGCACTTAACTTTCCATCTATTCTTACTTTGCACTTTGTCTCATTATATATTTCGTTTATGTTCCTAACTAGTTCTTCCTCTATCTGTTTCTTTTTTAATATATTCCATAATGTACTCCTGTTTACATTATCAAACGCTGCTTTTATATTCAGAAATAACGCAAAGACTTTCCCTCTCTTCACTTCTAATTCTTTGTTTACTATCTGTTTCAATATGTATACATTATCTAATGCCCTTCTCCCTCTTCTAAATCCAGTCTGCCAGTCTGTTAAGATCTTTCTTTCCTCCGTTTCTCTTTCCAGTCTTTTTTTCAAAATTGTCATATAAATCTTATACGCCACATTTTCCACATTTATACCTTTATAGTTTTTTACCTCTCTTCTGTCTCCTCCTTTGTAAACTAGGCATATTATTGCTTCTTTCCAATCATACGAAAACCCTTCAGCTGACAATATCTTATTTAAACATTTTCCCTATTCTTTCTTTCATTTTCTCACCTGTATATTTTCATTGTTTTCCTTGCGTCCCATCCGCCCATTCTGACATTTCTTTTTTATTTTTTTGAATGCTTCTTATATGTTTTTTTCTGTATTGCCGTACTGCTCCCTCCTCTTGTTATCCTTTCTATTTCGAATTCACTTTTCGTCTCTTCTTTCCCTTCTAAGACCTCTACGCAATGTTCTCTCCATTTTTTTATATCGCTTTGTATGCCCCCTTTTTTACCAATTTTTCTTCTCTTATTGTAAAATTCCATATGCCGCCTTTATTTTGTAATATTTTTATATGTTCCTCCAACTCTTTTCTATATTCCTCTTTTCTCTTACAATACTCTTTTCTATATTGTGATCTTAATCTTTTATATTCTTGAATATCAATTTTGCATTCCTTATTCCACCACCTCTTTTCTCTATACTTCGTTATTCTTGTTCTACTGCTTTATCCATTTTATTGATCAGTTCTTTCATTCCTTCATCCAGCCATTGTCCCTACTCTAATTTCTTTCTATAAATCTCAATATTTTTATTTGTCCATACCTTTTTCTCTCCTCAAACTGTGTTTGAATTTTTTCTTTCTCTTCCAATCTTTTAGTTTTGCTTCTAATGGCTGATGGTCTGAATCAACCTTACTCCCCTATTTTAAAACTTTATATTTCCTCCAAAACCTCCCTACTAACTATTACATAATCTATTATTCTCCCCTCTCACTTATACATGTATATTCTTTCTTTTCTTTCTATGGTTTTTTCTTCTTTTTATGGTCTCATTACTACTTTTTTCAAACATTTTCCAAATTTCGCTTTGCCACCTAAGTTACGCTTTTCTATGACACTTTCCAATTATCTTTCCTACGTGAGTTTATTGTGTATCTACTATCTCAACAATTTACGCAGGTGCGTTTAATAATAGAAAAAGACACATTTCTACTAGTAGGAGTAAAGTATCAATAAAATTGTTTCAGTTCTTTGTGTGTAAACCTTGACTATTTCTTTTATTTGTCGCCGTTTTTTTGCCCTTGAACTTAAAATACTAAAACTTCTTTCTTTTGTTTGTTTCTTTTCTTTTCTTTATATAGTCTCATTATTACTTTTCTTCAATAATTTTCCAAATTTCGTTTTTATGACACTTTCCAATTATCTTTCCTACGTGACCTTAATGTGTATCTACTATCTGAACATTTGGCCTAGAAGCTTTTAATGATAGATAAAGACACCTTTCTACCAGTAGGTGTAAAGTGTCAATCCTACTGTTTTTGTTCTTTGTGTACAAATCTATGCCATTTCTTTTATTTGTCGCCATTTTTGTGGCCTTTGATTAACTTACAAAAAAGTAGGACTTCTTTCATTTGATTTAGTTTTTTTCTATGATTTTGATTTCTTTTAATAGTTTTCTTATTATGCTTTTTTGATAGTTTCTTAAATGTCACTATGCCACTTAAGTTACTTTGGTCTGTGACACATTTTAATAAAATTTCCTACGTGACCTTAATGTGTACTATCTCAACATTTTGCTCAGGTGCTTTTAATGATAAATAACGACACATTTCTACCAGTAGGAGTAAAGTATCAATCCAATTGTTTTTGTTCTTTATGTCTAAACCTTGGCCATTTTTTTTATTTGTCAACATTTTTTTGCCCCTGAACTTTAAATACTAGTACTACTTTCTTTTGTTTTCTTTTCTTTCTATGCTTTTCATTTTTTTAATGATCTGATGATTACGTTTTTTCAATAATTTTTCAAATTTCACTTTGCCACTTAAGTTATACTTTTCTATGACATTTTCCAACTATCTTTCCTACGTGACCTTAATGTGTATCTAGCAGTAGTTTTGCACAGATGCTTTTAATGATAGATAAAGACACATTTCTACCAGTAAGTGTAAAGTATCAATCCTATTGTTTTTGTTCTTTGTGTACAAATCTTTGTCATTTTTTTTATTTGTCGTCTTTTATTAACTTACAAAAAGCCAGTACTTTTTCCTATTGTTTTAGTTTCTTTCTATGATCTTCAATTCTTTTAATGGTTTTTTGATTGTGCTTTTTTGATAATTTCTTAAATTTCACTATGCCACTTAAGTTACTCTTCTCTATGACACATTCTAATAAAATTTTTAGGTCACCTTAATGGGTACTATCTCAACATTTTACTTAGGTGCTTTTAATGATAGATAAGGACACATTTCTACCAGTAGGACAAAAAAATTAATTCAATTGTTTCAGTTCTTTGTGTGTTAACTTAGACTAAGTATTTTTTTTATTTTTCGCCATTTTTCTTGTCTCTGAACTTATAGAATACTGGTACTTCTTTTTTGTTTTATTTTCTTTCTTTGCTTTTCATTTCTTTATATAGTCTCATTGTTATGTTTTTTCAATAATTTTCTAAATTTCGCTTTGTCACTTAAGTTACGCTTTTCTATGACACTTTCTAATTATCTTTCCTACGTGAGCTTCATATGTATCTACTATCGCAACATTTTGCTCAGATGCTTTTAACGATAGATAAAGAAACATTTCTACCAGTAAGTGTAAAGTATCAATCCTATAGTTTTTGTTCTTTGTGTACAAATCTTTGTCATTTCTTTTATTTGTCGCAACTTTTGTCGTCTTTGATTAACTTACAAAAAGCCAGTACTTTTTCTTTTTGTTTAGTCTCTTTCTATGCTTTTTATTTCTTTTAATGGTTTTCTTTTCTTATTCTACTTTTTTTGATAATTGCTTAAATTTCACTATGCCGCTTAAGTACTCTTCTCTATGACACATTTTAATAATATTTTTTACGTGACCTTAATCTCAACATTTTACTCAGGTGCTTTTAATGATACATAACGACACATTTCTACGAGTAGGAGAAAAGTATCAGCCCAATTGTTTCAGTTCTTTGTGTGCAAACCTTGTCCATATATTTATTTGTTGCCATTTTTTTTGCTTCTGAACTTATAAGATGCTACTGCTTCTTTCTTTTGTTTTCTTTTCTTTCTATGCTGTTCATTTCTTTTAATGGTTTTCTTATTATGCTTTCATGATACTTTCTAAAATTTCATTATGGCACTTAAGTTACTCTTCTCTATGACACATTCTAATAATATTTCGTACGTGATCTTAATGTGTACTATCTCAATATTTTACTCAGGTGCTTTTAATGATAGATAACGACACATTTCAACCAGTAGGAGTAAATTATTAATCTAATTGTTTCAGTACTTTGTGTGTAAACCTTTGACATTTTTTGTATTTGTAGCCAGTACTTCTTTCTTTTGTTTAGTTTCTTTCTATGCTTGTCATTTCTTTCAATGGCTTTCTTATTGTGCTTTTTTGTTAATTTCTTAAATTTCACTATGCCACTTAAGTTACTCTTCTCTATGACACATTTTAATAAAATTTTTAGGCGACCTCAATGTGTTCTATCTCAACATTTTACTTAGGTGCTTTTAATGATAGATAAGAACACATTTCTACCAGTAGGAGAAAAGTATCAATCCAATTGTTTCAGTTCTTTGTGTGTAAATCTTGGCTATTTTTTTATTTGTCGCCATTTATCTTGTCTCTGAACTTATGAAATACTAGTACTTCTTTTTTTGTTTTCTTTTTAATATGTATATGCTATTTCAACATTATGCTCAGATGCTTTTAATGATAGATAAAGACATATTTCTACCAGTAAATGTAAAGTATCAATCCTATTGTTTTTATTCTTTGTGTACAAATCTTTGCTATTTTTTTATTTGCCGCAACTTTTGTCGTCTTTGATTAACTCACAAAAAGCCAGTACTTTTTCCTTTTGTTTAGTTTGTTTCTATGCTTTTTATTTCTTTAAATGGTTTTCTTATTGTGCTTTTTTAATAGTTTCTTAAATTTCACTTTGCCACTTAAGTTACTCTTCTCTATGACACATTCTAATAATATTTCTTACGCGATCTTAATGTGTACTATCTCAACATTTTGCTCAGGTACTTTTACCAGTAGGAGTAAAGTATCAATCCAATTGTTTCAGTTCTTGTTGTACAAACCTTGGCCATTTTTTACTTTTTTATTTTGTTTTATTTTCTTCCTATGCTTTTCATTTCTTTTTATGGTTTCATTTTTAAATCCAAGTATATCTATCCAACAAATTCAAATCATTTTCTTATGTCTATGTTAAGAATAACATACCTAAAAATTACACTTACTTAATTACTGTTGTTATATATTGTTAAACGTAAATCTGTAACAGTATGGTTATGATATGGTTACAGTGCCATAACAAAACTTGATAATGTTGTGTTACATACATGTCTAATCTGCTATGTTGATGTGCTTTTTGGGCACTGCGTTCATTAGGCTTTTGTTTGGTAATCTTTTCAATATTTTTGCTTATTGATTAGTTATTTAACCCTTCTGAAATTCTTGCACTCTGTTATCTTATGTTTTTATGTATGAACAATCTTTATTTTCAAACCTTGTACCTGTTTGTGTAAAATTTTTTAACATTTCCATTGTTATTTTGTAATAAAATTTATTTTATTAATTTAAGAATATTTGGTATATATTTTTGCATTTTAATGCATTCTAATACGTCTAATTGCTCAATTTATTTAATTTAAGTGTAAGACTTTCTTGTTTTAATGTAAGTAATAGATTACTTGCAAGTTTTTTATTCTTTATTTAGTTTGGATGTTGATTTTGCGGATTTTTGAATATTTATTTATAAAAGCCATTCTTTTTATCCTACAAAGTATTTACTCCTTGAAGTTATGCAATGTTATGTACAGGTACTTGTTGTTTGTGTTGCCTTTCCAAACGGCGTATATTAATTTTTATCACTATTTAATCTATTCAAGGTTACAGAAAACAAATTTTGAGCTGTTGTAATTTTGCGGTTTAACATTTTTTTTTTATTATTTAATTACTAAGAATTAACGGATCTTCGGAAAATTTTGTTTCAGCGTACAAAAAATTAAATTCCTAAATATTATTTAGAAATACAGAATTTATTAATTATACTTTTAGTTTGAAAGACAAACATACAACGTAGAAGGTTAATAAAAACAACAGAAGTTTATTATTAGATAATAGTATTTAATAAAGAACACATAATGTTCACATGTAAAATAATTTCTACTAACTCTTAAACATTTTAAAAACAAACATTGTTAATAATTATTAATTCGTTCGCCGCAAATATAAAATATTCGCTCCTATTCAAAAGAACAATATAATTAATATTTGAATAACATTACATAAAAATTGTTCATTTTTCTTTACATTTAAAGCACGCAATGAATTTAAAGTACATTTGATTTTTTTTTCTTATTGTAACATCACATTCAATTATAAATTATTTATTTAATTGGTAATTCTAATAGGTTTTACTATGTTTTTATATCGCTAGGACTAATCGCTAATATTTGGTATAAAACAGCGACCGGGGCATTGGATTTACACAATTATAATTAAAAAATATAATAAAATTAAGTACGAAAGTCTTCGAATGCCCCGTCCACTGGTAAATCAGTTAATTAGTTAAGTACATGTAAAACTCAATGTTTCCCATATGGTAGTTGAGTACATGCAAAGCTGGTACTTTCGAGAACTCTTGGAGCAACGCTCGCGTTGCTCCAAAAATTCGTATCTAAGTAAAATTAAAACAGTAGTATATACACATCTGCAAGAACCATGAACCAATAAAATATTTACAATTCGGCACGATCTAAAGTGCTGGGTTGAAAGTACAAATCGGTGTTGCGATTGGAATTTTTTGGATTAACAGGAAAATGTGATTATAGTACTGTTCGTGTTCGCTAAATTGCAACGGTTTCGGCCTAGATTTATTTTTACAATATTTTTTACTATTATTTTGCAAAGACGATCGCCGATCGTATTTACTATCAGTCGGTAACGACGACCTGTAAGGTCTGGCCGTCGTTGCGCTAAAACTGGAAAAGTTTTCCCCGTCATCAATATCAGTCGGTTTTCTAATTGAATGATATTTGCCAGTAACTATGATATTTTCCGTCGCCGTGTCGAAATTTTAAACCATTTTCGATATCGTCTGATTCGAAGTAGTTTTTTGGTACCGTTTGGGATCTGTATTGTCGGATGGTAGAGTTAAGGCCCGAGTAGACATTTTCTTCCGTCGGATGGTCTTCTAAACTACTTCTACCTTTGAATGTGTGTGTTGTAGGCTATATTTACAGCAGTATGTTAGACCGTGTTAGTTTTGTTTTAGGTGGGCACACGCAAATTTCTTTAATGAACGGTTTAGCAATATACTGAGCGTGTTATTTGTATGTGCCCACTGTAAATTTTTTTACAATAATATGAGAGCGAAATGAATGACGATCTTCGACGACGACAGGCCACACCACAGGATTAGAATCAAGTGAGGTGGTTTGAAAATGTGCTGAGGACGGGAGTCTGTGTAGAAATACTAGTGTCAGTGATATGTACAGTGTGTCATCAAATAAAACGAGCTGAGCTCGTTTTATTTCAACGTGCTTAACCTAAACAATCTTAGCAGATTAGTTAGGTTAATACTATTCTACATCAGGCAAGTGTTAAGGTGCTAGTGCTCATCTGCAAATAGGTGCGAAAGGTGCGTAAGTGTGTTAAATCTGTTAATTCCTGGAATGATACAAATGAACTAATAGAAAAAATAGATTATTTACATGCAATGAGTATAACGGTAGTTTACATACTACTTTTATTGTCGAAAATTGGGGTAAGGGCTAGAGGAAGCACCACATTTATCCTCTATCTCACCTAACAGTGGGTGCCACAAAACAAAACGTAAAAGTGCGCATACTAATAATTCTTCCACTAAAAGTACATGACACAAACAACCACGTTTATAAGAAACGTAGTTGTCCGTTATAAATTTGAAGCAAAAAAACGTTGAACAACACAAAGGAATATTAAGCTTTCGGTGCAAATTTGTGGTCAAACATCTTTTCCAATGGCAGTGATATACAACGTGAAAGCTGTTTTGAAAATTAAATAAAAAAGTGGAAAAGCGCTGCCACCAAAAATACCCGTCTACTAAATTCAATTTTCCCGACTCGATCTCTTTTTCCGCAGGAACAAAATTATAATTTACAAAGCGCCAGAAACATTCCGTTTTTAAATCGCACGAAATAAAGAGATTATTTACAAAGTTTTTGGTGGCAGTCGCTCGTGTGGCTCGAAGTTATGCGGGTACAGTTTTTTTTACGATATAAAATTTGTTATAAGAGTCTTTTGTTCAAGTTTCAAAACAGTTAACACTCATATTCGATAACCGTAGCGGGTCGCCCGCGCTCCGGCCTGAAGGTGCAGTGCTACACTCTAGTTGGAGGTTGCAGCACCATGGCGGCGAGACGTACCTTCATCGCTTCCGGGCTGTGATGGCCTCGGCCACCTCTGGGCGTTGTTGTGTAAATTGCGTCGGCCGGAATTCCACCTGGCCCGGTTGAATTCTTCTCTATTTCAAGTTTTTCGCTGAAAACATTTGTAACAACAATTAATTCAATTCAATTTAAACTTATAATAATAATTACTGTAAACGCGTTAATTATTTATGTAAAAGTTCTCTAAAAACGAACTTTACGTATATAAACCTTGTAAAAGTTGTGTTACACAAACAAAACTTCATAATAAATAGAATGGTGATATAACGTGGAATGACTTTTTAAACTTTAAGATCAAAATTAAAAACAATTTTTTTACATTTTTTTAATTTGGTGTAAGATAAGCACACCGAGACTAGCGACCCGCTTATCGATACAACTGAGTTAGTCGCCAAAAATAAAGTAGCAAGAAAATTCTTGTAAGAAAACTTGACGCCTTGATTTCGTGTGTGATGTTCCAATTCCTTCTATTTCTATTGCTTTTTTTACTTTTTATTGTCTTTAGTGAGTTCGAGTTGTTTGATTATATTTTGCTGCCTAGTACGTTGGCTGATTTTGCTTTAGCTATCGATCTTATTTTAACTGGATTTAGTCACCACCACTTCTTACGTCTTCAGAATCTGGTTTGAAAACGAACTTAATTTTATTTTTTCTGTTGCAGATCCTTCTTTACTTATAGAATTTCTTTTTTGTATCGACGAATTGTGTTTGTCTCGTGGCGTTACACAGCATCAACTTTTTCTTTCAGCTTTTGAGGTTTTATCTGAAAAAGCCTTTCTTGTTTTTAGAACAAACAAAAGTTCTTTACGTTGGTGAAACGATGCTGCCGCTCTTTTGAAGTCAGAGTGTTTCCTTTGGGATTACGATGAACGCTTAATGGATACTATTCGTAGTCCTACGATGGAAGCTGACAAATTCATCGGTACTTACGATACCTCTTTTTTCAGCTATCGGAACCGGACTCAGAGCAAATGCAGCTCAAAGTCATTCACCGGAATCTAACAACGTTTTATCAACTTTAATTAGCGTTGGTTGTGATCACATCTATCTTGCAGTTAGTATCGTTAGGCAAACGTTTGGAGTCGAACAACAACTTTTGTAATTGTTTAACATCACATACTAGTGACAAAGTCATCTGTAACCTTTGCTAGTCAGAGTTGTGTTCGTTGTCGTTTCTAAACTGATAAGCCTTTATAGTCTGTTTGTTCTCTTCTTTCTAATTGTGTTCAATTTCTAGGATTATTAGGCCAACTACTGGTTTTTAAGTTTGATATCTAAAAGTTACTGCTTCTCCTCGTTGGCGTGCTGTGAAAGGTTTTTTCTTGCGTTTGAAAGTTAGTTGTACCAATGGATTAGCGCAAACAACTTATTCAGGATCAACAGATTACATCTGGCTGTGATTACCAAAGTGTTAGACGCACTTTGAAAGCTCGTCGCTGTCACTTTCACTGACCTCATATGAGATCTAAGATTGCTGAGTTCATACGCTACCATTCTACGTGTTCAAACTCACAACAAAACCATCTTATTAGGTCGGGGTCAAGAGGCAATGAAGTATCTCCCTAGAGAGTACTGAGCCTCGGGCGCATAGCTGAGGTATCCTATGGTTCTCATATGAAGCTTGATACAAAACCATCCGTTCGCAGTAAAAAACTTTATCGAGCTCGAGGTGACCCTGCTTTTACCAAACACGGCGAATCTAGACTGGGAAGTCAATAAACATCCCCCAATCCACAGTGAATCAGCACGCGCCAAAAATGAATGACCTGGGGTTAAAAGGTCTCTAGAATGCGATCTCTGGATACCAGGCGCTCTCCAGAGTATATAACCTTATCCAGTAAGAGGCTCTGCTAGATGGACAGTCTTATTCTCAATATGAATCCTTCAAAAACAAATATAAATAAAAGCAAAATGGAGAAAGGAAACACCTCAAACTCAAAACCCAAACCTAAGGCAAAGGAGGCTGGCAAAAGCAGCGCCTCAGGGCCAGAAGGTGGAGTAGAGAAACTGGTCAAAAAGACCGTCCGCCTAAATGTAGGTCAAAATAAGACCAGATAGTGTGGCGCAGCCTTCAAAAGATACAAATAGTTACTGAATGCAGGATACACTAAAACCAAAGCTAGGAAACTTGTTCTCCTGAAGAAAAAAGAATTCATCGTTCCTAAGCCGGAAGGCAGCGGTACCCAAACTCCGGTGCAAAAAAGACCAAAGTCCCAGGACGAAAGTGCGAGGGTTGTAAAAAAAACAAAAGCAAAAGACGGTCGCTCCCGCTGCCTAACCAAAAAAAACCGGAGGCTAGGAGACAGAAAGACGTCGTATATAAATGTGCCTTAGACTTACTAAGAATCAAAATGGCGGTGATGTCCAGGAGATTTCCAAGAAAACTCTTCACCACTGCCCAGATGGACTAAATCTGCTTGGCCATCATAAACACTGGAGGAAAGGTACAATAAAACCATTAAACCTAAGTTCTTCACCTCTGTGTATAAGGCGGGCTACCTAATGCTTTCATGCAAGGACAACGCCACAGTTGAATGGCTCAAAGCAGTGGCAGTTAATCTACACCCTTGGGAACGTTCAGAGCTGTAGGCTACCAACGCGGCAGATATACTTCAGAGTAGTATCTTACTGGAATTTTTCCCCAACTCCTTTGATATGTCGGCGGAGAGGAAATTACATCGTGCTGATGGAGTCAACACCTCAACATGAAAAGTAATAAGAAAGGAGGCGAGGGGTACATCAGCACTTCTAATCTTCTCAATCGACCAAAATTCAGGTCAAACGGTAGAATATTTAAGAAATAAACTGTTCTACGGATTCAAAGAGGTGCCTATCAAAGAATGAAACCTCATGAACCACCACTGGAGGAAGAATCAGTAGTACCTCAGGATACAACTACCATAGAAGTGGCGGAGGAAAGTGGTACTTTACCTCCCTCATTCACATCCTAACCATGGAGTGCGTGCAGGTGAAACCTTCACCACGCGAAGTCTGCTGCCGCCTTATACCACAGGTTTGCCCAATGAGGGACGAGTTTATGGACTAGGTACCAAGAACGGTGAGCTGATTTATGATAGATCTGCTTTGGTACCGAGGGCACCCATTCTGATCAATAAAACCATTAATACACTGACTCTATAAGAATTCACAGATGCTGATACAGCCACCATAATGGCAGAGATAAGTGTCCCTGGAAGAAAAAAGGAGGTAATCTTGACCTCGGCATATTTCCCTGTAGAAGAACCAGACACAGTAAAACGACTCATCAACTACTGCAAAGCCAACGGGAAACTTCTAATCCTTGGGGTGGACGCCAATGCCCACAACACCGCCTAGGGAAACAACGATACCAACGACCGAGGTGAGTCACTTTATGAGTATTTACTAACTACTAATATGGTGGTGGTTAATAAGGGCAATCGCCCAACGTTTATAAACGCTATGACGCAAGAGGTTCTAGGCTTAACCTTAGTGTTTAGGGGGGCTTCAAATCTAATAATGGATTGGGAAGTGTCAGAAGAAGCATCCCTCTCCGGTCACTGTTTGATCATGTTCAAGATGGGGGCTTGTTGCATGACCAACCAAACATATAGGGTTCCTAAAAAGACCAATTGGGAAAAATACAGAAGTATCTTACATGATGGCATGAAGGAAATACAAAACCAAATAAGTTAAATAAACGACTTGGAAAAAACTGTCCTCTCAAAACCAAAAGGACTAAAACCAAAGTACCCTGGTGAAACATTGAGCTGAGCAAATTGCATAGCAAAGCCAGAAAGGAGTTTAACAAATCAAAGAGAACACACAACTAGGAAGAGTACCGTAAGGCTCTTACCAAGTTCAATGTGATACTTCGTAAATCAAAGAAAAGTTCTTAGAGGACGTTCTGTGAGAACTTTGTTGAAGTACCTGTCGCAAGCAGAGTGCAGAAGGCTCTATCAAGAGGCAACCAAGGTAACATAGGTGCACTCAAACGTAAAGATGGCACCTTAACGTCAACCTTTCAGGAAACGGTGGAGGTTTTGATTAAAAAACATTTTCCAGGGTGTATAGCAGCTGGAGAAACAAGGGTGTACAAAGGACCCATAAGGAGTAGAACTCTACTCAAACGGGAATGTCCTCTTGTTAATAACTTTTGCATCGCCTGAAAAGATTAAGTAAGTCATAGGAACCTTTAAACCTTTCAAGGCTCCTGGCCTCGATAGAGTATTTTCGGTATTCATTCAACGAGGGCAGGACATCTTGCTAGAAACATTGATCTTAATATTCAGATCCAGTTTGTTATACGGCTATGTTCCTCAACCATGGAGGAAAGTAAAAGTCATAATTCCTACATAAGGGAGGTGTAAAACCCCTAAATGATCCAAAGCTATATCGTCCAATAAATCGCTCATCGTGTATGCTTAAAACAATAGAGGAGCTGGTGGACCAATATATTAGAATAGAGATTTTAACAGTCAAACCTTTTCATCAATACCAATTTGTCTATTAGTAAGGCAAATCAACGATATCAGCTTTACACCAAATTGCACAAACCATAGAAAAAGAGAAACCACATGAGTCAAAGGAAATAGCCCTATGAGTCACCACCCATGAGGTAGGCACTACGAGGGACTGTCCACAAGGGGAATTATATCTCCACTGCTGTGGTCGTTGGTAGTGGATGAACTACTAAACGATCTGACTAGAGAAGGGTACAACGTTTTAGGCTATGCTGACGACATAACAATAACAGTGAGGGGCAAGCATGACTCCATCGTAGAGGAAAGAATACAAAATGCCATCGACCTAACACGTAACTGGAGCATAACCCAAATAACCCACCCAAATAAAACCACCATCGTTCCTTTTACTAAACGAAAGAATTTAAATATCTCCAGTATTCGGTTAAATAAAACTACCATTCCCTTTTCCAAGGAGGTTAAATACTTTAGGGTGACACTCGACCAAAAACTAATGTAAAAAAGTCACCCGTCACAAAAGTATAAAAACTTTATGGTCTTGTCGCCAAATGGTTGGCAAAACGTGGGGTTTGAATCCCAGCATAACCTATTGGATCTGCACACAGGTCGTTAGACCTGGAATTTTCTATGCGTCTGCAGTTTGGTAAAGACGCGTAGTAGTAGTAGGAGTGGTAGTTTTGCTTAAGATTCTACTAAATATCTTTGACTTTTTTTTCTTTAACCATCTTACTATGAGACGGACTACCTTTCTATGTCTATAAAGTTACTTCCGCTTAGTCGGCAATTTTGAGATTGGTAAGTCACTAGTAGAACTCTCACTTTGGGTTTGGTTAAGTTTTTTTTTTATTTTGGGTTTCCTAATTGGTACGCATTAGATCTATAACTAACTGATATCTTTTTCTTCTCTTTTTTAAATATATGTTGGGCGGTTGGTTCGGTATTGAAAGGTTGGTCACTCCCTTTCGTTTTTTCTACGGAGAGAAGAACGAAACAGACATCTTGTCTTATCATTTTCCGTCTGTCTCAATTTTTCTTTTCTGGTTTTTATTACTTTTCATATTGTTCTTCTTCTTGACTGGTTGATCACATGTATCAACATATCTTTTTTTTTCTCCTGAAGGATCGGCACCGTAGGATGGTGTCTTGTTTTGTTTTTCTGTTGGGAGTAGAACAAATCAGCATTAACATCAAATTTATCTTTTTTGCTATATCTATCTAATTTTTTTCAATTTCTTATTTTTTTCTTCTTGGATCTTAAGTGTTCACTGCAACTAGCTGTCCTTTCTTTTTGTTTAGCTTTTTGAAACTTTATGGTTGTGTCACAGATGTCAATGCAGCAGCTGCAAAAGCTCATCGAGGCAATTGGAGTAAACGCGCTTCCAGGAAACATAGCAACGGGATCACTAACGAGATGCAAAACACGGTTTAATAGGAAAACCGACGTCCACGCTTTCATCGATGCCGTATTCATATTTAAGGAATGCGAAGCCGTCTCCGATGAGAATGCACTGAAGGGACTCCCGATGCTGCTAGAAGAGCCCGCGTTAACATGGTCACAAGGCGTAAAAGATACTACTCCTACATGGGCTCGAGCGGTGCAAACACTTAAAGCCACGTACGCCGTACGGCTCCGATCAACCCACGCACGTGCTCCTTAGAGAATTCTTCTCTAAAGAACAAAAAGAGAACCAGGTTGCACAACTTTTTATTGCGGAAAAACGTGCTAACATTGCGAAGATTCCACAAACAACACGACCTGTCGAAGAATTCCAAGTAGATATGCTCTACGCCACTCTGACCCGAAAAACAAGAAAGCCAGTCAACCGCACAAAATTCAGCACGTTTCAAGAACTCCTAAACGAATTCCGCAAGCTAGAGCATCTTTCGAAACCAGAAACAAAGAGCCAACCTCAAGGAAATGGGACGGGCAAGAAGCCGAGGTGTGCGTACTGCCGAATACCGGGACATTCAAAGGACGAATCCCGGAAGAAGGCCAAGGCCAAAGTGTGAGACCGGTAGTAACAATTCGCGTCGGTAACTCTGTTGGTGGTGCGTACCTCGACACCGGGGCAAAACAAAGTGTCGCGGGCAGGGCATTGTACGAACACTTGCAGAGACGAAATTGTGTGTTTAGCCCGCAGGACGCAAACGTGATACTCGCAGACGGTGAAGTACGCCCCCAACAAGTGCTAAAAACTATAGTGGATGTGAGGCTCCTAGACCGTGTGATAAAGACAAACTTCATTGTATTACCAAGTGTTCAAAATAGAACCCTCCTAGGAATAGATTTTATGCGCCGAGCTAAACTCATTCTAGATACCGCTGTCAACCAATAGAGTTTTGCTGACAAAACAGAAGAATGGTACGCCTTTAGACCTAAACCTACCCTTAGTTTTCTGTCAAAACCATACCAGCTGGCCCAGATCAATCTAGACACCTACCGGCCAACTCCGATCCGGCCCAAACCGGCGCCCAACAATCCCAGGACACAATCACAACAGAGGCACACCTTGTTCGGTTTCGAGACACCTCTACGAAGAACAGCACCAGCTCCACGGACACGGCGAGAACGATCGACAAAATATTTGCGGACACCCTCTCACCGTTCGCGGAGCCACAGCCTCTTCTGAGCGGAGTAATATTTCCGCATTCACCAAAGAAAAAAGGGCCACGAATAGTCGATGTGCAAATGATAGATGTAGAGGACCTCACTCCAAGGGCCGACGAAACCACCACCCTCAGTCAGGTCAACAAGGCCAGGCTTGCCACTCTCCTGCAGAACACGCTGGCACCTTCGCAGCAGGGGAAGAGGCCACGCCTTACGCCAAACATCGGATTGACACCAGCGACCAACTCCCACTGGCTACGCCGCCATATCGGATGCCTCCCGCAAAACAGGAAAAACTAAAGAGCGAGATCGACAAGATGCTCCTCGAAGGAATCATCGAAGAATGCGAGTCCGCCTGTGCTGTTCCAGTGGTAATGGTTCCAAAGCCGAATGGAGAAGTAAGAGTCTGCGTCGATTACCGAAGGTTGAACAGCATTACCACCGCCGACCATTATCCTCTTCCGCGGATGGATGATCTCCTCCACGCTGCCAAAGTCACCGTCATTACCCCGTTTGGGCTGTACCGCTTCAATCGTATACCCTTTGGACTACGAAATACTGCAGCAACCTTCCAACAGTTAATCGATCGTTTTCGCGCGGGATTGGCAGGTGTAACAGTTTTAGCATACCTAGATGACATTATTGTTCTGTCGGAATCACGAGATAAACATTTTAAAGACTTGGATACAGTGCTATCGCGATTAAATACTTTCAAACTCAAACTACGGAGAGGCAAATGCGTGTTTTTCGGCGAAAGTGTACATTACCTTGGTTACATTCTGACAACCAACAGCCTACATGTCAACCCGGAAATGGTCGCGGCCATCGCCAACTTGCCGGAACCCCGCGACACGAAACGCCTTCTATCATTTCTGCAAATGTGCTTATGGTACAAAAGCTTCATAGAAGGTTATGCCGCCATCTCGCGTCCACTATCGGCACTCCTAAAGAAAAACGCGGAGTGGAAATGGGGAAAAGAGCAACGTCCGGTTGAATATGCGAGTCGTCTCCTCACCCCTGCCGAAAGAAACTACAGCTCTACTGAACGAGAAGCACTAGCCGTAGTTGGAGCAGTAGGAAAATTCCGGGGGTACATTGAAGGACGTCCAATAACGCTCCTTACGGACCAACAACCCCTCAAATGGCTAATGTCCCTAAATAGGCGCCCTATCCAAACCACCGTGTGGACCACATGAAGTTCTCGCATGCAAAATATGTATCGTGTCCATTGACGTTCCTCGCAGGTCCGGGAGAACCAAGTGAAAGACGGAGAAATAGAGAAGATTATAAAAAGCTTCGAAACCAACGAAGCAGATCTCAGAAGTTGGACGTCCAAGGGATACTTAACGAGCCAAGGTGTCTTGTACAGATACGCACCAGAGTCGGATTCAGAAAACGCACACGAAATAGTCCTACAGCATGAATGGAAGACCGTCCTAACCGACCACCACGACGCTCCCACAGCGGGACACTACGGAGCTGAAAGAACATACCAAAAAGTAGCAGAAAGTATTACTGGACCGGCATGCGTCGCTTTATTGCAGACTATATGAAAACTTGTTCTGAGTGCCAAAAATACAAACCAACAAACTTGAAACCCGCCGGCCTTCTCCAAACGCCAGCATCCATGAGGCGTTTTGAACAACTGGCAATAGACCTGTTCGGACCTCTGGTCACCGGTGGATATTCATCGTTGAAGATGTCACCTCCAAATGGGTAGAATTATTCCCGCTCGAGCGAGCTGATGCTACCACGTGCGCCCAGACACTTATCAACGAGGTTTTCCTGCGATTCGGAACATCACGCCGCCTCCTAAGCGGCAACGGTACGCAGTTCGTAAGCGCCGTAATGCAGCATGTGACCTACTGCCTAGGGATCAAACAAGTGCTCACTCCCATGTACCACCCGCAAGCAAATCCCGTAAAACGGAGAAACAGGGATTTAAGAACACAGTTGGCAATACTAACTAAACAGCAACAAACAGCCTGGTCCATGTTTCTATCAGCGATTCGCTTCGCCATGAACACAACCAAAAGCGAGTCCACCCAAACAACAGCCGCTTACTTAACGTTTGGTAGAGAACTCAGAACGACGGACGACGTCACTCGCGACCAAAGGTCCATAATACAATCCGACAACTTCATTTCGAAAATCACTCCGTTCCTAATGCAGCTAATCGAAAGTATCCGAGAAGTCCGATTGCAACAAGAAGGGAAACAAGAACAACGAAAGAAATACGCGGATAAAACCCGCCGGGAGGCACCCGACTACCAGCCTGGAGACCTGGTCCTCATCAAAACGCACATCCTAAGCAATAAAGAAAAGGGAACAACAAGCAAACTCGTACCCCGCCGAGATGGCCCGTACCGAGTGCTACAGAAAAAGTCACCCACGACGTACGAAATAACCCATAAAGAAGGTGGTGAGCGAGTGGGAACCTACCACACATCGGCCATCACTCCATATTATGGTAACCCGAAAGAAGTGCCCAATGCACCAATCAGGAAAAGGGGACGACCGAGAAAAGTCAACCCTGACACACCGAATCCTGAATCCTCGTCGGGACGTCATAAGAATTCAGAGGGGGAGTTTGTAACAGACCCATAAAATGCCTGCCAGTCAGACACCCACAACACACGCAGTACATGCGTCCCTCACCAGACCTGGGCCACACGAAACGCTCATAGATAAAAACACAATCGAACTAGTTTATAAGTGCAGCCACCTGGCTCAACGATCAACGACTAAGACGGCTTCATTCCGTAAGAACTTTTTAGGCAATACGGTTCTTCTATTAAAACCACCTCAACACGTGATCACCAGGTGTCGCTTCAAGGCTGACGTCCCGGACATCCTCAGGTGACGCTAACCAGCCGCGGTAACGTAACGCTAGTGTTAGTGCTCGTGGTAACTTAAACTTAAGACCTTCTTCCCGTACGACTTTTGAACTCTTTCAGTTTTACTGTCTTAAATACCTCAGCTTGTAAATATTTCTAGTGTTAGTATAAGTTTGTAACTTTTGTAAATAGTAGTGTTGATAGCAGAATCAAACTTCTACCGCCAGCCTTACAAAAATTGAAAATAATTATTTTTTTTAAATTGTTAGTTTGTAATTTTGCTTAGTTCTTTCTCTCTCAACCCATAATTTGATAAACCCAATTTTTGTTCTTTTTCTTTCTTCCTGTAGTCCTTTCCTTCCATCCTTATATTTTTTTGTACCTCTCTTTCTACTGGGGTCATATATTTATCTATAAATATCCTTGTGCCTCTTAACGTCTCTGTCAGAACTGAAGCACCACTTCCAGATATCAGTTGGGTCGTTGGACAGTTTTCTGGGAATGCAGATCGACGGACGTAGCGATGGAATTTTACTATTTCAGCGTGAACGTTGTGGCATGTGTGATGTAAACTCTACATCGACACCGTCCGAACACTAGGCAGTAGAAGCAATACGTAGAATGAGCCTCAGAGAAAAGTATTTGAAGACTATACGCCGTACAGACCAGAGGTCGGGAGCTTGGTGCAGCAACATGCTTACGACGTTCACAGATTCTGATTACGGAGGTTGTAGCAAAACAGGTTGATCAACTACAGGCGTTCTGGTTGTTTGCGGTGACACTTCGGTAGTATAGACAAGTCAACGGCAGCATTTGGTGGTAATGCCAACTACAGAGGCAGAGATCGTAGCTGCAAGTAAAGGTACAAAAGAAACGATGTGTCTGAAACGACTTTGTTACGTACGAAATTTGTATTACGTACGACTATGTATATTGACTTGAAATTAGATTCTGGTTTTGACGCCCTCTACCGATCGTTTTCTCGTGGTTGTCATTTGGCGGAAAATCGTGATGCTGGCAATTGCATAAAATGGCCTGGACGTGTTGAATAATTTCTTTATCCAATGCCATCCGGAATAATGGAAATTCAATTGTAATTACATTAATTATATAAAATATTTGAGGCGTTACAGGGTAAGCTATTGCTGTCGTTTATTAAAATTCGTTCGTAATTCCTTTTTCATTTAACGGCCATTTTTCCTCCACTTCGAGCACATGTACGTTTTCGATAAAGGGGATAGTGAATAGTAATTGTTACTAAGCAATCACGTTACCGCACACATACGCTTTCGGAAGGCGGTTTCCACGCCACGAAAACGAGGTCTCGATAAGCCTTACCGTGGGAGATATTACTACATGTGTATGACTCGACTGGGTTATCAGCCACCTGTTATACGTTACTATTTATCTGATTCGATACACAGAAGTACTCTTTAATACCAAAGGCAGACGTTGATTGTGTTATCAGCCACCTGTTCTGATTCGCTGCGCACAGTAGTCGATACACCGGTTTTTATACATATTTAATGAATTATTAATACTAATTGTTTTAGCTTAATATTCTTTGTGAGTTGGTGTGTGACACGATTCGTGGTTAATGTTTATTACAGGCCACTGAAGGGGAAAAACGTTTTTCTTCGTGCTAGTGGAAGCTGAACTTCGGGTGAGTTATTTTAATTAATTTTTGGTGTATATCGTTGTCACGAAAAACTACTCACAAAACTTTGATTCATATTAACGTTCGTAAATATATATAATGTGTAGCTACCAATAAGGTAACTGTAATCATTCATTTTACTGTATCGCATACTGTATGTGGGTGAAGAATATTTACTTCGATTTACTTTAAAGGTGTGTTGTGTGTTGTCGATACTGTAGGCATTCACGTACTGAATCTTCTATATAATTCTATAAATTTACTTGTTACGAAATCAAAGTTTACTACCGTTGTTAATGCTTATTGTTAATTCTCCTAGTATTTAGGATTTCCGAATTCGATGTATAACGATTATTCTGCTACTCTAATTTAAAACTGTGATATTTGTTAACTATAATCTAAAAGTGATTAAATTTGTTAATTTTCTCTCTTATGGTTATTGTTCCCTACGAACTAATTTGGGCTACTCGATCAGCCGAGTATAAGAATTACGAACCTTCGATTACGTTACAAGTTTACACCGTTCTGTCGTGAGCGAAACAGAAGCATTACGTTGGATCAGCTCTGGCGCCCTTAAGCATATTTCCTTTTTTTTGAACCCCCCCTACTCCCGACTATTGTGAGTTGGCCGTGCAAGGTTCGTAAAACCAAAAGCTTGTAACAACTTGTGTCGGTTATAAGTGGAAATTAACAGTGCAATTGCGGTGAAATTAAACAAGAATCAATTATGCAACATATTGATGGCAAACGTCAGCTGGCGGATGTGTTTACTAAACCACTCCATTGGGCTCGATTTACAACATTGCGAGATCGTCTGGGACTGACTAACCGACTACACCACGACCCTTTCTACTGGTGCCGCATCTAGTTTCCTGTTATGGAACAGAAAAGGAACAGTTCCCGATGTGTTTGAACACTTTGAGACGATGGTTAAATGAGATGGAATGTTCTTGAAGCAGATAACGTAAAAATATAAAAAGTATCCGAAGGAAGTGAAATCTAATCGAACGATTTATCTGCGGACAGTGTTAATAAATATCGAGTAATAGTCATATACAAATTAATTGTAAAATGTTTATCTTAAACATAGTTATTACATAAATTAGTTACAATATGTTCACATTGTGATGTTCAAAGTGAAATAATTCTTCAGAAATAATTTTAAAAACGTCAAGAATTTACGGTATTCCGGCACACGTATGCAAAAACTCAAATTTTATTCGTTTTGCTTGAATTTTTAAATATTATTATTCTTAGAATTTGTAAGAGTAATTCCAATATCATTTTGAAGCTTTTACATTAGTTCTTTGACTTTGAGAAACTTGATTTATCTATAGAACGTTCGTCTTTAAGATATTACCAATATTGCCAATTTGCGAAATTTATTTTAATGCATTCAACGACGTATTTGGCAAACTTTTCGTAACTATTCCAAATTGGACTTGAAAAATTACGACGCAATTATGAATATGATATTAAAACGTTTCAGTTACATACATACTCACTATTGGCATCGTCGAAACTGCTGAGATAACCATCGCAGTAAAAGCTTTCATAGTTAGATAATATGCAATATAAATGCTAATGCAAAAAAATTACACTTAATTTTTATTAGTTTAAAATTTAATCAATTGCAAACGTTATCGAGCAAAATATAATTTTGAGTTGAAGTCGTCGATACTTGCACAAAAAACGACAAAAAAGTATATGCTTTAGTTAACTAAAGCAAACTCAATTTTACGACCCAATCTGTTAAAACGTTTGTCTTTATTCCGTTTTTACGCGATTCGCCAAATTACCAAATATCTAATTTATACTTTACCAAAACGAATTTTCCATTACTGGCATCAAATTTTCCTCGTTCTGTCTTTGAATATCTCATATTTACATCACTGACAATAACATAAATTGCCCCAGGCATGTTTATATTGCCACTGTTCCATTTTATCATTTCTATTTTGATAAGAAAACAAAAGAATTTTTATTGTCTTTTGTGAAACCTCGGCGAGTGCTGATTTTTTTAAATATGCGATAAGTTCGCTCTTAATTTTACTTTTGTGTTTCACTCAGTTCGTGATAAAATTTTATACTTGTGATAAAGTGAAAATATTTCGTTTGCGGTAAAGCAACAGGAAGAATGTCGAAGGAATGCCTTTTGCGACTTTTTCCAACCGAATTTTGTTACAAACTACTAATTGAATTTTTGAACTTTTAACCTAAAATTAATTTTAACTTTAGTTCTGCATTTGTTCCAAAAAAAATCGAATAAAAACAAAATTTAGTTTTAAGTGATTATGCTGTGTTCGTGTCAAACAAATCGAAAAAAAGCGAGAGAAACTTTAACGACGAATGCTAAGTAATTTACAGTGTAGTATAATGTTTGAACGTGTATTCCCAATTATTATTAATTGTTATAAGTGAGAACTAATTAATCAATTAAATAGAAACTTGTACGATAATGTAAAGCGTTTAATCTAATGCTTTCATAGATACGTTACTAATATTAATTTTCTTAGTAATTGCACCTTGATAAAAATCCACTTAAATTTTAGTCTTCCTTCTACATCGATTTTCTATTTTTAATCATTTTGCCTAAAACTCTTACAGTTTATAAGAAAGAGTAACAAAAGTTCGTTAAGCTACCCAATGCTACAAAATCTAAGAAAAATAGTCTGATTCCGTTTACAAAAAACTGCATCACACACAACATGGTCCTTCGAACCGGATAATCTAATTTAAACCAATTACAACCAAAATTAAGAACGTAAATTTAAATCGACAAATTATTTCTATTGAGAAAATGTTAAAAGAATTTATGTTAAAAATGTTTTGATATAGGCTGCGTACTGTATGAATTTCGTCCCGGAACGCCTTCTTTTTACATTCAGAATATCAACTGTATCATTTTTTCTTTTTTTGACATATGCAAATTAATAAAAAAACTTTTCCGATTGATATAAAGATTGTACTTAAAACAAAGTCTTTGCGCTCAGTAAGATCTTTATTTGTAAATATTCGTTTTCATTCACGTTATTAATAGGTGCATGGATTTTACTTCATATGTGGTGTTTGTGAGAGTTTCTTTGGAGTACTTCTATTTTTGTGACGTGATTTGATTTTTCCGTAATTATCGTAGCAACTTGGGTCACCGCCACGTGTCTGCCGTTTTTGGATTGGTGCATGTCGAGTCTATTAATAACATCGAGTCAATAACTTGGAACACCTACGATTGTGGTCATTAGTTACTTACACTAATGGCCAGGCGTAATTTGAGGTCAAATCGAAGTATTTGGGCAATGGACGACAGTCATTTGGAAGCTTGGTGTATTCGGGTTCATAAAGTTCATTGATTGAACGAAACATTTATATGTGACATCAATTTATACCTAATTTCTCTTTTTCTTCCAACTTTTAGTATATAAGTTTAACTTTATTTGTTGCCTCAGCTTACTGTTACGTGCATAAATTTAAATAATGCACTACCCTGTATATTGGTTTAATTAAAAATTACTTTTCTATTTCTCGACGCCATCTATCGGGCTCGTTGGTCTCTTCGTATTGAGTAGACGATATCCGGTGAGATACCGGCATTTTGACTTTAACATCGTTCATGTTATAACCTCTGTCTGCGTGAATTAAAAATCGTTTTCTCAAAACATCCACGTGTTGGGACACGATGGGTAATAGAAGTCTTCTTAATTAACTAATTTAATCCACGCAGGGTAAGTGGCTTTTGTTCTTTCTTTGATTAAAGGTAATTTTTATGTCTTTTCGTTAGCGCCATGTGCTACCTCCTAAATATGGGTATTCTTTTAAAATCTACAAGGGAAAATTATAATTTCATTACGATCGTAAAGTATTCGAGTCTTCACCGGCCGTTCCACCACGATCTGGCACATGTTTCTAGTCGATACCGAATTAGGAGGGATTAACATCGACAAATACTTTCATGGGACGATTATAACTATCTATAAGGCCTACGGTTAAAACTAAATAAACCGAAGACAATCACATTTTTGCGAGATTTTACTCATACGACAAACACCTGCGAAACCAACTGTCATCGAAGGTGTACAACAGCATTCGACAACCGGGTTATATTATATGTACTTTCTTTAACAATAAGTAACCATTTTTGTAGATCTTGATTTCGTGAGGCATTGGTTTGACACGATTTGCGACTCAAATTGATTTCAGACTCGCTTGCCGGGGAAAGCGCTTTCTTCGACCAAGTAGAAGTTCCTGTGTTATGGGTAAGTTGTTTTACTTATTTGTTCGTTGTCAGAAAGGTCACTCACGAAACTTGTGCTAATATTAATTCCGTACTTATTAACGTTGTTGTATTACCATTTAGGTAGTAATTTTGCTTATTTTGTATTGCGCATGCTGTGTACAACCAATAATTATTACGATAGTTTAATATTAATTCAGTAATTATTATCACTGTGTTATTGTCAGTAATGCCGTGTTATTAATTATTTCGTGTATTTCGCATACTGTATACAAACAATATTTACTATGAACTATTCTTCGCTGGTCATTTCAACGTAACTTACTTATGTATTGTGTGTTGCCGATACTACTGGCATTTCTGTAATGAGAATTCGATATACCTGTGATAATCATCAACGATTCTAAATCAAAGTTGTTATTGTGGTTACTTGTTCTTTTATGACAACATACCTTTCTCTTTAGATCGTCGTTATCTAATAACAAACGTTGGCTACTCGAACAGCCGAGTATAAGGATTACGAACCTTCAATTGAGTTACAAGTTTGCACCGTCTGTCGTGAGCGAGACAGAAGTTACTTTGGATCAGCTCTGACGCCCTTAATCATATTTTTTGTGTTATTTGTGAACCTCCCCTATCTCCGACTATTGTGAGTTGGCCGTGCAAGGTTCGTAAAACCAAAAGCTTGTAACATTACAAATTGCTTCGTGCATTACTCTTACTACCTTACATTCTATTTACATTTACATTCTATTTACATTTTTTTTTAAATACATTTCATTATCCCTCCTCTCCTCTTAACTTTTTCCTTCTTCTCCATACTTCATCCATCCACTCGCTCCATTTCCGTTTTCGTCTAAGATTTCCTCTATTTTCATAACCTCTTCTCTTAATTAACTGCATTTCTCTCTCATGTGGTTTTTTCAGTATTTGTTACTTAACTCCTCGTTCCCACATCTGAACCGTGCTATCATTTTTTTCTTTTTGTTGCTTTTATTCCCTATGACCTTTAAATATTTTGGCACTCCTTCAATCTTGATATCCTTATAACTCTTATTATATCTGCTCTCTTTTATCCTTGTTTATCTTTCTTGTTTTTCGATGTCCCTATCTCTTCTTATTATTTCTTCCCTTACCCCTACTCCCTTCTCTCTTAATCCCTCCACTTCCACCCGTTTCTTTTGTAATACTCTTCTCTGCCGTTTTGCCTGTACTTTACTTTTCCTCCCTTTATCTCTTTCCAACATTCTTGCAGTATTTTGCATTATTTCCCTAAGTTTTTCCTCGTATTTTATGACCCTTTTTCCTGTCTCTACTCTTATTTTGGCTACCTGTACCTCCTCTCTCACAATATATCCCGGTGTATGTCTGTCCAGTCCCAAAACACATCTCCAGTATTTTTCCTGTAGCCCTCCACTCCTCCCAGCCCTATATTACCGCCCCCATTATTAACTTTTCAAACAATAACTTTATTTTTTCTATATCCATCTCAAATACCCTTTCCCCCACACTCCACACTTGTCCTATTAACCTGTTTCCTTTCCTCACTCTTTCCTTTATGTGTTCTCCCTCCTTATTATCCTGCTTCATTGTGTAGCCCAGGTATGTAAATTCCTTCACTTGTTCCACTTCCTCATCCCTTCATTTCCACTTTTCTCTTTTTTTTTCCCTCCTTTTCTAAATACCATTATTTTTGTTTTCTCCGTGTTCACTTCCATTTCTTTTTTTCATGAATTTTTCCAGCGTTTTCATCATCTCTTTCATTTCCTTTCCCTTTTTAGCCACCAACACTATCCCTCCTGTCTGTTGCCTTCTCAATGTCTCCACCAAATCCCCTGTATATACTGCAAACAGGCTTGGGCTCAGTGAGCATCCCTGTCTCAACCCTCTCTTTGTTATGAATTTCTCGCTCTCTTTCCCATTCACTTTAACCCTGCTCCTCGTTTCTTCGTAGATTTCTTCTATTCTTTCTATTAATTTTTAATTGATTTTTTTCTTTTCATGTATTCCCACAGTTCTTCCCTGTTAACTTTGTCAAAAGCGGCTTTTAGATCTACGAATAGTGTCACCATTTTCCCTCTTCCCTCTTTTTTTCTAGCTCTCTATTCGCCAAATGTTTCAGTGTATATATGTTGTCTATTGCTCTTCTTCCTTTTTCTGAATCTCGTTTGCCCGTCTGGTACCAAACTTCTTTCCTCTATTTCCTTCTGTAGTCTTCCTTGTAGTACACTTTTAGTAATTTTAGGAGACGATTCAGGTATGCCATTAACTATTAGCATAAATGGACAATAGTAAGTATTTCTTTTACTATCTATTAATTTGTGTAATTGTCGAATGTAAATACGCACGACTTAGATATATGTGTTATTGCGACTAATGCATGCAGGTTTATATGTGTCATTACGGGTTAAACTTATACTAAGCGTTTTTATTCTTTGCTTACCTATTAAGTTATACTTTCTGATTGTAATACGATAATTATTTAAACAAAGTGTTGTCCAATTTAACGGAGCTGCAATATCATCATTATCTGTGATATTTATTAACGAACTCTCAATCACTCATATCTGTTTTTTTAACCTAATTTCTTTCTCTATGTTGAAATAAGTATATTTTTTGTTACAATTGTGTTTTAAAATTTGTTTACCTTCATTGTTCGACAGATGTAAACTCCTTGACCAAGAGGGCGTTAAAATTTTTGAACCAAACTTGGCAGAAATATTTAACTAGAAAAAGGTAGTAATTAATTAAAATTTAATTCAAAATAATCTAGTAGCCATGGAAAATTTGACATTTTACTTGTTACAATCGAAATGATCGGGTATATTTTTTAAGAGATTAAGTCGATTTCGGTATTGTTTTTGGTTGCAATTCTTTTGTTTTTGTGTTCTTCTTGCGTTTTCAGGCTGCCATTATGTCTAGAGTGCGGCAACGCATTATTAGCTTACGTGAATGTGGTTTTTCATGTTAACCGTCTTAACCGTCACCAATCCTCTGTAGTGCGGTGATATCAAGCATGGTGTAGAAAAGGTCTGGAACGTCGTAGACGAGAAAGTGGACGGCCAAGACAGAGAAACTTGGTCGAAAACCGCCATCTTCAATTCTTTGTACAGTTTACCGTCGTATTAGAGCTTTTGGTTTGCAGTCCTATGGACCACATCTTGTGGTTTTGCTCACGGCTTATTATTAACAGCACCTTTAGTGTCTCCGAACGAACGATTCTACGAGTACGCTAGGTATAGCGCCCGTTTTTTTTGTAGTAGCATTCTCAACCACGCCAACTCATAGTTAACCATAATTATTACCAGTAGGACCAAAAAAAAATTGGTAACAACTCACCGTTTTCCTTTAATGAAAATAAAGTATCTTGGTTTGTGTATCTCATATTATCGTTATTAATTCTTAACTGATTTTTATGTTTTTTACTGCATTTGGGCGGTTGGTTGGGCAATAGGGTAAGTCACTCGGGGTCGGCTATCTAAAGAGAGGTAGACGAACCGTACAACACTATCGAACTCTCTTTTCTCTTTCTGTCTTCCTGGTTTTCTTTCTTTTCTTTCGATCTGTCACCATGAGTGGGAGTTGGTTGTCTTTGACCCGGTAACCTCAAGCTCTAGACCAGTCAAAGGCAGGGGTGACCAATTCTGTTTAACCGGCGCATAAAATGTTGTGGTTGTATAGCAGGCACAACTTTCGGCTACAGTCGAAAAATTGCGGGCTGTAGTCTTTTTTATTTTGGACTTTAAGCCAAAATTTTTTTTTATCTACTTTCAGAGTGGGGGGATTTCCTGATTCTTGTTCTCTCTGGTCGTAAATCAAATTCCTTTCTGGGTGAGAAGAAGACTATTGTGGGCAAACGAGTACTGGTTGCGGTAACGTGCGCTTGTGTGGACTAACGTTGGGAGGCCCAACGACGCGCTTTGACATCTTGTCGCAAGGCCTTGAGGTGTAGTTAGGACTTCGACGCCACACAATCGTCCGGAACTTTAACGAGGAAACCTTAGACTTGCGATAAGATTGTGTAGCACTGTTTTTCGGGTGTTACCGCGTGTATGTGCGGTAAGAATTACATCGGACAATCAGGAAGGAGCTTTCAGTGCAGGGTTAAAGAACACCAACGAGACGCTCAACTCAGACGCACGTAACGTAAAGGTATTAGCACGAAGCAGACACTATCACCAGCAAATAATACTCGAATCACTAGAAATAATGAAAAATCCTAACAAGTTCAACCGTAAAGATTGATACAGATTATGCAACACATAGAGATCTACGCTGCGTAAAAAACATGCAAGAAGTCACCAGACGTCTGTAAACGCAAATCAACAGATCAGAACAGACACGGATCAACGAAACGGTATATTACGAGGAACGCAAGACGATAACATCTGAAGAAGCTGACAGCATGATCAGCGAAACGTTAAGTGAAAGTTTTGTGACACGGCAACACCCAAAAAAACAGTGCTACATTAAACAACGACCGTGAAAGCTTGCATTCTACTATTGCGATAGGATTCCTGGGGTATTTCCTAGTCACGTGGATGTGGGTACCGTTCATTTCTCATTTTCCTATAGTCCCTTTGTCCTTTTCCCGATGGGTTTCCTGGGATTTTTATTCAGGGCGAGATTTGTATTTGTGGGCTGGGGATTTTAGGGCGTTGTCCTAGACCGTGGTCTAAACTTCTTTCTTTCCTATACTTCCTCTTTTTCTCTTGGTTTCCTTAGTATTGTGTGTCAGTGAGGTCTATGGAACTGCGTTGTTCTCTTGCTTTCTAGCGTAACGACTGGTGTTGACTTTCAACGAGTTCTGATACTTAGACAAATTGAGAAAACCTCTTTCATTTACGTTCCTTTTTGGGCTAAGTGCTATTGTGTTTGGGTTGGTTTTGGATTTCAAGGTTCTGTCCTTGGCATATGCCTAAATTTCTATTCTTTACTTTAGCTAGTGTCGACTTCCCAGGTTGTTATGTTGCTGAGGAAGAATTTGTTATGTTAAAAAGTTGGTAGGTTAAAATATTTCGAGTATAAAATTTGTCCTCGACACGTCTACTTTTCGTAGACGGCTGTCAAACGATTCATTCTCTCCGGTAACGTCTTATACAACACTGACCGTTTTGGCGGGTCTGCGCCTAACCAGGCTTTCATCATCAAGTTGTTTCACACGATTCCGCGTGATAATGCAAACGGATTTTGTGTCTCAGTGAAAGCTTATTTGGGGTATGTGATTATATAATTTTTTTTTGTATCGAGGGTTTTAATTAATTCCTTAGCGGGTCGCCACCCCTCCACCTGTGACTTTATCGGTGACGCTGATAAAACACCTGCTTCTTGAAAAGTTTCCATGACGTCAGGTCGCTGAGACATAGAGGATGAACACCACTTTATGAGAAGAAATACTTACACAAGTGCGAAGTTAATTAGAGGAAAGCTCGGCACATTCATTTACTTGTATTAACACCGTATGTACGTTTTTGTGTCAAATTTCATATTACGTTGTAGATCATACTGGTACGGAATTAGCGAATCCCCAACTGGATAATACACAACTGTAAGTATTGCATATTCTATTTATACGAGTATTGCTTTGTTGGTCATGTCGATTATTGGAATGGCCACACGTACATACTAGGTTGTAATCACAATTAATGTAAAACTCTTTTTTGTGCGCTTTGATTCTTTATACTTTTGATTTTCGTATTCTTGTAATTTAACTTAATAAAGTAGTCATTCCTTCGTTAAATGTAAAAGTTAGACTGATTAGGGCACTTTGATGTGCGACGTGTTGCCCAAGCAATGGCGTAATAGTTGGTCTGTGATATCAACCCATGTAATATTGTTTGCAACTTTTATATAACTATACTTATGTACTGTCTTCGTCCTCTTCAACTACTTTTGTGATAAAATAAATATATATTCTGTGTTATGACTTCTGTTGTGTTATTTGTTCTTTTCTAGCTGCGGGTAGAGTTAAACGATATCTCCCTAATTTAATTTTCCATCATTTAGGCGCTTTTTTAGATTTAATTTATAATTTCGCATCACAAAGCCTGCGACTCCCTCTCCGGGAACAACTGTGTTAGCCGTGGCTTATTTCTTTGTTACAAGAGAACCAGCGTAACAAATTTTGTTGTAACTTGCGGCTGATGGTCAATCATACAAAAAGGTCATTTAAATGCTATAAATCGGTAACATTATATTTACACCATAATGAATCATGTGAAAACAGTAAACCTACAAAACAGTAAAATTTATTATTTACTTCAACTTCACAAATCCAATCTGACGAATTGTACATAAATTATTTAAAATTACTATGAACTTCTTTATTTTTATGTTAACTGGTATTACGAATTTGAAGTAAAGACTGAGGAAGAGGATTAAATTTCAATTCTAAACGTCTAAGCTAATATTAGCTATTAATTTTGTGATGTTTTGTACCACCGTCATTATGAAACAAAAACGATAAGTTGTCTATTATAAATGAAAATTATAGATCAACTAAAAAAATCGACTGTAAAGTTTGTCATATGTGATAAGAAATGTGCATTCTAGCATCTGTGTTTTATACACACGTGCTGCGAAGATAATGATAAATCACGTAAGTCACGTAATCATTGCACTGCCACTGAGTAGGCGGAATGACCTCCGGGAATTTTCTATAATTTTAAAGTAAATAAAATACCTTCCTTATTTATTTTTCCGGAGGGTCATTGACCAAATGCCGCCACTGCTGTCATATAACAATGTGCGGTAGCTCAAGTTACATTTGATGTATATCTATTGCATTATAAAGTACGTTTTACACTTAAATACTGAATTGTGTAGTAAAAAAAAGTTTTTTGTCGTTTTAATAGAAAAATATTTAAAATACACTCGGTCTGAAACATAAACATCAAAACAAAATTAAGGAAAAAGATCCAACTTAAAGAAAATAATTGAAGTAAAACATTGCCAACTAAAAAACACAATCTTAGATAAAACACAAACAGTAATGCTCGCCAAGAAAAACATAAAATAAATTCCGATATTCCATTTTAAATATTTAAGCAATAAACAAACGTTTAAATAAGATTCGGCTGTGTTTAATTCAATCCATGTTGGTTTTTCCAAAAGCAAATTTATGATAATTGAAAATCGAACGTTTGTAAACAACCGCAATGACTTAAGATTCGATTTAGAAATAAATTGAAAAAAAAAGAAAAAAGATGAAAAACGTCTTTCTATGAGTAAATATCAAATTGTGATTGGAATAAACAAAACCTTTTAGAATTTCCGTTTCGCCTTCATCTTCATCGTTTTCTTACACGCGTTAATTTCGCGTGCGATGAAACTATTATTAAGAATTTTGAATATATAAAGATAAAGACAACAAAATTATGATGCATATATCGGAAAGGATGACCTACCAGATAGTGTGGTTGCATGACAAAAACTCATAAATATTGGCAGGTTGCGGAAGCAATTAGTAAATCATTGCAATATCAGTCACTAATTGCCAGCAATCATGTATCGATTATACCCTAGTTTGAGTTTTAATTCTAAATTTAACATACCTGTCTAAATCAGTCGGCTTAAAGTCACCTTTACCTGGAAAATAAACACAAATACGTTAATTACACGCCATACATTCACGAGCAATATAAAAATTACGTTCCTTTCAGGCAT
This sequence comes from Aquatica leii, assembly GCA_035610365.1. NCBI lineage: Eukaryota > Metazoa > Arthropoda > Insecta > Coleoptera > Lampyridae > Aquatica > Aquatica leii. Next base: position 50,190,310 of record CM069438.1, on the reverse strand, counting down.
TTCTTTTGTGCCTGTCACACAAACTACAAACACGACGTATGATAAAGAGGCATCGAAGAATTGACGACAAAGAATAAATTTGTTCGCAAATGGAAGATTCCGGTTTAGATGTCAAACTTTAATGCATTTTTAACTCATCCATCTTTGTAAAGGGTAGTCGTATGTATTGACGATAAAAAGATGTACAAAACTATTTTGGATTTTTCACATAAATCGTTTCTAAAATCACGTTTGTTTTTCATTGTGCGAATTTTTTATTCTTTGTAAAAGCTTTCAATTTTTAATGCTTTAATTATACATTTCAAACTGAAAGCTTAATTCATTAGTACAAACTACTCGACTTTCATATGTATAGTGTAGTGGCGTGCATGCAGGGCCGGCATGACCTTTTCCTGGGCCGGGTTCACAAATTTTTCAGGTCTGAATACAGATTTAATCCCTACATCAGTGTATTTTAATTGGGTAGTTTTCGTAAAAGGCGGGGTCTCTCAAAATGCAGAGCCGGGTTCCGCCAAACCTGTCTTGCGCCGGCCCTGGCAGACAGCATGCAACATAGTAGACAGGTAAAAACTTTACTAACATTAGAATGTCTTCCGGGTTTGGACCGTGTCATATTTGCAACCGAAGCTGCCAACGTTTCGCCCACTTTCGTAAGGGGCTTCATCAGGGCGTGAGATAAATCGCAAAACTCAAACAAGCAATCGAAATGTAACTAAGAACTTCTCAAAAGTTAGTTTATCCACTTGTGAAACAAGCCATAACCTAAACTCTGAAAAGGTAAGAAAGAAAACGATAACCTGAAAACGCAAACGAAAATCTAACAAAGAACCACTACCGAGTTAGGTAAAAAACTTGTGAACCAAGCCAGATTCTAAACTCCGTAGAAGTGACTTAAGAAGAAATAGTCTCCGTATTTAAAGGAAAAGGATCGTCACGGATGGTTAAGCTTGACCCTGATTGGGTTACGGTTGCTAGGGGACGTGTTTTTGATAAATGACTAATAACCGGGAACCAAAGAGGGGAATAGTTCGAAACCATGATCGCGATTGAAGTTATTGGGGTGTTTGATGATTTCTATGCTTTTTCGGAATTTCCTGTTGAAAAAGAATGGAGATTTGGCAATCAACGTAACATTATCAAAATCTATCTTGTGACCTGTAGTAAAATGATGTTCAGCGACCGCAGACTTAGAAGTATACCTTTTCCTTATACAACGATCAAGTTCTGAAATGCGAGTAATGACAAAACGACCGGTTTCACCAATGTAGACTAAACCACAAGAACAGGGAGTTTGGTATACTCCTTGAGATGAAAGTGTAGGAAATTTGTCCTTGGGAGAAGGAAGAATCTGAGAGATTTTGCCTGTCGAGTTGAATATGGGTTTAATACCATTCTTACGAAGGAGTTTCCCTATTTGATCTGTAACCTTGTAAATGTAGGGTAAAAAGGCTAATTTCGGGTTGGATTCGGGAGTAGAAATGTCCTTAGGTAATCGAGTACGTAGATGTAAACGACATTTAATAACTCTATGAATATCTTGCTTTACATAACCATTGTTCACTAAGGTTCTAGTAAGATGACGGAGTTCTGAGTCTAGATTCTCAGGTTGACAAATAGAAAAGGCACGATGGACCAAAGATTCAATAACAGAACGTTTCTGTGCAGGATGATGATGAGACGAAGCATGAAGGTATCTATCCGTATGGGTGGGTTTGCGATAAACAGAATGGCCCAGAAGTCCGTCGGGCTTACGAGTCACAAGAACGTCAAGAAATGGAAGAGAACCATTACTTTCGATTTCCATAGTAAATTTGATATCTAAGTGTTGATTGTTAAGATGATCGAGAAACTTAGACAATTCAAGATGACCATGAGACCAAACAATAAACGTGTCGTTTTAATATTGATGATTCCAAAGCAACCGTTTCAAAGGATTCCATAAAAATGTTAGCTACAACAGGTGATAGAGGAGAACCTATAGCAGCACCAGAAACTTGTTCGTTAAACTTGTTATCAAATTGGAAGTAAGTTGAGGATAGACACTTTTCAATAAGAGGAACCAGACTCAAGTCCTTGCCATGTTGAGACAGAATCTGTTTGATGATAATGAGCGAATCCTTAATAGGAACTTTAGTAAAAAGTGAAGTAACATCAAAGCTCACAAGAAGATCTTGGGGTTCAAGTTTTATAGTTTCTAGACGTTGAATAAAATGCTGGGAGTTGAGGATGTGAGAAGAGGTTTTACCTGTAAACTCGGAAAGAATGTTGGACAAGAACTTGGCTAGCTTGTAGATAGGAGATTGTATAGTACTAACGATAGGTCGAAAAGGAATTCCTTGTTTGTGAATTTTGGGAAGTGCGTATAGACGAGGTGGTTTAGAATCTGATGGAGTAAGTCGACGTTTAGTTTCAGGAGGTAGATTGGAAGATTTGATGATTTGGCTAACCTCGCGTTTAATCCTCAAAGTGGGGTTATGGGTTAGAAAAGCGTAAGTTTCTTCAGACAAAATAGAATTGATTTTCGTAACATAATCCATTTGGTTCAAAACTACAGTGGCGTTGCCTTTGTCAGCTGGAAGAACAATAATATCAGGGTTCTTACGAAGACTTTTTAGAGCTGACTCTTCCGACTTAGAAATGTTGGATTTAGGAATTTTAGATGATTCAAGGATTTTGCCAGTGTTAATACGAATGGGATCTGAGATGTGGCAAGGAAGATGTCTTATAGAAGACTCAACAGCACATAGAATATCTTCTTTAGGAATACGTTTGGGAGCAACCGCAAAATTCAAACCCTTTGAGAGCACCGATTCCTGTTGTGAACTGAGAACCAAACTAGATAAATTGACAACCGTCTTTACTGAGTTAGTAGTAGATGAAACTTTACGATTCTTGGATTCCAATAATTGAAACTCACGATGAAGATAAAAGAGTTCTTTCGAAATGGTGTCTAACTCTCGCCTAGTTTGCTTAATCCGTTCGCGTATCAACGCTAGACTAGCACGGTGTAGGATGTTTTTAGAAGAACGTGTCAGAATGTGGAACTTAATTTTGAGGAATGCAGGAATGATGTTGTGGTCACGACAGCGACTAAGAAAGGTCAAATTGCACAAAAGTTTGACGAGTTTGTGGCGAAGTTTGGAAGTTTATTGAAAAGTGTCTATCCTCAACTTACTTCCAATTTGATAACAAGTTTTACGAACAAGTTTCTGGTGCTGCTATGGGTTCTCCTCTATCACCTGTTGTAGCTAACATTTTTATGGAATCCATTGAAACGGTTGCTTTGGAATCATCAATATTAAAACCTAAAGTGTGGTTTAGATATGTGGACGACACGTTTATTGTTTGGTCTCATGGTCATCTTGAATTGTCTAAGTTTCTTGATCATCTTAACAATCAACACTTAGATATCAAATTTACTATGGAAACCGAAAGTAATGGTTCTCTTCCATTTCTTGACGTTCTTGTGACTCGTAAGCCCGACGGACTTCTGGGCCATTCTGTTTATCGCAAACCCACCCATACGGATAGATACCTTCATGCTTCGTCTCATCATCATCCTGCACAGAAACGTTCTGTTATTGAATCTTTGGTCCATCGTGCCTTTTCTATTTGTCAACCTGAGAATCTAGACTCAGAACTCCGTCATCTTACTAGAACCTTAGTGAACAATGGTTATGTAAAGCAAGATATTCATAGAGTTATTAAATGTCGTTTACATCCACGTACTCGATTACCTAAGGACATTTCTACTCCCGAATCCAACCCGAAATTGGCCTTTTTACCCTACATTCACAAGGTTACAGATCAAATAGGGAAACTCCTTCGTAAGAATGGTATTAAACCCATATTCAACTCGACAGGCAAAATCTCTCAGATTCTTCCTTCTCCCAAAGACAAATTTCCTACACTTTCATCTCAAGGAGTATACCAAATTCCCTGTTCTTGTGGTTTAGTCTACATTGGTGAAACCGGTCGTTCCGTCATTACTCGCATTTCAGAACATGATCGTTGTATAAGAAAAAGGTATACTTCCAAGTCTGCGGTCGCTGAACATCATTTTACTACAGGTCACAAGATAGATTTTGATAATGTTACGTTGATTGCCAAATCTCCATTCTTTTTCAACAGGAAATTCCGAGAAAGCATAGAAATCATCAAACACCCCAATAACTTCAATCGCAATCATGGTTTCGAACTATCCCCTCTTTGGTTCCCGGTTATTAGGCATTTATTAAAAACACGCCCCCTAGCAACCGTAACCGAATCAGGGTCAAGCTTAACCATCCGTGACGATCCTTTTCCTTTAAATACGGAGACTATTTCTTCTTAAGTCACTTCTACGGAGTTTAGAATCTGGCTTGGTTCACAAGTTGATTACCTAACTCGGTAGTGGTTCTTTGTTAGATTTTCGTTTGCTTTTTCAGGTTATCGTTTTCTTTCTTACTTTTTCAGAGTTTAGGTTATGGCTTGTTTTACAAGTGGATAACCTAACTTTTGAGAAGTTCTTAGTTAGATTTCGATTGCTTGTTTGAGTTTTGCGATTTATCTCACGCCCTGATGAAGCCCCTTACGAAAGTGGGCGAAACGTTGGCAGCTTCAGTTGCAAATATGACACGGTCCAAACCCGGAAGACATTGTAATGTTAGTATAGATTCCGGCCGTGGAAACCTTCGCTATTACATAGGTAAAAACTTAATAAAAAAAGGTACAAGACCAAGCGCGTTGTACAAAATAAACCGCATTTACAATTAGGATGTTCCCACATTACAATTTAAAATATTCACAGAAATGTTCCCACACAAAACATTTAGTATTAAAAACACATAGCAAATTTTAGGTTTTTTCAATAGTTATAAACAATAACCCCAGCAAACAATTTTATTTCTGTAACAAATAGTTTATTGGTATAGGTTTCGTAATTCACCTACGATAAATTTGAATAGAGACTGTTTATAGGTTTCTGAAAAAAGAACCTGGCAGCTGCCCTTCTTTATCACGGAAACTAGTATGCAACTGTACTAGTAAGACACTCGGTGCATTTAAAAATACGCAATCGTAACTTTGCTTTCATCATCAACAAAATAAAATATGCCGACCACGGTTGGGCTAGAGAAGAAAATATTCCAGGCCCGCAATCCTCAACTGTACATAAAGCAATAAAACAATCAAGTTATCAAAGACAAAAAGTGCAGAATTGATTTTAAAGAAGAAGAAGATGAAAGAGAGAAAGGAAGGATCCAAAGAAAATTTCAATTACAATGTAGTTGTCGGTACATTCCAAATATAAACCATACATAAAATCAACATGAGCCACTGCTATTAACCAATATCGTTATACAGTAAACAAAAAAAAATAACAGAAAGACATGGTAGACCTAGAAGCATTCGTCCCTAGTTTACTATACAAGTATACCGCCTCAAGTAAAGACAGTGGTAATAAAACTAAACACGTTTGCGATACCTTATTATTAACAATCAAAATCTACCCGTAGTACCTGACGTCAAGCGTAAGAGTATTCACAAGCGTCGCCCCGCTTCTAATTTCCTTACAAAAATTTTTTACAGTATGATAACAACTAAAGTAATGATCATTGGTTAGCAAAACTGACATACGAATAACGATTTAATAAGCGATCCTGGTCGATTATTGTATTTAAATTAACAACATACACAATGGAATGTTTCTTACATCGTAATCAACTCTAACAATTTGAACAATAACATTATTAGACGTACACAAAAGCGTGTACTCACCGCAGAACTTCAAATCGTTGACTAATTCACGTGACCGCGTACTCGCGCGTCGATGTTGGCAAAATTGTTTAACCGGAATTTCCTGTTAAAAAAGAATGGAGATTTGGCAATCACCGAAACGTTATCGAAATCTATCTTGTGACCTGTAGTGAAATGATGTTCAGCAATCGCAAACTTAGAAATATGCCTTTTCTTTATACAACGATCATGTTCTGAAATGCAAGTAATGACGGAACGACCGGTCTCACCAATGAAGAAAGTGTTGGAAATTTGTCCTTGGGAGAAAGAAGAATCTGAGAGATTTGGCCTGTCGAGTTGAAAATAGGTTTGATACCATTCTTACAAAAAAGTTTCCCTATTTGATCTGTAAATTTGTGATTGTAGGGTAAAAAGGTCAATTTCGGATTAGATTCGGTAGCTGAAATGTCCTTAGGTAATCGAGTACGTGGATGTAAACGACGATTAATAACTCTATGAATATCTCGCTTTACATAACCATTGTTCACTAAGGTTCTAGTAAGATGACGGAGTTCTGAGTCTAGATTCTCAGGTTGACAAATAGAAAAAGCACGACGAACCAAAGATTCAATAACAGAACGTTTCTGTGCAGGATGATGATGAGACGATATTTTATGTGCTGTCGAGTCTTCTATAAGACATCTTCCTCGTCACATCTCAGATCCTATTCGTATTAACACTGGCAAAACCCCTAAATCTTCTACAATTCCTAAACCCAACATTTCTAGGTCGGAAGAGTTAGCCCTAAAAAGTCTTCGTAAGAACTCTGATATTATTGTTCTTCCCGCCGACAAAGGCAATGCTACTGTCGTCTTGAATCATATTGATTATGTTGCGAAAATCCATTCTATTGTGTCTGAGGAAACGTACGCTCTTCTAACTCGTAATCCCACTTCGAGGATTGAACGTGAGGTCAGCCAAATCATCAAATCTTCCAATCTACCTTCTGAAATTAAACGTCGACTTACCCCTTCAGATTCTAAACCACCTCGTCTATACGGACTTCCCAAAATTCACAAACAAGGTATTCCTTTTCGACCTATCGTTAGTATTATCCAATCTCCCACCTACAAGCTAGCCAAGTTCTTGTCCAACATTCTTTGCGAGTTTACAGGTAAAACTTCTTCTCACCTCCTCAACTATCAGGATTTTATTCAACGTTTAGAAACTATAAAACTTCAACCCCAAGATCCTCTTGTAAGATTTGATGTCACTTCACTTTTTACTAAAGTTCCTATTAAGGATTCGCTGATTATCATCGAACAGATTCTGTCTCAACATGGCAAGGACTTGAGTTTGGTTCCTCTTATTGATAAGTGTCTATCCTCTACTTACTTCCAATTTGATAATAAGTTTTACGAACAAGTTTCTGGTGCTGCTATGGGTTCTCCTCTATCACCTGTTGTAGCTAACATTTTTATGGAATCTTTTGAAACGGTTGCTTTGGAATCATCCATATTAAAACCCAAGGTTTGGTTTAAGTATGTTGACGACACGTTTATTGTTTGGCCTCATGGTCATCTCGAATTATCTAAATTTCTTAATCATCTTAACAATAAACACTTGGATATCAAATTCACTATGGAAATGGAAAGTAATGGTTCTCTCCCATTTCTTAACGTTCTTGTGACTCGTAAGCCCGACGGACTTTTGGGCCATTCTGTTTATTGCAAACCCACCCATACTGATAGATACCTTCATGCTTCGTCTCATCATCATCCTGCACAGAAACGTTCTGTTGCAACGTTCGAGCGTTTGATGGAGGCCATCCTGCGCGGACTGTCTTGGAAGACGTGCTTGGTTTACCTAGATGGCGTGATTGTAGTTGGAAAGTCGTTTGAAAAACATTTAAACAACCTAAAAAAGTGTTTCAACGACTACATGGGGCAAATCTAAAACTGAGCCCAAAAAAGTGTCACGTATTTAAGAAAAAAGTGCAATGCCTTAGCCTCGTTATATCTAGAGATGGAGTAAAACCTAACCCAGGATAAGACAAAATCCGAGCAGTGCAAGCATGGCCAAAACTAATTGACAAACATCAGGTCCAAAGTGTTCTTGTGTTGTGCATCTATTATAGACGATTTGTACCCGGATTTGTTAAGATTGCGAAACCTCTGACAAAACTGACCGAGGAAAGAGATACCCACGCAAGCAATCTGGCCATAGACGCGGTCCTTACGCAGGATTAAGATGGACATGAAAATGTCATCGCGTATTTTAGCAAGGTTTTGTTCAGGCCAGAAAAAAATTACTGCATGACTAGCAGAGAACTGTTAGCAGTCGTAAACTCCATAAACCACTTCTACAAGCATTTGTATAGTCGAAAATTTTTATTAAGGACGGACCACGCCGCTTTAAAATGGCTATTGCAGTTTCGTAATTCGGAAGTGGCAAGATGGGTCGAGAGACTTCAAGAATATAACCACGACCTTCGGAGAGCTGCTGTGATTGCTGCCAAGTGGGAACCTGAGCAGTTGCGCCGCGAACAACCATCCCGAAATAAAACTACGCCTGAACTGGAAAGAAAACGGCCGATGACCAACCTGAGAAGAAGTGAGTGCTTTGGACAGAAACATCAAAGCGTACTGGCCGCAATGGGACTTTTTGATAGTAGAAAACGGTCTTCTTAAGCGATCCCTAAAGAGTGTCGAGGACACGAAAAACAGACTACAGTTTGTAGTGCCAAAGAGCCGGGTGTCACAAGTGTTGAAGCATCTCCACGATGGTGCATCAGGAAAACACTTTGGCGTAAAGAAAACACTAGAAAAAGGTCGAGAAAGATTCTACTGGGCAAACTGCGAAAATGACGTCATAAAATGGTGCCGTAAGTGCACGCTGCGCGCATCAAGAAATGGTCCAACGAGAAAGCTCAAAGCACCGATGAAGCAGAATAACGTGGAAACAAATACATCCTGGTGGCAATAAATTATTTCACGAAATGGACGGTTTACGCCATACCCAATCAGGAAGCAGCTGCAGTCGCAGACGTTTTAGTGAAACAGTTTTTCTATAATAGCGAAGGCTTCCACGGCCGGAGTCTATACTAAGATAATCTTCCAGGTTTGGACCGTGTCAATGTTGTAACCGAAGTTGCCAACCTTTTGCCCACTTTTATAAGGAACTTCATCAGGGCGTGAAAGAAATCGAAGAATTTAAACAAGCAACCGAAATCTAACTAAACACTTCCCAAAAGTTAGGTAATCAACTTGTGAACCAAGCCAGATTCTAAACTCTGAAAAAGTAAGAAAGAAAACGATAAACTTGAAAAAGTAAGAAAGAAAACGATAAACTTGAAAAAGCAAACAAAAATCTAACAAAGAACTACTATAGAGTTAGGTAATCAATTTGTGAACCAAGCCAGATTCTAAACTCTATAGAAGTGACCTAAAAGAAATTGTCTCCGTATATAAAGAAGAAGTATCGTCTCTGATTGGGTTACGGTGAAAGAGAACGTGTTTTCGATAAAAGACTAACGACCGGGAACCAAAAAGGGAATAGCTCGAAACCATAATCACGATTGAAGTTATTGGGATGTTTGATGATTTCTATGCTCTCTGGAAGTTTCATGTTAAAAAAGAATGGAGATTTGGCAATCAACGAAACGTTATCAAAATTTATCTTGTGACCTGTAGTGAAATGATGTTCAGCAACCGCAGACTTAGAAATATGCCTTTTCCTTATACAACGTCATGTTCTAAAATGCGAGTAATGACGGAACGACCGGTCTTACCAATGTAGACTAAACCACATGAAAGTGTAGGAAATTTGTCCTTGTGAGAAGGAAGAATCTGAGTTTTTCTGTCGGTTTAGTTTCGTTGGAATTACACTCCAACTAAAGCCGAAACTTTGAGTCTGGGCTGTTTCAAGAAGTTTGCCGACTGTTGGGAATTAGAAAACTAACACAACGCTTCTCCATCGTCAATTTGATGGTATGGTTGAAAAGATAAATCGAACAATAGGAAAGTACTTAGCCACTGTAGTGGTCAAAAACCAAAAAGACTAGGATTAATACTTGCACCTTTTCCTAATGGCATACCAATCATCTGTTTACGAAAGCACAAGCCAAACAACATCCTGTGTTATGCTCGGTCACAAAATACGACGGTCATACGACCTCCAATTTGGACAAAGAGCGGAAGAAAAGTTGCTGGAGAAGACTACGTCAAAAAGTTAGACGAAGTAAATAAGGCATTCCGTAAAAACACACAAACTGCCAGCGACAGAATAAAGACCAGATATGATGTCAAGGCACAAAATGGTGGGTTTCAACCTGGCGACATGGTGTGGTTGTATAGTCCCCAAAGAAGACGTGGTTTGTCGCCGAAGCTGCAGAGTCAAGTCAAGTTGAAGGAATGAACTTCGATAAGTTTATGACATTTACGGGGGTTCTGGAAAGGCTACGTTCGGAGTTACAACCGAGAAACACAAAACCTGTTCTAAACACGAAAAGATTACGCCATCGCACATTGCGTGTGCGAGGATCTTGACATGTCCAGAAGGATTGCAGTCGTATTTAAAAAGAAGTTTGAACGGCTCGAGGAACTACGAATACGAAAATCGGCGGTCGGAAAATTTTTAAAACTACGTGGGGAACGACGCTTCGTTTTCGAAATATGTTGGGGGTCGTCTTCTAATGAACAAGCGTCGAAGTGTTGGTAGAAGTAGAACATTGGGTCAGAAAAAGTTCATTGGCTGCTACTTTTATGCTCCAGGAAGTTGCCAAAATGGAGAGGTGCCGCTATCGCCACAATCCTTTCTACCGTAGTTGCATTTGGTTTCCTGTTCTGGGACAGAACAGTCTTAAGAAGGGGGCAGTGAAACGTTCGCGAACTTATTGTCAACTTCGAGAACATTCACAAACTTATTGTCAACTTCCAGAACGTTTACCGGAAGATGTAGAAAATTCTCGAGATAGATAATAGAAATATATAAAAACGGTTCAAAGAAATCATAAGTCAGTTATTCGGAAATAAGTAATTAACGCATGTTAAGATACATATAACAGCGTTTAAGCGTACGTGCCTTTAATTTAAACCAGTATCAGTTTTAGGTAAACAGAAGTTATCCACAAACATTATTTTTCGACTGATTGTAAAATATAAATTAGTGTAAATGTTTTTCTTAAATATCCCTAGAATTAATTAGTTACGTGTAAATATTTCGTTATAAATAAATTAGTTTTAAATTCGTTACAATATTGTAACTGTTGCGGTTAATATGTTTCGTTTTTTCAAATGTAAACATTTTCGATTTTGTGTAGTTACCACACAATTCTATTTTTAAAAAATCGAAACTGTTTTGTTTCTGCAAATCGAATTTGTTTCATACCAAAATACAGTATCTAAACCGAATCTTGACGGAAACAAACCTGCTTATCAGTTTCAATAGAAACTTAACTTTTAGTCAATGGTTTCGAAAATTGATGTTACCTTCAAATTGCCAATAATATTTAAAACCAATTCGATTTGTGTTAACTAAAATGAGGCTCGCTTCATGTACAATTAAATAAAAATTTATAAATTTAAAGTTTATTTTTGTATTTTGAGGTTGATTTTGATGTGATTTTAGTGGATATTAGTTTTTGAGACTGTAGTTTATCTTTATTTCTTCACCTATGCGTTACAAAGTAATCTGTGTTTCCCCTATTTACAATTTTACCCTTTTTTGTACATTTATTTACACTTCTTCCTCTTTTCATTTTTCCTCCTCTCCTCTTAGCTGTTTCCTTTTTCTCCATACTTCTTCCATCCACTCCAATCCTTTTCCGTTTTTTTCTAAGATTTCCTGTACTTTCTTAATTCCCTGCATTTATTCCTTATGTGTTTGAGGTCCTCCGTCTCTTCTCCATATAGTCTGCACATCCTTACTTCCTCTTTTCTCCAGTATTTATTTCCTTCTCTTCGTTCCCACATCTGTACCTTGCTATTATTTTTTCTTTTTGCTTTTGTTCTCTTTCCCCTTTAGATATTCTGGAACCCTTCACCCTTGATATTCTTATAATTCACATTATGTCTGGTCTCATTTATCTTTGTCCATCTTTCCTGCTTCTTTATGTACCTATCTCTCCTTATCATTTCCTTTCATACCTAACTCCCTTTTCCCTTAATCTTTCTACTTTTTCTCTCGCGTACCCGTGTTTTTTAAATAATATTCTTCTCTGCCATCTTGCCTGTACTTAACTCTTTCTCTCTTTATCTCTTTCCAACCTTCCTGTAGTATTTTGCATTCGACTCTTTCCCTCAATTTTTCCTCGTATTTTATAGCCCTTTTCCTGTCTTTATTCTCATTTTTCTGCCTCCTCTTTCTCTCTTATAATATACCCCGGTGTTTCTCTATCTAGCCCTAATAGCCATTTCCTGTATTTTTTTTTATCCTTTCTACCCCTTTATACTACTTCCGCCTCCATATTTCCGCCGCATTTATCACTACACTTTTTATTAGATTCTCAAACACCAGCCTTCTTTTCTATGTCTACTCCAAACAACCTTTCCCCCACACACCACATTTGTCCTATTAACCTGTTTACTTTCCTCATTTTTCTTTATGTGTTCCCTTCCTTATTATCCTGCTCTATCGTTTAATCGAAGTATGTGAATTCTTTCACCTGCTGCACTTCCTCCTCCCTTTATTTCTACTCCTCTCTTTTTCTTTTTCCCGTTCCTTTTCTAAAGCATTTTTTTTCTCCGTATTTACTTCCATTTATTTTTTTCACATGTATTTTTTCAGTGTCTTCATCATCTCCTTTATTCCTTTTCTCTTTAGTCAGCAAGACTATGTCATCTGCATACGCCAATGACCACATCTTCACTTTCCCTACTATTATCGCTCTTATCTATTGTCTTCTTATTGTTTCCTTAAAATCCTTGAAACAAATTTTTCGCTGTTCTCTCCATTCATTATCACCCTGCTCCTCGTTTCTTCGTAAATTTCCTCCATTATTTCTATTAATCTTTCATTTATTTTTTTTCTCTTCATGTATTTCCACAGCTTTTCCCTGTTCACTCTGTCAAAAGCGGCTTTTAAATCTACGAACAGTGCCATCATTTTCCCCTTCTTTTCTCTAGCTTTCTATTCGCCAAGTGTTTCAAAATATATATGTGTTGTTTATCACTCTTCTCTTTCTGAATCCCGCTTATTCGTCTGGTACCAAACTCATTTCCTCTATTTCCTTATGTAGTCCTTCTTGCAGCACTGTCGCATATAATTCGTATGCCGTGCTTAATAATGTCACCTCTATGTAATTCTCCACTTTTTTTTGTCTCCTTTTTTGTGTATCGAGCATATTATTAACTCTTTCCATCTCTTCGGAAATCATTTCCCTTTCCATACTTTATTTACTATTTCCGTCATCTTTCTTGCTACATTTTTTTTCCTGTGTACCGACTCTTCGCCTTGTATCCCATCTTCTCTTCCCGCCTTCTCTTTTTTTACCTTCTTTATTGCCTCTATTCTCCGTCTTCGTTTATTCTATTTCTATCTCTTTTTTCCAGTCTTACTACTACTTCTTTTTTTGCTTTTCTTCTCCTTTCTAGTTTTGTTCTTTCCCTTCAGTAGGTTTCTAAAATATCTCTCCTATTTTTTATTTGTATTTCCTTTGTTGTCTATTTTCTCTTCTTTTCTTTCTTTAGGTATTTCCATACATCTTCCGTTTTCATTCCCTTGATCTAATCCTCTTGTGGCTTTTTGTTTTTTTTCTTCTTTTTCTTGCATGTTTTTTTTGTGGATTTCTACTGCTTTTTTATATTCTTCTTTTTCTTATTTCCTTATTTTCCACTGTGTTTATGCTCTTCTTGCCTTTTTCTTTGTCTCCTATCATTCTCTATCCCATCATTTTTTCCATCCTGTTTTCTCCTCCTTCCACTTTCTAAATCTAACTTTCTCTGTTGCTTTTTCCATCATTCCTCTCATTTCTTCCACATTCTTTTGTAATCCCTGTCCTACCCATACCGTTTGCCTTATTCTCTGTTTGTATCTCTTTATACCCTTTTCTGTCCACATTTTTTTCGTTATGTACTCCTCATCTTTTTCCATCTCTTCTCTTTTTCTTGCTGCCATTGTCAGTTCCAATGGTTGGTGGTCTAACTCCAATTTTTCTCCAACCTTAAATGTCTTTACCTTTTGTCCAGCCTCTTCATTTGTCATTACAACATCTATTATTGATTCTCGCCTTTTTCCTATGTACGTATACTCCTACATTCCTTTTTTCTCTGTTCCCTTTCATTATTTCCCACTCCCTTTTGTTGCACATATTCAGCTGTTCTTCTCTCTCTTTATTTATCACTTTGTCCTTTGCTTGCTTTCTTTTATTCCCCCTTCTTCCGCTATTCTGGCGTTAAAGTCCCCTCTTAATATTATCAATCCCTCTCCCTCTCTTCTATCATAATTTCTATTTTCTTTCTTGTCTCTTTTATTCTACTCTATAACTATAACTCTATACTATAAATCGTCACTATTTTTATTCTGTTTTTCCCCATGGTATGTTTTTTTTTTACAATTCCTCTTCTCTGTTGTACTTTCTCTTTCTCTTCCCGACTCAACCATTTTGTTCTTATTCCCGTTATAATACCCCTCTCCCATTACTCTTCTCTCTTACTGCATGTTAGACCACCCATTCAAATTCTTCCGGCAACTCTTTTTCCCATTACTCCCATTCTTTTTCTTCCATCCATGTCTCCTGTAATCCCACCATATCCTGTTTCCTGATGTACTCCCAAAAATCATGTTTCTTGTTCTTTATTCCCGCTACGTTCCAAAACAATACTCTCAGCTCACTCATCTCCCCCTATGCTTATTTCTTACTTTCCATTAGTTCTTTTTCTTCGTCTTTTCCTTTTCCATTACTTATTATTCCTTTACTTTGCTCTTCACCCTTTAGTTTTTTGTCCTTTGACTACCTGTTTACTTTCTCATTTTTCTGCTTAGCTCACAGTCTCTGTTGTTCCATATGTATCTTTCTCCGTCTATCTACATTTTTCTGTATTCTACGCATACTCTTTTCTCTTCCGCTCTTTTTTCTACCGATCTGTTCATTATTTCTTTTTGTATACTCCTTTCTTCCCATGTCAAATTGTAATTTATATAAATTCTTGTGTGCCTTAATCCCATCCTCCCATTTCCGCCAACTCCATCTCATATCCCTTTTCTATATTTATCACTGTCACCTTTTTAACTTCTACTTTCACGTTTAATTTTTCTTCCAGCATCTATTTCTTTTGTGGTTCTTTACGTCTCCACCCCTTTATTACAATATTATTTTTCCTTTTCCATCTCTTCTCATCTTCCGCTTTTTCTCCAGTTTTCTATTATCTCTACTAGTTCCTCTTTATCTTTCTTCTACTGTTTTTCCCTTTCTCCAATTTCTTCTTTTATATCTTTGATTTCTTGCATTAGTCCTTGCATGTTTTCTTCCATCTGTTTCATCATCTCTCTCATTAATTCCTTGAGTTCCCCTATTTCTTTCTGTTTCTTTTTCTATCCTCTTTTTATTATTGAGCTGTTTCCTTCTGTTATCTTTTTAATGTCCGGCGATCTTATTGTTTTCTTCCTTTTTCCAAATATTTGTTGTCTGTCTTTTTCTTCTTCCTCTCTCTCTTTTTTATTTATTCCTTTCTATTTTATATTCCTCCGTACTTTCTTTTCTTTCTTTTCGTGTTTAAAATGTTTTAATTGTAGTGGTTTCGTTTTAATTTCGTATTAAATTTTCTTTTATCACTGACCTTCCCGATTGTACTGTTTATTCCCCTTAATCTTTTTTGAGACTGGCACTGGTCGATCATAATAATATTTATTCAAAAAATTCCTTTTGTAAAAAAAGCACGTCGCCTAATAACGAGCTTTATGAAATATTATTTCGAAAACAATAGCATTTATTTTACTTTGAATTATGCATTTTAACAAAATTCCTGAAACTTTAATAATGTTAGTGAGTTTATCACCTGCAATTATTTTGAAATAAAATAACAATTAAACAATTGCATTGTATACATGAAATTGATCAACGACGAAAATTGTTTTTAGTTACAAAATGTAATTTCATTTACGGTAATCCATTTTTCGACAAGTTTCCCAGAGTTACTTAAGTTAAAATTAATTAAACCTCATTCGAAAGTTAGTACTTACGGAAACTAGTATGTAGTAGTTATGCAAAGAGATTCTATTAAACAACTTGCGCATAACATTATCAAAAAGGAATGCCTTTGATTATTCCTCAAATTTAATACACCGCATTCGGAGTAATTGCCGGAAATGCAATAAAAAATTACACCTCGCTTTGAATGGCGCGAGTTTTGTCATTTATTAGTTTAACAAAGCTGTTCGCAGTAAAACAGGTAAATTTTACGAGTTACACTATAAACTTTTGTAGTGTCCAAACACATAACATTACTAAAAGTTTAACTTAAATTTACGATTTTCTCGTTTTAAAATGAACACTTTATGGAGCTGTTTGTGGCGAAGAAGCATTTGCCGTTTTCAATTTGTATTGAAACAAAATGTCGGCATTTGCGAAAGTAACAAAACACATACTTTTCCGAAACTAATTAAATTAATGCATATTCCACATTGTTGAAGTATAAGTGTAATTAATACCAGTTGTACTTCATAAGGTCTGCACGAGCTTAATTAAAATACACGAACGGCGCTAACAAATTGTCGAAAAAAAAATCTGTTAGAAACTAAACAGGATCAACGCTATCTAGTATATACACAAAAATTAAAAATTAATAAAAGCTACATTACATGGATTAGATATTACATCGGATCTTATTAAGAGTTTTAGATACTTTTTGGCGTATACCTTTAAGCTATAATGCTGCCTGCAAGTACGCCATTTTTAATTAAGTGGTTTTGCAAGATTATCAACTTTTACTTTGCGCCCGCTTCTAATAACGAGAAGCCATTTAGTGTTAATTATAACTTAGATATTTTGTAATGTTTAAGCTAGTAGTTAATCTGGTGTAAACCTAAATAAGGCACTTACATTATTAACTTGTGGTGAAATTAGTTTCCTCGGCGAGGAAAGAATTATAATACAGTTTTCAAATTTTCTTTCGCCAGATTCAAACATTCTTTGTTCACTTTTGTTTGGTTTAATACTTCAAAAGGAACGATAGGATCAAATACGATTATAATGAAATATTTGCAACGTTGAAGAGCTTAAGAATCAAGTTTTTATATTTTTAGTTTTTTTATTTATTTATTTTTTTTTCTGTCTTTTATCAATCTGCAATCAGCCAAGAGCTATAATCAGATGTGACTTCTATTATATATAAGTGGCTTTAGATATGCACATCCTGTGATGTGTCATTTCTTGTTATTAGATGATTAGATGGTGGCTAGTCGTATTCTTTTTAGGCGGAATATAGAGTCCTTGGTGTTAAGGAGCTTTGTGGCTAAACTATTTATGTGTTTTTCAAGTCTCTGCTTAGAGGCATCAGAAGACTTCTCTATTTCTTCTCTGATTGTAGGGAGTTGCAGATATTCATGCACTTCTGTGTTCCTTATGAACCATGGGGCATTGGTCAAACTGTTTAATGCTTTATTTTGGAAGCGCTGTAGTATTTCTATATTTGAGCGACTAGCTGACCCCCAGAGTTGTATACCATATGTCCATACTGGTTTTATAATGCATTTGTATATCAGGAGCTTATTCTCCAAACTGAGAGTCGATTGCCTGCCCAGCAGCCAGTGCATATCCCTGAACTTTTTGTTTGCTTGTTCTCTCTTTGCCTTAATGTGATCCCTCCACGTAAGCCGTTTGTCCAGATGCATACCCAGGTATTTCACTGTTGTTTGCTGTGTCAAGATATCTCCGTTAAGTGTAACAGGTGGACAGGCACCTCTATTCAAAGTAAATATTATCTGAACTGATTTTGCAGAACTAGCTCTTATTCGCCACATCTTTAGCCATATTCCGATTCTATCTAGATGTTTTTGTAGTTTTACGGATGCTAGACTAGTATCTTTACTGCTAGAAAGGATTGCAGTGTCATCTGCATAGGTTGCAGTTACTACTTTTTCTGTGATAGGTATATCAGCGGTAAATATTGTGTAGAGGATAGGGCCCAGCACCGATCCTTGAGGCACTCCTGCTTCTATTTGGCAGATGGATGACAGGCGATCTCCGCACTTGACTTGGTAAATTCGTTGTTCCAGATAAGACCTCAAAAGCATGTACTCAGTGTTTGGAAGAAGTAGTTTTAGCTTATATAAGAGACCCTTATGCCATACACGGTCAAAGGCCTGTTGTATGTCTAGGAATACGGCCGTGCAGTACTCCTTCCTCTCCAGCGTCTGTCGTATTGTGTGAGCTACTCGGTGTATTTGTTCAGTCGTTCCATGGTGTGCCCGAAATCCGGTATTATAATACCGGTCTGGTATTATTTTTTGCTCTTCAAGAACTGGGAGAAGTCGACTTAATATTAGTTTCTCAGTAAGTTTTGATAGTACTGGAAGAAGACTTATAGGTCTGTAAGATGTGACTTCTGTGGGAATCTTCCCCGGTTTAAGTACCATATTTATAATGGACACTTTCCACAGATTTGGGAAGTATTGTAGTCTCAACACTGCATTAAAGAGGATTGTCAGCAGAATTATACCTTTCTTTGGTAGCTGTTTCAGAACTTCTGCCGTTATCAGCTATGGTTTTTTTGAGTTCTGCTGGGGTGACTGATTTCAAGGGTAGAGACATTTGCTGATCGCTATTTAAGATCCCGTCGATCGTTTTTTCTGTGTCGTCAACATCAGCTTCATCGGATTTGAACACACTTTTTAGGTAGGTGGCGAATAATTCTGCTTTATCTGCGGGTTTCCTTGACCAACTGTCATCAGATTTTCTTAGAGGAGGCATGTATTCTTTTGGCTTTTTTAATGATTTAGTCATTTTCCACAGTGTATAATCTTCTGCTTTGTATGGTGATAAAGTCTTTAATTTGTCTTGTAAAGTCCTATTCTCTAGTTCTTTGAGCATTAATTTCAGTACTTTTTGAGCTTTGTTTAGTGCCTTTTTGTCTTGGTGATTCCTACTAGTATGCCATTGTCGCCTTATTTTTCTTTTTACAGCTATCATTTCTCTATTTTCCACGGTAGTGTCCAAATTTTTCGATGTTACTTCTATATAGGGAGATGATAGCCAAGCTGCTTTTGAATTAAGTTGATAGTATACAACGCCGCACTTTTTATATCATCTTCCGTTTTAAGAGGTATACAGAGTGTGGTATTATCTTCAATGTAACCCCGGAATGCTTCCCAGTCAGTTTTATGGTTGTATAAAGTCTCGGGTAATTGTTTTAGGATCACTGTAGTGCTTAGTGTACATATGATAGGCGTGTGGTCGGAAGAGCCTGTTACGTGCATAAATAAAAATAATGCATTACCCTGTATATCAGTTTAATTAGAAATTACTTTTATATTTCTCGACGCCATCTATCGGGTTCGTTGGTCACTTTGTATTGAGTCGGCGACATCCGGTGACAGACCGGCATTTTGACTTTACCATCGTACCTGTTATTATCTATGTCTGCGTGAGTGAAAGTTCGTTCTCTAAAATCATCCACGTGTTGGGACACGATGGAAATTAGTAGTTTCTCTTAAATAATTGATTTCATCCACGCAGAGTAAATGATTTTATTCTTTCTTTAATTAAAGGTAATTTTTATGTCTTTTTGGTTAGACGCCATGTGCTACCTTCATGAATAGGGGTATTCTCATCGTTACCTAAAATCCTCAAGGGAAAACTATAATCGGAAGCGGAAGCTCCTAATTACTGGATACGATTGAATTCTATTCGAAGGCCATAACTTAACCTTGATGACTATCACCTTGTTCGGAAGATCATAATTATTGGATACGATTGAATTCTATTCGGAGGCAATTACTTAATACCACCATAGGCGTAACATTAATGTAACAGCATACGATAAGTGTCGGTTCGATTACTGTCCCTTAAATGTGTCTTTTATTTGTAGTTTGTGAGTCGCCAGGTAGACACGATTATTTTTCAGGAAGTTTAATTGCAGGAAGCCATTAGGAAAAACGTTTTTCTGAAGGTCGCCCTGGAATTTTGGTAAGTCAATTTTTCTTGTTCTTATTCATTCGTGTCGCTACGGTGTATATTCACAACTTACTATATTTACTAATTGTACGTGCAAATTGACGTGTTGCTTGTGATTGTTACTAAATTAATTTAAGTAAATGACTTATCGCTTGCTGCTTATATCCACCGTAAATTATTATTAGTCATGTTACTTATTGATAAAGTTCATATATGTTTTGGTGGCTACACTTTTGGTTGACGTGTAGTGTAAGTTGCCTATCCTGCGGTGATTCTATTTTTTATATTCTCGCTAGTACCTACTTAGATTTGACTATTTAACTTTTACTATATTTATCGTGATAGAGTAATTAAAGTACAATTGTTATTAACGATTTAGTTTTCTCTTTCCTTCGCTTCTTTCAGCATTACGAACCTAACATCTTGTTACAAGTGATACCATTCTGTTGTGAGCAGACAGAAATTACTTTGGGATAGGCTCTGGCGCCCTTAAATATCTTTTCATTATTATCTAGGAACCCTACCCTCTCACCGACTGTCGTGAGTTGGCCGTGCAGGTTCGTAAACAGCAATAGCTTGTAACAAGCCATCCAGGCATGATTCAATTTTTGTGTAGAGTCCTGATATTCCTTTGGTGACGAAGAAGTCTATGAGGTCTGGGATTTTATTTGGGTCAGTTGGCCAATGAGTCGGTTCTCCTGTTGAAAGTACAATAAGATTATTGCTGTCAATAGCATTTTTCAAAGTTCGGCCTTTCGTATTTGTTAATCGGGAGCCCCAAAATGTGTTTTTGGTATTCCAGTCGCCTCCCGACAGATATCTACCGCCCAATGTGCGAAAGAAGTCATTGTACATCTGCTCGTCGATTCGATGTCGGGGGGGCAGTACACTGCAGCCACATTCAACGAGCCCTGCCAGTCGTCAACAGATACTATAGCAGCCTGTATATGTGCTTGTGTATATGGTGGTAACATATTATATCTTATGTTTTCTCTTATTACTATAGCAGCTCCAGCATGTGATGTGCCGTCTGGATGATTAGCGTAGCATACGGTATATCCCTTGATTTTAATCACTCATTGATCAGTCATATGTGTTTCGGAAATTAATAGAACATCAATTTTGTTGTGGTTTATAAACAGCTCAACCTCGTGCTTATTTGGAGATAAGCCATTGATATTCCATGCAGCTATACGTATGAATTTCATTTCTGGTTCTGAGCTATGAGTGTCGTTAGGAGACCCATTAGGGTGCCTATTTGTGTTATGAGGATATCAATTTTTTCTGATTGCTTTATTATTATCTGCTCTAAGAAGCTTGTTGACTGAGAATGTGCATTCTCTATTTTTCGGGTCCAGCAAACATCATTAATGATGTTGGGCATAGTTTCAGATGTATGTGCAATGTTTCTTTGCTGGTTGCTTGACTGCTGGTTGCCCAGTTTTTTTATGTGTAACA
Source organism: Aquatica leii (assembly GCA_035610365.1). Taxonomy (NCBI): domain Eukaryota; kingdom Metazoa; phylum Arthropoda; class Insecta; order Coleoptera; family Lampyridae; genus Aquatica; species Aquatica leii. The sequence continues at coordinate 50,169,027 of CM069438.1, read as the reverse complement.
AATTGTAATACAAAAAATACAAAACGTAATGCTATAGAGTATACAGAAACCAACGTTTTTAAACCATAAAAGAAGTGTCGCAAAAACTATTTCTATAAGTAAATCAATTTTCAAAAAAAGTTCGTATATTTGTTTTATAACTCTTTTGTCCGCCATGTACACGTTGTTTTTTTAATTTTCGCAATTAACCAAAGCGCTAAATAATCGAGAAATTATTTGTAAAAAATTTGTGTCAAAACTGTAGCCAATTTGTACCAAAGTTGTACCTTGAAGTTTAGTTGATTGTTGCAATCCTTCTGGATATCTATCGCTTCCCTATAGATCCTTCGCCAAAAGTGTCTGACTCTAACAAGTGTCCTGGTTTGTTATGTTAAAAAATAGGTATGTTAAAATTTTTTTAGTATAAAAATTTTTTCAAGTATAAAATTTGTCCCTCGACACGCCTACTTTTGTAGACCTAGTGTCGTTTTTAAGATTTTGTGGGTCCTGGGCCATTCGTAATGGGGGGGGGGGGGGCGTTAAAATCAATTTCTTGCGAAAGATCATTTTCAATGCTCATTAGAGATAAACATTTTAATCGCTCCTGACACATACTGTTTTGCAGTTCATTTTTGATCAGCTTGAGCTTTGAAAATGATCTTTCGCCACTGGCTAAACGCGATTTCTACGTTGGGAAACGTCTCAACAAGATTGTTACTTTTCAGAAGGTTATACATATCTTGAAACAAATAATGCTTAAAATGCTCACATTCCACAAGCAGTTCTTTTTCATTAACATCGTTTACATAAAACTCTGTAAAAGTCTGACAATGAATTTCCAGCTCTTCTGTTCGCAAAACACTCAATCTGGAAAAGAACCCGAACAAATTGAGTAGTTGATCGTAAGCTTTCGAACGTTATTGCAGTTGAGCGATCAATGTGTCGATGATTGGAATATAGACCTCAGTTCTGAATTTCTCGCGGCCTTGGAACTGGGTATCTTCTGTAGCTCCATCAAAAAAACTCAAACGGGAGCTCCTTTGTCTTGAACGGGTTGTATTAGTTTTGTATTCGAAGTCCAGGTAGATCTGTTTTGAAGAAGTTTCATACATCACGAACTTGTCGCGTTGATCCTTCACAAACGCAGTCAAGGAGTCTACCAACTTGAGCGCTACATCGAGAGGAAGGCTGGCACTCTGTAGACTCATCGACGTCTTGTTGCACCTGACTAAAATGTTACTTCACATCTCGGTCAGTATACCAGTGTCCAACATTTGGATTTTCTTCAAAATGCTCCGAGCTTCGTTTCGTGTTTCCGGCAGTTCTTGTTGGTCATCCATAGTCCTTAAAGCCTCGATGATGCTTGGGTAACTCTTCTGCAACGCGGATACAGCATCCGCGCGTGCAGACCATCTGGTATCCGAAAGACGTTTCACTACTATGCCTGGCCCGAGAGACTCTTTCAACACGTTCCAACGATGAGTAGAACTTGCGAAGAAAGTATAAAGTTTTTGCAGGAACTGGAAGTAGTCTGTTGTCTCCATAACGCACCCTGCGGCCTGCCCGACGACAAGGTTCAAACTGTGCGCCAAACATGGAACGAAAAGAGCGCATGTACAGTGCTCCTTAAGTTTCGCTTGCAACCCATTGTACCGTCCTGCCATGTTTAGTGTGTTGTCGTACGTTTTCCCACGACAGTCCTGTAAACTTATACCTTTTTCTTCAAGAAAAGATACAACGGTATCGGACAAGTACGCTGCTCCGTGCCGTTCTATTGGTATGAAGTCCAGGAAACGTTCTACTGGGGAACATTCCTTCATGTACCGCACGACGTAAGTGAGCTGATCGACGTGAGATATATCAGGGGTAGAATCGACGCTTATCGAGTAGTACTTCGCTTCCTTCAGTTCCAAAATAATTTTGCTCAATACTTGCTGTCCCATTATAGCTATGAACTCATTGCAAATAGAAGCTGACAAGTAAGAAACGTGTCCTTTACCTTTTTGTTTGCATAATTATGCAAATGATCAGCAATAAATGGATCAAACTTGCTCAGCAGCGATCCAATGACTTGATTGTCCCAGCGGAACGCTAGACCTCGTGATGCCAAGAATTTTATGACCTCGGCAATCCTTCTCAACACCCGTTTCCAGTAAATCATTTTGTCGTTCAGTTGAGTAGCGAGACGGTCACTTAGAAGACCAACGCTCTTCTTTCGTGACGAATAAGTCAAGATGGCTTGTCTCTGTCCCAAACTGTTCTTGTGTTCCAAAATGGAAGCCCCGGAATGTTTCTAATCGTTGAAGCCTTTTGAAAAACTGAAGGCGGTACAGGCAGGTGAGAAAAGCCGACACGGAACGCAGAACAAAACTTTCTGTGTTGGAGAGTATAAAAGCCGAGATCTATCAACCGTCTCGTCGTTTTGCAGTTTTAGAGAAAAAACCGATGGGTTCATACACCGAACTTTTATTTTTCCATCGTGTTCTGTATAATTTCTGGTCGAATCAGAATAATCGCATTTACTGTTCTGGAAAAATTCAGGTCCCTTATTAATCCAGATAGAGCGATCATCCTCTGTGAATTGCAACCAGTTTGCAGGGTCGTTAGAAATGGGTGTTACTGTATGATGAGTTTCTTGTAGGTCTCTAGTTTCAGGTTGTTGCAAATTTTTACAGTCACGGCGGAGAACTGTGGGAGCGGCAGTATCTGTTGAAGTCGATGAAGTTGCATCTTCTTGAGCAACGGGTGATGGAGGCAGTTGCAATTTTTTCTCGGAATCTGTCGGAATCGGAGCTGCAGATTCTCGAATTGTTGGTGATGAGAAGTATTTGGTCAGCTTGGGTAATTTCAAGATCATCTGTTTTTCTTCCGCAGTTTTTCGCCTCTTTGCCGCGCCACTTTGATAAGTCCAATGCATCTTTCTGATTTAATAATTTTTTTTTTCTTTTCTTTCTTTAGGTACTACACCTCTTTTTCTGTTTTTATTCCTTTGATCTGCTCCTCTTGTTTCTTTTTGTTTTATACCTTTTTATACCTCTTCTGTCTACATTTTTTTGTTATGTACTCCTCACCTTCTCTCTTTTCTCTTTCTCTTCCGTCCATTGTCAATTCCAATGGTTGATGGTCTGACTCTACCCTTTCTTCCACCTTAAATGTCTTCACCTTTTCTCCAGTCTCTTCATTTGTCATTACAAAATCTATTATTGATTTTCCGCTTCCTCTTTTGTACGTAAATTCCCCCATTCCTTCTTCTTCTCTGTTCCCGTTCATTATTACCCACCCTTTTTTGTTGTACATTTCCAGCAGTTCTTCTCCCTCTTTATTTATCACCCTGTCCTTTGTCTCTTTCCCGTCCCTTTTCTTTCTTGTATTTCCCCTTCATCCCCTATTCTTGCGTTGAAGTCCCCTCCTACAATTATCAATCTCTCCTCCTTCTCTTCTATCATCTATTCTATGTCTTTCTTTGTCTCTTTCATTCTACTGCTATAAACCGTCACTACTTTTATTTTTGTTTTTACAACTACTCTTCTCTGTTGTACTTTCTCTTTCTTTTCCTGGCTCAACCATTTTTTTCTTATTCCCGTTATTATACCCCCTTTGCTCTCCCTTTTTTCTTCTCTGTTTCTGCATGTTGCACCACCTACTCAAATTCCTCCGGCAACTCTTTTTCACACCACTCCCATTCTTTTTCTTCCATCCATGTCTCCTGTAATCCCACTACATCCTGTTCCTTGATGTACTTTCAGAAATCATGTTCCTTGTTTTTTATTCCCGCTACGTTCCAAAACAATACTCTCAGCTCACTCACCTCTCCCTGTGCTTCTTCTTTGCTTTCTTTTTTTTCTCCTTCTTTTTCTTTTCCTTTTCCATCTCTCATAATTCCTTTTCTTTGCCATTTCGTCAACTTTCTCTCCTTTATCGCCTCCCCTTTGCCCTTTAGTTGTTTGCCTTTTGGTTACCTATTTTCTCTGCTCAGGCCCCTATCCCTGTCGTTCCATATGTATCTGTCTCCGTCTATCTCCATTTTTTTGTATCCTACCCATACTCTTTTCCCTTCCGCTCTTTTTTCTACCGCTATGTTCATTATTTCTCTTTGCACTCTTTCTTCTTCCCATGTCAAATCGTGACATATATATATTCTTGTATTCCTTAATTTCTTCTTCTCCGCCATTACCTTATGCTTTTCCTCCCATTCTCCCAATTCCGCCACAACCATCTCATTTTTCTTCTCTTTGTTTATTACTATTACTTTTTTCACTTCTACTTTTACATTTAATTTTTCTTCCAGCATCAATGCTAAATCTTTTTGTGGTTCTTCACTTCTCCACCCCTTTATCACAATATTATTTTTCCTTTTCTATCTTTCTTCGTCTTCCGCTTTTTTCTCCATTTTTTCTATTCTCTCCACCAGTTCCTCTTTTTCTTTCTTCCACTTCTTTTCTCTGTCTCCTATTTCTTTTTCATTTCTTTGATTTCTTGCCTTATATCTTGCATATTTTCTTCCATCTGTTTCATCATTTCTCTCATTAATTCTTTTACCTCCTCCATTTCTTTCCTTCCTCCTTGTGTTCTTGAGGTTTTTCCTTCGATTTCCTCCGTTATCTTTTTAATGTCTGGTGATCTTACTGTTTTCTTTCCTCTTTCAAATATTTGTTGTCTTTCTTTTTCCTCTTCCTCTCTCTCTTTTATTCATCCCTTTCCTTTTTTTTATTTATTTATTTATTTATTATTTTTATTTTTTTCTATTTTTTCTAAATTCCTCCTTACCTTCTTTTCTTATTTTTCGTGTTTTAAAACGTCCCACTTGTAGTAATTTCGCTTTAATTTCGATTTAAATTTCTATTAATGTAGGAGGTTATCTTTTATCGCTGACCTTCTCGATTGCCCTGTTTATTCACCTTAATCTCACTTGTTCGTCACAGTTTTATACTTTTCCACCACGGTTTCTATTTTTCACTTAATTTATTTATTATTTTACACCCTTCCTCCTTTACCCACCCCTTTTTCTATCCTGCTTCCCTCTTACTACCACTACTAACACCAGTTCCTTCACCAACTATCTTCTCCAACTTCTACACTTGTATTTCACTTTTACGTTTCCTTAAATGTAAATACGACCTTCTACATTGAAAGTTAGCGCACGAATCATCTTTAACTTTATGTATTGTTGTATGAGTACATTGACGTGACATCCCTCCAAGTTCATCGAATCATTTAAACGCAATCACAGTCAAATTTGGGTATGAAATAGAAACGTCGTACATAAGCATATATACCAAGCATATTTCTTTGTAAATCAAATAAAAAAAAGTAGCGAACGTTACTATACTGGTGACGTAGAATTTTTCGGTTGGGTATGTTTTTGTAGTTTTATCTTGTTTTGCAGTTCACTTATGTTATCAAATTTTGGTTTCTCGCGCCTCTGTCATCTAAATTTTTAAGTTTTTGTCTTATTTCGTCCACTAATGCTTCTATCTTCACTGTCTAAATCAATTCTTAAATTTAATTTGATATCAAATCTTGAATAATCTTAACATTTAAAAAAATTAAATAAAAACCACAATTTTTATTAATATATGATTTAATTCGTAATTTTTAATAAAAAAATATTTAATACTAAAATTACGTTTAAAACATATATATGTTATATCAACAATTATTTGTGATATGTCATTAAAAAAATATTAACCTGCGATACTCAATTCGGAAATAATAGAATTAATTGCCGTCGTTGTATCGCGATAATTGTTTTCAAAGCTGAGAACTTGATCGTTCTATAAATCTCAGTCATTTCAGTTCAATTACGAAATGTACTTCATTAATGTTATTAAGTAATGTTTCGATGTTGATTAATTTGTTTGTTAGTTGTTCCAACTTGTAAAACCACTTAAATTGTTTGGTTTCTATCATTCAAAAATTGCCACTTTTTGTTGAAAAGGAGAAATTGAAACTAAAAAACAAACTAATGAAAACATGAAAATAAACATGGCTGTAAAAAATTTAAAATTATTTTTCTTTAGAGAAAAAGAAATGGTTAAGACGTAAAAACTAAACTTAATCTGAAAAAAGTGATTAGACACAAAGTTGATTTTTTGTTTCTCATTAAAATGTAAAAATTTAATACCAATCGCAATGTATGGTGTCGAAAATCACATTAATTAAAAATAAAAACTTGGCAAAAATTTGTATCATAATTTTCCATTTTAGATAATTCACGTGTGATCAATTTCTCACAAGCCAAGCTTTTGTAGCAAATAGCAATGACGATTTTCAGAGCTTCTGAACGATAAAACTGGTTTCCAAACATCCAGCAGAAAAGAATTTGTTCTTTTCAGCTCTCCACACTTTTTAGTTTACTGTTCGTTTTTTTCACGTTACACCTACTGTTATTTTGATGTCGTCTGCTTATGGTTTGCTGTGGTTTTCATAGTTCTCTAAATATTCAAACGTATCAACATTATATAAATGGGTGTAGTACTTTTGTTGTCTATATAAAAGTCTTTCTGGGGTAAGAATAGATTCTATTTTTGTGTCTTAATTTGATTTTCTCGTAACTGTCATTAGCAATTTTGGTTACCCACGCGCATTCTATTAATGCGGAGATATTCACACCTGTTAATTCATATTGTTAAGATTCGTATGATGACGTCAAAAGCTACGATGTAGTAAAAAGAGCAATGCACCTACGTTGATTAAGGATATTAAAACTTTCGACTAACTACTACAATTATCCTCGTATTGGAAGACGTGTGTACGTGTTTGTTTATTTCAAGAAATTGTAAAACATTCTGGGAAAAATGCTGCTAGGTAGCCGCAAGTATTGTATGTAATGTTCCTGGGTCTTTTAGTAAATCGGGAGCGCACAACCACCCAAACCCGTAATAAATCAAAGCCTCGATTCACCCAGAAATGAGCAATTGCTCGACTTACCCAGATCTTACTTTTTCCTGAATGGTAGAGTTAAGTCTAAAGCCCACACAAAAGGCGCACGATTTACTTACTAAACAGCACGGTTAACTTTAAGAAAAATTAACGAAATAGAATGCAAGAAAGGAGGCGTAATACTCGGGTCAAAACTAAGTAACGTACTGTCGTATTCTTTATCAAAAACTTATATTTACAGCGACAAATAGAAACTTAAAATAGGAGACAGCAAGTCACAAAACCGAAAATGCAACTCGCGGAAAACTTAAATAGAAAAACACTAGCGCAAACAATTTGGTTTATAATTAAAATAAATTAAAAAAAGTTCCATTAATAGCTCGAATAAATTTAAACTGTATGCCCAAATATAAAATGGCTGTTTCAATTAACCTAAATTTTTAATATTTCCGGATTAAATTAAAGTCAACATTCCGATTTTCTTTGTAAATTTGTAAATTATTGAGTTCAACGCAAAGAACAAGGCGCGAAAATGATCGTCATTTGCAGACCGACCGTCCATAGAAGTAAAAGGCCATCTCTCTTATCCAGAGTTGAAAAAGACAACATTGTCCAAGATGCTCGTTTGACTTTATTCACAACTTTCGCCACCATTTACAAAAGACTACAGCTGCAATGCAGTTTGCAAATAATAAGGAACACTTTGAAAGCTGAAGGAATAAGAAGCTATTGACGTATAAAGAAACTTGTAATAACTGAAGAAAATGCCTACCGGAGATTGCAGTTTTCAAAAGAACATTTAAATTTTGATTGGAAAAAGTGTGGTTTTTTTTAGATGAAAAAACTTTTTGTACTTCCCAAGATAGTAAAAAACTTCTTTGAAGGTCACGTAATTTTAGATACAAATCAAAACATGTGCAACCCATCAAAACAAGTGGTAGAATTAGTGCTGCGTACTGGGGATGTATGCCCAGAGTAATTAATACGTGTTGATGGACACTTAACTGCTCAAACATACCTGACGATTTTGGAAGACTTTATGTTGCCCTCCGTACCAGCAGTTTATCCCGAAGAACCAATTCTTCTATACATACGGCAGCGGTAGTTCAAGAATGAATTACATTGAAATACAAAATATAAACAACCTGCATCACCATATTAATACCGTGTGGGAAAGATTTCGAGGAAGCAATATGTACGTGCCAATTTAATCAATTCGATGCCAAACTGTCTACGGGAATGTATAACCAATAATGGATATTACACCCATTACTGACATGTAAAATACAAATTTAACGTTGGTTAACGGAGTTAATACTTTCTTTGCAAAGAAAATCCGAATGTTGACTTTAATTTAATCCAGATATATTAAAAATTTTAGGCTAATTAGTACAGTAGTTTTATATTTGAGCATACAGTTTATCATTATACGAGCTATAGACTTATTTAATCATAAATAACAATTAGATTTTTTTAACAACTAACCGAATCTCCTGTGTTGACTTGTCCGGATTTTGGAAGGCCGTTTATTCTGCAAACCGACGCCTCTGACCACGGCCTGGGGGCAGCTTTAATACAAAACCATTACGACGGTGACCACGTAATAGCCTACGATAGCCGTACGCTGACAGCCCCGGAAAAAAACTACTCCGTTACCGAGAAGTGTTTGGCGATTGTATGGTAGGTATCGAGAAGATGAGGCCGTACTTAGAACGTTACCACTTCACCGTCATAAGGATCATCAATCGCTGCGCTGGCTTCACTCAATTGGAAGTCCAAGTGGTCGCATCGCCCGTTGGAGTATCTTCTTGCAACAATTCGACTTCGAGATCAAGTACCAGAAGGGTATTCTGAATAAGATAGCAGACACCCTATCTCAAGAACCGTTGCCAGAGCCTATTGATGAATCTAGAGGTTGCAAATGGTATGAACGGCTAGTTGAGACCGTCTAAACTAATCCACAAGAGGTACCCGATTACACCGTGCGCGATGGAAATTTGTATCGACACCTTGTGCGTCTGAAAAAAGTTATCAAAGAGGACCTAACCGAACCCTGGAAACTTTGCGTACCGACCCCACTCCGATTACGAGTGTTAGTGGAGAACTATAATCTCCCTACCGCTGGCCACACCGGTATAGCCAAAACTACCGCTCGTATTGCCGAGAGATATTATTGGCCAGGCATGTACCGCGACATCGCAAAGTATGTCCGCAGTTGTCAGACCTGTCAACGGTATAAGGTAGAAAGTCAGAACCCCGCGGGATACATGCAACTTTCCCGCAACTGTAAACCCTGGGACACCGTTAGCATCCACTTGATCTGTCCTCTACCCAGGTCAAAGAAAGGTTGTTCCTTTGCCGCGGTCTTCTTGGACCGGTTCACCGGGTGTGTAACCGTCCGCTCCGTAATGCCACAGCCGCCCATATTGTCACCGCTTTCTACGAAGAGATCGTTACCAAATTTGGAACACCTCGTACGGCCATCACCGATAATGGGACCCAGTTCACTAGTCTCGCGTTCCGGCAATTACTTCGCGAGTTTGGAATCCAACACCGACTGACTTCCCCGTATACTCCGCAAGCCAATCCCGTGAGAGAACCAACCGTACGCTAAAAACCGTCATTGCTCAGTACTGCGAAACCGATCAACGCACTTGGGATCGCCACCTTCCCGATGCGGTGATGGCTCTTAATACCGCTCAACACCGGGTTTACACCGGCGTTCCTCAACTTTGAACGCAAATTAATGCTTCCGGCAGCTCTTCACCGCGAAGTAGAGCCTATTAGACAGGATGACACCGGCGATTCTACCGACGTTCCGTCCCGTTATCTTAGCTGCTTGCAACAATTGCAAGAAATTTTTCCCGTGGTCCGCGACACTCTCACTAAAGCGTTCGCTACTACTATACTATAACCTTAAGCGACGTCCGTGGCGATGCTTTGTTGGTGACCAAGTGGGAGTATCCTCAATCCTCCGCTGTTGAAGGATACGCTGCTAAACTCGCGCCTAAGTATGCGGGTTCTTTTACCGTCACTAAAATCTTATCCCCGGTGGTATACCGTCTCCGAGATGAGCAAGGCACCGTACATCCTTCCGTCCACGTTAAGGATCTTAAACCGTACCGGCCTAGAGTAACTAAAATACCTGTACTTACAGACCAAAACATGCCGAAATTCACTCGCTTTCCGCCGTCGACACATTCCGTCAGTATCCGCCTAGCTCAGGAGGCTAAGAGAGCTCGCCAGATCAATGAACCCGTAGCCCGCCGGAAAGCAACCGACCACGAGATGGACGTCGACTATCAACAGACACGGCCCGCAAATACCGCTATCGCCGTGAACAGGTCCATGACTGCTTCTTCCTCCGCCCCGCAGTCGATACCTTTGTCCCGTTTAACCAGCACCGACCCAATGTTTCTGCTGGCGTTGCGGCCTTACCGGGCACCGCCGAGACAACTGTAACCGTCTGCCCGTCCTGTTCTGCTCACGATGCGGTCGCCTAGGAGTAATGTCGCGCCACTGCCGCTGTACCTCCCGTTCTACGCCCCAAGGGGGCGCAACCAATCACCGTCAGCAACGAGGACTTCACTTCTTCCTCCCGAGTAGAAGAACCAAAGCTCGGATCGACAACAGCTACGTGGGAAGCCAAAGACTTTGAGTGTCGCCTTAGCGATCAAAACGCTTCTGTGTATAGTTTTGTGTAGTGATTGTAGTGGCAGTGCACCGAAAAAAAAATCTTTTTTTTTGGTTTTTTTTTCTCCCCGAAGTAAGAGAGGAGTGTAACGAACCGTTACCTATATTAAGTTGAATTATAGAACGTTATTTAGTTTTAGTAGTATGTTTGATTTATTTTTTATTATTAAGGAAACCGTTGTTTAATTATTATTGTTAGGATTGAGTTATTTTAATTTTGTTATTCGTATCCGGTAACAAATATATGTAAAAGGAGATTTCCGCCAAGTACCGAACGCGCATCAGAGTTCGCGCTATCCCCGCTTACAGGCGCTTTATCCGTCAGAGCGCATGTTATCCCCGCTTAGAGCCGTTCTCCCTCTTCCGAACGTCCGCAATAAAACCGGAACCCCGACGCAGGAACAGCAGTCATTCGACTGCCAGCACTCGTTGCGACCGGTCGAGCTCTCCTGCGATTTCAGGCTGTAAAGCAAGTTAGTTCCAAGTGTTTTAATCGGCGGTGCGTGTATATTTAATATACTCAAACCGCTGATACTTGTGCTTCATTTGGATTGGTCCATGTGTTTTTAAACGCAACCAATCCAAATTTTTCAAAAACACGTTAATATTTGACTTCGTTTTAAAAGAATTTTTATTATTGAATAAATGTTTTTCTAATCTTGTCTTTTATTTTCTCCAGTTAACTGTTATAAAAGAATTTTTATTAAATAAATGCTTGTTTAAGCAATTTATTTCAGTTTCGGTCTTTTATAAGACTTGTTTTAAAAGAATTTCGACATGGATCCGATCGCGCTCTCTGAGCAGGATTGGACAAACGTCGCAGCCGCCGCCGCCACCACCGCCTCGACGATGGAATTCCTTCAGGAGCAAGTGAGGACGCTCACTGAAGAGAACAGCCAGCTCCGCCAGCAGATCGCCGAGTTGACGAAGAAGCTGGACCGCTTCCTCGACGCCTTTCCGGCACTTCCAGCGAAGAAAACGAAGAAGAAGAAGCAGCCGTCGCCTGCGACTTCCCGTGTCGAGTCTCCCGTTGTTCCGGCGCCTAGCCCGGAACCAATGGAGACCCCGGCAAAGTCCAGGCGTACCGAGCCTGCCGCCGCCCTGACTCCTGTCGCCGCCCCGTCTGCCGCCACGCCTACCACCGTGTCCGCCACCGAGCTCGCCGCTGGGCCTTCCACTTCCGAAGAGCCGATGGAAGAAGAATGGACCGTGGCCTCCAACAAGAGGAAGCGTCCCGCTGTCCTCGAGAAGACGGAAGCCGCTCCCACCGAGATGACGCGCAAGGATAATATCCCTCTTATAGTCCTTCATAACCAGAAGGACTTCGGTAAGGCGGTGGATACCCTTCGCGAATCAAACGTAGAAGTTTCTAGGGCGAAGACCACCCGGAATGGCGTTGCCATCCACGTCTCCACCCCAGAGGATTTCCGCACCGCCACGCTAGCGCTAGAAAAGGCCCGCCAGGAGTTCCACTCCTATCAGCTGAAGGGTGACCAACCGCTGAAGGCCGTCATTCGTGGGATGCCGCATAACGACTCGTCGATCGACGCCACCACCGCCTACCTTACCAGCAAAGGTATGTAAGTGATTAAAGTAACGCGTATGACTTCAGGACGATCGAAGCGACCAACGCCGCTCCTTCTAGTTCAGCTCAGGAGGACCCCGCGGGCGATAACTATCTTCGATTTTACTAGTATCGGAGTAGTCGACGTCCGCGTGGAGAGTCCGCATCCAAGAGGCGACATCGGGCAGTGCTACCGGGGCCAGCGCTTCGGCCATTCCGCGAGAGGATGTCGAGGAACCCCTCGATGCGTCAAGTGCCTGGAGTTTCACTTCAGTTACGAGTGCCCGAAGAAGCGAGAAAACGGTCCGGCGACGTGCTGCAACTGCAGGATGGACCACCCGGCGAACTACAGAAGTTGCCCAGCCTACCCAAGGCAACGACAGGTAAGTACTAACCGTACTAATCGATCTGCTCCTGTTTCAGCCCCACGACCAGCCGCCAGGCCGGTGAACCCAGCCGTCTCGTTTGCCCAGGCAGCAAGACCGGTTGAGCCCACCGCCCCTGCGCCAACCACCACCGCCGGAGAGACGAAGCATCAGAGGTCCTCATACATCGAGGCCACCAGGGAAGAGTCCGTCATCATCAGAGAGTTCTTCGCCCAACTCCGTTCCCGCAACCAGTAATGTCTGCAAGAAGAAAACCAAATTCTCTCCTCATTGCGTTTTGGAACGCCAACGGTATCCTTAACAAAAAACTTGAATTACAGGAATTTCTCTACCGCCGGAACATCGACAATCCAAACATTCCGAATTATGCGAGATATAATACTAATCGAACCACAGGTCGCGGTGGAGGTACGGCCGTTTACGTAAAACGGTCTATCTCCCACTACCACATTCCAACGCCACAACTTCAAAACCTTAAAGCAACCCAAATCGTCATTAACACGGCAGCCAACGGAGACATAGTTCTCTGCGCTGTTTATATCCCACCCACCAAAGACGTCATTCCCGCAGATTTTGACGCAATTTTTAACGCAAGGACCCCCACAATTCTCGCAGGAGACCTTAACGCGAAACATCCAGACTGGCACAGCAGGAAATCGAACCGCAACGGTCGACTCCTGCATGACCTCGCCAGCATCCAAAATTTCGTCGTAGATGGACCCTACGAACCTACCATCCACCCTCACAACGGACTCCCCGACGTCCTCGACATAGCCATTTTCAACAACATCAGGCTACTTCACGATTTAACCACCGTTTCAGACCTTAGTTCCGACCACGAGCCTGTACTCCTACAACTCGGTGATCAATCAGAAAACGATAACCTTCAGTTCGAAACGAACATCACCATGTGGCCAACTTTCCAATTCGAAGCCACTAAACTTTTTACCCAAGTTCCGGTCATAAATAACAGCGCCCAACTTCAAGCCGCGGTTACCACTTTTACAGATCTTGTAAAAAGATGCATTTCAAAAGCTACAAAAACTATCACAAAAATCAAGTCCGATCCCCTTCAACTCCCAATTCAAATTCGTGACCTGATCACCGAGAAAAACCGCCTTAGACGCAGATGGCAACGCACTCGCCATCCAAACGACAAAAGAGCTCTCAACGCAGCTCAAAACAGTATTCGAACCCAGATCGAAAAACACCGGAATCTCCTTTTCAACGACAAACTTCAGTCGCTAAATTCACAAGACCTAAGCGTCTGGCAAATGACCAAAATCCTTAAAAACAGGAATAATTCTCCCATGCCCGCCATTCACGGTCCCCGAGGTCTGGTTTTCACCGATCTAGACAAAGCCGAAGCTTTCGCCGACAGGTTCGAACTCCAATTCAAAGCAAACCATCCAGACGACGAAGACTTCCGTCGCACAAACGCCATCCACCGCAAAGTCAGAAGCATCCTAACAACAACTTCAAACGAGCCCATCAGGCACACTTCCCCCAAAGAAATCGAAGCGGAAATCAAAAATCTCAAACCGCGCAAAGCTCCCGGGAACGACGGCATTCCCAACAAAGCAATTAAACCTCTCCCTAAAAAAGGTATAGCCACCTTAACCGCGATTTTCAACGTTTGCCTAAGACTCCGTCACTTTCCACATCAGTGGAAAACTGCGGACGTCATAGTCATTCCCAAACCCGAAAAAGATCACGTCATGCCGCAAAACTACCGTCCAATTAGCTTACTTCCGACTCTCGGTAAGCTATTGGAATGAATAATCCTAACCCGATTACAGGAACAGATCGACATCCACCAAATTATTCCACAGGAACAGTTCGGTTTCCGTAAAAAAACATTCAACGGTCCACCAAGCCCTCCGCGTCGTGGAGCAGATCACCAACGGTTTCAACCACCGCGACGTCACCGGCGGCGTTTTTCTCGACATCGAAAAGGCGTTCGACAAGGTCTGGCATCGCGGACTGCTATACAAGATGCACCGTCTAGGCATCGACGTCCCCATGGTACAGCTCATCGGCTCCTTTCTCAATCGACGCTGGTTTGCGATCAAACTTCGCACCGCCAAATCCACTTCACGTCACATAGAAGCCGGCGTCCCTCAAGGATCTACGCTATCCCTACTTCTATACAACATCTTCACCGCAGACGTTCCAAAAATCGACGGACTCACCTACACTTTTTACGCCGACGACACCGCCGTTTTGGTAACATCCCGGTCGCCCGCTCAAGCCGAGAGGAATCTTCAAATAGCTCTCACCTCGTTCGACAACTGGTACGACGACTGGCGAATAAAAGTCAATCCGACGAAAAGCGCCGCCGTTCTCTTCAACCGAAGAAACATCGATCCCGTAAGCCGCCTCCACATCAAAGGCAACGACGTCCCCTGGGTGAACGAGACTAAATATCTCGGCTTCACTCTAGACAAGAAATTGCTATGAAAATCACACATCACCTAGAAGCTCGCCTCTTCGAACGGCCTACTGGTCAAGTTATAACCGATGTTGTGCCGCAACGGCCGCCTCAGCATCGACAACAAATTACTTATCTACAAGACGATTACCCGCCCCGCCACGACGTACGCAGCACAAGTATGGTTCTACGCTGCCAAAACTCACACCACCAGGATGCAAATCTTCCAAAACAAGATCCTCAGAATGATTGCTGACGCCCATTGGTTTTTCCGAACAGACCAGCTCCATCAAGAACTCGCCATCCCGAAGATCGCTGATTTCGTCCGCCAATCCGCAGCTGCGCTCCATGCAGACCTCGCGGCCCATCCCAACCCACTCGTCCGAAGGCTTTGGGAGTACGATCAAGATGACATGCCTAGGCACAAGCGGCCGAAGTGTGTCATCTTAAGTTAAGTTAGAATAAAATGTTCAACCCAGCGGAAAAGAGGCAACTCGGAGGTTGAAAACCGATCAATGGGGTTATGTAAGCTATATTGTTATCAAATATGAGTAAACTTTGGAAATGTTAAACATTGTAAAAGTGAATAAAACATGTATGAAATTCAAATTGAATTGAAACGGCAGTTCCAGTTGGAGCTCACACCGAAAAGGGTTCCGGGGTTCCTGTACACCAGCTGAATTTTAGGGTAAACCGTTTTGCTTTTATTAACCGGATCTCCGGGGAGATACCGCTCCCCTCCTTGTCTGCTTTTCCCTACGCTATCCTTTACCGGGCGTCGTATTCGTGGTGTTTGGCTTTGGCCTGCGAATACGCTGTCAACACGTCGTATCCGTAGTGTTTGGCTTTGGCCTGCGGATCCGCCTTCCTCCCTCTATTACCGAGCGTCGTGTTCGTAGTGTTTGGCTTTGGCCTGCGAATACGCCGTCAACACGTCGTCTCCGTAGTGTTTGACTTTGGCCTGCAGATACGCCTTCCAGTACAGTGCCCAAATCCCTTCTCTTCCCTCTCAAGTTCAAATCCGAGTAAACCCCGTCTACCGATCCAACGGAGGTTGCTACCCCAGTGCATGCGTGCTCGCTTAGTCACCGACGTTACCGCTTGTCGAACGCACGCTAATCAATCATTGGTTTATAGATCACCTTCCGCTTGCTTGGTTGTGGCCCCCGCTTCTGTCACCGCTCATTATTTATTTTGAGAACAAATAAAGTTATTTTTATTTACTATTGTGTATTTTATTGCCGTCGCCTCGCTCCGCTTTTAGGTCCGTTTGAAGCCCTGGACAACCGTGTCTTCACTCTAGTTACCCGGACAGTGCCGTCGAACAGGAGAGTAAACTCCTCAAACAAATCTGGCGCCCGAGAGCCGTTCCGTCCACTAGCTTTCTATTTCAGCTAATCAGTTCATTCATTTAAAACTTTAGGGTACAATTTAGATATATATTTGCAAGTAAGAAACATGTTCTTTGAACGCCTGAGGCAGTGATTATGAAGAATGGTTAGTAATCTCATAGTATCGCAGTACTGTTATAACGTTACTTTAGTTGCCTACCTTGCAGGTCGTGCTTAATTACTTTTTTGAGGCAGTGTACATACTAGCAATTAATCGCATTTATGTAAATTTATCTTGCTTCTCTTTTCTAACCGCTCTGTGATAAAACAAAAATATATTTGTGTTACAACCTGTGTGTTGTCATTTGTTCTTTTTCAGCCCTAAATAAATTTAAACGATGTTTTTCATTCTAGTTTCTGTTTTGGCGCCTTTTTATTCTTACGTTATAATTAGCACATCGAGACCTGCAATCCGCCTGCCGATTCAACTGAGTTAGTCGCCAGCAATTAAGTATGTACAAACCAAATAAATTAATTAATTAAAAATTTGCAATGTTTTTATGCATTTTTATAAAAAGTTTAATTTTGACGAGAGGCGTTTTTAAAGTTATTGAGCCTTTCTCACTATGAATAATGTACAAAATAACAAACCAAATTAATATTTAAATGTTAACGTTTTCCTAAATTTGATCTAAAAAATTCTTGTACGAGTTAATGGATGCTGCAAAATATAATTAACTCGTCATTACTTTTCTGTAATAATAAAACTTAAAACTAAATTATTACAATAAATAGAAGTTGTCGAAGCAGCTCCATTCTTCGCTAAGTGCCAAACAATTATTAAAAAATGACAATTACAAAATAACTACTTTTGCAAAAAACTAAAATTCACTTAAATTACAGTAGCTGCATTAAGAAATTTTAAGATGCAATTTGCTCTGGAATTACAGAGCGCAAAAGTATTACGACTCACTAAAAAACTATAATTGGTAATCCACTGCTTTATCGTTTTTTTTTTATCTTCCTATTAGCAGAAACAATAAACACTTATAAGTAATTAAGAATTTAAGATACATGTGCGCGAATAACAACATTGAATATGCATTAAAATTAAATCAACGCGGACAAAGTTTGTTTTAAGCTTAGTTTTGGCAAAGTGTGCATACTAATAAACCACTGTTGTCCAATTCAATTAAACTGCAAAAAGTTTCACAACAACAAGAACAACACTTTACGTGACAAGGAGATATTTACCTCCACGTATCGGGCTATCGATTCAACTTTTAATAACGCAATACAACCGTAAATTCTTACTTATCCATGTTACGAAATTTTTTTCCGCCAAAGCCCCGCAAACTTAACTGGAAACTTTTTAGAATAAACGAAAAATCTATATGTTTCGGAAGAGGATTCTAAGCTTTAGAAGCAGAAAATTACTTACTAACTCGGTTATTTAAATCTCGTCGCTAGCGCCAGAACAAAAATCCTGGCATAATCGGGTAGTTTATTATTTTTTATACGACTCCCAGATAAATAGGTAACTAAACAGGAAGAGTGATAAGACATATCTTTGGTAAAAACGAGTGGTATTAAATATATTTTTCGAGCCAACATAAAAATGTCGTCAACGGCTTATGTACCCATTATCTATACTGGTTTTTATCTGTAACATTTTGAACACCTCTCCGTCGAGTATTTCGAAACTCCCGAAGGAAAAATAAAATTCTTTTAGAGACGTATTTTTTATAGCGTCTTGAATGGTGACATATACGTACGAAAGTAATCTAAACTTTACTACGATAGTGTTATAATAAAAAATTAAATGAGAAAATTAAATCTTACGAGAAAAGCAGCATTTTTCTGTCTTTATGGCGTAGATACAAGCACAGATAAGTAAGAGAAAGGCGGCCAGGGCTCCTCCAGCTAGACTCACCAGCGTGCTCAGTTGCATTGGTTCTGAAACGATAAATTCGCTGTTATATTTTGAAAGCAATTTAACCAAAAAGACTCACCATTTACGTGTAATAATACGGCGTGTTTATCTTTGCCTTTGTCATTTTCAACAGCCAAATAATAAGCTCTTGAATCGACCGATTCCGCTTGCAAAATATGCAAAGCCGCTGAATAGCAGTCTTCGCGCTCCTCTTCGGTAACGTCGTCGACTTTAAATCTTCCTGAAAAGATAAATAAAAGTTTTGACCAAATCCTTCACATGCTTTCATAACTTCTTTAATCGAATAGAACTGTTAAAGATTAACGCCGAAAGTAAACATAAAGCTTACGCCAAGTTAAAATGTTTGCTTTAACTTAGGTGTTATTAAACAACTTATAAAATCCTTAACGGTCAAACTATAAACAAGATTTAATAAAAAAAAAATTTGAAGTTGCTTATCACCTACGTGAAAGCTTTCAGATATTGATTTAATACTTAATTTGAATCTCTCGCCTCTTTAAACTAAGCTCTTATAAAATATATAGACTATAACCATTTCTATTAACCATAAATTATGAATCTTAATATTTGCGTCGTAAACTTTATCTTATTATAGGGACAGCTTAAGATGCAACGTTTTCAAATATTAGAAGTTGATGCATTTATCGTCAGATCTAAAACTTTTCTGGTGCATTTATTAAAACTTCTTTTTGAATTTTTATTCTACACCATTACGGTTTCTTTTATTTAGACACAAAAGCTGGATTAACAATTTTTTTGCTACACTTTACAGATACCAAATATTACGTTTTGTTTACCAATTTTACTTAACAAACAAAAAAGAAACATTTTCTGGTTATCGATCCACACCTAAAAAAAAAAGAAGCAATAATTCAGTACATGCAAAAATTGTAACAAATAAAAACAGCGCGTTAAACGATAAACGTATTGAACCGTTCGAGAAGTTATTCGCAAATTCGAGATCCTTCTCGAAGTTGTTATCCATCTTCTAGAACGTATACCGAAAGATATGGAACACTCGAGAAGGATTTTCAAAATGTGTATATATACCGACGAATCAAATCGTAGGTCAGTTATTTCCGTAATTCGAAGACGGCAGTGTTAAGAAGATTATTCAAGTTAAAATAAATAAGTGATTAACGCGTGTGCGATAAAGATACGGAGTACGTGACTTTAATATTAGCAAGTGTCGCTGTTTAGATAACTAGAAGTTATCTGCGGATTTTATCTTCGTGTAAGTGATAGTGCGATATAAATATAAGTAAAACATATTTTTAGTCGTTTAAATAAATTAGTTTTAATAATAAATTCGTTACAAATTGGCGTCAGTGTGGAGTATCGAATAGAATAAACAGTTCGCGATTTTTAGTGTGAATACCATTAAGTTATTTGATATCGCTCCCGGAATAAAAACATTGATTGTGTAAATAAATAAAACTTTAGTTCGGGATTCGCGTGTTTGCTTATACTATTTAATCTTAGCTATTAAACCAGTGTCGGGCTTTATTAAAATTTAGTATTATTAAATTTCGTTTTAAATTATTATTCGTGGTTAAATTTATGCCGGTGACGCGTTCGCAAGCAGTTAAAATGGATGCAAAGCTATTTGAATTTCTTGAATCAATAAAAAATGGTCAAGAATCGATGAATACAGAAATGGAAGAAAATTCTTAGAAAATGGAAGAAAATTCAAGAAAAATGGAAGAAAAGTTTTACGAAAATTCTTAGAAAATTGAAGAAAAATTATTCGAAAATACCCAGAAGATAGAAGAAAAATTGATGGAAAATTATAGACGATTAAAAGAAGAAGTACAAACGAGCATAAAAAATCAAATAAAAATTGTTCAAGAGGAAACCCAAACAGATATGTTAAATTTAAAAGATGAAATTTGCAAATCTATGAATGACAAAATAGAAGCAGTAGGGGATAGAATGAAACTGCTTGAAGAAAGAATGAACCAAATGATTTGCCATGGTGAAGGAAGCGTCACGAGTGAAGATTTAATAATAGACCATCGTGAAGAAACCACTCACAAGTTTAAAGTTGTTCCACCAAATTTTGATGGTAAAGTTCCATGGTCCACCTACTACAAGCAGTTTGAAGCCGCAGCTACAGCTAATGGTTGGAGCAACAAGCAGAAAGCGACGTTTTTAATTGTCTCCTTACGCGGAGAAGTGCTTGGAATTTTACAAACTGTTCCTGACCACCTGCTAGAAAAATTCGAGCTCTTAATTTCACGATTAAAAATGAGATATGGAGATGCTCATTTTCAACAAGTGTACCAAGCTCAAATTAAAAATCGGGTTCAGAAAGCTGCCGAAAGTCTCCAAGGGTTTGAGGCCGACATCGCCAGATTAACACGGCTTGCGTATCCTACAGCACCAGACACCTTCTTGCAGCAGTTGGCGATTCAAACCTTTGTAGACGGCCTCAGAGACAACGAAACGCAGCAGACTCTCCGGTTAGCTCGACCGAAGACATCGGATGACGCTTTGGTGCATGCTTTGGAGTTTGAAGCAGCAAAACAAGCATCGCAACGAGATGGCCATAGACTCTGCTGTGCTGCAGAAGTACCCGCGCAGACACTGGAAAGCATCGAGGAGATAGCGCGACACATACTTCGGGAAAGAGAAATAACAACTTTGAACTGCGATGAAATAGGCCATGTACGACGGCATCGTACTAAACCTAAGAAGAGGACAAGAAGAGCGCTCAAAAATTTAAAACGAGGCGACCAAAAGAGACAAAAAATAATTTCATCTAGTCAGACTCCGGAAATTACAATCCAAATGGCATCGCCTAGGGAGCAATTGCATAGCATTTATCTCGATGGCAAAATTAATTGGAAAAGCGTCAAGTTACTGATTGACACAGGAGCGACGAAGACCATCATTCGTCCTGACATGCTATTGGAAAACGAGAAGACATCACCAGTAACAGTACGACTTCGAACGGCGACGGGCGACGAAAATCAAAGTAACCATTGGTTTGGCAAATAGAGTACTCGACCATCAAGTACTGGTAGCCGACATCACGGAAGAAATTATCCTGGGAATAGAAGTGATAAAGAAGTATGGGTTCCATTTGGATATGAAGAACGATGTCCTGAAGATCGACAATGAAGAAATTCCTTTTCATTCGTCAGAGAAGGCAGCCGTGCGAGTCTTATTGAGTGAAGACGTGATTTTGCCTGCAAGGACTGAAAGTGAGGTGATGGCACGCCTAGATGGAAGTATCCGGGAAGGCTACATACGCGCGATTGAACCAATGGAGGGCGGTTTAGTTGAAAAGGAACTACTCGTTGGCAGAACTTTAGTACGAGTAAAAACCACGATGCCAGTAAACATCTTAAACATCAACTCAGATCCGGTAACGTTGAAGAAGAAGACCGTGGTAGGCGAATGCACGCCAGTATCTCAAATTGTGAGATGCGTGAAGTCTGACGAAGATAGGTCGCCGAAAAAGTGTCCACAACATCTATTGGACATTCTTACCACCAAATGTCAAAACCTCCTCCAAGACCAGCTAGCTAAAGTTAAAGTGTTGATCGAAGAGTATCAAGATGTGTTCGCGCTAGAGAGTGGTTCCAAAGGAAGAACTAATGTCGTGAAACATAAAATTAATACCGGAGACGCTCGGCC
Source organism: Aquatica leii (assembly GCA_035610365.1). Taxonomy (NCBI): domain Eukaryota; kingdom Metazoa; phylum Arthropoda; class Insecta; order Coleoptera; family Lampyridae; genus Aquatica; species Aquatica leii. Next base: position 50,147,165 of record CM069438.1, on the reverse strand, counting down.
GATACGACAACATCCACGCAGACTTCCTGACGATACGTTAGACACCCTGTCAGGATCCCAGTGGTTTTCCACGTTAGATTTAAAGAGTGGTAACTGGCAGGTAGAACTGGAACCCAAGGATCGTGAAAAAACTGCTTTTGCAATTGGAACTGGGTTGTGGCAGTTCACTGTGACGCCTTTCGGCCTGTGTAACGCTCCTGCAACGTTCGAGCGCTTGATGGAGACCATCTTGCGTGGATTGTCTTGGGAGACGTGCTTGGTTTACTTAGACGACGTGATCGTGGTTGGGAGGTCGTTTGAAGAGACTTGAACAACTTGAAGGAAGTCTTCCAGCGATTACGTGGGGCTAACCTCAAACTGAACCCAAAGAAATGCCACGTATTTAAGAAGGAAGTGCAATACCTTAGCCACGTCGTATCTAGAGATGGAGTACGGCTGACCCAGACAAAATCCGAGCAGTGCAAGCATGGCCAAGACCAATCGACAAACATCAGGTCCGAAGTTTCCATGGGTTGTGCACTTATTATAGGAGATTTGTACCCGGATTTGCCAATATTGCCAAACCATTGACAAAATTAACGGAAAAAAAAGCAGAATTTAGATGGAATGAAAACTGCGAAAATTCTTTTAATCAACTAAAACAGCGCCTAGTCACTTCGCCGATTTTGAGTTATTCAAGAGAAGATGGAAAATTTGTTTTGGATACCGACGCAAGCAATCTGGCCATAGGCGCGGACCTTTCGCAGGTTCAAGATGGACAAGAAAAAGTTATTGCGTATTTTAGCAAGGTTTTGTCCAGGCCAGAAAGGAATTATTGTGTGACTAGGAAGGAGCTGCTAGCAGTCGTTAAGTCCATCGAACATTTCTACAAGTATTTGTATGAACGAAAATTTTTACTGAGAACAGACCATGCCGCTTTAAATTTGCTACTGCAGTTCCGTAACCCGGAAGGACAAGTGGCAAGATGGATCGAGAGACTGCAAGAGTATGACTATGACTCAGAACACCGTGCCAAAAGTAGTCATCGGAACGCTAATGTCTTGTCAAGAACACCATGTCCGGCGGACTGCTGCCATTGTTCGCGACTGGAAGAAAGAGTTGAATGCCTCCGGAGAACTGCTATGGTAGATGATGAGTGGTAACCTGAGCAGCTACGTTGCAAACAAGACAACGATCCTGAAATATGATTACTCCTGGATTGGAAAGAAAGCGGCCGACGACCAACCTGGGAAGAAGTGAGTGCTTTGGGCAGAAACATCAAAGCGTACTGGGCGCAGTGGGACTCCTTGATAGTAGAAAACGGTCTTCTTCAGCGATCCCTAGAAAGTGTTGAAGGCACGAGGAACAGACTATAGTTGGTAGTGTCAAAAAGCCGAGTGGCAGAAGTATTGACGCATCTCTACGATAGGACATCAGAAGGACACTTTGGCATTAAGAAGACATTGGGTAAAGTACGAGAACGATTCTACTTGATGAACCATTAACATAAAAATATTTTTTAAACTCTCATTTTTACAGATGAAGATGTTCTCGATATTCGAGATTCTTTAGTTTAAGTTTAAGTTATTATTGATGTTTTTTAAATTTGATTTTTTACAAGCAATGCTTTCAATGTACACTAGGAAATATTAAAATTATAAAGCTTCAACTTGTTTTGTTTTTGTGTAATGAATAATTTTATATTAGTTTATAAGGGTTGAGATAGGAAAATTACAATAACTTTTGCATATATTATTGTATGTTTACCAAAAACTGTCACTACCACCCTGTATTATGGTACTTAAATAATCAATTTTTAAAATTGCGAAAACGTGAGCGGATTTAAAAAAAATTGGATTTTAATTTTAATACTTTTCCCACCAAATTCAGTCTTTACCTGAGTTTTGTTAATCGTTTATTTTTTGTGCCTCGTCATTCTTATTCTACTGGTTTCAAAATTAGTTGAAAATCGGAATGCTGTTATTTAATTTGCCTATTATTGAAATATTTTAAAGTGACTTTTTGCTAGGGTACTGTACAGCCTTAATCACGTATTTATTTAAACATCTTCTTTATACTTCCGACTTCGAATAACTGACCTATGCTCACTTTGAATCGTTTTTATATATTTCTGTTATTTTTCGAGAATTTTTTACATCCTTTGGTGAACGTTCTGGGAATGGATAAAAACTTCGTGATTGTTCTCGAGGCTGACAACAAGTTCGCGAACGTTTTACTGTCCCCTTCTTAAAACTGTTCTGTCCCAGAACAGGAAACTTGACGTGACACCGGTAGAAAGGATCGTGGCGATAGCGACAGCTCTCTCCATTTCGGCAACGCCCTTGACCATAAAAGTACCAGTCAATGGACTTTTCCTAACCCGATATTCTCCTTGGTTAGTAACTGCAGACCAACAATTAAACGCCTGTTCCTCAGAAGACGACCTCCAACATGTTTCGAACTGTTCTCCAATTTAGTTTATCTAAGCCAGAACCAAGCTTGGGTACTGCCAAGTTCTTATATTGTGGAACTCCATTTCTCTTTTGAGACTTCATAATTTCCGCCACGGTTTTGTACGTGAGTATTTCTTGATGACCAGATAGAAAACGAAAACGAAGCGTGTCACCACATAGTTTCAAAACGTTTCCGACCGCCGGTTGCTGCCTTCGTAGTTTATCTAGTCGCCCAAACTTCTTTTTAAATACGACTGCAACCCCTCTGAATATGTCAAAATCCCCGCTCACGCAAGGTGCGATTGCGTAATATTTTTGTCTGTGGAGCAGATCTTGTTATTCTTCGGTTGTAACTCCGAACCTAGCTTTTCCAGAACCTCCGTATATGCTCATAAATTCATCGCAGCCCATTCCTTTGATTTGATTCTTGGTTCTGCTGTTTATTACTTTATTTCGGACATGAACTTGTGTATTGTGATTATCGCCAGCAAACGGGGCTAGACGATCGATGTGGACCACTTTTGGATTGCCTCTGAGTCGTATTTGGATGCGATATATGACGTCATTAATACGCTGCAAAACTTCATAAGAGTCCTCTCATTGCTTCGGCGACAAACCACGTCCTTTTTGGGGATTATACAAACACACCATAAAACCCACCATTTTCTGCTTTGACGTCATATTTGGTCTTCATTCTGTCGCTGGCAGTTTGTGTATTTTTACGGACATCAGACATCATGTACTTTGTCTAGCCCCTTGATTGGCTTGCTGACGTAGTCTTTTCCAGCAACTTCTTCTTCCGGTCTTCGTCCAAATTGAAGGTCGCATGGCAATCATATTTCGCAACCGAGCACGACACAGGATAGTGTTTAGTCTGTGCTTTCGTGAACGGATGATCGGTATGCGATTAGGAAAACGTATAAGTACTGATCCCAGTCTCTTTGGTGTTCGGACACTACTTTGGCTAAAGAGTTTCATAGTTTCATTCATCAACCATGTCATCAGATTGGGAATGGAAAGAAGTCGTCCTAGTTTTCTTAATTCCCAACAGTAGGCAAACCTCTTGAAACAGCCCAGACTCAAAGTTGCGTCCTTAGTCGGAGTGTAATTCCAACAAAACTCCAAACCGACAGAAAAATTCTTTCACCAATACGTCTGCAACTGTAGCTGTTTCTTGATTGGGTATGGCGTAAGCCTATGTCCATTTCGTGAAATAATCCATCGCCACCAGGATGTATTTGTTTCCTGATACGCACTTACGGGGCACTATTTTGTGACGTCTTCCTTGCAGTTCACCCAGTAGAATTTTTCTCAAATTTTCCGCAATGTCTTCTTTATACCAAAGTGTCCTCCTGATGTACCATCGTAGAGATGCTTCAACAGTTGTGACACTCGGCTCTTAGGCACTACCAACTGTAGTTCGTTTTCCGTGCCCTCGACACCCTCTAGGAATCGTTTTCTTGTTCGCGACGCAACTGCACAGGTTCCCAGTCGTCATCATCCATAGCAGTTCTCCGGAGGCATTTGACTTTTTCTTGAAGTCTTTCGATCCATCTTGCTACTTGTCCTTACGGAACTACAATAGCCATTTCGAAGCTGCGTGATTTTTGTCTATACAAATAGTTGTAAAAGTGTTCTATGATCTTGACGACTGCTAACAGCTCCTTCCTAACCACGCAATAAATCCTTTCTGGTTTGGACTAAACTTTACTAAAATACGCGATGATTTTTTCGTGTCCATCTTGCACTCGCGAAAGAACTGCGTCTATGGCCAGATTGCTTGCGTCGGTATCCAAAACAAATTTTCCCTCTTCTCTTGGATAACTCAAAATCGGCGAAGTTTCTAGGGCCTGTTTTAGTAGATGGAAAGCATTTTTGCAGTTTTCATTCCATATAAATTCTGCTCTTTCTTTGACCAATTTTGTCAAAGGTTTGGCAATATTGGCAAATCCGGGTACAAATCGTCTATAATAGGTGCACAACTCAAAGAAACTTCGCACCTAGTGTTTGCCGATTGATCTTGGCTATGCTTGCAGTGCTCGGAGTTTGTCTGAGTCAGCCTTTACTCCATTTTACATATGACGTGACCAAGTTATTGCACTTCCTTCTCAAACAACGTGGCACTTCTTTGGGCTCAGTTTTAGATTTGCTCCATGTAGTCGCTGGAACAATTCTTTCAAGTTATTCAAGTGTTCTTTAAACGACCTTCCCACCACGATCAGGTCGTCTAGGTAAGCCAAGCAAGACTTCCAAGACAGTCTGCAAAAATGATCTCATCAAACGCTCGAATGTTGCAGAAGCGCTACACAGGCCAAAGGGCATCACAGTGAACTGCCACAAACTAGTTCCAATCGTAAAACTTGTTTTTTTCACGATCTTTGAGTTACAATTCTACCTGGCAGTAACCACTCTTTAAATCTAACGTGGAAAACCACTAGGATCTTGACAGGGTGTCTGACGTATCGTCTATTCTCGGTAAAAAGTAGCTGACCTTTTTGGTCACGTCGTTAAGCTATCTGTAGTTTACGCAAAACCTCGTTGAACCATATTTCTTCTTTACGAGTACCACTGGAGATTTGAAGGTACAATCACACTTTCTTTCTTCTTTCCATAATGACTATTATTTGTTTGCCTTCTTCTTCTCTTTTTGCCAAAGAAAATCGGCGTAGATGTTGTATCAGCCGAGCGTTTCCGGTATTACTTTATGCTTCACCACGTTAGTTCTTTCTTTGAAACCGCTCTCTAGCGCGAACACATCTTGATACTGCTGGATTGGAGGTCAAAATGTCCAATAGATGTTGTTGGCATTTCTTCGGCAACGTATCTTTGTTAGACTTCACGCATCTCACAATTTGAGATACTGGCGTGCATTAGCCTACTAGGGTTTTCTTTTTCAACGTTACTGGATCTGACTTGACATTGAAGATCTTTACTGGCATCCTGTTTTTCACTCGTACTGAAGTTCTGCCAACGAGTAGTTCCTTTTCAACTGAGTCGCCCTCCATTGGATCAATCCCGCAAATGTAGGCTTCCCGGAGATTTCCATCCAGGCGTGCCATCACCACACTTTCAGTCCTCGCAGGCAGAGTCACGTCTTTACTCAATAAGACTCACACGGCTGCTTTTTCTGTCGAATGAAAACGAATTTGTTATGTAAATTTGGTAGTTCAATTTTCTAGTATAAACATTTTTCAAGCATCCTGCGACATACGCTATGATTTTTTTTGTAGTCGGTTGTCAAAACGAATTCATTTTTGCTGCTAACGTTTTGTAAATTATAGACCGTTCTTAGCGGTCTTTCCGGACCAACAAAAACTTTCATTATTAAGTTTTTTTTACGTAGTGTTGAGTGAAAACTTATTTTGGGCGGGTCCGATCCCTCCACCTGTAATTTTATCAGTGACGTTCGTAACACCTAGTAGTCGAAAAATTTCCATGACGTCACGTTAGTGTTAACGTTATTGCTTATACACCGTCAAGGGTTGGAAGCCTTCAGGATTATCCCTCTTTTCCAAGATGGATTACTACAAAAACAAATAAATATATATATTCTGCGTTATTACTTCTGTGGTGTTATTTATTCTTTTCTAGCTACGAGTAGAGTTAGACCTAACTTAATTTTTCATCGTCTATGCGCCTTTTTTCTCTCCGAAGAAGCTGTGCTAGCCGTTGCTTTGTTTTTTTACAAGAAGACCAGCGTAACAATTTATTCTTGGCTGCCCAACTCGAGGAACCTGATTTTCTCGTAACAAATTTTTTCATTGTCGATCTTCAGGTCGTTGTCCTTCATATCCAAATGGAACCCATACTTCTTTATAACGTCCATTCCCAGGATAACTTTTTCCGTGATGTCGACTACCAGTACTTAATGATCGAATACTCCATTTCCCAAACCAATGGTTACCTTAATTTGTCCGTGAACAGGTATTTCTTCGCCCGTTGCCGTTCAAAGTCGTACTGTTACTGGTGATGTCTACTCGTTTTCCGTCAACATGTCAAGACGAATGATGGTTTTCGTCGCTCCCGTGTCAACCAGTAACTGAACATTTCTTCTATTAATCTTGCATAAATGTGATAAATGCGTGTTCTTAATTTAAATTGCGCTACCCTGTATATTTTGGTTTACTTGACGTTAGCCATTCACTTTTCGACGCTATTTACGAGCATCGTGTTTTTCTTTTCTTTTTGATGTCGTGGTAACACAAAGCATGCCTCCGTAAATTAAATAAAATTTTCTTTAAGCATCCACTCGTTGTGGTAATATGCATTTTTGAAAACATCTTTAATTAAGTAATTTATTCAACGCAGGGTAAGCTTTTTCTATTTTTCGATTTTGTAGCAACACGTCCCACCTCGTGTGCCAATATCCGCTATATTTAAAGATTAAAACCTTTAAAGCACCATCTTAACTATTTTGGAGGCACCGATCAAGTAATCGACTCCTCTATGATGTACACAAGGTGGTTATTAAAAGACTTCGGTGAATGGTTTCATTCTTTGAGCATAGATTTTTAACACCTACAACCAATGGGAAAACGTTTTCCTAACGTTCAACCCGGATTTGGGTAAGTCAAACTATTTTCTGTACATTTTGTCACTACGGTAATACTCACAATTTAGTAGATTATAACTTTGGTAATTTTCACAACTATTTTTCTTTCTCTTGCTGAATGTATAACTTCCATTGGTGATTAAACAGAAACTGCTTCAGCAAGATATTGATCTGCCGCCCATAAGAATTGTTGTCACTTAGACAAAAAAAGAAATTCTCTTACGAGCCGACCGTACAAAGTCCGCAAACATCAAGAAACTTGTAACATCCCATACGAATCAATATTTTGATATGTATTGATATTCAAATATGTGTCGATAGTCCAATATGTATAAATACAAATCGATATTTCTGTAAGTATTAATATTTCGATACATATCATAATTCAGATACGTATCAATATTCTTATAGATATCAATATTCCTATAGGTATTGATATTCCGATATGTATTGTAATGTGCATATTCTTATTGAACAATATACACAATATTTTTTATAATATATTTTATAGAACAGTTTCTGTGTTTCTGTCTGATAAAACTTTTCTAACATCCGGTAGTAAAACAACTTAATAAAGATTGAAGAAATTCCTAAAACTCCGTCACTGTTGACTTATATCAATATTCCAATACATATCAAAACAAATAGCGTATCGATATTTTTTGTTATGTGTTCTAAATTAAAAATGCGCTACCGCTTTTAGCGTTCTTGTAACCAAATTTGACAATTAATTAAACTAAGTTAATTACTTGTGTGTGTACTAGTTTTATATTGATTTGTAAAAATTAAGTAAAACTAATTTGTTGTTAAATCTATTCTGTTGATCTCCTTTTTTCTTCGCTTTGACCGACCTTAAATAATTATTGCAAGCTTTGAACATTCTGTGGTTGGAGTTGCTTCAGGAAGTCATCGATCTGGCGCCCATAAAATTTTTGTTAGTTAGACCACGTCCTTTCTCCGAATACCAATTCCTTAAATTCTATTACAAGCAACCTATAACATCCTATACGTATCAATATTTCGATATGTATTGATATTCCAAAGCTATAAATATTTGAATATGTATCGATGTTCCGATATGTATCAATACAAATTGCGTATTGATATTTCGATACGTATCAATATTCAAACACGCATCGACATTCCGATACGTATCAATACAAATCGCGTATCGATATTTCTATACATATTGATATTCCGATACGCATTAATATTCAGACACGTATCGATATTCCGCTACGTATCAATATTCTCACATGTATCGATATTTAGATATTCTATAGAATAAGAGAACAAGACGTCTGAAAACAAAATTTAATGATTTGTATTGAAAATATTAAAATATCGATACTCCGAAACATATTGATATTCCATTATATTAATTCGTACTGATACAAATTGCGTATTTGATATTTAATGCACAAAACGCCAAAATGCCTGCTCCTACATATAATTAGAGAGATTAATAGGCCTTTTAGAATTAAGTTGAAAAACACAGAAAATGACATTGCAGCGCACCTAAATGAAAAACTTCTGAGATTTATAAACCTTCTAGCAGTCGGTCATTTTAGAAAAAACACGTGATATAAACTTGACTATGAGAATAATAAAATTTAAAAAAATTGTGATTTGTTACGGAAGGATACGTCTTAATAATAAATAATAAACAACAATACTAGCCAAAACTTCAAGCTGAGTTTGATGTTTGTTTCGAGGATGTGTTTCTCAACTGCTGACTTAAACTTTGTTAAAAACAACTGGGTATATATTTTTTTTAAGATAAGAATTCTTATGATTCCACCAGTTATCTAATGACATAAAAAATAGAAAATTATGTTAAAGCATATCCCGTGAAAATCTACATTCTACTGTAACAATCTTTTATAAGAAGAAAACTAATATTCCGATACGTATTAATATAATTTTCGTATCGATAATATATGTATTAATATTCCGATATGTATCGATATTCAGATACATCGATATTCCAATATGTAGCAATAAAAATTTGAGATATTCCCACATGTATCAGAATTCTGATACTTATTAATAAATCACGTATTGATATTACGAAATGAACTGGTATTCCAATACGTATCAATATTCCGATACGTATCGATATTCCTATATTCGATATTTTGCTACGTATCAAGATTTCAATATTTGGAGTAGAATCTTATCAATGCAATCTGTAGTACCTTTAACATAAAGTAAACAAATATTGTCATTTAGATTCCGATACCTTTAAAATAGACCGTAAAATACTTTTTGTTGTAGTTGTTTACTAAAAAAACAGATTTTGTAAAGGATAATTATAAATAAACTCATTTAAATATCTATTTGACGGAATAAATTCAATAAATTTTGATACACTGATTATGCTAATTAACATCTATTATAATTAATATGATAAAAAAATTATGATAATCCATTAAAATACTTAAAAACTTCCTTCGCAATAAACGGGTATTCATAGATACAGCAACAAAAAAATCGTATTAAAATATTGATATTCAAATCGCGTATCGATATTCCAATACGCATCAATATTTCAATACGTATGAATATTCCGACGTGTATCAATAAAAATCGCGTATCGGTATTTTTATAGGTAATGATATGCCAATACGTATCAATATTCCGATGTATATATCTCGATACAAATCGCGTATCGATATCCCAATACGGATCAATATTGTGATACGTATTAATATTCCTATACGTATCAATACAAATCACGTATTAGTATTCCTATAGGTGTTACTATACCAATACGTATCAATATTCCAACATGTATCAATATGCCAACACGTATCAAAATTATAATATGTATCAATATTCCGATACGTATCAATTCCAATATGCATTAATATTTCAATACCTTTTTATATTCCGCTACGTATCAATACAAATCGCGTATCAGTACTCTTAAAGGTATTAATATGCCAATACGTATCAATATTCCAATATGTATCAATATTCCAATACGTATCAATACAAATCGCGTATCGGTATTCCTATAAGTATTAATATTCCAATACGTATGTATATTCCAATATGCATCAATATTTCGATACGTATCGATACAAATTGCGTATCAATATTTCAATACGCATAAATATTGGTATCAATACAAATCGCGTATCGGTATTCCTATAGGTATTAATATGCCAATACATATCATTATTCCAATATGTATCAATATTCTAATATGCATTAATATTCCGATAGGTATTTATATTCTGCTACGTTTCAATACAAATTGCGTATCGGTATTTTTATAGATATTGATATGCTAATACGTATCAATATTCCGATACGTATTGATCTCCCGATATTTCAATTTGTATCGTATCGATATTCGATACACAAAATGTTATATTGCCCACCCCTACATATAATGAAAGAGATTGATATGCCCTTTAGAATTGCGTTGAAAAACACAAGATTAATTACCAACTTAACAAACCGACATATGCAAATTTCTAAAATGTTCTAGAAAATTATAAAGCAAAAATAAAGTGCCGGAATAGGAAACAGTTAGCAATACCCAAATTTAAATCAATAAGTATAGTAAAAACTATAAAACATTTAATAACGTAAGATTCCACTGTACTGTATTATTCAACTACCGAATTTTTTAAAACTTACAGTCACCGGTTATTTTAGAAAAAACACGTAACGTAAATTTGTTTTTGAGGATTTTCTCAAAAAATCGCAAACTGTTACAAAGCAAAAACATTTTTAAGAAAATTATTCAAGAGCCAGCATAGAAAAATTTAATTAAATGCGATTTAAATAAAACAATCAATAGAAAATAACTACTAAAGTTTCTAAGCATTTTGTTGTCAAAAAAGTTTTCATTGAGTTATAGAAATATTATTTTAAGAATAATTTGGTTAAAAAATTGCAAGTTAATAGAAATAAAAACAAATTTTGTGAATTTTTTATCAATATCTATGTAAATGGAAAAACTCGCTTTGTTCAAGTTTTTTTTATTAAAATACAAAAGCAATTGTGTAGGTTGATGTTTACAGTCGATCGTTTCTAATGTAGTTTTGTTATTGAATAGTGATGCGAAGAATGCATCAATCGGTGTGCGGTTTTCTAAGTTAATCTTTGTTGCGGTTCGGTGGTAGCTTTGGCAACATAATGGAATGGCAATCGTTTTTCGATATGTTTTTGACGTCATTACATACTCGAACAAATATCTATTTCCGATGTTTATAAGTCTTTGTGTTTTGTATCACAGTCAGTTGAAGATGTGATAACATTAATTAATTATTACAATAACCGATCCTAAACAACAACAAATTATGTCTAATAAATTTACAGTAGATTACAATATTAATAATTAAACAACAAAAAAATATAAAACAAAAATATTTATCAAAACACGTACGACGTGTAGTTTTTTTACTGTTTCAACTTTTATTACTTTCTTTTGCATGCTTATTTGAGTTTGTTTAATGAATTTATCGGCATTAAAGCTAAGTAACTCCAATTTTTGTACAAACACGTTCTTACAAAATTGGTGCTAAACGCGGGGCCTTTTCTTAGCAATTGTATTCGTTTCTTGTTGTATGTATTAAATTTTTCTATTTTTGATTGCTTCTATTTACCAATAAATTAACAAAAATAAAACTCTTAACTGTAAGTGTAACATTTTTTTTTTCAATTTCTATTATAACCGATTTTAGAATAGAAACAATTTGTCAATCTACGCTAAAACACACAAAATTTTAAATAATAATGATAATAATAATGTCAAAATTAAAGAAAAAAAAGAAGTACAAAGAGCTTCCCAGCAACTAAAAAACAAAAAAGTTATAGCACAACCACTCACTTAATAATTTGTTAAAATATGTGAAACAGCTTAGAATAGTGGAGAATACGATTTTTATGTTAAAACAAAAAGAACAAGAAACCGCCAAATAGTTCTAAACTCAAACACCTTCTAAAAAACTTTCAACCGATTTCAAACCAAGTTATTAAAAGAATAATAAATCGTTATCAAATTCACGCCAACACTGGTTTCTCGACGACACTGTCGCCAATAAAAATTGAAATTGACAGTTTCGATGTAAGAAATCTTACTCGTTTATTTTGAACTTGGTGTGTCGCCGCAGTCTAATCCAGTCATGCTGTAATAGAATTGGGATATTCTGGCAGAATTTAAGCAAATTGGTAATCTGTATCAGCGGTTGTAGGTAAAATTTGTTAAGATAACGTCCACCATGTTGCTTGAATACTATAAAATTGTTTTTAGCGATTTCGCTAACGATGTTTCATCAATCTCAACAACAGCTCATTTGTAAAATGACTTTATTCCACGATTTGTACAAAGCCATCTATTAAAACACATACGACGCATTAATTTTATTACTTCTTTCTTTGAGTATTTTTTTTTAATTTAAGTTTTTTAACGCTTCTATTAGTATTAAAGTTAAGTTGAATATACCCAATTTTTCTACAAACAGCTCTTTACAAAATTGGCGCTGAACGTGGGGCTCTTTCTTAATAGTTGTATTAACTTCTTGTTGTTTGTGTTTGTATCACATTTTTCTGTTTTGATTTGAATTGAATATATATTAAATAAAATATTAATAAAACACCTAAATATACTTTCTTGGAAAATAATTTTGATATTTTTAACAAAGCATTGAAGACCTCGTGCTAGTGCTCGACAAATTGATTAATTTTTTTTAATCGAAAGCCATCCTGCTTTGTTCTAATTGTAGATTTGATAGAACGTTAATGTTATTCTTACAGGTTTTTTATTCTGCTTTTTGGCATTTAAGTTTTGTGGTAAAGCTTTCATTTTGAGGACAGCATTTGGTACGCATTCGTAATATGACTAATTACGATTTCTATCTCTTCCTTCTTTTAGTTACTACTTTTTGTATTCTGAGCGGTTGGTTGGGCATGGAAGGGTTGATCACCCACTTTATTTCTTCTACGGAGAGCAGAACAAAACAAACATTACATCAAATCTTATCTTTCTCCGTCTGTCTACATCTATTTTCCTACCTTTTATTTCTTTCTACTTTCTATGTGCCAGCCATTCTTCTTTCTTTTTGATGCTCTTTAAGATTTGCCTTGTAGGGGAGTTGGTTGAGAACGTAGAAACGGTCACTTTTTCTATTTCTTTACAAAAAACGTGATGGAATACGTATAACATCAAGCATTTTTTTTGCTCGTATTACGCTATATCTTTTTGTTATAAGTTTAACTTTATTTATTGCTTACGCCTACAAATTGGTTCGTACTTCCCCTATTTACAATTACTACATTACATTCTATTTACATTTTTTTTACATTTTTTTTAAATACATTTCATTATGCCTCCTCTCCTCTTAACTTTTTCCTCCTTCTCCATACTTCTTCAATCCACTCCGCTTCATTTCCATTTTCGTCTAAGATTTTCTCTATTTTTATAACCTTCTCTCTTAATTCTCTGCATTTATATTTCATGTGGCACGTCTTTTCTTATTCTTTTTTCCAGTATTTGTTACCTAACTCCTCGTTCTCACATCTGAATCGTGTTATCATTGTTTGTAGATTTTATTCCCTATATCCTTTAAATATTTTGGCACCCCTTCACCCTTGATATCCTTATAATTCCTATTATACCTGCCCTCTTTTATCCTTGTCCATCTTTCTTGTTTTTTGACTACATTTTCTTCCCCGTATACCTACGCTTCGCCTTGTATCCCATCTTCTCCTGTCGCCTTTCCTTTTTTTATCTTCTTTATTGCCTCTATTACTTCGTCTTTATTTATTCTATCCCTATCTCTTTCTTCCCGTTTTACTACTACGTCTCTTCTTTTTCTTTCTTCTGATTTTGTTCTTTCCTTCTCAGCAGGTTCCTAAAATATATCTCCCATTCTTCAATTGGTATTCCCTTTATCGTCATTTTTTTTCCTTTCTGTTTTTAGGTACTTCCATACATCTTCCGTTTTTATTCTTTTGATCTGTTCTCCTTGTTTCTTTTGTTTTCTTCCTTCTTTCTCTCGCATATTTTCTTGTATATTTTTACTGTTTCTTTGTATTTTTCCTTTTCTTTTCTCTATTTCTTCCACTGTCTTAATGCTCTCCATGCATTTTTCTTTGCTTCCTTGCATTCTCTACCCCACCATTTCTTACATCGTGTTTTCTCCCCCTTCCACTTTCTAAATCTGACTCTCTCTGTTGCTTTCTCCATCATCTCTCTCATTTCCTCCACACTCTCATGTAATCCCTTTCCTACCCATACCGTTTTTCCTATTCTCTCTTTATATCTTTCTATAATCTCTTCTGTCCACTTTTTTTTCGTTATGTACTCCTTATCTTCTTCTTTCTCTTCCTTCCATTGTCAATTCCAGTGGTTGATGGTCTGGCTCTACCCTTTCTCCCACTTTAAATGTCTTCACCTTTTCTCCTGCCTCTTCATTTGTCATTACAAAATCTATTACTGATTCTCCCCTTCTTCCTATGTACGTATATTCCCCCATTCCTTCTTTTTCTCTGTTCCCGTTCATTATTTTCCACCCTTTTTCGTTGCACGTTTCCAGCAGTTCTTCTCCCTCTTTATTCATCACTTTGTCCTTTGTTTTTTTCTGTTATTTCTTCTTTTAAGGTTATTTTGTCTTTCTTACTTCTTCGAATTAATTTGCGTTTACTTTAAAAGTTTCTTCACTCAAGCTTAAGTTTTGTTTTTTTCTTTTTGGTTCACTGCAACCAAATTGTTTTTTTCTCTCTTTTTTCTTTTAGCTGATTTTCTCTTTTGCTAAATTAAACTTAGTAAGTCTTTGGTTTTGCTGTGTTAGTCTAGGACTTAAGACGGACTACGATTCCGTTTTCTGCACATTATGTACTTCCGTTTAGTTGGGTTTTTTGGAAGTGATTAGTCATTCTTAGTGTATCTCTTTTTGTACTTTTTTCTTTGTTTTTTTTATTGTAATCCGTTTATTGGTTTTTAAGTTTCATTTTTAATCGATAATTAACTAGTGTTCAATTAAAATTAATAGTTCTTTCGTTTTCTCATTTCCTTTTTTTCTTTACTTTTCTTGGGATTCCAGTTTTCGGATTACTAGTACAATTTTTTCTTTTAATTTAATTTAAGAGTTGGAGTTTCAGAGGATTTTAATGATACTCGATCCTTGGCGATAGTATGAACTTCCCTCTTTACTATACTCTTCTCTTGAATTTTTTTTGGTCTCGTTTTTATTAGGTTACTGATTGTTTGTACCTTACTTTTAGTAATCGCTTGATGCGCTTCTGAAATTAGTTGATCTATTCGTGGTACGTTTTCTAACTTTGATCGCTGGTTTTTGACTTTTCGCTTCATGTGCGTCTATTACAGTTTTGATTGTTACAGCCCTCTAGATTTTGAAAATTGTCTTTCGCTTCTGTAATTGCGATAATCCGATAAGATTACAAAGTTTTTGTGGTTAGGAATTGGTATAGGTTTTTAGGGTTTGATGTTTAACGTATGCCTAGAAGTTCGGTTTTCTTATTATAACATCCTGTATATATGCATCTAGCATAAACTTTAAAGTTGACCATAGTTTGATATTTTTGACAAGAGATTGAAGACCTCGTGTTAGTGCTCGACAAATTGTTTAAAAATTTTCTAATCAACGACCATCTTGCTTTGTTCTACTTGTAGGTTTGATAAAACTTTAATTCTATTCTTACAAGTTTTTGTCAGAGTAATTGTTATCCTTTACATTTACTTAATTAAATTTGTATAACAAGAAATACTAGAGACATTGGATTGTATTGTATTGTATCTCAAAAAGTCGTAGCATATTTATATAAGTTACTTAAAAAGTTTTTATTAGTATTAAAACTAAGTTACACATAACCAAATTTTTCTATAAAAAACTGGTTACTAAATTGGTGCCAAACGTGGGGCCTTTTCTGAATCGTAGTATTGGCTATTTAAACAAGTTTTTTGCTGTTAAACAATAAAAAATATGTGTATTTGCAACGTTTTTACTTACGTTTTGAAAGACTTACTATATTTTGAGGCGCAAACTTATCTTTCGCAAAATTAGTCTATTTTCTTGACCACCAAAAAAAAATTTCCGATTTTGCATCAAACTAAACTAATTCATTACGTAAAATTAACAAAAATAAGGAGTCATTATGTTTTCAACAAACAAAATTAATGTTATGTCTGTATTTTCTAGTTGTTGATTTATAGTAATTTGCAAAAGTACGTTGCGGGAAAGTAAATAAAATAACGGTTAGCTTTGATTTTATTTAAGTTAACCGCAGACTTAAACAAAGAAAATCTTACCTTTGACCGATCCAGCTTCCAACCTAACAGATCCCCATTCCCAAGCCATGACCCTCGGTCTAGGGTCGGCACAAACTACAACCCGTAAGTCTGCATTTTCACCTTTCTCGACTCGTATTTCCGGCTTAATCGAATGTCTCAATACTTGAGGAGCACCTGTAAAAAAAAACTCAAAATTAGAGCGTTCAACTCGATTTTTTTCGAGTTTTCGGTAAATACGTTTTAAAACTGTCTGAAACAGAATCGTACACACAAAACCTGCGAATTTATTCGCACATTATTTACGTTGTAACGATCCAAAGCTACGCCCAAGGGATTTGAAACAAAAGTGATGATTAACTAAAGTACACATTTCAACGACGTTTTCTCATTGTAATATAAACGTAATCAAAAATGACGTCACGAATTTAAATTGAGCTTTTCGATGTATGTGTATAAAACAGATACAGATAACACTCGTGGATTTACATCGAAGATGAACAAAAGGTATCTTCTCCTTCATTCATAATCAAATCCCAGATAAGCAAATTCCCTTTCACCGAGCTCTACTTATACACGGTTTTAATACTTTTTTCCTCTTATTTTTTTTTAATTGAAAACCACAGACACGATCAGTGCGTTTGATAATCCCAAAATCTGTATTGTATGTATAAGAGTATTAATTTTATCTGCCAGTTTGGAATAGAACCTTTTAGAAACAAATTTTGATCGAACCTTCTTTTAGTATTATCAGATTAAGAATAAAGCCGCAATCAGCGAAAGCTGCAAGATTGCCCAGCGTTAAAATCTTTGTTTTGCTAGAATAAACGAGATACGACTTATTTTTTATAAATTTATCAGATCGATTTGGGTAGAAATTAAAATAAATTATAAAACATTTATCATTAATTAACAAAAATTTAAAAAAAATTTATTGTACGGCACTGTTTCTAAACAACATTTGAGTTAAGAAAACGTTGATTAATCAATATAGAAATTTCCATTTTAAGCAAAAAAAATAAACTGACGTGTCTCATACGTCATTTATTAGTCATTGTAACTGACGTGATAAAAACGTTTTAAATACGTAGTTTAACTATCGCTATGAAATAAACGTCATTTTTAAGTAAAATTTACGTGATACTTATTATCATTATTAACAACTAATACTTTCCGGTGTAGTAGTATTTTTAATAATTAAGAACAAAATATGGGTTAAGAGAACGTTGATTAAACAAATATTACAACTTGCAGTTTTAGCGAAAAAATTACCAAAATACTTATTTACACATCTGCAAAATGTTTGATAATTACAGTACTATTCTCTATACGTACTGTATAAGTTTCGTCCCGGAACGCCAATTTTTGCTACACTCAGACTGTTGGCTGTCATTTTTGTTTTCTTAAAGTATGGGATTTTTCAAAACGATATTTTCGGCGGTTGTGAGACGGATTATACATGCGCCTCCAGTGATACTTTAATTTCTAGATGATCGTTTTTAACCACGTTATATATGTGTGAATTAATTTTGCTTCATATGTGGTCTTTCAGGAGTAAGAATTGATTTTTATGTTGGCGACTTCATTTGATTTTCCCGTAAGTGTGATAGCGACAAAGTATACTGCCACGTGCTTGCCACTTTGGAATGGTACATGTCAATTAATTACCTTTCGCTGGAAACGATAACTGGGAGCACGTACTAATGGGAATATTGGTTGATGGCATCATTTTAAAAAAGTAATCTAGAGATAAGTCGTTATAAATAAATAAATATATTATTCGAAACGCATTCGCTTACGACGATTCATGGTTTGTCTACAAGCAACTTACTTGAGATAACATTTCATATCTAATTTTTGTTTTAAGCTATTTAGATATTTTAGGCGACAATACAAGCATGCCGATAGCTATTAGCATGACTGGATAATCGTAAGTACCATTTTTTTAATTTGCTATTAATTTGTGTAATTGTCGAACGTAAAATACATGCGATGTAGATATAGATTTTAGCACGACTAACAATCGCAATTTTTATTTGTATGATTACGGTTTTAACTTATGCTAAATGCGATTTCCTTGCGGTTGCGAATTCGCTAGTTTTGCATCCAATTAAAGTTTAACTATTCGATTACATACTAACTAGTAGTATCATACTGTACTACGATAACTTTATTTATAAAGTGTTGCTTACTCTCTAGGGTTTGTATGAACTTGTTTAACTTCTCTTTCTTTCGTTGTTAAAAATAAATATATTCGTTGTGTTTTGTCATTTGTTCTCTTTCAGTATTGGATAGGGTTAAACGGTATCTTCCATTACTAGTTTCCAACCGTTTTGGCGCCTGTTTAATTTATTGTAAGACAAGCACATCAAGATTTGCGATCTGTTTGCCGAATCATACTAATGTAGACGCTTGCATCTTAGTTACAAGAAAATTTTCGTAACAAACAAATATTACAATATTCATTTTGATCCAAAAAAATTATCGTTTTTGTAGAAATGTCAAAATGTTGTCATTCATAAAAAAAATTTACCCAACTAGCAGAATGACGTGTGTTACATGTCATTTATCAGTCATTCATTGTCTTGTAACTGACGTGATAATAACAACAAAATTTGTGTTAAAAAACTGAATATATCAGTTGGTTGTTCTTATGCGGCAGTTTAATCAATCCTTAATTGACAATAGTCGTTTTGTGAACTAACAAATACCAACTAAATTTACCTGCAGTATACTTCTTTCTTTAATATTCAGTACGTACAAATTGCTATGAAACTCAGAAGCTTACGAGATATAACTGCAGTAGTTCTAAGTAACAGTTGTGAAATCACATTAGATTTATCACGGTGCTGAAGAGTCCCAAGGACGAAACAGCTGTCCATCGCGTCTTTGAGTTGTTTTTCACAACTATACTGACTACCTACTACGGTTTTAATTAGTAGTTCTTATACGGCATTTTGACCAATCAATCTTAGAAAAAATTACTAAAATATATACACATCTGCAAAATCTTAGCGCAAATGTCAAACTGCTTTATTAAAAAAAATGACAAAATGTAATTCATAGAAAAAAATTTACCCAACTAGCAACCTGACGTATCTTACACGTCATTCCTTGTCTTGTAGCTGACATAATAAAAACGTTTTAAACACGTGGTTAAATTTTCGCTTAAAAAAACTTCATTTTAAAATAAAATTGACGTTATAGTTTTAATTTAATACATTTTAATGTGTTCTTACGTGATTTATATTTACGATATAACTGATAACTGAATAACCACTTCAAACTTACGTTAGCCTGCCAGCTACGTAGAATTTGTTTACAATTATTATTATTAACTAATACTCTTTGCTGTAGGAGTATTTTTGATTTTTAACAACAAATTCTTGGTTAGAAAAATGTTGATTAAACAAATATTACAATTTTAATTTTAAGCAAAACAATTATCAAAATATATACATCTGCAACATTTTTATTCAAATGTCAAAATGCTTTGTTAAAAAAATCTATTATTAAAAAAATAAGTTTACCAAACTAGCGGACTGACGTATCTTACACGCCATTTATCAGTTATTCCTATTCATAGGCGTTATTTGAAAGTAAAATTGACGTCATGTTTTTAATTTAATACATTTTAATGTGTTTTTACGTGATTTATATTTACGATATAACTGATAACTGAATAACCACTTCAAACTTACGTTAGTCTGCTAACTACGCAGAATTTGTTTACAATTATTATTATTTACTAATACTTTTTGCTGTAGGAGTATTTTTGATATTTAACAACAAACTTTGGGTTAGAAAAATGTTGAGGAAAGAAATATTAAAATTTTCATTTTAAGCAAAATAATTATCAAAATATATACATCTGCAAAATTTTTGTTCAAATGTCAAAATGTTTTGTTAAATAAAATCTGTCATTAAAAAAATAAGTTTAACCAACTAGCAGACTGACGTATCTTACACGTGATTTATCAGTTATTCCTTGTCTTGTAACTGACATGATAAAAACGAGTTAAATACGTAGTTAAATTATCGCTGTAAAATAGACGTCAGTGTAAGTAAAATTGACGTCATTTTTTTAATTTAATACATTTTAGTGTGTTTTTACGTGATTTATATTTACGATATAACTGATAACTGAATAACCACTTCAAACTTACGTTAGTCTGCTAACTACATAGACTTTGTTTAAAATTATTATTATTAACTAATACTTTTTGCTGTAGGAGTATTTTTGATATTTAACAACAAACTTTGGGTTAGAAAAATGTTGATTACACAAATATTACAATTTTCATTTTAAGCAAAAGAATTATCAAAATATATACATCTGCAAAATTTTTGTTCAAATGTCAAAATGTTTTGTTAAATAAAATCTGTCATTAAAAAACTAAGTTTAACCAACTAGCACACTGACGTATCTTACACGTGATTTATCAGTTATTCCTTGTCTTGTAACTGACATGATAAAAACGTGTTAAATACGTAGTTAAATTATCGCTGTAAAATAGACGTCAGTGTAAGTAAAATTGACGTCATTTTTTTAATTTAATACATTTTAGTGTGTTTTTTACGTGATTTATATTTACGATATAACTGATAACTGAATAACCACTTCAAACTTACGTTAGTCTGCTAACTACATAAAATTTGTTTAAAATTATTATTATTAACTAATACCTTTTGCTGTAGGAGTATTTTTGATATTTAACAACAAACTTTGGGTTAGAAAAATGTTGAGGACAAAAATATTAAAATTTTCATTTTAAGCAAAATATTTATCAAAATATGTACATCTGCAAAATTTTTATTGAAATGTCAAATTGCTTTGTTAAAAAAATCTGTCATTAAAAAAATAAGTTTACCTAACTAGCAGACTGTCGTATCTTACACGTCATTTATCAGTTATTCTTTGTCTTGTAACTGACAAGATAAAAACGTGTTAAATACGTAGTTAAATTATCGCTGTAAAATAGACGTCAGTGTAAGTAAAATTGACGTCATTTTTTTAATTTAATACATTTTAGTGTGTTTTTACGTGATTTATATTTACGATATAATTGATAACTAAATAACCACTTCAAACTTACGTTACTCTGCTAACTACGCAGAATTCGTTTACAATTATTAATATTTACTAATACTTTTTGCTGTAGGAGTATTTTTGATATTTAACAACAAACTTTGAGTTAGAAAAATGTTGATTACACAAATATTACAATTTTCATTTTAAGCAAAAGAATTATCAAATTATCTGCAAAATTTTTATTCAAACGTCAAAAGTTTACCCAACTAGCTGACTGACGTATCTTATACGTCATTTATCAGTTATTCCTTGTCTTGTAGCTGTCATGATAAAAACGTTTTGAATACGCAGTTAAACTATCGCTATAAAATAGACGTAATTTTTAAGTAAATTTGACGTCAAGCTGTTAATTTAATACATTTAATGTGTTTTTACGTGATTTAATTTTACGATGTAACTGAAAACTGCATAACCTCTTTAAACTTACGTTAGTCTGCTAACTGTGTAGAATTTGTTTAAAAAAAGTAATTTTGTGATAAAAAAATGAATATATCAGTTGGTTGTTCTTATACGGCAGTTTAATCAATGCTTAATTGACAATAGTCGTTAGTTCACTAACAAATACCAACTAAATTTACCTGCAGTATACTTCTTTCTTTAATATTTAGTACGTACAAATTGCTATGAGACTCAAAAGCTTACGAGATATAACTGCAGTAGTTCTCAGTAACAGTTGTAAAATCACATTAGAGTTATCACGGTGCTGAAGAGTCCCAAGGACGAAACAGCTGTCCATCGCGTCTTTGAGTTGTTTTTCACAACTATACTGACTACTTACTACGCTTTTAATTAGTAGTTCTTATACGGCAATCTGATAAATCAATCTTAGAAAAAATTAGTAAAATATATACACATCTGCAAAACCTTAGCACAAATGCCAAACTGCTTTATTAAAAAAAATGACAAAATGTAATTCATAGAAAAAAATTTACCCAACTAGCAACCTGACGTATCTTACACGTCATTCCTTGTCTTGTAGCTGACATGATAAAAACGTTTTAACCAGGTGGTTAAATTTTCGCTTAAAAAAAACTTCTTTTTAAAATAAAATTGACGTTATAGTTTTAATTTAATACATTTTAATGTGTTCTTACGTGATTTATATTTACGATATAACTGATAACTGAATAACCACTTCAAACTTACGTTAGCCTGTCAGCTACGTAGAATTTGTTTACAATTATTATTATTAACTAATACTCTTTGCTGTAGGAGTATTTTTGATTTTTAACAACAAACTTTTGGTTAGAAAAATGTTGATTAAACAAATATTACAATTTTAATTTTAAGCAAAACAATTATCAAAATATATACATCTGCAAAATTTTTATCCAAATGTCAAAATGCTTTGTTAAAAAGAATCTGTTATTAAAAAAATAAGTTTACCAAACTAGCAGACTGACGTATCTTACACGTCATTTATCAGTTATTCCTTGTCTTGTAGCTGACATGATAAAAACGTGTTAAATACGTAGTTAAATTCTCACTGTAAATAGACGTCATTTTAAAGTAAAATTGACGTCATGTTTTTAATTTAATACATTTTAATGTGGTTTTACGTGATTTATATCTACGATATAACTGATAACGGAATAACCACTTCAAACTGACGTTAGCCTGCTAACTACGTAGAATTTGTTTACAATTATTATTATTAACTAATACTCTGCTGTAGGAGTATTTTTGATATTTAACAACAAACATTTGGTTAGAAAAATGTTGATTAAACAAATATTACAATTTTAATTTTAAGAAAAATAATTATCAATATATATACATCTGCAAAATTTTAGTTCAAATGTCAAAATGTTTTGTTAAATAAAATCTGTCAAAAAAAAAGTTTAACCAACTAGCAGACTGACGTATCTTACACGTCATTTATCAGTTATTCCTTGTCTTGTAGCTGACATGATAAAAACGTGTTAAATACGTAGTTAAATTCTCACTGTAAATAGACGTCATTTTAAAGTAAAATTGACGTCATGTTTTTAATTTAATACATTTTAATGTGGTTTTACGTGATTTATATCTACGATATAACTGATAACGGAATAACCACTTCAAACTTACGTTGGCCTGCTAACTACGTAGAATTTGTTTACAATTATTATTATTAAATAATACTTTTTGCTGTAGGAGTATTTTTGATATTTAACAACAAACTTTTAGTTAGAAAAATGTTGATTAAACAAATATTACAATTTTAATTTTAAGCAAAATAATTATCAAAATATATACATCTGCAAAATTTTTATTCAAATGTCAAAATGCGTTGTTAAAAAAAATCTGTCATTAAAAAACTAAGTTTACCAAACTAGCGGACTGTCGTATCTTACACGTCATTTATCAGTTATTCCTTGTCTTGTAACTGACATGATAAAACGTTTTAAATACGTAGTTAAATTCTCGCTGTAAAATAGACGTCAGTTTAAAGTAAAATTAACGTCATGTTTTTAATTTAATACATTGTAATGTGTTTTTACGTGATTCATATTTACGTTATAATTGATAACTGAATAACCACGTCAAACTTACGTTAGTCTGCTAACTACGAAGAGTTTGTTTAAAATTATTATTATCAACTAATACTTTTTGCTGTAGGAGTATTTTTGATATTTAACAACAAACTTTGGGTTAGAAAAATGTTGAGGACAAAAATATTAAAATTTTCATTTTAAGCAAAATAATTATCAAAATATATAATCTGCAAAATTTTTGTTCAAATGTCAAAATGTTTTGTTAAATAAAACCTGTCATTAAAAAAATAAGTTTAACCAACTAGCAGACTGACGTATCTTACACGTCATTTATCAGTTATTCCTTGTCTTGTAACTGACATGATAAAAACGTGTTAAATACGTAGTTAAATTATCGCTGTAAAATAGACGTCAGTGTAAGTAAAACTGACGTCATTTTTTTCATTTAATACATTTTAGTGTGTTTTTACGTGATTTATATTTACGATATAACTGATACCTGAATAACCACTTCAAACTTACGTTAGTCTGCTAACTACGCAAAATTTGTTTACAATTATTATTAATAACTAATATTTTTTGCTGTAGGAGTATTTTTGATATTTCACAACAAAATTTGGTTTAGAAAAATGTTGATTAAACAAACATTACAATTTTCATTTTAAGAAAAATAATTATCAAAATATATACATCTGCAAAATTTTAGTTCAAATGTCAAAATGTTTTGTTAAATAAAACCTGTCATTAAAAAAATAAATTTAACCAACTAGCAGACTGACGTATCTCACACGTCATTTATCAGTTATTCCTTGTCTTGTAGCTGACATGATAAAAACGTTTTGAATACGCAGTTAAACTATCGCTATAAAATAGATGTAATTTTTAAGTAAATTTGACGTCAAGCTGTTAATTTAATACATTTAATGTGCTTTTACGTGATTTAATTTTACGAAGTAACTGAAAACTGCATAACCTCTTTAAACTTACGTTAGTCTGCTAACTGTGTAGAATTTGTTTAAAAAAAGTAATTTGGGAGTGTTGGTCTGCCGCAGCAACTTAAGTAGCGATAGAAGATTCATGGTTACGACTAACCATTCCAACTTTGTAATCGTCTTTTATATGACATATTATAAAGTAAAAATATATAAACAATATGTCGCTACCATGCCGCGAAAGTAAGTAAATATTAAACATTTAAAGACGTCGTTTTGTTTATAAAATATTTTGTTTAGCACAATAACATTTCTTTTCAGCTTACCGTGACTAGTTGGATCTTACACTTATAATTGAGTTGGTTCCGCGCCCTTGTGTACTTATACTTTAAATTAAAAAACCGTATTTTCTATCAGAACCCGCACCACGGCATGACTCTTTATCCAGCCATGAAATGGTTCTCGCTACTGCAGATTTTACATAGCACTTCTCTCTTTCTAATTGCGGATACTAGAAAGTGTGAGATCTCTTCCTAGGCCGCTTCAGCACTTAGCATCATCTGGTTGAAATTGTCCAGTTTGAAATTATATTTGTCTACCAGCACCGCTCTTTCTATCTGTCATTGCTCTGCATCGTCTACATGATAACCACAGATAAAAACAAAAGGGATCCGTTTTTTTCCGAATACCGACCAAATAGACCCCGAAGCAACCATTAAAAGGTTTAGGTACTAAAAAATTTTAAACTGCCGAACTTTCTTTTGTGCCATAAACGCAAGTCTGGCATCAATTTTCTCGTCCAATCCGCTTTCTGATAGCTTGACCATTGGTCTTGCTAAGGGTACTCTCCTTGCACATGTTTTTTGCCATCCCTGTTCCTAAATTCGTTCTTTCTTGTAAAAGCGGATCCAGTAGCATGCTGCCCGCTAGCACTCTCGCAGCAGCTTCTTTAAATTGTATGAAGCATATTATTATACCAAGACACTTTTTGCGTCGAGTACCAGGATTGACGCCGCGTATAATATCGATGATTGTATTGTCGACGTGATAATTCTTCTTATGTACTGTTTTCAGCCATTAATATTCGACACAAGTTTTACCAACGCCGTTTCTTTAGAGCTCGCTTTTTGCACAATACTCTCAATATGAGACCAAAATATAAGTGCTTATCTAGCGTAACCTTTAAATAATCTTTGGTTGTACTGAGCATTTTCCGTGTCTAAACGTAATCTCTCAGATATTTCTTTTTTCACTGTGTTTTGGAAGTTGCTATACAAAGTTTATTGTTCCGTATCTAGATTTTCACAACCTTTAAAGCTCTATTGATGCCATCATCCAGAGCTTGAGGGTGTCTCGTTTGCCAAATCATCGGCTTAGGCTGGTAGGTCTATATGCAGTGGCATACGTGCTGTTAGCAAGTCGTCGTAGAAGAGGTTCTACAGCGTAGGACCCAACACTAATCCCTGCAAAACCCCGCAGGTGACTTTATGTCAAAAAGTGTTGTTGCAGTCGTCATGGTAAATGATGCGTCTGTCTGTCAGGTATTCGGTGATTATTTTATTTAAGTGTCTGCCCATGTCACGGTGTAACATCTTGTCAACAACTAGGGCCCTTGGCACTGTATTAAACGCATTTTATATGTCCAAGAAGTACAAGAACACGTATCTTTCGGGTCCCCCGCGTGCCCTCTTTGGACTTTCTCGCTAAGCTACAGATGCGTTCCATAGCATCTATTGTAGATTTTCCCTGTATAAATTCAAATTGCGTAAAAACTAGTTCACCATGTATCTGAAAGTCCTCCTGAATAGCCGTTCATAAACCTTTACCGTACTATTAATCAGGCTGATTGGTTGGAAAAAGTTTGTACCTGGTTCACTTTTGGTAAAATTGAGTATTAGTACTAGTGTGGCCACTTTCCAATTTTGCGGAAAAGATCCATTGGAAAAAATCTTATTAAACATCTCTACCTCTCATCTATGAGTCTAACGCACTCCAAAGGAATACCGTCCAATCCAGGGTTTTTTTCTTGCCCGAATAACTGCGTTTTGTAGTTCTTCCTCGCTAAACAACTACAAGGGCAAGGTTTTTCCTATTTCCTAAATTGTTGTTTGGTGTGATGGAAACAAACTTTCTATAACCTGTGAAGTTTTAATTTTTTTGACACAAATTTGTAGGCCGCACCCCAGAAATTATTGTCAAATTCTGCACAAAAGCCAAACCATGCTTTTTTAGCCCTATTGATGGCATCTTTGTAATTGGTTCTGTAACACTTAAATTCTAGTTCTGTTTCTGTTTTAGCAACCAGCGTTCTTTTTTTGGCTAGTCGGAACCATTTTCTGCAAGCTAGTATATATTTCTTTCTTTTGACTTCAAGGTTCTCGGACCACCAGTACAAGTTATTCTGCCTCTTGCTCACTTTCGTGCACGGCATGTTTTTGTTAGAGGCATTTACCAAAGTTTTATTAATGGTTTTTGATTACATCCCTGAATTTATCCTTCTGGAGCTTGTTAATGTTCCACTTACTGTTACATGATTTTTCATGTGAAAGAGTCGCAATAACGAGCAATCCTTAAGAGAACCGCGACCGTACGTAATAATGCTGGACCTAAGTAAGACGATTCCTAACTTCAACGGTACAAGCGGCCGAGAAGCCATGGAGCGTTTGGAAAAGGTAAATACCAGCGCAACTCTACACAATTGGTAGGAGGAGATCAAGCTAGAAAACGCGCGAATTCACCTAGTAATTGCTGCACGAGATTGGTACCATTTGCGGAGGAATAGGATCCAAACTAAGGAAGAGTTTGAATACGAATTCAAAGCAACATTCGATTTAAGTAAGAGCGTGACAGTATCCTGGAGACGCATGGAAAAGCGTACTCAACAGATGCGCGAGGATGTGGAGGTGTATTTTCATGAAAAACTACAATTGTGCAATATTTTAAAATTGACATTTAGTGAGAGCAAGGAGCAAATAGTGTCCGGGTTGTGGCAGAAAACATTAATACCGGGGTTAATGGTGAAAGAGCATCATGACGTGAATGACTTATTGCACGACATTAAGACATTACAAAGAGTGACGCGAACGGGAAAAGTGCTTTATCAAAATCGTTGCGACGGGAATAGTTTGAGCGAGAAAACGCGAGACGCGACGCCAATAATAACAGAGAATACGAGTGGAAAACCGAGACAGAGTGTACGTTGTTTTAACTGTGCTTCGGAGGGACATTACGCTAGTGAGTACCCGCGACCTAGAGATTATAAAACGTGCTTCAGGTGTAAACAACCGAGTCACACCAGACAGAATTGTACCAAGCAAAACGAGCACACCTAGAAATGAGCGCCCAGCGTATCGGGGCGGACAAAGCAACAGCCCTACCAGCAGAAACACCTGTACCTCAGACGCGACATACGGTAAAAAAATTCCTGCGAGAAATCACAATAAACCGCAAAACAGTAAACGCTATGGTGGATAGGGGCAGTTCGATCTGTACAGCGCAAGCGACGGTATTTAACAAACTTTTCGACCCTCTGAGATTACTGCGACCAACCAAGAAATATATAGGTTTGAAAAGCAGAGTCGACCGATATGCTGCAATCGTGAGACTAACGCAACGATCGAGATCGACGGTACAGGCGTACCTGGAGTTGAAGTGTTTGAGGTACCGAACGAGGAACAACCCATTGGAGTGTTAGTGGGTAGAAGCTTCACGGAATATGCCAAGATTGCCTATGTCAGAATCGACGACAAGTTAGTGTTCGGAGAGCGAAACGAGTTTCCATTCAAGGATTTAGAAATAGAAGAAATTACCGAGCGCGTGAGGATAACCACAAAGAAAACCGACGTGTTGATTGCGTCAACCTGGTGAGAGCAGTGTGCGAGCACGTGTAGATAATGGTTCCTGTGATGAACGCAACGAACAAGGACGTGGAAGTTCGAGCCGGTGCAACGGTAGGGTACCTGAAATGCAAAAATAAACCCAGAGACGAGAAATAGGTAGCAAACCCCGTGGAGATCACGATGGACATGCTGAATGTAGATACCAACGTGGATGTAGGAATGAAAAGAGAATTACACAAGTTATGCACTAAATTTCGCGATTGCTTCGCTTTTAATTTGCGTGGATTTGGATGTACAGATTTGACAATCAAGCACAAGGGCGTTCCAGTGCGGTCAAAGCCTTAGGCCAGAAGTTTTGGGATTTAGCAGACATTCTTGCCTCTTCAAATTTTATTGTGTGACCCGTGTCTAAAAAGTGTTCCGCAACAGCAGATCTGGTGTTATGTTTCTTTGTATCCGCCTTATGTTCTTTTAATCTGGTAGCTATGTTGCGTCCCGTTTGTCCTATGTAAGACAGCCCAAACGAACAAGGGATGTGGTAGACCCCTGGTTCCTCGAGTGGTGGTTTTGTTTCTTTTGATTTTAAGAAATTGGCGGCTATTTTATTTGTTGCAGTAAAGATCACTTTGATATTTTTTTCCTCTAAGTATCCTAGCTATTTTATCCGTGCAGCCTTTTATGTAAGAAAGGAGGAAGTTGCCTCGGGTTCCTTCTTCTTTGGTTTTCCTTAGTGTGTTTGTTAATTGCTCGATATATGTCTGCTTTTCTAAAACCGCTTTTTATTAGATTCATTCTTCTTTCGCCACCTCCCGTTTCACCACCTAGACATCTTAACTGCTTTTTCGTCCTGTTTCGCCACCCAGAATATTTTGGTGCAATTAGTAATCACTAATATTCCCGGTTGACCACCTGAGATATTGAATTAAGGGTAAATGACGTCATTATATAGAAATACACTATTTTTCGAAAACTAATTTATTTCATTGTCATATAAAAATATTCTTACACCATAAATAAGAAAATGTACATTTGAATATTTAAAAACAAAATTCAATTTATTTATTTTCATTAGGTTTGAAATTTTTTGTAAACATTATAATAAATCAATATCAAAACTTTTGAAGTCTGACACAATTTTATGAAGTCGTTCGTCCATAGCAACAAACTTGGTTTTTCTTCTTTTTGGAGTGGCGTGATGCTGAATTTGTATGGACTGTAACTGCATATTCTGACCATCTTTTTGCAAAGTCATAAGGAGTTCAACAATATTTGGATTTGGCTTGTTTATTCTTCTATTTAGCCGGCTATGCCACCCCTCGACTGTATTTGTGGTACGGTGTTTTTCACCATAGCAATTCCATATGTAACCGAAGGGCCCATTGTCTAGCCAAGTTTCGACGAAATAATCGTTGAATTTGTCCAGCTGCTCATTCGGCACATAGGTTTCCATGATAATTATCCACCCATTTTCTATCTCAGAGGGTGGAATATGTGCTAATGAAGCACACATCCTAATGTGCCGGCGCACTTCCTCTCTTTCAGCGTACATGCGAGTCAAGCCTAACTCTTGAACTTTTCGCCATAAACACTGACCGAAGTGAAAATTGCACCCACTAATTTTCACATTCGGTAAGCTCTTCTTCACCGCTGTTATAACGGCTTGCTCGAAATCCACTTTAACATAAGTCGGTCTCCAGTTAGGGAAGTGGGCCTTCAGAATTTCGAACATTCTAACATATGTTATTTCCTTCTTGTCTGGTAGTAATGCATAAAATAAGGGCAATACATTAGTTTCCGTAGCTGTACTTCCGATGTCCGCGTGGATGGAATATAGCTGTCCAAATTGCGGACAACAGCTCTTGAAGGTTCCGTCCAAAAAAAATGTATTGTATTTTTAAAAATTTTTACGTGCAAAGGTAGACATGCATCCTATGATCTCGTCGTCTTCCCCGTCGTCGAACAAGATAAAAGGCTCCATGGATTCCGGCAATTTTACGTCTCTTCTATGTTTGAATGTAACGTTGCCGAATTTTTCGTGTCTTGCCTTATAAAGCGAAGTTTTCTTTCCTTGGAAAGTCGGAATTGTGGCAACAAATTCTAAGCCTTTGTCGAGGATGCTGACCATCTCTTCCTCGAAAATGGTTGGTACAGATGTTGTCTCCTCACGTGCCCTTTTCTTCGCTCTGTTCATAGCCAAGTCGACTTGATTTTTCGCCTCGTCCGCTTCGCATGTGTGGTGCACTCTTTTCTCTATTTTGTTACTGTAACAAGAAAAATCGTCAGTTAGTATTTATAAATTATAATATTTAAAATGTATAGAAGTTATAAGAATTAAACTTACACTTTCAAGGTAATACTGCCGCAACAACCATCTCTTCTTTGCTTGCAAAGCCATAAGCACTGTCCATTTTTATAGCGTTTCTGGAAATAATGTTGGAAGCCACATTCCAACAGAATTTCCTTTCCGCGTTTGCTAGTGATAAATTCAAAATTAGCCATACCGAATGGAAAATTGTTCAACAATAAACTAACCTAGAATTTTCCTTGTTTGACTATTTATAGGGGTAGTACTAATTAATAATATGAGAACAATTGGTAAATAAGAATTACATATTAACGACTAACAAGAAAAATAATTAGATATTAATGACACTTTCTGTAATTATCAGCCCACATGATTTGTCTCAATTCAAAAGTAATTTTTAAATTATTTCTATTGTTATCGACAATGGGTTTTTCGAGGATTCAATAAAATTTAAATTTTAATGGTAATTATATATCATTAGTATTTTGTTTATTGAAAGACAAAAGTGAAAATTCTTATAGACAATGCTTTAGTAAAAGTTTTATGTTTTCGCCACAAGAAGTAGTCACTGATTTTGAAATGGATATTCATAATGCTGTAGTAAAAATTGATGATTTTTATTTTTTTCAACTTTATGAAATAAAACCTGGACATCGTAAATTGGAAGAAGAATTTTCTGATTACCTTTTACAAAACTACTTAACATCTGATTCAATATCTCAGGTGGTCAACCGGGAATATTAGTGATTACTAATTACACCAAAATATTCTGGGTGGCGAAACAGGACGAAAAAGCAATTAAGACGTCTAGGTGGTGAAACAGGAGGTGGCGAAAGAGGAAGACCCCTTTTATTAAGGCGTTTGTTAGGTGACCTAGCTCAATTAGTCCGTTAAGCTCCTCATCCAAATCCGTTTTTCGTAATTTGGTCTTGATGATCTCCAATGCTGTTTGTATTGGCACTTTTGTGAAAAGAGATGTCACATCAAAATTGACTAAAATGTCTTCTGGTTCTAATTTCATTTCTTTAATTATCTAGTATCTAGTATCTAGCCAGAGGATGAGTGTAGCACTCACAATTGGGCGAAGCGGTACCCCAGGTTTGTGGATTTTTGGAAGGCCGTAAAGATGCGGCATCCTGGTGTCTGTAGAAATTAGTCGTCTCTTTTGATGTTCCGGGATCGCGCTTGCGGATTTTACAGCGGTCGAAATATTTTTCTCTAGAACTTTTATTGGATTCCTCTTCAATGGTTTGTACGCAACATAAGGCGGATACAAAGAAACATAACAAAAGATCTGCTGTTGCGGAACACTTTTTAGACACACGATAAAATTTGAAGAGGGAACAATGTTGGCTAAATCCCATAACTTCTGGACTAGACTATACAAGAAAACCATTGAAATCCAGAAGTACGACCATTTTAATAGGGATAATGGAATCGATCTAGCGCCAATATGGAAAAACATGTTCCGGAAAACTTATGAATCGGAACCGTCACGAACCACTGACCCGAACGGCGCAATATAAAGGCTTGTCAGGATCCTATATCTTTAGTTTCAGTTTTTTCTGAAGCAGACAGCGACATGACTGTCGAAACGTCATACATTGTAAATTTTTCAAAGTTTGTAAGTTTTCTAAGTTTTATATATTTTGTCAAAAGTGTAAATATGGAACGCGATTCAAAACCCGATTAAAGGGTGTTACTTACAACATCGGAGATATCGTGATGCTGCGACGAGTACCTACAGCGACAGATGAGAGCACAAAATTACAGCCAAAATACAGAGGCCCTATGGTAGTTACGTTGGTCTTGCCAAGTAATATTTATCGAGTGAACACTATTGAAGGTAGCGGAGAGTGTTATTTTACCACCACAGCCCACGTTAGCCAGCTGAAGTTGTACAAGCTACTGGACGACAAAGAAAGTTCATCGGACGGAGAACTCGAGTCGACCACCGAGGACGAACCTGGAGCAACTGACAACGTGCAAGAGAAAAGTGGTAGTAAAACGGAGAAAGTTAAACCCGATCCACCAGTGCCAGGTAAACGTGTACAAAAGTTTAAAGACTATGTTAGATAAGTAGTTGTTAGTACCTTTGTTTTGAAATCTGTGGAGTAATCATTTGTTTGTTAATAATGTAGTAGTAGTCTGTATTTGCGAGGACGCAAATGAATCAGGATGCCCGAGTTGTTGGCGCCCTGCCTTTAAATGCGACCTAAGGAGGTCCCGTTTAGGTCCGCACGCAAGAGGGTCGGGGGCAGGACGCGAGTCGGGTTATATTATTTTATGTTGAATAAACGTTTATTCTGGGTTTAAATTAACGACATTGAGTTAATCCTGACATGCCGACAAAATCGTCAACACTTGTGTGCTCACCACACGACTTTCTTATAAGGAATCATGAAGAAATGTCTACATAGTTTTTTAAGGTTGTGTTGTCATAAAACCACTTTGAAGTCATATGTACACGTTTATATTAACTTCTAATACAATTACTTATTAGAATGTCAAACTTATTTCTTAAAAAACATTAAATTTATAAGTAAACGTGTCCTCCTTAATTATTATGCTTTTAATTGTTTTTTAGTGCTTAAACAATCGTAGCTATGTGCATAAAAATTGCAATGTCGTACATAAGTTTTCAACTTTACAGGTTTTCTATAATTTTGTTCTATAAGTTAAAAAAATGTCAAGCCATATTTATTTTGCACAAAAAAAGTATTTGCTTATTGAAATTTCAAACATTAAAAAACTGACAAATGTGATACTTTAACTAAGCAATTTACAGGCAATCAGCCATGGTGTAGTGTATCCGATGATCTGTTACGTGCGAAATTTTCACAACGGAGTACCCTGTATGTTGACTTAAAAATTAGTTTCTGGTTTTTGAAGCTGTCAACTACGTGAGCCGGTCGGTGTCAAAAATTTTGAACTGATTCCTAAGCTTTTAAGTGCATCCCTTGTGATGAATACGAATTTATAAGTCAATTACGAATTTATTACAATTTGTTCGGCACAGGGTAAGATATTTTGTCTCCAGTTTATTAAGATTCCTTCGTAATTTCTGTATTAATTTGATAGCCGGTTTCGCCACGTTTCAATCACCTGTTCGCTTCCACAAAGAACAAAGATGCATAAGTACGATTGATAAATACCGCTACCGAACGTATAAGCTTTTGGGAGGGCATACTACCTATACGAAAACGAGTCTCGACGAGCAATGCGTCGGAGATGTTAATTCTTGGGCAACAGTCGATTGCGTTACCAACCACCTGTTCGTAATTACAACCAACAGCATTCGATACAACGGGTTCTTATATCGCATTTAATGAATTATTATAACTGATTTTGTAGTTTCCTTTTTCGTGAGTTATTGTGTCACACGAATTGCTATTCAATAATTATTCTAGGCTGCTACCGGTGGGAAAACGTTTTCTTCACGCAAGTAAGCACTGGATTGAGTAAGTTAGTTTGATTATATTTTTTCTCGCTGTCATAAAAGTCACTCACGGAACTTTGATTACTGTCGGTGTCTGTAATTACGTTTATTGTTTATATACCAATAAGATAATTTCAAGTATCATTTAGAGTGTATCGCATGCTGAGAGTAGACAATATTTATTACGAAATTTACTTCGCTATCTCGATGTAATTTAACTATATGCTTTGTGTGTTGCCGATATGTCTGGCATTTATGAATCGAGAAATTAAACAATACTCCGGTTAATCTTTTACGTTGCTAATTCAAGGTTTCTACATCTATTAATCATATTTGTTAGTTTGTCTAATGTTTATGAATTGAGAAATTCAACATACTTCTGATAATTTGCTACGTTGCTAAATTAAAGTTTTTATACCTGTTAATTATACTTGTTGTTCTACGTTAATACATTAAAGTTTTTATACTTGTTAATCTTTCTTTTATGGTAACATACCTTTCTCTTTTAATTGTCGTTACCCGTTAACAAATTTTGGCTACCCGAACACCAGAGTAACAAAGATTACGAACCTCAAAATTAGTTACAAGTTTGGACCGTCTGTCGTGATCGAGGCAGAAGTGTTCATTAGGATTGATCTGGCGCCCTTAAGTATAATATCCTTGAACCTCCCCTATCTCCGACTGTGTGAG
Source organism: Aquatica leii (assembly GCA_035610365.1). Lineage (NCBI taxonomy): Eukaryota > Metazoa > Arthropoda > Insecta > Coleoptera > Lampyridae > Aquatica > Aquatica leii. The sequence continues at coordinate 50,112,142 of CM069438.1, read as the reverse complement.
TTGGCCGTGCAAGGTTCGTAAGACCTAAAGTTTGTAACAGATCTTCCCAAGATCTCCCATTACGCAGCTTACACTGACGAATGAAAGGCTCGTGGTTCAAATCCCGTGGTTGCCACTTCTAAAAATTTTGTAACAGCCACCGCCGCTTTAATTAAAAACTAATAAAATAGCTAATGTTCAACGGTATTCTAAGAAATACAAACAACAAATTTAGGACATTTGGTTCGAGAGTTATCGTGGGTACATCGTTATACACACACAGACACACACACACACACAGACAATTTTTTTGTCAACATAAAATTTTCTGATTCAGGATACTTAGAAACGTAAAATTAAGCAAACAAATTAAAAAAAAAGTCGAGTTTGCTATACTTTCTTTATAGGAAAGTAAAAATCTCAAATAGGTGAAAAATTTTAGAACAAATGTCAAAATTCTTTATTAAAAAAATAATATGTAATTCGTGAATAGAATACTTCACTTACCCAGCAGACTGACAAGTTTTATACGTCATTTATTGGTAATGTCTTGTCTTGTAACTGACAGAAAGGTTTTTAATTAGTTCCCTAACAATCGAAATAAAAAATACATCATTTTTAAGTAAAATAAACGTCATACTTTTGATTGAATACATTTTAAAGCGTTTTTACGTCATTTATTTTCACCTAACAATTTTTGGTGTATAAGTATTTTTGATAATTTTAAACTGTAACTTCCATGTACCACCAAAAAACTATAATGCAAATTTTAATTATATTCACTTAGGTAAAAGAACTACGTTCACACAAACCTCACAACAGAAGCATTAATCTAGTCTTTCTTGAGTAATTGCACCAACGTAATTTAATTATTCTATTTATCATTACCTAGAAACTGTAACAATCTAGACGAAGTTCTGCGTTAGCAATTTCTGATAGTTGCGACTTACACAGGTACAAAATTTCAACAGCTTTGATATAATTAATTTATAAGTTAAACGTAATGCAGAAACAATAAAATTACATTCTAATTGAATAATGGTAATTAAATTGTTGCATCAATATCACCACATATACTTTAAACTTCTCCTAGGTAAATACAACACTCGCCAAAATACAGTAACCAAGATAAACGAGAGCAATTACAGTTTGAAATTTCAGTTTTCTGACTAAAACGTTGAACATACCTTAAATAGCTCGCGTACCGTTCCACAAGATAGTTGAAAGTAATTACCCTATTACAATAATCATAAAAGCGCCCCTTTGATATAATAATTGTACCTGAATGATGTTATTATTTAAACAAAAATATGTTATTGTGTGGTCGGTTTTTATTTCATTAATTGTTTCACATTAGTTGTTAGTTAAATGTACGTAGTTTGATTACACAGTTAAAATATTTTAAACACACTTTTTGAAGGTAATTAAAAACGTTAAAAAGTTTTTTTATTGATGGAAATAAGCTTAAGTGTTTTTAATATTTAAATCGCGTACTAAAAGTTAATGAAATGAATTTAACAAACAATTACATTTGCTAATTATTTTCTTTTGTAGAACTAGATGGATTCCCACACCTGATTAGCACCTTACCTAGAAGAAAAGTCAGTAATACTGGTAGAACCAACAATGTGCACCGAAACACGAGTGTTTCAACCATGATGACACGAACTTCTGGTTCGACAACGGTTTGGACAAACCATAAGATTGATGTAGGTGCCATGCAAAAAAAAATTTAAAAGAGAAGAAACTAAAGAAAAACAACAACAGTGATAAAAAAACTGTACCAGAAATTAAAGAAAAGTCTAATGAAAAATTCGTATACGGTATACTAACACGAAGATAAACCTTACTCAAATACACCAGAAAAAATTAGAAGTGACCATGACGGAGTTTAGAACCTAGATTCTTAGGTTTTTAAATAGAAAAAGCGCGATGAACCAAAGATAAATATTTGTTTTATATCGTTATTTATGTATTTTTTATAAGTAATAATTTGATGTGAAATTCGCGCCGTTACTGGTTTGGGAACTTCACTGTTTGTAAAATGCCGAATCGTGTTTGACATTCAGGGAAAAGGAATGCAAACATAACAAACGTTTAGCATTTGTTTGCATACGGCGCTGTAAACTTTTGATTATGTCAAAACGCTATCCGTTACATTGTAAGTAATTCTTCTTTCTGTTTAATTTTAATCGTTGGTTCTTTTATGGTTATGTTAAAAATGTGGTATATTAGAAATCTTCTAGTATAAGATTTATTCTCGACATGCCCACTTTTCGTGGTTGACTGTCAACGATTGTGCAACACAGACCTTCGTTAAGCGGTGTCTACGCCTGACAAGGCTTTCATCATTAAGTTATTTCACGCAATTCCACGTGAATATGCGGTTGACTTTTGTTTCTATTTAAACGAAAACCTATTCAGGGTAAGTTGTTCTATTTTTTTGTATTGGGGGTTTAAATTGATTCTTTAGCGGGTTTCAACGCAGGCTCCGGGTGTAATTGGAATATTTCCATGATGTCTCGTCGCTGAAGTTCAAGGGGTTGAATACAATCATATTGGAAGAAATAATTACTCAAGTTGCAAAGTTAATTAGAGGGAAGCTCTGCGCAATCGCTTATTTTCAGTGATTGTATGAATAAAAAACAGGATTTACTTGTGATAACGCCGTATGTACGTTTTTTTGTGTTAGATTTGAATTGAGTTTTAGGTAATACTGGTACGGAATTAGCTAATCCCTTACATGATAAAACATAACTGTTAGTATTACATTTTTACTTTAATTTAAGGACGTTGTTTTTGACCGTGGGTTACACTTCTTCTTTTTCTCTCAATTTGCTTGGTATTCTCCATTAGTGAGGTCTATGAGACTGCATTGTTTTCTTGTTTTTATAGCGTAACGACTGATGTCAACTTTCAACGAGTACCTGTTTTGATACTTCATTTCTGTTGGTTCCAGTTTTTTGTTTTTTGGAGTATCATTCTGCTTCAAGCGACTTTTAGACACATTTGATTAGTGATACTTAGCAAATTCTTTTACGTTTCTTCTTGAGTTGAGTGTTATTGTATTTGGGTTTGTTTTGGATTTTAGAGTTCTGTCCTTGGCGTATGCCTAAATTTCTATTCATGATTTTAGCTAGTGTCCACTTCCCAAGTTTTTATGTTGCTGGAGGAGAATTTGTTATGTTAAAAAGTTAGTATGTTAATAAAATTTGTTCTCGACACTCCTACTTTTCGTGGTTCACTGTCAAATTTTAAAAGCGCGATTTCATTTTTTTTTTGGTAACGTTTTGTGCAGCACAGACCTCCGTTTAGCGGTGTCTACGCTCAACAAGGCTTTCATCATTAAGTTATTTCACGCAATTACACGTGAATATGCGGTTGAATTTGTTTCTATTTAATTGACAGACTATTCGGGGTAAGTCATTAGATTTTCTTTGTATTGAGGATTTAAATTGATTCTTTAGCGGGTCTCCACACCTCCACCTGTGTTCCTTATCTGTAGAGTTGATAAACACGTGTTACAATTGGAAAATTTCCATTATGTCAAGTTGCAAAGTTAATTAGAAGATAACTTGGCGCATTCGTTAATTTTAATGATCGTATAAATTAAAAACAGGATTTACTTGTGATAATGCCGTATGTACGTTTTCTTTTGTGTTAGGTTTCAATGAAGTTTTAGGTAGTACTGGTACGGAATTAGCTAATTCCCTACTGGATAAAACATAACTGTAAGTATTACATTTTTTACTTTAATTCTTAATAGTTTGGTGGTCAGTCGACCATACGTACATATTAGGTTGTAATCACAATGTGATGTTAAAATCTTTTGTTGTGTCATATTATTATCTGGTGCGCTATGATTCTGTAGATTTTCGATTTTCGTACTTTTGTAATTCAATTTAAGAATGTAAAGTCATGTCTTTCTTTAACTGTAAAAGTTAGACCGACTAAGTCACTTGTGTTGTCCAGTCGAGAGCGTAACTTATACTTGGCCTGTGGTATCAACCCATGTACTAGTGTTTGGAAAATTTGTATAATATTACTTCTTCGTCTTCTTCTGTGATAAAATAAATATACATTCTGTGTTAATATTTTTGTCGTGTTATTTGTTCTTTTTCAGCTGCAGGTAGATTTAAACGACGTCTCTCTAATATAGTATTTCATTGTTTTGGCGCCTTTTTAGATTTAGTTTATAATCTAGCATCACGAAGCCTGCGACTCAATCACCGGGAACAACTAAGTTCCTATAAGGAAAGTACCTACAGCGATCGCAATTTCTTTGCAAAAATTCTTTTTGCAGAATTTTACGTTTCAAGGTCTCCTGAATCAGAAAATTTATTTTTCACAAAAAAATTTTGATGTCTGTGTATGTGTGTAACGATAACTTTTGAACCAAAAGTCCTAGTAACTTCAAATTTGGTATAAAGCTGGCTTTTCATATTCTCTCAGTTATATCAAAAGATGAGTCTAATAAAAAAACCGAAAGTAGGTGTATCCTGCATTTTTAACAGTTTTTCTTATATACTTTTGTACGGCCTAACAATTTATTCAAATAAAGAATGTTCTAAGAGTTTATTAGATATTTGATTTATAATTTAAAATGAATTCCATATATAATCCTGCCTGTTTTTGAGAGTTTCCTAGGGCTGCAAAATGGTTTATACTAAGATTAGAATGTCTTCCGGGTTTGGACCGTGTCATATTTGCAACCGAAGCTGCCAACGTTTCGCCCACTTTCGTAAGGGGCTTCATCAGGGCGTGAGATAAATCGCAAAACTCAAACAAGCAATCGAAATCTAACTAAGAACTTCTCAAAAGTTAGGTTATCCACTTGTAAAACAAGCCATAACCTAAACTATGAAAAGGTAAGAAAGAAAACGATAACCTGAAAAAGCAAACGAAAATCTAACAAAGAACCACTACCGAGTTAGGTAATCAACTTGTGAACCAAGCCAGATCCTAAACTAGGTAGAAGTGACTTAAGAAGAAATAGTCTCCGTATTTAAAGGAACAGGATCGTCACGGATGATTAAGCTCGACCCTGATTGGGTTACGGTTGCTAGGGGGCGTGTTTTTGATAAATGACTAATAACCGGGAACCAAAGAGGGGATAGTTCGAAACCATGATCACGATTGAAGTTATTGGGGTGTTTGATGATTTCTATGCTTTCTCGGAATTTCCTGTTAAAAAAGAATGGAAATTTGGCAATCAACGAAACATTATCAAAATCTATCTTGTGACCTGTAGTAAAATGATGTTCAGCGACCGCAGACTTGGAAGTATACCTTTTCCTTATACAACGATCATGTTCTGAAATGCGAGTAATGACGGAACGACCGGTTTCACCAATGTAAACTAAACCACAAGAACAGGGAATTTGGTATACACCTTGAGATGAAAGTGTAGGAAATTTGTCTTTGGGAGAAGGAAGAATCTGAGAGATTTTGCCTGTCGAGTTGAATATGGGTTTAATACCATTCTTACGAAGGAGTTTCCCTATTTGATCTGTAACTTTGCAAATGTAGGGTAAAAAGGCCAATTTCAGGTTGGATTCGGGAGTAGAAATGTCCTTAGGTAATCGAGTACGTGGATGTAAACGACGATTAATAACTCTATGAATATCTCGCTTTACATAACCATTGTTCACTAAGGTTCTAGTAAGATGACGGAGTTCTGAGTCTAAATTCTCAGGTTGACAAATAGAAAAGGCACGATGGACCAAAGATTCAATGACAGAACGTTTCTGTGCAGGATGATGATGAGACGAAGCATAAAGGTATCTGTCCGTATGGCTGGGTTTGCGATAAACAGAATGGCCTAGAAGTCCGTCGGGCTTACGAGTCACAAGAACGTTAAGAAATGGAAGAGAACCATTACTTTCGATTTCCATAGTAAATTTGATATCTAAGTGTTGATTGTTAAGATGATCAAGAAACTTAGACAATTCAAGATGACCATGAGACCAAACAATAAACGTGTCGTCAACATATCTAAACCACACTTTAGGTTTTAATATTGATGATTCCAAAGCAACCGTTTTAAAGGATTCCATAAAAATGTTAGCTACAACAGGTGATAGAGGAGAACCCATAGCAGCACCAGAAACTTGTTCGTAAAACTTATTATCAAATTGGAAGTAAGTAGATGATAGACATTTTTCAATAAGAGGAACCAAACTCAAGTCCTTGCCATATTGAGACAGAATCTGTTTGATGATAATAAGCGAATCCTTAATAGGAACTTTAGTAAAAAGTGAAGTAACATTAAAGCTCACGAGAAGATCTTGGGTTTCATTTCGAAACAACTCTTTTATCTTCATCTTGAGTTGGCCAACACTCTATCCCCGGATGATTGGAAATTCTTTGACAACATTACTTACCAGCAGTCTGACACCACTCTACGACTAACCACTGAAGGTCATCTCAAAAAGTTTCAATTATTGGAATCCAAGAATCGTAAAGTTTCTTCTACTACTAACTCAGTAAAGACGGTTGTCAATTTATCTAGTTTGGTTCTCACTTCAGAACAGGAATCGGTGCTCTCTAAGGGTTTGAATTTTGCGGTTGCTTCTAAACGTATTCCTAAAGAAGATATTCTATGTGCTGTTGAGTCTTCTATAAGACATCTTCCTCGCCACATCTCAGATCCCATTCGTATTAACACTGGCAAAATCCTTGAATCATCTAAAATTCCTAAATCCAACATTTCTAAGTCGGAAGAGTCAGCTCTAAAAAGTCTTCGTAAGAACCCTGATATTATTGTTCTTCCAGCCGACAAGGGCAACGCCACTGTAGTTTTGAACCAAATTGATTATGTTACGAAAATCAATTCTATTTTGTCTGAGGAAACTTACGCTCTTCTAACCCATAACCCCACTTCGAGGATTGAACGCGAGGTTAGCCAAATCATCAAATCTTCCAATCTACCTCCTGAAACTAAACGTCGACTTACCCCATCAGATTCTAAACCACCTCGTCTATACGGACTTCCCAAAATTCACAAACAAGGTATTCCTTTTCGACCTATCGTCAGTACTATCCAATCTCCTACTTACAAGCTAGCCAAGTTCTTGTCCAACATTCTTTGCGAGTTTACAGGTAAAACCTCTTCTCACATCCTCAACTCTCAGCATTTTATTCAACGTCTAGAAACTATAAAACTTGAACCCCAAGATCTTCTCGTGAGCTTTGATGTTACTTCACTTTTTACTAAAGTTCCTATTAAGGATTCGCTTATTATCATCAAACAGATTCTGTCTCAACATGGCAAGGACTTGAGTTTGGTTCCTCTTATTGAAAAATGTCTATCATCTACTTACTTCCAATTTGATAATAAGTTTTACGAACAAGTTTCTGGTGCTGCTATGGGTTCTCCTCTATCACCTGTTGTAGCTAACATTTTTATGGAATCCTTTGAAACGGTTGCTTTGGAATCATCAATATTAAAACCTAAAGTGTGGTTTAGATATGTTGACGACACGTTTATTGTTTGGTCTCATGGTCATCTTGAATTGTCTAAGTTTCTTGATCATCTTAACAATCAACACTTAGATATCAAATTTACTATGGAAATCGAAAGTAATGGTTCTCTTCCATTTCTTGACGTTCTTGTGACTCGTAAGCCCGACGGACTTCTAGGCCATTCTGTTTATTGCAAACCCACTCCATACGGACAGATACCTTCATGCTTCGTCTCATCATCATCCTGCACAGAAACGTTCTGTCATTGAATCTTTGGTCCATCGTGCCTTTTCTATTTGTCAACCTGAGAATTTAGACTCAGAACTCCGTCATCTTACTAGAACCTTAGCGAACAATGGTTATGTAAAGCGAGATATTCATAGAGTTATTAATCGTCGTTTACATCCACGTACTCGATTACCTAAGGACATTTCTACTCCCGAATCCAACCCGAAATTGGCCTTTTTACCCTACATTCACAAAGTTACAGATCAAATAGGAAAACTCCTTCGTAAGAATGGTATTAAACCCATATTCAACTCGACAGGCAAAATCTCTCAGATTCTTCCTTCTCCCAAAGACAAATTTCCTACACTTTCATCTCAAGGTGTATATCAAATTCCCTGTTCTTGTGGTTTAGTTTACATTGGTGAAACCGGTCGTTCCGTCATTACTCGCATTTCAGAACATGATCGTTGTATAAGGAAAAGGTATACTTCCAAGTCTGCGGTCGCTGAACATCATTTTACTACAGGTCACAAGATAGATTTTGATAATGTTTCGTTGATTGCCAAATCTCCATTCTTTTTCAACAGGAAATTCCGAGAAAGCATAGAAATCATCAAACACCCCAATAACTTCAATCGTGATCATGGTTTCGAACTATCCCCTCTTTGGTTCCCGGTTATTAGTCATTTATCAAAAACACGCCCCCTAGCAACCGTAACCCAATCAGGGTCGAGCTTAATCATCCGTGACGATCCTGTTCCTTTAAATACGGAGACTATTTCTTCTTAAGTCACTTCTACCTAGTTTAGGATCTGGCTTGGTTCACAAGTTGATTACCTAACTCGGTAGTGGTTCTTTGTTAGATTTTCGTTTGCTTTTTCAGGTTATCGTTTTCTTTCTTACCTTTTCATAGTTTAGGTTATGGCTTGTTTTACAAGTGGATAACCTAACTTTTGAGAAGTTCTTAGTTAGATTTCGATTGCTTGTTTGAGTTTTGCAATTTATCTCACGCCCTGATGAAGCCCCTTACGAAAGTGGGCGAAACGTTGGCAGCTTCGGTTGCAAATATGACACGGTCCAAACCCGGAAGACATTCTAATCTTAGTATAGATTCCGGCCGTGGAAGCCTTCGCTATTACATGCAAAATGGTTTTCTTAGTGTAATAAATCTGCGAAAATCGTAATTGTTGCTTTGTGATTAACCTCTAGAAGGAGTACGATTTTAGTCAGTGGTTTACCCCTGCAAAATCCACATTATCACTAGAACTTATGTATGGCAATTGATAACTTGAAACTCATTCTAAAGTGTTCTTAACGTAATGTATACTGAAACTTCTTAATTGTACGATATCGAGATTATTGTCAAACCACGTGACCCTGTAGTGTAGGTAACGCGGTAAATATCCATTAAAAAAAGTAAACAAATAGATCCATGTGGCTTGCGAATAATCTCGATCAGCCGATATTTGATTGTCTAATAATTATGCGTTTAGCCGTAAACATTTTTTAATTTGAATTCACCGTATTACTTACTCTATCTAAACTAATTGTAGATCATACTACATTTATTTATTTTCCGTCGTAAAATTTAAATCATCTTTAATATTAGTTAACGCTGATTGTCTTGAGTACGCTGAAGTTTTTTAAATCGCTTGAATGTAATCAAAGGCAGATTTAAGCACATAACGTCGTATATGTAAGCTTACGTGCTACGCACGTTTTATCCCTAAAATAATAAAAAGTAGTGAACGTTACTGCTTTTTACTAGAAATTTTGGAAGAGTAAGTTTTTAGTACTCATTTTATTCATTGCTAGTAATTATACTTGTCATGTTGTTGCGACTGCATGTAAACGACTTAGTTGATTAATTACGCTTGTTAAATTGTTTTTATTCGCCCTTTTCTTATACTATTTGTTTTGTAATGAGTTCAGACGTACCCTTGATTTTTCTCAGGCAAGTATCGTATTAGTACGCGGAGTACCGCATAGTTTTGTTTTTTTTAAATTATATTTTCCTCAACTGCGCCCACTTACCGACATCGTAGCTAGCAGTGGTTGATACCCACCTTTCCTGTAGTAGACCACGTCGGTAACAGTGGCGCCCAACGTAAAGCCATGATTTGCTTTAATACTATTTTATGATATTGTAATAGCGGAAGCTTCCACAGCTAGAGTCTATACGTGTCACTTAAGTTTCTATGCAGTTTACATTCTAGTTTAGTGCACAAGTTACCTAACTCGGTAGCGGTTCTTTGTTAGATTTTCATTTCCTTTTTCAAGTTTATCGTTTTCTTTGTTACCTTATTAAAGCTTAGAATTCGGCATCGTTCACAAGTTGATTATCTAGCTTTTGAGAGGTTTTTAGTTATATTTCGGTTGGTTGCTAGATTTCTTCGATTTCTAACACGCCTTCATAAATCCCCTTACAAAAGTAGGCGAAACGTTAGCAACTTTGGTTACAACAATGACACGGTCCAAACCTAGAAGACTTTCCATCTTTGATAATTCTTATTTCTTTATTGTATTTGTCAGTGGTTAGTAATTATCGAATTTTCTCTATGCTTCTCTTGTCTTCTATTACTCATTGGATAATTTCTTATCAATAATTATCAATAGTACTGATTGTGGTTTTGTTAAACGTGCTTGAAGTTTGTGAGTTATCAATGCAGTCCCTCAATCTTTGTCTTCTCTATCTATTGCCATTTCTACTATTTGTGTTCACTGTTGTCTTAAAAGGGATACATTCTTACGTTCTGTTCATGTTCTGTCTGATTTGTCTACTGGTTCATCTTTTTTCTTTAGGATTATCGATGCTACTAGAAACCAGTGGTATAATCAGTTTGCGTGTCCTCGTTGTTTTTCTAGTTGGTTAGTGGTACATAGTCTTTTAGTATCGAGTATGAGTGTATCAGGATTATAAACATCGGTAGAGTTTGGTAGTGCCGAGCGATCAGCGGAAGCCGATTATTTACGACCGTCATGTTAGCCGAAAAAAAAACAAAAAGAGCGCTTAAAGGTCTGACACAATTTGACCAAAAAAAAAAAATAACCTCATCTAGTCATGTAGCGGAGATCATCATTCAAATGGCATTGCTTATGGATCAATTGCACACCATTTATCTTGATGACAAAATCAATGGACGAAGTGTTTAGTTACTAGTTAACACGGGAGCGGCAAAAACTATCATTCGTTCTGACTTGTTATTAAAAAATAAAGACATCACCAGTAACAGTACAACATCTTCTATTTGGATATAAAGAACAATGTCCTCAAAATTGACGGTGAATAAATTCCTTTTCATTTGTCACAGAAAACAATCGTGCGAGTCTTATTGAGTGAGGTCGTGATCCTGCCTAAAAGGACTAAAGATGTGATAATGGCACGCCTGTATAGAAATCTCTAGAAAAGCTACATTCGTGCTATAAAACCAATAGAACACGACTTAGTTGAAAAGAGACTACTAGTTGTCAGAACATTAGTACGATGAAAAACACGGTTCCAGTAAAGATCTTGAATGTCAACTTAGATCCGGTAACATTGAAGAAAAAAACCGTGGTAGGTCAATGTACGCCAGTGTTTAAAATTGTGAGATGTCTAGATTTTGGTGAACCAATGTCGCCAAAAAAGTACCCACAACATCTATTGGACATTCTTACCACCAAGTGCCAAAACCTCAGCCAAGACCAACTGGCTTGATTCAACAGTACCAGCATGTGTTTGGGCTGGAAAGTAATTGCAAGAAAAGAACTGACGTGAGTAGGGTAGATTCGCCGGTTCTGCGTCACTTTCCCCTCTCGTACTTTTCTTGTGGGCAATTAACATGTGACTCCCCCTTCTACTTCTTCTGTTTTAAACCAATCAGAATGGATTACGCCCCACTGGCACCACCTCTAATTATTACCGATCAACCTGATTAGTCGAAACAACTCCTGCTTATTTTCAGCCACATGCATCAACCAATTTAAACGGGTTCGTGTAATACGCTCGTGTGCGCGCGCAATTTTCAAATTTGAATTTCGTGTAAGTTTGGGTAAGTTCGTAATCGGATGAGATCGGGAAAGTTCGAGTATCGGAAAGGGGTGGGGGGTAATAACCACATTTCCCGCGCATATTAAAATATTTGAATTTCGTGTAATTTCGGTTGCTTTGAATTTGCAAACCCTTTTACAAACCACCTTGCAAACCGCTTTGCAAACAGCTAGTCGGTTTGTCATTTTTACGGTTTTTGGATTAAATTTAGTACTGGCAATAAAAAAAAATAAAAAATAAAAATAAACTGATTTTTAAGCCGCTTCAACTCCGATCTCACCCGAACTTACACGATCGCGTTGAAATCGGTTGATGGGTGTGACTGGAAATAAGTAAGAGTGGTTTCAACCAATCAGGTTGATCGGTAATAATTAGAGGTGTGCCAGTGAGGCGTAATCAATTTTAATTAACTTAAAACAAGAGAATTAGAGGGGGGAGTCTACATGTTAATTGCCCATAAAAAAAGTACGAGAGAGGAGAGTAGCGCAGAACGAGCGAATCTACCCTACTGACGTGGTATAAAAACAAAACCGCAGACGCTTGACTGATACGACAAATTCCACGCCGACTACCTTTGGCAAAACGAGAACAACCCAAACAAATAATTACGGATATAGAAAGAAAAGATGTGATTAAAATTTCAAATAGTCCATGAGCGTCCTCAGTAGTACTAGTAAAAAAGAAAAATAAATTAAAGTTTGGCGTAAACTACAGGCAGTTTAACGACGTGACCAAAAAGAACAATTACCCTTTACCGAGAATTGACGTTATTTTAGACACCCTGTCAGGATCCTAATAGTTTTTCACGCTGAAATTTAAAAGTGGTTACTGGCAGGTAGAATTGGAACCCAAGGACCGTAAAAAGACAGCGTTTATTATTAGAACTGGTTTCTGGAAGTTCACTGTTATGTCCTTCGGTTTCTGTAACTATCCTGCAAGGTTCGAACGCTTGATAGAGACCATCTTGCAAAAACTGTCTTGGAAGACATGCTTGGTTTATTTAAACGACGTGATTGCCGTTGGAAAATCGTTTGAAGAACATTTGAACAATGTAAAGGAAGTGTTCCAACGACTATGTAAGGCATATCTAAAAGTCCAAAGTTTTAAGAAGAAAGTGTAATACCTTGATCACGTCGTATTTAGAAATGGAGTAAGACTCAGACAAAGTTGGAGCAGTGCAAGCATAGTCAAGACCAATCGACTAACATCAGGTCTAAAGTTTCCTTAGGTTGTGCATATATTATAGACGATTTATACCCGGATTTGCCAATATTGCCAAACCTTTAACAAAAAAAAAGAAACAACAACAGGCTCTAGTCACTTTGGCGATTTTAAGTATCAAAAGGAAGATAAAAAATTTGATTTGGTTACCGATGCAAGTAATCTGGCCATATGTGCGATCTTTTGCAACTGCAAGATAGATAAGAAAGAAGCAACGTGTATTTTAGCAAAGTTCTGTTCTTGCGTGACTAGAAGAGAACTGTTAGCAATAGTTAAGTCCATAAAGCACATTTATAAATACTTTTACTGAGGACGGATCACGCCGTTTTAAAATGACTAATGCAGTTTCGTAACCTGAAAAGACAAGTGGCAAGATGGATCAAAAGACTGCAAGAGTATGACTATGACACAGAACACCGTGTTAAAAGCAGTCTTCGGAACGCTGATGATGAAAGAAAGGATAAAATGTCTCCAAAGAAGTGCTATAGTTGATGACGAGTAGGAACCTAAGCAGTTGCGTTGTGGACAAGCAAACAATCCCAAAATAAGAGTAGTCGAACTAAAAAGCAAATAGCCGACGGTCAACCTAGGAAAAAGTAAGTGCTTCAAGCAGAAACAACAAAGCACAATAGGCATAGTTGGACTCTTTGAGAGACAGTCTTCTTAAGCGATTCTTAGAGAGTGTCGATGGCACGGAAAACAGACTGCAGTTGGTAGTACCAAAGAACCGAGCGTCACAGACGTTGCAGCATCTTCACGATGGCACTTTAGGAAGACACTTTGGCGTAAAGAAGACTTTAGAAAAAGTTCAAGAAAGATTCTACTGAATTTACTGTAAAAAGAACGTCATAGAATAATGTCCTAAGTGCACGTTCTGTGCTTTGGAAAACGATACAGCAAAAAAAAGCAAAGCTCAAATGGAAAGCCTTTTAGAGAAAGTGGCTATTGACATCGCAAGGACGTTCCCAAAATGGGATTTGGAAAACAAATACATTCTGGTAACAATGGATTATTTTTCAAAATATCTAATCAAGAAGCAGCTACAATTGTAGGCGTTTTAGTAAAAAGGTTTTTCTGCTGATTTAGAGTTCCGTTGGAATTACATTCAGACCAAAGCGGCAACTTTAAGTCTGCGTTGTTTCAAGAAGCCTACTAATGGAAATAAAATTAGAACGACGCCTCTCCATTCTCAATCTGATGGTTTGGTTAAACAGATAAATCAAACAATGGAAAAGTACTTAGCCAAAGCAGTGTCCAAATACTAACGATATTGTGATCAGTACTTGGAATTTTTCCTAATGGCATACGAAAGCAGAGCCTAAACACTACGTCAGCAAATTGATAAAGAGCCTACACAAAGTTTATGAAGCAGTCTGTAAAAACACACAAATATCAAAAGACAGAATGAAGACGAAATATAATGTCAAGGCACAAAACAGTTAGTTTTATCCGAGTGATATAGTGTGGTTGTATAATCCCCAAAGACGTAATCTATTGCATTTGAAAACAACCCAAAGGTAAGCCAGAAGTGGTCCACATCGATCATCTATCCTCGTTTGCTGGGGATAACAACAGTACCCAAGACTAGGTCCAAACCATAGTAATAACAAGCAAAACCAAGAATCAAGTCGACAGAATAGATTTTGATAAGTTTATGAGCTTGCACGAGAGTTCTGGAAATGCTAGGTTCGGAGTTAAAACCGAAGAGCAAAAAAACCTTGTCCAAACGAGAAAGGATTAGGTCATCGCACACTACGTGAGCGAAGATCTTTAAATGTCCAGAGAGGTTGTAATCGTATTTAAGAAGTTCGGACGGCTAGATAAACTACCACCGCAATCGCCGGTCAGCAAAGCCTTAAAACTACGTGACCATCGACACTTCATTTTCTATTTGCTCACCAAGAAGTGCTCACGTGTAAATCCTTTACACAAAATATGTGGCAAACATTATAGAGTATGAAGAAAAAATGGAGTTCCACAACATTAAGGAATTAGCAGTACAAAAGCTTGGTTGCGGCTTAGATCAATTAGATTGGAGGACAGTTCTGAACATGTTGGAGGTAGTTTTCCGAGGAATAGACATTCAAGTGTTGGTTTGCAGTTACCATCCAAGTAGAATATTGACGGTAAAACGCATAGAAGCTTCCAGATCATTCAAGATAATTGGAGGTAATAACCGGAATGTTCTCGAAGTAGATAAAGTAAAATATAAGAAGTGTCTACATCCAGTCAAGAAGATAATCGATTCTAGTCAGGAGAAGAATGCGCTGTCGGTCTAAATAAATAAAGTACTTAAAAACGTTTTTAAATGTAGAACTTAATTCTAAAGAATTCAAGAATGATGTGGTCACAACAACTAAAAAAAATTAAAGTCCACTAAGGTTTAACGAGTTTGCAGCGGAGATTGGAAAATACAAATGTTTTACAATAGATATTTTCTTCTTCCAAAGAGTTAGGCGTTCAACTTGTAAACCAAATCGGATTCTAACCTCCATAGAAATATTGTCGCGGTTGGTTGAGAGCAACTCTGATTCAGTAGCGCTCGAAATGAATGTCTTCGATAAACAAGTAAAAACCGAGAACCAAAAAAGGTAAAGTTCGAAACCGTAATCACTATTAAAATTATTGGGGTGTTATGATATTTTTTATGCTTATTCGGATTTTCCAATTAAAGAAAAAGATTTCGCACCAAAACGTGTGGTACAAATATGTTTAGCAAATGTACCTTTTGCTTATACAGTAACAGCAACCTTACAAATTTACATAATCGTTGTGATCATGTTCTAAAATACGTGCGACGGAACGACCAGTTTCTCCGATGTACACTAAATCACACGAACAAAGACTTTGGTATACATCTTGAGATTAAAGTATAGAAAACTTGTCCTTGAGAAAAGTAATAATCTGAGAGATTTTACCTGTGGAGTTGAATAATGGTTTATTACCATTCTACAAAGTTTTCTTATCTGATCTGTGACCTTATGAATTTAAGGTAAATATCCAATTTTCGATCAGATTTTCTGTTAAAAAATCTTATAAAGAAAACAGAAATGTGCTTCTCTGTATATTGAAAAAAAATTGCTGTTGGTTATTTACATCACGTAAAACTATCCGAACGAGTCTCGTATTTAAACTGAAGGTTCCGACCACAATAAACATCATAAACTTAAACCCAAAATTTATACAAGTCAAAAAGTTTTTTCTAATATAAAAAAGACGTTCAGTTTCATTTGTTATTTAGTCGTTTTTATTGTTGTTCCGCATTGTAAACGCAACGCATAAAGAAAGAAAAGTTTTTCCGATGCCGCAATAAATGGTAATAAATTGCTTTCAACGCATTTTTGATAAATTCATAATCGGCTCGGATTAAAGTGTAAGCAAACGGGCTTACACGGTATTAAAGTTTTAAGTACGTAAGGGTTCACGTGGTAAATGTCAATTATATTTCGATCAATAACGCCGTTCTAAAACAATGCCAGAGGAGCAAAATTTCCACCCGTCTAAAGTGTCACGAAAATGTTGAATCGATACATCGGTGATACTTATAACAGTTGACAAACGTACCCAAAATTGATTTATTCAAACTTTTGTGATTAATGCGCCATTGAGGCAACTTTTCTCAACGAGGTATTAACATCATTAAAAGTTTGAAATAGTATTAGGAAAAGCCTTACTCACCAACAACTTGAAGTGCGATAGCTTCACTTTGTACAGTCCTTTCGGTGCCGCCGATGATGTTTGTTACTTTGCAAACGTATTCGCCTTGATAATCGTAAGTAACGTTAGATATGTGTAGTTTCGATTCTCTTCCTCTTTCTATGATAAAATCAGACGGAGTAGGATATCTCTGAAGCCACTGATAAGTAGGCTGCGGGTTTCCTTCTCCGATACATTCGAAAGTAGCTGAAGTGAATAAAGGAGCCGTTGTTAATCTGTCAGGCCCGACGCTAAGTATCTTCGGCGGATCTGCAAACAACAAAACAAAAATTAATTTCTCACTATACCGATAACAATAGTCATAATCGTAAAGATTTATCTACACGCCTCTTCTACCCAATAACAGCTTATTCGATCTTTATCCTATTCGACGACTCTCTAGAGCCGCTAGAAAAGCACATTGTATGCGTGGTGAGAATTTCCTCATCTTTACTTACGCCTATGCAAACAATCCTTTAGCAAGTGAAGATCTGAACCGATTATAAGTTGAGATTGTAGCCAGACCTAAACCAACATGGCGGGTCCAGTTATCAAATTAGCTTCCCTAATTAACGAACAAATTACATCCGAACTAGAGATTTACTAATTTCGAAACTTTGCCGGATGGCACTGTAATTGATATAAGATTATGCATGTTACACATCCTGCGGCTTTAATTCTGAAACTTTGTTTGCCAGCCGAAATGCAATTTATTGTCTTTAAACGCTTAACAATTAACTACGTAATCTACGCCATTTTTTAAGCTTTAACCGCATCTAATTAATTGGTAAACTAAAAACCTCCTCTTTAAAAAACAAAGACAAAAGAATTTATTTAACGACACTGGCATCAAATTAAAAAATAATAGACGTTCAGGTATTGTTAACTCCTGCAGCGCAAAGATAAGAAATGGGAATAATTTTTTATTTTTTAGATAAAGACAGTTTTTGTACTTAAATGTTTTTAAGTTTAATGCGATTACTTAATATTTGTCGTTCTTCCATTAGTGCTTGTAAAAAAATTTTTGTCTGTGAAATTTTTAAATATCGTTGGTGCTGTAATTTTATGTTATCAAATTCAAATCGTCGACCTAATCTTATTTACTTTATTTAAAACAAATAAATAAAACAAACAAAAAAATTAGTAAAAAGCCCCACGTTAAGCGCCAAATTTTTTTTTGTTTCCGTTAAAATTTACATTTATCAACATAAATTAACAAAAAAAAAGTTGACACAAAAAACAATAAAAATAAAAAAAAGTGCATCAAGCAACCTTAGAAAAACTAATGCAATTTTTCCTAATACTGTAATTATTTAAATACTTATATTACTATTACAACATACTTTTTATAGATCAATAAAGTAGTTTTTACATAATTAATTGTTCTTTCTTTTTAAAAACAATTAAATTACTATAAAAAAGTTGTTGATTACAACGTATATTCACACAATTGATACTAAACTTAAATAAATATAAGTTGTAGTATCGTCGGTTACAAGTTGTTGTCTTTTGCTGTTTTGCGACGTGTTTAATAAATGTCTTGTTTATCTTAAGGAAATTACCTGCGCCAAAGTTTGTGAATAGCTCTTTATTGTAGTTAATCCCATTTTGTTAAATATTTGTACAAGTTTTAGCACGAAGTTTCTCAATTTTAATTCAGCATACTGTATTTTATCGCTTATATTCCATGTGCTTTTACACAATATAAATTATTTGTTTTAAAAGTTCTTCCAACAATTAATTATCTACGTTCGTTGATTATATCTATAACGCAATCTTAATTAGTTTTAAAATGTTTAACACATTTAGAATTTTTATTGTTTGTGTCTTAATACAAAATCTTTTTTACGAGATTATACTTAGAAGAACAAATTGCTATGTTAAAAATATTTTGGTATCATTTTTGTATTGTAGGAATTTCGCCCAGTGATGTCATTTTACGCACCGGCGAACACTGAGAATATTTCGGTTTTGAACGTTAAGAAAATTACACATGTGTTAACATCATGTTCAAAGTTTTCTACATCTTAAGTATCTTAAGACTTTCACGCTGGTGTTGAGTAAATAAATTAAAGCTTCGGACGTGTTTGTTGTGAGAAATTCGCTGGGATAAGGATACATTTTTATTTTATAGCACATTTGATTTTTCTGTGTTATCGTAGCAAATTTGGTTACCTGCACTTATGCAAATTACCTATGACAAACTATTATAGCATGCACGGAATACAAAAACTATACCGGATGCGTATTTTTGATAATATATGATACCTTAATTGATTATGGAAAGCTTTGCACACTTCGCTTTTAAATCAATCGTATGTAACTGAGCAATTTATTTGTAGTAACTGTATATGTGTATCAGTTTAATTTGCAAAAATTCTAGAAGTTTTGTGTTGAATGTGCCATTAGCTAATCGCATATTCAGAAACGCTAGTATAAGTATCCAGTTACTTATTATGTTACCGGCAGTCTGTATAATCTGCTATTCTATACAATACCTTGTTACGTGCATAAATTTAAATAATGCACTACCCTATATATTCGTTTAATTAAAAATTACTTTTCTATTTCTCGACGCCATCTATCGGGCTCGTTGGTCTCTTCGTATGGAGAAGACGATGGACTGTCATTTTTGACTTTAACATCGTTCACGATATAACATATGTTTGCGTGAATTAAAAATCGTTTTCTTAAAACATCCACGTGACACGATGGGTAATAAAAGTATTCTTATTTAACTAATTTAATCCACGCAGAGTAAGTGGCTTTTATTCTTTTTTTGATTAAAGGTAATTTTTATGTCTTTTCGTTAGCGCCATGTGCTACCTCCTAAATATGGGTGTTCTTGTTTGAGTTTAAAATCTACAAGGGAAAATTATAATCGGAAGCTGTAGACCTAAGAACGTTGCGACACAAGGGCAGAATTTCTCTTCGAAAGCAATAAATTAATACCATCGTAGACGAAAAGACATTGTAACAGCATACGATAAGTTTCGGTTCTATTACTTTCTTTTGAATGTTTCTTTTACCTGTTGTAGTTTGTGAGTCGCCAGGTAGACACGATTATTTTCAGGAAGTTTAATTACAGGAAGCCAGTAAGAAAACGTTTTCTAAAGGTACACCTGAAGCTTGGTAAGTCAATTTTTGATTTTAATTATTCGCTGTCGCTACGGTGCTACTCATAAATCATCATATTTACTAATCGTGTCAAAACATTCGAATTTATTTGCGTCTTATTATTATTACTCAATTAGTTTAAGTGACTTACTATCGCATGCTGATTACGTCAACTGTCAATTATTATCATTATTAATGTAATTTACTTACAAAGATTTTTTATATGTTCTGATGGTTGCACTTTTGTTTTAAGTGTAGTGTAAGTTGCCGATACTTCTGATATTTTAGTACCTGCTTATATTTGTACTGGGACTAAATTTAATCACTGTGATGCTATCAACTTATGTCATAATTGTTATTGATTCAAATTTTAATCATTCTAAAGTAATTAAAGTGCAATTGTTGTTAACGATTTAGTTTCTTTCTTCGTTTCCTCCAGCTTTACGAACCTTAACAATTTTGTACAAGCTTCGAGCCTCCTGTGCTGATCTAGCAGGAGCTATTTCTGCAGAGAACAAAAGATCTGGCGCCCTTTAAAATAAAGAGGTTCAACTCCCTTCTCTCCGACAGGTATGGTTTCAATTCTACAGTGAGTTGGCCGTGCAGGTTCGTAAATTACTAGAAGCTTGTAGCAACCTAGGCAATGTATAGAATATCTAAAACCTTTAAGTATTCCCATTGCTTCAGAATTCCAAATAATAGATCCAGTTCGGACACAAACACAATCTATAGAGGCTTAACATCAAAAAAATCCATCCATAGAAAGTTCTGAGCTCCGCAATAAACCTTCAATTGTTCAAATTGCGAATGATGAACACACGACAATTAGGTTCCGAGATTCTTGATAAGCCTGCGAATGTTGAAGATTTTTCTTCTGAAGATGATCTAAATTTCGTAACAGAACGTGAGCAATCATTGCGTTCTCCACTCTTGTGCTAGGTTTGTTCTAATGAGACGATTCGTGTAGAAAATGCAGCAGACCTAATCATGCTATTTGTGCTGCTCCGGAAAAAAATATGACAGAAAGCTATGGTTTTATGGGTGTTTGCCCTTTGTTATATTAAAACTGTTTCTGTATGATATACCGTATAAAGTTTATTTCCAAAACGCCCACTTTATATAGCATTGTCAATTCCTTAATATTTGACATCAAATTATCGATGGAAGAAAACTTATTTTTACGGTGACTGTGGTCTGTTTCGAATATATGTTCTAACTAAGTGGCTAGCAAAGTTTTTACTTCTAATTATTCACAATTATTTATGGTATAAGTAGGTGTAGTATTTTCGCTGTTTTGTGAAAATTTTCCTGGGGTAAGCATTGCTTCATATTTTTGTGATTTACTTTACTTTTCCCGTATTATCATTAGCGGTTTCTGGATGCACAAACGTTATTTCATTAATGTAAAAATAGTAAAACCCGTTTCGTTTATTGAGAAGATTCTTATGAACGTTGATTAAAGATGTCAAAACCTTCAAAAAATTGATATAATTCTAACCGTATTAGGAGGCCCACTTATCAATATAACCTAATTAATTTGTGGAAAACTCGACGCATTTGGTTTTCTCATTAATCGTATGAACCAAATGGGATTTACTTGTGATAACACCGTATGTACGTGTTTGTTATATTGCAGCAAAGTTTAGAAAATTTTGAGGAGGTGCTGCTAGCTAGTTGCATTTTTCAAAGAATTACTAAATTGTAAGTATTACATTTCTTATTTTAATTCTTTTCATTTCCGTTGTCAGTCGGTTGTACACACGAATGTGCGCACATATCACTAACTAAATTTAATCACTGTGATGCTATCAACTAATCTCATAATTGTTATTGATTCAAATTTTAATCTATTCATTATTCTAAAGTAATTAAAGTGCAATTGTTGTTAACGATTTAGCTTCTTTCTTCGTTTCCTCCAGCTTTACGATCCTTAACAATTTTGTACAAGCTTCGAGCCTCCTGTGCTGATCTAGCAGCAGCTATTTCTGCCAAGAACAAAAGATCTGGCGCCCTTTAAAATAAAGTCACTTGAACCTCCCTCTCTCCGACAGGTATGGTTTTAATCCTACAGTGAGTTGGCCGTGCAGGTTCGTAAATTACTAGAAGCTTGTAGCAACCTAGGCAATGTATAGTATAACTAAAACCTTTAAGTATTCCCATTGCTTCAGAATTCCTAATAATAGATCCAGTTCAAACACAAACACAATCTATAGAGGCTTAACATCAACAAAATCCAGGCATAGAAAGTTCTGAGATCCGCAATAAACCTTCAATTGATCAAAGTGCGAATGATAAACACACGACAATTAAGTTACGAGATTTTTGATAAGCTTGCGAATGGTGAAGATTTTTCTTCTGAAGATGATCTAAATTTCGTAACAGAACGTGAGCAATCATTGCGTTCCCTACTCTTGTACTAGGTTTGTTCTAATGAAACGTGTGCTCATTCGTGTAGAAAATGCAACAGACGTAATCACGCTATTTGTGCTGCTCCAGAAAAAAATATGACAGAAGGCAATGGTTTTATGGGTGGTAACTTTTCACTGTATTGTCAATTCCTTAATATTTGACATCAAATTATCGATAAAAGAAAACTTATTTTTCCGGTGACCATGGTCCGTTTCGCATACATGTTCTAATGTAAGTGGCTAGCAAAGTTTTCACTTCTAATTATTCACAATCATTTATGGTATAAGTGGGTGTAGTATTTTCGCTGCTTTGTGAAAATTTTCCTAGGATAAGCATTGCTTCATATTTTTGTCATTTACTTTACTTTTCCCGTATTATCATTAGCGGTTTCTGGATACACAAACGTTATTTCATTAATGTAAAAATAGTAGTACCCGTTTCGTTTATTGAGAAGATTCTTATGAACGTTGATTAAAGATGTCAAAACCTTCAAAAAATTTATATATTTCTAACTGTATAGGAGGCCCACTTATCAAATAACCTAATTAATTTGGGAAAAAGTCGACACATTTAGTTTTCTCATTAATCGTATAAACCAAATGGGATTTACTTGTGATAATACCGTATGTACGTGTTTGTTATATTGCAACAAAGTTTAGAAAATTTTGGGAAGGTGCTGCTAGCTAGTTGCATTTTTCGAAGAAATACTAAACTGTAAGTATTATATTTCTTATTTTAATTCTTTTCATTTCCCTTGTCAGTCGGTTGTACACACGAATGTACGCACATATCACTATAACACTTTTTTTGTGTTTTTTTTTTTTTTTTTATTATTAGACGCACGCGCTCTAGTTCTTTGTGTTAGAGAGATTTGTATTTTTTTGTTATAATTTACAAATGTAAATTTATTCTTTTGGGAATGTAAAAGTTAGACCAACAAGTTTAATTTTTTTGTACGACGTAATGCCCAACCAAAGAGAGCTTACTTCAACAACTATTGTCTATGATATTAACCTACGTTCTAGAATTTGAACGCACCTATGTAAATTTCTTTCAGTGATAAAATAAATATGCTCGTTACAACCTGTATCTTGTCATTTGTTTTGATTTGTTTCAGCTTTGGATAGATTTCAATGGTATTTCCCATCCTAATCTTTCACCGTTTTCGTGCCTTTTTAAATTGTTTTATAATTTAGCACCACGAAACTTACGACATAATCTCCGAATCAGACTGAGTTAGTTACTGTCTTTTCTAGTTACAATATAATTCTCGCAACACCTTTATGTGCAAAAAACGTCTTAGCTGTAGAGCACCGCATCAATTCCAAAGAGAATTTAACAGAGCAAGCTCAGTGTATGCTCAAAACTTCTGGAAAAAAATTTTCCTTGTGCCATTAGGTACCACTGCAAGAATTCTTGATCCGTACAGAGATCGCGGTGCTGGTCGCAATATACTAGCTGTAGTCTTACAAAAATCAGATGACAAATTTTATTAACTCGGAACAAAACACGGTGTTGTGAAGACATTGTATTCAAGGCAACCGTTCACAGTTTGTTATCAAGAATTACTAAAAAGAGATTTGTCTAATCAAGAAACGACACTTCGTACAGTTTGAAATCTGCAATCTACAAAGACAGGCCAGGAATTTATAAAATGTACTTGCAAAAACGATACAAAAAGTGTTAAATGTCTTAAAAGTAAAATTTTATGCACTTCAAAATGTCACAGTAGTTCCTCATGCAATTATTATGCAATTTTAAGTAAGCGGTAGACGTACT
The DNA here is from genome assembly GCA_035610365.1 of Aquatica leii. Classification (NCBI taxonomy): domain Eukaryota; kingdom Metazoa; phylum Arthropoda; class Insecta; order Coleoptera; family Lampyridae; genus Aquatica; species Aquatica leii. The sequence goes on along the minus strand of CM069438.1, from coordinate 50,088,219 downwards.
CCTTATTTTTACAGAATTGTTTTGTTTCCTAAGCTAATCGATTTACTTTACAATTCCTTCGTAACTACATCTCCAAAAAAAGGTATCTTTGAAGTTTTCAAACTTGAGGAACTTAACTTCTTAAAACAAAAATTACTTATGGAAATAAACTTCACTTCAGTTAAAAACTGTAGCGTCAAATTTTTAAGAATAACAAACGAGACAAGACATTGAGAAAGATGCAAAACTAAATTTACAGATAACCAAATGTAAATAACCAAAATAAACAAGCATGTTGAGATATAAAATTTCAATCTAAATATATAAAACCAAAAACTAATAACTGACGGAACTAATAAACTATAATGTGTACTCGAAACGTATGACAATAACATCGACCTAAATGATTTAAGTACATACGTACTAAACATTGTTACGTGCATAAATTTAAATAATGCACTACCCTGTATATTGGTTTAATTAAAAATTACTTTTCTATTTCTCGACGCCATCTATCGGGCTCGTTGGTCTCTTCGTATGGAGAAGACGATGGACTGTCATTTTTGACTTTAACGTCGTTCACGATATAACATATGTTTGCGTGAATTAAAAATCGTTTTCTTAAAACATCTACGTGACACGATGGGTAATAAAAGTATTCTTATTTGACTAATTTAATCCACGCAGCGTAAGTGGCTTTTATTCCTTTTGATTAAAGGTAACTTTTATGTCTTTTCGTTAGCGCCATGTGCTACCTCCTAAATATGGGTGTTCTTGTTTGAGTTTAAAATCTACAAGGGAAAATTATAATCGGAAGCTGTAGACCTAAGAACGCTGCGATACAAGGGCAGAATTTCTATGCGGAGGCAATTAATACCGTTAATTATTTCTTCTTCTTGTTCGGAAGAGCCTAAGTACCGGATACGATTGAATTTCTCTTCGGAGGCAATAAATTAATACCATCGTAGACGAAAAGACATTGTAACAGCATACGATAAGTTTCGGTTCTATTACTTTCTTTTAAATGTTTCTTTTACCTGTTGTAGTTTGTGAGTCGCCAGGTAGACACGATTATTTTCAGGAAGTTTGATCACAGGAAGCCAGTAGGAAAACGTTTTCTGAAGGTACACCTGAAGCTTAGTAAGTCAATTTTTGATTTTAATTATTCGCTGTCGCTACGGTGCTACTCATAAATCATCATATTTACTAATCGTGTCGAAACATTCGAATTTATTTGCGTCTTATTATTATTACTCAATTAGTTTAAGTGACTTACTATCGCATGCTGATTACGTCAACTGTCAATTATTATCATTATTAATGTAATTTACTTACGAAGATTTTTTATATGTTCTAATGGTTACACTTTTGTTTTACGTGTAGTGTAAGTTGCCGATACTTCTGACATTTTAGTACCTGCTTATATTTGTACTTGGACTAAATTTAATCACTGTGATGCTGTCAACTTATCTCATAATTGTTATTGATTCAAATTTTAATCTATTCATCATTCTAAAGTAATTAAAGTGCAATTGTTGTTAACGATTTAGTTTCTTTCTTTGTTTCCTCCAGCTTTACGAACCTTAACAATTTTGTACAAGCTTTGAGCCTTCTGTGCTGATCTAGCAGGAGCTATTTCTGCAGAAAACAAAAGATCTGGCGCCCTTTAAAATAAAGAGGTTCAACTCCCCTCTCTCCGACAGGTATGATTTCAATCCTACAGTGAGTTGGCCGTGCAGGTTTGTAAATTACTAGAAGCTTGTAGCAACCTAGGCAATGTATAGAATACCTAAAACCTTTAAGTATTCCCATTGCTTCAGAATTCCAAATAATAGATTCAGTTCGGACACAAACACAATCTATAGAGGCTTAACATCAACAAAATCCAGCCATAGAAAGTTCTGAGATCCGCAATAAACCTTAAATTGTTCAAAGTGCGAATGATGAACACACGAAAATTAGTTCCGATATTCTTGATAAACCTGCGAATGTTGAAGATTTTTCTTCTGAAGATGATCTAAATTTCGTAGCAGAACGTGAGCAAGCATTGCGTTCCCCACTTTTTTACTGGGTTTGTTCCAATGAGACAACGTGTATTCATTCGTGTAGAAAATGTAACAGACCTAATCATGCTATTTGTGCTGCTCCGGAAAAAAATATGACAGAAAGCTATGGTTTTATGGGTGTTTGCCCTTTGTTATATTAAAAGTGTTTCTGTATGATATACCGTATAAAGTTTATTTCCAAAACGCCCACTTTTCACTGCATTGTCAATTCCTTAATATTTGACATCAAATTATCGATGAAAGAAAACTTATTTTTCCGGTGACTGTGGTCCGTTTCGAATATATGTTCTAACGAAGTGGCTAGCAAAGTTTTTACTTCTAATTATTTACAATCATTTATGGTATAAGTGGGTGTAGTATTTTCGCTGCTTTGTGAAAATTTTCCTTTATATATTTTGCTTTATATTTTTGTGATCTACTTTACTTTTTCCATATTATCATTAGCGATTTCTGGATACACAAACGTTATTTCATTAATGTAAAGTTCCCAAAACCCATTTCGTTTATTGGGAAGATTCTTATAAACATTGATTAAAGATGTCAAAACCTTCAAAAAATTAATATAATTCTAACCGTATTAGGGGGCCCACTTATCAAAACAACCTAATTAATTTGGGGAAAACTGGATGCATTTTTTCTCATTAATCGTATGAACCAAATGGGATTTTCTTGTGATAACACTATATGTACGTGTTTGTTATATTGCTGCAAATTTTAGAAAATTTTGGGAAGGTATTTATAAGTATTGAAGTATCTGCATTGTCGACGGTATTAAGATATAGAAACATAAGTAGTCAACAATATTGAAAAACAAACCGTTCGTTTTTAAGGCATCGACAGTATCACAGTATTATGAGTACAGAAAATACTAAGGAATCTTAAGTAAAAAGTGTCGAAAGTATCACAGCATTGACGTTATCGAACTATCGTGAGTATTAAGTATCGACAGTATCGAACAATCGACAGTGTTAAAGTATTGATAATATTTAATTATCCAAGCGTTGAGATATTTAATTATTAGAAGGTCTGGGTAATAACATGTTTAAATATCACAGTATCAAAGTATCAATGGTTAACATACAGACGGTACCAAACAATCAACTGTTTTAAAATAATAGTAGTATTTGATTATGGAAGCATTAAATTATTTAAGTATCACGGTATTAAAGTATTGAAGTATCGTGACGATATCGAATCACGGTTTGTATTAAGTATTGGCAATATCAAAAAATCGACAGTGTCGATAGCATTTAATTATCTAAGCACGGAGATACTGGAATGTCACAGTAATAAAATGTTTAAATATCACAGTATTGAAGTATTAATGGCATATAAGTATCGTGTGGGTATTGACATATAGACGTACCAAAAAATTGACGGTTTTGTAACAATGGTAGTATCGAATTATGGAAGCATTAAAGTATTTAAGTATCAAAGTATCGAAGTATGGAGGTATCAGAGATAAGCAGTGATTGGAACTAGTGAAAATGAACTATATAAAAAAACAGTGTGGTACTTTTTAGTGCTAGACAGTACCAAAAAGTATCAATACCGATACCAGTTTTGGTATATATAAGTACGAAAGGATCAACAACGTGTCGACATTGTCGACGGTGCTGAGATATTGATGGAACATAAGTATCGGCGGTATTAGAAAATGAACGATATCGAAGTATTGATGGTATTGAATAGTACCGAATTATTGCAGCATTGAAATTTAGAAATATCGCAGCATCGAAGTATCAATAGCACTTAAATATCAGATATTGAAGTATCGACGGTATTAAGGAATTAACTATATCAAAATGTATTGAAGTATCATTGATCTTTAATATCAGTAGTATTGAATTATCTAAGTATCAAAGTGTCAAAGTAATGAAGAAAAATAAAATCAAAGTGGGGAAAACTCGACGCATTTCGTTTTCTCATTAATCGTATGAACCAAATGGGATTTTATTGTGATAACACCGTATGTACGTGTTTGTTATATTGCAGCAAAGTTTAGAAAATTTTGGGAAAGTGCTGCTAGCTAGTTGCATTTTTCGAAGAAATACTAAACTGTATTATATTTCTTACTTTAATTCTTTCTATTTCCGTTGTACGCACATATCAATTAACTATAACGCTTTTTTTGTGTGTAACTTATTATTAGACGGTGTTCTTTTTTATGTTATCCAGAGTTGTATTTTCTTGTTATAATTTACAAATGTAAATTTATTCTTTTGGGAATGTGAAAGTTAGGCCGACAAGTTTAATTTTTTTGTACGACGTAATGCCCAACCCAAGGGAGCTTACTTCAACAACTATTGTCTATGATATTAACCTACGCTTTAGAGTTTGATCACACCTATGTAAATCTATCTTCTTTTTTTCTAACTTTTCTTTCTGTTGTTACAAGTTTTAGCTGGTTACGAACCTGCACGGCCAACTCTCAACAGTCGGAGAGAGGGTAGGGTTCCTAGAGGTAAATAAAAGATAATTAAGGGCGCCAGAGCCTGTCCAAAGTCCTTTCTGCCTGCTCACAACAGAAATGGTAAGAAACTTGTAACTAGGTGGTAAGTTCGTAACTACTGAAAGAAACGAATAAAAGGAAAAGAAACTCGATCGTAAATAACAATGGTACTTTAATTCCTCTATAAAGATAAATCTATTAACAACTAAATAGTCAAATGTACACCGGTACTGTATAGAATATAAAAAACGAGAATAGCAGTAGGATCGGCAACTTACACTACACGTCGACCAAAAGTGCAGCCACCAAAACATATATAAAATTTATCAATAACTAACATGAATAATAATAATTTACGATGGATATAAGCAGCGAGCGATAAGTAATTTATCTACATTAATTTAGCAACAAACACAAGTAACAAATCAATTAGCACGTACAATTAGCAAATATAATAAGTCGTGAGTTACACCGTAGCGATCACGTATAAATAAGTAAAAATTGACTTACCAAGTTCCAGAGTGCTTTCAGAAAAACGTTTTTCCTACGGCCTCCTACAATTAAACTTCCTGAAAAATATAGACGTGTCTACCTGGCGACTCACAAACTACAAATAAAGACACATTTAAAGGACAGTAAACGAACCGACACTTATCGTATGCTGTTACATTAATGTTACGCCTCTGGTGGTATTAAGTAATTGCCTTCGAATAGAATTCAATCGTATCCAATAATTATGATCTTCCGAACAATGTGATAGTTATCAAGGTTAGGATATTGCCTCCGAATAGAATTCAATCGTATCCAGTAATTAAGATCTTCCGCTTCCGATTATAGTTTTCCCCTTGAGGATTTGATGTAACGATACGAATATCCCTATTCATGGAGGTGGCACATGGTGCTAACCAAAAGACATAGAAATTACGTTTAATTAAAGAAAGAATAAAATCACTTACTCTGCGGGTATGAAATCTATTATTTAAGAGAAACTACTAATTTCCATCGTGTCCCAGCACGTGGATGATTCTTGAAAACGATATTCAATTCACGCAGACATAGATATTAACAGGTACGATGGTAAAGTGCAAATGCCGGTCTGACACCGGATGCCGTCTGTCAATACAAAGTGACCAACGAACCCGATAGATGGCGTCAAGAAATATCAAAGTAGTTTTTAATTAAATTGATGTACAGGGTAATGCATTATTTAAATTTATGCACGTAACACTGTGATAAAATAAATATACTCGTTGCAACCTGTGTCTCGACGTTTGTTTTCTTTCAGTTTTGGGTAGATTTAAATGGTATCTCCCATCTTAATCATTCACCGTTTTGGTGCCTTTTTAAATTGTTTTATAATTTAGCACCACGAAACTTACGACATAATCTCCGAATCAAACTAAGTTAGTTACTGTCTTTTCCCGTTAAAGATAATTCTCCTTTATGTACGAAAAACGCTTTAGCTGTAGAGAACCGCATCAGTTCCAAAAAGAATTTAACAGAGCAAGCTCAGAACTTCTGAAAAAAAAATGCCCCTTGTGCCATTGGGTACCATAAGAATTCATCGCAATATACTAGCTTTAGTCACAAAAATCAGTGACAAATTTTATTAACTCGGAACAAAACACGATGTTGTAAAGATATTGTATTCAAGGCAGCAGTTCACAGTTTGTTATCAAGAATTACTTAAAAGAGATTTGTCTAATCAAGAAACAGTATAGTTTGAAATCTGTAATCTACAAAGACAGGCCAGAAATTTATAAAATGTACTTGCAAAAACACTGCGATACTAAAAAGTGTTTATATCTTAAAGTAAAATTTTATGCAGTTCAAAATGTCACAGTAGTTCTTCATGTAAAAAATATTTTTTTACTTATGCAATTTTAAGTAGGCAGTAGAAGTAGGGTAGATTCGCCGGTTATGCGCGACTCCCCCTTCTCTTACTTTTCTTATGGGAAATTAACATGTAGACTCCCTCCTCCACTACTGTTTTAAACCAATCAGAATTGATGACGCCCCCACTGGCACCACCTCTAATTATTACCAATCAACGTGATTGGTCGAAACCACTCCTATTTATTTTCAGCCACACCCATCAACCGATTTAAATGCGTTCGGGTAAGATCGAGCGCGTTTATTTTTCAATTTGAATTTCGTGTAAGATCGGAAGAGATCGGGTTTTTATTACAGCGGGCTTTTTACAAATTTGAATTTCGTGTAAGTTCGGGTGCGCGCGCAATAATTTATTAAACTTAGCACTGGCAATAAAACAAATAAAAAAAAAACAAACGATAACTGATTTTTAATCCGCTTCAACAAACCGATTGCTGGTGTTAAATTACAAATTTGGATGTAGACTTTTAATATTCCGGTTTCAAATTACAGCTTTCGAACCAATGTAACAAACCGATGTGCTTTTTGACCAAACAAATTGATAGATAAGTGTTGTTAGAGAAGCGGTTAATAGGGGTGTGGTTAATTACAATTGGTCTAAAGCAGAAAGTGAAAACTGCCTTAACAAACCAACTAGCCATTCAAAAAACAAAAAAAGGTAAAGCAAATAGCTGTTAGTAAACAAACCACCTGTTTGTAAAGTTGTTTGCAAACAAACACCTGTTTGTAAACCGGTCTGCAAAGCGGTCGGTTTATAAACAGGAAAGTTTGTTTTATTGATTTGGTCTTCTTTAGGATCATTTGAGTAGTTTCGCATTAATTTATTAAAGTTATTTCACGTATTTAAATTCATTTTAATTAGTAATTATTATTTTAAGTACATATGCACTTAAGTCATTTAGGTCAATTTTATTGTCATACGTTTTGAGTTTACCTTATAATTTATTGCATACAAGTTTTTATTATTGGGTTTTAAAAATTACGATTGTAACTAAATCTTCTGATTTGTTTTTGTTATCGTTGCATGAAAAATACAATCAACGAACGCGTGCTTTTGCATTTTTTTCACGTTTTTGTTGTACTGTTAGTCTCTCCCACAACGATTTACGTCACTGGTTTTAAACTTTGGAAAATCATCAAAAATTTAATTTTGTTTTTAGAAGTTAATTTTCTTGTTTGAAGACTTCGGTGATACAAAATAATTATCTTAATTTTGTATGCGTACTTTTTATATTTGACATTTGTAATCCTTTCTCTTATTTCTCGATATTTTCACTAACTATTTAATTTTTATAAGTAAAAACTTAAGCTTTCCAGACAGTCGTGTTGTTTAACAAAAACTCGACGTCATTAGGCGAAATATCAAAAAAAAGCTTTACAAATTCGACTGTTGAAAAACGCGACTGCTAAAAACTTCTGTAAAAGTTGGAACATCAAAAACCAATAACAAACACCGACAACAGATTTAAATTTATTATGAAGAAACTTTATTAATTAAATGCTGTAACATTTCAATTTTCGGGTTCACAATGTACGTTGTAAAATTTAACTTAATTAAATTTCTCGTTATTAAACGCGATGATTGCTCTGGAAAAAAAAACGAAATCATTGTTTGGCAATTCAAATTGTTAAAACGTTCTAGAACATAATTAATTAATTGCGTTAATTAAATCTTTTACTCTTGGGGAATTCGGGTTGACCAACATCCGCTCGAAATGAACTAAAAAGCGAATAGGTCCGGAAAGAATTAGGTAATGAACTTCAACCTGACTAAAGACCGTTAGAAACAAGCCGGGATCGTCAAGTATCGCCAGATGTTACCTGTGGGAAATTTTCCACGCCATTGGAGATCTGTTCTAAATTCTAAATAATACAAAATTCGCTAACATAATCGAGAGGGATGAGTATTTTCCATTTGGTCATGTTTGTAATTAAGCAGTGTAAATATGTTTTGAAATGCGGTTAGCGTGTGCAATAATAATTATCATTGATAATTTGTTTGCTTAATCAATAGATTACACAACGTATAGGGCATTGTAGCTACGTTATTGTGTAAAGAGAAGTTAATTGATTTTTTTGTCAAAAAACCTAAATTACATACGACACTCGTACATTTTATGCTTATCCAAATACGAATCTAACATTTACAATTATAAGGTGTTTGTACTTTAACAGTCAAAAGCAAATTTGGACAAAGTTCTTGTGATCAATAACGTGAAGTATAACGTATTTATAGCTCTAATAGTTTTCAAGTAATTTAACTTTAGAATTGGGTATAATTTAGAACATCCGCGTCTCCTTATTATTAGATATTTGTATGCAAATACGCCATTTGCAATTGTCATTAGCCAGCAGGTATTTTACCTTGATTACGCTTTGTTTCTCTACTTTTTTCTAACAATTATTTTTCTACGTGTTTAGAATTTTTCTTTTTTAAGTCTGCGAGGTACACACTTACAATTGACGGTAATTGAATGTATTTAATTTTGCTAATTGGAGAATGCAATGTTGCATGCTGGCAACTGTAACAAAATTTAATTGAAACGGTTTAAACAAAATTGGATTACCGTGTTAGAAACGCCGGTATAGTAACAACATTGTAAGACACGGACTGTATAACAAAACAAAATACAAAGGCAATGCAATATAACTGCATCATTTTTAACTTATGCGTCTATTAATACTATTCTATATTTAAAGACTGTTAAAATTGTTCTCAAGTTTAAAACAAACTCATTGACAGTTTTTGAAGAATGGATAAAAAAATGGGTGACGCGTATGTCCACAGTCGACCATAAACGCATTGAATCAACACTGGTAGGAGTTTTTAAACTAACTTATTTTTTGTTTTGCTTTGAAAAAATCTGGTACTTAAGCGATACTTAAAAGTGTCAATACTGATATCAGTTTCGGTCTTTATAAGTATTGAAGTATCGACAGCATTAAAGTGTCTGCATTGTCAACGGTATTAAGATATATAAACATAAGTAGTCAACAATAATTAGAAATAGACCGTTTGTTTTTGAGGCATCGACAGTATCACCGTATTATGAGTACAGACAAGACTAAGGAATCTTAAGTATAAAGTGTCGAAAGTATCACAGCATTGACGTTATCAAAGCATCGTGGGTATTAAGTATCGTCAGTATCAAACAATCGACAGCGTTAAAGTAATGATAATGTTTAATTATCCAAGCATTGATATATTGAATTATTAGAAGGTCTGGGTAATAAAGTGTTTAAATATCATAGTATCAAAGTATCGATGGTATAGACATATAGACGGTACCAAAGAATGAACGGTTTTAAAATATTGGCAGTATTCGATTATGGAAGCATTAAATTATTTAAGTATCAAGGTATCAAAGTATTGAAGTACGGTGACGATATCGAATCATCGTTTTTATCAAGTACTGACAATATCAAAATATCGACAGTGTCGATAGCATTTAGTTATCTAAGCACAGAGATATTAGGAGGTCATAGTAACAAGGTGTTTAAATATTATAGTATTGAAGTATTAACGGCATAGAAGTATCATGTGGGTTTTGAAACAATGGTAGTATCGGATTATGGAAGCATTAAAGTATTTAAGTATCAAAGTACTAAAGTATCGACGTATTGAAGTATCGAAGACAAACAATCTAAACAATGATTAGAACTGGTGTAAAAGAGCTATATAACAAAAACATTCTGGTACTAATTAGTGCTAAGCAATACCAAAAAATAACAACACCAATTCTTGTTTTAGTATAGAAGCATTAATAGCGTGTTAAGATACTGTTGGAGCATAAGTATCGGCGGTATTAGAATGAACGATATCGAATTATTGATCGTATTAAAGCTTAGTAACTATTACAGTATTGACGGTATCCAAAAATAACCGCATCAAAATATTCATAGTACTAAATTATCGCAGCATTGAAGTTTAGAAATATCACAGCATCAAAGTATCAATACCACTAAAATATCAGGTCTAGAAGTATCGACGGTATTAAGGAATTAACTATATCGAACTGTATTGAAGTATCGTTGGTGTTTAATATCGTTAATATTGAATTATCTAAATATCAAACTAATGAAGGAAAGTAAAATCAAAGTATCAATAGCATTGGAATCTAGTGGATATGTAAGTATCAACAGTATTAAAGAATTTACTTCAATATCAATAATAGTGCGATATTGGAAGTTTCGAACTATTAACATCGAAGCATCGATTGTACGTAACGCAAAAATTGTGAAGGTGTAAAAAAAACAGTAAAGTAGTTAGTCGATTTACTTATTTAGCTAGATTAAGTTGGAGGTGGTCGTAGGTCGAGTTATTAGTACCTAATTTCATCTGGTGAGTCGGTTCCTTACGCCAGCTTTTCTTGCAAGTAGTAGAACCAAAAAGGACAAAAAGATTTGAACCAAAAAAAGAATACCTAAGTCGGCAACTGAATTGTGCGTTGAAAATAAAACAACCCAATGTTATAATAAGATAATCACAATTTATTCAAAACAATGAAGAAACAAAAAAAAACAAAATATCACAGCAAAGTTCAAGACTAAATATCTAGTCGTTAGTAAACCTCTAATTATTTACATATAATAGCTACGTTGTTGATGACGAGACAGTGTCATATAAATTGAATTCAAATTACAACTAGTTTTGAATCAGAATGCGATAAAGTTTATTGTAGATTTGGAACACTACTTTAGATTAAAACATGCACGAAAAGAAAACCATTAATACCAAATTTAATAGCAAATTTTTTTCTTTACAGTAATTTCACCGGACCGAATGACGTCAGATGTGCAAGCAAGATAAAAATTGGGTTTAATTAAACACTCTAATTACGTATAGTGCGCAACGTACTTCCGAATCTTCTTACAAAAAACTTATAGAGTCGCAAAAGTAATTTAAATGACAGAAAAGTAATAGTAATTTAAATGGCATCAAAAAGTAACAGTAATTTAAATGACATGGAAAAGTGGGGTATTTCCCAATAACGTTATCATGTGTTCAATAAATTTGTAGCAAACGATTAACACTCAAATTTGAATGTTGTAAAGCATCCAAAACTACTTTTAGTGAACCTTGAAATATAAGATAAAAAAGATTGTATACAATAGATATATTGTTTTGCTTCGTTCACGATCCATATGCTTTAGAATTTCAGTAATTCATAATCATAAGGGTAACAAAAAAAGAGACTGAAAAAGCATTAGAACCTCCTGCTAGCACTAAATCTAACATAAGAATGGCGTTTAAGCACATTCGGATTTCAAACAATTGCGTACGGCCAAAAATCTTACTAGCCATTACGATGTCTACCACCACGCGACAATCAGAAATGTACTAAATCGTATTATAATTCATGACAAGTATTAAATTATCAAAGCATTGACGAATATAAGTATCAAAGTATCAAAGTATCAAAGTATCAAAGTATCAAAGTATCAAACTATCAAAGTATCAAAATATCAAAATATCAAAGTATCAGAGTATCAAAGTATCAAAGTATCAAAGTATCAAAGTATCAAAGTATCAAAGTATCAAAGTATCAAAGTATCAAAGTATCAAAGTATCAAAGTATCAAAGTATCAAAGTATCAAAGTATCAAAGTATCAAAGTATCAAAGTATGTATCAAAGTATCAAAGTATCAAAGTATCAAAGTATCAAAGCATCAAAGCATCAAAGCATCAAAGCATCAATGCATCAAAGCATCAAAGCATCAAAGCATCATTGCATCAAAGCATCAAAGCATCAAAGCATCAAAGCATCAAAGTATCAAAGTATCAAAGTATCAAAATATAAATATATATAATAAAAAATATAAATAAATATATGAAATAAGTCTTGAAATATCAAAGAATAGATGGTATTAAAGTATGGTAGGTACTGAAAAATTGACTGTATTAAAACATTGACTTCGGTATCAATAATATTGAGATATTGTGAATATCAAAGAATTTTGAGAGTTTATAGAAACATAAATAATTGATATTAAACTATTAGAAGGTTGAAGTATCGTATGGACATCGACGATAGTATTGGATCATCGACTCAGTGTCTAAGCATCTAGGTTTCAAAAGATTGAAGTATTGCAGTACCGAAGTATTAAAGTATCAAAGCAATAAAGCATTTCAGTATTAAATTATTGAAGTATCGTGGCCATTGAAATATCAACAATATCAAAGAAACAACGACTAAAAAAATATTGATAGTATATCATTGATATCGTATTTACTTAGGTAAGGAAAATATCAAAGATTCGACGGTTTTGAAATCATAGTATTAGATTATCAATGCATTAAAGTATCTATGTACTATACGTAACAAGGTACCAAATATCAAAGTATTCAAGTATTGAGGTATCAAATTAAATTATCTAATTATCGATTTCTCAAAGTATTGATATTATTAAGATATTAATATATTTAAATATTAAGGTAATACAGTGTCCAAGTATTTAAGTGTTGAAGTATCAAAATATTAAGGTATCCGAGTATTATCAAAGTAATAAAGTATAGAAGTATCGTTTTCCTAAAGTATCGACGGTATTGAAAGTTTTTAGGTATTACAGTATCGACGGTATCAAAGAATATACGGTATCAAAGTATTAATACTAACAAATTATAGCAGCATTGTATCAAAACATCCAAGTATAGAATTAATATTTCTATACTATTGATAGTATTGAAGTATCGACGATACTAAACAATTGACGATATTGAAGAATTAAATTATCAAAGCATTAATTTGTCTAAGTATCATAGTAATAAAATAAAATAATATCCAAATATAGAATTGATATTTCTATACCATTGATAGCATTGAAGTATCGACGATACTAAACAATTGACGATATTGAAGTATTGAATTATCAAAGCATTAATGTGTCTAAGTATCATAGTAATAAAATAAAATAATATCCAAATATAGAATTGATGTTTCTATACTATTGATAGCATTGAAGTATCGACGATACTAAACAATTGACGATATTGAAGTATTGAATTATCAAAGCATTAATGTGTCTAAGTATCATAGTAATAAAATAAAATAATATCCAAATATAGAATTGATGTTTCTATACTATTGATAGCATTGAAGTATCGACGATACTAAACAATTGACGATACTGAAGTATTGAATTATCAAAGCATTAATGTGTCTAAGTATCATAGTAATAAAATAAAATAATATCCATATATAGAATTGATATTTCTATACTATTGATAGCAGTGAAGTATCGACGATACTAAACAATTGACAATATTGAAGTATCAAAGCATTAATGGGTCTAAGTATCATAGTAATAAAATAAAATAATATCCAAATGTATAATTGATGTTTCTATACTATTGATAGCATTGAAGCATCGACGATACTAAACAATTGACAATATTGAAGTATCAAAGCATTAATGGGTCTAAGTATCATAGTAATAAAATAAAATAATATCAAAATATAGAATTGATGTTTCTATACTATTGATAGCATTGAAGCATCGACGATACTAAACAATTGACGATATTGAAGTATTGAATTATCAAAGCATTAATGTGCCTAAGTATCATAGTAATAAAATAAAATAATATCCAAGTATAGAATTGATATTTCTATACTATTGATAGCATTGAAGTATCGACGATACTAAACAATTGACAATATTGAAGTATCAAAGCATTAAGGTCTAAATATCATAGTAATAAAATAAAATAATATCCAAATATAGAATTGATGTTTCTATACTATTGATAGCATTGAAGTATCGACGATACTAAACAATTGACGATATTGAAGTATCTAATTATCAAAGCAATAATGTGTCTAAGTATCATGGTAATAATATAAAATAATATCCAAGTATAGAATTGATATTTCTATACTATTGATAGCATTGAAGTATCGACGATACTAAACAATTGACAATATTGAAGTATCAAAGCATCAATGGGTCTAAATATCATAGTAATAAAATAAAATGATATCCAAATATAGAATTGATGTTTCTATACTATTGATAGCATTGAAGTATCGACGATACTAAACAATTGACAATATTGAAGTATCGAAGCATTAATGGGTCTAAATATCATAGTAATAAAATAAAATAATATTCAAATATAGAATTGATGTTTCTATACTATTAATAGCATTGAAGTATCGACGATACTAAACAATTGACGATATTGAAGTATCAAAGCATTAATGGATCTAAATACCATAGTAATAAAATAAAATGATATCCAAATATAAAATTGATGTTTCTATACTATTGATAGCATTGAAGTATCGACGATACTAAACAATTGACAATATTGAAGTATCGAAGCATTAATGGGTCTAAATATCATAGTAATAAAATAAAATAATATCCAAATATAGAATTGATGTTTCTATACTATTGATAGCATTGAAGTATCGACGATACTAAAAAATTGACGATATTGAAGTATTGCATTATCAAAGCATTAATGTGTCTAAGTATCATAGTAATAAAATAAAATAATATCCAAGTATAGAATTGATGTTTTTATACTATTGATAGCATTGAAGTATCGATGATACTAAACAATTTACGATATTGAAGTATTGAATTATCAAAGCATTAATGTGTCTAAGTATCATAGTAATAAAATAAAATAATATCCAAGTATATAATTGATGTTTTTATACTATTGATAGCATTGAAGTATCGACGATACTAAACAATTGACGATATTGAAGTATTGAATTATCAAAGCATTAATGTGTCTAAGTATCATAGTAATAAAATAAAATAATATCCAAGTATAGAATTGATGTTTCTATACTATTGATAGCATTGAAGTATCGACGATACTAAACAATTGACGATATTGAAGTATTGAATTATCAAAGCATTAATGTGTCTAAGTATCATAGTAATAAAAT
Source organism: Aquatica leii (assembly GCA_035610365.1). NCBI lineage: Eukaryota > Metazoa > Arthropoda > Insecta > Coleoptera > Lampyridae > Aquatica > Aquatica leii. Next base: position 50,072,923 of record CM069438.1, on the reverse strand, counting down.
AAAATAATATCCAAGTATAGAATTGATATTTCTATACCATTGATAGCATTGAAGTATCGACGATACTAAACAATTGACGATATTTAAGTATTAAATTAACAAAGCACTAAAGCATCTAAATATCAAAGTATCAAATTGGTAAAATAAGAAAACATTGAAGTATCGATGGCATTGAAATATGTTGAGTTTTAAAGTATTAAAAATATTAACGAATCTGCTTTAATATCGATGATGTTAAAGTACAGTGAGTTTCAAACTATTGGCGGTATTTAAATATTATAAGAAAATAAATAATTGATATTGAGTTCTTCAGAGGTCAAAGTGCTTAAATATCAAAGCATCAATGGTACAGAGGTGTTGTGTGAGTATTGATATTTTGATGGAATCAAATAATTGACAATTTTAAAATAGTAATAGTATTAAATCGTCGAACCATTACAGTAAATATCATGATATCAAATTATTGAAGTATTTAATTAACGTATTATCGAAGTATTGAGGTATTGGAGTTAAACTATTAAAGTGATAAAGTATCTAAGTACTGAAGTATCGATATTTTGTAATATGGTCGCTATTGAAATATCGACGGTATCAAAAAATCGACGATTCTAAAGTATCGTAGGTATTAATCGTATCAAAAAATCGACAGTTTCGAAGAAATGATTGTATTGAGTTTTCGAAACAATAAAGTATCTAAGTATCAAAGTATCAAAGTATCAAAGTATCAAAGTATCAAAGTATCAAAGTATCAAAGTATCAAAGTATCAAAGTATCAAAATATCAAAGTATCAAAGTATCAAAGTATTTAAGTAACACATCATCAAAGTATTGAAATATCGGAGTCTTAAAGTTTTCGTTTTTTTGAAGTATCGTGGCTATTGAAATATCGACGATATCAAAATATCGATATCTTAGGTATCGACGGAATTAAAGAATCCACGGTTACGTTAATATATCCGTAACGTATAGTATGCGGCAGTTCAACGCTTTAGAGAGCGAGTCGTAGGTGGTCCTTGATGTACTAATTACAACATAACTAAAAGAGCGCCAAAAGTGGTAAAATTTACAAAACAGATCCCGTTTACATCTGAAAGTAAACAAATTGCAAAACACCAATATAACAACTTTTATATTCATTTCAACGATAGCGGAAGAAGCTAAAAAAAGAATACCTGGGGCGTCCAGGCAATGTATGAAATATTATGTATGTTATTGTCCGTTACATCCTTTACCTAGGTAATTCCCAAGAATTGTATAGAGTATCTGCTGATCCTCCGGCAATGTGTAAAGTAAACTGATTGGCTTAAAAAACAAAACAATTCTGTAAAACTAGTATGTCCTCTTACATGAGGAACTACCGTGACATTTTAAAGTGCTTAAAATTGTACTTTTAACACATGAACACTTTTTAGTATTGCAGTGTTTTTTGCAAATACATTTTAGAAATCCCTGACCTGTTTTTGTAAATACAAATACAAAACAAGTGTTTTAAAATTTCTCCAGATCGAACCGTGGTGCTTTATTTGGGTACAGGTTCATTTTTATCTCCACGGTTACTTTTATCTCCATCTCATGCATTCATTTATCTGCTTTTAGTTTGGAATAAATATCTCACCCAGAGCTTGGCAAACAAGTCAGTTCTTTGCTTATTGTTACCGGCTCATGATCCATCGTTGTTTCTAATAGGAGGAATAGAGGTATTTTGGTCCTTTTAGTTGCTTTCCAGAGCAAATAATCAGTCTTTTTATATGCTTGTAGATCTTATGTAGTCTTATTTATTAAGCATAGTTTTGTCTGTGAGATCCCTCGACTGCTGCCATCTTCTAGCTCTTTATTCTTCTTTAACAAGTTCTCCGATCTATATACACTTTTGGTTACGTGTGTTATCTCTTTAGTGTTGTTACATGTCGCAGTTTGTATAAAACTGGTGAAGTTTTCAGCTTCTTTTTCTAGTTGCTCACTTGTTGTTAAACTAATCTTTAAGTTGATGTTGTTTTGAAGGTCAATATGAAAACTATTGCAGTCAGTAGTTTTGTTAGTAAGAGTGGTTCTGGCTCTCTTTTTTATTACTTCTTTACTAAGTGTCAAGATGACTGCTGAGTTAAGTTTTCTTCTACTTCCATAAAGTTAGACAACACTTTTCTAGAGACGAAGAAATCTAGAATTTTATCAGGATCAGTGAGCCCGTACGTTGGTTTGCCTGTCAAGTGATAGTTGCAGTTTAGTTCCTGTATTGCTTTTCTAAGTTTCCTACATTTGGTCGTAGTTAACATGGATCCCCAGTCTACTTGTTTCGAATTGATTTCTCCTCCAACATTAAATCTTTTGCCAAGATGTTTTAAGAGTATTAGGTACTTTTCTTTTTTAAGATTGTGTCTTGGTGAGCAATATACAACCCCCACTCTCAGTTTCTTTTTAGAGACCCGATTCCAACCACTGTTAATTTAATATCATCTCTTTGCAGATGACATTTTTCATAGTGGTCGATCGTATCAGTTATAACGATTGCACTACTATCCCTGATTTGGTTGTCTAGGTGAATGGTGTAATATGTTTTGTGTTTTTTTTATTTTAAGTTAGGATTGGTTTGTCATAAGTGTCTCAGAAATGAGACAGACATCATTGTGTTTAGTGTTCAGAAATACTTCAAGGTCGTGCTTTTTGTTTAGTTTGCAATTGGCATTCCAGGTAACAATACGTAGGTCCATAAACTTATTTTGCCTTAGGTATAGTTCCAGTGCTTTTGGCTTCTAGTTTGTTAGGTCTGAGCAGGTACTATTTCTGCCAATTTTTGTTGCATGTTTTGGGCGTAAGATATTTCAGGTTTCAGTGATGTATCTAGATTGAGATGTAACTTTATTGGTCTTGACACCATCTCGTCCTTTCTGTAACTCAATTGTATTTCACAACCCATGTAGCTAGCAATGTGATCTTTTTTGCAGTTAATGCACTTGGTAGTCTCTCTGGACTTAGTGCATTTTGCGGTTAGGTGATCTCCTGCACATTTCACGTAAGCAAGCACTCTGTAACCTACCGTTACAAATCTTATGCTTAAGTTAAGATGTTTATAGAACGCTATGTAGTTTATTTTTTAGGAATAATTTTGATATGGTTATATTTAGGAAAGTCCGATATTTATTATTGTTAAGAATGATTTATTGTTAATTAAGTTTGTAATAATTATCCGTGTCCGTTGGTAAATAAATGTACAAAGAAGATTTCCGCCAAGTACCGAACGCGCATCCGAGTTCGCGCTATCCCCGCTTACAGGCGCTTTATCCGTCAGAGCGCATGCCATCCCCGCTTAGAACCGTTCTCCCTCTTCCGAACGTCCGCAATAAAACCGGAACCCCGACGCAGAAACGGCAGTCATTCGACTGCCAGCACTCGTTGCGAACAGTCGAGCTCTCCTGATTTTATTTCATGCTGTAAAGCAAGTTAATTCCAAGTGTTTTACTTGGCGGTGCGTGTATATTTAGTATACTCAAACCGTCGTTTATATTGCTGCTTCCTGATTGGTCCATGTGTTTTTAAACGCAACCAATCCGAATTTTTCTATAAACGTTATTTGTTTAATTTAAATTTATGCTTATTGAGGCACGTTCTCAACTTTAGTCTTTTATAAGATTTTGTTTTAAAAGAATTTTATTAAATAAATGCTTTTTTAAACAGTTTTTTCAGCTTAGTCTTTTATAAGACTTTTCTTTTAAAAGAATTTTCGTCATGGATCCAATCATGCTTTCGGAGCATGATTGAACCAACGTCGCTGCTGCCGCCGCCGCCGCCTCCACGTCGACCGAGGATCAGGTGAGGATGCTCACCGAAGAAAACCGTCAGCTCCACCTCCAGATCACCGAGCTGACCAAGAAGTTGGACCGTTTCCTTGACGCCTTTCCGGCCCTCCCAACGAAGAAGACGAAGAAGAAGAAGCAGCCGTCGCCTGCGATTTCCCGTGTCGAGTCTCCCGTCGTTCCGACGCCTAGCCCGGAACCAATGGAGACCCCGGCGAAGTCCAGGCGTACCGAGCGTGCTACCGCCGCCGGACCGTCCGCCGTGCCTACCGCCACGCCTCCCGCCGTGCCTGCCGCCACGCCCTCCGTTGAGCCCGCCGCTGCGTCTGCTGCCGAGATGGAAGAGCCCATGGAAGAAGAAGGATGGTCCGTGGCCTCCAACAAGAGGAAGCGTCCCGCTGTCCTCGAGAAGACGGAAACCGCTCCCACCGAGACGACGCGCAGGGATAGGATCCCTCCTATAGTCCTTCATAACCAGAAGGACTTCGGTAAGGCAATGCAGACCTTACGTGAGTCTAATGTGGACGTTTCTAGAGCCAAGACCACCCGGAATGGTGTAGCCATCCACGTCGCCACCCCTGAAGATTTCCGGACTTGAAGAGGCCCGGCAGGAGTTCCACTCCTACCAGCTGAAAGGGGACCAACCGCTGAAGGCCGTCATCAGAGGGATGCCGCACTACGACGCGTCGATCGACGACGCCGCCACCTACCTGAGCCGTCAAGGTATTGAAGTAATAAAAATAACTCGTATGATTTCAGGGCGTTCCAAGCGACCTACGCCGCTCCTCCTAGTCCAGGTTCGGAGGACTCCACAGGCGAAGGCGATTTTCGATATCACGAGTATCGGAGCCGTCGACGTCCGCGTGGAGACTCCCCATCCCAGAGGCGACATCGGGCAGTGCTACCGGTGCCAGCGCTTCGGCCATTCCGCTAGAGGATGCCGAGGGACTCCACGCTGCGTGAAATGCCTAGAGCATCACTTTAGCTACGAGTGTCCGAAGAAGCGTGAAGACGGTCCGGCGACGTGCTGCAACTGCAGAAGCGACCATCCCGCGAACTACAAGGGATGCCCGGCTCACCCAAGACGGAGACAGGTAAGTACGCAACGTACTAACCATTATGCTCCTGTTTCAGCCCCCGACCAGCCGCCAGGCAGGTGAACCCAGCCGTCTCGTTTGCCCAGGCAGCGAGACCGGTGGAACCCATCGCTCCTGCGCCAACCACCACCGCCGGAGAGACGAAGCACCAGAGGTCCACATACACCGAAGTCACCAGGGAAGAGTCCGCCCTCATCAGAGAGTTCCTCGCTCAACTCCGTTCCCGCAACCAGTAATGGCTACAAGAAGAAAACCGAATTCCCTTCTCATTGCGTTTTGGAACGCCAACGGTATCCTTAACAAAAAGCTTGAATTTCAGGAATTTCTCTACCGCCGGAACATCGACGTCGCTCTTGTTTCCGAAACTCATCTTCGGAACTGCGACAACCCAAACATTCCTAATTATGCGAGATACAATACTAATCGAACCACAGGTCGCGGTGGAGGTACGGCCGTTTACGTAAAACGGTCTATCTCCCACCACCACATTCCGACGCCACAACTTCAAAACCTTAAAGCAACCCAAATCGTCATTAACACGGCAGCCAACGGAAACATAGTTCTCTGCGCTGCTTATCTCCCACCCACCAAAGACGTCATTCCCGCAGATTTTGACGCAATTTTTAACGCAAGGACCCCCACAATTCTCGCAGGAGACCTTAACGCAAAACATCCAGACTGGCACAGCAGGAGAACGAACCGCAACGGTCAACTTCTGCATGACCTCGCCAGCATCCGAAATTTCGTCGTAGATGGACCCTACGAACCTACCATCCACCCTCACAACGGACTCCCCGACGTCATCGACATAGCCATTTTCAACAACATCAGGCTACTTTACGATTTAACCACCGTTTCCGACCTTAGTTCCGACCACGAGCCCGTACTTTTACAGCTCGGTGATCAATCAGATAACGATAACCTTCAGTTCGAAACGAACATTACCATGTGGCCAACCTTCCAATTCGAGGCCACCAAACTTTTCACTCAAGTCCCGGTCATAAATAACATGGTCCAACTTCAAGCCGCGGTTGCCAGTTTTACAGATCTTGTAAAAAGATGCATCTCTAAAGCTACAAAAACTATCACAAAAGTCAAGTCCGATCCTCTTCAACTCCCAATTCAAATTCGTGACCTGATCACCGAGGAAAACCGCCTTAGACGAAGATGGCAACGCACCCGTCATCCAAACGATAAAAGAGCTCTCAACGCAGCTCAAAACAATATTCGAACTCAGATCGAAGAACATCGAAATCTCCTTTTCAACGACAAACTTCAGTCGCTAAATTCACAAGACCTAAGCGTCTGGCAAATGACCAAAATCCTCAAAAACAGGAATAATCCTCCCATTCCCGCCATTCACGGTCCCCGAGGTCTAGTCTTCACCGACCTAGACAAAGCCGAAGCTTTCGCCGACACGCTCGAACTCCAATACAGAGCTAACCATCCAGACGACGAAGACTTCCGTCGCACGAACGCTATCCACCGCGAAGTCAGAAGCATCCTGACAGCAAATTCAAACGAAACCGAAGCGGAAATCAAAAATCTCAAACCGCGCAAAGCTCCCGGGAACGACGGCATTCCCAACAAAGCAATTAAACTTCTCCCCAAAAAAGGTATAGCCACCTTAACCGCGATTTTCAACGCTTGCCTAAGACTCCGTCACTTTCCACATCAGTGGAAAACCGCGGACGTCATAGTCATTCCCAAACCCGGAAAAGATCACGTCATGCCACAAAACTACCGTCTAATTAGCTTACTTCCGACTCTCGGTAAGCTACTGGAAAGAATAATCCTAACCCGTCTACAGGAACAGGTCGACATCAATCAAATTATCCCACCAGAACAGTTCGGTTTTCGTAAAAAACATTCAACGGTCCACCAAGCCCTCCGCGTAGTGGAGCAGATCACCGACGGTTTCAACCACCGCGACGTCACCGGCGGCGTTTTCCTCGACATCTAGAAGGCGTTCGACAAGGTCTGGCATCGCGGACTGCTCTACAAGATGCACCGTCTAGGCATTGACGTCCCCATGGTACAGCTCATCGGCTCCTTTCTCAATCGACGCTCGTTTGCGATCAAAATTCGCACCGCGAAATCCACTCCACGTCACATAGAAGTCGGCGTCCCTCAAGGATCGACGCTATCTCCACTTCTTTACAACATCTTCACCGCAGACGTTCCAAAAATCGACGGACTCACGTACACTTTCTACGCCGACGACACCGCCGTTTTGGCAACATCCCGCTCGCTCGCTCAAGCCGAGAGGGATCTTCAAATGGCTCTCACTTCGCTCGACAACTGGTACGACGACTGGCGAATAAAAGTCAATCCGACGAAAAGCGCCGCCGTCCTCTTCAATCGAAGAAACATCGATCCCGTAAGCCGTCTCCACATCAAAGGCAACGACGTCCCCTGGGTGGACGAGACCAAATATCTCGGCCTCACTCTAGACAAGAAATTGTTATGGAAATCCCACATAACCCAGAAGCTCGCCTCTTCGAACGGCCTACTGGTCAAGTTATATCCGATGTTGTGCCGCAACAGCCGCCTCAGCATCGACAACAAATTACTCATCTACAAGACGATTATCCGCCCTGCCACGACGTACGCAGCACAAGTATGGTTCTACGCTGCCAAAACTCACACCACCAGGAACCAAATTTTCCAAAACAAGATCCTCAGAATGATTGCTGACGCCCCCTGGTTCTTCCGAACAGACCGGCTCCATCAGGAACTCGCTATCCCGAAGATCGCTGATTTCGTCCGCTAATCCGCAGCTGCGCTCCATGCAGACCTCGCGGCCCATCCCAACCCCCTTGTCCGGCGGCTTTGGGAATACGACAGAGATGGCATGCCTAGGCACAAGCGGCCTAAGTATGTCATCCTAGATTAAGTTAGAATGAAATGTACAACCCAGCGGAAAAGTTTGAAACCAAAGAGGCAACTCGGAGGTGGAAAACCGATCCAAAGGGGCTATTTAAGCAAATTATGTTATCACTCATGACAACGCTATAAAAATTGTATAATTGTAGTAGCAAATAAACATATATAAACACTGAAACTGAACTGAACGTCTGCAATAAAACCGGAACCTCGACGCATTTGTAGTATTTGGCTTTGGCCTGCGAGTACGGCGTCAACACGTCGTCTACGTAGTGTTTGGCTTTGGCCTGTGGATACGCCTTCCAGTAACGTGCCCAAATCCCTTCTCCTCCCCACTCAAGTTCAAATCCGAGTAATCCCCGTCTACCGATCCAACGCTTGATTGGTTGTGACCGCTGCTTCCGCTCTTGTCGAATCTCTCGCTCATTAACTGTTTATTTTGAGAATAAATAAAGTTATTTACTTATTGTGTATTTTATTTCCGTCGCCTCGCTCCGCTTTTAGGTCCGTTTGAAGCCCTGGACAACCGTGTCTTCACTGTAGTTACCCGGACAATGCCGTCCAACAGGAGAGTAAACTCCTCGAACAAATCTGGCGCCCGAGAACCGTTTCGTCCACTAGCTTTCTATTACAGCTAAGCAGTTTATCCCGGAGTACGCGTCACAGCTCTTTTGCAGAATCTCCATGTGTGGCCGTGTCTTTGACTTGTTTTACATTCCGGAATAAGCTTGCTACTTCTTACTGCTTTTGTTTTGATCCTCATGTACTTGATTTGTTGGATACCATAATTTTTGTTGATAATTTCTTATCTATCAAAAACCAACATATACAGTGGCAGACAGATGTAGCTCACCTTGTTGTTGAAGGTAGTTCTCTTGAGTTTTTGAATAACTTCTATGATCCTGAATTTTCTGTTTTCTAGTTCCTTCGAATTTTTTTTTCGTGAAAGTAGTAGGATGCAAATTCCTGACCATTACCTTAATAGACCGAGAGGATTTGTTTTCATACGAGTGTCATTGCATGTTAGCCTCGTTTAGTAAAGTTGTCAAAGGTCCAAACACTACAATATTTTAGATAACAATTTTTGTTCTACAAATTTTAATGTCATCAAACATTTATACTGCTACAAATTTTTTTAAATTGAAATATAATGCAATTAACGTATTTCACTGTCAATGTCTAAAGTATATAAACTCGTATTATTTATTAAGTTGTTTTATCAGTTTTAGTTTATACACTATTATTTTTCCTGCTTTAAAAATGCAGGACTGAACTTTAAAGTAAAATAATTTTTAAAACTAAATTTTCATTAACTACACTAAGCTTCTTTTATAATATGATTGCGCCAGCAACAAAGTTAAATTTTACCACTTTGCTTATAACAAAACTTCAGTCTATAAATATAAGAGCATTAAAAACTATAGTCTTAAAATTTATTGCAACATTTTTCTGAAAATTTCAAAAGAGTTCTGTAAGTTATGTGTCCATTTTAGTTAAACCTTAATTTATTCTAGTGCGCAGTTTTTAAATTCAATTTGAGTAATTAAATTTTTTTTGTAGATGTTAACCATATACTTGAGTGTTCAATCTTAACAAAATAATAATGTAAAATTGTTTAATTTAATATTAAAAAATGTAATTTTAAGTATCATAAAAAATTCAAAATCAATGTAAACAAGTACGTTCTAAAGGTTAAGTATTTAAAGTAAAAAAAAAACAATAATTTTATTACTTTATTTAATATCGTATTTTTAAAATTTTTGTTAGTTTATAAAATATTTTTTACAATTTTTAACGTTTTTTTGTGCTATTTTTTAAAAATTTTATACTTCAAACGTTTTCATCTTGAAAAAAAATATTCGAAAAATGTAAAACTTTTATTTTTCATTTTTTCGATAATCTGAAATTGCGTGTTAAACAACTGCAGTGTTCAGAAGATTTTTCTTCAACACTTCTAATCAGAACAAAAAATGCTATTTATCTCTAAATTATGGCAAATTTACAAACTAAAAAATCCGTCACTAGGTGAGTAGCTTCATAATAAGAAAATCTTACATCGTAAAAAAATTTTTAAAATTTACAATTTTACCCTTTTTAACATTTACATTTTTTTACATTTATTTACTTCTTTTTCTTTTCATTTTTCTCCTCTCCTCTTAGCTGTTTCCTCCTTCTCCATATTTATTTAATCCACTCCGCTCCTTTTCCGTTTTCTTCTAAGATTTCCTCTACTTTCTAACCTCTTCTCTTAACTCCCTGCATTCATTCCGCATGTGTTTAAGGTCCTCCGCCTCTGCTCCACATAGTCTACACATCTTTTGGTCCTCTTTTCTCCAGTATTTGTTTTCTAACTCTTCGTTCCCACATCTGAACCTTGCTATTATTTTTTTCTACTTGCTTTTGCTCCCTTGTTCTTTTAGATTTTCTGGAACCCCGTCTCCCTTGATATTCTTATAATTCAGATTATATCTGACCTCTTTTATCTCTCCATCTTTTCTGATTTTCTATGTCCCTATCTCTCCTTATTATTTCTTCTCCTACCGTAACGCGTACGCGTTTTTTTTTATAATATTCTTCTATGCCAACCTGCCCGTACTTCCATATTCCTTCCTTTATCTCTTTCCAACATTCCTGTAGTATTTTGCATTCGGTTCTTTCTCTCAGTTCTTCCTCGTACTTTATAGCCCTTTTTCTTCTATTTACTTTTTTTTCTGTCTACGCTTCCCTTCTTATAATATACCCCGGTGTTTCTCTAACTAGCGCTAATACCTATTTCTAGTATTTTACTTGTATCCCTTCTACCTCTTTATACTCCTTTCACCCCCATATTTCCGCCCTACTTTTTATTAGCTTCTCAAACAACAACCTTGTTTTTTCTATGTCAATCCCAAACAACCTTTCTCCCACACTCCACAATTGTCCTATTAACCTGTTTCCTTTCCTCACACTTTCTTTTATGTGTTCCCCCTCTTTATTATCCTGCTTCATCGCGTAACCCAGGTATGTAAATTCCTTCACCTGCTCCACTTCCTTCTCCCTCTATTTCAACTTCTTTCTTTTTCTTTTCCGCCCTCCTTTATAAATACCATTACTTTGTTTTCTCCGTATTTACATCCATTTTTTTTCATGTATGTTTCCAGCGTCTTCATCATCTCCTTCATTTTCTTTTTCTCTTTAGACACCAACACTATGTCATCCGCATACGCCAACAACCACACCTTCACTTTTCCTACTATTATCCTTCCTATCTGTTGTCCTCCCATTATCTCCTCCAAATCCCCTGTATATACTGCGCACAGGATTGTGCTCAGTGGGCATCCCGGTCTCAACCCTCTACTTACAGCGAATTTCTCACTATCTTCTCCATTCGCTTTCACCCTGCTTCTCGTTTCTTCGTAAATTTCCTCCATTCTTTCTATTTATTTTTTATTTATATTTTTTCACCTTATGTATTCTCACAGTTTTTCCCTGTTTACTCTGTCAAAAAAAGCTTTAAATCTACGAACAGTGCCACCATTATCCCCTTTTTTTCTTCTTTTTTTGTCTTTTTTCACCTTTCTGCTTGTTTTCTCCCCCCCTCGCAGCAAGTTTCTAAAATATGGCTCCCATTTTTTTATTTGTATTCCCTTTGTCGTTTCTTTTTTCTCCCTTCCTTACTTAAGGTATTTCTATACATCTTCTTCCGTATTTACTCCTTTGATCTGATTCTCTAGTTTCTTTTTGTTTTCCCCCATCTTTTTTTATGTAGATTCTTGCTGCTTCTTTATATTCTATTTTGTTTTTTTCCCTTTTTTCCACTGTCTAATGCTCTCCTTGCCTTTTTCTTTGCCTCCTTGTATTCTTCCATCCTGATTTATCCCTCTTCCACTTTCTAAATCTGATTTTCTCTGTTGCTTTCTGTATAATCTCTCTCATTTTTCAGACTCCTTTTCCTTCTCATGCCGTTTTCCTTATTCTCTCTTTGTATCTCTCTATACCCTCTTCTGTCCACATTTTTTTCTGTCTCTTCACTTTCTCTTCCTTCCATTGTCAATTCCAATAATTGGTGGTCTGATTCCACTCTTTCTCCCACCTTAAATGTCTTCACATTTTCACCTACCTTTTCATTTGTGATTATAAAATCTGTTATTGATTCTCCCCTTCCTCTTGTATACGTATACTCCCCCATTTTTCTCTATTCTCTGTTCCCATTCATTATTTCCCACCTCCTTTTGTTGCACATTTCCAACAATACTTCTCCCTCTTTGTTTACCACTTTGTCCACTGTTTTTCTTTTCCCCGTTCATGTCCTTTCTTGTATTCTCCCCTCTTTCCCTATTTTTGTGTTAAAATCCCTTCCTAATATTATCGATCCCTCCTCCCTCTCTTATATCATCTCTTCTATGTTTTTTCTTGTCTCTTTCATTCTACTTCTACAAACCGTCACTATTTTTTTTGTGTTTCCCCACTGTATGTTCTTTTGTACCATTTCTCTTCTCTGTTGCACTTTCTCTTTCTTCTCCTGACTCAACCATTTACTCTTCTCTCTTTCTACATGTTGCGCAACCCACTCAAATTCCTACGACAACTCTTTTTCCCTTCCATTGCTCATTATTCCTTTTCTTTACCATTTCGTCATCATTCTTTCCTTTTTGCCCCCTTCTCCCTTTAGTTTTTTGCCATTTGTCTACCCATTTTCTCTCCTTTTTTCTGCTCAGCTCCCTGTCTCTGTCGTTCTATATGTATTTATTTCCTCTACCTCCATTTTCCTGTATCCTACCCATACTCTTTTCCATTTCACTCTTTTTTCCACCGCTCTGCTCATTGTTTCTCTTTGTACTCTCCTTTCTTCCCATGTCAAGTTTTGACTTATGTAAATTCTTGTGTTCCTTAATTTCTTCTTCTCTACTTTTCCTACAATCCTCCTATTTCCGCCACCACCATCTCATTTTCTTTCTTTCTATTTATCACAGTCATCTTTTTAACTTCTACTTTCACGTTTAATTTTGCTTCTAACATCAATACTAATTCCTTTTGTGCTTCTTTACTTCTCCGCCTTTTTATTACAATATTATTCTTCTTTTTCCATTCTCTCTACCAGTTCCTCTTTTTATTCTTCCAATTCTTTTCCCTTTCTCCCATTTCTTCTTTTATTTCTTTCATTCCTCATTCCTTGCATATTTTCTTCCATTTGTTTCATTATCTGTCTCATTAATTCCTTTAGTTCTTCCATTTCTTTCTGTTCTTTCCTCCTTCCTCTTTCTATTAATGTCCGGTGATCTTATTGTTGTTTCCCTTCACCATCTATTTGTTGTCTGTCTTTTTCCGCTTCCTCTCTCTTTCTTATATTCATTACCTTCTCCCTTTTATTCTTCCGTACTTTCTTTTCTTTCTTCTCGTGTTTAAATAGTCCCACTTGTAGTGGTTTCGATTTAATTTCGCATTAAATGTAATAATTTCTTTTATTGTAGGATGTCATCTTTTATTTAGATTGTTGATCAAATTAATGATCCCTTCTTTAGGAGAAAACAATCACTTCAGTTCATGCGACGTTTCGTGTTGTTTACCCAACACTTCATCAGGCCGCTGTACTGAAGTGATTGTTTCCTTGAATCCTCCTAAAGAAGGGATCATTAATTTGATCAACAATCTATATAACTATTACCAGGAGACGAATTTTCTTCGAGTTATCTTTTATAACTGACTTTCTCGATTATTCAATTTAATTTAACTTGTTCGTCACAGTTTTATACTTTTGCACCACGGTTTTGCACTTTCCACTTAATTATTTATTCTTTCTTGCTCTTACACTCCACCTCCTTTACCCACTTCTTTCTGTCTCCTTCTGCCTTCTTACTTGCAAAGTTTACATTCCTCTACAATGCATACAATGAAATATATATACAATTAATTTATAAAACTGCATTTTTATGTAATTTTTCCAAGAAAAGATCAATTGCCTCCAAAAAAACTTCTACAGTTGATGACGAGTGAGATCCTGAGCAGTTGCAGCGTGATTAAAAAGAAATCCTAAATTAAAGCTAAATCTGAACTGAAAATCAAACGGTTGATTACCAGCCTGTCAAGAAATGAGTGCTTTACGCAAAAGACATCGAAGCTTACTGAGCACTGTGAGACTCCTTGAAAATATAAGACAATCTTTTAAAGCAACCCATAGAAGACACAGAGAACAAACCACATTTAATAGTGCCAAAAGCGAGAGTCTTATGTCTTATGTCATATTGGGAAAACATTTTGGCGTGGATAAGACACTAGAAAAAGGGAAGAGAAGTTTTATTAAGTGAACTGCAAAAAAACGAAAAGATAGCGTTAGTACACGATCTGAGCCTCAGAAAATACAGCAGCAAAAAAGCGCAAAACGCCTATGAAACAATACAACGTGGAAAACCTATTAATGACGTCATATACCGTATCCGAACACCAGCAAAAGGCAAAAGGTAAACCAAAACTGGTCCATATCGATCTTCTAGCTCCGTTTGATAGCAATGACAATGTCGCCCAAGACTAATTCTAAACAAAAGTAATAACAACCGAAATCAAGAATCAAGTCCATGAAATAGGTTCATAGGCATGTACGGGGGTTCTGGAAAAGTTAAGATCGGAGTCGCAAGACAACCTGTTTCAAACACTAAAAGATTACGCCCATGCAAACTGTTTAGATAAAAACTTGAAAATCCCTAAAAAAATGAGGTAATTTTTAAGAGAAAGTTTGGGCGGTTGGATGAACTACGAAGACAGCAAACGGCGGTCCCCAAAGTCTTAAAACTACGTGATGACGAACGTTTAATTTTTTTCTTTTTCTTCTTCTTCTCGTTATCTCCTTATGTCTTGTCGGAGCGTTGGAGGTAGTATTCTTTAATATTCATTTATTCATTTCTTCCACATCTTCCGGTCTGCTGCTAACTTCTTGATTTGCTGTAGTGTCTTACTTCTATCTTTTCCTATCTCTTCCATCCATGAGATTCTCGGCTTTCCCATTGCAATATTATCCGTAGTTTGTCTCTTTCTTCTAAATGTTGGTTGCTCTTCTTTCAATTTTTCTTCTATCTCCTTAATCTGCCTTATACCATTCTTGTGTATAGTTTGAATTCCACTAAAGACAACGATATATCTCTATAATTATTTCACTCAAATTCATCCCCTTTTTTATGAATCGGTACTATCAAATTCTCTTCCCATTCTTTAAGTGTCACGTTTGTCCTCTATGTTTTCTTCATTATTTCCAGCAACTATTTTCTTTCATTTGTGCCTAACAATTTTACCATCTCTGGATCTATATTATCTGCACCGCCCGCTTCTCCTATCCGGATTTTTCTTAGTCCCTCTTCTACTTCATCTATTTCATCTATTCTTATTTTTTCTGTCTGGGTATTATTGTCCTCCATTTAATATCGTTTGTCCTACCCTTCGTTTGTATTGCTCGTTCCTCTTTACCGCACTTATCTTTATAATTTTTCCTCCAAATTTCTATTATTGCCTCTTAGCTTGTTATTCTTGTCTTCTATGTCTTTTGTGTCTTTTTTATCGTTTCTGAAGGCTCTTATTTTATTTCAGAAACTTCTTTTATTTACTTTTTAATTTTTCTCCATTTCATCTCCAAAATCTTTTCACCAACCTATTCTTTTCCTATATTTGTTAACTTTTGATCTTCCGCATATATCTTCTGCTACTCTTAATATCTTTAAGTTTGTTCCATCATTCTTCTAGATTCCAACAACATTTTTTTTTCTCTTTACTATCTGTTTCTTCTTGGTGCCTCTTCTTCAGATCTGCATACTTTAGTCTTTTTATTGCTATTCTAGTATAATGATTTCCCCTATCTGCTCTATCTTCCTCCATTTCAATTTAGTTGTTGCTTATGTGTCTCTATTTCCGCTCTATTCTTCGTCCTAATTTCCTTTATTTCTTGTCTCGTTTCCTTTTTGTATATTATGTAGTCTATTATTATTCTCTTACTTCCGTCAGTGTATTTTTCTGATAATGGTTGTTTTTATTATTAAATCGTTTATTTGGCAAAATCTGTTCATCCTTTCTCCATTTCTATTCTTTAAACTTTCTTCCAATATACCCATGCACTTCATTCCTGTGTCTTTATCATTTCCTATCCTCGCATTCCAGTCTTCCATCAGCATGCTTACTCACTTTTTTACTTAGTTTCATGTAGAGTGTTTTGCAACTTCATATAGAAATATTACGTACCAAGATTCTTCTATTTCTATCTTTATTTACTTTATTCTTGACGACATCGGCTAAAATTTAGTTATTCTTGCTTCCACTCCTTCCGTTACTATTATTCCTATTCCTCCTTTTGCTCTTTGTCTCATCTCCATTCCAGAGTAATATATACTATATTTTCCTATTTTAACTTTTCCATTTCCTCCTTTCTTTGTCTTACTTATTATTATCAGTTGCATTTTTAATTCTTCTATTTCTTATGATAGTTCATGTTCTTTATTTTTTAGTAATGTTATACTCTATGTTTCTATTTTTACCTTTATATTTACTCCATTTTTTTTATTTTATTTATCTTGCCCTTTTTAGTTTTGTTTCTTTTTTTCGATTTTCCTGATCTACTCCTTTCTTTGTTTTTTAGACGTCGTGCAATGTATGTTATTGTTCTCATTTCTTTTTTTATTCCTTTGTCTTCTTCATCTTCTTTGGGAGAAGAGATTTTTGTCCCCATCTTCATTTTCTTCATTATTACTTTTCTCTTTTATCCGTTCCTTTGTCCTTTTCGAATTTATTTCTACTGATTCCATCCTCTCTAATTGCTGAAACGTGTAGATTTTGTTTTCAACTTGTCATTTGTTATATCGTATTTTTGCATTGTATCTAATGTTTTTTGTTTCTTTGATATTTCCTGTATTTGTTTTGGGTAGTCTTCGTTTATCAATTTTTTTTTCTTTTTAGGTTTTTCGCGGCTTTCAGCTGTTTTTTGTTCCATGGTAATAGTTCTATCATTATTGGTTTGTTTCTCATGCTTCCTTCTTCCTTCCGTTCTAATCTTGTATTTCTTTTTCCGTTTCCCGTTTAACTTCCATGTCTATGAGCACTATACTCTTAATTTTTTTTTAAATTCTAGTTCTGATCTGTTTTATTTATCTTCCACTACTTGTATTATGATTTGTTTTATTCTGTATCTCTTTTTTTAGTATTTCAATTCGCGTTTTGTGAGTTTATCTTGAGTTTCTCATTTCCATTTGTATTATTCCCATTTTTTATCTTTATTTATTCCGTTAAAAATTAGTGCATATTAAGTGTTTTCATGTTAGGTTTTAAGTTTGTACCATTATAAATGACAGATATTTTAAGTACACATTTCAACGGATATTTTTTGTATTTTTGTGCATATTTGCATGCACATTCAAATGTTTTAGTGCATAACTATCCAAAGCGGATAGAGTAATTAGTAACATCAATTATCTGTACAAAAAAAATTATTTAACTTCAAACAAAAAGTGCAAGCACTGTTTTTGTTTATATAAGACAAACAAAGACACTAATCGCACTAATGTAGAGATGCAGACAACCAAAAGGTCTAATAAAAATCGATTTAACATCCTTGATAAAAGAAAACTAAAAAGCATTATTAAATTAAAACAAATACAACAAATTGCCACAGTAAATAGCAGATCTATGATATAAAAATAGAAAAAAAAAATGTTTTGCAAATAATATTTACTCAGCTGTTGCTGTTAAACTTGTAAGAAAACGACGTAAAAGCGCAAACTTGTCTAAATAAAAAGAACCCATTTGTCTCTGTTTATTGAGAAAACAAGATTATTAGCCAAATGGATACCATTAAAGGGTTTCATCTATGTTGTCCTACATAAATTTAACCTTTCCTCTTCAAATCTATTTGTTTAGTTATTTCAATCTTATTCTAATGCATTCTCATTTACAGAAGCTGAGTTCATGCCACTTTATTGCTTATTCCTAGTTTTATTGCCCACTGTTTGTAATCCTTATTTTGAAACACAACAACGCAATTGTAATAATCTTAATTTTATATGAAATTTACTCTCGCGGACCTTTCCCATTTCAAACCCCATAAAATTAATGAAAAGAAATAATTTGTAACAGCATTTTCCGCAAACTTTTCTTGTTTAATAAGACAACAAACAATATTCAAAATAGAACATTAAAATAGATTCTGTTATGCAAATTTTAGAACGTACGCTAGTTGAATGAACAATGTAATAAAGTGTCTGCAACAATTTAGATGTTCATGGAATCTTTTATTCTTCGTGCATTTTAAAACATGTGTACGACTTGCAAACACTACCGTTTCCACAATTTTATTCAAGTTCCAAATCTAACCCAAAAAATCTAATTACATTTTTAAAAACACAATTTACTTATCTTATTTGGCATCTGCATCCGTTAATTTTCGTGCCGAATATAAACGGGCAAAAATTTTCTCATCTCTTTGAAATATGTTTCATATTTTCGTAGTGGAATTTTTATTCTAACACTTCTAGGAAAGTGTTCAATTTTGAAGGCATTTAATGAGCGAAACTTTGCCCATTTGCTTTTATTTTAAAGTTCAAAATATGGTCTTAAGTAATTGAGTTTCTTTCATTGTAATCAGTTAATTAAAGAAAATCGAATTTCTTAAGAAGTAAATATTAGGGGAAAAAAAGTTTTGAAACGACTTTTAGTTTAAGCTTTTAATGAATATCTGGATTTAAGTAGCAAAGCAGATACACGTTATGCAACTCTAATTAAAATTGTTCTATTTGTCTTTTTCGTACTTACAATTATTTTTAAATATTTTTTTAATTTAAAGGTTTTAAGGAATTTTTGTTTTTATTTGTCAATATTTAATTGGAAACAATTTTTACGCTACGTTACATTATCAATAATTTTATGTACTATTTATGTAATTACAAAATAAATATGTAGTAAAATACATTAAAGAAAGGTCAATATTTGGATTACACTTGGTAATTACATGGCGCAATTCAAATGTAAATGTACCTTCTCTATAATTCCGGTTTTTTCTAAAACAATTTGAGCTTTTTAAAGCTCTGTACTTCCTCGAGGTTCAAATTATAAACTACTTCCTTCATAATTTGTCATCTTCGTGTTTATATCGTTTATTTACTTTCGCTTAGACCCTGGTCGTTAATTGAAATATTCTTACGAGAATATCTGATCCATAAATTTGTACTGTGCACGAGAGGTCGTTAGTATAGTTTTGTACTAAACTGGTTCGTTACGTTACTGTGCAGTGTACTGTAAAGTGTTGCTAACAAGATTGTAATACTTTCCTTTAATTGTGCTAATATTTAAATATTTTTTTAACAATGTTGCCAGTATTACGAATTATTTTATATACATTTGTAGTTGTTTATTTTTTTACGTATTAAGTTTAGGTAAATATTCATACGTACAGTTATGTAGGAGTTAGGATTTATTTTTTTTCTGTTTTTTTAAACCATTTTCATGTATATTTTTTTTCTTATGTTTTGTTTTAAACGTTTTTAAGTTTAAAAAAAAAATTATTTATTTTTTGTCACTAAATACTTAAATCGCCTCCTATAAATTTTAATTTCTACAATTAAGCGCACTGAGTTTTGGAATGGAATTTACTGTTAAACACATTAAATTAAAAGCAAAAATTTGTGAAACGTTGAGTAAACAAATTGAAAAGAGAGTGAAGAAAATAAAAATGCATTCAATTCCAAATACAAACATAATGAAAATACTTTGTTTTGTTAATTAAACTTAAAAAAAAGTGAAACAAATTAAAAACTGATTCCAATTTATTTAAGAAAAACTTAAAATAAATTGTGTAAAAATTTTCAAAAAAAAAAAGAATTTTTTGCTATTAATTTAAAAATTTTGATAAAAAATTGACAAAATAAAAATAAACGTTAAAAGTTTGACATCAAAAATGAAGACTTAGAGAATAAAGTAATTATATGTACAACAACAAATAAAAACAAAAGTTTTTACACTAAAGTAAGAATAGCTACTGAAAAATAGTTGATTACTCAGTTTGTTTTATTTTTTAGTTAATTTTTTTATTTTTTATTTTCACTTTTTTTATCAAATTTTTTAATTCTTTGTTTTAAATCTTTTTAAATATTAAAAAAAATTATTTTTCTTGTCAATAAATACTAGAAATTGTCGACCTCAATGGTCTCTGATAATTTTTTATCTTCCACAATTAAGTATTTTTACTTTTTTGTAATAGAATTTACTCTTTAATGTCAATATTCATTCAAAAATAAACAAAAGATAATTTTGTTTCTAAATTAAAAGATTATCTTTAAAAAATGAAAAAACAGTTAATGTGTTAAATAAAATCAAAAACTCATATTCAAAATTAAATTAAAAATTAAAAAAACAGTAAACAAGTTACGTAAAGAAAAATTGAATAGGATTTTATTTCAAAAATTTAAAAGTTTTAGTAAAGAACAAAAAAAATTACTCATTTAAATTACGCTTTCAATTACAATTAAAAAAAAATAAAAAAAATAGGAAAATACTTGGTTTTGTTAATTTAATTTTAATTAAAAAAAGAAAAATTAATTAATCTTAAAATTGATTTCAACTCATTTAAGAAAAACTTAAAACAAAATGGGTAAACATTAAAAAAATATTTTTTGTTGTTATTTTAAAGATTTGAAAAATGGAAAAAAAGTTGACTTATTAAATAAAATTAAACGTTGAAAATTTTACATAAAAAATGGAGACTTGGAAAACAAAACAAACAAGTAGTAACTATAATCAAATTTACAACAACAAAAATTTACAATAACTTGTGACGCAGAACAAATAAATAGAAACAAGAGTTTTTACACTAAAGCAAAAATGTTTTTGGGTTTGAACTGTTGCAACCAATGCTTTTAATTTTTTTTAATTTAATATGTTTTTTTAATTACTTACTTAAAAAATTAAAAAAATAAATAAATTACTTTATTTTCTTACTTTTATTTAATTAAAAGAACCGTAATTATACAAACTTAATTTTAATTCTAATTTATTAAAGGAAAACTTGCCCTTTTATTTAATTATTGAGTTTTTTCAATTTTATGTATTTAGGTTTATTTAACACGTTAATTTTCTTTTAATTTTTGTACCGAAATTGATTGATTTTTTATTTTTACCTTTTCTTTATTTATTATTTTAAAAATTCGCAAAGAAAAGGATCTATTTTTTAAGAGAATAATTTTTCTTTTCTTATTTCTTTACTTCACTTTAAATTTTTAATAAATAAAAACTTCTGTTACACATTATATTTTTAAAATTTAGGTTGTAAAATATTTTTTTTATAATATTTTTGTGTTTTTATTTTTTTGGAATAAAATTTACTCTTCTGGTATCAGTATTCAATTAAAAACAAAGTTAATTTTGTTTATAATTTTGGAGATTTTCTTTTAAATAATGTTGAAATTTGAAAGTTTTAATAAAGAATAGAAAAGAAAATAACATACTGAATTAAACTGTGTATTCAAGCTAAAAACAAAAATTTGCAAACGTTAAGTAAACACATTGAGAAGAGAAGTGTGAAGAAAATAGAAATTCCTCTAAATATAATTTGAAAAAATAAATAAAATTTATTAATGTAATGTTAATTAAAAAATATATATACCAAACTAAATATTAATTTCAATTTATTTACGAAAAACTTAAAATAAAATGTGAAAAAAATTTGAAATAAAAGTATGCTGCCTATTTGAAGATTTTAGTAAAAATGGAAGAAAAAATGGACTTATTAAATAAAATTAAACTGTAAAGATTTAACATCAAAAATTAAAATTTAAAAAATCAAAAGATGAAAAAATTATTACTTTAATATTTCTTAAAAATACGATCAATTTGCCAAGAAAAAAATATAATTGATGACATTTTTTATTCCGTTGTTTTATTTTAAATTTTTAGCGAATAAAACTAATTCTATTATTTATTTTAAATGTTTTTTAATTAAGTTGTAAAATATTCTTTAAATAATTTATTCAAAAAAATTTAGTTGATAGCTTTTAGATTTTACCTATTTTTTAAAAAACATTTTACAATTTTTTTGTAGATTTTTTTTTTATTCCTTATTTGAAGTTTTTAAATTTTGATAAAAGTTGTGTTTTTGTTTTTGTCACTAAATACTGGAATTAGTCAACTCGTAATCAAATGTTTGTAATCTTTTGGGATTCAATTTACTCTTTGTTCAATATTTAATAAAAAACAAAAAAAAACAATTTTGTTTGCGAATTTAGAGTCCTTTTTAAAAAATACATATATTTGTAGTTGTTTATTTCTTTACCTATAAAATTTAAGTAAATAGTCATACGTACAGTGATAACGTTATGTAGATCTAAGGTTTTTTTTCTGTTTTTTTAATCCATTTTCATGTAGATTTTCTTTTTCTTATTTTTTGTTTTAAACGTTTTTAACTTTTGAAAAAAATTATTTATTTTTTGTCACTAAATACTTAAATCGCCTCATATAAATTTTTAATTTCTACAATTAAGTGCGCCTAGTTTTGGAATGGAATTTACGTTGAGTAAACAAATTGAAAAGAGAGTGAAGAAAATTAAAATGCATTTAATTACAAATACAAAAATAAAGAAAATACTTTGTTTTGTTATTTAAACTATAAAAAAAGTAAAACAAATTTAAAATTGATTCCAATTTATTTTAAAAAAACTTAAAATAAATTGTGTAAAAATTTTGAAAAAAAAGAATTTTTTGCTATCAATTTAAAGATTTTGATAAAAAATTGATTTATAAAATAAAATAAAACGTTGAAAGTTTGACATCAAAAATGAAGACTTGGAGAATAACGCAATTATATATACAACAAATAAAAACAAGAATTTTTACTCTAAATTAAGAATAGCTACTGGGTTTGGATCATTTTAACTGAAGTTTTTATTTTTTTAAAAGTTAAGTTCTATTCAATATGTTTTAAAACAAAATCCTATTTTTTTTATTTATTTATTTATTATATTAGAATTTAGAAACAAAAGATGAATTTGTTAAGAAACGTAATGTTTTATTACTCAGTTTTTTATATTTCTAAACTTCCCTTTACATTTTTAGCAAATAAAACTAATAATGTTACTTATTTTCTTTATTTTAATTTTTTTAACTTAAATTCAAAGTTGTATTTTATAGTTTTCATAATTTATATAAAAAAATGTAGTCCATAGCTTTTAGGTTATATTTACATTCTTTTTTTTAATTTTTGGATTCTTTGTTTGAAGTGTTTTTCAATCTTGAAAAAAAAATTTTTTGTCACTAAATACTGAAGACTTTATACGTTGTTTTGTAGAAATCTATCAATTTCTTAAGAATAAAACATAGTTGATTACTATCAGTTTGTTTTATTTTTTAGTTAATAATTTTTAGGTTTTATTTATAACCTATTGTTATTTTTAAATATTAAAAAAATTATTTTTCTTGTCAATAAATACTAGAAATTGTCGCTGATAAATTTTTACTTTCCACAATTAGGTCCCACATAACCAAAGTTAACCTTAATTGTCTAAAAAGTGATCATACTTTAACCTGAAAAGTTGACAAGCAGGTGGTATCTTTATCGTGCCTTTTAGTCATTCATAAAAGTTAGTTCTACCGCGTGTCCTTAATGGTTAACTTATTCACAACAAATAGTTATTCCTAATAATACGCCAAATTGTAAACGTAATGGTTACTTTTTGTATAAGCTTAAAGTATAAAATATGGCGACCTATCTCGTTTCTTACCCACAGAGGTTGACTTTTGGATAAGTTTTCAATATACAACTTTAATTGTTACTCAAAAGCCGTTTTAAAAAGTTAACTTGATGGTAACCATAAAAATTAACCTATTAAGAGCTTTCAAGTATAAAATAAGACTACTTGTTTTTTACTAACCCTATAAGTTAACTTTTCGATATCTTTTCAGAGATTTCTAATTAATGTCTTGAAAAAGTTATACAACTGACATCCTACAAAATTAATTTATTGTTAATCCTAAAAATTAAGTTTTTAGTAGCTTTATAGTACAGAATGAGACTACATGTCTTTTTAGTAACCACATAAATGTTATTTTCGGTGAGTTTTATAATCAATGTCTATAAAAGTTGTGAAACAGACATTCTAAAAAGTTAATTTTATGTTAATCCTAAAAATTAACCTTTTAGTGGAATGTTTTTGTGTAGAATAAGACTGTATCGCGGAAAAACGTCCTCGGAAAAAAAACCACCCTAAACCAAAATTACTTTTCTATATTCTAATAGTTACCTCTTACTATTATTACGACTTACAAGGAGGAACTAAGAAATGAGTTTACCAATTGCGTTTCTGATTTTTGGTGATTCTCATGGCAAAAAAGTACCTTTATTTTGGTTTTTTGTGCATTACCGCTTAGTTTTCAGATTATGAATTTTTAAAGAATTGATCAAAATCGTCAGAAGTTAGTTAGTCGCTCCGTAAGCTCTAATTACAACAAATTCAAGGGTATGTTTTTTTAAATAGACAAACACTTATTTTAAAAATATTTAAAAGCACTACAGATGGAACCTGCAGTCATTGTTTCGCTAATTATTTGTTGTAATTCTTATAAGTATATATAGGATCCGTAGTTGTATACGCTGAAACTAATTATCTTAGAAAAACTTGTATTTGAAAAGAAACATTTTAGTGGAGTTGTAAGTGTAATTGATTATTATTAATTAGTGTTTGTAAGTTTAGTTACTGCTTACATTTATAATAAAAATCTAATTGGCTAACAATAAAATCCTTAGAAGAAAACTTTATTTTAGTTCCACCATTACCCTTGCACAACAGTTTTCTGGAATGTACTATTTTAATCCGATTATCGTCATAAACATTGTTCTTTTTTGTTTGTAGCCTAATGATTTTTTAAATTTAATTTCAACCTAAAAATTATTTTTTTTAAACAAACTTTTTTATAATTTGTAATGTGGATCGATACAAAATCGTATTAACAATAGTTCAAATTATCGCCCTTAAATCGATAAAAAATATCAAGTTTTTCTTCAAAGGCGTTTAGCAGGTTAAAGAGAAAGTATTAATAAACGCGATGGCATCTTAATGTTCATTGTAAAAACTTTTTTTGTCGTTTTTGTTTCATCCGTTACGGTAAATGATTAGTTTAAGAACTTGTTTTGCATTGCGGCTGTGTGTCAACTGGACACCAACAATAGCCGTAGATATTTTAATCCCTGTGTCGGTCTCTTCGACCATTCAAGGTCTTTTTCTTAGATATTGCAGTTTTAACGGAAATTTCATTTAAAGAATCTCATTCTGTCGATGCTGACAAAATTTTTTTAAAACAAATCGTTATTACTTTGAGCAGAGTTTAATATTAATTTCTGCTTTAACAAATCCGTTAAACAATTACAATATAAACTTGGCCTCTTGATAGCAAATAAGAAAAATGAATTTTTCCAAACAGACATACCGAACAAGTTTTGTATTTAAGCTTCTTTAATATTGTGACTCATAAAGGAGCTATATGCGCATCAATATCCAATTTTAAAAACGTAATACAGGCAAATTTTAGTGTTTCTTATTAAAGGATAGTTTATTCACGATAAACGGTAAAAAAGTATTATTAATGTCAAAAGTGTTCAACAGTTTTTTATTATGTAGCCATCATTAAAAAAAAATTAAATTTCGTAAAAAAAATTGTAACTTAAGTTTTCATGTCGCAGTTAACAATAAGGATATGACATTTGTACTGATTATTCTCAACTTCTTATTTAACCTCTTAAAGCACTTTTTTTTTAAAAAAACCACAAAAGAATCATTTTTTTAAATTTAAGAAAATACGTTTTTGAACTTTATTTTGGCCAAAAGTAATAACTAAACACAAAATAACTGTCTATAAACACTTATCTTTGCAGTTTTATAATTTTTACATATTACATTACAAAAAAAGTCTTTCACTACTAAATCAATAATAATTTTCAGAAAAAACGTTTCTTTGTTTTACAACTGGACGAAAAGTAATATTACTCTAACATTTTATAGCTTACAAGACAGATGTAAATAATAAAAATCAAAAAGACCATTTTTTTCTTATGTTTCCTATAGCGATAGCGCTTGAATTAATTCGAGCGTGCCTATTTTGGCCCATTTAGCGTAATAGAATTAACTCGAGCATGCACGTTACGGGGTTAATTTAAACTTAACAAAAATAGATTTCAAGAATCATTGAATTAACATTAAACAAACGCCCACCGTTTGTAAAATTTAAAATTATGTTGTTGAAGTGGGAGAGAATGGGTATAGTAATTTAAATAACCACCGGGTTCTTTTAAGACTAGTTTAAAATTGAACGTCGTTTTTTTTACCTGCTAGACAATCGTTCAAGTTTTGTTGATGTGCGTGTTGTATAAGTCGAGTGTTAACTTCGTGTAATTGTGTTATACTAAAAGTTCCAGTTATAAAGGTAAAACAAAAGAACACATAATTCATAATTGCAGATGAACGGTCAGTATACAAAAAGACATAGAAACAGGCTTTCTCTAAATTTTACATGTTTGCCCTGATTTTAAAATTCCCAGATTTTTTACAATTTTCTAGATCGCTGGGAACCCTGTAAAAAATCAAATCAAATATGAATATTAGTGGTTTAGTTAAGTATTTTTTCTAATTTCAGCTTCCGTAAAATGAATAGTTTCGACAACTACAGAAATGGACGTTTTAGTGGCGACAAAGGTGTGGATTAGAAAATCGAGAAAAAGTGTGAAAAAGGGTTAAAGGCGATGACATTTATTTTAGATA
Source organism: Aquatica leii (assembly GCA_035610365.1). NCBI lineage: Eukaryota > Metazoa > Arthropoda > Insecta > Coleoptera > Lampyridae > Aquatica > Aquatica leii. Next base: position 50,046,406 of record CM069438.1, on the reverse strand, counting down.
TTTTTAAATTTGTAAATAAATAATAAATATATATGTATTATATCGTATCGTATAAAATCTGTTTTTCAAGACTTGCACCTTTACTTTAATGTGTTTTATTTTCAAATGTTAACTATAAGATATCCGTTAAACAGCCATTAATCGTTGAGCAACTAAAAAAATAGTATTTTTTAAGCAGTTTTAAAATCCAACAATTATACATCTTTTACAGTTAACTTCAGGTTGATTCTTGAATAAGTGCAAAAATTGTATATTTTAAACAGCTTTAAAATTAAATAGTAAAATACCCATTTAGATTAACTTTAAGTTATCCTAACGGGTTGAACGTTAAGCAAACAAAAATTAGTATCTTTTAGGCAGTTTTAAATACCAACCATTAACAATCACTTTCGATTAACTTTAGATTACCCTAACAGGTTGAACGTTGAGCAAACAAAAAATGGTATCTTTTTAGTAGTTTTAAAATTCAACTATGCACCGGGCATTTCGATTAACTTTAGGTTAGCCCAACAAGTTGACCAATGAATAACTAAAAAGAAGTATCTTTAGAGTAGCTTTAAAAGTGGACAATAAGTTGTCCGTTTCGGTTAATTTCGGGCTATCCTAAAAGGTTGACCGTTGCATACACGCAAGGTCAGTATAAGAGTATCCTATGGAGGGATTAAGTGGGACATAGTTCACCATTGGGTGTACTTTTGGGTACTCTATGATCACATTTGCCAATCCAAAGCGGTTACCTTTATTACGACTTTTGGTTACTTTTGGCTGTGTGGGGTATTTTTACTTTTTTGGAATATAATTTATTCTTTAATGTCAGTATTCATTCAAAAATAAAGAAAAGACAATTTTGTTTCTAAACTTAAAGATTATCTTTAAAAAATGAAAAAACAGTTAACGTGTTAAATAAAATCAAAAACTCAAATTAAAAATGAACAGTAAACGAGTTACGTAAAGAAAAAGTGAATAAGATTTTATTTCAACAATTTAAAAGTTTTGGTAAAGAACGAAAAAAATTACTCATTTAAATTACGCTTTCAATTACAATTAAAAAAATTGAAAAAATAGGAAAATACTTGATTTTGTTAATTTAGTTTTAATTAAAAAAAGAAAAATGAATCAATCTTAAAATTGATTTCAACTCATTTAAGAAAAACTTAAAACCAAATGGGTAAACATTAAAAAAAATATTTTTTGTTGTTATTCTGAAGACTTGGAAAATGAAGAAAAAAGTTAATAAATATTAAACGTTGAAAATTTTACATAAAAAATTGAGACTTGGAAAACAAAACAAAAATAAAACAAGTAGTACTGCAATCAAATTTACAACAACAAAAATTTACAGTAACTTGAGACGCAGAACGAATAAATAGAAACAAGAGTTTTTACACTAAAGCAAAAATGTCTTCTGGGTTTGAACTGTTGGAACCAATGCTTTTAATTTTTTTAATTTAATATATTTTTTTAATTACTTACAAAATTAAAAAAATAAATAAATTACTTTATTTTCTTACTTTTATTTAATTAAAAAAAACGTAATTACACAAACTTAATTTTAATTCTAATTTATTAAAGGAAAATTTGCCCTTTTATTTAATTTTTGAGTTTTTTCAGTTTTGTGTATTTAGGTTTATTAAACACCTTAATTTTCTTTTAATTTTTGTACCGAAATTGATTGATTTTTTAATTTTACCTTTCGTTTATTTATTATTTTAAAATTTTGCAAAGAAAAGGATCTATTTGTTAAGAAAATAATTTTTCTTTTTTATTTTTTTACTTCATTTTAAATTTTTAATAAATAAAAACTTCTGTTATATATTATTTTATTATTTTTTTTTAATTTAAGTTGTAAAATATTTTTTTTATAATATTTTTATGTTTTTATTTTTTTGGAATAAAATTTACTGTTTTAGTATCAGTATTCAATTAAAAACAAAGTTAATTTTGTTTACAATTTTAGAGATTTTCTTTTAAATATTGTTGAAATTTGAAAGTTTTAATAAAGAATGGAAAAGAAAGTAACATACTGAATTAAACTACGCATTCAAGCTAAAAACAAAAATTTGCAAACGTTAAGTAAACACATTGAGAAGAGAGGTGTGAAGAAAACAGAAATTCCTCTAAATATAATATGAAAAAATTAATAAAATTTATTAATGTAATGTTAATTAAAAAAATATATATACCAAACTAAATATTAATTTCAATTTATTTACGAAAACTTAAAATAAAATGTGTAAACAATTTGAAATAAAAATATGCTGCCTATTTGCAAATTTTAGTAAAAATGAAAGAAAAAATGGACTTATTAAATAAAATTAAACTGATAAGATTTAACATCAAAAATTAAAATTTAAAAAATCAAAAGATGAAAAAATTATTATTTTAAGATTTCTTAAAAATACGATCAATTTGTCAAGAAAAAAATATAATTGATGACTTTTTTATTCCGTTGTTGTATTTAAAATTTTGAGTGAATAAAACTAATTCTATTATTTATTTTAAATGTTTTTAAAATAAGTTGTAAAATATTTTTTACAACAACAAATAAAAACAAGAATTTTTACTCTAAAGTAAGAATAGCTTCTGGGTTTGGATCATTCTAACTGAAGCTTTTATTTTTTTAAGAGTTAAGTTTTATTCAATATGCTTTTTTAAATTTTTTGCTAAATGTTTTAGAATGATAAAACAAAATCCTATTTTTTTTTTTATTTATTTATTACATTAGAATTTAGAAACAAAAGATGAATTTGTTAAGAAACGTTGTTTTATTACTCAGTTTTTTATATTTGTACACTTCCCTTTAAATTTTTAGCAAATAAAACTAATTTTGTTACTTATTTTCTTTAATTTAATTTTTTTAACTTAAATTTAAAGTTGAATTTTATTGTTTTCATAATTTATATAAAAAAATGTAGTCGATAGCTTTTAGGTTATATTTACATTTTTTTTAAAATTTTTGGATTCTTTGTTTGAAGTGTTTTTCAATCTTGAAAAAAATTTTTTTTGTCACTAAATACTGAAGACTTTATACGTTGTTTTGTAAAAAACTATCAATTTCTTAAGAATAAAACATAGTTGATTACTTAATTTGTTTTATTTTTTTAGTTAGTTTTGTTATTTTTTATTTTCACTTTTTTTGTCGAATTTTTTAATTCTTTGTTTTAAAACTTTTTAAATATTAAAAAAATATATTTCTTGTCAATAAATCGTAAAATTGTCGACCTCAATGGTCTCTGATAATTTTTTATTTTCCACAATTAAGTATTTTTACTTTTTTGGAATAGAATTTACTCTTTAATGTCAATATTCATTCAAAAATAAACAAAAGACAATATTGTTTCTAAATTAAAAGATTATCTTTAAAAAATAAAAAAACAGTTAATGTGTTAAATAAAATCAAAAACTCATATTCAAAATTAAGTAAAAAATTAAAAAAAAACAGTAAACGAGTTACGTAAAGAAAAAGTGAATAGGATTTTATTTCAACAATTTAAAAGTTTTAGTAAAGAACGAAAAAAATTACTCATTTAAATTACGCATTCAATTACAATTAAAAAAATTCAAAAAATTGGAAAATACTTGGTTTTGTTAATTTAATTTTAATTAAAAAAAGAAAAATATTGAATCTTAAAATTGATTTCAACTCATTTAAGAAAAACTTAAAACAAAATGGGTAAACATTAAAAAAATATTTTTTGTTGTTATTTTGAAGACTTGGACAAGTTGACTTATTAAATAAAATTAAACGTTGAAAATTTTACATAAAAAATGGAGACTTGGAAAACAAAACAAGAATAAAACAAGTAGTAACTATAATAAAATTTACAACAACAAAAATTTACAGTAACTTGTGACGCAGAACGAACAAATAGAAACAAGAGTTTTTACACTAAAGCAAAAATGTCTTTTCGGTTTGAACTATTGCAACCAATGCTTTTAATTTTTTTAATTTAATATGTTTTTTTAATTACTTTCTTAAAAAATAAAAAAATAAATAAATTACTTTATTTTCTTACGTTTATTTAATTAAAAGAACCGTAATTATACAAACTTAATTTTAATTCTAATTTATTAAAGGAAAACTTGCCTTTTTATTTAATTTTTGAGTTTTTTCAGTTTTGTGTATTAAGGTTTGTTTAACACGGTAATTTTCTTCTAATTTTTGTACCGAAATTAATTGATTTCTTATTTTTACCTTTTCTTTATTTATTATTTTAAAAATTCGCATAGAAAAGGATCTATTTGTTAAGAGAATAATTTTTCTTTTTTTATTTCTTTACTTCACTTTAATTTTTAATAAATAAAAACTTCTGTTATATATTATTTTAATATTTTTTTTAAATTTAAGTTGTAAAATATTTTTTTATAATATTTTTGTGTTTTTATTTTTTTTTCGAATAAAATTTACTCTTGGTATCAGTATTCAATTAAAAACAAAGTTAATTTTGTTGATAATTTTGGAAATTTTCTTTTAAATAATGTTGAAATTTCAAAGTTTTAATAAAGAATGGAAAAGAAATTAACATACTGAATTAAACTACTTATTCAAGCTAAAAAAAATTTGCAAACGTTAAGTAAACACATTGAGAAGAGAGATGTAAAGCAAACATAAATTTCTCTAAATATAATTTGAAAAAATACATAAAATTTATTAATGTAATGTTAATTAAAAAAATATTTATACCAAACTAAATATTAATTTCAATTTATTTACGAAAAACTTAAAATAAAATGTCTAAAAAATTTGAAAGAAAAGTATGCTGCCTATTTGAAGATTTTAGTAAAAATGTAAGAAAAAATGAACTTATTAAATAAAATTAAACTGTAAAGATTTCATTAATTTAATTTAAAAAATCAAAAGATGAAAAAATTATTACTTTAAGATTTCTTAAAAAGACGATCAATTTGTCAAGAAAAAAATATAATTGATGACTTTTTTTATTCTGTTGTTTTATTTTAAATTTTTAGTGAATAAAACTAATTGTATTATTTATTTTAAATGTTTTTAAATTAAGTTGTAAAATATTCTTTAAATAATTTATTCAAATAAAATTTAGTTGATAACTTTTAGATTTTACCTATTTTAAAAAAACATTTTACTATTTTTTGTCGATTTTTTTTTGATTCCTTATTTGAAGTTTTTAAATTTTGATAAAAGTTGTGTTTTTGTTTTTGTCACTAAATACTGGAATTAGTCAACTCGTAATCAAATGTTTGTAATCTTTTGGGATTCAATTTACTCTTTGTTCAATATTTAATGAAAAACAAAGAAAAAACAATTTTGTTTGCGAATTTAAAGTCCTTTTTAAAAAAATGAAAAAAAAGTTAATAGATTAAATAAAATCAAAAAATAAATTAAAAAAATTTTTTTTTTAAATGCATACCATTTTCTTTCAACAATTTCAAAGTTTTGTAAAAGAAACATATTCAATTACCTGTAAAATGAATTAAAGTACGCACTCAAACTAGAAACAAAAATTTGAGAAACATTTAATAAACAAATTGAGAATTAATTTATATACATTTGTAGTTGTTTATTTCTTTACCTATAAAATTTAAGTAAATAGTCGTACGTACAGTGATAACGTTATGTAGATCCTAGGTTTTATTTTTTTTCTGTTTTTTTAATCCATTTTCATGTAGATTTTATTTTTCTTATTTTTTGTTTTAAACGTTTTTAAGTTTTGAAAAATAATATTTATTTTATGTCACTAAACACTTAAAGCGTCTCGTATAAATTTTTAATTTCTACAATTAAGTGCTCCTAGTTTTGGAATTGAATTTACTGTTAAAAAATTAAAATTAAACGTTGAAAATTTTACATAAAAAATGGATACTTGGAAAACAAAACAAAAATAAAACAAGTAGTAACTGTAATTAAATTTACAACAACAAAAATTTACAGTAACATGTGACGCTGAACGAATAAATAGAAACAAGAGTTTTTACACTAAAGCAAAAATGTCTTCTGAACCAATGCTTTTAATTTTTTTTATTTAATATGTTCTTTTATTTACTTACTTAAAAAATTAAAAAATAAATAAATTACTTTATTTTCTTACTTTTATTTAATTAAAAGAAACGTAATTATACAAACTTAATTTTTAATTCTAATTTATTAAAGGAAAACTTGCCTTTTTATTTAATTTTTAACTTTTTCAAATTTTGTGTATTTAGGTTTATTTAACACGTTAATTTTCTTTTAATTTTTGTACCGAAATTGATTGATTTTTATTTTTACGTTTTTTTATTTATTATTTTAAGATTTCGCAAAGAAAAAGATCTATTTGTTAAGAGAATAATTTTTCTTTTTAATTTTTACTTCATTTTAAATTTTTAATAAATAAAAAATTCTGTTAAATATTATTTTATTATTGTTTTTAAATTGAAGTTGTAAAATGTTTTTTTTATAATATTTTTGTCTTTATTTTTTTTGGGATAGAATTTACTCTTTTGGTATCAGTATTCAATTAAAAACATAGTTAATTTTATTTACAATTTTGTAGATTTTCTTTTAAAAAATGTTAACGTATAAAAAATTTGAAAAACATTAAGTAAACACACTAAAAAGAAAGATGTAAAGAAAACAGAAATTCCTCTAAACATAATTTATAAAAAATAAATAAAATTTATTAATGTAATGTTAATAAAAAAAATATATATACCAAACGAAATATTAATTTCAATTTATTCAGGAAAAATTTAAAATAAAATATGTAAAAAATTTGAAATAAAAATATGCTGCCTATTTGAAGATTTTAGTAAAAATGAAAGAAAAAATGGACTTATTAAATAAAATGAAACTAAAGATTTAACATCAAAAATTAAAATTTAAAAAATAAAAAGTTAAAAAAATTATTTTAAGACTTCGTAAAAATACGATCAATTTGTCAAGAAAAAATTATAATTAATGACTTTTTATTTCGATGTTTTATTTTAAATTTTTAGTGAAATAACTAATTCTATTAATTATTTTAAATGTTTTTAAATTAAGTTGTAAAATATTTTTTAAATAATTTCTTCAAAAAAATTTAGGTTGTTAGCTTTTAGGTTTTATCTATTTTTTAAAAAAAAATATTTGCAATTTTTCTGTCGATTTTTTTTTGATTCTTTATTTTAAGTTTTTAAATTTTGATAAAAGTATATTCAATAAAAAACAAAAAAAAACAATTTTGTTTGTCAATTTAAAGAGTTCCTTCTAAAAAAATGAAAAAAAAGTTAACGGATTAAATAAAAATCAAAAAATAAATTGAAAAAAAAATTTAAAAATAAAATGGATAAAATTTTATTCGAAACATTTGAAAGTTTTGGAAAAGCAACTCAATTAGAAACAAAAATTTGAAAAACATTTAATAAACAAATTGAAAAGAGATATATAAAGAAATCGGCAAAGACATTAATAATAATTTAAAAAGTATTAAATTAAAAGTTTTAAGAAAAACAAACATAGTAATCTTATACGTTGAAAGTTTAATATAAAAATTAAGATTTAGAGAGTAAAATAAATAAATAAAAAATAAAAAAATTGGTTATCAAGCAAAACGAAACTTAAAAAATTGAAATTAAATAGTGACACAAAACGAACAAATAAAACAAGTTGTAACTAAAATTATATTTTTTTTAAATGTGTTTAATTTTATACAATTTTTTTTTATTTTTATCAAAATCTTGAAATTTTTCAAACAAACTTTACATTTTGTTTTTTCTAGTTTTGCGTTCCATTTTCTTTTCTGCTTTCTCTATTTATTATTATAAAATTTTGTAAAAAAAAACGATCAATTTCTTAAGAAAAAATTATACTTTATTATTCAGTTTTCGTCAGTTTTTTTTATTTCACTTTTAATTAGATAATTAAAAAAACTAATTCTGTTGTTTAATTTTATTTTAAGATTAATTTTCATTCAATGTAAAATATGTTTTTATTTATTTATTAAAAATTGTAAAAAAATGTAGTCGATAGCTTTTAGTTGTTATTTGTATTCAATTTTGTATTTAATTTTTTTTTCAATTATTTGATTTTTGTATTCTTAATTTGAAAATTTTTTTAGGTTATTAAGAAAAATTATAATTAATGGTATTTTTTTACTTAACTTTAAAAAAAACATTAAATTTAAACGAAGGCATTAGTGCGTCAACTTTTCATAGAGTTTTTGTACTAACATCTTCAAATCGATAATTAATATTTAATTTTTTTTTTTTGATAAAACTAAAACAAAATTAACATACTAAATTATTCTGCACATTCAAATTAAAAGTACAAAGTCAAAAAACTTTGAGTCGACAAATTGATAAAACAAAAACATTTTTAATTTTTTTAAAAACTTGATATAATGATTTTTTTAACACACTCTTTAAATTACTAAAACAAACAAAAGTTTGGTATGTTTAAGTTGATTTTCTTCCCATCTTTTTGTAAAACAACGATCAGTATGTTAAGAAAAAACTATAATTGATGGCTCAGTTTTCTGTACTTTTTTGATTTTTTTATTTAATTGCTATTTATTGATTTTTGTTTTAAGTAAATCAACTTTATTTAAAGGTTTTAATTTTCAGTCACAAAAGTATTGAAGACCAACAAGTTAATTTTAACACAAAAAACCGAAAATAATTAATTGCATTAAAAATTTATAGAAAACTATTAATAATAAGAAGGACAAAACTTCTTACTAATTTTATATTATCTACTGATATTTAAAACTACATAATTATTTTGATAAATGTATGTTTGTGATTAACGGATTGTTCATTTTTCCAATAAAAAATGAATTGATTGTTATAATAAAACCAATCAATATGCTTAAAATAGAAAGAATAAAGTCTACAGTAAAAAAAGTAATTAATTGTAATCCAAAATTAAATTGTAATTAAATAGAAATCAATTATAAAGATACAAGAAATAGTTTAAAAAAACAAGTACTTATATATACTTTATTTTGCAGTTTTAATAAGTATTTACTTGTAAATTTCTAATAATCTTATGTAAAAAGTAGTTTTAACACAGACGTAGTATATATATAATTAAAAAAAAGAAGAAAAGCGTAGGAATAGTGTTTCGTATATGATCTTATGTGATTGTACTTTGTAGCGGATAGCGTCCCGTTTTTTTTTACTTAAGTGTATTATATTATACCAAAAAGTCCCGTTTTTTTTTGTTCTTGTATTATAATTTTTGTTAAACAAATTGTTATTCGTTTTAACAAAATATCGTGAAACTAACACATCAGAAATATAATATAACCATGTTTTAACAAAGACAAATTAATACGCTATTATAAAAATACAGAGAACCGAGGTTTTAAGCACGATTATTATTAAAAGCATGCATTTATCTCAATTTGCAAGTGCTAAAAATTTGAAAAATCTGCTTGAAGAATTTCTACACCGCTTATAAACAGCATGCAACTAAAAAAACTAAAAATTCCTAGAAACTTGACGCCGACAGTAAAAAGATGAAATTACGTTAAGGTATCGATGAAAGCAAAATAGACAAAAGAGAAAATTATGTACAATAAACCCAACATAAATACTGTTGCTGTGGAAATTTTAATTTGTGTTTTGTTTTTAATTGTTACATATTTTTGCTTATTTATTGCTTTTTACAGCAATAAAAATATGCCATTGTTAACAACACTGAATAATTGCACAGATGTGCCAAATTGCTAATAATTTTATTACGTTGTACTACAAAATCAGTATTTTCTAATAAAAACATTTTTTATTGAGCTTTCTAAGACTTCAAGTATGACGCTTTATTAAAATTATTGATTAAAAACGTAGTATTTGCTGTCATTCTTTTAATTATCCCGAATTGCTGTTTATTGATAAACATCACCAATTAGTAACCGCTTTATTTATTCATAATACAATTTGAAAATGAAATACAAATAACAATGTTATTTTCAACCGTTTTCTTATTAATTATAATTGGATTATAATTTTGTACGTATTTTTTTGACATAACAATTAATTGCAATTGTAAAATAATCATTCGGTTTATAATTTAATTTTAGAAGCAGGTGCATATTAGTAACGGTTTATTTGTTGCAAAATTGTAACGCTTTTAAATGATGAGTAAAATTTAATTCTATAATCGTTTAATGATAGATGAAATATTAGCTTATTTAATTATGTTGATGTTAATTATTTACTATTAGATTAATGTGTTTTGTGTATAAATTTACACAAAAACGTGAAATCTAAAATTTTTTGAAGTCAAAGACATTTGTCCGGTTTTATTAAACAAAATTAATTATAATAAATAAATTGTTATAGAGATGGAAACGTTGAAAACTGATTTTATACCCGCGTAATTCAAATAAGTTTTGAATAAACCGCGGACTTAAATCAGAATGTATAAATATTGTAAGGTAACAACGTCAATGCTCAAAAAAACCAAATCAAAACCAAGTCGTCTGTACTGAACGCGTCTCCATGAGCCCTCCACGCCCTTTGAGTTTTTGTAATACTTTTTTGAAATTATTTCTTTAACAACGCTTACCCAAAAGCAAAGATTTAAAATTACTTATCAACTGCAGTCTGTCACAGTGTTTGTCACAGTACACTTACAAAAAAAAGCATTTTCTACATGCTGCACATCCTTCTGTTGTCGATTCTTAAGTGCAGTTAAATGGTTCTCCAAATATTCAAAACCCTGATCCAGCGCAAAAAATCTCAGTACTCAGTAATGCATCTCAAATTTTATTGCATTTAGCGTTTACTCAAATTTTTGATTCTGACGGTAGACCACACTCTGATCGAATTTTGCTTAACGTATTTCATTCAAACTTTTCTTTGCAAAAAATCAACGATTCAAAATTTGACGTAATAGTACGTTCACATTACTCCTGGTTTCAGATTTCACTCTCTTGTTTAACCATGGATAAAATAACTACTATCAGACTCAGCTCTCGTGTTGATTAAAATGTCTTTTAAAATCCATCCAATATTCAGTTATTTGATGTTATCTGTAGATAGGTTCTTTCGTATCAAAAATGATCTTTATGACTTAACTTCCAAATTCTGGGAACTATTTATCTTATGAAGAAAAATGCATTTTCTCAAAGCCTTTTGTAGATATGCCGATGGTAAATATTAAAAATATTTTGATGTTGTATAAATTTTGTCCCGAAACATAACATACATGGATACACATTAACTTGCATTTTCGTTTTTGACGTTGAGGGAGACAGCACGTGAAAACTAACGTTGCACCCACTAAGATGTGCATTTCTATATCATCCTCGTTATAAATGAGTACATTAATTTCGATTCGTATGTGTTACCTGTGAGAGTATCGCTGGGGTAAGAATTAACATTTATTTTTGCGACGCGATTTGATTTCTTCGTAATTACCGCCACGTGTCTGCTCCTTTGTTTCTTCAGTACATCTCTTTTGAGTCGATATATAAACATTGATTGCTAGCACCAATTTAGGAATCAATTTGCAATCAATTCGATAAAATATTTGTAAAGCGAAGGATTCAAGGTGGCACACCTGCAATGTTAGTAATCAAAGTCATTTGGGAGCTTGACGCATTCTGTTTATAAATATCATTGGATGACTTTGTAACCGGCGTTGAAACTTAGTCGTGAATCTTTTATGTAAGACCCCGTAATCAGGTTCATCTGGCTGAATTTTCTGTTATTTTAGCGATTGATTAGTTCGATGTTAGCATCGAAAACGTTTTACTCGTTATTTTATTACGTTTGATTTAAGTTTATTTGTATTTAATAGTTATTTCACAATTATTATTTGTTTTTTTTTAAACGCATAAAGTTCCGTGGTTTTGATTTTTATTTAGTGTTTTACTTTTGGTTATCTCAGTAAAATAACTATTCTATCTAATTTACGATTTCCTTTTTGGAATATAATTTGATCAATTTTTCTTGGTATCTATACTTTTGTTTATGTTGAGTTCTTTTACGAGCGCGATTTGGACCACCTGATAATTTAACGGAGTAAGCGTTTTCTGTGAGAAGATTTTCTTTCTTTCGCGTACCTACGTGTCATGACGCAGGTGGTAAAAATATTTCTCATCTTTCTTAATTTACTTTGTTTAGTGTTCCATCTTTTACAAAGATTTTACGGCGCAAGTTTGTTGAATTAAGTGGGATTACGAGGTGATATAAGGAGTAAAATTTTGATTTTGGGAGGATCTTTTTGGTCGCAATTACGAATACCGGGTACCGGAATGTAGTCAAGTGTTCGGGGTGTTTTACCCTACCGTTATGCAATACCGCGGAAGTTAAACAAATGGTGCCGTGAAAATTGAGTGGTGTGATGGGAAATATTGGTTTTCCAAATTCGTAATTTTACGGTTTAATGCACTTCATGGTATCCATAATAAAACTCACGTTCGAGTTCGATTTATTTTCGATGTTTTGTGTTAAAAATCCAGTCTTCGCTTTTGTGCGGATTTCAATTAAGTAGTAAAATAAATCTTCCGCCGTAATTCCATTGTTTGGGGGTCCCGCCGAGCTTGCATTTGACTACTGGACACCTAGACCGTCCCGGGGTCGATCTAAACTCGAAAGCTTCTGGAACCGCTGTGGCCAGCAGTTCATCTGGAGTATACAATTGAGTAAAGGTATTTATCGAATTTGTTATTATCGTGAAGTGAACCGCGATCGATATGATTTAAAAGCTTTGAATTGAGCCGACTGAATTACGGCTAATTTTAAATATTTCAAGAAACACTTGAAGGTGTTTGCGTGAAGTTCGCTTTAATTAATTAATTTTGTTTTGTGTATGTAAAAGTAAGTCTTATTCATGCATGAAAGATAATGTAACGAAATGTAACATATAATTTGTTTGAACGTTTAGTTTGAAGCAAAGTTTCGGACGTCTATTTTATGACTTTTGTATTTTTTGTTGTTGTTAAATTTACGGATTAAGTATGCGGTCAAGGCCTTGAATTATATTTTTATTTGTTCTTGAACAAGTTAACGCTTTATTTTTTTTATATATATTAATTTTTATATTCCGTTTGTGAATTTTTGTCTTGTTTATTATTATTTTTATTCAAGTTTGTTTGATATTCATTTTTTTTTATTTCTAATATTATTCAGTCAATAAATGTTAAATTGTTAAACTGTAAAGAGCTTTTATTCATTCAGCTGCCGCGTACGTAAATTTTTAAGTGCATTTCAGAGTTTAGCAAGTTACAACTCGAGGTAAATCCAGGGGTTGTAACCAACCAGATGAGCTTATGGTTTATCAGGGGTCCGGAAGCTATAATCATCGTGTCCTTAATTGGCGCCCTAACCGATTTTGAGTTTTTACCTTTTTATTTCGATTTTATGTCAATCTCGTTTCCAAGTTATCACGAAATTTTAAAATATAACCCACCCCGCTCCACTGAGCAGCGGCACAACATCGTTTATGTTACCTCATTTCAGGCAGTGACTTTGTTTTAACTTTGGCATGTAACAACTTACGAGAAATTTACTTGTAGTATATATGTATTTTTTATTACACTTTCAGCAATTTTTGAAGATGATTTGGATGCGCCATTAGCTAATTGCATGTCTAGAAAATCGTAAGTAACAGTCTGTGTAATTAATTGTTAAATTTATCACAAGTACTCTGGGCTTCTGATTGCGTAATCACTCCAACAATTCGCCACTGCTGTTCTATCCATGCTAATAGAGCAGGTAAATATGTCTATTTCTGCCACATATTTGTGGTCTAATCTCTTACAGATCTACGTTTGACTTTCCGACATACATACAGGAACGCACGGAAATAATATTTGAAAAAATCACTTTATTGGGATAGCCTTAATAAAGAAGAAAGTTACGCGGCATGGATTTTTCTCCGTAAGATTAAATAGTCCTGAAGTAAAAACGGCATTGAAATCTTATGCATTCATATTTGATTTTGCTCTAATGTGAATCGGAAAGTTGATAAGGGCGGCTTTGTAACTCCCAATTTTTTTTAGAGGAAACACTCCATTTTAACCTTTGAAAAGCATCATCTTTTCATATTATGAACGTTGATTATAGCTGACTAATTCAAATTAAAGATCGCAAGGATCGTACATGGAAACTTTGCAATCCAACTTATTTGTTTAAAACCGTGCACTTAAAACTGTTACAAATTTGTCATCTGACGTTTTGTGTCTCGCAGGGACAGATTTCTGCGTGCTTATTTCGATAACAAAACAAACTTTTCAGGTGCTAAAATCACCTTTCTTAACAAATATGCTTGGCATTTTTTCACACGGCTCTTAGTAAGAGAACTAAATTGAGTTTTATCCCTACGAATAGCATCTATTTTGAGGGTTTGTCGGAGGCTGGAATTAAATTAGCCAAACATCACAACAAACAAACGAAGAGTTTATCACTTTATTTGTTCAAGTAGAAACAGCATTTAATTGCCGCCTACTATCTTTCCTATATCTAATCCCAATAATTTCCAGCCTCTAATCCCGTCTGATTTTGTCATTGGAAAACTTCTAACATCTATACCGGATTCGAGAGTTACCAAACCAAAGAAATTAAAATTTACCCGCTACCAATGTATACAGCAGCTAAAATAACGCATCTGAAAACGTTCAAATACGAAACATGTTTCAACAATTCAGCGACACGTAAAATGAAAATCAAACCTATCTGAGTTACAAAAAAACATGCTAGTTTTTCTTAAAGCAAACAACCTACGCTGGAGACTATGTCACCTTATGCAATTATATCTCGGTAGTAATGGTGTCAATCGACTACATATATTGTTAAGAGTGCGTCGAGTATATTCTAAAATTTGTCCCTTGCCCAAAGAATCAAACAGTGCTAAGAAGTGATATTTGTTTATTTTATCATATACTATAATTTGTTGTAAGAAATATCTGTGTATTTTAAAATATTTACAAAATATAGAGAGCAATATGTCAAAAAACCGTGACGAGAAAAGGAAGCCAAATTTTGTCGGAAATCTAAAGAGGATCATAAAAACTGGCAAAAGGCAAAATATTAGAAAATACTATGTTACGTGCAAAATTTTCACAACGTAATACCCTGTATATTGAATTAAAATTAAATTCCGGTTTTGACGCCATCTGCCGATCCTTCTGGTTACTGACATGTTGCGGAATTCATTTTCAAGCTGTCAACTACCTAAGATGGTCTGTGTCGTTTGAATGGGTCTACTCCAAAGATTTAATAGTACATCCACTGTGATGGACATGAAATTTTGAATTAATTACGTGTTTAACATAATTTATTCGTCACAGGGTAAGATATTTGCCTACGTATTGTTAGGATTCTTTTGTAATTCCTTTCTTAATTTGATAGCCGTTCCGCCACGCTTTGACCACATGTTCGATTTAATAAAAGAACAATGAAGAATTAATATTGATAAATACCTTCACTGAACGCTTAGGATTCTGGAAGGCATATTATCTACAACGAAAACGAAGTCTTGACCAGCATTTGCCTTTGAGATGTTATTTCTTATACGCCAGTCGATATCCATTCCAGGCTCACTCACCGGGGAAAACGTTTTCTTAGATCAAGTAGGTACTAGATTGTGGGTAAGTTTATTTAATTATTTTGTCGCTGTTAGAAAAGTCACTCACGGAACTTTTGTTTATGTTAATTTCTGTAATTACGATCATTGTTGCAATACCATTAAGGTAGTTTCATTAATTATTTTGTGTGTATCGCATGCTGTGTACAAACGATATTTATTACGAAATTTTCTTCGCTATTCATTTCGATTCAACTTATGTATTGTGTGTTGCCGATACTTCTGGCATTTATGGATTGAGAATTAGATATACTCTTGTTAATATTCTACGTTACTAAATTAAAGTTTTTATACCTGTTTAATCTTTCTTTTATGGTAACATACCTTTCTCTTTTATTGTGGTTACCCGAACATCAGAGTAACAAGGATTACGAACCTAAAAATTCGTTACAAGCTTGGACCGTCTGTCTTGATCGAGGCAGAAGTGTTAATTATAAAAGATCTGGCGCCCTTAATTATTATTCACTTGAACCTCCCCTATCTCCGACTGTGTGAGTTGGCCGTGCAAGGTTCGTAAGACCTATAAGCTTGTAACAATTAGAAATCATGTCAAAGAAAAATAGAGCTATTTAAACAGCAAAAAAAATAGTCTAACAAAAGAAACCAAAAACAAAAAACTTGTAACTAATAGAAATTCACTCTAAAAAAGTAAAAAAAATGGTAGGTTGATGATCAAAATTGAAGGTACCGACAATAAAATAGTCAACATAAAAAAAATTAAAAATAAAAACAGTGACTATTCATGTCACAATACCAGATAAAGTGCCAGCGTAATAGTTGTAGACTACACTTTTGACCGACAGATAGACAAGAAATGTCAATTGCTAATAAGTTTTCTACCGTAAGGGTTAGAGATCCGAATGTGGCCCGAAAACCATTGTTAAAATTTGTGCAGGTCAGGGATTGCAAAGCAACACTCGGTAAAGGTAGAATTTTCTTTCATAAACATCCACCTTATGTCTATATTTTTAAAAGAAATTTCTCTTGATGCAGAACGTATAAACCTCTGCGAAGCCTGCTCAATGTTAATTTTCGTGTTGCAAACAAAGATCTATTTAAGGTTGGTTATAAATTTTATCCACACGTGGTTGCAAGTTACCAATTTTTGCATTTTTAACTTTTTGTTTGTTACCCTCAGGCTTAATTATTACTACAGTTACGGAAAAAGGTTCCTAACCGGTCTACGAATGCTACCATGTAAGGTATTGCTATCGTGAGCAAAGATTAACATTGGATTTCGAGTAGACTATCTTTTATTTATTACATCTGTATTTCAAAGTATTTATATTATAATTCTTAAACGTCGAACCATGCGGGACCAAGCGCTCAAGGACCATCAGTACGTAGACAAAATCTATCAGTGCCTAGAGTTTCGCTAGAAAACATTATTAGATTATTCGCTACATGAACAATTCAACTGGCAACCGTTTGTCATAAAATCAGTGAGTGCTTGTTAACGCGGTTTTAAGAAATATTCGTATCTTTTGCGCCATTTATTAATAATTGCTTCTTTACACTCATTTTCTGTAATAAAATTAGGAAGTACGTTGCGTTAATAGGGTGGTTATTTGAACCAAATTTCATATCACCTGCACGGCTGACGTCACCCGTCCCGGTGAGACTTAATACAAAAAAATAAAAATAATAAAGCGCAAATGCGTTTAAACAAATTAAACTTTAGCGGTTTAATAAGGAACCTGTGGGTTAATTATTTTTTTCTCGTATTTCAATCTAGGATATTGTTAACTACTTCCAGATCTACAATAAACTTTAATTGATTATTGCTTAACGCTAACGCTAATCTTAATCCAGCTAGTCTTATATACCTTCGTAATAAACTGCGTATCTACTATATATAAATGATTTATTATATAGTTCACCTCGTATACGATTGTTTTAATTTGACGTTTGCATATGGTCAAAGTTTGAATGCTTTGGGATAAGTTGTTTAACGTAATTTAAATCATTTTATATCAATAACTATTGTTTCAGTTAATTTATGGTTTTATGTTGTTAAAAACATTTGTGTTGCATTTGTGCTTTTTTTGTAGTAGTGAATTCAGATTGCATTTAAGTTTCTGACTGCTATTTAACGTTTAGTTTCTGAGATAAAAATAACCCATTATTGTGACTGTGTATTTATTTTAACACAGTGTAGAGTATCAGTTATATTTTGCTATCATTGCATTTCTTGCAGCTGCAGGTACGACGTTTAAATCCGTGGTATTGCGTTTTGTCTTAATTTGCATCTTTGTTTGTTGCGTTTTTAAGTTAGAAGATTAATGCTTCTTGTTTGTTTTGTTAACGAATTTAATCGTTCGTCAAATACAACCAAATATTCCCGTATGGTTATTGATAGAAAGTTTAGTTTCTTAACCCCATAATTCTAATAATCTTCGCTATGTAGCAGATTGCACCAAGTTATCGCAGCAATTCTGAGATCAACATCGACTACTTTGCCTAGGGACTGCGGCTAACCACATGAATCAGAAACTATGCAAAAGAATACGCAAGCAAGTATTTTTAATTTAGGAAAAAAAATGCAACTACTTGAAGTGAAAAAGTAGAGAAGACCAAATTAATTACTATGCTGCAGAAATTTACTGAAGAAAATGGATCAGCGAAATTAAACTTTGTTTGATTGAATTCTTTAAATTGACAAAAATTCAAAATTATACATTTTACTTTAAGTTTGAATTATTTCTCTTTTTATAATTAAAATTAAATTAATAAGGTAAAGTTAAAATAAAACCTTATTCATTTTTTTTTAATTTCTCTACTGTTTACTTTTAATTTGTGTTTTTTATTTTATTTAATACATTAACTTTTCTTTAACAGAAGATCTCCAAACTCATAAACAAAATTGTATTTTCTCTGTTTTTGATTAAATATTGACACTCAACAGTAAATTCCATCCCAAACAACTAAGAACACTGAATTTGTTTTATTTACTAATTAATTTTTTTTGGTTTTTTATTTATTTTTTTTTAATTATCTCAGTATTCATTTTTGATTTTGAATCCTCAACGTTTATTTATATTCATATATTATCCTACATCTTTTTTAAATAGAGATAAAAAAAATTACTTATTTTTGTTTTAACGTTTTTATTTTAAGTTTTTCTTAAATAAAGTTTAAATTTTCTTTATTTCTCTTATTTCAATTAAAATTAAATTACAGTAAAGTATTTTATTATTTAAATTATTTAAATTGTAATTGAAAGCGTTTTCGTTTTCTTTACATCTTTCTCTTCAATATGTTTAAAGTTTCTTAAGTTTTTGCTTTTAATTTGCGTGGGTAGTTTAATTCAATGTGTTAATTTCCTTTCTATTTTTTACCAAAACCTTTAAAGTGCTGAAATCAAGTCTTAATCATTTATTTTTAATTTAAATTTTTGATTTTATTTAATACGTTAACCTTTTGTTTATTTTTTTAAAGGAAATTTCCAAACGATAAACAAAATTGTTGTTTTCTTTGTTTTTAATTGATTATTAACACCAAAGAGTAAGTTCCATTTCTAAAAACTACAAACAGTTAATTGTAAAATTAAAAAAATTATCAGACACGATTGACATCAATGCCTAGACAAAATGCATTAGTAATATACGGGGTCGTATCCGTTATTAATTTTATATTTTGTAATTGTGTAATTATTTTTTTGAAATTTTGATAAATTTTTGTTTGTTATTAAAGAATTGTTTAGTAAAATTAAAGTTATTATTTAATTGTTGTTTAAATTACATTAGACAGTAGGTCTAAAATTAAAAGAAAAAAATTATAAGGTTATAAAAGGTACTTTAAAATGTTTTTTTTAATCTACAACGTATTAGACTGTTACCAGTGCAACTAAGATACATGGTCCTTCGAGCCATTAAGACTTCAAAATCTATCTAAGTGGTGAGTCTGCTCTGCTAGTAGTATTCTCAAAAAAAACTAATATCGTCTTACACTACGCCATTAAAACTCTACAGGTTTTGCAGAGCGTGAATCTGTCTTCTAGTAGTGTTTCATCCGTCAATTCAAGCAAACCAAAAGGAAGTGAACGAAATCGTATTCAAGCAAAAAAAATTAGGAAAAGAAGTAAGCCAACTTTTAATAAACATGAAGAAAGACACCTTCTCAAGAAAAACAAAAAAATATACTGAAGATAAAAGAGAAAAGATTGAAATAATTTGGGAAAAAAACTAAAACCGTCAAGAAAAAATTCAGTTGTTACATTTTCCTCAATATCAATATTTTAAAACAAATTATATGCAACGACTAAAAGACAAATACAAAGAAGTGCAAAAACACCTCCAAAAATATCAAACATCTCCACTAATACAATGCTCCATCACTGAAGATGAAAAAAAATTCCAAAAACCAAATGTTTTGCTAGCCAAAATGAGAATTTCTATCTTCGATGGAAGTTACGAAAATTGGCCAAATTTCAACGATTTATTTAACAAAATTGAGCACAATTATTCTGACCTTTCCAATACAGAAAAAATTCAATATCTAAAAACAAACATTCGTGATGAACCTTGAAATAACAGAAGCGGATTGTGAACCAGCATGGTCTCTTCTTAAGTACCAAAATTACCGATTTTTAGTCTCGAAACCAATTGACAAAATTCTGGATCTACGATGGTTAGTTTAGCGAATTCGCTAAAAAAATAAAACAAATCTATGACGTAACTTTAGAATGTCTAGAAGCAATAAAAAATCTATGCACACCAAATGATTCATGGGAACCGTTAGTTATGCGTATCAGAACGCAAAAATGGGATCAAAAAACAAACAAACTCTATGAACAATCCATATCAGACCCACACAAAGTTCAAAAGTTTACGGCATTTTAACAAGCCAGACTTCAATAGTTAGAAGCAACATCTGAAAAAAAAAAGAATAAATTATCTCATTTAGTATTCTCCAAACCCATTAAGATGGTAAAAAGCAAAAGAAAAAAGTAAGAAAACTTTATTTAACAATTACCGTTCAAGTACGTCAAGATGGCAACGAAATCAAGAAGAAGAAAGAAAAATTGCTTATAACAACAATTATTCTCTAAACAAATTAAGATGGCAGACAGTTTCAATGTGATGCGTGTTTTGCAATGAGAGCTATCACCTGTAGATGTGTCCAAAATTTAAACAGATGCCAGTACACGAACGATCTTGACAAGTAAAGATGAGAAAACTATGCATAAATTGTCTCTGCCACGATGTTAAAAAACGATGCAAGATAATAGGACGTTGTGCAACATGTAAAAAAACACACCATACGCTTCTACACGAAGAAGAAAAATTAATCGACACAAAATTTAACATCAGAAAACATAACAACTTACCACGCAAGAAACTAGAAAGCCATGGTACTTTTAGCAACAGCACTAATTAAAACAAAAAATAAAGAAGGAATGTCACAATATCTGAGAGCGTTCTTTGATCCAGGATCTCAAGTATGATTGATTACGAAAGATGGTACCCAGCTGTTAGGCAAACCTCGCCAAAAAATAATTACCAAAATATTGGGTATAAGCAAACTAAACTCTCAAAATAAACAGCATGGTATGCTATACAGAAGAACAGAATAATCTCAGCAAGTTTTGGAATTAAAAAAAAAATCGGTTCTAAACAACCATTAACCGACGAATGCCAGAAGACCTAAAAAACTCAAATTCTAGAGCAGCTGATATTAATTAGAAAAAAAGTTCTCCTGAAATAGAATTTCAATATAACGCATTCATGCAAGAACATCTAAATCTCAGCGTTATGAAAAAAACGCGAGTGGTATTTGATGCATTTTGTAAAACCTCTACGGGTGTCAGTCAGATTTGTTGCAATGGAAAAAAAATCAAGTAGATTAATAAAAAATGTATCGGCAGATAAAAACACACAAAGAAGATCAACCATTTCAAAAAATTTTATGGAGATTCAATCAAACTAATCCTATCGAAAAGTAACAATTAACGACATTAAAGTATGGGACATCATTAGCACCGTTTCTAACCATACGTGTGGACATCATCCATATGCAACAAAAGTTGCCAAGAGAAACTTCTATATTGCTATGTCTAGAGCAGATTCTATGGAAAAAAGTCTTCAATTACAAAAAAAAACGATTCACTCTACAAAAATTGTGTAGCAATCAAACGTAGCTGATAGAAACCCTATCCAAAAATCTTAGAGAACAAACTTTATTGAAAATTTTCGAAAACAAATAGAAAAAATCTTTAGGAGTTTTTTGAGGACCACACACAGCTCAAGTTACGCTTCAAGTAAACATTTGCAATTATCCAAATCTAACAATACGCGTCATTTTATTAGAAATAGCAAAGCTGTTCGATCACAATTAATGCAAAGTTGCTAATACAAAAAGTATTGGTACAGCAAATACGCTAGGCCAGAAAAGGCAAATGGAGCAGTTATATTCAGCAAAACAATCAATATAAAAGAAGAATCAAAAACAACACTACTAATCGCAAAATCTAAGGTCGCTCCAATAAACGCCAAAATCACTCTTCCGAAGCTAAACTATGTGCTGCTACTTTTTGCAAAACTAATAAAAAAAACATCTATTTTACTGAAAATTCATAACAAGAAATAATTTTTTTGGTGCGATTCGTTGATAACTTTGGAGTGCATAAAAAGAGATGCATGACGATGGAAAACATTTGTGGCAAATCGAATATCACAAATTTAAGCGATCTTTCTAGGAAAATGTTAGCATCATGTGAAATCTAAAGAAAATCTAGCCGACTGCACTTCAAGAGGTGCACAGCCATCAATTTCAAAAATTTAATTTATGATGGAATAAACTGGAATAAATGACCAGAACAAGAAGGCATCACTCCAATATATAAAGAAATTAAACAATGTCTACACGTAGAAACAAACCATCAAAGAAACGACATGCTGTATCGTTTTTCAAATCTAACGCAGATCGTACGAGTAGTAAGTTACTTTCAAAGATTCATTAACCACTGTCAAAAGATAAACATAAATCAAAAATACCTTAAAGTGAAAGACATGGATCAAACGCTAAACTTAATAATAAAAATTACAGAACATGCTGACCTCAATAAATAAGATAAAATCTCTCAAGGAAGATAAAATAGTTCAAAAAATCCATTTTTGGATAAAGAAGAGGTTCTACGAGTAGGAGGAAGATTGCAAAATTCTTTGCTTTCATATGACCAAAAACATTCAATAATACTAGATGCGCACAGTCATCCAAGTAATTTGATAATACACGATCTACACCAGCCAACTTTACAAGGAGGAAACGGCATAACATTATCGTATACCAGACGAAAATTCTGGATCATAAACGCAAAAAAAAATTAGTAACATACTAAAAAATGTGTACGTCATCTTCGGTTTAACGGTTGTTAGTGGTATGACTACGAAAACCTTCATTAAAAGATTAATCGCACAAAAATGTGAACATGTATACTGCGATAATAGTTCCACCTTCGTTGGAGCTAGCAAAACATTAAACAACGAAATTCAAACAGTAATTAATGATAACAGCGTGAAATCACTAACGAAGTATGGGATACAGTGGCACTTTATCCCACCAACTGCTCCCCAATTTGGAGGCTTATAGGAAGCCGGAGTAAAATAAATGAAATACCATTTTAACCTGCAGTATTAGAAATTCCACACTGACTTATTTACAGTCTGTCATTTCTTGTTCACTAGTCTTGTCCATTCTATTTTGTTTCTTCTTAATCTTGTTCTTCTTCTTCCTCTTGTACTTTTTTTTTGTTGTTTTTGCTAGCCATATTCTTTTTGTCTGTCCGAACCACATAAATTGTTGCTTGTCTATACTTTCCAAAATAGATTCTACATTTAATTCTACCATTATCTCCTTATTTTTTATTTTGTCTTTTTGTGTAACTTCTTTAACCGCTCTTAAATATGATTTGTATTCTGCTTTCATTGGTTTATTTAGTATCCAATTTTCTGTCCCATTTATCATTATCGGCTTAAATACTGTTATTTTTTGTTTTCGTGGATATTTCCTTCTTCCGTAAGAATGGGCTGTTTATTGCGTAGTATAACTTTATTGTATTTTCTATTCCACTGTTTATTTTCAAGTCTTCTTTTCCACCTCTATGTATGTTTACTATTAGATATTTGAAAGTCTTAACTTGCTCTATATTTTTTCCATCAATTCTAACAATTTACCCTTGTCTCATCTTTTCCTATTGTCATCACTTTTGTCTTTTCTTTGTTTATTTTTATGTTTCTCTTTTTGAGCACCGTATTCCAGATATTTAGGTTTGTTTGTAAATCTTTTTCATGTTTTGCAGATATTATTACGTCATCAGCAAAGCCGCTTTCAGCTATGCCTATCATCTTCATGTTCCAGTACCCTACTTGTAATTTCTTAGTCTGTGTCTTTATTTCCTTTAATATATCGTCAAGTATTATGTTGAAGAGTAATGTTAGTCGCCTCCTCGCGGTGCACTCTGGATAGCATCTGTGCTGGTTCTCCAGTACAGGTGTGAACTAAATGACCGACACGGGCCTACATTTCACCATGTGTTGCTTTTAAAACGG
Organism: Aquatica leii; assembly: GCA_035610365.1. Lineage (NCBI taxonomy): Eukaryota > Metazoa > Arthropoda > Insecta > Coleoptera > Lampyridae > Aquatica > Aquatica leii. The sequence goes on along the minus strand of CM069438.1, from coordinate 50,022,334 downwards.
ATACGTTTATACCCAATTCCAGGGTTCAGGCGTAAGTCTAGGTCCTGTGTTAACGGCCGAAACGTACCGTATCCAAACGTGGTGGTAGTTGTGTTGACGCTTTTTTTTCGATTGGCTCCCCTCTACAGTTGCCCAACGTCCGTGGATTGTAGACTTAATTGTGTACGATCTATACGTGAGAGAGAAGTTTGACATGTGACCGCTTCCCTTAGAAGAATAGTCACTCTACCCAATTACGAGGGAAAGAGTTGGACAGGAACTGGAGGCACGACTAGCAGACATAACCCGTCTTGTTCACGTCGGTAAACCTGGACCTAGTTCCAATTCTGAGACTCGATTCAATCGTCAGACAGGAACTTGGGGCACGGCCTGGGCCTTAAGGTTTTACCAGTGCCGGTAAACCGGGACCTAGCTCTGAAGAGAGAGGAAAAGCTGAGTCCTATTATACGAAAGCATGACAGGAAGGGCTAGTCCCTTCGGCAGAGGAAGCGTCTTGTGGTAACCGTACGCTTGACCAATACGCCCAGGGTCTATGTGAGTGGCCTTGCGCCTTAGACCCATTAAACGGGTAGCAATCTACCCAATTCCAGTATCCCTAGTATGCTGGTGCATTTATGCGGAAAGGGCAAGGGCAGTTCGAACATTGCAAAGTAGCAGAGGAATCCATTTTTGTAGGATAGAGGAGACGGCGACTCGTCCAACGTAGTGCGGTAGCAACACGAGTATCCGAGGGTGATAGAGAGCCTCACCGGGGACTCGCTGTCCGGTGCTCTATCAACTGGTGTCGGCCTCTCGGGGGCGTGGGACCTAGCTGCGGCACAGGTTGGTCGTCGACTTATTCCGTCGTGCGACATGTGCCTTTAGAGGGAGAAGGGTGCTACGGCACACTATCCCCGCCTCGTTTCACTGCTACCTCCTATTTATAGGCGCGTGTAAAGTTGGTTCGGGGTGCTGCACTGGCCAGCTAACATCGATCAGAAATAAGAGTCAGAAAAGATCAGTACAATCCCAGTTATACGCTAAACTGCCGATTTCTAAGTAAGAAACTGGGTCGCGATACCTGCGGCAGGGGGGGCTCTAGGTTCACTAGTTCTACCGCCTACCGTGTAACGGAAACCGGGGTGCGAGGACCAGGAGCTAGGATTTGCTTTAGTAGTGCGATAGATTGCACGACACTCTGGGTGTGCAAAATACCCCTCCCCATACGCCCCGGTACAGTCGCATCTATGACTTAATTCCAAAATGGAATTATCGTCTTCAGTTTGTAAACTTTCGTCAAATAGTGGATCGTTATTCATTTCTGGAACCTCTTCTTCAATCAGCGGTGCACTTTCTTCGTCTCCAACTTTAGTATCCATGATTTTTTTGATTTTACGTAAGTGATCGGGAGTAAAACAATGATCTACCCATTCCATGCGCGATGGAAATTCTTGCAAACAATAATGGCACTTCGGGCGTTTTAAATGTTGATGCAATGCGCTATGATTTTCCCGAAAATCTTCAAATCACACATATTACAATGACTCGTCAATTCTTGTTGATGTCTATGGTAGTTACGACTGTTGCGATGCATACGTTCCAATTCGATCATTTTCTTTTCCTTGACGAGTCTCATATTTTCGCTTAAATATTAACCGTAATTTGGAAACTCTAACCTAAACTATCCAGCATTTGCTTGCGAGCTTTTCCTCGAACGTGATTTTGGAAAGATTCGCCATCCCACATGCTCTTGTTACAAACGAAGCAATGTAAAAGATTAGATGGTACACCGTGATAGCGACCATCTCGAGGTTTCTTATTTTTTTTTGTCATCGTCCACTCCGTGTTCGTCATTGCCTTCACCGGCATTGGTTTGATTTTCTTCACCATCTTTATTTTCGTCGCCTTGTTCGTTGGGATTTTCGGAATCAACATTGTAGCCATTCCTGTTAGCGTCATTAGAAATATCATCCGTTTGTGGCGTTTTAGAAGAATCAGCTTTATTACCTTTTGCTTGATTTTTATTTTCTATCTTTGCTTCCGAAACTAGATCGAAAAGCGCTTCTGGTTGACGAAGAAGACCTAACGCCACCAAAACTACCAATCGGTTTAGTGGAATTGTCGCGCCAACCGCCGCTGCGATTCTTATTGTAAGGTTCGGGTCGCCTAAAATCGCGACCACGATTAAAGCGATTATCTGATCCGAAATTATCTTGATTATTATACGCTGGAGTTGTAGGCAACGAAAGTAACGACGGAGGACTATTATGTGCTTGAGGTTGGTTTTGCAACAGATTAGTTAGAGCTAGAGCTAATTGCTGAGGAATCGACATTTGAGATAGTAGACCGATATTCGCATTGCTGGGAGCTGCGCCCCCCTTGCCAGGACTTTGGTTAGAAACTCGTCTGATTTCATGTTTCCTGTTATAACATTTCTAGTTTTTTGGTATATATATCTTAGTTTTTCGTTTACTCTTCTTTTTCTGAGACTACTCTATTTTCCTTTTCTTAGGTTACTATCAAACGCTTTTTGGATATCTACGAACACTGCATGTATGGTATCGTTCCTGTTTTTTTCGATCAGCTTTTTTATTGTAAAGATATGGTCCTGCACTCCTCTTCCTTTTCTAACACCGTTTTGCGGTTCTTCGAGTTGTTCTATTGTCAATTGTAGCTTTTTTTCCCGGATTCTCTCATATACTTTTAGCACAGTACTTAGGAATGTAGTTTCCTTAAGGTGTCTACACTATTTGTTGTCTCCTTTTTTATCTACAGGTAGAATTATTCCCACTTCCCTATCTTTCGGTATACATTTTTCGTTCCAGATCTTGTATCCACACTGATAAAATCCTTGAATCATCTAAAATTTCTAAATCCTACATTTCTAAGTAAGAAGAGTAAGCCTTAAAAAGTCTTTGTAAGAACCCTAATATTGTTATTCATGCCGAAAAAAGCAACACTACTGTCGTTTTGAACCAAATTGATTATGTTGATTATGTTGCAAACATCCATTCTATTTTGTCTGAGGAAACGTACGCTCTTCTAACTCGTAGTCCTACTTTGAGAAATAAACGTGAGGTCAGCCAAATAATCAAATCTTTCAATCTACTTCCTGAAACTAAACGTCGACTTACCTCTTCAGATTCTAAACCACCTCGTCTATACGGACTTTCCAAAGTTCACAAGCAATGTATTCCCTTTCGATCTATCGTCAGTACTATCCAATATCCTACCTACAAGCTAGCCAAGTTCGTGTCCAACAATCTTTGCAAATTTACAGGTGAAATCTCTTCTCACATCCTCACACTCTCAGCATTTTATTCAACGTTTAGAAACTATAAAACTCCAAGATCGTCTTGTAAGCTTTAATGTCATTTCAGTTTTTACTAAAGTTCCTATTAAGGATTCGCTTATTATCATCAAACAGATTCTGTCTCAACATGGTAAGGATTTAAGTTTGGTTCCTCTTATTGATAAGTGTTTATCGACCACTTACTTTCAATTTCACAACAAGTTTTACGAACAGGTTTTTGGTTCTGCTATGGGTTCTCCTCTATCACCTGTTGTAGCTAGGATTTGTATGGAATCCTTTGAAACGGTTGCTTTGAAATAATCAATATTAAAACCTAAAGTGTGGTTTAGGTATGTTGACGACACGTTTATTGTTTGTTCTCATGGTCATTTTGAATTGTCAAAGTTTCTTGATCATCTTAACAATCAAATTTACTATGGAAATCGAAAGTAATGGTTCTCTTCCATTTCTTGATGTTCTTGTGACTCGTAAGCCCAATTGACCAGTAGGCCATTCTGTTTATCGCAAATCCACCTATACGAACAGATACCTTCAGGCTTCGTCTCATTATCATCCTGCACAGAAACGTTCTGTTAGTGAATCTTTAGTTCTTCGTGTTTTTACGATTTGCCAACCTGAGAATTTAGACTACGAACTTCGTCATCTTACTAGATTCTAGTCTACTAAAGACCAATGGTATAACCAGTTAGTGGGTAAGTTAGCAGCGTCTCCTCGTCGATTTTCTCGTTGGTTAGTGGTTTAAAGTTTTCTGTGGAAACAAATACGGGTTTCTCCTGAAGATAAGCATTTGTGGAAGCTGGTCGTTCCGAACGACCAACGTAAGCCAATTATTGCCGATCATCACATCCATTCCCCTTCTGGTCATCGTAGTGCCACCAAAACATTACTTTTTCTTCGGCGTCGTTTTTATTGGCCTTATATGAGACTTAAAGTAGCGGAGTACGTTTGGTATTGACCGGTTTGTCTATCGCAGAAAGAGTTTGGTTTAGATCAACGATGGGATCGTGTTACTACTAGCTCTACATCGTCTATTCCTTCTGAACTAGCTCGACAACCTTTTGCGAATCTTTCTAAAGTTTGTAGTCGTTGTACGGATGCAGAAGCTAGTTCTTTCTCTTCAACACCTTCTCGTTTCGACATTTCTGGTTGTGTTTCGTTGTCTCCTTCTATTAAGCGTTCCTTTCTTTTTCACCGGCAACGCAAGCATCGTAAGTTCTAATCTGTTTTGTTTTGCTCTAGGATTTCGACTTTTGGCGATTCTTTTGGTTCTCGTCTGTTAACTTTTTGATTTGGTTTTTTGACTACGTTGACGGTATCTTGCTGGTTATAGCTGGGATTCTAACCAACTGTTTTTTCTCCAGTTTGCTGTACTAAAGTTCTTTCTTTCTTAAGCTTCTAGTAAGTTTCTTTTGGGTTTTCTTAACCATCTTACTTTGGGAGAGACTACCTTTTTAATTGTATATAGTTATATCCGCTCAGCCATTTTGAGATTGGTAAGTCACTAGTAGAACTCTTACTTTGGTTTTAGTTTAGGTTTTTCTATTTGCCAACTATTCTTTTTTTTAATTTTCTTTAAGGTTCACCTCTTGAGTGGTTAGTTGGTTTCTTGTCTCTTACTTTTCATTTTTATCTTTTTTTCTTATTTTTTTGCTTCTGAAGGTCCGCCTTTACAGCAATTATCTATTTTGTTTTTTTCCTTTTTTTATCTTGGTTTGTTGCTTGAAACCTTCTTTTTTTTTCTTTTTACCTACTTTTTTCTTTAGTGTTCACTGCAACTGTGTTTTTTCCTTTTTCTTTTCTTTCTCAGTTACCTTTTTTGCTGTATTGGGTTTAGTGGGTTTTTGTTTTGTTGTTTTTAGTTTGGATCTTAGAATAGCCTGCAACGTCGCTTCTTTTACCTACGTACTCCCTCTTAGTCGGCATTTTTGATGTTGTCAGTCACCATTAGGATATTTCACTTTTTTGGGTTTCTTTTGCTCTTGAAATATTCTAATCCGTTCTTCGCCGTTTACGTTCCAGTGTGATATTCCAACACGACAAGCATTGACTCGCGATGTTTGATTAGCTAGTAAGGCTTCTTATTCTTTCTTATTTACTCTTGCGTGGTTTTCTTTTTTTTCTTTCTTTCGGTTTTGAATTTTTCTTAGATTGGCACGCATTTAGTGTTTAGTTGTTTGGGACTTTGTGGTTCTGCCTTTTACGTAGTCAGACTTGTGTCGATTTCTTCGTTGGTCTCATTTGCTTGGATCTTTAAAGTCTGTTTGGGTTTTTTTGGTGGAAGAATCTCATATCGTCTGTTGACGACTTGACGACAACTGTCTCAGTTTTTGTTATTGATTTTTTTTCCGATTTCGCATATCACTACTTAAAATCTACTAAATAATTGGGTTTTTTACTACTTTAGTTTGGTTAGCTTTAGGAACTTAGATTTAGGGTTGGATTTGTATCACTGGGCTGGGGTTTCAGAGGATTTAAGGACGTTGTTCTTGACCGTGGGTTAAAGTTCTTTCTTTCTTATACTTCTTCTTTTTCTCTTAGTTTGCTTGGTATTCTCCATCAGTGAGGTCTATGAGACTGCATCGTTTTCTTGCTTTTATAGCGTAACGACTGATGTCAATCTTCAACGAGTACCTGTTTTGATACTTCATTTCTGTTGGTTCGAGTTTTTTGTTCTGTGGAGTATCATTCTGCTTCATGCGACTTTTAGACACATTTGATTGGTGATACTTAGCAAATTGGGAAAATCTCTTTCTTTTACGTTTCTTCTTGGGTTGAGTGTTATTGTATTTGGGTTTGTTTTGGATTTTAGAGTTCTGTCCTTGGCGTATGGCTAAATTTCTATTCTTGATTTTGAGCTAGTGTCTACTTCTCAATTTTTTATGTTGATGGGGGAGAATTTGTTATGTTAAAAAGTTTGTATGTTGATAAAATTTGTTCTCGACACGCCTACTTTTCGTGGTTCACTGTCAAATTTTATAAACGCGACAGACAGACCTCCGTTTAGTAGTGTCTACGCTCAACAAAGTTGTCATCATTAAATTATTTTACGCAATTCTACGTGAATATGCGATTGAATTTGTGTCTATTTAATTGAACATCTATTCGCGGTAAGTCGTTAGATTTTCTTTGTATTGAGGGTTTAAATTAATTTTTTAGCAGGTCTCCACACCTCCACTTGTGTTCTTTATCTATGGAGTTAATAAACACCTGTTACAATTGGAAAATTTCCATGATGTCACGTCGCTGAAGGTCAAGGGGTTGAATACAATCTTATTGGTGCATTTGCTAATTTAAATGATTGTATGAATTAAAGACAGGATTTACCTGTGATAACGCCGTATGTACGTTTTCTTTTGTGTTAGATTTTAATAAAGTTTTAGGTAATACTGGTACGGAATTAGCTAAACCCCTACTAGATAAAACATAACTGTAAGTATTACATTTTGACTTTAATTCTTAATAGTTTAGTGGTCCGTCAACCATACGTACCACACTAGGTTGTAATAACAATTAATGTTAAAATCCTTTTTTGTGTCATATTATTATCTAGTGCGCTTTGATTCTCTAGACCTTAGATTTTTGTACTCTTGTAATTTAATTTAAAAATGTAGTCACTCTTTCTTTAAGTGTAAGAGTTAGACCAGTTCGTATCACGCTTTTAAAGCGTTAAGACGTGCTTCATCGCAGCTGAAAGTGAGTGAAAACTTAAAGTGCAATTATTATAAACCAATTATAATCAGTTACTTACGAAATAACAACCTCAAGCCGCAAAAACCGTAAGTTATCTTTACTTCTTAGTAAAATACCTGAACTAACAACTAATGAAATCCCAATGGAAGTTCAAACGCAAAATAAGCGTAAATCTGACTTATTAACACCTCCTCTTAATGAAGTACAAAAGCGATACTCGTGGGAACCAACGATTCCAACACAAAACAAATACAGCTTGCTTACTAACCTGGAGGTTGACCCCAACGATAAACTCGACGATAACTACAATTAACACGCAAATACAGACGACAAATCTGGTACCTCGATAACAAAACTAAAAATACCACCTATTTATCTCCATAACAAAGTAAATCACACTGAATTAACCGCAGACATCAAGAAATTATCAACTGGCAAATTCACTACCTTTTATAACGCAAACACACTAAGAATTAACTTAACTAAAGAGGATGACTTTAGAATATTAACAAAACACTTCAACGATAACAGTATCAAATATCACACCTACCAAAACCCAAACAGCAAACCACTTAACGTTGTAATTAAAAATGTACTATTATCTCTAACAAATCAAGAAATTTTTACCGAACTAAGCAGCTCACTTCCAGTTATTAAAGTCACACGCCTGCTGACTAAAGATAAACAACCGCTACCAATCTGCGCAGTAGATCTAAACGATAATGAGCACGCCAAAAAAATTTTCACTCTTAAAAGTATTTACCATTCGATCGTCGCCGTTGAATTGAGAAGAAAACCAACAAACATAACCCAATGCCATCGCTGTCAAGGCTACAATCATACCAAAAATTACTGTACGCTTGACCCACGTTGCGTGAAATGCGGAGACAACCATCAACATCAGCAATGTAAAAAACAACCAGATGAAACACCTAAATGTGCCAACTGCGGAGGCCCGCATCCCGCTAGTTACCGTGGCTGCAGCCACCACATCGAGATCCTACAAAAACGAACAAAAAATAATAGCAGCAACACTCATCCTACTCTAAGTCACAACAGAAATTATTTTACCAACCCTAATCGCTCATACGCAGATCAAGCGCGAAATTCATCAACAACCAATTCCAATTCAAACAACGCAAACCAACCAGACAATTCGCCGACCCCACGTGATGTTAGTAACATAGTAAAAATTCTCATCGACCTAATAACCCCTTACCTTCCCTTAATTAAAACTTTCATCACCAGCACACTCCTTCCTATTCTTCTCAATGGACCCTAAACTCCAAAAACCCATAGAAAAACTAACAATCCTAAACTGGTATGCCAACGGAATCCTAACTCAACGAACACTTCTTATATCCTTTCTTGCCAGGCACAATATAGATGTTGCATGTATTACCAAAATTCATCTATCAGAAATAGACACACTCAAAATACCAGGATACCTAGTGTACAGAAAAAATATAAATGCCAGAACTGCAGCTGGCGGAGTAGCTATACTCGTTAAAAAGAAAATAATTCACCACCCCATCTCTAGCATTGCTAACCTCACCCTAGAAACAATTAGAGCTAAAATTAAGCTAAATGACCAATACTTCACATTAGTAAACACCTACAGGCAACCGAATAAAAAACTAATAGAGGAAGACCTTAAAGCTACATTCAACACTGCTGAACCACTCTTAATGATATGAGACTTCAACTCAAAGAATCAACTATGGGGATGCAGAGCTAATAATCATGAAGGAATAAAGATGTAAGGCTATGCGACCAAATATTCTTTTCAGGTAATAGCTCCGGATAAATACACTCACTATCCATACCGTAAGGATCGCCTACCTGACATCCTGGACATTGTCTTACAAAAAAACTTCGCAAACTTCGGTATTTCAAACAGTTGTAGAAGAGCTTGACTCAGACCACTTACCTGTAATTATAACGTTTATCGACACTCCGCAAGTGACACAGCCAACCCCTAAACTCATAAACGGGTTAGTAAACTGGGATGACTTCCAAATCAACCTAGACAAGCAACTGAAGTGCCCAACTAACTTAAGCAGCAATGAAGACATAGACATCGCAATATCCAGCTTAAGAACATCAATAACCACTAGTGTACTAAAAGCAAACCTTCCTCCCAAAATCATAAAAAGACCCAATCACCATTACCTACCACACAAAATCACAGAATTGATTAAAAGGAAAAGCCAAGCCAGACGAGAATGGCAAAGAAGCAGAGATCCTGAAACAAAACGCCTATTAAACAAGTTAACACACAGTTTAAAGCGAGAACTGGACGAGCTGAGAATCAATACATACCAGAAATATATCGAGGACCTTCAACCAGGGGGCATAGGAATGTGGAAAGCCACCAAGCGCATATTAAAATAGCGCGAGGTAATCCCAACACTAAGCGTTTACAACACATCTCTTGCTACCGACGAAGAAAAAGCAGCAGCTTTTGCAGCTTACTACGAGAGAGTTTTCACACCTAAATATATCTGTGCTCCGCATAAAACCGAATACATAATCAACCACATAGAAAAAAATCAACCTGTGATATCCGAACCAATAACCCCAACTACTCCCCAAGACATCAAAGAAATAATTGGTAAACTCCCAAAAAGAAAATCCCCCGGATATGATCTAATAACAAACTTAATATTAACTCATCTCACTAATAAATCCCTAGCACACCTCGCCACAGTATATAACGCGTGTCTCCGCCAAGGCTATTTCCCGAAAGCGTGGAAGCACGCCCACATACTGCTATTTCCCAAGCCCGGTAAAGATAAAAAATCGATGGACAGTTATAGGCCAATAAGCCTGCTCACTACGCTCTCAAAAATCCTAGAGAAGATCATCCACAGCCAGTTAATGAAAGAACTATTACCACTCAATGTACTACCACCATTCCAGTTTGACTTCAAAAAAGCACACTCAACCCAACATCAACTGCAACGAATTTCCGAAAAAATAGAAGAGGGATTTGAAACTAAAAGCTATTCTGTTGCTGCATTCTTAGACGTCGCCCAGGCCTTTGACAAGGTCTGGGTCGAAGGCTTAAAAAGCAAGCTAATCAAGATCAGAATCGCCAACTACCTCAAAGCAATAATCTTCTCCTTTCTTGACAATCGAACTTTCGCAGTACGTATCAACACCACAATATCAGAAACTAAGATCATCCGCGCAGGTGTCCCACAAGGAAGTGTATTTGGGCCGGTGCTCTTCAATATATTTACATCAGACATCCCCACCACAGAGGCTACCTTAGCGACCTTTGCGGATGATACTGCAATTCTGACTCAACACACTGACCTCATCCACGCCGTAGAGACACTGCAGATAGCAATACATCGAATATGCACATAGTACACGAAATGGAATATTCACAATAACCCAAATAAGTGCCAAGCAAAAATATTCTCCTTAAGAAAGATCACAAACCCTCCCAATTTAGTAATAAACAACAGCATCGTTCCTTGGAATCCGGCTGACGCTGCCATAAAGTACTTAAGGGTACTACTCGACACGAGGCTCACATGGAAACTCCACGTAAATCATAAATTAAACAAAGGATATGCGAGGTTGGCGCAGCTGTATCCCCTCATTAATAGGAAATCATCGCTTAAACCAAAATGCACCATCATGTTGTACAAATCGCTTATTCGACCACTGGTGCTCTACGCATCGCCAGTATGCAGTAACACAGCAAAAACTAGCCTGGAAAAAATACAAAGACTCCAAAATAAAATCTTACGCATTGCAGTGAACGCCCCATGGTTCATTCGCAATGAACAGCTTCACTACGAATTAGACGTAACTACAGTTTACAGCTACATCATTGCGAGTGCTAAAAAGTTCTTTACGACCATTCACAACTGTCAAGGCGCTGTTCATTATAACATAGGCAGACAAAACATTCATCAAAGACTAAAACGCCAACTGCCTTAAGACCTGTACCTAATTAAATCGGACTGTGATTAACCTGTAAGCAACTGTTAAATTAACTGTAAGGGAACTACCACTTCCCATTAATTATAACTTTATTGTAGCTACTTCTTACCTTACTATTCATATAAATGCCATGAATAACATTGTAAATTATTGTTGAACTGGCAAAAAATAAAGAAAAAAAAAAGTTAGACCGACTAGGTCATTTTGCTGTACGACGTGTTGCCCAGTCGAGGGCGTAACTTATACTTGGCCTATGATATCAACCCATGTACTAGTGTTTGGAAAATTTATGTAATTATATTTATGTACCTTTTCGTCCTTTTTAACTGTTGCTTGTGATAAAATAAATATATATTCTGTGTTATCACTTCGGTCGTGTTATTTTTTTCCGCTGCGGGTAGATTTAAACGGTCTCTCCCTAATTTAGTCTTTCATCGTTTTGGCGCTTTTTTAGATACAGTTTATAATCTTGCATCACGAAGCCTGCGACCCCATCTCCATGAACAATTGTGTTAGCCGACACCTTCCTTTTTTTGTTACGAGCAAAACCAGCGTAACACATTTAACACTGCTTTTACAATTCGGTTTACTATGATTATCAAACGTGTGGTTTTCAGTACATATTATTTCGATAAGTATGATAAATCACTAACAATAATGTTGGTACTACATTAGTTGTGCGAAAAATAATCGACGTTCCCAATTTTACTCGTGAGATGAGATTAGTGTTTTTATGCGATATTATGTTGTAAAATATATTTAACTTTTTCATGATGTTTTAACAGTAAAAAAATACTTACAGTTTACTACAAATGCGTGAAAATTACTACTAAAACTGTGAATAAATGCATTACTGATAGTGTTATAGTTATCTTTATAGTTGATCTTCAACCAAAACGGCCACGTTCAAACTAATTACAAAATTAATTGTTTTACTTGGCATGACGGAAGTTAAAAGTACATTTTAAATATAATAAAAACTTAAAATTACCTTAAGCAATATTCTGTCGCTGATTTGGCAGCAATTGCTTTTTAGTTGTTGTTTTTTTAACACGTGTAATTTTTTCGTGTTTTATTGTTGCGCAGAAACAACTTTCTAATCTCAATTTTACTTCCTTGCTTAAAACTGCATTAACATTTATTAGATATTGCATTGTACTTTTTTCGTACTTACAATTTCGAATTTTTTTAGTTTATGTAACTATGATATTAGTAGTTTTTTTGTTTTTAATTTGAGAAAAATTCGATTGTGCTTGAATTTTTTATTCCAATTTGTTTAAAGCGTAACAGACTGAAATTTATGAAATAAGTTCAGTTCGCCCTGTTATCTGTGTCACTAAACATTGTTATTAATGGGGTGTAGATAACTACTACGTATATACAATATTTTAAAATACATAACTAAAACAAATCATTGTCTAAAATTTTTTAACAAAATTTACTCTGGGAATGTTTCAACTCACAATGCAAAGTCTGCGGTTTTCAGCAAGTAAGCGTGTTGTTTCTTTTTGTAGTGCAGATTGAATTTATGATTGAATTTGGTTAAAATCATAAGATCAACCACAAAAAATAATAAATTATTACAAAATAATTATAAAAAAAAAATATTTATATTTACTTAATTTCGGGAACGTTTGCATTATTTATAAAAGCGCGTATTACATTATTTACAAAATAAAAAGTTTTTTTTAGATACGGTCGACGTAAGTAGCGTCCGAATTTGTTAGCTCCGACACTTTTCGAACATCTTCATTACCAATTAATGAACATCTTACGAAACTATACGAAATTACTTTTTGTGTTTGTTTGTTAAGAAAGTTACGCACTTACATCCGTTTATTAGCGTAAAAGTTACAATAATTATAATTAGAATTGGCGTTATGTAAAGGATTTGTTTTTTTAAAGTTTTGTTGTTAGGATAGAAACGTAATGGAATGAAAACATGTTAATGTAATTACGGCTTAAATAAGACGAATTGTGTAGGCGATAATTGTTTGCGTGTTTTGTTTAATTTGGTAAATTATTTTTTTCGTAAAAGTGAAAACGTTTTTCAGGTGCTTTATGTGTCATTGTGTGTTTTAACAATTTTTTCTACTTTGACGTTTGTTATTATTTCTTTTAATTCAGTTAAATTACACATACATTTAGGTGTTTTCTTATCTGTTGTGAGCATACAAGAATTTTCTGGCTGCATCTGTTTCCAGATTATGGAACAAAACTTAACGACATCGCATATTTTGTACTCATAGGTTTCGTCAATTACACAATTTGGGTTGTTTTTTAAAATGAGAACGTTTTTTGGATTTGGACTGCGTCATTGTTGTAGCTGAAGTTGCCAATGTTTTGCCCACTTTCGTAAGGAGCTACATCAGGGCGTGAGAGAAATCGAAGAACTACCGAAATTTAACTAAGAACTTCTCAAAAGTTAGGTAATCAGCTTGTGAACGAAACTCCATAGAAGTGACTTAAGAAAAAATAATCTCCATATATTATTATTATTTATCGATAATTGTTGAGCCATTCGGCCCTACAATGGATTACGTTACCCTTACACCTTTTCCCTTTACATAATAATATAATAAAATAACTTTCTCCAATAAATTATTCCAATCACCATCTTACTATTCTATTTCGTTAGACCTAACCCTCCCTTCTTTTCCTTCTTTCCTTTACTGCTTTCATCCAATCCAATCCTTCCCCCACCTCCCCAAGCAAAATCTTCCTCACCCTCATTTCTTCCCTTAGCTCGTCACACTCCTCACCCAAGTGCTCTATGTCCTCCCATCCCTCCCCACATAATCTACATCTCTTCATTACACCCTCCTTCCAATACCTATTTAAATTCTCCTCATTTCCACATCTAAACCTGGCTATAAGCCGTTTCACTCCTAAGCTTCTCCTCCCCATCAGATACTTAAGAACTCCCCTGGACCTTATATTCCCATACCTTACGTTATACTTTCCTTCCCTTATCTTTCCTTCCCTTTCTTGCACATGCGAGTCTTTATCTCTTCTTACTATCTCCTCCGTATTTAACCTCCCTTCCTTTCTCCTTCTTTCCACCTCTTCTCTTGCGAAACCTCCTCGTAGGTAGTACAGTTTCCTTTCCTCCTGCCCATATATGTTTTTGATATCTTTTACCGTCCTCCAGCAACAATGCAAAATTTTACATTCTCTCCTACCTCGCCCTTTTCCCTGCTTCTATTCTAATCTTCTCTAACTTCCCCTCCTCCTCTATTATGTACCCGGCGTCTCCCTGTCTAAACCTAGTATCCATTTCCAATATTTTATTTGCACCCTTTCCAATAGGTTCCATTCTTTCCAACCCCATACCTCCACCCCGTACATCATCACACTTTTAATCAATTTTTCGAACAGCCATCTTCTCTTCTCGATCTCCTTCCCAAACACTCTTTCCCCTAAACTACATACCTGCCCTAATACTCTGTTACCCTTCTTTGCTAACTCCCTTATATGCGCATCATCTTTATTATCATACCTTAGCCTATATCTGAAATATGTCACTTCATTCACTGCCTCTATCTTCTGTACTCCCCAACTTAACTCCTCCTGTTTCTTCCCTCCTCTCCCTTTTTGAAAAACTACCATATTAGACTTTCTCACATTTAAACCCAAATCTTTCCTTTCCAGGTACCTCTTTATCGTATTTATCATAACTTTCATCTCCAACTCATTTTTTGCCACCATGACCATATCGTCTGCATATGCCAACACCCACACTTTAACCCCTCCTTCCATTACCACCCCACCACACTGTCCTCTCTTCAACACTTTATGTCCCTTATGTACAGTGCAAATAAAATAGGGCTAAGAGGACACCCCTGCCTTAACCCTTTCCTCGTCCAAAACACTTTACTAACACTATCCCCTATTTTTACCCTATTCTTAATCTTTTTATATATCCCTTCTAGTTTCCTTACTAGTTGTTCCTCTATTCCCTTTTTCCTTAACACCCTCCATAGTTTTTCCCTATTAACATTATCAAACGCAGCTTCTATGTCCATGAAGAACGCGTATACCTTACCCCTTTTCTTATCCAGCTCTCCACTCACCAACTGTTTCAATATATAAACATTGTCTATTGCTCTTCTTCCCACTCTAAATCCCATCTGCCACTCTAGTAATAGACTTTTTTCTTCCAGTTCCTTTTCCAACCTCCTTTGTATAATCATGGCATACAATTTATAACTTACATTAGTGACACTAATCCCTCTATAGTTCTTTACCTCCTTTCTATCCCATCCCTTATAAACCGGAAGAATTAAACTTTCTTTCCAACTCCCTGGCAATTACTCCTCTTTCCATATTATATTAAAAATTTTTCTTAAATTTCCTCTCACTCTCACGCCTACATATTTCCATTGCTCTCCTTGCGTACCGTCCGTTCCTGCCATCTTTCTTAATTTTAGTCTATTTATTGCTTCCTCCATTTCCTCTTTCGTTATCTCCCACCCCTCCTGTATTGTATTTACCCCTTGCAATGTGACCTGCCCTGGTCTTTCTATTGTGCCCTCCAAACGCTCCATACAATAACCCAACCACACCTTTGAACAATTAAACCTCCTATCCTTTTACCTCTTCTTCTCTCCTTGTTTAGAATTTCCCACACTTCTCCTTCTTTTTTTATTTCCTCTTTATAAGACACCTTTCTCCATTTCCTCTTTATAAGACACCTTTCTCTCAAAACATACATTTTTAAAATTCGCTTTCTTCCCCTTATACCCCTGTACATCTATTCTACCTTTCTTCCATCTTCTTCTTGCGTTTCTCATCTTTGCCTCTCTACATTCTCTATTCCACCACCTATTTTCGTTCCTCTTTTTTCCTTGTCTTCTCTCAAACCTTTTCTTTTCTACAGTTTTCTCCATTTCTGCAGTCAACTCTTTAATCCTTCTTCCCCTCTTACATCTCCCCAATTCACTTGCTCCAACTTCATCTCATATCTTTCTATGCTTTCCTCAGTCCACACCTTTTTCACTTCCCATCCCCTCTGTTCCTCCTTATTTCCTTGCTCTTTTCTTTTTAAAATCACTTTCAGTGGCTGATGATACGATTCCTCTTCATCCCCAACTTTAAACCTTTCTATGTCCTCCCACATCTCCCCACTCACTATCACATAATTGATCACCGCTTCCCCCCTCCCTCCCATATAAGTGTAGTCACCTCTGGCCCCCTCCTCTTCTATTAAGAATTGACCACCCTTTTTTCTCACATATCTCCACTAACATTTTCCCATTCCTATTAACTGTCTTATCCATGCTAACTCTTCTCTTTACTTCCCCTCTTATAATCACTCCTCCCTTTTCCCCTGTTCTCGCGTTAAAATCACCCCCTATAATAATCTTTTCTCTATTTCGACATAAGAATTAGCGATTCTTACACTAAAATCCGTGTCAGAATAAGCAAATTCTTACACGAATTTTAGTAATGTTAGTTTTTTCAAAGTTGGTATCTCTGCATCGTAAGTTGACGTTACATGAAAAAGAAATCAAAATTATTGAAACTTAACAATTAAAATTCAAATTTTGATGCCAAGATCAAATCAAAACGTCTTATTAAAACAAAGTTATTTACTTATAAAGGTATAAAGAGATAAATTTTGTATGAGATTTTAGGTTAACACATAAATTTCAATATGTCAAAGTATGTTGTTTTAAAATTAAAATTATACGAAAAATTTTAAATATTGTATCGAAATAGAGAAAATAGTATAAAGCACACGTCATAGAATACGTTTCAATCACTCGACCGCTTCATAAACTCGCCGCTGCGCGGCTCGTGTATGAAACCCGGTCTCGTGCTTAAAGCGCGTTCATTCTGTAACTTGTGTTTTAATATACTATTCCTTTTCCTCCCCCTGTACCATTTTCTCAATCTGTTCACTTATCAACCTCATATCACGTCCATAAACTGTAAACACTATATATTTTTCCTTTCCTTCTCTGACCACATAATTTTTTACGATCCCTTTCCCTTGCTTCTCGTCTCCCTCCTCTTCTTCCACCGACCAGTTCCTTTTTATACCCGTTAGTATTCCTCCCCTTGCTCTACCTTTACTTTGTTTTCTAGTTGCAAATTCCACCTTCCAATTACACCCCTCTGGTAATTTTTCCTTCCATACATCCCAGTCTTTTTCCTCCAACCATGTTTCCGACATTCCCATCATATCAAAACCCTCTACGTATTTCCAGAAATCCTCTCCTTTATTTTTTATGCCTGCCACATTCCAAAACACTAATTTCATTTGATTCTGCATTTCCATCTTTTTTCCTCTCTCCTCATCCCAAAACCTTTCTTTACCTTCCACCCACACTTTCAAGAATCCTATTTTAATACTTTTCCCCTCTCCCTTCATCTTACTCGCCTCATATCTTATCTTCTTTTGTATTTCTATTTCTCTTCTCGTCATGTCATCGTCTAAATAAATGCTTGTACCTCTTAACCTTCTTTTTTGCTTCCATACATCTAACTTATCCTCAAATGTACCCATCCTTACTAACATTACACGCTCTGCTAGCTTTCTAGTTTCTACCACTGTTTTCTCTATATTTAAATCCTTCTTCATCCAATTTTCCACTTGCTCCTTTTGCTCCTTCTTTCCATCTTTCACTTCCATACCTCTTATGATTATGTTTGTTCTCCTTTTTTTTCCGTTTTTTCCCAGCTTCTCTCTATCTTCTCCAATCTGACCTCCAACTTTCTATACTTTTCTCCCATTTCTTCAAATTTCTTCTTTCATTCTTCATTTGTCTTTCTTAATTCTTCTTTCATCTCCTTTACCTCTTTATTATTCTCTTCCAACTTCTTACCTATCTTAATATGTTCCTCTCTTATACTCTTTACCTCCTTTAACAGTTCTTTACACATTTCTACTAACTCACTATCTTTTCTCTCTTTTCTTTCCGCTACCGGTGATTTCCTTACTTTGGTGCTCTTCCTAAACGCTTCCTCCACCGTAGCTTGCCTTTTTCTTTTTCCTTCAGACCACCCTTCCTCGGAATCCGACATAATTTCCCTTCTCCTCTTATCGTTACACTACTTAACTGTCTACCCTTTCTGATTAACGCAATGTTAATTATATTAAATTCACCAAAAAATTCCACGTATTTTATGAATACAAATGCAATGCATAAACGCCGGAAAATCCACGCTGATTATTATATTATCTTATCGGCACGCCGCACCTTATTTCGTAATCGAAACGACTACGTTATAAATGCACTACTGCGTTTATCAACCTTTAAATTTTTACTTAAGTTTTAATACCGTTTAAACGCGTTATTTTAGATTTATTCAATTTACATATCTACACAACCTTCCTCTTTCACCGCCTAAACGTAACTCAAATCTCCATATATAAAAAAGAAGTATCATTACTGCGGGTCAAAAGGGGGCGTGTTTTTGATAAAAAAGTAATGACCAAAAACCAAAGAGGAGATAGTTCAAAACCATGATCACGATTGAAGTTATTGGGGTGTTTGATGATTTCTATGCTTTCTTGGAATTTCCTGTTAAAAAAGAATGAAGATTTGACAATCACGAAAACGTTATCAAAATCTATCTTGTGACCTGTAAAATAATGTTCAGCAACCACAGACTTAGAAGTATGCCTTTTTCTTATACAACGACCATGGTCTGAGATGCGAGTAATGACGGAACGACCGGTTTGACCAATGTAGACTAAACCACATAAACAAGGAATTTGGTACACACCTTGAGATAAAAGTGTAGGAAATTTGTTCTTAGGAGAAGGCAGTATTTAAAAGATTTCTGTCGAGTTGAATATAGGTTTAATACCATTCTTACGAAGAAGTTTCCCTATTTGATCTGTAACCTTGTAAATGTAGGATAAAAAAGCCAATTTCGGATTGGATTCGGGAGTAGAAATGTCCTTAGGTAACAGTAAATTGTCAAAACTTTAGATATTTTTTTCCTAGAAATCAACATTAGAAAATAGAAACTCATAGTCAGTTTCCACAAAAAGTTAACGTTTGGGCTGGTATTGTAAGTAACCGTTTCTTGAGTCCATTTTTCTTTGGAGACGCGTTGGCAAGGAAAAAATACCTTGAATTTTTAAGAGAGGAAATAGTCCTTGTACTTGCAATACTTTACCCAAATGAAGAGGATCCAGATCTACCCAATAATACGATATGGTACCAACACGATAGTGCGCCACCCTATTTTGCAAAGATAATTCGCAAGTATTTAAACTAAGTATTTGCAAACTAATGAATTTGTAGTAGGAGATCTATCCAATGACCTCCTAGATCTCCTAAAAACACCCCCTCATGACTACTTCTTATGAGGGTATTTAAAAATCAAAATTCTGTCTCAATAGACCAAATACCATCGACGAGGTAGAGTGTAACAAAATGCAGACAATTCTAGGCGACGCTCTTGTTAAGGTTCTCCAAAAGTTTCATTGGAAGATGGAATATTGGCAACTTGTAAGTCACTTCAAACATTTATTTTTTTGATTTTTTGTTGATATTGATTTCAATAAATTTTGTTACTCTGTTACGGTAAGAACCTAAACGTGCAGAAGGCTGCGATCACTTACCAATAATTTAATTATCCCAAAGAAAGTAGTGGCAGCTTAGAACTTCGAAGAGTGAGTCGTAGATGTGTAATAAAATTCAGTCTGATCTCTAATGTGTCAATTATAATGTAATTAAAAGAGCGCCGAAACGAGAGTAATATAAACTACAGATGCCTGTTTACACCTCCTTGTCTCTGTTGCAGCGTCTGTCATTCCAGCTGTAGTTCTGCGATTAAACGACATTGGTCACCACAGATTCTACTTCTGATGATCGTAGTGTGGCTAAGACGCTATCTCTTTTTCGTAGTAATTTTTATTGGCCTTACATGAGATCGAAAGTGGCGCAATACATTCGTTATTGTTTTGTGTGTGTCACAGAAAGCGCGTATGTTGGAACAACGACACGACTGTGACATTGCTTTAGGACGTCGCCATATTAACGTAGCTCGAAGTACTTCGGCAAATTTAATCAAAAGATTTATTTGTTTTACAGATGAGGAAGCTACTTCTCTTCAATCGACATCTACTCGTTTGGACGTTTTTGATTGTGCTTCGTCGTCTTTCGTTCATCGACCTCGCAAACGTCATAAATGTGATTTGGTTCTTGCATATGTCGTCAGTATTTTGCTGGTTCTAGCTGGATCTTACCCAATTGTTTACCCCATTTTGCTGTACTGATATTCTTTGCTCAAGTTTCTAGTAAATTTGTTTGGGATTATTTTTTAAAAATTTTACTGTAAGAAATACTACCTCTCTGTTGACCATATTATAAGCAAACCTTTATTGGGGAAAGACGAAGACTTCAAGCAATTTGTTGGACACGAAACTAAGAAAAGTGTACAAATGTTAGGCGACCCGGAGCTTAAGAAATTAAAGAAAGGTGACATAATTCAATTACAGCGAAGAGGATTCTTTAAAGTTGAAACAGCTTATGAACCGTTAAATCTCAGTACTTGTAAAGAACGTGCTATTATTCTCTTTTCTATTCCCGATGGTCACACTAAGGCCAGTCCTACTGCTGGTGCGGCATTTGCAACGGGAACTCAAGAAATTCCAGTTACGTCAACTGAGAAACCAAAAACTGCAGAAGATTTAAATAAAGAAATAACTGCACAAGGTGACACTGTTAGAAATTTAAAAGGTGCGAAGGCTGCTAAAAACGAAATAGATTCAGCCGTTAAAGTACTATTAGAATTAAAAGCTCAATATAAGGCAATAACTAATATTGAGTGGAAACCAGGCTGTACTCCTCTTGATAGTAGTGTATGTGAGCCGAGCACTGATAGCTCTGACGTCATTAGTGCCAAAATTACAACTCAAGGTGAAAAAGTTAGGCAATTGAAATCGAGCAAAGCTCCTAAAGAATCAATTGACACAGAAGTTAGATTACTATTAAATCTTAAAAACCAATATAAACAATTAACTGGCTCTGATTGGAAACCTGATGCTCCAACTATTAAAGTAGAAGCTCCATTCAGCCCAACTAGTATTCCAGATAATTCTATCAGTGAATCAATTCTTTTAAACAAGATAACTGCTCAAGGGGATAAAGTTAGGGATTTAAAATCAAAGAAAGCTGAAAAATCAGTAGTAGATGCTGAAGTTAACATTTTATTGACTTTGAAAGCTGATTATAAATCGTTAACTGGTAACGCGTGGAAGCCTGGAACGACACCAGCGCCTATAGTTGTAGAGACTAAATACAACGAAGCAGAATTATTAGATAAAATTTCCAGTCAAGGAAATAAAATTCGCCAACTTAAGACAGATAAAGCAGAAAAAGGTGTTATCGATACAGAAGTAAAAGCGCTGTTGTGTTTAAAAGAAGAATACAAAAAATCAATTGGGAAGGATTGGAAACCAGGAGCATCAGTTTCACCGACAAATACTACAATGACTAATAGTACAGAAAACGAATTAGCTGCAAAAATTCACGAACAAGGCGAAGTTGTTAGAAAAGCTAAAGCATCTGGTGCTCCTAAAGATGAAATTGACGCTGAAGTCAAAAAATTGCTGAATTTAAAAGCGGAGTATAAAACTGTTACAGGTAAAGATATTTCAGCGCCTACTAGAACATCTAAAGTAAAAGAGGAGAAACCTTCTAAGCACAAGCAAGAGAAGAAAAAGGAAAAGATTGAAGTAGTCGACGATGGCAGTGCTCTGAAAAAACAAACTCGTTTGGGATTAGAAGCAAAGAAGGAAGAAAATCTTTCCGATTGGTATTCACAAGTCATTACTAAAGGCGAATTAATCGAATATTATGACGTTTCTGGGTGTTACATTTTAAGGCCATGGTCTTACTCTATATGGGAAGCAATTAAGGAGTGGTTTGATGTCGAAATTAAGAAGTTAGGAGTGCAAAATTGTTATTTCCCCATATTCGTTTCTCGTGCTGCACTCGAAAAAGAAAAATCGCACATTGAAGATTTTTCACCCGAGGTAGCTTGGGTTACCAAATCTGGTGATTCTGATCTAGCCGAGCCGGTTGCTGTTCGTCCGACTTCAGAAACTGTCATGTATCCTGCGTATGCTAAGTGGGTGCAATCGTATAGGGATTTACCAATTAAAATGAATCAGTGGAATAACGTTGTAAGGTGGGAATTTAAACATCCGCAACCATTTTTAAGAACTAGAGAATTTTTATGGCAAGAAGGACATACTGCTTACGCAAATTTAGATGATTGTCAAGCAGAGGTTAAAATAATTTTAGATTTGTACGCAAAAATATATACTGATTTATTAGCCATCCCAGTAATTAAAGGTCGCAAAACAGAAAAAGAAAAATTTGCAGGCGGAGATTACACGTTGACTATTGAAGGATTCATTTCGGCAAGTGGGCGTGGTATTCAAGCCGCAACATCGCACTTTTTAGGTCAAAACTTTTCAAAAATGTTTGAAATTGTTTACGATGACCCAGAGACGCAAGAGAAAAAATTTGTTTACCAAAATTCGTGGGGAATCACCACAAGGTCGATAGGCGTAATGGTTATGGTCCATGGTGACAACCAAGGTTTGGTGATCCCACCACGCGTAGCTAGTATTCAAATTATTATTCTACCATGTGGAGTAAGTGTAGGTTTGAGCGAAACAGAATGTCAAGAACTTCAAATAAATTGCGACGAACTCGAAAAAGAATTAAGAATATAATTGTATTCAACTAGTCGGACATTTTGAGATAAGGACTGGTAAGACTCTCACTTTGGTTTTAGTTTTTTTACTCTTTTGCGTTTCCTATTCCGTTCGTCGGCATGTAACTCTTACAGTAAACTGTCCGATTTGGAACAGCAATGGGTACAGATTCGTTCTATGACTAACTTGTAACGTACTAATTGTGAAAGGGTCAGAAAATCTCAATTAAGTAGGTTGTCAACTCATCTGTTTAGCTAAATTAAGTCGGAGATGGTCGTATGTCAAGTTGTTAGTACCCAACTTCGTCTGGTAAGTCGGTGCCCTGTGCTACTTTTCCTTGCAAGTAGAAAAAACCAAAAGAAAAGTCTAGAACAGGCGTTAAAAATAAAACAACAAAAAATTTTAACAAAATCATTACGATTTATTCGAGACTAATACTGCACCACAGTGGATAACGAAAAAAAGAAGAAAAGAGACAAAACATTACAGCAAAGTCTAAGACTAAATATCTAGTCGTCCAATTATTGTGGATTTGGAAGTAATTAGAACACTAGCCTAGATGAAATATGTGCAAAAGCAAAATCATTAAATCAAATGCAATCGCTAAATTGAAATTGTTTAACTGTAATCGAGCTATTACATTTTCTTTATAATAATCTCACAGGATCGAATTACGTCAGACGTGCAAGCAAGATACAAATCTGGTTAAATTAAACATTTTAATCCCGTAACGTGCGCAACGTACTTCCAAATCTCCTTACAAAAAATTATAGAATCGTAATAGTAATTTAAATTACTTAAGAAAGTGGAATACTTCTCATTAATGTTATCGCGTATTTGCTGACCTCATAAGAAACGATTAACACTTAGAATTTGAAGATACTCAATAGTCCAGCATTACTTGTGACAAACCCTAACAAAACTACTTGAGTACGTCTCCGCGACGACGATCTTATTTCAGCATTTGGAGAATTGGAGAATTAACATCGAGGAGGCTTGTTAAAAGCTTATGCGTTCTGCATCAAGATAAATTTTCTTAAAAAAAAAGATTGCCATAAGGTAGATGTTAATGGATAAAAATTTTACTTTAATTCTTTTGCGTTTCCTATTCCGTTCATCGGCATGTAACTCTTACAGTAAACTGTCCGATTTGGAACAGCAATGGGTACAGGTTCGTTTTATGACTAACTTGTAACGTACTAATTGTGAAAGGGTCAGAAAATCTTAATTAAGTAGATTGTCAACTCATCTGTTTGTCTAATTAAAGTCGGAGATGGTCGTAAGTCAAGTTGTTAGTACCCAACTTCGTCTGGCGAGTCGGTGCTTTGCGCTACTTTTCCTTGCAAGCAGAAAAACCCAAAGGAAAAAGTCTAGACCAGGCGTTAAGAATAAAACAACAAAAAATTATAACAAAATCATTACGATTTGTTCGAGACTAATACTGCACCACAGTGGATAACGAAAAAGAGAAGAAAAGAGACAAAACATTACAGCAAAGTCTAAGACTAAATATCTAGTCGTTGGTACATCCGAACACAAAATGATTTACATATAATAGCTACGCAGTTGATAACGACACATTATCATATAAATTGAATTAAAATTACAATCAGTTTTATAGCATAATTTGATATCATCAAGTATCATATAAATTGAATAAAAATGGCAATTAGTTTTAAATAAAAATTTGATAAAATTTATTGTAGATTTGGAAGTAATTAGAACACTAGCCTAGATTGAAATATGTGCGAAAAGAAAATCATTAAATGGAATGCAATCGCTAAATTGAAATTGTTTAACCGTAATCGAGCTATTACATTTTTTTTATAATAATCTCACCGGATCGAATTACGTCAGACGTGCAAGCAAGATACAAATCTGGTTAAATTAAGCATTCTAATCCCGTAACGTGCGCAACGTACTTCCAAATCTCCTTACAAAAAATTATAAAATCGTAATAGTAATTTAAATTACTTAAGAAAGTGGAATACTTCCCATTAACGTTATCGCGTATTTGCTGACCTCATAAGAAACGATTAACACTTGAAATTTGAAGATAATCAATAGTCCAGCATTATTTGTGACAAACCCCAACAAAACTACTAGAGTACGCCTCCGCGACGACGATCTTATT
The DNA here is from genome assembly GCA_035610365.1 of Aquatica leii. Classification (NCBI taxonomy): domain Eukaryota; kingdom Metazoa; phylum Arthropoda; class Insecta; order Coleoptera; family Lampyridae; genus Aquatica; species Aquatica leii. Next base: position 49,997,569 of record CM069438.1, on the reverse strand, counting down.
TCAGCATTTGGAGAATTGGAGAATAAACATCGAGGAGGTTTCTTAAAAGCTTATGTGTTCTGCATCAAGATACATTTAAAAAAAAAAAGATTGCCATAAGGTAGATGTTAATGGATAAAAATTTTACTTTATTTCTTTTGCGTTTCCTATTCCGTTCGTCGGCATGTAACTCTTACAGTAAACTGTCCGATTTGGAACAGCAATGGGTACAGATTCGTTTTATGACTAACTTGTAACGTACTAATTGTGAAAGGGTCAGAAAATCTTAATTGAGTAGATTGTCGACTCATCTGTTTGGCTAATTGTAGTCGGAGATGGTCGTAAGTCAAGTTGTTAGTACCCAACTTGGTCTGGTGAGTCGGTGCTTTGCGCTACTTTTCCTTGCAACTAGAAAAACCTTAAGGAAAAAGTCTAGACTAGGCTTTAAGAATAAAACAACAAAAAATTATAACAAAATCATTACGATTTGTTCGAGACTAATACTGCACCACAGTGGATAACGAAAAAGAGAAGAAAAGAGACAAAACATTACAGTAAAGTCTAAGACTAAATATCTAGTCGTCGGTACATCCGAACACAAAATTATTTACATATAATAGCTACGCAGTTGATGACGACACATTATCATATAAACTGAATTAAAATTACAATCAGTTTTATAGCATAATTTGATATCATCAAGTATCATATAAATACGAATTAAAATACCAATTAATTTAAAATAAAAATTTGATAAAATTTATTGTGGATTTGGAAGTAATTAGAACACTAGCCTAGATGAAATATGTGCAAAAGGAAAATTATTAAATCAAATGCAATCGCTAAATTTAAGTTGTTTAACCGTAATTGCGCTACAACATTTTCTTTATAATAATCTCACCGGATCGAATTACGTCAGACGTGCAAGCAAGATAAAAAATCTGGTTAAATTAAGCATTCTAATCCCGTAACGTGCGCAACGTACTTCCGAATCTCCTTACAAAAAATTATAGAATTGTAATAGTAATTTAAATTACTTAAGAAAGTGGAATACTTCTCATTAACGTTATCGCGTATTTGCTGACCTCATAGAAAACGATTAACACTTGAAATTCGAAGATACTCAATAGTCCAGCACTACTTGTGACAAACCCCAACAAAACTACTTGAGTACGTCTCCGCGACGACGATCTTATTTCAGCATTTGGAGAATTGGAGAATAAACGTCGAGGAGGCTTCTTAAAAGCTTATGTGTTCTGCATCAAGATAAATTTTCTTAAAAAAAAGATTTCCATAAGGTAGATGTTAATGGATAAAAATTTTACTTTAATTCTTTTGCGTTTCCTATTCCGTTTGTCGGCATGTAACTCTTACAGTAAACTGTCCGATTTGGAACAGCAATGGGTACAGATTCGTTTTATGACTAACTTGTAACGTACTAATTGTGAAAGGGTCAGAAAATCTTAATTAAGTAGATTGTCAACTCATCTGTTTGGCTAATTGTAGTCGGAGATGGTCGTAAGTCAAGTTGTTAGTACCCAACTTTGTCTGGTGAATCGGTGCTTTGCGCTACTTTTCCTTGCAAGTAGAAAAACGTTAAGGAAAAAGTCTAGACTAGGCGTTAAGAATAAAACAACAAAAAATTATAACAAAATCATTACGATTTATTCGAGACTAATACTGCACCACAGTGGATAACGAAAAAAAGAAGAAAAGAGACAAAACATTACAGCAAAGTCTAAGACTAAATATCTAGTCGTCGCTATATCCGAACACAAAATTATTTACATATAATAGCTTCGCAGTTGATGACGACACATTATCATATAAACTGAATTAAAATTACAATCAGTTTTATAGCATAATTTGATATCATCAAGTATCATATAAATTGAATTAAAAAACCAATTAGTTTAAAATAAAAATTTGATAAAATTTATTGTGGATTTGGAAGTAATTAGAACACTAGCTTAGATTGAAATATGTGCGAAAAGAAAATCATTAAATCAAATGCAACCGCTAAATTGAAATTATTTAAACGTAATCGAGCTATTACATTTTTTTTATAATAATCTCACCGGATCGAATTACGTCAGACGTGCAAGCAAGATACAAATCTGGTTAAATTAAGCATTCTAATCCCGTAACGTGCGCAACGTACTTCCAAATCTCCTTACAAAAAATTATAAAATCGTAATAGTAATTTAAATTACTTAAGAAAGTGGAATACTTCTCATTAACGTTATCGCGCATTTGCTGACCTCATAAGAAACGATTAACACTTGAAATTTGAAGATACTCAATAGTCCAGCATTACTTGTGACAAACCCCAACAAAACTACTTGAGTACAACTCCGCGACGATGATCTTATTACAGAATTTGGAGAATTGGAGAATTAATATCGAGGAGGCTTCTTAAAAGCTTATGTGTTCTGCATCAAGATAAACTTTCTTAAAAAAAAGATTGCCATAAGGTACATGTTAATGGATAAAAATTTTAATTTAATTCTTTTGCGTTTCCTATTCCGTTCGTAGGCATGTAACACTTACAGTAAACTGTCCGATTTGGAACAGCAATGGGTACAGATTCGTTTTATGACTAATTTGTAACGTACTAATTGCGAAAGAGTCAGAAAATCTTCATTAAGTAGATTGTCAACTCATCTGTTTGGTTAACTTAAGTCGGAGATGGTCGTAAGTCAAGTTGTTAGTACCCAACTTTGTCTGGCGAGTCGGTGCTTTGCGCTACTTTTCCTTGCAAGTAGAAAAACCCAAAGGAAAAAGTCTAGACCAGGCGTTAAGAATAAAACAAAAAAAAAATTATAACAAAATCATTACGATTTGTTCCAGACTAATACTGCACCACAGTGGATAACGAAAAAGAGAAGAAAAGAGACAAAACATTACAGCAAAGTCTAAGACTAAATATCTAGTCGTCGGTACATCCGAACACAAAATTATTTACATATAATAGCTACGCAGTTGATGACGACACATTATCATATAAACTGAATTAAAATTACAATCAGTTTTATAGCATAATTTGATATCATCAAGTATCATATAAATTGAATTAAAATACCAATTAGTTTAAAATAAAAATTTGATAAAATTTATTTTGGATTTGGAAGTAATTAGAACACTAGCCTAGATGAAATATGTGCAAAAAGAAAATCATTAAATCAAATACAATCGCTAAATTCAAGTTGTTTAACCGTAATCGCGCTACAACATTTTCTTTATAATAATCTCACCGGATCGAATTACGCCAGACGTGCAAGCAAGATACAAATCTGGTTAAATTAAGCATTCTAATCCCGTAACGTGCGCAACGTACTTCCGAATATCCTTACAAAAAAATTATAGAATCGTAATAGTAATTTAAATTACTTAATAAAGTGGAATACTTCTCAATAACGTTATCGCGTATTTGCTGACCTCATAGGAAACGATTAACACTTGAAATTTGAAGATACTCAATAGTCTAGTAAACCCAACAAAACTACTTGAGTACGACACCGCGACGACGATCTTATTTCAGCATTTGGAGAATTGGAGAATTAACATCGAGCAGGCTTCTTAAAAGTTAATGTGTTCTGCATCAAGATACATTTCCATAAAAAAAAGATTGCCATAAGGTACATGTTAATAGATGAAAATTTTACCCTTTATCGAGTGTTGTTTTCAACTTCCTAGCAGCACTAAATTTAACGTAAGAATGGCGTTTAAACACATTCTGCACCGCTTATGACCGAAAACCGACTAACCATTTCAATATCTACCCCCACGCGGTTACGAGTAAAAAGTTGCCTATTTGACAGTCAGAAATTCTTCTCTCGTCCTATTCTTTTTCTTTTCTCCATGTTTAGAGCGGTTAGTTGGGCGTTGGAGGGTTGGTCGCCCATTTTTTTCTTCTATAAGAGACGCACAGACATCTATTCTTATTTTGCTCCGTTTTTCTTACTTTTCATTTTTTCTTATCTTTCATATTTCACTTTTCTTTAGGTTTCTTTTGCTTATGAAATATATTAATCCATTCTTTGGCTTTTAGGTTCCATGGTGACATTTCAACACGATGAACAAGAACTAGGGATGTTCGGTTATCAAGTGAAGTTCCTTATTCTTTCTTATTACTTACTCCTTCTCTTTCTTTCTTTTAGTGTTGCTTGGGTTATGGGGATTGGACTTTATTTTCTTTGGTACACTCAGATAGTGTTTAGATTTTTAGACTTTGTTGTTGTGACCTTTGGATTACTGATTGCAGAATCTCGTACCGTCCGTAGATACTTTTTGGCACAGCTAACATAGTTCTTCTTCTTGATTATTTTGTTTCTGATTCTGCAAATCCACATTTAAATTTCGATACTTAAGTTTCATCTTTCTACATCTAAAGTTTTTTGCGCTAGGGATTATATTCAGAGTAAATTTTTGATCATCAAGGGTTGGTGTTTATTTGTTTGTTAAGGATATTGGTCCTTGGTCCAGTGTTCTCTGAGAAGGACTTTTTTCACTCTTTTACACCTCGTTGTAATGATGGAAGCAAGACAAGTAGCATACAGGCTGCATATTAATGAACACACGTCAATTACCGAAAAAAACAAACCGGGTATATACAACGTGGCGCGTGAAGAAATAATCTTAACTATGAGATCTGACTTTACAAAAAATTATCAGATCATAAAGAAATTTAAAGTGATAATACCATTTACCTGAGCGTGGTTAAAGAACTATCTGGTACACAGATGAGGCCAAAAACCGCAACGATACCGGAGACAGACTATATGGAGGCAAGCAGCATGTGAAGCAATTTTCGTTAATCTTGGGTAAATATGCGTCTGCTTTTCAAGTTCAGGTGACTGCGATTGACTGGAACATTATCGACTCGAAATCATATACAAATGGTCCAATATCGATCATATCTGACCGCCAAGCAGCACTACTGGAGCTAAGATCGCCAGTAACAAAATCCACACTAGTTATGGCATGGATAAACAGTCTGGAGATATTGGGAACTCGCCAATTAGTGCAGCTCATCTAGATACCAAAAAACCAGAATGTAAAGGGAAACCTAATGGCGCTCGTACTAGCTAAAAAGGGCACTACAGGGACATATATCGGACCTGAACCCCTTTTTGGGAATCGCTTACGAGACCGGAAACGAAACAATTTGCAGCAAACTTGCTGAAGAGCATAAAGAACTATGGAAAATCTCGTCAGGGACGAGGCACACAAAACTCTTCCTTACAGAAGAAAATCTCGTCAGGGACGAGGCACACAAAACTCTTCCTTACAGAGGGCCAACCAAACACTTAAACTCCATTATCAAGCATGAGTAGACAAAAGTTGAGGAAACTCACGGGACTAATAACAAAGCAATGTGGACTTAATAAAATGGGATTTCAAAGCAGCTCTGTATACCGCGGATGCTTGGAGAACGACGAGACTCCTCAGCATCCGCTGTGTAAATGCGAAGTATATCAAATGCAACGCACAACAATTCTCGGCAAACCAAAACTGACCGAAGATGGGTTAAAAAGGTGCCTTGGAATAAACTTCTAGACTTCATTGACGAAACAGAACTGCTGAGAGAGTAATAAATCAGAGGTGCACAAAAAAACGAAGAAGACCGGAGTGCAGCGGCGCTAGACTAACCACCTCTTGATTAAAACAAATCCGTTTTAAAAACCGTGATAAACACTTCTACTAACACAAAAAAAGAATAACCTTCGTATTTACGTTCGTTTTAATTTGGCGTTTGCATTTGTCATTTATTTAGTTCTTTTAAGAAATTTGCTAGTTGACTAACGTATTTTAAATCAACTTTGCCATTTTAAATAATTTTTGTTTTCAAGTAATTTATTATTTTACGTCGTATTTTGGAAGTTTACTGACGTATTTCCAATTATCGATATCTTAAACTAAAAATACGTTTGACTTTTAAGTTTTTTAGAAAATATAAATTGTATTAGGACATTTATTTTTGTCAGCTGCCAAATGAACAGTTTTGGTTTATTATTTTTTTTTATTAGTTTAAAAGTGTTAATAGGGTAATAATTAATTAATTATTTTCATTGAATTTACTTTATTGCCTGGGACCATTTTGGTACTTAATTCTTTTGTACGTGTATTTGATTGCGCCATGCTTTTTAGTTCTATCCTGGCTTGACTTATTGTTTTTTTTTTAAATTTATGTTGTTAATTGATGAAACCGAATGTATGAATGTGACTGAGAAGAATATGTTTCAAGTAAATCCAGTCAATTACTATCGCATTGTGTTATGTGCCGTTAAGTCTTTGGATTCACAATTCAATCTTCACTATCCAGGTACATTTTTGTTTTTTGTACCTAGCAGAAAGAACCCTCCGGTTCCATTACCGTCAACAATTTTACATAAAATTTGAAAAAATAGAAGGGTTCTATTGGAATCAAGAAAATTGAAGTTACTTTCTAGAATAATTAATCAATTTACGTTTTTATAAAAAAACTTTTGTATAATAAAAAATGAAAATTTGTATTCAATCTAAAAATTAATTTATCTTTTTTAATATTTGTTTTAAGTCATTTCAAACTTTGACAACTTTCAAACTAAAATTAATTATTAAAGTACGCAAAAGCGTTACTAAAAATGTAGTAAATCACCTAAAATAATTTTATCTATAGCTGCTTTAATTGATATTTTTATTAATGTGTATGTGCAGAAGTTTGCAAAATAATTTAAAAATTGCATATAATTCGGCCGACTATAAAAACTCGATTTGTAGAGTAAAATCACAATGAAAACGCTCGTTTCAAGTTTAGATAAACATCCTCAAAACGCTTTTCAGTTACAGCGTCTCTAAAATGTTAGTAAATCAGTGTACTCGGCTATAGATCACCTAATATTAAAATATTTCTAAGACTACAAAATTTTAAAGTTAATTTATAGACGCCCCAAAAGTGTGCTTTAATTTTCTACTTAATAATAACTTGCGGCAACGACCCCCATAATTTGTACAGTATTGGACATATGAACCGCAACACTACCTGTGTTATATAAAATTTTATTGTATTTTGAAATCCGATTATCTTTTGTTTATTGTTTTCTTAAAACGTTTTTACATGTCTTATTTACGGCTTATTGGCTACAAAATTGCATTTTAAAAATATATTTTAGTGTTGTTTATACTTGGGAACAGTCAAGATCGCAAAGTTATGGCAAATTATAAGTTATTAACAAATCAAGAAAAAGCTGTTATAATAGCATTAAATAAAGAAAACTTTTCTGTACGGGCAATTAGTCGTCGAATTAAGTGTAGCCCTTTAACAGTGAGTCGGTTTTTAAAAAAATATGCAGAAACCGGTAAGATGGAAAATAAAACACGTGGTGGGCCAAAGAAAAAGAGTACAGCTAGGGATGATCGAATATTATAAGTCGTAAATAAAGAAAGTAAAAGCTCGTAAGAAAACAATAAGCAGAAAATAATCCGGTTTCAAAATACATTAGAATTTTATGTAACACGTGCAGTGTTGCGCTTCATATGTCCAATACTGTATATACAATTCTTGAGCCACCGTAATAATTTATATAAAATTGTTAATCAATAATTAGTTCTTTTTCATTGTGTCGGAAGAAGATTTACGTCGCAATCACGTTTGAAAAATAAGAAAAATAAAATCGTACACCAGGTGGCGCTGCTAGTAACGTTATGATATGTCGGCCGCTAGAGGTTATAAGGGATCTGATAAATGTGCTCCCGGGTCTTCATACAGGATTAAATAAATGTGTATTTCAGTCTGCCGCTGAGGTATTTTTTTTGCGCAATTTGTTATATAAAAAAACGAATTAACTTACATTTTACATCCAAATGAAAACGTAGCGGTGGAGATTCTCCAGCTTGGTTTCTGGCATGACACGTATATAACCCGGCGTGTTGTCTTACGACAGGACTAAATTGTAACAATTCTTGAAAGCTGGCAGCTACGCTTTGTCCTTCTCTTCTCCACGTCACCGAGGCTCTTGGATTTGAATTTACCATGCATCGTACAGCTACTGAATCTTTCAATTCCTCAACGTCGGTCGTTGGAATTCCAACTAGACGTGTTTCGGGTACATCTGAAAATCAATCTTTAATAAGTCAAACTGTAAACGTCTTGGTTGTGTTTTAGAATTTAACAGTAAAGTTTACAGGTTTGTTGCAAAAGTATCTGGCGATGCGATCATAATACGGTAGTTGTGTCGGGAAAGTTTGTACTCGAATGCTCTTTTTGGTTATGATATTTACAACTTATCGTACAATATGGGTAATTTGCTTCTTATTTACGTATGGAAGCACTTTATGTGCTGCAATTTTGTTCACATATTAAATTGTTAGAGCTATCTTGTAAAGAAGAAGATTTCTGTATTAAACTTAAATGCTTTCAATTATTATTTTATTATTACGTATAAAGTGAAGTTCTTTCACAAAAATAAAATTAAAAGTTTTAACATTGACTAGAAATTTTTCCTAAAAGAGTACTCGTGTTTGTTCTTATTTTGATAGATTGTAATAAAGTTTTATCTATTTTTCTACAACATTTAATACCTTTTTTAGAGCATTAAGTTTTTTGTTATGTTTTTTAAATGTAAAAAAAATATTTCAAAGATGCAGGCGACGAGCTCAGTCTAATTCGGCGAGAGGGTCGTATGTCTCGGTGTGGTTATTATGCAGTAATTTAAAAAGGCGCTAAAACGAGTAAATATCATTAAATACAGATCTCGTTTAACTCTGCTGATCAGTAAAAGAAACAATTTGCAAAACAAGTTTTAACCAGAATATATTTATTTTCAACAAGAGAATAAGAGTTTAAAACAAGTAGGAAGAGGTAGAACACTGATAATTAAATAACAATTAGAGATTTGTCGACAAATATAATAGTTTATAATAGTAATGCAGAGCCCTTTAATTAGGCAACACTCCGTACAACTAATTGTGTTCGGTACTAACATGGATTACATATAATTGATTCTAATATGATAACACAATTTAAATAGTACTATATCAACTACTTTGTTTAACAAATTAATAAACGAAAATATTATAATAAATCGCAAAAAAATTCGGAGTACAAAAACTTACCCCAACCGATAGTTCCCTATCACAAATAGCAATGTAGTGAAGTAGAACAATGAAAATTAAATAATGATTCGAGATTCGTCGACATCACAGTTTATAATACTTATGCAAGCTCCTTTGATTAGGCAACACTCCGTACAACGAACTGTGTGGTTGGACAGTTTTTTATCTTGCTATTGTCATTCCTCGGGATATCATATTCGCCAGGTTTTCTTTTGACGGTACGTGTTGCCAACATTGAGAGGGTAATAGATTGTTTATTTCTGCGACTCGATTGGCTACAAATGTTTTCCATCTGGATGCTTCTCCTTTGATCCAAGCTAAGGTTATCATTGAGTCGGTCCATGCATAGACTGATGTTTTCTGAATATCTAAGGCACTGGTGGTCCTCTTCATTAATTTGGCAAGTAAGACAGCGGCACACAACTCTAGTCTTGGAATTGTTGTTTTTGATTTAGCTGGGGCAACCTTAGATTTTGCTGTTAGGAGTGTGGTGGTAACTTCTCCTGTTTCGTTGATGGTTCTAACATATATTACTGCGCCATATGCCCTTTCTGAGGCATCACAGAAACCATGTAATGGTATATCCATGCCATTGATGTACTTTATCCATCGTGGTACCCTAATGTCTTCTATACATTGGAGTTGGTCGTTGAAGTTGATTCACTTCGCTTTAATATCGTCAGGAACAGGTTGGTCCCAATCTAGATCTGCTAGCCAGAGTTCTTGGATTAATAATTTGGCCTTTATTATTACCGGAGCCATACATCCCAATGGGTCGAATAATTTAGCGATTTGTGATAGTATGATTCGTTTTGTAACACTCTGATGATGAGTTGTGCTTATTTTGAAACAAAAATTGTCTTCAATCGGTGCCCAATGGATTCCTAAGGATTTCCGCGTTTTGTCTTCGTTTATTTCCAATGAGGCTTGATCCTTCATTTCTTCAGTTAATGCTTCTAGTAATTGAGGCTTATTACTGGACCATTTGCGTAATGTGAATCCTCCTGATTTTAGCAATTTAGTAATTTGAGATTGCAGCTGAATGGCCTCTTCAATGTTATCCGCTTCAGACAAAACGTCGTCGACATAAAAGTATTTCATGATGACTGTTACGGTCGAAATTTTCATTATGTACGCCTATGTGTTTTCGACGTGAAATTAGATTCGGGTTTTGACGCCCTCTAACGATCCTTTTCTCATTAGATGTCATTTGACGGAAAATCGTCACACGTAAATGATATATAAAATGGTCTGTAACTATTGAATATTGATATAAATCCGTTACCATCTGGAAAAGAATGGAAAACCAATTATAATTAGTTAATCATCGAATTTGTTCGAAGGGTTACAGGGTAAGCTACTGTCGTCTTTTAGTAAAAATCCGTTCGTAATTCGTTCTTCCTTTCAACAGCCATTTTGCGTTCCTTCATTTCGCACCTGTTACATTCTCGATAAATGAATATCGTAAACTAATACTAAATAAGGCATCACGTTGCCGTACTCGAGCGCTGACGGAAGGCGATTTTCAAGCCACGCAGTTGGGGTCTTGTGGAGCCGTCCAGGGCAAAATTATACTACACGTGGATGACACGACGTTAATCATATTAATAATCACCTATTTTAGATCTCACTACATACAGTAGTCGATGCACGTTTTGTTTACTTTTGAGATAGATTTCATGAATTATTTAATACAAAATTGTTTTAGCTGAACTATCACTTGTGAGTTGAGGTTGTGACACGATTCGTGTTAATATTTTATTGCAGGCCACTGAAGAAGAAAAACGTTTTTCTTCGGGCTAGTGGATACTGGAGGTCGGGTGAGGGTGAGGGTATTTAAAATCAGTGAAATCAATGTCTCGCATATTGTATGTAGTTGAAAGACATGTACTTCGGTTCTTTATAATTGTGTGTGGTGGGTTGTCGATGTTGTAGGCATCGAGATCTTAACTTTTCTTATTTCTATAATTCTCTAAATTGACTATTCCGAACTCAAACGTTAATACCGTTGTAAATATTTAATGTAAATTTTTCTAGACTTTAGTAACTCCAATTGTGAGGTGTAATGACTGTTACTTAGTACAACTACAACTGTGATAACTGTTAATGATAGACTGAGGGCGATTAAAGGTGTTAATTATTTTTCTTGTGTGCTTATTATTCCCTACGAACCAGTTTGGGCTACTCGAACAGCTGAGTAGAGGGATTACGAATCTTCGAATTGTTACAAGTTCTACACCATTCTGTTGTGAGCGGACAGAAGTATTACTTTGGGATAAGCTCTGGCGCCCCGAAACATCTTTTATATATTTTTTTGTGAACCTACCCTCTCACCGACTATTGTGAGTTTGGCCGTGCAAGGTTCGTAAAACCAGAAAGCTTGTAACATGACTTTAAATGCTTTTGGGTATAATACTTTTTCGTCTTCAGCCAATTGCTGAAGAGTTCTTATTGCAAGAAATGGTGCAGAAGTTGTCCCATACGTGACAGTCGTGAGGCAAAATTCTTGTATTGGTGTGAATTGGTCAAACCTCCATAGGATCCGGTGGAATCTTTGGTCTTCTTCAGATATCTTAATTTGACGCTACATTTTCTCAATATCGGCGCTGAATGCAATTTGATGTTTTCTCCACCGTAGTAGTATGTCGGAGAGTTCTTGTTGCAATCTTGGTCCGGTGTACATTAGTTCGTTGAGACTCACTCCATTGGATGCTTTGGATGATGCGTCAAATAATACTCTTAGTTTTGTAGTGGTACTTGACTATTTTAAAATTGGTTGATGTGGAATGTAGTATTTTCCTTCGTCTAGTAGATGGCGTGGAACTTCTTTCATGTGGCCGAGGTTTAAATATTCTTGCATAAACTTGTGGTATTGGTCTGCCAAGTGGTTATCCTTTTGTAACCTTTTCTCGAGTTGTAGTAATCTTGCAATGGCTTTAGTTTTGGAACATCCTAATTCAGGTGCGAATTCTTTTTTGAAAGGTATTTGGACTGTGTAACTTCCATCGTAGTTTCTTTTAGTCGTCTCTGTGTAATGTTTTTCACATGCTGCGTCGTCTGGAGAAATGACTTCTTCGAGATTCCAAAACTTTGTTAACTGTTGGTCTTCTTGGGTGCGGCTAATCATGCTGATAATTTTTATATCATCGTGTTGATATTCTTTTGCAATTCCTGATAATATCCAACTTAATTCCGTCTTTTGACCCAGTAACTCATCTTTTGTTTTCTCAATGCCATGCTGAATTATTTTTCCAAATTCTTCGGCCCCCAGGATGGCATCAATTGGGTCGGGTTTGTTGTACGTGGGGTCTGCAAGAACGTAGTTTTGTAGTTGGTTCAGAGCTTGGTAACGCTTGTGTTAATTTTGACATCACCAGAAACTTGACAGGTAGTATAAAGTAAAGCTTGAATTTTTGTGGTTGCTATTTTTGGATCTCCTGCTCCCAGACCTGTTATTTCGGCTCTTATTTTCTCTCTTGGTAGCCCCAAGGATTGCGCTGCTCTTTCTGTCATGAATGTTGATTGCGATCCGGGATCAATCAGTACTCGTAAATATTCCATGGTTCCTGTTGCTGATTTAATAAGTACAAGGGCCGTGGCCAAAATTGTAGTTTGGTCTTGTCTTCCAAGATGACTGGTAATAGGATTCGCTTTTTCTTGTAAATTTTGGCTTGATATCTTGTTTGAATTTTTGGAGGTTGTGTTTCCATTATATGGTTTTGAATTGGCCTGTCTTTCTTTGTGCAACATTGTTTGATGCTGTTGACCGCACTGGAGGCACCGCAATTGACTTCGGCATCTCTTCGTGATGTCGTGGTTCAAGCAGTTGAAGCAGAGTCGTCGTTCTTTTATGAATTGAATCCTGCCAATAATGGATAACGCTTTAAACTTTTGGCAGGTGTATATTAGATGTTGCTGCTTACAGTATCCGCAGCAGTTGGAATGGTGGATTGTAACATGTGGATTCAAATTGTAGTTGTTAAATTTAGACGTTTGTTGCATTTCGTTATAACATGTCTTCTTCGCCGCCGTGACTGATTCTAATGACTGGAATCTTCGGTTCAGAAAGTCCATTAACTCTTGTAAGTCTTGGATTTCGTGTGGTGCCTTCAGAGATTGTTCGTACAGACGATTGGTTTCTTGATCCCACTTTCGAGTTATGATACGTGCAACTATCGGCCCCCAGGAGGTAGTACTAACGCCTAAGTTGTCAATTGCTTTTAAACATTCGGTGATAACATCATGCAGTTGTCGTAGTTTATTCGTAGATTCATTCTGGATTGGCGGTATGTCTATGATTTTGTCAATTAATTTGGAAATGATTAATCTTTGATTTTGGTACCGCTTCTGCAGTAGTTCCCAAGCCACTTCATAGTTGATGTCAGTAATTTGTAAATGCTGCACCATTCTGCTTAGTTGTCCTCCGATGTGGATTTTAAGGTATTGCATTTTTTCAATTTTGGTTAAGGATGGATTTTCATGAATAACTTTAAGGAAAATGTCATTAAAGGTTGGCCAGTTTTCATAGCTTCCGTCAAAAAAAGGAATTTCTATTTTAGGAAGTTTTAGGTTTGGTTTAGATACTTCTTGGAACTTTTGAGTTGTAACAATCTTTTGTTCTAAACCTTCAACTGCTTCTTCGTAGGACCGCTCGGCTAACAAATATTCATCATTTTTGAAGTAGTCGTCTTGGAAATTAATTTCGTACACCATTATTTCTTCATGTAGTACTTGGATAGTTTCCCACTGCTTGTTAATTTTCTGGAGCAACAGTTCATATCGTAATTTTGATTTGTTTTCTTGTACTTCTTCGTTGATTAATTGGATAGTTTGGTCCAGGTGTTGAATTTGAATGGATTGTTTCTTTCGGCGTAGTGATTGCTCAGCGTCGTTTTTGTCCATGTTAGTGGTCATCTCGGTGGCTTACTTGGTTTGATAGGCTTGTCTTTTCTTGACTGGAAGGTCCTTGGATGGACCGGAAATGGAACTTAATTCCTGGTCCACCAATCTCGAGTAGACCAAGAAAGTTGGCTCCCGATAAATATTCGACAACCTAGTAAAAACAGGAATAGCACGCCTATCTTTGAGCGAGTAGAGTTCAACGTTACATCTAGTGCCCAAAAAGGATACTTAAACCCCGTGGTGATTCTAGAACTTTTAATGTTCGAACTAATCCAGATAAATATCTAGTCCGACACATCGAGAATTTCTCTCATCTCTTATATGAAAAGTTAGAAAAGGCTTATCGCAAAATACCAGTGGTCAAAGAAGATATAAAGAAAACAGCTTTAACCGCACCTTTCGGTTTGTAAGAGTACCTGTATATGTACAAATATAGAATCATCCTAATGTCACTTTGGTAAAAGCTCAGGCAAGTTCCTTGGATAACATTAACTCAGAAGGAATACGTCTACCAGAAGACAGAATTGAAGTGATCGTTCTAAATCAAAAACTGCCAAGAGCTTACATGGATTCTTGGGAATGTTAAACTTTTACATACGTTCCATCCCAAAAACTGTTCCGTTAACTTCTTTATTAAGATGATATACAGTAAAACGAAACATCTGAAAATATTTTTCAAACAGTTAAAAAAATATTATCACAAGCTACGTTACTAGTAGTTCCCAAATATGATGCTCCAATAGCGGTCAATGCCTCCAGTCAAGTCGTTAGCGCAGTTCTCCAGCAATTTGAAAAGCATATGTGCAAACCATTATCTTTTTATTCTCGAAAGCTGAACTCAGTCCAAACAAAATAAATACGTATGACAAGGAATTATTAGATGCATACTTAGCTGTTATACGTTTTAGGCATAGCATAGAAGGCCGACATTTCATTGTGTGGTGAACACAATGTGATCGGTGAGATCACAAGCCATTAGTATATGCTTTTTATCAAAAACCAGAAAAGGCTTCACCACGACAACATTGTCATCTAGACTTTATATCGCAGTTCACAATAAACTTGTAGCATATTACTGGATTAGATAACGTCGTGGCTGATAACTTATCACTCATGCCATCTATGAAAACTCCATCTAGATTACAAGAAATCAGCAGAAACACAAAAATAAAATACTGAGCTACAAAATCTACTTTCTAACGGTACAGACATGGACTTAAATACCATTATAATTAGTGCAGACAATGTGCAACTGTATTGTGAATTTTCCACACCTATCTAACACTTCCTTTTCGGAAGCAATATTTCGATAAATTGCACAATTTTGCTCATCCAAAGACAAAAGCTAGCACAACACTTGTAGTGCAACACTTTGCATTGCCTAAAATGAATTTAGACATCAAAAATTGAGAAGATTTATGTAGTCGCTTATTACTTATATTAAGCCTTCAGGTACTTTCATTGTATCTAAGATCACTATTTAATATTTTATTTTTAATCAAATATAGTATACAGCCTTCAGCTCTTTTCGCTAATAAATATTAGGTTTACGTTGACTTGATCCGATCGAGTATCTTTAAATATTTAATCGTATTTAAGACCAGTTTGGCAATTTTTAGTAGACAAAGTAGCTATTAATACTACGTTGAAAAACTCCAGGTTTAAGGTTAAGTGCTACGTAATTGTTCTAATTTTAAACGATTATGTCTTGGTAGTCTGGAACTAAATTTTTGCAATTGCATGTACTTGTTAATCATTGATCAATTTTGTTTTATATTTATTATTTTGTTATTGGTTTCTGGTGATTGAAGTTTACATTTTTTTATCTCTTTGGAAAAACAGAAAAATTAAATAATGTGAGCTTGTCCTTGATAAATTGTGCCTACTATTTACTAAATTTCTTTGTTATTTACGAAATTTTCATTACGGATGACCCTGTATATTGAATCGAAATTAGATTCCGGTTTTGACGCCCTTTACCGATCTTTTCTCGTGGCTGTCATTTTGCGACAAAAATCGTGAAGCTGTCAATTGCTTAAAATGGTCTGGACGTCTTAAGTAATTTTTCAAGTGACATCCGTAATAATGGGGATCAAATTGTAATTACATTACGTTCATGTAATATTTGAGTCGTCACAGGGTAAGATAATTGCTGTCGTTTTATTAAAATTTGTTTGCAATTCCTCCTTAATTTAATAGCCATTTTCTACCCGCTTCGAGCAGATGTACTTTTCAATAGAGAAATGGTGAATAGTAATTATCATTAAGAAACACCGTTACCGAACACGTACGCTTTTGGAAGGCGTTTTCTCCGCCACGAAAACGGGGTCTCGACAAGCCTTACCGTGGGAGATGTTACTGCATGTATACTAGTCGATTGTGTTATCAGCCACCTGTGCTAAATTGTTACCTGCAATACACGATACAACGGGTTTTTATGTAACATTTAATGATTTATTAATACTATTTTTTAAGCTTCTTGTTCTGTGTGAGTTAGTGTGTGATCCGATTTGCTTTTCACTATTCATTACAGGCCGCTGGCGGAAAAACGTTTTCTCCGCGAAAGTGGAAACTGGATGTTGGGGTGAGTTATTTGTTTAACTTTTATATCGTGATCACGAAGGTTACTCACAGAATTGTAATTAATGTTAACAACCGTAAGTACGTTATCGCTTATATACCAATAAGGTAATCTTAATCATTTACGTAACTGTATCGCATGCTGTGAGGGAAAAACATATTTATTCTACGATTTTCGATGCTGTTCGTTTCGACATGATTTCAATGTGTAGTGTGTTGCCGATACTGCGGGCATTCGTGTATGAGAACTTCGATATCTAGTAAATCTTATGTATTACAAAATCAAAGTTTTCTCTGCTTGTTAATGAGAATTCATTCTAGTATTTAAGGATTGCGCATTTAGCGTATAGTTGTCAATTTATTGCGCTACTAAAGTAAAACTGTGATATATTTGTTAATTCTACATGGAAACCATTCGAGCATCGATACGTAAAGAAATTTTATATATTCTTATTAGTATCCAACGTTAATACATTAAAGTGATTATAATTGTTAATCTCTCTTGTTATTTTTCTTTCTCCTGTGATTATCTGGCGCCCTTAAGCATACTTCCTGTGAACCTCCCCTACCTCCGACTGTGTGAGTTGGCCGTGCAAGGTTCGTAAGACATAAAGCTTCTAACATCTTCTGTTGACGATTGTAATATATATATACAACCAATTTGTTACGTTCTCTTGTTGATAGTTGTTTGCTGTTCCTTTAATTTCTTCGACAGTACTCTTGGTATCTTCGAACTGATCATTCTACATGTACGCACAGAGTGGCGCCCACTTTTTCCTTTATGATTATAAGCGACTTTCGGCTTAGACCGAGTCGTAATTAAACACTAAAACTATTTTAACTTGGTCCTACTCTCTCCCTGAGAAACCAAAACAAGAATTAGAACTTTGTGCCTTTGTCGTATTGTCGTTCGTGAACCCAAACAAACTGACATTTTGCCAGACATTGCAGGTTGCATCTTCAAAGTGGTAAATGTCACCATGACAAAAGAAATTGAAACAGATCCAGCCAGTAATGTCAAAAGTAAGTACTTATTTCTACTTTTTTGCAGCATATAATACTCGCCCTGGTAAACAGATCTGGGTCAACTCCATAGATGGACAAAGTGTACAACATCCATTCACCTCTACAAATGTTAAAAAAACCCTTAAAAAAATTCATCAAATACTTCTGAGAGTGAAGATAATGTACTTCCAACAATCGATAAAAATAAACATGTTATTGCACATGAAACCACGTGGGAAATTGAGAAAGTAAAAATCGATGAGTATAAAGATGTAAAGTTCAAGCCAAAATGAAATGTGGTTGATTTTACTGCAACAAATGAGTTAGATTTTTTGGTGACACTGTTCTCAGTGTAATAGAGAGAGAATACAAAACTGTGTCCAAAAGCTGAATTGTTGAAGTAATAGGAATTATACATGATATGAGCACGTTTTTATTACCAAATAGGCGTAACTACTAGTTCACCAAAACAAAGAACAGTTTATTCCTTCGACCAGCTTTTGGAGTCCGATTCGGATTGAGTTACTGTAGATTTAAGCGTATAGCGCATGCTTTTTCTTTCGTCGCTGAAGATCCTAGGGTTCTGATAAATAGAAAAGCATAAGACCTTTTGCCGATATGTTACAAGTCAAATGGAATGACGTTTTTCTTTTGTTTATAAAAACTGTGTTGATGTATATGTATTATTGAATATTTTAAATCCTCCAGCTTGATTTAGAATATTGAATGATGGTTTATATATATAAGTTTAACTTTATTCATTGCCATTTGGCTTACAAATTTTGGTCGTGTTATTACATTACATATATATTACATTTTCTTATCCCTTCTCCCCCCTTAACTTTTTCCTCCTGATCCATACTTCCTCCATCCATTCCGCTCCTTTTCCGTTTTCATCTAAGATATCCACTATGTTCATACCCTCTTCTCTTAATTCCCTGCATCTCTTTTCATGTGGTTAATGTCTTCCCTTTCTTCTCCACATAGCCTGCACAACTTTTCTGGTTCTTCTCTCCAATATTTGTTCCCTAGCTCCTCGTTGCCACATCTGAACCTTGCCACCATTTTTTTCCTTTTGTTGCTTTTTGTCTCACTGTCTTTTAAATATTCCGGCATCCCTTCACCCTTGATATCTTTATAATTCCTATTATATCTGCTCTCTTTTATCTTTGTTCATCTTTCTTGTTTTTCGATGTCTCTATCTCTCCTTATTATTTCTTCTCTTGTCCCTACCCCTCTTCTCTTAATCTCTCCACTTCTTCACTCTTGTACCCGTTTCTTTTGTAATACTCTTCTCTGCCCTCCTGCCCGTACTTCACTTTCCCTCCCTTTATCTCTTTCCAACATTCTTGCAGAATTTTGCAATTTGTTCTCTCCCTCATTTCTTCCTCGTATTTTATTGCTCTTTTTCCTGTCTCAATCCTTATTTTTTCTATCTGAACCTCCTCTCTCACAATATACCCCAGTGTATCCCTGTCCAATCCTAACACCCATCTCCAGTATTTTTCCTGTAGCCCCTCTACCTCCCTCCACTCCTTCCAGCCCCATATTTCCACTCCATACATTACCACCCCTTTATTAATTTTTGAACAGCAATTTTCTTTTTATATCCATCTTGAATACTCTTTCCCCCACACCCCAGACTTGTGTTATTAGCCTGTTTCCTTTCTTCACCCTTTCCTTTATGTGTTCTCCCTCTTTATTATCCTGTTTCATCCTGTAGCCCAGGTATGTAAATTCCTTCACTTGTTGCACTTTCTCATCACTCCATCTCCACTCCTCTCTTTTTCTTTTCCCCCTCCTTTTCTAAATATCATTATCTTTGTTTTCTCCGTGTTTACTTCCATTTCTTTTTTTTCATATATTTCTCTAGCGTCTTCATCATCTCTTTCATTTCCTTTTCCTCCTTAGCCACCAGCACTATGTCATCCGCATACGCCAACGACCATACCTTAGCTTTCCCTACCACTATCCCTCCTGTCTGTTGTCCTCTCATTGTCTCTTCCAGATCCCCCGTATATAACGAGAACAGGCTTGGGCTCAGTAGACATCCATGCCTCAACCCTCTCTTTGTTATGAATTTCTCACTCTCTTCCTCATTCACTTTAACCCTGCTTCTCATTTCTTCGTATATTTCCTCTATTCTTTGTATTAATCTGTCATTGATTTTTTTTCTTTTCATATATTCCCACAGCTTTTCTCTATTCACTTTGTCAAAAGCAGCTTTTAGGTCTACGAATAGTGCTACCATTTTCCCTCTTTTTTTTCTAGTTCTTTATTTGCTAAGTGTTTCATTATATATATGTTGTCTATCGCCCTTCTTCCTTTTCTGAATCCCGCTTGTCCGTCTGGTACCAAACTTTTTTCCTCTATTTCCTTCTGTAATCTTTCTTGCAGTATTGTCGCGTAAAATTTGTATGCCGAGCTCAATAATGTTACCCCTCTATAATTCTCGACTTTAATTTTTTCGCCTTTTTTATGTATTGGGCATATTATCCCCTCTCTCCATCTCTCTGGGAATCCTTCCCCTTTCCATATTTTATTTATTATTTCCGTCATCCTTTTTGCTACATTTTCTCCCCCGTATATCCACTCTTCTCCTTGTGTCCCGTCTTCTCCTGTCGCCTTTCCTTTTTTTATATTCTTTATCGCCTCTATTACTTCTTCCTCCCTTATTCTATCCCTATCTCCTTCTTCTTGACTTACTACCGCGTCTTTCATTTTTTCTTTTTCCTGCTTTTGTTCTTCCCCTCCCATCAGGTTCCGAAAATATGTCTCCCATTCTTTCATTTTTATTTCCTTTGTCGTCTTGTTTTTTTTCCTCTGCTTCTTTAGGTACTTCTATACATCTTCTTCCGTTTTTATTCCTTTAATCTGCTCCTCTTGTTTCTTTTTGTTTTCCTTCTTCTTTCTGTCGCATGTTTTTTTGTATATTTTTACTGCTTCTTTGTATTCTTTTTTTCTTTCTTCCCTTTTTTTCCACTGTCTTAATGCTCTTCTTGCATTTTTCTTTGCTTCGTTGCATTCCTTATCCCACCATTTCTTCCATCCAGTTTTCTCCCCCTTCTATCTTCTAAATCTGACTCTCTCTGTTGCTTTCTCCATCATCTCTCTCATTTCCTCTACACTTTCTTGTAATTCCTTCCCTATCCATACCGTTTTCCCCATTCTCTCTTTATATCTTTTTATACTCTCTTCTGTCCACTTTGTTTTAGTTATGTACTTCTCCTCTTCCTCTCTCTCTTCTCTTTCCCTTCCTGCCATTGTCAATTCCAGTGGTTGATGGTCTGACTCTACCCTTTCTCCCACCTTAAATGTCTTTACCTTTTCTGCGGCCTCTTCAGTTGTCATTACAAAATCTATTATTGATTTTCCCCTTCCTCCTATGTACGTAAATTCCCCCTTTCCATCTTCTTCTCTGGTCCCGTTCATTATTTCCCACCCTTTTTCGTTGCACAATTCCAGCAGTTCCTCTCCCTCTTTATTTATCACCTTGTCCTTTGTTTGTCTCTTTCCCGTCCCTTTTCTTTCTTGTATTCCCCCCTCTTCCCCTATTCTTGCGTTGAAGTCCCCTCCTACTATTATCATTCCCTCTTCCCTCTCTTCTATCATCTCTTCTATGTTTTTCCTTGCCTCTTTCATTCTACTGCTATAAACCGTCACTACTTTTATTTTTGTTTTTCCCCAATGCATGTTCCTTTCTACAACTCCCCTTCTCTGTTGCACTTTCTCTTTCTTTTCCTTGTTCAACCATTTTTTTCTTATTCCCGTTATTATACCCCCCTTTGCTCTCCCTTTTTTCTTTTCTCTTTCTGCATGTTGCACCACCCACTCAAATTCCTCCGGCAACTCTTTTTCCCACCACTCCCATTCTTTTTCTTCCATCCATGTTTCCTGTAATCCCACTACATCCTGTTCCTTGATGTTCTTCCAGAAATCATGTTCCTTGTTTTATATTCCTGCTACGTTCCAAAACAATACTCTCAGCTCACTCACCTCCCCCCGTGCTTCTTCCTTACTTTCTTTTTTTCTCCCTTCTTTTTCTTTTCCATTTCCATCTTTCATTATTCCTTTTCTTTGCCGTTTCGTCAACTTTCCCTCCTTTACCACCCCCTTTGCCCTTTAGTTTTTGCCTTTTGGT
The DNA here is from genome assembly GCA_035610365.1 of Aquatica leii. Classification (NCBI taxonomy): domain Eukaryota; kingdom Metazoa; phylum Arthropoda; class Insecta; order Coleoptera; family Lampyridae; genus Aquatica; species Aquatica leii. The sequence continues at coordinate 49,975,866 of CM069438.1, read as the reverse complement.
TCCCCACTTTCTCTTCTCTTTCTCTGCACAGTCCCCTATCCTTGTCGTTCCATATGTATCTGTCTCCGTCTATCTCCATCTTTCTGTACCCTACCCATACTCTTTTTCCTTCCGCTCTTCTTTCCATCGCTATGTTCATTATTTCTCTTTGCATTCTTCTTTCCTCCCATGTTAAATCGTGACTTATATATATTCTTGTATTCTTTAATTTCTTCTTCTCCTCCATTACCTTCTGTTTTTCCTCCCATCCTCCGATTTCCGCCACCACCATCTCATTTTTCTTCTCTTTGTTTATTACTGTCACTTTTTTCACCTCTACTTTTACATTTAATTTTTCTTCCAGCATCACTGCTAAATGATGGTTTATAATGCGTTTGTTTTGAAAAATTCATCAGGGTAAGAATGCATTGTCATTTTGCGACGCAATTTAATTTTTATATTTTATCATTACCAACTATTAATTGATAGCATCTATGTATGTAATTCTACATCGCTTTTTTGTACTTCTCTTTTTTCGTTAAAATAAATATTTGATGTGTTGTGTTTTGTCATTTGTTCTCCTTTAGTGTTGGATAGAGTATCTGTCATTAATAATTTCCAATTGTTTTAACGTCTTTTAAAATTACTTTATAATTAGCACACCGAAACCTGCGATCCTCTCGCCAAGTTGTATTGAGATAGCCGCCATTCAAGTTACGTATAAATTCTCGTAACAGTTTGCCAGCTGTTCGTAAGCCCGAAAGTGTTAAATGCGATTGCATAGCGTAATGTTAAATTACACATTTCTTAGATGGTGCACCATCTATAAAACGTAGACAAAAACAGTAGAAAAGACACATTTGAGAAGTGAAGGAATATTACAAAGGAATATTACAAATGCTTGTCAACCACATTGTACAAGTAGACGCCAGGAAAATATTCCTCGTGTCTATTGAAGATGTCATTGTGCTGCTGACAGCGTCCGGCTAGAAGGACCAATTATTATCCTTCCAGAAAGAGTTTTTTAAAGTACCCAGCAATACCAATTCAAAAAAAAAACTTAAACGACATTTAAGCTGAGTACAAAAAATCAAGCGACTACTGTAAAAGTGTTAAAGAACACAAAGTTAAATAAAACACAAGGATTTATAATTTAGACACAAATACTTTAACCACAGTAATAAACCTGTAGTAATAAAAATAAATATTATTTTTCACACGTTTTTCTTAATACCATAAAAACGTAATTACAAAAGTGAAATTTCACCGGCCACGCCGCGTTTTTAAAACTCAATTATTGACATCGCGCTATTGCAATAGGTTAAAAGTAAGTGGTACTTTACTACATTATTTTAAGAATTTATAATGCATTCACGATAGAAGTATTACTCAAACTAGGACGGTGATTGTAAATCAATTTTAAAAAATGTTTACTTCTTTTTGTAAAATACTGCAACTTTAATTATGCAAATTTCTGGCGTTACCTAATCTTTGCAATAAAATTGTAAAGTTTACGTATACGATACAATATGGTTACGTTGGCTTATTTTTCTACCCAAGGCGTGGAAACTTATCCTTTCGCCCTGTTTTCTCTCCACTTTTTCATCTCCGTTGCATATTTTTCGTGTGTTGTGATATTGTATTTTGAAAATGTTATAATCTCTCATTAATGTTGTTGTTTTTGTATAAAATGTGTTTGTGGTTTTAGTCGTAATATTATATGTTTGCATTTATAAACGTATTTTGTTGTAATAAACATTTATTTATTTAGTTTAAATAAAATGATAAATATTAATTTAAATTATTTTAAGATAAATGCTAATTTAAAAATTAAAATTTAACCATTTTTGATTTGCGTTTTTCGTATTCTAATAATGTAGTTGAAAATCTAAGAAGTTGCCATCGTTTCTGTTTTAGAAGTTTATAAAATATATATATAACACGTTTCAAAAATTAATATATGGAACAAGACAAAAAATTGGGGTCAAATTAAATTTTCCGCTACAAAAGACTTGTTATCTTAAGTTGGCAGTAGTGTAAATAAATAAATTAATAAATGCCAGGTTGTCACTTTTGTTTGACACTAATGACTACTGACTTTTAAATTATAATTAAAAAGTTTTGCCAACTTAACAAAATTTTTAGATAGCGGGAAATTCAACTTGTCCCCAATCGTTTTGGTTTAGCAAATATTTAAAATCATGTTATATACAGGTAAACTCATTAATATATTAAAGCACATTTTAGGCAAACATATTCTGTATATTTCACAAAAAGTATTCGATTTACAAAAAATACGTAAGCAGCAAATGAAAGTGCTACGTCTGTAACTGCTTATGTGCAAAACAATGCTTTAAATATGTCTACGTCTCGACCGGAATGCTACAATACCCACCACTTTATTTCAAAATAAACAATCAACTTAAGAAAACCTAAATCACCCACAAAATACAGATTTGATCATCTGGAAAACACTATCCAGAACATAACGTAACCAATGCCTTAGAGAAAGAACGGTGCAATGCGGTAGAGACCTAATTTCGTATTTTTTTTTTAATTCTGACCAGCTGACATATTGCAATTTTACTATAAATAGTTTAACGTAAATTATTTATAGTAGATAGATACATAGTGAAACACATTACGCTTGAGTAGTGATCAAAAACCCAACGTGACTCAGAACCCGACGTGATCAAGAACCGCTATAGTGACAAAGTTCCTGTTGCTAAAGTGGCACCTGACGTCAAAATACTAAGAGAGAATTCATCCATTTACTCGCCTAAGGCTTAGAAAAGTTTTAAAAAAATTATTTATTATGTAAGAGTAGTGCGGTTATTGCGAGTGGGCACGATTACACTATAGTCTGACTACTGCATGATTGGTAACGATCGATTATTCTACAACCTATGACTGGGTGATGTGATTCTATGTTTAAAGCCTTCAATGTTTTTTTTTACTAAATTAATCATTCTTCTATGCGTTACAATAGAAAATATTCTAGTTGTGAAATACTGGTGTAGCCATCAGATGACCAACCTCTAGTGTTTGTGTACGTTTATATCTATTCTACTAGTGACTTAAAGGCGCGGTGCTCGAGTTTTTTCCTTTGTGATATTTTAGTCATTCACGCCTACTCGCCGACCATGAACCTAGCCGTGGTGTTCGTGAATGTGATCAACAAGACTTGTTAAAGAAAAAGTTGGCTACAGCCTGTTACGTACGAAATTTTCATTACGGAAGACCCTGTATATGAATTAAAATTAGATTCCGGTTTTGACGCCCTCTACCGATCTTTTCTCGTGACTGTCATTTTACGACAAAATCGTGAAGCGGTCAACTACAGTAACGGGCCGGTGCCGAGGATTTCGAATTGATTCTTAAATTTTTAAGAACATTACGATTCTTTCGGCACAGGCCGGTTTCCACCACGTTGCCAGTCCATGGTGTGTTTCAAGCAGTAATAAGGATGCATAAGTACCATTAATGAATATCGCTACCGAGCATATAAGCTGTTGTGAGGGCCTGCTACTTAAATAACCTCGAGCTCTCGTCGAACAATGCGTCGGAGATGTTGACTTGGGAATAGAAGTCGATTGGGTTATCCGTTACCTGTTCTAAATTGCTACCTACAGTATCCGATTCAACGGGTTTTTATATAATATTTCATGAGTTATTAATACTAATTTTGTAGCTTCCTATTCTTCGTGAGTTAGTGTGTGACACGATTTGCTTTTAAAGATTTATTACAGGCCGCTGGCGGGGAAAACGTTTTCTTTGCGTAAGTGGACGCTGGAACTCGGGTGAGTTTATTTGCTTAATTTTTATATCGTTGTCACGAAAGTTACTCACAGAATTTTTATTAATATGAATGACCGTAATTACGTTTATTGCTTATGTACCAATAAGGTAACTTTAATCATTAATTTAACTGTATCGCATGCTGTGTGTGAAAAACATATTTACTACGAGATTTTCTGTGCTGTTCGTTTCGACCTAACTTAAATGTGTATTGTGTGTTTCCGATACTGCGGGCATTCATGCACTGAAACTTCGATATAATCTTGTAAATCTTATGTGTTGCGACGTCAAATTTTTCTACACTTGTTAACGATAATTGTTAGTTCTTCTAGTATTTATGGGTTGAGAATTTAATGTATAGCTGTCAATTTGCTACGCTACTAAATTAACGTTGTTATATTTGTTAATTATACTTATAAATCATTCGAGCATGGATGAGTGAAGAAATTTCATATACTTTTGTTATGGTTATATTTGTTAATCTCTCTTGTTAGTTTTTTCTTTCTCCTGTAATTCTCGTTATCTATTAACTAATTTTGGTTACTCGAACATCAGAGTAATAAGGATTACGAACCTCAAATTTAGTTACAAGTTTGGACCGTCTGTCGTGATCGAGACAGAAGTGTTATCTTGGATCAGATCTGGCGCCCTTAAGCATATTTCCTGTGAACCTCCCCTATCTGCGACTGTGTGAGTTGGCCGTGCAAGGTTCGTATGACATAAAGCTTGTAACAAGCCGACTCAAATAATAGAATTAAAATATACAGATACTTCCAATTCTTATAAAATCACACATAGTCGCTAAAAGAACAAAGAGCGTATCGAATAGTAATTAGAAATCTGTAACCAAACAAAAACACGGTTACTTAGTGTATTACCAACACCAAACACAGTTACAAAAAATCCTGTCTATGTTCGTGTTTGAAATAAAATATCTAAATTACCAACAAATCGTTGTAGAACCATATGGACATAGCAAGTTACTGCATTAAGCTCTTTTTATGCCTTAAATGTAGAGAAAAACGCAAAACCGCTGAATGCAAGAAAGCAAAAAATATTCCCGCCAAGTGTGTGCTGTGGTAAAGCCTACACCCTGCCATTTAAAAGAGATGGTAAATGTACCAGCAATTACAATAAAAAGAAACAAAATTGGTAGCTTTCCAAAAACATACGCCACAAATCATTTCTACTTCTGAATCTTGCTATCATTTCCTTTTTTTCATCCCTTTATCTTTTTCTTCCGATACTGAGCTTTATTTATTTTGTTGTAGTGCTCATTGTATCTGGACCGTCTTATCTTCGCTCTCCTTTTTTATTGTTGTACGTCTTTCTCTCTGTTTACTAAGGTTTCTGTTATATTGTTCCTTTCTGCTCTGAGCTTTTCCATCTCGTCTCTTGCATATCCTGTTTTCTCGTAGTATGCTTTTCTATCATTTTGCTCGTAATTTATTTTCCTGACTTGTACCAATTTCCAACATTTTGCATTCTGTTCTTTCTTTCATCTGTTCTTTGTATTTCACCGCTAGTTTCCCTGCGTCCTCTCGTATTTTTTCCGTTTCTACTTCCTCTGTTATTATGTAACCCGGAGTTTTTCTATCAAGCCCTCGTACTTATTTTCAGTACTTTTCTACAATTGTTTCTAGCTGCGCTTGCTCTTTCTATCCTCGTATCTCCGCTCCGTACACTATTATACTTTTTACAATTTTTTTTTCCAAATTTCAAATGTTCTTTCTCCTAAGTTACAATCTTGTCTCATTATTTTGTTGGCCTTGGCTACCCTAATTCTTACGTGTGCTCACTCCCCGTTATCCTGCCTTATCTTATATTCCAAATATGTGAACCTTTTCTCCACTCCTATATTTTTTCACTTTGAAATTCTTCTTTTATACTTTTTCCTCCTCTTTTCTTAAATGCCACTACCTTTGTCTTTTCGACGTTAATTTTCAAATCTTTTCTTTTCAAGTATCTCTCCAGTGTTTTAATCATTTTCTTCATACCTTTTCCCTCTTTGACCACCATTACTACGTCATCCGCATATGTTGTTGTCCATACCTTTATTTTTCCTACTATTATCTCTCCTGATTGGTAGTTTTACATAGATTCTTCCACATCTATGTAAGTTGTCAGTAGTTATATGATGCCGGTTCTAGCGCAAATTTTCCCGCGTTTTTTTAAAAATTTGAATTTCGTGTAAGTTCAGTTGAGATCGGAATTTCTCCGGCTGTCTTCGTGTGCGCTCGTAATTTTCAGACGTGTGTCAAATTTCAACTTCCGGTATCGAATTACAGCTTTCGGTGTCAGATTTCAACTTCCGGTGTCAAATTTCAACTTCCGGTATCGGCTTAAAAATCAGTTATCGTTTTTTCTTTTTTAATTTTTTTATTGCCAGTGCTAAGTTTAATAAATCAGTTTCCTAATCCGTTTGCCGCTTCAACAAACCGGTGTTGACTTTTAATATTCCGGTTTCAAATTACAACTTTCGAACCAATGTGCTTGTCGGTTTGCAAAGCGGTCTGCAAAGCCGTCGCTTTGCAAAGCGGTTTGCAAAGTGGTCGGTTTGCAAAGTGGTCGGTTTGCAACATGGTCGGTTTGCAAAGCGGTTTGTAAAGCGACCGGCTTGCAATGCGGTTTGCAAAGCGGTTTGCCAAACTGTTTGCAAGTTTGCAGATGATTGAACTTAAGCGGAAACAAAGTAGACACCGTAAGTTCATTATAGAAAATTTGTTGATTTATCATAGCTAATGAACTCGAAAAAAAATTGCTAACAATGCACAGCAATGAAATTTGAAACCGCCAGTTAAAATTTGACACCGGCAGTTGTAATTCGACACCGGAAATTGTAATCTGACACCGGAAGTTGAAATCTGACATTGGAAGTTGTAATTCGACACCGGAAGCTGTAATTCGATAACAAAAGTTGAAATTTGACACCGAAAGTTGAAATCTGACACCAAAAGTTGAAATCTGACACCGGAAGCTGCAATTCGATACCGAAAGTTAAAAATTGACACAGGAAGTTTAAATCTGACACCGGAAGTTGTAATTCGATACCGGAAGTTGAAATTTGACATCGGAAGTTGAAATCTGACACCGGAAGTTGTAATTCGATACCGGGCGTTGAAATTTGACACCGAAAACGGTAATTCGATACCGGAAGTTGAAATTTGTCCCCGGACGTTGGGATCTGACACCGGAAGCTGTAATTCGATACCGGGCGTTGAAATTTGACACCGAAAGCTGTAATTCGATACCGGAAGTTGAAATTTGACACCGGTCTGAAAATTACGAGCGCACACGAACACAGCCGGAGAAATTCCGATCTCAACCGAACTTACACGAAATTTGTCAATAGGCTTGACTTTAATGGGTATTTCTGTCTCAATCCTTTTTTTGTTCAGAATTTTGTCGCTAGATTCTCCATTTGATCTCACTCTGTTTGTTGTTTCCTCATATATTTCTTCTATTTGTATTAACGTTTCGTTTATCTTAATCTTTCTCATACATTTCCAAAGCCTCTTTCTGTTTATATTGGCGAATGCGGCTTTTAGATTGATAAACATTGCGTCCTTGTCTAATTCCTGATCTGCTAAATGTTTTAGTATGTATACGTTATCCATAATCTCCCTTCCCGTCCGGAAACCAGCTTGTGCATCTGATAAAATTTCTTTTTTTCCTATTTCTTCCAGTACCATTTTGTGTGCTGTATCTAACATCTTCTGTAATTTTCCTTTTCTTTCCTGATTTTTTCTTTTGTTTTGTTTTTATTATCACCTCTCTCAACTTACTTGGCAGTCATTCGCCTTTTCATATATCGTTTATAATATCTGTTGCCCTTTTTTTAATCCTTTCCGCTACATAGATCCATTTTGACTCCGTAATCCATCCTCCCCTGCCGCTTTTTCTTTCTTCAATCTTTTCATCGCCTTTTCTACTTTTTTCTTTATTTTCTCTTTATTTCTTCCGTTCTCTCTTCTTCTGATTGCAATAGCTCCATAAAATGTCTTCTTCATTCTTTTATTAGTATAAAATTTTGATCTTTTCTTACTCTTCTTTTTCTTTATTTAGGTACTTCCAAATGCCACTTTATTTCGTAATTCTCCTTACCATGCTTTTTTCATTCTTTTACTCTCTAATTTCTTTGCATGTTTCTTTGTACAGTTTTAACATTTCTTTGTGTTGCTCATTTCCTGTTTCCTCGTTTTTCTTTTTTTGCAATGTTCTTCGTGTCTGCCTCTTTAATTTGTTACACTTTTCATTCCACCATTTATTTTTTCCCATAATCGTCCTCTTTTCGGTCGTTTTTTATTTTTGTTGTTAGTTGTTGTATCATTCCATCTACCTGTTTATTCCCATTCTGCTTCTTTTAACGTTTGTCGGTATTTATTTATGCTTTCTGGTGTTCGTATGTTTATTGTTATGTACTGCCATTGTATGTTTCTTTCCATTATTCTTTTGGTTTGTTGAGCGTCCTTTATTTTTTTCTCCCACTCTGTTTTTACTTTTGTAATTAATTCTCCTTTTTTCCTGTTCCTTTCAGCATGCTGTATTACCCACACAAGTTCATCTGGCATTTACTTTTTCCTGCTTTTCTACTGACTCTTTGAGCCATGTTTACACCCGCCATTCGACGTCAAATTTTCTTATGTACCTCCAAAACTGTTCTTGATTAATTCTCCAGCAACGTTCCAGAATATAATTGTAATGCTTCCTGACTTCCCCACTAACTTATTTCCTACACTGCTATCTCTTTTTGTGCTGCATCCGTACTCGTTATCCTTTTATCCGTTATCAGAAATTATAAATTTCACCATAAATGGTGATACTTATATAGTACCCTCCAGAAGTCGTATTATTGCAGTCTGTGGATCCTACTTATCTTTAGAATCCAATAATAGTAATAAATGATTTGAGCCTCATGTTAAATTGGCTTGACGTATTGTATTGTAAAAATTTGTATTTTCTAATTTTCTATTCAACCGTAAAAATATTTGAATTCACCGTATCGCTTATTTTAATTTGTAACTATTAAGGATCTAATTGTAAATCATATTAAATCATTTTACTTTTAGTCGTAGATTTAACATCTGTAACTTTATGTAATGCAGCTGTTTTGAGTACGCTGGCGCTATATCAAGGCTAGATTTAGGCACGTAACGCCGTACATATAAGCTTACATACTATGCTCGTCTCATTTATAATCAAACAAAACTAGTGAACGTTTTACTATTTGTCACAAAGAAGGTAAATCATTTTAAATGTTGTTATTAATTATATTTGTTGCAACTGCATGTAAACTAAATAGTTAATCGATTACGTTTGACTTTACAGTGACTAGTACAAGGAGTGGCGCCTAATTTTTTTATTATAGCATTTTCAGCTACGGCCACTCCCCGAAATCGTAACTAACCGTGGTGGCGTAGTTGTTACCACGGGAGACACTACTGGTAATAGCCAAACACAACTCTTCCAAAGCAATCACATCTCAAACCGCATTATGCAATGGAATGCTCCGACGAATATAGAGCTGCGAGAAAAATGGTTGCAAGGTCAACAGCACCATACACCACCTGGTGCATACTCAACAGACTAAGAGAAGGAGTTTCAAGGTGCCGCGACAACTTTGTCGGATAAGGCTTTGGCGTAGACTCAACGGCCGACTGTGAAGCCTTGCAAGATAACGAGCACCTCCTGTCGTGTCCCATGTTACTACATCCTGTGACGCATCAGAACCTATAAAAGAGAAATTACAAGCCCATTCAATCTGCAAAATTTAAAAAAAATGCTAAATGGCCCGGACACGTAAAATAAATAAGTACACCTTGCAAATATGGATCTACAAATGTTAGTAGTGCAGCTGTTTTCTTTGATTTTGGAAAGCTGGCAGCTAACTTATTTGTCATATGAAAATCACTTTGATGTTTTTAACCTTAAATATATTGAGTATTTTGTTTATGCAGCCGTTTACGTATAAAAAAAAATGGTTGCAACGGGGTCCGTTGATCGCTTTATCTATGTCTGCTTTCCGGAAAGTTTTAGCAGTGCTAACTTCTAGGCAAGGTGTCGGTATGCGTCTAAGACAAAGATGTTTATGTTTGTTTCAGTCTCCATGCTAAATTTGATGTTTGGTTGTGAACAATTTGTTACGTGCATAAATTTAAATAATGCACTACCCTGTATATTGGTTTAAATAAAATTACTTTTCTATTTCTCGACGCCAGCTATCGGGCTCGTTGGTCTCTTCGTAGGGAGAAGACGATGGACTGTCATTTTGACTTGAACATCGTTCACAATATAACATATGTCTGCGTGAATTAAAAATCGTTTTCTTAAAACATCCACGTGTTGTGACACGATGGGTAATAAAAGTATTCTTAATTAACTAATTTAATCCACGCAGGGCAAGTGGCTTTTATTCTTTTTTTTGATTAAAGGTAATTTTTATGTCTTTTCGTTAGCGCCATGTGCCACCTTCTAAATAGGGGTGTTCTTGTCTTAGTTTAAAATCTACAAGAGAGAAATTATAATGTTTCTTTTACCTGTTGTAGTTTGTAAGTCCGCCAGGTAGACACGATTATTTTCGGAAAGTTTGATTACAGGAAGCCAGTAGGCAAACGTTTTCTGAAGATACACCTGAATCTTGGTAAGTCAATTTTTGATTTTAATTATTCGCTGTTGCTACGGTGCTACTCATGAATAATCATATTTACTAATCGTGTCAAAACGTCCGAATCGATTTGCTTCTTATTATTATTACTCAATTAGTTTAAGTGACTTACTATTGAATGCTGATTACGCCAACTGTCAATTATTATCATTATTAATGTAATTTACTTACGACGATTTTTTATATGATCTGATAGTTACACTTTTGTTTTAAGTGTAGTGTAAGTTGCCGATACTTCCGATATTTTAGTACCTGCTTATATTTGTACTTGGACTAAATTTATTCAGCGTGATGCTATCAACTTATTTCGTAATAATTGTTATTGATTCACATTTTAATCTATTTATCATTCTAAAGTAATTAAAGTGCAATTGTTAACGATTTAGTTTCTTTTTTCGTTTCCTCCAGCTCTACGAACCTTAACAATTTTGTACAAGCTTCGAGCCTCCTGTGCTGATCTAGCAGGAGCTATTTCTGCAAAGAAAAAAGATGTGGCGCCCTGTAAAATAAAGTCACTTAAACTTCCCCTCTCTCCGACAGGTATGGTTTCAATCCTACAGTGAGTTGACCGTGCAGATTCGTAAATTACTAGAAGTTTGTAGCAAATGAATGTAATACAAAAAAAACTAATCAAAGTGTAAGCCATATTATAAAAGTATCATCCACGTATTGTAGTCAACACTTTAGTTTAAAAAGTACGGTTTCTAATACTGTCTCTTCATAAATAGATTGACGATAACCGCAAATAATGGTAAAAATGGTAGCTCCTTTAGTTTTCGTATGTAATGTTGTTGAACAAAAAGAATGTAATCGGTAAACATACTTCAGTTAACCCATTAAACTTCTTGTCCAAATTTGTCTTTTTGTAATTTGGCACTAGTAAAGTCCAATGTTATATGTATTGGTATTTTACTAAAAAAGAAAACGTTACATGAAAACTGACCAAAAAATCTTGTTTTCAATTTTGCATCTCTAATCTTTGAATAATAATAAAAGACGAGGCACTTAAGAAATAGAAAAGCGGTGGGACCGGACCAATTACCTACAAAACACCTAAAAATTAAAGGAGAAGACCAACTCCAGATCATGGTAGATCTATTTCCATTAAAAGTGATGTTCCAAAGATGTTCGTATATGAGTCAAGATATTCATGTATCGATAAGAATAAAGAATTTGTAAAGTACGTCACAATCAACTTGTAGAAATACTAAAACAGAGGAACATGGATGCAAAAGACATCACAATCATATCAAATCTCTATTTTGGACAACATGCAGTAATGCAAATAGAAAGAGAAAGGACAGATACAAAGGAATAAGGCAAGGATGTGTACTCAAGAATTTTCTTACAACTTTATTCTCGTTTAATACGTTGACGTGACTTTGTCAAATATCTTTGATTGAACGCAGTCATAACAAAAGGCAAAATAATTCTGTTTTAAATCAGATAAATAGAAGTTGTAGAAGTCACTCCTGTTAACAAATCATTGTCGGTTGCGTAAGTTTTTGTGCTCATATTTTACTTTTTTGCGTTTCATTATTATCATTGCCGAATGTTGACTTATTTTGCGACTGCATACTAGACGAGGTAGTTTGATTCAGTAATATTTGTATTTAAATTAAAATTATTCATTTATAACGTTTATTAGCAATTGCATATAATTAGTTGTATGATGCGTTGCCTACATCAAACTTATAGCTGTGATATTACTATATTAGAAGAAAAATCTATAATTGTTATTGGTCTATCTGTTTCTCTGTTGATTTTAACAATTATCTCTTTTGTGAAATAAATATATTGTTGTAAAAAGTGCTAATATTTTCCTTTTAGTGATTGATAAGATAAGCAAGGTCTGTGTTGGGTGATATTTATTTTGTTTTGATGCTTTTTCAATTTAGTGTAAAATTAGCACAACGAGACTAATTAAACTGAGTTAGTCGCTTGCTATTTAATTGCGAGAAAATTCTCAAAAAGAATGACAAACATCGAAGTGTTGAGACGAATAAAAAGAGACAAAGAAGCAATCCTAAACATTAAAAAACGCAAATTAGTATATCTGTGCCACATAATAAGAGATGAGGAATACCAACTACTCCAAAACACAATGCAGGGTAAAATAGACAGAAAACGCCCAATAAGCGAAAGAAGAAAAAGTCAACGTTTGTAACAAAAAAAAAACACAATCTAGCTAGAAGATAGTTAGTTAAACCTGATCGCTCATAATTAAACAAAAAAGTTTTCTGTTTTATAGATCTTCAAAAGGCAATAAAAGTGTAACACTTATATATAAAACGTTTCTTCTGATATTTTGGAATCGTGGTAGCAGATTCTTTTATTAGAATTCCTTTTCGATGATTTCCATGCCAAAGCTTGTGGCATTGCGTTTGCGTTCATATAATCACTGCTGTTTGTGCTTTAAAGTCACGTACAAGGTTGTACTCCGTATATTTTTTTATAACACGCGTTAATCACTTATTTATTTAAACTTAAATAATCTTCTCAACACTGCCGTCTTCGAATTACTTATGATTTCTTTGTACCGCATTTATACATTTTGGCAATCCTTCGCGAATCTTCTATATTTTTTGTTGAACGATCTGGAAACTGGATAATAGCTTCTTCGATAAAGGTCCCGAACTTGAGAATAATTTCTCGAACGTTTCAATATGCTATAGATGTTTAAGTTAAAATTTAAATTACTTATAACGAAAGTGTACACTACAAGAACGACGTCGTATAGTAGTACAATGAATTATTATTTTTGTTCTATTTACAGCATAAAATTGAAAGCTGTATTTAATAAACAACTAAAGCTACATTTTGTAGTTACACAAAAATATTAATTCTAAGACAAAAGCGACTTGAAGAACCGTTGTCTTTCATAAAACGTAATATTTGAATTATTTCGTATTATAAAATTACAGCTCAACATTAATAAAGCGTTGGGGCGCTTGCGACGTCGTTTTCAGTAAATATTTAAGCGTTGCGTGATCAGAAACTCGGTAAATAAAATTAGACAAAAGCTCTAATTAAAGAAACGAATTTAGAGTTTGCGTTTTATAATCGACAAACATTCAAGCTATTGAAGCAAACCTTTTTCGGTTACTACAGAAGAAAATGAGTTTTTTCACGTGTAAAAACGTAGATAGATTTTTGAAACGTGAAGAATGAGCTTCGACTCATTTGTAATTTTGCGCATTGTTTAAACACAATTTCTAATTAATTTTATTTAAAAATACGTATTATTACTTAAATATTAATGAAAAGGTTTCTCATTTATTAAACGACATTGTTTAAATATTTAAGATCGTTGTGGGGCATTGTCTCTGTTGAGACAACGTTTGAAATAACAACAGACCAGATAAAATAGAATTTGATGCGATTGCTTTTTTTGTTTTAGCAATTAAATATTTAAAATTGTAACGTAAGTTTAATTTAAAAAAAACAGGTTTATATTTTAGTATTAAGTTGGTTTTTACTAAATTGCAGTTTATTAGTTTTTTTTTTAATTTAAATTTAAACGCTTTTATTTAGAAAATTTTATAAAAAATTACGCATTTATCAAAAAATTTTCTTTTTGTTATCAAATTGAGTTGGATACATCACCGATTGTAATTTTATATTTTTTAAACAAAAATTACAACAGAAAATCCACAATAACTTTATAAAACTCAAACGTGTCTACGATAAGAAAACTGAGTTTTTAGTTTCGATTTTATAGAACATCAAAAATCTCTCTAATTGTAAAAAATATGTTAATTTGTTTTTTTATAATTTTTTGGAAAAAAAAGCTAGCGAACCAACAACCTCTTAAAGCGATCACCTGGAACAACGCACCAGAAAAGGATCCCAGAATCCAATGTGTAATTTCAAAAAAAAAAAAAAGTATGAGTACAAGTCTTTCTAGAACTTCCCCAGGTTTATTAAATCATCAGTTCATTGCATTTCTGATCTTTCAACGCTTTGGTCTCCATAGCATCATCTTGCAAAACTCGAACGTGTTTAGATAACTATGATAAAAAAAACTGAGTTCTTAGTTTACATTTTATAGAACATCAAAAATCTCTCTAATTGTAAAAACTATGTTAATTTATGTTTTTTTATAATTTTTTGGAAAAAAAAGCTAGCGAACCAAGAACTTCACGAAGCGATCACCTGGAACAACGCATCTTAAAGGATCCCAGAATCAAATGTATGATTTCAAAAAAAAAAGTGTGAGTATAAGCCTTTCTAGCACTTCAGGTTTATTAAATCATCAGTTCATTGCATTTCTGATCTGTGAACACTTTGGTCTCCATATCATCATCTTGCAACTTTATTTATATTTTCATCAGATCATATCAGGAAATGACCAGGAGCCAAGTATCAAATAGCTTGTAACTACTGTTTTGTTATGTAAAAAAAAAGTTGCAATAAATCGTCTACAATATTAAATCTAAAAAATTTTAAAGACAATAAAACGGAAACTGATTAGAGAAAGCTGTGATAGTCATCGATATAGACAAAAAACCGCTACTGCAAAAAATGTACAAATTATACTATATTTTTTAATGCTGTTGAAAAGCCTGTGATATAGGCAATTATGCGTGCACGTGCGTTAGTGGTTGAAAAAAATTATCACGTGCGCGTTTGGCTATAAAATAATAAATAAATTTAAAAAAAAAGCCAAATAATATATATTATGTACAAAATATTTTGCACTAATACAATACGACCGTATTTTAAAATATTTCGAAAGCATTTGATATGATAAATATAAGTAATCTAATTATATTAATCAAATGCCGTTTTGATAAAACTTAAACAAGAGCGTGTAGTATTACTAGAATTACCGATGCTAGATGTACAGCAGATATATAAATTTGTATTGAATACGTTAACAAAATTTTACATTGAATAAAATCGTTATGGTTAAAACATGGTCCTTCAAATCAGATAATCTATCGGTCCTTAGTGGCTATAGTTTGCTGGATATATTGACAAACTATGTGTTGTACGCATTTTGTTTTACTTGTCACATGTCATTAGAAGTTATAGTTTTCTTTGTATTTGACGTTGCTTACGTTTTGCAAAATTGAATTTGTTGTTTGTTACATTTTGTAGACTTGCGTTTGTTGTTGCATTTGTATTGTAAATTGCGTTTGTTGTTAAAGCCTTGATAATTGAAATAATAGTTGATTCAAGCATAACATTCGTGCATTACGTGTTAAAGGGCGGATGTAGAAACACTGAAAGAGGAGAGGAGTCTCAGAATAACATTATAATAGTGTATAGCGCAGTAGTTTTTCTAAGAGATTAACCTACTATTTTTTTCTTTATATTCTATCCAGAGAGAGGGACTGGGTCTGGTGAGCCATTCCTTGGATTTGCACCTGTTCGTGTTTGTATTTTATTTTTGTACCAATTATCATTGCAATCGTGTTTACTGATCGTTAATTTATCATCATGGTTTACATTACAGAAAAGACTTAAGCTTTAGCAAATAAGACCTTGATACGTTTAAACTAAATATTAGCTTTGGCTACAAGAGTTCCCATGGATAGCTCGTTTAAATTGAAGTTTATGGCAGCACTCAAACATGCGCAAAGTCTTTATAGTGATTTGCAACAGGTAGATGGAGACACATTGTTAGATATATCGGCAGACAATTTGAAAGATCTTTGTAATGTCGTTGAACAGGTCGATGATGTATTCTGTTTGTTAGAAGGTATACATGCATCGTTGAATAACAAAGTTGAAAGACTTCCTTCGTCACCAGCGAGCTCGGTTGCGTCAGCAGCACGGGTGGAGACAAATAGTCGTACAAATGTACAGTACTTAACGTCCAAAATTTGATGGCTCCTTCAAAGATTGGCTTACTTTTCAAGACTTGTTCACTACGTTGATACATGACAATAATGCATTATTATAATTAACTCGTTAAGTAGAATTTACGGCAAGATATTGAAGTTTAAAATCGAACAAGAAGTAGTTGACATGGAGGAACAAAATGGATTTCGACCCGGACGTTCTCGTACAGATGGTGTATCTTGTATAAAACATGTGATCACTAAACGTCTTTCACATAATGAAGAAACTCATTTGGTGTTCATCGACTTAGCAAAAGCATATGACAGCATACCACTAAGTAGACTATGGAGCACTATGGAATCACAAGGCATTAGTAAGACCTATATTCGAGCAGTACGTCAACTCTACGATCATATGACGAGTGCCATAAAGATCAGAGGACAAGTGACAAAGGAATTCAGAGTTACGAAGGGTCTTAGACAAGGGTGTTGTATAACGCCTACCCTATTTAAAATCTACTTAAATGGAGTACTAGAAAGCTGGAAACGGAAATGTGCGCCGTTGGGAATATCCATTGATGATGACAAAATTTACACCATGCCTTTTGCAGACGACCAGGTGATTTTAGCGGAGGACAGAGACGACATAGACTACATGTTAAGGAAAGTGCACGATTCATACACCGAGTGGGGACTATCCGTCAATACAGATTAAACCGAATATCTGGTAGTCGGAGGAGATCCTGGAGAATTACATTTGGGCGACAGTGTTATTCCTAACACTGACAAATATAAATATCTGGGAGTGACGATCTCCAACACCGCAAGTAGCAACAACGAAATTAAAGCTAGGTTGGGACAGGCCAGGGCCGCTGCTAGGCATCTGAATAGCGTGCTCTGGGACAAAACGATAACGAAAACTACAAAAATAAAATTATATAAAGCGGTCGTTGAGAGCATAGCTACTTATGGGGCGGAGCTATGGGAAATAAATAAATCATACAAATCAAAAATTTTAGCTACCGAAATGGATTACTGGCGGCGGTGCTGTGGCTACACCAGATTGGACCGGGTACATAATACAGATATTCGAAACGAGATGGGTATAGATATTGACCAAATAGAAACTATTGAGGCTAACCGCCTCAGATGGTACGGACATCTCGAAAGGATGACGATAGAGCGGTGGCCCAAACGAATTTGGGAATGGACACCTCCACAGAGAAGAAGACGAGGACACCCAAGAAGAAGTTGGAAAGACGAGGTGGAAGAAGCCATGGCCCAAAGGGACTTAAACGTCGGAGATTGGAATAACCGAAGAGGCTGGAGGAAAGGATGCGAGAAGCGGCGGCAGCCGTAGTACATCTATATATACATACATAAATTATTTATCGTTGTTATAAAAATGTAAATAACTCGCAAATATATAGATCAAAAGAACCATTGACTTTTGATAAAACCTTGCTTTGAACGGCAAACAGTTATAAACTTGCATTTAAAACATAAGTAGACCGGTTGCGCTCTTGCTTCATACTATTGGCAGAATATAGCAACCGCACCAAAAGTTAGATAGCAATTACCCTAAACACTATGGAATCTGTTGTTCAATAATGAACAAATAATTTATTTGTTTTAATGGTCCATTAAAAAACACACCCTAGAATCTGGTATTGTTCAAATATTGATTATCGGAGTAAGTGTCGATCCACTTAAGTAGGAGCAACCACCATGCTGAACATTTGGTCCTTCGAGCAAAAAAGAAGACGAAGAAATCCACCAGAAAATTAACAAGCTACGAAGTGAAAGAAGACGAAGCAGTCCACTACCAGCAAAACTATACAAAGATAGAAATAATTTTAACAGCCTTACAGCCTGTTAAAATAATTCCAAACCTACAAGAAGTGGTTCACCTACAGCCTTTCAAGTTACTACGTTCCACCTACGGTCCAATCCTAAGAGAATTGGTACAACTACAGCGTTTCAAACTTATTACGGTCCACCCACGGTTCAACTACAACCCTTCAAACTACGGTTCAAACCTACAAGAAGTAGTTCAGCTACAGCCTTTCAAACTTTCTACAAAAAGTGGTTCAATTACAACCTTTCAAACTTACTGCGGTCCACCCACGGCCCAAACCTACAAGAAGTGATTTAACTACTCTTCAACTTACTGCGATCCAAACTTACAACGAAATGGGCAAACTACAGCAAGAGAATACAAATACAGACGAAGAACAACCTACAGTCAAAGAATATGAATGAAGTGAAAGAACAATAGCCTTAAAAACACAAAAAAAAACATTAAGAATCGCAACAACTAAATAGATAAAAACATTAAATTACATTTTATTTTTGTTAAAACGGCAATAAGTTCAATAATGAACAGACAAAAAAAATATTTCTTTTAGAAATGGTAATATGTTCAATGATGAACAGATAATTTATTTGTTTTAATGGTCCTTTAAAAAATGACACTTACCCTAGAGTCTGGTATTGTTCAAATATTGTTACCGGGGTAAGTGTCAAACCATTTAAATACGGACAACCACCGTGTTTAACATTTGGTCCTTCGAGCCGGTTAACAAAGAGATTATGCAACGTAAAACTTGTTTAATCACTGACACTTACCCTAGAATCTGGTATTGTTTAAATATTGATTACCTGGGTAAGTGTCGAACTATTAAGTACGAACCACCACGTGTTTAACATATGGTCCTACGAGCCGGATGAAAACGAAGCAAACCGTGCTTTACACTGTTGAATACATTTGCAGAAAACTTGGTAGCGCTCAATCAAATCATTAAAATTAATAGTTGGAATTTTACTTTGTTTAACTGGTTGTTTCAAAAATTTAAATCTGACAATCGTCAACGTTTCGAATTGAGTCATTCTCAAACTCAAGTTTCAACTTTTGAAATACTTACAGTATAATACAAACAGTTTCTTAGCGATCAATGTCGCGTCTTGGAAACACATTCGTTTAGTAGTAGTAATTCATCAAATTTATTAAAAAAAAAACCTCGTAGTGGCCTTCAGAGTGACTCAAAATTTAGTGGCAACGTAGAAAGACGCAAGCCAAAATTGTCGTTTGCTGCCACAACCGGCTAATCCTTGCAGTCTCGCTGTTCGTACTGTAAGGAACAATCGCATTGAATTTATTGTAGTAGTTTCACTGGTCTTAAACCGTATGATCGCTGTCAAATCCGCACGACTTTGTTTGAAGTGTTTTAAGTCCCACACATCAAATTAAATCTTGCAATTCAAAAGCCATTTTTCGGCATTGCTGAGTTGCACACCATTCGTTGTTTCGTTTTCAGTAAACTTCTTCTGATTCCCAAGAATCTTAGCATGTATTCGGTGACAAGTTCGATAGACACTTTTGTAGTTTTGACCTTGAGTAAAAAGTCCACTAATAATAGTCCCACAATTACGCTTCTACCAACTGTTCGTATTGAAGTTCAGGATTGGTTAAAACTTTTAGAGCCCTTTGTGACCCAAGTCAAATTAGCTTCATAACAGAGAATTGTCGCAATTGTCTTGGTATCTCGTATAGTGGTTCGTCAGGAGCAATCCTTTGCCTAAGTGCAAAAATTTATTACCTTTTAGGGTTCACTTATTGACTTACATTTTTTACAAAATATTTAATACAGCATCTGTGGCTTATAAGTTTAGATTGAGACACAGAGCCTCCTGACAATGTTTTCAATCAGTAGAAAAAATGTAAATCATTACTCGTCGTTTTGTCAAATTTCGAAATTCCTCGTTGTGTAAAGCTTTCGTTGAATGTTCGTTCCGTGATTTCTGCGATGTGTCGGAGTTAGGCTACGCATGTGTAATATATCTTCGGTTTGTGGATTAGGATAATTAGATTTTGGTTTTGCTTGTACTGACCAAATTGAAGGTTGTGCTACTTAAAAGGTTATCCATCTCTCGTAGAGAACCGTAGGCAGCAGTGTTATTATCTAACGTTGTTGCATTGGTACTAAAGAGTTATAAACATATCATAACTATAAAAAACAATCGCTTCGTGTAATTCGCATCTAGCATTGGCGAGGATACTCTCTTCCTCTTATTGTTGGAAGACCTTTATAACTAGCCGTGTTTCACACATCCAAGAAATCGTTTCTCGTATTTGTTGGCGTCACGTTTGTTCTTGTGACAACTTGGCCGATCTGGCTTTGCGTGGGCTTCTACTAGAAGAGCTAGTGGTATGTTCTTTATTGTGGGCGGGACCAAATTGACTTCATCAGCAGAGAGAGTTCTGAGCACAAGATATAGTTGCCGCCGCCAGAAACCACCTGTCAATTAAAACACCCAGTATTCGAGGTACAAATAGTTCGTAATGACTTTTTCATTTTACGCGGTTATTTGTCTTAAACCTAAATATAAATATTATTCGATCAAACTACATCGTCTACTATGCAAAATAAGTAGACAATCGACAATGACAATAATGAATCGCAAAAAAGTAAAATATGAAAACAAAAACTTACCCAACCAACAATTTTTCGTAAACAGCAGTAAATTTCACTACTACCTTTTATTTAATTTAAGAATTAAAATATGTGTGGTATATAAGCTTATGTAGGACGGTTAAAGTTATTTTGTCTTTGGCTATGACTGCGTTAAAATGATCAAAGAAAACCACAATACAAAACGTTACAAATAATATAAAATTTGATACTTAAAGTAAATTTAAGTCGGTATAGGCTGAAAGCTGACGTTTAGTAAATACAATTGAAATCGATTACATAAAAACAAAATGATACGATACTAAGAAGTAGTACGTACAAGGCTGACATAATTAAACTAATAAATATAAATGCGAAAAGGTATATGCTATTCTATGTAATGTAAATAAAGTTAATTGATTAGTTACAGAAACAAATTAACGAAGTAATACGATACGGATATTTCAGAAACAGGCGTGAGGTTTTTTTTGTTTCTTCTGATTACATAAAACGAGATGGACTCCACAGGTTACATATCCTGGAAACAGCCGGATACAAAGACACTATGGCAACCCAATTGCCGAATCCGAGCAATACGTTTTCTCTAGCACATCCAGTAAAAGCGTAATAGAAATCACTACGAAAAAAAATTCAGCAAAAAGGAAAACTACTTACATGTCGTAAAATAACAAAATGCCGTATCGCGTTTATTCTCAACCGTAAAGTAAATTCACAATCCGTAGCGGCGTATAAACAGTGCAGCCGTGAATTTTAATTTAGAATAAATATAACTAAAAATACAAAATAACGACATGTATCAACTTTTAATGAGATAATCAAATGTTTTCTGAAAAATCTCATTCTATAGTATCTGTACGGCAAAAAAAAATCTGTGGAAGATGGGATAAATTTTGCAATCGCTTGCCCATAAGTTCTCAAACATGCTCAAAAGAAATATTGGTGGTCAAGGTAACAAATCAATTTGATTCCGCTCATAGTAGTTTAACGTACCGTTCATTGTTCTGTTAGAACAGAAGAGTCTTTAGTTAGGGTAGATCATGTGTTTCCACCATGCCCTGAATGTAACTTTAACCAGTCATGTTGCCTCTGATAGAAACCCAGTTAAAACACCACCACGGGTCTGCTTCTTTGTAATTGCATATATATGTCTTAAATACATCAGTTCGAGTCGATAAATGTGAATATTGATTACGAACACAAATTTTAAGAACCAATTTAAGGTTGAATCGAAACATGTCACTATTAAACTTAAAGACTCAGCACACTTGCGAGTTCAATAGCTTGATAATTTTGGTGTGCCATTAGCTAATAGCATGCTTAAAAAATCGTGAGATTTTTTTTTATTAAGGTGCATGAGGTGTTGCCTACTTTTAAAGATCTGCTGAAATTTATCCTTTTGTATTAATTTACTATTGCTCATAACCTATTTTATTTAGAACAATTTGTTATCCTACTTTGTAATGACTATTGTTACTGTTATTTTATTTTATTGTTGTCTTTGCAATAAAGATCTATTCCCTATTATACGTGTGTTGTTCGATTTGGTTTACTCTGAGTGTTTGACAGATATAAACAAGATCTGTAGTCGCTATTTTCCTCGTTTTGGCGCTCTTTTAATGATTTTATTACATTGAGTGCTACATACGATTCAATTAATAATAATAATAATAAATTTTTTTTGCCTTTTATTTACCTTGGAATATTGTCTATCACTATATTTGTATATCTCTGATTGTACTTCCCCTCCCTTATTCTTGCTCTTGTTTTTTGTCTCTGTATATCCTTATCTCTTCTTATAATTTCATCTTTTCCTTTTCTGTCTCTCGTATTTTCTCTACCTTTTTTCTCGCATATACAACTCTTTTATAATACATTTTTCTTTCTTCTTGCCCATATTTAATTTTTTCATTCTTTACCTCTCTCCAGCACATCTGAAGCAATTTACATTCTTCTCTTTCTTTCATTTGTTGTTCGTAACACATTGCTCTTTTCCCCGCCTGTACTCATGTACCCTGGCGTCTCCCTTTCTAATCCTAACGTCCACTTCCTCTATTTTTCTTGTACTTTCTCCAATTCCTCCCACCCCCATATTTCCGCCTCGTATACTCTCACACTCCTTATTAATTACAACTATCTTCTTGCTTCGATTTGCATTTATTACATTTCTTTGCCAATCACTTTATATGAGCCTCATCTTTATTGTCGTATCTGATTCGATAACCCAAGTAAGTCACTTCATTACATTACCTCGTCTCCCCACTTCCCCTCCACTCCTTTTTTACCGACATTTACACTTAATCGTTTTTTTTCCAGATACGCTTTTACTGTTTTTATCATCTGCTTCATTTCTCTTTCTTTCTTCGTTATAATCACTATGCCATCCGCATATACCAAAACCCACACCTTTAACCCCCCGCCATTACTATTCCTCCACTCCAGTCTTTTTTGCAAAATTGTCATATAAATCTTATATCCCACATTTGCCTCTAGAGTTTTTTACCTCTCCTCCTTTGTAAACTGGGCATATTACTGCTTCTTTCCAATCATCTGAAAACTCTTCACTAGACCATATCTTATTTAAAAGTTTCCCTATTCTTTCTTTCGTTCTCCCTCCTGTATATTTCCATTGTTCTCTTTGCGTCACATCTGTCCCTTCTGCCTTTCTTATTTTTATTTTTCTTAATGCTTCTTCTATTTTTTCTTTATGTATAGCCGTACTGCCCTTTCCACTTGTTATCCTTTCTATTTTGAATTCACTCTTTTTCTTTTCTTCCCCCTCTAAGATCTCTACGCAATGCTCACTACATTTTTTTCATATAAATTTGTATCCCCCCTTTTTTACCAATTTTTCTTTTTTTGTTCAAAAAGCTTTTTATGTCTCTTTCATTTTCTAACATTTTTATATGTTCCTCCAACTCTTTTCTATATTCTTTTTTTCTCTTACCACACTCTTTTCTATATCGTGATCTTATTCTTTTATACTACTGAATATCAATTTTTTTTTTCATTTTCTTTTACCTCTTCTTACTTCTTTCCTGGCTTCCCTGCATTCCTTATTCCACCACCTCTTTTCTCTATACTCTATATATACTTTTTTGTATGTTTTCCTTTTTACTGCTTTATCCACTTTATTTCTTTCATTCCTTCCTCTACTTCTTCCTCCATCTACTGTTCCTCCTCTAATTTTTTCTTATAAACCTCTATATTCTCATCTGTCTATACCTTTTTCTCCCACCAAACTGTGTCTAAATTTTTTCTTTCTCTCTTCCAATCTTTTAGCCTTGCTTCTAACGGTTGATGGTTAGAATCAACCTCTTCCCCTATTTAAAAATTTTCTATTTCTTCCAAAACTTCCTCACTAACCATTACATAATCTATTATAGATTTTCCCTTCTCACTTAATATATGTAAATTTTTCTCTATACCCTTCCTCCATATTTCCGTTGAGTATAGTCCCTTCACATAACTCTAATAGTTCTCTACCTTGTTTGTTTTTTGTCTTATTCCTCTTTTCATTTCCTCCTCATTCACTATCATAGCCCCACCTATTATTAATTTGCCTCTCTCCTCTTTAATCAGTTGCTGTTTCAAGTTCCTTATTGTTTCTTTCATTTATTGACCGTATACTGTTATCACCATATATCTACCCTCAGCTTCCCTTAATATTTGATTTACTAGTATTCCTTGGTCTTGCTTTTTATTCTCCTCTCTCCTCTACTACCCATTTTTCTCTTATTCTGAATATTATACCTCCTTGCGCTCTTCCTTTTTTTTCTTTTTTTGTCGCAAACTGTACATTCCATCTACATCCCTTTGGTAAATTTACTTTCCATCTTTCCCAATCCTTCTCCTCCAGCCACGTTTCTACTAAACCCACAATGTCAAACCCTTCTACATACTTCCAAAATTCAGCTCCTTTATGTTTAACCCCTGCAACGTTCCAAAAAACTAAACCTATTTTCTTCATTTTTTTCCTATCGTTTTCCTTGATCTTTGCCTGGTAATCCCCATTTTTTCATCCTTTACCCCCATATTTATAGTTTTTGGCTTCATTCTCTCTAAATTGTTAAAGGGATTCATTGTTATTGTTTATTTATTAAAATTTTTCAAATTATCAGTCTATTAATAATAAATTCGCTAATTTTCAAAATGTATTTTACATATGTTTGTAGCTTAAAATTATGAAACTCATCTTCAGAAAACTACAAAAAATATTAGTAACAACGCATAAAAAGTTAAGATTACAAAAAACTTTAACTTACATTTTTTGAAAAATGTCAAATATGAGAATTTGTAACTAGATATTTAAAAAAATTAAAAAATGTAAGTTTTACAAAATATTAAATATAAATTACATTTTTTAAAACATGTAAAATATAAGAATTTATCATATTTGACATTTTTTTGTAATCTAAACTTTTTATGAGTTGTTAATAATATTTTTTGTAGTTTTCTAAAGATGTGCTTCATAATTTTAAACTCGAAACATATGTAAAATACATTTTGAAAATCAGCGAATTTATTATTGGTAGATTGATAATTTAAATAATTTTCATTCTCTCTAATTTATTTTCTTTTACGTTCCAGTGCATCTCCTCTCCCTTGACTTATAATTTCATAAACCTTGTTTTTGTTCTTTTTTTTTCTTCCTTTAGCTTCTTCTTCCATCCTTATATTTTTTTGTACCTCTCTTTCCACTGGGGTCATATCTTCATCTATAAATATCCTTGTTTCTCTTAGCCTTCCTTTTTTCTTTAATATTTCTAGCTTATCTTCTACGGAATCCAATTTTACCAGTATTAACCCACTCGCTATTTTAATTGCGTCTCTTATACCTTTTTCCACTCCCAATTCATTTTTAAACAAGTTATCCACTTGCTTTTTACGTTCTTCTCTTCCCTCTTGACCTTCCATCCCTCTTATAACCAAGTTTGTCCTTCTCTTTACCCTTTCCACTACTTCCACCCTTCTTTCCAAATCTTCTTTTCCATGCTCTTATTTTTTTCTCCAACATATCGCATATCTCCTTTCGCTCTTCTCTTTCTTTTCTTAATTCCTCCAGATTAACTACTAATTTATTGTTCTCTTCCCTCATCTGCTTTATTTCACTAATCATCTCCCTACACATCTCCATTATTGCCTGCTCCTCCTTTTGTTTTTCCTTTCCGATCCTGCCAATTCGGATTCTGACATGATTGTTATCGTTATCTGAACTCGCCTATACCTTCTAATCCATAAAATTATTGTACTTATTTCCTACTTACATTTAACATTAAAACTGTACTTCTAATTATTTCTTCAACTTCACAATACTCAACACGCACACATCTATTAATCACTGTAATGATTACAGCTTAATCATTTTAAAATACTAAAAACTCGGCAATAATACTATACACGTCCTCACTAAACCGCTTTCAAAACACGAATTCCACCTACGACTTGCTCTCCGAAGTGTAGAGCGGCCGCCTACATTAAGTTACGGTTAAATTTACGTAACATATTTCAATCAAAAGGAACCTATGTAAAAAATATAATTGAAATAAATGAATTATTACTGGGTGTTCTGGTTTCTATGTCCCTTAGTGTATAAATATGTAGGTACATATTTAATATAAAGTTGTAAACTGAGCTTTATAAAAACCGTATCTAAATTTTTTTTATCTCAAGTTTTTTCCAAGATTCGACTATAATTTATAAGAAAATGTTAACTAACATAACTAAAAACAGTAACAATTAATTAACGAACTAGAAATAACTGTTAATTGTGTTAAATAATCTTTAAAATAGTTTCATTCCAAGAGCTTTAGCAGCTGCAGACAAACGGAGTTCTATAGTATATTTAAACAGCACATTCCCTTTAAACCGACAAAATATGGGGTTAAAATGTTTGCTTTAATAATGTTGGTACCAAACCCGACGGCCCATATAAATTAAACAGTTCAACTTACGATGCTGTAATAAGACGTTGCTCAATCGGTTTACCAGGATTCAAGTTGCAATAACGTTATAGTTCGAACCAAAAATAACGTATGCAGAAAATCCATGGAAATATAGTAAAAAAAAGTTACTTTGAAAAAATTACTACCAGAAAATGCAATTACTAATCGAACAAAGTGTGTTGTTTTTTTTAGTCAATTTATTGCATTTTTCTACACATAATAGAAAGTGAAAAAACGTACATGCAAATCTTTTTAATATTGTAGTACCCGTTACGATATGGTTCTTGGCGTTTCTTATAAATAACTTAATGGATTTTTTATGTATTATGTGGTTAAATATCGATTCATACACAAAATTAAAATGTATTGATTTACTGAAGAAACATTTCGTTTTCTCTTTTTGCGCTTCGAACACATACAGATTTACCACTGACACTATCTTAGTAAACCTTAACATCTTGATAAAGGTATTGGCAGGTATAAAAGTTAACGAGCTTGTATTAAATCTCTCTCGACGTAACCTCTCTATTTTTCACGTTGATAAGAGTTATCATAGAGAGAAAAAAAGCAATAATGGTATCCCGACGTTTCATCGCGCACGAAGGTTGTTGTTAGTTTATTCTCTTTCTTCCCGTCTGCTTCGATTGGTAATATAATCCCTTAAGGCTAAGACATAAAGCCACTTTCGGAATTTAAATGTGCTCGCGTTGCAGCTCGAATTTTTACTAAGTGTAACTGATATGTGTCTCTTTTTCTCTTGTGTTTTAAACATGATGTTAAGATGTTACGCGGACGTTTGATTGACGTTAAAATTACTTTTCTCGTATATATGTAACAGAAATGAAATAAATTATTCAAAAGAGCCACATAGATTTTGTCAATTTATATATGTATATATATATATATACTCGAAAACCTACGTGGTCGCACCAAAATATAATTCTACGACTACGCACCCGGAATTTTTTAAGTTAAACAAGTAGTTCTCGCACCAATATATAGCAAAAATTATATATGCGTATTGGCACCATATATATGATACCGAGCGGAGTTTACTAGTCGGTCACCGCATGGCAAACAAGTTTTTCAAGGTATAAAATGTAACAATACATAATAGTATTTAAAAATAACTGCAAATACGTTTCGTATTTAGGATATTGGATTTTCTTTTATTTAACCGTTTGGTTTGTTTCTCGCTTTATTACAATGATTTTATTTTAGAATTTTTAT
The DNA here is from genome assembly GCA_035610365.1 of Aquatica leii. Taxonomy (NCBI): domain Eukaryota; kingdom Metazoa; phylum Arthropoda; class Insecta; order Coleoptera; family Lampyridae; genus Aquatica; species Aquatica leii. The sequence goes on along the minus strand of CM069438.1, from coordinate 49,947,992 downwards.
GTTTTAATTTATTTTGGTTTTTAAATTTAAATGTCGCTTATCATGTATTGGAAAAAAAACTGATAAGACTAAGTTTGAGTATTATTTTAATTACGTCTCTTTATTGTTAAATAAATTGAATATTTTAACTGCTTGAATATGAAAGTGTCATTACTTAATAATTAAAAGTTTCGGTACAAAAAAAATCAATACTACGTTCTTCTTTTTACGAGTAAATTTTGTATTATTTGCATGTTAACAAATAACATTACTTTTCCTTTTAAGTATACATTTATTGTTTATTTATTCCCACAAATACTTAATTTTTTAAATTTCTCTTGCTACAAGTAATATTTTCACATACACGTATCCAAAAAATTATTGCATCCTTTAAATCCAATCGCATTTATATGAACTTGCATAAACGTTGTTTAACGTTATTTATTTAATTTTAATAATTACTCTATAAACAAATACATGAAACTGATTAATATTTCAGATACATATAATAACTCCTAAAGTTATGAAATTTTATTCTCAGTGTTAGTTTGAAGATTAATTTTTATACATATGAACAAAACAAACTGTCTAATAAAAATTTATTAGAATTTTTTAAAATCTTATAATTAACATTACAAAGTCGGATTGTAAACGTGTCTTTATTAATGTAACTATTAAGCTACTTTTGTAATATGTTTCCACATAACAAAAAATAAAATTTCTACTCATTCATAAAAAATGTTCAAATAATGGTAAAGTATTAAGATATGGAACGTTTATGAATTTTTTGTATATAATCCGGTCAGTCATTAAAATTTCAAATATAGGTAGGATTAAAAACATAATTAATAGAATTTAATTTTTTAAACCCCTTAATTATTGTTGTGTTAAATGTTAAAAACAGAAATATTTTAGCTGTTATAAAATGTGCAATGAGCATGATTGTTTTTTTAATTGCATTTTCTACATTTATCGACGCGATATTTAATATCAACCTGAAATTTATCTTATTTTTATGTATCAGGTAACGTTGGTTTTTTCTTATACTGTACTTATACGGTAATTAGAATTTGTCAATTACAAGAACATAAACATTTTATATATTTATCTATTTTTAGTATAACAGAAAAAAATAGCATTTTTTAACGTGAAAAAAAATGGCGTTACATATTTTATAAAATAAAAATTTAATCACGACGAAAATTTCCAATACAGGTGTAATCGTGTAACGGTTAAAATAAGCAAAATGCGGCGTTGTAAACAATAGGGCAATAAATAGATTAAAGAATAAATAATTCTTTCTACACTTTCGCACAATGGATATAGTAAGTTTTTAATCTGAAACATTTGGTATGCACATTGGATTTTGTATAAATCGAAAAAGACAAAGTCATTCGACATTGATAGTACGATATTTATAATTACCAAAAAGAATTATGAAAAAACATTACAAAGTGTGTAAGTATAGTAGCGTTTTAAAAGTTTACATTTTGGCATCTGCGTCTGCATAAAAATTGTTATTGTTAACAATGTAACACATTAAAACGTCTTAAATTCGTCATTCAAATATGTATTACCAACTTATTTTATATTTCGAAGTTTTTTTATAAAAGCGGAGGTTTGATTAGTTTTTGATCACAATCCTGATGAAAACAAATGTAGTTTCTAGAAGGGCTATGTCAGTTTTTTAAAATACTCCAAAAATATTTTTCAAATAAAAGTTATCTGTAATGCAAAAGTACACCACTTTTGTTTAAACAATTTTTTGATATTGAATTAACAATATCTTAAAAACTAATAATACCAAAAAGTTATCTACAACTTTTAGTTAAACAATTTTTTTCTATGACTCAATTTTCTCAATTCCAGTTTTAAGAATGAATCACTTGTTAAAGTAACGTAAACACGATACCTCAAGAACCGTTACGAATCAGTTGCAATCTGGAGTCCTGTTGCAATCGGCTAGTTTACGTTTTTTACAATTCAGCATACCATATAAAATATTGAAAAATGCTCGTTGACTAAAAGCTGATCTGAAATTTAATTTTAATATTTTTATATGGTTCCATGTCCAAAAATGCACAAAGAATGAATGTGAACGTATTTAATTTTTTTTTAACGGTAGTTGTCTAACGACAATCTAAATTACAAACTCCCAAAGAAGGGCAATAAAAAATCTGAGATATATTTATTGTTAGTAAAAAAGACAAAAGCAAGACGTCAAAAACTTTTAATCAAAGTGGTTACAATGTATATGCTCAAAAAACTTTCATTCGCAATTTTTATTAACCGACTTCTAACTGTTCCTTTGTCATTTTCTTTGGAATGTTCTGATTCAATAAAACACTTATTGATAGAATTTAATTAGGTTCAATTTTAACGTCTGCTATTTAAGTTTTGGGGGTGTATAAGTGTTAGATACTTTAAACATCATTTTAATTACCTACTTTATTCAAACATGAATAATACTAGTCTTTGCATTTGTTTGTATATAAAACAGCAAATTAATTACTTTATTAACAATTAGTTATAAAGATAATCGTGCATACTTTATTTTTGCGAGTTTTAAAGCAAATATAAATACGTTATTTTCGTTTTATTCTTTTGGTGTGAACATTTTTAAATACAAAGATTTCATAAATTAGGGAAACAAAGAAGCCAATAAAAATTTACAATTTCTGATCAAGTGATCATGGACTGTCGCGTAAACTAGGTTTAAAGAAAACGAGGCAAGCTATTTTCACAAGTACAAACAGCTTATTTACTTTAAGGAATTGTTTGGTAAACGAATAATAGTAGTGCCCGAGGAAACATGACCATCGTATGTACTGTTTGCAGTTTAACAAAAAACAAGTGACATTACATCCTTCACGTTTACTTTTTACTTGTGCTTTTATTTAAAAAGAAATAGATATAATAATAAAAATCTAAAAATAAAAATTTAAGGTTTTGTGTTAACTGGTAAACGACAAATTTATCAAATGCTTCTTCTATATGGGAAACAAATTTTTAAAACCTATAATGACTTTGGAAAACCGGATTGTAAACGTGTCTTTGTTAATGTAACAATTAAGCTACTTTTGTTTAATGATAAATTGTAATTTGTTTCCACATAACAATACATTAAATTTCTGCTCATTCATTCATAAGGAATGTTCGAAGAGTGCTAAAGTATTAAGTTATGGAACCTTCATTCTGTATTTTTAAGGCTATCTCGATTTTATAGCGTTCGCACAATTAAAATTAAAAAAACATTTTTTACTCCACATCGTATGGAGTTAAGGACGGTTTCTAAATCAAAAATTTTAACGCGCCTTTTTTTCACAGTTCTCTGCGAAATAAAGTAAGGAAATTATAATTAAGTAAAAAAAAATCTGTCTTGTGGTCGGCCGTATGCAAACACAATATCTGAAGAACGGGTTTTTTAGAATACTTTCAAAAAAACATATTTTTTTAAAATAAAAGTTAATTGTAATGCAAATGTACACAAATTTTGTTTAAGCAATTTTTCGATCTGAGGCGTGACTTTTTTAACAACGTTAATGAACAATATCTTATAAAATATTAATTATACCAAAAAGTTATATTTCCAAAAAATTTATTATGTACAACATTTATTTAAACAATTTATTTTCTACGACTCAATTTTCCCAATTCCAGTTTTAAGAATGAATGACTTGTTAAGCTAAAATAATGTAAACACGACACCACAAGAACCGCTGCTAAAGGTTTACGTCTTTTACAATTCAGTATAACGTATAAAGCATTAGGAAATACTCGACTAAAAACTGATCTTAAATTTAATATTTAATTTTAATATTTGTTTACGATTTTCTTATGAGGTACACATGCAATAGGTAAAACTTTTATAATGCGTTATTTTTTATTTTGACATACACATTTATTTAAGTACAAAAATACTTTTTAAATTTGAATCATAATTAAAAATAGTGTACTTATTTTTTGATAATATAAGTACAGTGCAAACTTTAAGAAGAGGTTCAGTAATTAACACTACGGTTCCCGTTTCGCGTAGTTCATTTGATAATTTAAATTTTATTTTATTGTAATTCTAGGGAATGCTATGTTTTAAAAGAGCTGCACACTTATCATTAAAGTATGTAGTTCTTTGTTAAGTGGTAACCAATCGACAAAGAAAAAATTTGAAATATATTTATTTTTTTCTAACAGCACTTGTCTAACAGGATAAATGGCAACCGATAGGAAAATTGTTTTCATACCTTATCTGTTCAATAACAAATAATTTGTTTAAATTTAATTTCGCATCGTTGTTATTATTACACTTTTTACGATTTTAATGAACTAAAGATTATCTACGTATATTGACGGAAGTTATTACCAATCTACATAATACTCACAAGCAATGGCTACGGACCCCAACATTTTTTATAGTAAATTTGGCGAAGGCTTGAAGTCTTTTCTCAAGTTCAACTTCAATGGGTAAACGTATGATGTGATGCTTTTCGTAACTGTGTTACACATTTATTCATATTTTTATTTACCATGACTTCAGTTTTATTAATTATGTTCTATAAGCTTTTTGTTAATTTCAGTCGAGTCAATAGTTTAGCTTTCAGCTTATTCAAATTTGTGTGTTTATGTGTACGTTGATTTTATTATTTATTCGTAGTTAAAGCCAAATTATAAAAAAATTACATCGACGATTATAAGCTTACATTCTTCACAAATTTGGAAAAAAACATTACTAAAATAGTAATCTCTTTTTTAATACTTATTTAAACATTCAATTTTCGAGAACTACATTTTCGCGACTGCATATAATTATTAATACGTGATCAATTTTACTTGGTGTTTTCTAAGTGTATTATTAATTGCTAATAAGTCAAATTTATTAAAATATAGTATTAGCATATAGTGTTAATGTGTAACCGATTGAGTTTATGTAGTATTTACTGATAAAATTTTTTATTGTTACTTGGTACCTCTTGAAAAACGAGAATGGTATTCTGTTACCGACTGGAAACGAAATTGTTCGTTCTCTCGTTAATAGTTGTTTGTTTATATCCTAATTCTTAGACAGCGAAGTCGTATTTAACCTTGATGTTTCCGAGCCAAGGATTTTTCTATTACAACGGAGTGGCGCCTATATATTTTTTCTATCATAATATTCTCAACCCCACTACTCACTAACATGTCAGTTAACCGTGGTGACGTTGTTGTTCACCAAAACTTGTTTGAACAAAAGGTTGTTAACATAGTAACGTATATAACCATTATAATATAAAACTTTTCGCAACAAGAATCGATTGGTTTAAATAGACACAAAAAAATTACCGCTATAATTTACATTAACTTCAGCATAAAGTCTGGCGCTCATTTTAAGTTTACTGAATTATTTCTTATAGTTTCTAGTTTTATTTTTGAATTTTGCCAATTCGTCTATTTTTGTAAAAATTATCCTGTAAAATCGGTTTGTTACTAACCGTTTTATTCTCAAAAGTAAAGCCAGTTAGTACTACAAATTAATGATATTTCCGCATCTAAAAACATCAGATTAATTTAAAAAAAAAATTAAATCGCAAGAACTACGACTTAATAGACATCTTTTTTAAAAATTCAAAATTAAAATTTTTGATGGTACGCCTACAGTCTCGTTATAATCCTCCGGTTATAATAAACGATTTGCAAACTGATACTAAAAAAACCTTTCGCTGATGATGACAGCATAGCTGCCGAAACACGTGTACGACAAGTATTTAATTTATTGTAGTTGCTGGGTTATTGTGAAACAAATATTGTAACCGTCGTTTGAGTTTTAAATATATTTTTTCGTGAAAGATCCAGCAGTTGAGTTTGTTATATTAATTTCGTTTTTTTTAAAACCATTAGAGTAGTTTCGCATTAATTTATCGAATTTATATAACATTTTCAAATTCTTCTTAGTTGTAATTCTTTATTTTATCAAGACGTATTTAGTGCATACGCACTTGAGTCATTTTGGTCGATTTTATTGTCATACGTTGCAAGCACATTTTATAATTTATTACTTCCGACAGTTATTGGGTTTCAAAAATTAGGATTATTATTGTATATTCTGCTTCAATTATGTAGATTTTGTTATTGTTGCATTTTTTTCTAACGTGAGAATCGTCATCAACGGACAGGTATTATACGTTAGAACACAAAATATGATTATTGGACTTGAGTTTTACGAATTCATTTTATTTTTAAATTATTTTGTTATAGCAAGTTTTTGAATTTTATTTTGTATTATATCGCTGACGATCACATGCGCTATATTTAAACTAGGACAGTGACAACGCCTTTGATAAAAAGAAATTTGTTGCCATTCCTCATTGATCCATTGCAAAACTGAACCGACTGCAAAGTCAGAGGTATCAACAAATAGTGCTCGTAAAGCAGTTATTGCAAGATGCGCGAGTAGTATAGCATTAGCCAAGGAGTATTTTTCCTGCGGAAAAAACTTCCTCTGGATTTGGTGTCCATAGTTTTGTGTTATGCAACTTGCTTAGTAGTTCCTAGACAGCAAGAAAGATGTTTAGCTGCTGTAGATTTATTGGCTTGCATAATTGTCTCGACTCGATTGGCTGCTGGTTGACACCGTTCAGTTGATATAGTGTATCCTACAAAATTAATTGATGGTTGTCCGAGATCACATTTTGATGCAATTAATATCACCCTATATTCTTGCAGTCATTAGAATAATATCCGAAGAAGCTCAGCAAGTTGCTTGGGTGTTTCAGATACTACCAAGGTATCGTCTAAGTAGGCATCGTAAATTATGATAAATAAATCGTGGAAGTCTGAGCAGCATCACGTAACCCAAAGCTTGTGTAGATAATTTCAAATAAACTAAACGGAATGCTTATGGCTGTTTTTGGTATATCTGCTGCGTGTATAAGTATTTGGAAAAATACCTTCAGCAGGACAATAATCAAAAATACAATTTTTTTGAAGTGAAACTTCTTTATCGGCGTTGGAAAAAAATTTACCGTCACATTTTTTTCGTTACGCGTCACATTTAAATTATTCCGTTACGCGCCATCTTTTTTTTTTTAAATTAAAAATATTTAAGGTTAACCTCAATTTCTGATTGAACGATGACAATGACAGTAATAATTCTATTTCAATTAATGAAATGCTGTAATAATCTTAGTAGCAAAAAGTTAAAGTGAAACACGGTTGGTTTTTTAAATTTAAGATATTTAAGGTTAACCTCAATTTCTGATTGAACGATGACAATGATAGTAATAATTCTATTTCAATTAATGAAATGCTGTAATAATCTTAGTAGCAAAAAGTTAAAGTGAAACACGGTTGGTTCAGACGAAGAGTACTTTCAGTTTCTCCAACGCAGTAGGGATAGCATGTCGCTTATTTCGTTACGCGTCACATTTTTAATTAATACGACTGCTAATTTAATGAACATCAATTAATTGGCATAGAGTATAAATTCTGAAATATGTTATTAATTTTTGTAAATCAATTAACTAATTTTTGTAGATTCAATTTCATATTTCAAAAATATATAATAACGATGACAATGATAGTAATAATTCTATTACAATTAATGAAATGCTGTAATAATCTTAGTAGCAAAAAGTTAAAGTGAAATAATTGTATTATTTGTATTCATGTCTATGATAAACAATCCTTTTGTTTAAACTTTATCTAATTTAACTTTATTTAACCAATTTCTGAAAAGTTGCATGTAGATCATTTTGCGAAAAATAAGGTCATAAAGAAGTTTCACTTCTTACATGTGTACACTAGTACACGCCCATGTTTTTGTACAAATGGTCGTGAATGGTGCCAGAGTTTAATACACAATAATCTTCTCACATCATTTTTCTAATGAGCCAAGTAAAGAAAAGATGACCATCAAGATTTGAACTTGAACTAATGACGCTAGAAAATCTTTTATTTTTTGGGTGCTAAGTAACGAGGACGTGAACTGATTGGTAAGCTCTGTTCGGTTTATATGCTATGTTCAATTAGGTGTACACCTTTAAATAAAAATGTTACCAATAATTGGTTTGCTTACATCTGCTACCAAATGACTTGTGTCTATTAATAATTGTCTGGATGAGCCAGAGTATACAGTGCTGACCACGTTTACTGCAATACAGTTGTCTGGGATTTTCTAACACCAAGTTTGTAGTGATATAAACACTTACCAAAAGAATTATCCGGTTATAAGTGCCGTTGTAACCTAGAACGTCAAAAGTTGTTGATGCTGCATGGAGACTATAAAAACTTCTATCTGCCGTTGCTGTCACTGATGACAAAGGTTGAAAATCTGCTGTTAGAGTTGTTTTTGATACTGCAGGCATTGTATGTGAGTGGTTGTTAAAATAAACTTTACCTATTTTATCAGCAATTACGGCAAATTTTTCTATCTCTACTCCAAAAGTTTTTGTTTAATTTGTGTCATCAACATTTTGTTAGTCATGCGACCTGTTGTTAAGTTTCTCTTTTAAAACTAAAGATATGGTTTTACAACGCTTAAAAATTTTCTAAAGCGTTGATCTTTAGAATCTAAAGGACCGGACATACTGACGACGCCTCGATGAGCGGGGTTCAGGTCGCGGTTGCAATATGGATGCATCTATGCAAAAAAAACTTTTACTTTTTTTGTAAGATCGAACATACAAACTTTTGTTGCTTACTACGCGATGTCAGTACAAACATACTGTGGATGCATAGATCAACGCAGTTTAGAGCGCGGTCGCTATCTCAGTGTCCGACGCCTTTCTTTGTTTCATCTCAAAATTACGTTTGCTTCAAAATCTTAATTTGTCATTTTAAGCTTTTAGGGATGTGTGATTACCGTTGTGGATCTTTTTATGTTACGGGTTACAATCGCTATCATCTTTATCCGCCAAAATTTTTCTGCTAATGTATATACTAACTATGTTACTTGTATCTACTCATACCTAACTCTACGACGGAGTAAGCTAGACTTGGTAGGGTCTATGAAAACAAGATCTAGTAACACATTTCTGCAGCTTCTCATACTTGTTTTTCTCTGGTGGCATAAAATAAAGTTTGATACGTGCTGCAATAGTGTAGTACCAAGTGTAACAACAACAAAATAATACATGTTAAGGTCTTCTATGACTCTGTAGTTATAAAATCGTGCTTCCACTTGGTTAAACCATAGCAACGGACTCGGTTGCAGGAATGAAGCTGATATATTTGAAGAGTCGCGTTGTCTGATACTTATGTATCTTTACGTGGTTCCATTTTAACGCGTAAAATCATATTGTCGTAATTTTATTAACCGATTTTCGTTCTAGCAAAATATCTTTACAGGTTATTTACACTTCGGCTAGAACGCTATTTTCCGAGTTTTTTAAGTTGTAATTTATTTTTTTTTGAGTGACAGGTTGGTGAGGTTCGTTGACCTTTGTGTTGTCAACAAACCTTACCAACCCTACACTTACCGTTTAAGTTCAATAAACTTAGATGTAACTTCTCCTTGTTTAGTCAAGAAAATATTAAGCTGGCGAGTCATCCTTGAAGCGATAAAAAGTAATCACTGATTGATACCGTTAGTGTTAACCACCAATGCCCCTAACCTTGCACCGATCACTAAAAAAATACCTAAAGCTTAGATCCTGTTCATTAAATAATGCTATTGCAGGTTCAATTCCTCTTCATCTTCCACGTGGTGCATTGTGCCACGATTCTAGATTTGTAGATGCCATCACCAATAACTTTACCAAGACGATCTTCGACTATTGCCAACATGGTTTGATAGCATCCGCATAAGCTTTAGAGCTAGTGCACCGTGTTGGAATCCTAAATTGTATAGGTTAAAACGATTGTTTGCAAAAATAGTACCAGAAAGCCTTCTTATAAAACCGCACATCACCGGTACAAACTGACAGTGAAGACAAATAAAATAAGCACAGCTCCTTGTAAAATTTTGTGAAAAAAAGCTTAACGCAAGGGTTAGTGCACTGATAGTTCTCCCGGAAGTTTCTGTCAATCCAACCGTGTTCTAAGGTTAAAGACGGCGACAAATGCACGATTTCAGAACAAGACAATAGTATCCACGTCATTTCCAGACGACTATCCATCTACGGACAACCCTTATCATGCCAAATAAAATCCTGCTTTTTTTGCAAAGTAACTTCTGATAAAACTGACTAGTTACCAGCGACAATTTGGCCGCGGTGGCTAGCAAAATTTCTAAGAGTAAAGTTCTAGACTTGATGTAATTCACTGTAATGTTTTGCTAGCGGTGTTCAAGATTCCTTCTCATCTGCGAGTTTGTCACCGTCGTTTGATTTGTGGATGTATTTCTTTTGTGAAGGACCCGGTATTTGAGTTTGTTTCGTTCATTTCGTCTTCTTTAAGATTGCTTGAGTAATTTTGCATTAATTTATTAAAGTTATCTCACGTTTCTAAATTAATCATAATTATTAATTTTCATTTTATTAAGTACGGATTAAGTACGTATGCACTTAAGTCATTTAGGTCAATTTTATTGTCATACTTTTTGAGAACACCTATGTATAATTTATTACTTACGGCAGTCTTTATTGAGTTTCAAAAATTATAATCTTAACTGAATTTTCTGCTTTGAATATTTTTGTTTTCGTTATTGTTGCATTTCTCATCGTAAGACACGCAGTCAACGGACCCGTGCTTTTCCGTGATAAAAAAGCATTTATTCCATTAACCTTCGCGCTTATAAAATAATTTTAATTTTACAGATTTTAGTGTAATACACTCTGATAAAGGTAAGTTCCGTTTAGAGTGTGTTCGTCACTAGCGGGATTTTCGGTGGGCGAGGTCTAGAAGCATTTCTTAAGTTATAAATCTTCCTGGCGCCTTTTTGAATTTGACGTTTCCTTTTGTATTTTTGAGTTTTCCAAATCGGTTACAAATTTCTATTTTGAGCTAATCTACGACTTACCGAACACCGGCAAAACCTCATTTATGTTACTTTCATTCAGGCAATTTTCGTTTTAACGGCTTGTAACAAACTTAGAGATCTGGTGAGTTGATCCCTATTCTCATACCCGGAAAGAAAGATCTTACCAACTCAAATTTGCATTATCCGATAACATTGCTATCGGAATTAGTCAAACTTTTTGAAAGGACACTTCCTAAAAAGAGACACGACGACATTCCGCCTTATTCCATCTCAATTCGACTTCGTTTCTAGCAAAACGATGACTGACGCCGCCCGTTTAGTAATGACTATTCCACAATTGAACGTTTTCCAGTTCAGGCTAGATATTTTCATTGACTTTTCTGCAACATTTAATAACGCATGGTGGTCTTATATAATTAAGGTTCTTCTGCCTACAGTACAAGCGTAATTTGTTACTATTTATCGAATAAATCAATAACATATTCTGCGAACGTTTTACGTTTAGTTTTTATCAAACGACGAACCTTATGGTACGGTTCCTGTAGATGCCTTCTGTGATCATGTTTAAGAATCCTCTGTGCGCAAAAAATTTACTGCATCAAAAGTCCTAAAACGGCTGACGCGTTTTGCTCAACGATTTTCCGTTCTTTTCAGATGCTAAACGTTACCTCCAATTCTTGATCTTAATTGAATGGCGGCGGTTATAGGACACTTTCCAGAAAGGGTATAACATCTATTCCCTAATCCCGGATATCTTTACCCAGGTCAGAATGTCCAACATTCCCGCACAAGAAACCATCCAGATCCTTTCTTCACAAAGCCAAATTCGTTATCATCTTAAAAGCGTTAGCATATTGAATGCCGACAGCTGTCCATAGCGTGGTGTTCCTGACACTCCGGGACATCGAATTCTTGTCTGTCGCAAATCAACCCCTATGCCGATTTCTTTCAAATCATTATTAGACTAGTGCCTGATGTTAACATTTATAGACTATTCGCAAACGAAGACCAGAGCGAGGGTAAGTAACGGCAAAGTAGCTACTTGTACTTACTCTTGTTTTCTTCACGCTCGTCCAAGTTCTTTTTCTACCAGTTTGGTTTTAACCTTTAGAAGCGAGGATACCCAGTAAGGCAAGTACCTCGCTGAACCGAGTACTTTCTAATTACGTTTTCGTTACTTAGCCCATCTGGTTGAGCCTGACTAAAATTTTCTTCTATGTGATACATTTCCTATGCTTTACTTTTTTGTGGCAAACTTGTACCAAGTAAGTTTTGTTGATTTGGTAGAGTAGTTATGTAGTGCCGATCCTGGACCACGTTTTCCCGCGCTTTTAAAAAAAATTTGAATTTCGTGTAAGTTCGGGAAAGATCGGAGTTTCTTCAGCTGTGTTCGTGTGAGCTCGTAATTTTCAGATTTGTACTTCCGGTGTCGAATTACAACTTCCGGTGCCAGATTACAACTTTCGGTGTCGAATTGCAACTTCCGGTGTCGAATTACAACTTCTGGTGTCAGATTACAGGTTCCGGTGCCAAATTACAACTTCCGGTGTAGAATTACAAGTTCCTGTGTCAAATTACAACTTCCGGTGCCGATGTAACGTGCACATTTCTTTCGATTGAATACGTCTGATTTTGGTTAACATTTTTGTATTCACTGTTTATGTAAATTCTTTTGCGCAATGCATTTGACGCACTGCACATGCGTTATGAGCCTTCTTCTTAAGTACGAAGTCATCCTTCTCGATCTTACGTTTCGCAATGAGGCGAAGCGGACATTTTTTTGCGTGCTGCAAAAAGTGGAATGGCACCTTATTGAATTTGTGTTTATGATTTTTTGCGTAATGGGGCAAAGTATTTAAGCCTGCGTTTCGTTGCAGCGTCTGCGTTTTGTTGTATTACCTGCGTTTGTTGAATTTACGAAATTTATAAAGATAAAACCCGTTAATTCGAAGGGGTAAGTCATTTTTGTTTTGATCCGCATTGTCTAATACATCGCAATTTACGTTTTAGTTTTTTTTATATATGGTTCTTGGTTTCAAATCTTCGAAAAAGAATTAAGAATACGATTTACGGGAATTGCATCATATTGCGTCATTTCAATGAGTCGTATGATGACCATGCCTAAATAGAAAGTTGCGCAATAATTTTTTGTACGTTCGAACTGGAAGTTTTTGCTTTTGATATACGACTACGCTTTCTGATTTATTCGATGCTTTTTGATTTGTGTACGTGTGAATTCGTTTATGGTTACGAAAATTTCGTTTGGATACGTACGCCTTTTTACGATCTTGATGTTTGAAATGCGATATTAAGATATGGTTTACGATGCACGTTTGATGTTAGTCACAACGTCGCTGTTACGAAGAATTTCCGTTACGAATTATGATTTTTATGAGTAAAAATCGATAATTATTCATGTGTTACGTCTGATAAAATTTGAGTTGGATGTTGCGAATAATTATCATACGTTACGTTTGTTTTACGATGTTCTGGTTAATGGATCTGTACGAATATTAGATCAATCAGGATAAATACGGAAAATTTGGAAATTTAAATATGCATTTCAAGAATTTCGTAATGTTGCGTCATCGCATGAATTAGATGAGAACGCGTAATTGACTCCACCAATTCGACTTGCGCATTAAAGTTTGAAATCAGGTAACTTTGATTTTATACTTAACCTTGGAAACTGTCAAAATATGTAAATATGTTTTTTTGTTATTATGTTAAATGTGTAAATCTTTTGGTTTCAATATTTAACCATTTTAATATAAAAAATATTGTGGCGTCCAATTTATAAAACTTTTGTGATCAAGTTGAAAATTATTAATCTTAAGTAACGTAAGAATTCCCACGACTCTAATTAAATAAATATGAAAATTTCTCATTGCTCTTATGTAGTTTGTTTTTAATGTGTGTTTTGAATAAATATTTTTGTGAGCTGGCTGGTGCATTCATTTATTTGTTATGCGTTTGTATTATGTTACAAATGACACCCTTAAGGTTTATGCCTTATACCGAGTTACAACTTCTGGTGTCGGATTACAACTTCCGGTGTCAAATTATAGCTTCCGGTGTCTAATTACAACTTCCAGTGTCATATTACAACTTCCGGTGTCAAATTACAACTTCCTGTGTCAAATTATAACTTCCGGTGTCAGATTACAACGTCCGGTGTCGGATTACAATTTCCGGTGTCGAATTATAACTTCCGGTGTCAAATTACAGCTTCCGGTGTCGGATTACAACTTTTAGTGTCGAATTACATCTTCCGGTGTTGGATTACAGCTTCCGGTGTCGGATTATAACGTCCGGTGTCGAATTACAATTTATGGTGTTGAATTATACCTCTCGGTGGCGGATTACTGCTTCCGGTGTCAGATTACAACTTCCGGTGTCAAATTACAAATTTTGGTGTCAAATTTCAACTGGCGGTTTCAAATTTCATTGCTTTGCATTGTTAACAAATTTTTTCGAGTTCATTAGCTATGATAAACCAACAAATTTTCTATAATGAACTTACGGTGTCACAACAAAGGACTAACTTGTTCATAATACTTTAATTTAATTATGTATTAATATGCATGATATTCAAATGATAGAAATTCAAGGCACCCGAACTTGTACAAAATTCAAATATTTTAAAATGCGCGGGAAATGGGGTTACTACCCCCCAACCCTTCCCGAAACTCGAACTTGCCCGAACTCGAACTTACACGAAATTCAAATCTGAAAATTACGAGCGCACACGAACGCAGCTGAAAAAACTCCGATCTTGCACGAACTTACACGAAATTCAAATTTTTAAAAAAGCGCGGGAAAATGTGTTTGCTATCCCCACCCCTTCCCAAAACTCGAATTTACCCGAACCTAAACTATCACAAAATTCAAACCTGAAAAGTTGCGTGCGCACACGAACGTATACGAACACAGTCGAAAAACATACGATCTCAACCGAACTTACACGAAATTCAAATTTTTTAAAAAGCTTGCCGTAATAAAAACCCGATCTCTTCCGATCTTACACGAAATTCAAATTAAAAAAACGCGCGAAAATAAAAAAAACCGATCTTACCCGAACGCATTCAAATCGGTTGATGAGTGTGGCTGAAATAAGTAGGAGTGGTTTCGACCAATCAGGTTGATTGGTAATAATTAAAGGTGGTGCCAGTGGGGCGTCATCGATTCTAATTAGTTTAAAACAGAACAAGTGGAGGGGGAGTCTACATGTTAAATTCCTATAAGAAAAGTAAGAGAGGGGGAAGTCGCGCAGAACTGGTGAATCTACCCTACTTGGTGGGTTCACATCCTTCTCTTCCTCCTCATTGTAAACCTTTGTTTTATAGTAGTACTTTTTAAGATTATGCGTTTACTTTCTGGTACGATCCATTAATTGGGTGGTCACTATTTTGAATGACAGTAACAATTGTTAGTCGTTATTTTTGTATTTGTCAAAAATATTTTAATTTAAGAAGTGGGGAGAAGCGCAAACTAAAACGTAACGTTTATTCTCATTCTTTTACATATTCGAAACTGCTGCAAACGTCCTCGTATCAGAGCATTATTGCGCTATATATAAGAAGTTTTTCTTTTTTGCTGAATTTTTCTCGTTAATTATTTTTGTTACTCTTTTAGCAAATCTGGTGAGGAAGACTTATTCAAAGCATTAGTCAGATTAAGCAATTTGGTTAATTACACGACGTTCCCAGGTATGAAAACAATTCTAAAATGGAATGAAGTAGCGAATTTCGTAGAGCTACTACGCGGCCTTTGTACAAAAATCTAAAGAATATGGAATAAAACTTGTGGAATAGTGGAGTTTACCTCATTTATAAAATCAGGAGCGACAAAAGATGACTCGCACCTCCTTCTGAAACCTCATAGTATCGTATAATCCTTTAATTGTCTTTACTTCTATCAGTCTTGTCCGTACTACTTATAGTATTGTATAATTTTACTTTTATTTAATTGTATTGAATATTTTATAACTGTCAGCCTTAAGCGTAAACACAACCTAGATCATACTGACTCAATTTACTTTTAATCGCAAACTTTGAATCATCTAAGCTAGGGGTGGGCAAAAGCCAGCCCGCGGGCCGCATCCGGCCCCTTTGCTTACTTTATCCGGCCCGTTGAAAAATTCCGCCAGCAATTTTTTATGCGATTTTGTACGTTTGCGGTATAGTCCTCCGGCCCGTGAGACATTTTGAAAATTTCATTTTGTCCCGCGCTTAAAAGTATTTGCCCGCGCCTGATCTAAACTTTATATGTTATCGTTGAGTACGTTAACGTACCTCGATCATTTGAATGCAAACAAAGCTAAATACACGTAACATAACCGCCGTACGTAAGCTTACTTACCACGCATACTTTCGTTCTTAAACCTAATAAAAGTAGTAAACATTGCTACTGGTGACAAAGAATTGTCGGTTGGGGTAAGTTTTTGTGCTCATAATTTTTTTTATTGCGATTCAGAGTTATAATTGTCGATTATCGACTTGTTTTCTAACCGTATAGTAAACTGTTTAAAAAAGTCCTGTATTAATATTATAGACTGTAATATTTGTAGAGGAATCTCTAATTGTGTTTTGCAAATTGTTTCTTTCAGATCAGTACTTAATGATATTTACTCGTTTCGACGCCTTTTAACTTAATGTAGTTCTAGCACACCGAGACTTGCGATCCTCTTGCCGAATTATACTGAGCTAGTCGCCTGCATTTTATTACGAGAAAAATCTCGTAGCACAATTGTTAAGATAAAAATCGATACATCAAATTTTAAGCACCAAAGCACAATTTTGTTTGTTTATTTTAACAAAAAATCGATAGAGACACTGGCGTATTTTCTACTAAAACTTAATTTGAAGTTATGCATGCCCAAATAAAAATGATAGTAAAGATGTTATAGATAAGACTCTAAAACAATATAAAATTTCTACGGTTCCACATAAATAAAATTAAGAATTTTACAACCACAATAATAATAAAATCATAAATGCTTCCTTCGGCCCTCGTACTTACGCAATTTACAAATTGAGCACTTAAAAAGTTTACGAATAAACGTACAAACTTAAAATATTCAGTGTCAAAAACGTTTTGCTTTAGGGTTATACTCAAGATTATATATTTTTTTTAAATTTTATCATCGATTAAAGCAACTTTTTATTTAAACAAAACTTTATTAGTTTCGTCAACTTTATAGAAAAAAAGTATCAAAGCAAAAACGGTTTCGAGTTGTTGTCTGAAGAGGTATCAATGTGGCGTGGAGCGGACGTTACGTGATGAAGTCTATTGTGTAAAGTTTATATCCATTATCGACTTCTATCAAAAGTCCTTTTTATGAGTATGTATTGTTGGGTTACGTAACAAAATATTGCGGTAAACTAATGATCTTGTAAATAAAACTAAAACTACGTTAATTAGTCTTAGAACGAGACCCAAAGGCGCTTTTAGTTTTATGAAACACTGAAAAATGCACTTTCCTGTCAGACTTTCTAAAAATTATGGTAATTTCTGTTTAAAAGCTCCTTGGTGGTTGTTAGTGAATTGTTGGAAATGTAATTACAAAACGAGAAAAATTGTAGCTACTTACACATGACGTCTAGTCTAACTTCGATGCTGCTAGATTTCGTTGAGTAAGATTCGTGTACGGCCACGCACCTAAGGGTTCGTCCGTGATTTTCCTTAGATATCGTTAATTCGAGCACTGAGATTGCCATCCACGTTCTTGGATTATCTAATTCGGTTGAATTAGTTTGCCTTCTAGATGGAGTTATTTCATTTTGATCTGAAAACAAAGACGAATTTATTTTCATCTCGTGTTCTTGTTAGTGCATTAAATTTAAGATAACTCAATAAAGAATAAGAAAATACAAATAAATCCTCGGAACAACAAAAGTTTCTACTTTTACTTAAATTCGACCGTTAATCACGATTCAATACAAGAGTTACGGTTGAAAGTAGACAATATAATTTATTTACGCGATTGATTCTACGAAAAATTAAGTTTTTCCAGCAATGGACTCCTCTTGGGCATTTTCCTCTTGAATTAACTTAATCTAAGGTGTTTGTGCGAATGTAAAAGGTTGGGCGGTTTTCGGGCAAAGGATCAAGGACAGTAGACCATAAATCAACGTTAATGCGCAGGAAGTCATTAATAATATTCAACTCGAAAGACATATATCCGCTATTTTGGCAATTACTTAGGGATTTGCAACTATGTGAGAAAATATGAAAATTTGTCTCGTGAAGAATAAACAATTTATTTCGTACGCAAAATAAGAGTGAGTTTTAAGATTAACGTTTAAAGAAATTGCGTCTCAGCAAGAAAAATAACAGATGTTGTCAAAACCTTTATCATCAGGTTAAGTGACAGAGGACAAACTAAACATCAAACAGGAACGTGATTTATTAAAACGAACATTTTTCTTAAACCCGTGCTTGTTTTCTACACTTGATTGTTATTAGCGCCATAAACTTTAGAATATTTTACCTTGACAGGTTTTTTAGTAACAAATTAAATGAACGTTACTAGAATAATATTTTTAAATAAAGTTCGTTTTGGAAAAACAACTATTGTTAACTTTGTTTGATTTAATTTTGTAAGCTGAATTCGAACCACTTCCTCGTATCCTACGGAGTTGAATTTTTTACATGGTACAGTTCCGATCACAATACATTTTTATGTTAAGCATAATCTGAATCAACATCCAGAATTAGCTTCAAATAAAAAAAAGAATCACTTCATATTAACGTACACAGTTAGATTTTTACATGTTGGTTTAGTTCCGATAAAAATAATTTATTATAATAACCATGACCTAAATCGACATCTAGAACTCCAAATAATAAAAACCTCACTTCATTGTATCTTATAGAATTGGATTTTTATATGTTGGTTCAGTTCCGATGCCACTGCATTTTTATAATAAGCATGACCTGAATCGACCTCCAGGATTAGCTCCAGATAAAATAAGAACCACTATCTCTTATCCTACTGAGTCGGATTTCTACATTATAACGTGTAAATTCGCAATTTGGTGTTACTTCGGCTGAAGGATAGGCAACTTTGCCATCACTCGTGTGAGATATCAGACCTCGAATAATATTCTTCGACTTTAGTAATTGACCTTCTAAGAAAGGTTTTCCGGTTCATTTTGTCTTATGAGTTTGTTACGGATGTGGCGGAAACGGATGGGTAAGAAAATGAGGTTTTCCCTCATCAATCGTCATCTAGTGTAAACCTTTTCATTTTAGAAATCTAATAAATCCGATCCGATTAGTCATAAAGTAGGTTAGTATTTACACGTGGTGGATGGTTGCGACGTATCAAATATTTTTGGTTGTTTTAGCTTTCTTTCTTTCTGTCTTGTTTCTCATGGATTAACGGAGTCGTCAGTTTTGCTTATGGATTAACGAAGGCGCAATTTCTTTTGTGTGATGTAATTCGACTGATGGCGTCCTATTGTATACTTCGAGTTCGCCGAGGATCAGTTTAAAGTGGTGCCACGTGCAAAGACGTATTCCTTAAGCAGTTTCTGGCCGAAAAGGTATTTATGTATCATATAAGTTCCGCCGGCATAATCAAGCGGAGAATATGGCACTACCTCAACCCTCATCTAGTCACGAACTTCGGAGTTATCGACTTACGATCGCGCTAGGTTGCGTTGTGTCAAAATGTTTCACAATTTAAGTTAAACGTATTAAGGACTGATTCCGTAATATCTGTGTAATTGCTAAATTTGTTCTCTCGTTAATACTCTACGCCTCATCAATGTCAATTTTGTTTATTCACTATCAAGTTCAAAATTTTAATCATTAATGTGCGGGAATGTAACTACCAGAGATTTGGAAGTACGTGTCGGATTGTGTTTCTGTCGTAATAGGAATTTCGACTAATTTATACCGGTCGTAAGCTTGACGTCAAGATCTACGGGCGGTTTTAAAATTCCACTTGCGGTAACGTATTTAATTTGCTACCGTTTATTGTATTGCGGCAGCGTAAATTAATTTAGTAAAAACATATCTGCTTCCAGAGTCTATTTTAGACCTGCTTTAGCACTGTGATTTAAATTGTTTTGTTATTATGCATATGTAATTTGTACCAGTGGCGTAACAGTAGATACTTATCTTTTATCTTCAATGAAATTTCTCTTAAGAAATAGTTGTTATTATGTATATGTAAGTTGTACCAGTGGCGTAACAGTTGACATTCATCTTTTGTCTTCAATGAAATTGGTTTTAATAAATAATTGTTATTAATTTTGGGTATCTTTAGTTTGGGAATGTACTTTGGGGGACTGGGGTTCTAGGATCTCCTTTTTTCCTACCTAGACATCCTACGTTCTATTGAATTCTCTATACTTCGATCTTTAACCTACGACCATCTGCGGCGAAGCTAACCGAAAGGTAAGCCTAATATCTTTTCTTTCTTATTTTTTTCCACCTCCAGCATTAGAACGTGGCAACATGTTGGTTCAGTTCCGATGACAATACATTTTTATGATAAACATAAGTTATGTTAAAAGTGTTTTGGTGTGATTTTCGTACTGTATAAGTTTCGTCTTCATCTTTCTTGTGTTTGTAGTACGGTTTTGACATGGTACGCTTTCATTTCTAAATATTCATGCTCATCCACGTTATAAATGGGTGTACCTAGTACTTTTGCCGCTTACGTTAAAATCCTTCTGGGATAAGAATTGATTCTATTTTTGGGATTAATTTTAATTTTCTCGTAATTTTAGCAATTTTAGATACCCATTAATGACAAGATTTTAATACCTGCCCGTTCATATTGGAAAAATTCGAATAATGACGTCACAATCTACGATGTAGTTAAAAAAGTGTTGCACGTACGTTGATTAAGGATATCAAAACCTTCGATTAATTATTAAAAGCCTCATACACCAAAATATCAATATTAATATTGGGATGTGTTTTGTTTTTTTCGCATAGATCGTATGAACCAAAGAGAACTTATTGGTAATAATATCGTATGTATGTCATTGTTTATTTTAGGAAATTTTGGGGAAGGTGCCGCTAGCTAGCCGCACATTTCAATAGGAAAAAAAACATTGTAAGTATTGTATTTCCTATCGTAATTTTTTAAATCTACGTTGCTAGTCGTTTGCACGCACGACTGTACGTATATACATAGCGGGTTGTTGTCACAATTAATTATAAATTTTTGTATGTGTAATGTAATATTAAGAGCTGCGCTCGGGTTCTCTTAATTATCAAGATATTTCCTACTTGTATTATATGTACCAATGTAAATTTATTATTTTAGAATGTAAGTGTTAGGCCGACAAGTTTAATTTTATGTACAACGTGTTGCCCAACAGAAGCGGAAATGCATCAACAATTATTGGCTGTGATCTATACCTAATACTAGCAATTGATGGCATCTATGTATGTACAATAAAAATATATTTGTGTTACAACTTGTTTGTTGTCATTTGTTCTCTTTCAGCCTTAGATTTAAACGATGCTTTCTATTCTAGTTTCAAAACGTTTTGGCGCTTTTTTAATCTAATTTTAGAATTAACGCATCGAGACCTGCAATTCGCTTGCAGATTCAACTGAGTTAGTCGCCGGGATTTAAGTTACAAGAAAATTATCGTAACAGATTCGACCTGATTCGACATCTACGATTAGCTATAGATAAGAAAAAACCACCTCCTCTAATCCTACGGAGTTATATGTTTACATGGTGGTTCGGTTCTGATAACAATGCATTTTAATGATAACCTTGACCTGGATCGACATCCAGAACTACCTCCAGATAAAGTAACTTTTTAACGATCAACAGCACAGACACGCATTTATTTAATAATGCTAGTTTTAAATAATAATAAAAAACAAGTTTTTAGTTAAATGCTCTAAAAAAAAGACAATAAAAGCTTGTCGCAATATTTTTTTTGTAAATAAACAAGAATACAGAATGCAACTTAATCTTTACACAGAAATAATAAAAAAATGTACATTGTACAGTGCACTAAATTTAATTTAAAGTTTATTTTCTTCTTTTTAGAGCATTTAAATAAAAGCTTGTTTTTAAAAATGTTTTTTATTATTAATTTATTTTAGTTACCTATCACGATTCTTTTTGTAATACTGATTTAACTGCAGTTGACTTTGTTTTTAGCAACTATCGCGTCGATTTACATTTGCGTTTTGTAAAGTTATAGTTATGTTAGTACACGCAATAAACACTTAATTCATTTAAACCGACAAAATGACTTCAGCTTCCTTTGAATACTTTTTATATATTTATGTTATCTGCGTTGAGAATGTTCCACATCATTCGGTTATTTTCTGACAATTACTTTGAGAACGTTTCACTGTTCCCTTCATAAGACTGCTTTGTCTCAAAACAAAAAAACGGATGATTAGAAAAGACGGTTTTGATAGCGGCAGCTCCCTCCGTTTCGGCAACTTCCTTGAGTATAAAAATAGCAGTCAATAAATTTTTCCTGACCCAATATTCTATTTGAATGGTAACTGCAAACCAACACAAAAACGTCTGTTTCGAACGACGATTTTCAACATATCTCAAACTGTTCTCAAATCCAATTGATCTAAGCCACAACCAAGCTTGGATACTGCCAATTTTTTAATGTTGTAGAACTGCATTTCTCTTTTAAGATTTTATAATGTTTGCATTTCTTCCCCTTAATTCCTGGTTCTGCTTGTTATTACTCTGGCTCGGACTTGGTTTTGAGTAATGTTGTTATCGCCAGTAAATGGGGCTAGGCGATCGATATGAACCACTTTTGACTTGCTGCTGGGTAATTTTTGGATGCGATATATGACGTCATTAATACATTGCACAACTTCACAAGGGATCTTCCACTACCTCTGCAGCTTCGGCGACAAACCACGTTTTCTTTGGGGTTATACAACCACACCATGTCGTCCGGTTAAAACCCACCGTTTTGTGCCTTGACGTCATATCTGGTCTTCATTCTGTTGCTAGAACATTGTGTGATTTTACGGAATGTCTCATAGACTTTGTCGAGCCTTTTCATCAACTTGCTCGCGTAGTCTTCTTTAGCGATTTCTTCTTCCGGTCTTCGTCCAAATTGAAGGTCGCGATCAAGCATGAGACATGATAGTGTTTGGCCTGTGCTTTTGTAAACAGATGATCACTATGCGATTAAAAAAACACCAGTTTGGCTAAGTACTTTCCCATTGCTCGATTCATCCGTTTAACCATGCCATCAGATGGAGGATAGACAAGCGTCGTTCTAGTTTTCCGAATTCCCAACGGTCGGCAAACTTCTTAAAACAGCTTAGACTTAAATTTGCGGCCTTGGTCGGCATCTAATTCTACCGGTATTTTAAACCGGCAGAAAAACTATCTCACAAAAACGTCTGTGACTGCCTCTTAATTGGGTATGGCGTAAATTTTCGTCTATTTTGTGAAATAATTCATTGCTATCGAGAAGTGTTTGTTTCCCGAATTAGATTTTGTAAACGGGCCTGCAATGTCAATCGCTACTTTCTCTAAAAAACATCTTACATTATACTGTTTGATTGGTGCTTTGCGTTTTTTTGTTGAGCCATTTCTTGAAGCGCAAACCGTGCACTTACGGCACCATTCCATGACGTCTTCTTTGCAGTTTAGCTAATAAAATCTTTCTCAAATTTTCCCTAATGTTTTTTTCCTGCCCAAGTGTCCTCCTGATGTACCATCGTGGAAATGCTGCAACACTTCTGACACTCGGCTCTTTGGTACCACCAACTACAGTCTATTTTCCGTGCTCTCGAAACTCTCTAGGGATTGCTAAGAAAACCGTCCCACTGCGCCCAGTACGTTTTTTTCTTGTTTGCGACGCAACTGATCAAATTCCAATTCGTCATAAAGCATAGCAATTCTTTGGAAAGATTTGATCTTTTCTTCAAGTCGCAAACCATGGCTACATTTTGTCGGGCATAGTCTTCTAAATAAAGCATCAGCATTCCGATGACTGCTTTTGGCACGATGTTCTATGTCATAATCATACTCTTGCAGTCTCTCGATCTATCTGGCTACTTGCCTTTCCAAATTACCAAACTGCAATAGTCATTTCAAAGCGAAGTGGTCCATCCTTAGCAAAAATTTTCGTCCATACAAATATTTGTCGAAGTGTTCTATGGACTTGACGACTGCTAAAAGCTCTCTCCTAGTCACGCAATAATTCCTTTCTGGGTTTACCAAAACTTTACTAAAATAAGCAATGATTGTTTCTTCCTTCTTGCACTTGTGAAAAGACTGCGCTTATGGCCAGGTTACTTGCATCGCTATCCAAAACAAATTTTCCATCTGTTCTTGAATAACTTAAAATTGACGAAATGACTTAGTTCAGTTGATGGAAAGGACATTTTTCAATTTTTATTCATCTAAATTCTGCTTTTTTTCCCGTCAATTTTCTCAAAGGTTTGGCAATATTGACAAACTGTCTATAATAGGTGCACAATCCAAAAAAAATTGCAATCTTGATGCTTGTCGATTGGTTTGGGCCATGCTTGCACTGCTCGGACTTTGTCTGGGGTCAGCCTTTACTCCATCTCTAGATACGATGTGACCAACGTATTGCACTTCTTTCTTAAATACATGGTACTTTTTTGAGCTTAGTTTTAGATTTGCCCAAACTAGTCGTTGGAACACTTCTTTCAAACTGTTTAAATGTTTTTCTAACGACCTTCGAACCACAATTACGCCATCTAGGTAAACCAAGCAGGTCTTTGAATATAGCTCGGGCAAAATATTCTGCATCAAAAGTTCGAACGTCGCAAGAGTGTTACACAGCCCGAATGGCATCACAGTAAACTGCCCCGTACCAGTTCCAATCGTAAACAACTGTCGTCTCATGATCATTAGGTTCCAATTCTACCTGCCAGTAACCACTTTTTAAATGCAACGTGAAAAACCACTGGGATCCTGACAGGGTGTCCAACGTATCGGGAATTCTCGGTAAAAACTAGCTGTTCTTTTTGATCACATTGTTAAGTTGTCTGTAGTCTAGGCAAAACCTCTTTGATCTATCTATCTTCTTAAGTAGTACCATTGGAAACGCCCATGGACTACTTGAATGTTCAATCACACCTTTTTACCATATCAGTAATTATTTGTTTGACTTCTTTTCTTTTTCCCAAAGGAAATCAGCGTAGATGTTGTTTTATTGATCAAGGGCTTTACTAAGTTAGCTCTTCCTTTCGAACTGTTCTCCAGCGCAAACACATCTTGATACTGTTGGATCAACGCCTTAACTTTAAACTGCTAGTCTAGAGTGAGGTTTTGACGCTTGGAGGTAAGAATGTCCATTAAAAGTTGTGAGCACTTCCTAGGCCACGCAACTTGATTAGTATGACGCACCTCGCAATTTGAAATAGTGACGTACATTGGCCTCCCACGGTTTTCATTTTCAACGTTACTGGATCTAAGTTGATATTCAAGATTCTTCCTAGCACCGTGTTTTTTACTTGTACTAACATTCTGCTAAGTAGTAGTCCCTTTTCAACCAAGTCACCCTTTATTCTTTCAATAGCGCGAATGTAGCTTTCTCGGTAGTTTCCATCGAAGTGTACCATCCCTACACTTTTAGTCATTTTAGGCAGAGTCACGTCGTCACTCAACAAGACTTGCACGGCTGCCTTCTGTGATGAATGAAAAGGAATTTATTCGCCGTCAAACTTCAGGACATCGTTTTTCATATCCAAATAGAATCCATACTCCTTTATTACGTTAATTTCCAGAATAACTTCTTCCGTGATGTCGGCTATCATCTTGCCATGGAGATAAGTGCTGTGCAATTCCTCCATAAGCGAAGCTATTTGAATTGTGACCTCTGGTACATAACTAAACGAGATTAAATTTTGCCTCTTTTGGGCAACTCGTTTCAGGTGTGTTATGTTAAAAACGCTTTAGTATAATGTTTGCCCCCTGTATAAAATTAATTCTCGATACGCCCACTTTTTATTGTGGAGTAGGGATACAACATTGAATTTTAAAACACAATATCATTTCTTCCGGTAAAGTTTGAAGAATGCAGACATCTAGCGGTGTCTATGCCCAACAAAGCTTTCATCGTTAAGTGTTTCACGCACATTTATGTATATGAATTGGAATATTCTGATCCCAGTGGGGTAAGCATCTCTTGTGTTTGAGGTCTAATTTAATTATTCCGTAATATACCCACACACATTTTGTTCCTCTGTAAAGATATCAGCAGAAGCTGTATTTGGGAAACTTTCCATGACGCCGTCACGTCATCGTAGTTAATGCTATCTACACTACCTTGTTATAGCATTTAAGGACACAATTACCAAAGTTATGAAATTTATTTTAACGAAACGCTGCGCATTGGTTTACCTTCAGTGATCGTATAATTAAAATTGTTTTACTTGTGAAAACGTCGCATGTACGTCTTTGTTAGATTTCAATTAAATTTTAGAGAATGTTGCAAAAAGGCCACTAGCTAATCGCCGGCTTTGGAGAAAATTAATTGTAAGTATTGTATTTAGTTCGATTGTACAAACGACTGAACATAAATAACAGGTTGTTAACACAATTAATTATAAAATCGTTTTGTTGTGTGTCACTTATTGTATACGGTGCGCTTTAATTCTCTAAATCTTCAAACTTTGTATTTTTGTATTTTAATTTACAAATATAAATTTACTTTGCTTATGAATATCAAAGTAAGGCCCATTAAGTCACTTGGTTGTACGACGTGTTACCCAGTCAAAGGGGTAGTTTCTATTTTGTCTGGGATAACGACCTACGTGTTAGCGTTTGTTATACTTATATATTTATGCACTTTCCTCTACGTGAACTGTTGTCTGTGACCAAATAACTATACTTTGTGTTGCCACTTCTGTCTTGTCGTTTATTTTCTTTCAGCTAAATTTGAGTAGATTTAAACGGTGTCTCCTACTCTAATCTTTCATCGTTTTGACGCTTTTTTAAATTTATTTTATAATATAACACCACGAAGTTTACGACTCTATCGCCGGAATAACTGAGTTAGTCGTCGGTATTTTAAATTAGAAAAAAAAACAAACGTAACAAGTGTTCGAGTGCTTTTCTCGTTTTCTTCTTAGGTTTAGTACGGTGTCGTGTCGTGTTTGATAGTGTCTACACGGGTACTTCTGCATTACAACGGAGCTTATGGCTGTTTCAATGCAAACGTTTGTCGTTAAGTCAACTTTACCGTAGAGTTTGCTGCGTTTTGCTGTCTCGGAGGTCGTCCACGAAGGTTTGAATAGCCAATTGCTCCAGAAACGTATCTGAAGCTGTTAGAATACGCAAGCCGTGGCGATGTCAGCCTTCAACTTTTTAAGACTTTCCGCAGCTTTTTATTTGGGCTTGATACACTTGTTAAAGATGAGCATCACTATATCTTATTTCTAAACGTGAAATTAAAAGTTAGTAATTTCCTTGGAGATGGTCAGGAACAGTTTAAAATATTCTAAACGCTTCTCAAAGTAAAACTACTATTTCAAACGCTGCTTTGTGCTTGTTGCTCTAACCCTTAGCTGCAGCTGCGGCTTAAAACTGCTTGTAGTATTGTACACGAACCTTTAAAAGATTAAGTTAAGTTTAATTTATGTGGTACCGTATTGAGCTGTATTTATTTTATTTTATTAGTATTTTTAAAGTGTGATATATTTAGAAAACCGTCATTTATTTGTTATTGTTAAGACTGATTTATTTTAATTAAGATTGTAATTTTTATCCGTTTGTAAATAAATAATAGAAGGAAATTTCCAACGGGTACCGAACGCGCAGCCAAACTCGCGCTAGCCCCGCTTAAAATCGCTTCACTCGTCAGAGTGCATGTTATCCCCGTTTAAAGTTGTTCTTCCTCTTTTGGCCGTCTGCAATAAAACGCAGTTCTAGTTGTAGCTCCAGCCGAAGAGAATTCCGGGGTCCCAAAGCACAAACTTGGTTGTGGCCGCCGCTTCTAGTCAACTATACCGCCATTTCCTCGTTTATTTTAAAATTAAATAAAGTTATTTTTATTTATTTATTGTTGTCTTTAATCTCCGCTTTAAGGTCCGTTTGAAATCTTGGACAACTGTGTCTTCACTGCAGTTACTCCGACAGTGCCGCCGAACTGGAGACTAAACTCCTCGAACAAATCTGGCGCCCGAGAACGGTACCGTGTCCTAGCTTTCGATTTCAGTTAAGTAGTTCGATTCCAAGTAAACGTCACACTATGTTGACCAAGGAGTTTTTCCATCAAAATTTAAGGGTAGCTTTTGTTGTAACACAATTTTAGTACCACTTAGTTCTAAATGAGGTTCTTATAGTATTCTTTTCAAATCCGCGACTTTTATATCACAAAATTTTTTGTCGCCATTTCACTTATTATTAAATTAAATACATTGGTTTAACAAACTGGAACAGTTATAATCACACTATATAAAGAAGTATCACGAGTGTAAGGATTTTTAAATACTAAGGTATTTGTAAACAAAATATTTACACGATTTATTTTAATTAACACTAATAAAATGCAACATTTAAGAAAAACACATATGTTTATATATTAGTATTACTAAAAGCACGTACGCTTACACACTCTTATATTTATCTAAGCACACACATTAGACACTTAATTTATTCAAACCCACAAAATCTTGCGAATTATTTAGAAAAACTGTTCTTAGCTTCCTTGGAATACTTTTTATATATTTCTGTTATCTGTGTTGAGAATGTTGCACATCCTTCGGTTATTGTCTCAAAGTCGACGATTACTTTGAGAACCTTTCAATAACCACTTTTTTTCCGTTTTCTCGTTGATATTTGTTTGCTTCTCTTTTATAGTGTTTTTAGCCACGCCTACTCACCGACATCTCAACTAGCCGTAGTAACGTGGTTATCATCAGAACCCGGTAGAAAAAGATGGTAACGGGTTGTTTCAACGTTAGATTTTAAATCGTTTATTGGGTTGACTTGATTACGTTGCGATCACTACTTTGGGGTTATGTGTATACAATATGTTAGCAAATCTTGTTTCTCTGTAATTCGATATAATTGTAATATGCGTGGGTCAGCTAAATGCAAATTGAATGTGCGTTTATGCATATACGACTTAATTAAACTAAAAACAAATACAAAATAATTAGGTCGTCACAGTTTTAGCCAAATGGCGTCACGGCTCATACAGTCAGAGCGTCAATTGCGGCCGTTCGATAGTTCTTTGATAATCATGTAATTTCACGGCTTGGCGACATGTATTAACCTCCAAGGTCTCCAAAATTGTCTGTGTGCAATTTTTTATGGTCCCTCAACACTACACGTCCAACGGCAGTTCAAAAAGAAATCGCTGTAACTAGGCGTTCGAATGGCATGTATTTTATTTTTTGCTTCTTGCAATCTATCAACAACAAGAAACTTAAATTCAATTTAAAATTAATTGATACTAACAAAGATAAATTTAACTGTTTTTTTAATTATTGCATTATATAGTTTAACTTTATTTGATTACTTACTTAGTTTACAAATTGCTTAGTGTTTCCTCTATTTACAATTTCCCCTTTTTTTTACATGTACACTACATTACATTCTATTTACATTTTTTCATTTTTCATTCTCTCCTTTTAACTTCTTCCTCCTTCTCCATACTTCTTCTATCCACTCCGCTCCTTTTCCGTTTTCTTCTAAGATTTCCTATACTTTTTTATCCTTTTCTCTTAACTCTCTGCATTTATTTCTCATGTGATTAAAGTCCTCCGTCTCTTCTCCTCTGCGCATCTATTTTTCTAGTATTTGTTACCTAACTCTTCGTTTCCACATCTAAACCGTGCTATCATTCTTTTCTTCCTGTTGCTTTTATTCCCTCTAACCTTTAAATATTCTGGCACTCCTTCAGCCTTGACAATCTTATAATTCATATTATATTTGCAGTTTTTTATCCTTGTCCATCTTTCTTGTTGTTCGATGTCCCTATCTCTCCTTATTATTTCTTCTCTTACCCCTACTCCCTATTCTTTTAATCTCTTCACTTTTTCTTTCGCGTGCCCGTTTCTTTTAGAATATTTTTCCCTACCATCCTGCACGTACTTCATTTTTCCTCCCTTTATCTCTTTCCAATATTCTTGTAGTATTTTGCATTCTGTTCTTTTCCTCAGTTCTTCCTCGTATTTTATGACCCTTTTTTCTGTCTCTACTCTTATTTTTCTGCCTGCACTTCCTCTCTTATAATATACCCCGGTGTTTTTTGTCTATTCCTAATACCCATTTTCAGTATTTTTCTTGTATCCCTTCTACCTCTTTATACTCTTTCCATCCCCACATTTCCGCCCCATATATCAACACACATTTTATTACCTTTTCGAATAGCTGTTTTCTGTTTTCTATGTCCACCTCAAACACCCTTTCCCTCACACCCTACACTTGTCCTATTAACCTGTTTCCTTTCCTCACTCTTTCCTTTATGTGTTCTCCCTTCTTATTATCCTGCTTCATCGTGTAACTCAGGTATGTAAATTCCTTCACTTGCTGAATTTCCTCATGTCTCCATACATCTTCCGTTTTTATTCCTTTGATCTGATCCTCTTGTTTTTTTGTTTTCTTCCATCTTTCTCTTGCATGTCTTGTATATTTTTATTGCTTTTTTTGTATTTTCCTCTTTTTTTCCCCGCTTTTTTCCACTGTCATAATGCTGTTCTTGCATTTTTCTTTGCTTCCTTGCATTCTCTATCCCACCATTTCTTCCATCCTGTTTTCTCCCCTTTCCACTTTCTCTGTTGCTTTGTCCATGATCTCTTTCATTTCTTCCGCACTCTCTTGTAATCCCTTCTCCACCCATACCGTTTACTCTATTGTCTCTTTGTATTTTTTTATACCCTCTTCTGTCCACATTTTTTACGTTATGTACTCCGCATCTTCTTCTCTCTCTTCTCTTCCTTCCATTGTCATTTCCAGTGGTTGGTGGTCTGACTCTATCTTTTCTTCCACCTTAATTGTCTTCACCTTTTCTCCAGCCTATTCATTTGTCATTACTAAATCTATTATCGATTCTCCCCTTCTTCTTATGTACGTATACTCCCCTATTCCTCTTTCTTCTCTATCCCCATACAGCAGTTCTCCCTTTTTATTTATCACTTTGTCCTTTGTTTGTTTCTTTCCCGTCCTTTTCCTTTCTTGTATTCCCCCCTCTTTCCCTATTCTTGCGTTAAAGTCCCCTCCTAATATTATTAATCTGTCCGTTCTATCTTCTATCATCCCTACTATGTTTTTTATTGTCTCTTTCATTCTGACGTGACTATTTTTATTTTTGTTTTTCCCCACTATATGTTCCTTTCTACAATTCCTCTTCTATGTTGCACTTTCTCTTTCTTTTCCAGACTCAACCATTTTTTTTATTACCGTTGTTATATCCCTCTTTTTGCTCTCGCTTTACTTTTCTCTCTTTCTGCATGTTGCACCACCCACTCAAATTCCTCCGGCAACTCTTTTTTCCACCACTCCCATTCTTTTCCACTCATCCGTGTCTCCTGTAATCCCACTATATCCTGTTCTTTCATGGACTTCCAAAAATCCTCTCTTTTCCTTGTTTTTTATTCCCGCTACGTTCCAAAACAATACTCTCAGCTCACTCATCTCCCCCTGTGCTTCCTCTTTCTTTTCCTTTTTCCTCTTTCTTTTTCGTTTCCATTATTCCTTTTTTTTTACCATTTCGTCAAGCTTCTTTTCTTTATCGCCCCTTTTGCCCTTTAGTTTTTGCCCTTTGGTTACTTATTTTCTCTCCCCTTTCACTGCTCCGTCTATCTCCATTTTCCCATACTCTTTTCCTTTCCGTTCTTTTTTCCACCGCTATGTTCATTGCTTTTCTTTGTCCTCTTCTTTCTTCCCATGTTAAATCGTAATTTATATATATTCTTGTATTCCTTAATTTCTTCTTCTCCACCATCACCTTCTGCTTTTCTCCCATCCTCCCATTTCCGCCACAACCATTTCATTTTTGTTCTCTCTGTTTATTACTATCACCTTTTTTACTTTTACTTTCACATTTAATTTTTCCTC
This sequence comes from Aquatica leii, assembly GCA_035610365.1. Classification (NCBI taxonomy): domain Eukaryota; kingdom Metazoa; phylum Arthropoda; class Insecta; order Coleoptera; family Lampyridae; genus Aquatica; species Aquatica leii. Next base: position 49,916,103 of record CM069438.1, on the reverse strand, counting down.
CAGCATCATTGCTAATTCCTTTTGTGGTTCTTCACTTCTCGATCGCTTTATTACAATATTATTCTTCCTTTTCCATCTTTCCTCATCTTCCGCTTTTTTCTCAAGTTTTTCCACTCTCTCCACCAGTTCCTCTTTTCTTTCTTCCCTTTCTACTATTTCTTTTTTTATTTCTTTAATTTCTTGCCTTATTCCTTGCATATTTTTTCCATCCATTTCTACTAATGTAGGAGGTTATCTTTTATCGCTGATCTTCTCCATTATACTGTTTATTATATTAATCGCACTTGTTCGTCACAGTTTTATACTTTTCTACCACGGTTTTCATTTTACACTTAATTTATTTATTCTGTTACACCTTTTCTCCGTTACCTACCCCTTTTTCTCTCCTTCTTCCCTCTTACTACCATTACTAACTCTCGTTGCTTCGCTCACTATCTTTTGCAACTTCTACACTTGTATTTAACTTTTACATTTCCTTAAATGTAAAGGTACGGCATTTTAAAATATAAATAATAAAGTTACAAAAATACATGCCTAAAAAAAATGGAGATATTTCAATGTCAACAAAGATAGTCACGTTTCAAAAAAAAACTGTATGTGATGACGTGCTTTCAAATATGTCAATGAAAATACATTTTCTTATACAAAAGAAAACTTTTTCTTTTAAAAAAAAATGACATGGTTATGGAAGCTTATTGTACTTTTGTGTCACGTAATTGAAGTAAAAATTCGTTCATACAAACAAGTAGGTAAAAAGTCGCGTCAAAGTAAAGAAAAAGTAACTACATACCTAAAAACCATTTAAGCACAGGCGGAGGATTACCATAATGTGAAACGCATTTAATTATGGCAACTTCTCCATGAAGCGCCGTTAAATTATGTCCTGGTAAAACTTGCGAGGCATTATATTCGATTCTTGGTCGTTGCGGCGAAACTGCAACAAAACAAAATATAAGAAATTTCGAATTTTTCACGTTAAAATTTAAAAAGTTTTCGACAATTGAGTTTAGTCAACTTTATCTATTAAATAATAACACAATTCAGTGATTTTAGTTTTGTATGTGTGTATTGAAGTTATAAAGTTAAGAACTTGTCCGACTCGATAGGGAGAAGTCAAAACTTTGTCAATTTCCTCATTTCTCCTGGCATAACAAGTCAAGTGTTCATTGATATAAACTATTTTGCAGTTTAATATAAAGTTACGAACCGTAGCAAAGATTTGTCGTACTCGATAACGTTTGTTTAAAATTGTCTGGATTGGATGCTGGTAATAAACAAAAGTAAATCAGTTCTAATGGTTGACACCTGTCTAATATTAACCCTGCGTTGCTTGTGATTAATCACGACACTGGATAAACTGAACGAAAATAACTAAGTTGCAAACACTAAACTAAAATGTCTGAAAAAAAATTATAATAAGCATAATATTAGAGAAAATTTAAAAAAAACAAAACCTTATAAAGTTAAACAAGGATTCTTGGCATTATAAAAGACTAACGTAAATTAAATTAAAAATGTAAAATAAACTAAAAGCACAATTAAAGCTCGGACTAGTAAATGCGATTGCAGTTTCTCATTTGTATTTAATTAAGAGCGTCATATTGAAACGCGCTTTATATTCCCTGCGTTACAAAGTTTAATAAAAAACTACTTAAAACTAATTTTTTTAAAAATGCTTAAACTTTTTAAATTAATTAAAACATAACAAATTTCTTGCTGTAAAAAAACTCGATCAACACTCATTATACACAAAGCATTACATCATTATTTTTTTTTAAACTTTAACTAGCAATTTTAAAATGTTATTACCTAAAATAAGCTTTAAAAAGCTCGATTCGTTATTAATAAAAAAAAACAATTTAAAACTCTTCTTGTTTGTTAAATTAAAAATTTTTGTACGTGTTAATAAATTACAAACTTTTTTAATTATAAAGTGATATTTAACTTTACTTTTTTTTTGAAAAACTGTTGCGCATTTACGTTAATGGTTAATTTGCAGAGTTGCTTAACTCTTTTAAGTTATAAATTATAATAAAGCGTAAGGGTCTGTGACAAAAACATCGCAACAAGATGAAGTGGCATACGTAGAATAATCCGCAATTGATTTTGCAATCAGGTCCTTTAACCCAACTCATAAACCTCACCCTTAATTAAAACTCAAAAGCTTCTCTGTAAACAAAATTTATAACGAAAATAGACGTTTTCTTAATTTTCCCGGCGAAAAGAAGAAGACGGAGCGTATTAACAGTGTTGAATTTTTGTTTGAGCTTAAATAACATAAAGAAGCCGCTACATGTGGACGGGACAAAAACCGATTATAAGGGATAATGGGCAGCACAACAAAAACGAGGGTTACGAACGGACTTAATGAATCAAGCACTAAAAGTTGATTAAAAATTCAAAAAAATCTGATGCAGGTGTTATGTAAATCACGCGCAAAGATGTCAGTAGTTTGAAATTATCAATGAAAATTTTTGCAATTGCGCCATGGCAGTTGAATCAGCTCGTTATAAATTAGTTAATCAATTAATCACGCTTCAATATTAATTAATCTAACGTCACTTAATTATTTACAATGATGAATTGGATTCATAAGCCGCTGATTAAGCTCCCCCACTCGTTTTAACAAAACACTAACAAAAAGCGTATTATTATGTGTAAATAACAAAAAAAAATGCCCTAATACATATTTATTTCAAATATTTGCGTATTTATGGCGATTTCTTATACATTCTTTTCTTTTAGGAAAATCAGTAAGAACGTCAAGCTTTTTGCAATTTTCTGCCGACTTGAATAATTTCCGTTGCTTTCATTTCTATATTTTTACAACCCCTAATTTACATATTTCACTACTAATTTAAATTTTAAGAGAACCCTCAGTTCGAAACGAAATATTTGCGATTCTACGAGATGCGAATGCATAACGAAGAAAATTCTAGCACTGTTAACAGTGATTTATTTATTCCATTAAGGAATACTTGCCATTGGTAATTTTTGACGAAAACAAACAAAAAAAAGTTTATTTATTTTTATTTTGCGCAATTCTATTTTGTTGCATTTTTGCTTTTAGTTAAATTTGTAATTTAATCTGCAATAAAACAAAAATTTACATAAAATAATTTATCACATTTTAACAGAATTAAATTTGTATATACCAGACCTTTATAAGTAAAATTTACTAATAACAACAAAATCTCAAAACTTAGCAGGACTAACTATAATATTTACTTTAGTTATAGATTTAATCAAAAAAAATTACACTATAACTATTACGTCAATTAGACACAGTGCAGAGACTGATACCAATACTACATAAAACAGACATAACAAAAAATTAAAAAAAAGAATTTTCTGAGTTGAGCTACCTCCAAATTTGTTCTTAAACAAATAGAAAGAAAATTTTAAATGTTACGGATCAGTCAACTAAATATTACTAGTAAGTTTTATATCTCCAAAACACAAAAAAATACAAGAATATGCTAAAATGTAAAAAAATATTTAGTACCAAATTAAGCAATGATACCAGCAACCAAAAAAATGATGAATCATCCTGAGTTATGGATGATAATTTATTAATTATACAAACAAGATTGAAGAACTAATGAAAATTTAATTGTAATTCAAATTGTCCTGAGTGACATCATTCAAACTAAATTTTTCACGTAGTTTTAAATGGTTATTGAAGGTTTATGTTTGCAAACGTAGAAAATCGTTTAATGCTATTTATTAATAACCATTTTATTTTAATATTTAGAAATATATCAAAAAAATGTTTATCATTTATTATATCTTATATTTTTTTCTAACAACTCCACCCTAACAAACAACCGTTTTTGTTTCATTGCTATCTCGAGTATTTTGGTGTTAAATTTGCAGATTAATAATGCAAAAATTATGTCTTGACCATTGATGTCAAACGCTGTAAAAAAGCAAATGAGGATTTAATCCTAATTTAAATGATCCTAAATAATAATGAATGAAAATTTATTCATCGTTTAATGTTAAATGACGACTGAGGGATCAATTGTAATTCAAACGATTCTGAGTGAGAGATGTTAATTTATTTGATATTATGTTATATGATGTTTTTAAATATTCAAAAATTAAATAGTTATTAGGGATTAAATTTTTATTCATCATTTACACTTCTAGAATAAAAAACTGAGTTTTTATTTGTTATTTCGAATAATATTGAAAATATTATTCAAATATTTGTCACTTGCTGTTAGAACACCTAACAACAAAAAGACGTTTTTGTTTTCTGGTATATAAAAAAAAATTAATAGTTAATAAATTATTTTCGACGCCATTCTAACAAGTTAACGTTTTCATTATTTTTGGAACGCTGTTAAATAACAATTGAAAATTAAATCGTCATACGAATGATCCGAAACAATAATGAATGAAAATGTATTCATCGTTTAATGATAAATGAAAATTAAAACTATAATTTGAATGATTCTGAGTAACAGACGTAAATTTATTTGATATTATTTATGTTTTTAAATATTTCAAAATTAAGTGGTTATTGGGAAGGTAGAAAGGATCAATTGATTAAATTTTTATTCATCATTTACACTTTTAGAAATAAGAACTGAGTTTTTACTTGGTTTTGGAATAATATTGAAGATTTTATTAGAATATTTGTCACTTGCTGTTAGAACACCTAACAACAAAAAGACGTTTTGTTTTCTGTTACATAAAAATTTTTTTGAATAGGTAATAAATTATTTTCGACGTCATTCTAACAAATTAACGTTTTCATTATTACTGGAACGCTGTTAAATAACAAATTAAAATTAAATCGTCATACAAATGATCCAAAATAATAATGAATAAAAATTTACTCATTGTTCAATGTTAAATGACGAATAGAAGTTTAATTGTAATTCAAATGCTTCTGAATGACAGATGAGAATTTATTTACTATTATTCACATGTTTTTAAACATTTAAAGATTAAATGTTTATTAAGGGAGTAAAAAGAATCAATAGAATAAATTTTTATTCATCATTTACATTTCTAGAAATAAGAATTGCGTTTTTATTCTTTATTTCAAATATTATTGAAGATTTTATTCGAATATTAGTCACTTAATGTTACATCATTATTATGTTTTAATATATCAATGCCAAAATGCAACAAGTTAATTAATAAAAACACTCCCACTATAACAATTTTTTTAGAAATTTTATTTAGCATTTGCTAATAACACAAAAATTGAATGAAAATTTATTCATCGTTTAATGATAAATGACGAATAGAAATTCAATAGTAATTTGAATGATTCTGAGTAACAGATGTAAATTTATTTAATATTATTCACGTTTTTAAATATTTCAAAATTAAATGGTTATTGGGAAGGTAAAAAGGATCAATTGATTAAATTTTTATTCATCATTTACACCACTAGAAATAAGAACTGAGTTTTTATTTGGTATTTAGAATAATACTGAAGATTTTAAACGAATATTTGTGATTTACTGTTAGAACACTTTACATCAAAAAGACGTTTTTGTTTTCTGATTTATAAAAAAAAATTAAATAGATTATAAATTAGTCTCGACTTTACTCTAACTTATTAACGTTTTCATTGCTAAATTTTGGTGTTTGTCTAGACATGATTTTGGCATTAATAATCTGATCAAAACAGATTGTTAATGCCAAAATTATGTAAAAAAAGGTTTTTGTTTACTAAAAATTTAAATAGTTTTTAAATTATTTTTTGGAGAAATTAATTTTTTTAAACATAGCCTTACCAAATTAGCGTTTTCATTGCTAAATTTTTGGAATATTTTTTTGTCTCGACATAATTTTGGCATTCATAAATTTGCAGATTGTTAATGCCAAAACTATGTCTTGACGTATCGATGTAAAAATGCAACAAATTAACTATAAATCAATAAAAACAATCACAATATAACAAATTTTTCGAATTTTTATTTAACATTTGCTAATAACACAAAAATTCAATCGTTAGTTTAGTAAATTTGATTTTTAAATTTAATGTTAAATGACGAATGAAAGTTAAATTGTATTTCGAATAATTTTTAGTAACAGATGTGAATTTATTTGATATTATTCGCTTGTTTTTAAATACTTAAAAAATAAATGGTGATTGGGGAAGAATAAAGTAGAAAGGATCAACTGATTAAATTTTTATTCATTATTTACACTTCTGGAAATAAGAACTAAGTTTTTATTTGTTATTTCGAATATTATGAAATACTTTATTCGAATTTTTGTCACTTGATGTTAGAACACTTATCATCAAAAAAACGTTTATGTTTTCTGGCACATAATTTTTTTTTTATAATATATTCTCGATTCTAACAAATTAACGTTTTTATTGCTAAATTTTGGCTTTTGTCTAGACATGATTTTGGCATTAATAATCTGCTCAAAACATATTATTAATGGTAAAATTATGTCTAAAAAAAAAGGTTTTTGTTTTCTTGTAAACCAAGCAAAACTTTAAATAGTTTTTAAATAATTTTTAGGGGAAAATAATTTTTTCAAAAATAGCCCTAACAAATTAGCGTTTTCGTTGTCAAATTTCTAGAATATTTGAGTAATTTTTTTGTCTCGAAATAATTTTGGCATTCATAAATTTGCAGATTATTAATGCCAAAATTATCTCTCGACATATCGATGTCAAAATGCAACAAATTAACTATAAATCAATAAAAACAATCACACTATAACAAATTTTTCCAAATTTTTATTTAACGTTTGCTATAACATAGAAATTCAATCGTTATTTTAGTAACTTTAAGTATGAATAAAACCTTATTTGTGGATTAATTAACTGTGACAAATAAAAATGTACTTATTGAAACGCTGTTAAATGGCAATTTAAAATTAAATCGTCGTACGAATGATCAGAAATAATATTGAATGAAAACTTATTCATCGTTAAATGAAAAATGACAAATTAAAGTTCAATTGTAATTTGAATGATTCTGAGTAACAGATGTAAATTTATTTGATATTATTTACATGTTTTTAAATATTTCAAAATTGAATGGTTATTGGGAAGGTAGAAAAGATCAATTGATTAAATTTTTATTCATTATCTACACTTCTAGAAATAAGAACTGAGTTTTTAATTGATATTTGGAATAATTGAAGATTTTAAACGAATATTTGTGATTTGCTGTTAGAACACTTTACATTAAAAAGACGTTTTTGTTTTCTGAATTATAAAAAAAAATTAAATAGATTATAAATTAGTCTCGACTTGACTCTAACTATTTAACGTCTTCATTGCTAAATTTTGATGTTTGTCTAGACATGATTTTGGTATTAATAATCGGATCAAAACAGATTATTAATGTCAAAATTATGTAAAAAAAAAGTTTTTGTTTACTAGTAGACTAAACGAAAATTTAAATAGTTTTTAAATTATTTTTTGGTGAAAATAATTTTTTCAAACATAGCCCTAACAAATTAGCGTTTTCATTACCAAATTTTTGGAATATTTTTTTGTCTCAACATAATTTTGGCATTCATAAATTTGCAGATTGTTAATGCCAAAACTATGTCTCGACGTATCGATGTCAAAATGCAACAAATTAACAATAAATCAATAAAAACAATTACACTATAACAAATTTTTCCGAATTTTTATTTAACATTTGCTAATAACACAAAAATTCAATCGTTATTTTAGTAAATTTGATTTTTACATTTAATGTTAAATGGCGAATGAAGGTTCAATTGTATTTCGAATAATTCTTAGTGACAGATGTGAATTTATTTGATATTATTCGCATGTTTTTAAATACTTAAAAATTAAATGGTTAGTGGGGAAGGATCGAGTAGAAAGGATTAATTGATTAAATTATTATTCATTATTTACACTTCTGGAAATAAGAACTAAGTTTTTATTTGTTATTTCGAATATTATGAAATACTTTATTCGAATTTTTGTCACTTGACGTTAGAACACTTAACATCAAAAAAACGTTTATGTTTTCTGGTTCATAAATTTTTTTTTATAATATATTCTCGATTCTAACAAATTAACGTTTTTATTGCTAAATTTTGGCGTTTGTCTAGACATGATTTTGGCATTAATAATCTGCTCAAAACATATTATTAATGGTAAAATTATGTCTAAAAAAAAAGGTTTTTGTTTTCTTGTAAACCAAGCAAATATTTAAATAGTTTTTAAATTATTTTTGGGGGAAAATAATTTTTTCAAACATAGCCCTAACAAATTAGCGTTTTCATTGTCAAATTTCTAGAATATTTGAGTAATTTTTTTGTCTCGAAATAATTTTGGAATTCATAAATTTGCAGATTATTAATGCCAAAATTATGTCTCGACATATCGATGTCAAAATGCAACAAATTAACTATAAATCAATAAAAACAATCACACTATAACAAATTTTTCCGAATTTTTATTTAACGTTTGCTATAACACCGAAATTCAATCGTTATTTTAGTAACTTTAAGTATGAATAAAACCTTATTTGTGGATTAATTAAGTGTGACAAATAAAAATGTACTTATTGAAACGCTGTTAAATGGCAATTTAAAATTAAATTGTTGTACGAATGATCCGAAATAATATTAAATGAAAATTTATTCATCGTTAAATGAAAAATGACAAATTAAAGTTCAATTGTAATTTGAATGATTCTGAGTAACAGATGTAAATTTATTTGATATTATTCACATGTTTTTAAATATTTCAAAATTAAATGGTTATTGAGAAGGTAGAAAAGATCAATTGATTAAACTTTTATTCATTATTTACACTTCTAGAAATAAGAACTGAGTTTTTAGCTAGTATTTGGAATAATTGAAGATTTTAAACGAATATTTGTGATTTGCTGTTAGAACACTTTACATTAAAAAGACGTTTTTGTTTTCTGAATTATAAAAAAAAATTAAATAGATTATAAATTAGTCTCGACTTGACTCTAACTAATTAACGTCTTCATTGCTAAATTTTGGTGTTTGTCTAGACATGATTTTGGTATTAATAATCTGATCAAAACAGATTATTAATGTCAAAATTATGTAACAAAAAGGTTTTTGTTTACTAGTAAACTAAACGAAAATTTAAATAGTTTTTTAATTATTTTTTGGTGAAAATAATTTTTTCAAACATAGCCCTAACAAATTAGCGTTTTCATTACCAAATTTTTGGAATATTTTTTTGTCTCAACATAATTTTGGCATTCATAAATTTGCAGATTGTTAATGTCAAAACTATGTCTCGACGTATCGATGTCAAAATGCAACAAATTAACTATAAATCAATAAAAACAATTACACTATAACAAATTTTTTGGAATTTTTATTTAACATTTGCTAATAACACAAAAATTCAATCGTTATTTTAGTAAATTTGATTTTTACATTTAATGTTAAATGGCGAATGAAGGAAGGTTCAATTGTATTTCGAATAATTCTTAGTGACAGATGTGAATTTATTTGATATTATTCGCATGTTTTTAAATACTTAAAAATTAAATGGTTATTGGTGAAGGATCGAGTAGAAAGGATTAATTGATTAAATTATTATTCATTATTTACACTTCTGGAAATAAGAACTAAGTTTTTATTTGTTATTTCGAATATTATGAAATACTTTATTCGAATTTTTGTCACTTGATGTTAGAACACTTAACATCAAAAAAACGTTTATGTTTTCTGGTACATATTTTTTTTTATAATATATTCTCGATTCTAAGAAATTAACATTTTTATTGCTAAATTTGGGTGTTTGTCTAGACATGATTTTGGCATTAATAATCTGATGAAAACAGATTATTAATGCTAAAATGATGTCTAAAAGAAAAAGGTTTTAGTTTTCTTGTAAACCAAACAAAAATTTAAATAGTTTTTTTTTGAGGGAAAATAATTTTTTCAAACATAGCCCTAACAAATTAGCGTTTTCATTGTCAAATTATTATTTCTAGAATATTTGAGTAATTTTTTTGTCTCGAAATAATTTTCGCATTCATAAATTTGCAGATTATTAATGCCAAAATTATGTCTCGACATATCGATGTCAAAATGCAACAAATTAATTATAAATCAATAAAAACAATCACACTATAACAAATTTCTCCGAATTTTTATTTAACGTTTGCTATAACACAGAAATTCAATCGTTATTTTAGTAAATTTAAGTATGAATAAAACCTTATTTGTGGATTAATTAACTGTGACAAATAAAAATGTACTTATTGAAACGCTGTTAAATGGCAATTTAAAATTAAATCGTCGTACGAACGATCCGAAATAGTATTGAATGAAAATTTATTCATCGTTTAATGAAAAATGACAAATTAAAGTTCAATTGTAATTTGAATGATTCTGAGTAACAGATGTAAATTTATTTGATATTATTCACATGTTTTTAAATATTTCAAAATTAAATGGTTATTGGGAAGGTAGAAAAGATCAATCGTTTTCGTTTTTTGGTATAACAAAAAAAACAATTTAAATTGTTTATAAGTTATATACTCTAACAAATTAGCGTTTTCATTGCTAAATTTTGGTATTTGTCACTACCAAAATTTTGTTTTGACGTATCGATGTCAAAATGCAAGAAATTAACTATAAATCAATAAAAACAATCACACCATAACAAAATTCCCAAAATTTTTATTTAGGATTTGCAAATAACACAAAAAATCAATCACTATTTTATTAAATTTAAATATGAATAAAAGATTACTTGTGAATCAAATAATTGTGACAAATAAAAATATTTTCATTGTAAGGTTATTAAATGAAAAATAATCACTTAATCATCATTCAAACGATCCTAAGTAATAATGGATAAAAATGTATTCATCATTCAATTTGAAATGACGAAAAAATTAACAATTGTAATTCAAATAATTCTGAATGAAAATTTACTTGATATTATTCACATAGTTTCAAAAAAATTATGTCTTGGCGGATCAATGTCAGAATGTCTCAAATTAAATATAAAATAATAAAAACAATCAACATTTTTTATTTAAATAAATAATAATAATAATAATAATAAATTGCTATTTTAGCAAAATTCAAATATGAATAATACCTTATTTGTGAATTAAATAATTGTGAATATTTCTCTGTCACTTGATGTTATAAAACTTGACATATTTTTGTTTTTTCGTACAACAACAAAAAATTAAATAGTTTTTAAATTATTTTTCGGGAAATAATTTGTCCAAACAAAACTCTAATAAATTAACGTTGTCACTGCTAAATTTCTCAAGTATTTTGATGTTTCTTTGATTCAATTTTGACATTAACAATCTGATTAAAGCCCGAGAGCTTTGGCTCAACAAATCAATGTCAAAATGCTCTTAAGATTTAGATTTAGCAAAATGAGTATAAATAAATTAAAACTAAAACAAGCATACTGTGTAGATATATATTATTTTATTTAAGATTTGAGAATAACGCTATTTTAGAGTGACGGATATAAATTTATTTACGAATTAAATAATTTTGACAAATAAAAATGTAAAATCATTGGGATGCAAATAAAGTTCAATTGTTATTCTAATGATCCTCCCCAGTCATAGATAAAAAATTATTCATCATCCCAATAATGTTAAATGAATGAAAATTCAATCATAGTTCTAGTAATTCTAAGTAGCAAATGAGGTATTATTATCAATTAGTTCATCTTATTCACATGGTTCTAAATGATTAAAAGTCAAATAGTTATTTATTAATCCTAAGTGGTAAATTTTTGTTTTTTTCACTGTTGATTCTATAAAATTACGCACAAACAAAGAACTTGATATACATTCTGAGATATTTTTATTCTTCCAAAATGAACACAGCGTTGAAAACTTAGAATGTAACCTGACGTCTTCCATACGCACACTAGAATCCATGAGAAACGAAATAAGAGAAATTTCCCTTCCAAATCTAGAAAGCGAACGCGGTTTCCAGACTTGAAAATTTTTTTGTATAAATACGCTTGAATTTGTGAAACTGATAGACCTAAAATGGTCGATGAGTTGTCTATGGTGCCATTTTGTTCTTGGTTTGGACTGTAGTTGGAAGTCGCTAAAGTAGTTGTATAAAAACTTGATCCGTAGTAGAAGGATTTTTAAAAATAAACTGGTTCATGACGAAATAATTTGCTGCGCTCATTTGCTGAGCTTTAAATTGTAAAAATGTTGTCAAAGTTTCTTAATGTGTTGTATGTGTTGTTTTTTGCAAAGGCGCAGAGGTTGATCATAAACTATATAAACTGCTGTTACTTGTAGATCTTCTTTCGAAGCTGACCAGATACTTAACAAAACCGTAAAAAGAGTTTTGTGTCTATGAAACATTCTGATGACACATAATCGTTGCTTTTAATTGATGGTGTAAGAGTTCAACCCCTCCGTTCGTTAATGAATAGCATGCAATTGTTTTAAATATATCGCACAGCCGTGTTCGCATTAATAAAAAAAATACACATTTACAAAATAAAATAAATTTTGTAACTGTTTCAAAAAAAAAAACAAAATCAAAAATCTTAATACTATGGTACGTAATTAATATTTTTTTCTGGTTTAACGTCAATAAAACACCATAAAATGTTTGGCGAATAATCGATAGATTCGATCGCTAACAATGAAATCCCGATCAAAATTAATTTCGAAGCTTTTCAATTACTACTTCGCGAATAAATAGTTTAATCGGTAATCAATAAATACCTTAAAATTTTGTTCGTAGACGAAGTCTCAGACGGACTCATAGTTAGCTTTAGGCCAGTTACCGTTAGCAAAAACTTCGATAGAGGACCTCAACAATTTGACAAGTTACCGTCGAACGATTTTCATAATCCGCTCTACAGCAAAAATTGGATAAAATCAAACCGAAAACCAGTTAAATCCAACAAACCGTAATTTTTTACAAATTTGGAAAGTTTTTCCACTAAAAACTAACTATTCACTGTTCTATATTTAATAACTTCTGCGGTTATTTATCATCCAAACAGGTAAATTTACCACCCAACCAAACTACATCTCGTTACCTAAAGTATTTCATACGACTGCCAACCGCTTGCCTTCCAAACCAAAATCATTTATACATATCAATTTAGTGAGCTGCCTTACCATTAAAAACTGTGACGAAAATATTTGTGAAAAAAATCAGTAAACAAAGACGTGGAAAAAAGACGCAAAAGTAGTGTTCGAAGATCGCTTTTCTCATTGTGAGAAATGCAACGTCAACAAAACAAAAATAACAAAATAAAATGATCTAATTACACTCATGAAACCGAATAATAAAACTGTCTATCGGAAGTAATAAATTATAAGGTATATTCCAAATGTAATTTAATAAAATTCAACAAGACTCAACTGCAAATGCACTAAGAACGGACTTAATACAATAAACTTTTAAACAAACTTAATGCCAAATCAACGTAAATGCAGAATACGGATGTTTAAGCAGCGTAAAATCTAAAATTAATTAAATACAAAATTTACTTACAAATTTGATTAACAAAGATGAATTTAAAAACGTGGAATAACTTCATTACATTAACGTGAAATTACTTAAACGATCCCAAAGTACACAAAACAAATAAAACCAACTCGAATACCAGGTCTTTCACAAAACAAATCGCACAAAAAAAGCAAAAACGACGGTTACACCAGGCAGGGTCAAAATTTTTAGTATTTTTTTTTAAAATGCGACCACGACGAAAGTTTCTATTTTCAGATCAGAAGAGTAACAATCATATTGTGACGTTCTTTTTTTAAATTTTCGGTTAATTTTCATGGTTATAATATGGGTTAATACAATGTATTATGTAACATAATAATTAAAAATTGCAGTTGTAAAAAAATGTAATTAATTACATTCATCAATATCTGTGCCCATATGTGCCCCGCAGAAAATATTGTCTCCGATAAAATAATGCATCCACTTGGAACATAATGCATATGTCTTAAATAATTTTATAATGGAAAAATTTAAATGCACATAGAGACTGACAAATATATGAGTCTTACATTGATGAAAAAATAATTATTAAAGTTTGTCCACATGTGCCCCCCCTCTACCCTAACAGGCAGAAACAGTTTACACTCATACATCACATTAAATGGGAAACAGTGAAGAAAGAAGACACGTTTAAATACGTAAAGGTTAATATTAACAAGAGAAGTCACTAATACACCTAGAATATTCCAAAGCTTAAAGTATACATACGAGATCTCAGAGAAGACCAAACTAACAATATATGAAAAAACGCAGAGAAACACAGTGATACGAAAAAGACTAAATGTGGAACCACTACTAAAAATAGTCAAAGACCCAAAACTGTCATGGATGATTTGATAGTCATGAGTCATCGATTAAAACAAGTGGTAATCTATAGAAGCAATGCTCGACGAATACCGCGATTGGTTTTGCAACATGTAGCCGAGCGTTCACACTTTGCAGAAATATTTTGTCGCATCTCTTCTCTTATTGTGGTTTCTTTCTTTAATGCTTGGCTCAAACGCATTAATTGCAGTCAATAGCGATCTCCCGTGATAGTTTCGTTGGGTTTGAGGAGCTCATAATACACTACACCTAAATGGCCCCACCAAACACAGAGCATAAGTTTAGAGCTATGGACATGGTTTTGTTGTCGATATTGATTTATGGCCAGACTTACTCTACACTTTTTTACGCTTTGGAGTATTGTAGTGTACCCATTTTTTGTCACCAGTCAATGATACAATGCAAAAAACCTTTTTTTTATGCCGTTGGATACGTACGGCACCCAATACAAGAACTAAACCCAAACAGTACTACATTTCAATTTATAAATAATGTAACCGTCGTTTGATTTTGTGCGATTTCTTTCGTGAAAGACCCGGTATTCGAGTTGGTTTTATTTGTTTCGTGTACTTTGGAATCGTTCGAGTAATTTTACGTTAATTTAAAGAAGTTATTCCACGTTTTTAAATTCATCTTTGTCAATTCAAATTGTTAAGAAAATTTTGTATTCAATTCATTCAAAATTATTACGCTGCATATACATCCGTACGTTGATTTGGCATTTTCTTTGTCCTGGTAACATTCCCAATGTATCTAATTTATGTTCCTTTTTTGGGATTATAATTTTATATATATTAGCAGTTTGTTTATCTTAAGTTTATTGTATTAAGTACGTTCTTAGTGCATTTGCACTTGAGTCATGTTGAATTTTATAATTTATTATTTCCGATAGACAGTTTTATTATTCTGCTTCAACAAGTTAATCTTTATGAGTGTAATTAAATCTTTTGATTTAGATATTTTTGTTTTGTTAACGTTGCATCTTGCCATGGAAAAGACCGTCTTCGGACTCTACTTTTACGTCTTAATTAAATCTGTGTGCATTTTCTTTTCACGTCTTTGTTTTTATTGTTTTCTTTCACAAATATTTTGGTCACAGCTATTAACGGTAGGGTAGCGCACTGTGTTTATAAATATAGGTGGTTTTGGTTTTGGAAGCAGGTGGTTCACAACTTTTCAATCACTCAGAGACATTAAGATGTAGTCTGGGGTTTGAGGCGAATCAACCTTTGGAGGCATCCGCGAAAGTAATGCAGAAAACTTTCGTTTTAGGGCGGTTTATCAAGAATCTTCCAACGGATCCTTGTCTATTGAAGGTACCTTTACAATTTTCTTGCCTACAACCTCTGGCAACCTTATGGTCAACGAGAAGCCTCTTCCTGGAAATTCTACAACGAAAATTTAAGGTATCTATTTAATACCGTTTAAACTAAATTGGTGAACGTAATTTCTCAAGTTTAGTATTTTAAAGCTTTGATTTTAAACATAATAAGAATAAAAAGAAAATCTTTGCGAATTACTGAGAAGATTGATTTTATCGTTTATTTATTTATTTTACGTTTTTTTTAATAGTCGTTTCCTATTATTAATTACGGATCATAGTATCAAAATTTTCGTTTCAAAAAAAAAAAATTTTTTTTAGTACTGCGAACACGGCCGTGCGATACATTTTTCTATTAAAATGTAATTAAGTTATTTTTTTTTAAATTATTTTTATTTTGTTTATAATTTCAGTGTAACCATGTAATTATTTTGATTCAAATTTGTTTTAATTTAAAATTTTATTTGCGTTACCTTGATTCAAATTTAATTTCATTCGTGTTTTGTTTGCTAGTCCATTTTTATTTTGATTTGTGTAATAAATGTTAAATTGTTAAATTTAACAAAACCTTTAGTCAGTCGATCTTCGCACATGTGAATTTTAAGATTACAGATTTTCGTGTGATACACTCGGATAAGGTAAGTCCCATTTGTGTGTATCCAATTGGTGCCGGCTCGTGGTTGGCAAGCACCTGTAGTTCATTTGAGCTTTACGCTTTCCTGGCGTTCTTTGATTTTGACTTTTGTTTTCGTTTATTTTCGAAGTTTTCCAAACGGTTACGGAATTTTGAATATAATCCACACCCATCTTCACTGAGCACCTCGTTTATGTTACTTTATTTCAGGCAACTTTCATTTTTGCAGCTTTTGCACGTAACAATAAGACTACAGTTTTCTCTACATAAAAATCGCAAATTTAAAATTACTACCTTGTACAAACGTAATTTTTTTAAAAACAATGACAAAATCAACTTTGTACTATTTAAAATCGTATACTCAATAAAATAATAACGCTAAAAAAAGTAATAATTAAATTTTAATTTTTCCCTGTTTTAAAATTGTTTAATTAAAAAAACATACATATATTCGTATTTCCTCGTCGATTTATTTGTTAAAAATTGACCTGTAGGATCTTTGTAGGAAATGAAAGAATCCCAAGTTGCAAAAGAAAATAAAAATATTTTCTGATCTCTATTTTACATTTATAACAACAAATATAATCAGAGCATAAGTTGAAAATTTAAAGTATGTAAAAAGTAAAAGAGTACTCGTACTGTAAACTTTATAGCATTTTTACTACAAAGCTAAAGAAAAAGAAAATAAACTTGTAAAATCCTACGATACAATTTATATCAATGCAATTTTCTTTTGGGATTCATATTTGAGGAATTCTTTCGATAAAATAATATGTTTAAAAAAATGCAGATTTTTTTTATGTATATATAATATAAACTTTTTTATTTTGATGCGTTATATACTCAATATATAACTTAATCGAAATATTTTTTGCTTCGATTAAACAATTTCTGTCAGTACCTGTGTTAACTTTTATCTTTGAGTAGACGTCGATTTCTATTAATAATTTCTGCTAATATTATATATAAAAAATATATATAATAGCTATTTATGCACCAAAGGCGTAATCATTCAGTGACAGATACAAATCTTACTACCACAATGATATGCCACCACTGACGATACAACCCAGTTTTTCGTGTCTACATTAGCCGGAATTCATTTCTCGGTAGACGTTTGCTGTGAGTAGATTGGTTATATAATTGCTTTTTATTTAATTTCACATTGTCGTTGCTATTACGTTTTTAGCGATTTGAATGAAATAAAAATGCTTTAAATCGATTTTTTTATACTCAATTCCTCACAGGCAATGGCTATCAGACGCCAGCTTGCTTAAAGTTCATTACAACAAATTTGGCGGTGACTCGGCGTCATTTCTTCCATCCCAGTTACTATCCCCACCTGTACTCTTATCTTTCCTAACTGCATTTCCTCCTCAACTATGTACCCTGGCGTCTCCCTTTTTAATCATAACGTCCATTTCCAGTATTTCTCTTGTATTTCCTCCAAATCCTCCTATTCCTTCCAACCCCATATTTCCGCCCCGTACATCATCACACTCTTTATTAATTTGTTAAACAACCATCTTTTTCGTTTTATTTGCTTCCCAAACCCCCTCTCTCCTATACCCCACACCTGACTTACCATTTTATTATATTTTATTGCCAACGACTTTATATGATCCTCATCTTTATTGTTGTATCTGATTCGGTAACCCAACTAAGTTACTTCGTTTACACTTTCTATTATCTCGTCTCCTCACTTCTACTCCGCTGTTTTTTTATTTTATTTTTTTATATTAATCAATTTGTTACGTTCTCTAGTTGATAGCCGTTTGTTTTCTCCTAATATCTTAAACAGCGGAATCGTATGTACTCTTGGCGTCTTTGAGTCAAAGATTTTTTAAAGAGTTTTAGCCAGCGCTTTTATTTTATCACACTTTAAGGTGCGTTCTTCGTTCCACACGTGTTCGGCCACTGCTAATTTTTTGCTGTTTTAAAAAAAAATGTGTTCAATTAATTTATGCTTTTACGTTCCTCAAACGTCCGTTTGTTGGTTTTCGTCAATTTAGCAATTCCGTTCTGTTAATAAAATTCAGATTGCATTGTGATTTATAGTTCCGACTATTATTTCTTATTTAGCTTTTAAGATACAAGTAATTTAACATTTTAGCAGTTTTATTTATGTTTTGCAATCATTACGTTTGCATCTCTGTTGTTGCACTTTAATCTTAACGATGTTTTTTAATAATCCTGTTGTCGGTGCGTGTAAGAGTTTATAAAACAAAACTCAGTCATTATTAAAAAAGAAGAGTCTTGGTGATGCCGTAATTCTAGAACAAAATTTATCGGGAGCTAACAGTTGGCGAGTGAGGAGATGAGTGTTTTACCCCATAAAAGATTGTGATGTTTTGTGTTAAGGGTTCAAAAATACTGTAATTCGTAAATTTACAGTTTTAAAAATTAAATTATTTGCATAAGATGGGTTTTCTAAAAGTTTATGGTTGAGTGATTTAGCATCTTATAATCCAACATAATCAATTCGCATTTTGCGGCTAAATAATTAAAATATTTAACTGATCTCGTCATCGCCTATTCGAATAAGTTCTCCAGCTCATTACTGCCTGGGATTACCGACAAGCTTCTGGGTTCAGTCAACCGCAGCTTCATCAGAACACAAAATGACTTCAGGTATACGTTTTGTGCAAAATATTTAATTGCAATTTTTGAGTTCAGTGCAACTGAACTTTGAAGTTATCAAAATGACTCTTTTTAAATTATTATCCCCAACGTTTACTTACGCAATTTCGTCATTTGTATAAAACAATTTAGTGAATGATTTGCCGTCGGTAAATAAATTTAAACAATCGCTGTTTGTTTAAATAACCATGCAGTTTCATTAATTTTTTTTGGTATTTAATCAAATTTCAACGCTTGTATTTTGTGTTAAATTTATGTAAATTTCATTTCTATTGTCATTTATTTTTATTGTTGCTATATTTTAATTAACTGTTTCCTTGAATTAACTTTTTTTAAGTTTTTTTAATAATAAATTGGTGAATGTTAAATATAACAAACCCTTTTTAAAAAGACCGCGTGCGCGTTCAATCTGTGTTAAACTTACAGAATTGTGATTCTACAACCCTCAAGGTAGGTTCGTAAGGGTTGTAACTAATCTAATAGGTTTTAAAGTGATCAAGGATCTAGAAGTGAATTTTATCGTGTCTTTGGTTGGTATCAACTCCGATTTTGAATATTTAATTTCAAAACTAATCCACCCCTTACCACTGAGCACCGGCAATACCTCATTTATGTTACCTTTATTGACGTAATTTTCGTGTTAACAGCATTTGCAACTATACCAGAAAAAAAAGGTAAATGCATTATTTAATATTGGAAAAAATAGACATCGTACAAAACAAAAGCGTGTCACGCGAGAATACATTCCTATAACAATACCTGAAATAGACAGATGAATCCAAAAAATAATAAAGCCCTAAGCTCAAAAAGCATCCATCCCTGTCGAGGTCTGAAAAAATATATACAAGTTTTTTTAACAGAATAAAAAAGACAAGACTAGTCTTGATACACTAAATAAAAAGCCAATAGCTATAGACCAATATACCTTATAGACGTTATTGGTAAAATGTATGAGTCAATTATTAACCAAAAATTAAAAAGAAAGGAGATTTCTCGCCTATAGAATACGGTTTCCAAAAAAGTAAATGTACGATAGTAACAATTAAATAGAATAAAGTCCAAACCAAAGAGTGTCCTGAAAAGTGGTTTGTTATGGTATTAATTGATATTTAAAATACCTTCACTGCAGCTTCATAGGAAAAAAACCTCAACTCTAGATAGAAATATCTTGGCACATTTAATTAATGTTATGACAGAGCATCTAAATAATCAAAAAATTCTAATTTGAAGGAAGAACCCAGTTGATATATAGGCAGGAGGGCCACAAGATTCCACCCTCTTTACTTTGTAAAATCTTCTTTATGACGGAGCATTATCGTTAACGCTACATAGAAGTGTCAATACTAAAAGCAATATAACACTGAATATTGTGGAACGGTGGATAATATAATTTAACAATTTCGGGTAACTATTAGGAGACAATTATATTATTTGGGGGTCATAATAGACGATAACAATAACCCAGGATTGCATACCAAAGACGAGGTTGTTATGTTAAAAAGTTGGTAGGTTAAAATTTTTCGAGTATAAAAATTGTCCCCGACACGCCCACCTTTTGTCGGCAATCGTCAATTTTTGTAAGCGTGCAGTTTATTGATTTTCCGGTAACGTCTTGTGCAACACAGACCTCTACGCCCAACAAAGCTTTTACCATTAGGTTGTTTCACGCGATTCCACGTAAATATGCAAATTAATTTTGTGTCTATCTAAGAGAAAGACGATTTGGGGTAAGTAGTTCTATTCTTTTTTTATTGGGGGTTTAAATTGATTCTTTCTTAATTGTCTATTGCGGATTTCCATAGCCCCCACACGTTTCCTTTATCGGTGAAGATAAAAGTAGATGGCATATTTGGGAAAATTTTCCATGATGACACGTTACTATAACTTAACTATTCACACCGTCAGGTTTTTTTTTGAAGAGGTTGTTCCCCGGTCGTGCCCGGGGCCTCCTGGTTCAGCCTGTTCTTGAAAGCGACCGAAACACAATTAAGTTTTTTCTTCGGTCGCTCTAAGGCTACAGCTGCATCGTCAGTTATTTTAACGGTTTGCTAGCTTGATAAAATCTGTAGACTCGTTCTTGTGCATTCATTCGTAGAACTGAATCTGACAATATATTAATGGCAACAGTATAAGTAAATCTATAATCAAAATTTGTACATGTAATTAAAATTCTTGTATACTTAGATATAGGTCAATGATACAACAAAAAAATAAATAACACGATGACATAAGATTTGTTTCTTAATGGTTAACAGATTAAAATAATTTCAATAGTGTAGAGGTATACAGTATTGTAGAAGCACTCGTTATAGAGTGGTGCTGTTTATTACAACGCTTGTATCCCCAGCGTTGCTACTCTAGAGTCGGAACCTTGATGGCTCACGGTAGCTCCGTATCTCTCCAGCCTAAGGAAGTGTGCTTTTTTTTGCTAATTATTCTGACGATGGTTGTGTTTATGCTCTTCCATTTTTGTAGGGTGCTCAGCGTTTGCGGGATTAGGAGTTCCGGGGTCAAGTCAGATATGTCGTTCTTTAGGCTGGTCCAATGCGGCCAGGCAAACACTGTGTGTTCCACATCGTCTACTTCCCTACAACAGATGCATTGTGAGTCGCTTTTTTTGCGGATTCTGTGCAAGTAAATGGCCAAACAGCCGTGCCCTGTCAGCGCTTGGATCGGCCACGGTACAATGTCAAGCGCCGGGTACATTTGCTCTTTAAGCCATTTTGCCATCTTGCCTGCCAGTGTTAGAGAGTTTCCCGTCTTGCTTCTTTTCTGGTATCGAAGCTTTCTCTCAGTCTGCGCCTTTCGTTTGCCAAGAGGTCCCATAGAATAGTACCAGCGAGTAATTGTGCGGCTTCCGTGGCAATAGTTCTGCAGCACATAATGATTTTTATGCATACCCTTCTTTGTATTTTTTGAATCATTCCTCGGTACTTCTTTATTTCCATAGCCACGGCCCATATGGGCGCTGCATATAATATGGTTGAAGTTACTACCGACGACACAAGTCTCCGTTTTGACATACTCGGCCCATCTACGTTTGGCATAATAATGGAGATGGCCGACGCTGTTTTGGTAGCTTTGATGACTGCCATCTTCACATGATGTCCGTAATTTAAGTATTTGTCTAGGTAGACGCCGAGGTAGCGGATGTAGTTTTGTGGCACGACAGACTGGTTGTAGACAATAAATGTGATGGGACCCCACACGGCGTCTGCCTGAGAAGACTATTGCTTCCGTCTTGTTTGGTGACAGCTCTAGTTCGTGGTCTGTGAGCCATCTGTCGATCCGAGCTATCGCCTTATTGGTTACTACCGTGAGCTCATCTTCGGATCTTGCACTGGACATGAGTGCGACATCGTCTGCAAAGGCGATTATTTGCGCCGATTCGCCTAAGTCTAGCCTTAATAAGGCATCAAAAGTAATATCCCATAAGGTAGGCCCTAGCACCGACCCTTGTGGGATTCCGCAGGTCACCTCGACAGATTCTACACCATCAGGCTCTTGTATCATTAAAACCCTGTTTTCCAGGTAGCTTCCTATTATGTTTACAATATATTGTTCGACCTTCTTGCTTTTAAGAGCTTCCATAATGATTGGCCACGCTAGTGAATTAAACGCATTTTTAACATCTTGTGTCGGGGCGCATAGTTTTCGAGTTCTCCATGTTCCCGCTCGAGTTGTTCTGGCCCATAGGTCAACCTTCTCTAAGGCATCCATGGTTACCTTGCTCCGCATGAAACCATATTGGTGTTCTGATAGACCCCCCGCCGTCTCGATGCTGGATTTCAGTCTTCCGAGTATAAGATGTTCAAACATCTTGGCGGTTGTGCATAGAGGTCTATAAGAGCCGTCAGGGGGTTAGAAACCTTTAAAGTTACGATATCTTTTGGGAGGAAAAACCATCATCAATTGCTACACTAAGTTGAGGGGAAACACTGTAAATTCGCTATCTCAACTAATTGTATGATTTGAAAACAAAAATTACTTGTGTTCGCGCCGTATGTACGTTTTGTGTTAGATTTAATATTACGTTTTAGGTAATACAGGTACGGAATCCACTAATCCCCTACTAGATAAAAGCTAACTAACCTAACTAATTTCTAATTTTACGATTAGTACTTCGTTGCTCATGTCGATTGCTGACCGTACGTACAAGATAGGTTAACACAATTAATTATAAAATCATTTTGTGCGTCACAAAGTCGTATGCAGTGCGTCTTGAGTCTCTAAGTGCTCAATTGTTTTTGTTATATACTTTTGCGATTTTAAATTTACAAATATAAAGTCATTCCTTTTTCGAAAGTAAAAGTTTAGACCAACAAGGTCAGTTTACTGTACTCCATAGATTAGCGTTTGGAAAATTTACGTAATTATATTTCTGTACCTTCTTAGTCGTCTTTGGAATTATTGTCTGTGATGAAATAAATGTATATTCTATGTTTTTACTTCTGTCGTGTTATTTGTTTTTTTCCAGCTACGAGTAGAGTTAAGCGATATCTCCCTAATTTAATCTTTCATCGTTTTGGCGCCTTTTTAGATTTAATTTATAATTTCGCATCACAAAGCTTGCGACTCCCTCTCCGGGGACAACTGTGTTAGCCGTTGCTTATTTTTTTGGTTACACGAAAACCAGTGTAACAAGGTGGGAAAAAGTGAAAAACAATCACGCAATTGACAAAAATACATCTATCTTATTACAAACGTATAATTATTATCACATTTAATTCTACTTTGTTATACGCAGCGTCAACGTGGAAAACGCGATGTTGGCCCCAGCATATACTAAAGTAATAGCTAAAACACAGAGAAAAATCCTTCTGCAAGTTGCATGTGGGTACAGGAGCAGATCAAGGGAAGCCCTACAAGCATTCAGCGGCTGTATACTGCTAGATATTCTAATAAATCAACGTGTGTCTCTAGCAAACAAAAAGAGGACGATAACCCAGAATAAATAGAAAGACACTTGGAAAACAGAAAAAAGCGAAAATCTGTAAATCACGACGCTTGTCGCAAATGGTATAAAGCACAGTCACTAATACTTCTTCTATCAGTCATAATTAGCGCTCTGAAGATGCAAGGTACAATGTCTTGTGTTTGAGTTCACAAACGACAAAACGTCAAAAACCAAGCTCAACTCCTTGTTTTTATTCACAAGGAGAAACTAGGACTAAGACTATAAAGTTTAGGCATTTTATCACGACGCGGTCTAAAGAAACAGAATCGCAAAAAGTTAAAGTTAATTTAATTAATCATTAACAATTGCATTAAATTAACACAAAGCATAAAATACAGCGCAGAACCGGAATAATTTGTCACCGCGCAGTTGCTCCGCCCGGACACGCGATACTTCTCAAGTAGTAAATACAAAACAATACTTCAAATATTTTTATAACAAAAAATTTAAACGAGTTTTTATTTAAACATTATACTTTAAAAAGATTTATCTACAACGTGAACAAATTATGAAAATAAAACGTCTACTTAATTTAGAAACGTACGCCAAAACCGTAAATTTAAGATATCTTAAATTGAAGAACAAATTACCACATTAATGTTGATTTTATTCGCAATTTTTTCTTAAAGAAAAACGAAAATGAAATTTAACTACCGCTTTATTACGTTAAACTGAAAATTTCTTGTATGATAAGTTTCGCCCATAAAAAAATTCCCATAGAGCAAGCAACAGTGCGAATAGCACCCCGAGGTATTTTTGACTTCTTTTTAAACATCGTTTCATAAATACCAGCCATTGTAATACATTAAAACGAGAACGGGTTATTTTGTGATAAGCACGAATGGGGAAACGGTTTGTTTAAATTTGTGTTAAATATTGCCCTTTTGGGATGTAATATCACTATTTCATGTGCATGATTAATTCCAATGAATATTTCATAAATTTCAGTTTCAGAAAACAAAAGGGACAATTTTAAAATTAGGAATTATAACTGGAAATTAATTAAGAAAGTTATAGAAACAAATATTTTCTTATTAATAATTAACTTTCTACGTTTTCGTGTTGAAAATTACTGCTCTGATAACGCAATAAAACTTGGCAGTAAAATAAATTATATTAATTTCGAGGTGTTCGAATTTCGCAAACGTTTTCTGTATTATTTTTATGACGATTGCACTTTACTACGTTCAAGGACTGTATTGAAGTTGAAATTTTCCTGCAAGAAACAGTAAAATCACAACTATAGCTTTCAAAAGCAATTTCAATTTTTACGTCACCACAAAACTCGAAGCTTTATGACTTTATATTCTTTTACATAAAGTTTCAGTAATACAGTTTCGTTCGCGTTAGGTATTTGTTACAGTGCTGGTTTCTTTGTAATTCATTTTTAAGGAAATTTCTTATGGTAATAAAACGATAATTATATTTACCATACTTTTAAAAGTCCTTTAAGTTTAGCATTTCTTTTTAAATTGTTGCAGAATTAAAAATATTAGTTTGATTTAGTAAAATGAAACTGTAATTTTACATCCACAGAGTTGTATGTAGAAAATAATAAAAATGTAATACAATAGAAAGATTTTTCCGTGTACATTGTTTAACCCAAGAACGCAAAGAAAAGTGGGGCTTTTCACGTAAGCTTCACTATTTTAGTTAGCAAAATTGTTTTTCATTCATTTTATTTATAATAATTAAATGTAAATGAACGATTTGTTAAATTATTAAATATTATACTAACCCCCGGCGTAATTACAGGGGGTCCTGGGTAGACCGGGCATACCCCAGATTAAAAAATGCGTTTCACATGCCGTATTTATAGTCGTTCGCTGGCAATTTTCAATACACCAGAAGAAAATTTTAATGCATAATCGTTCGTCAGCTACGACGCGCATGCGCTTTACCACAAACTGTAGTGAAAAGCTGGCGACTCGTCGGCGAACAGTTGGAGGTAGTCGATAACATCTCCGGCAATGTGTTGACGTTATACAGAATAGATCGTAATTGCAATTTTTAGTGGTTTTTAAAAATAAAATAGAATTTAAATTATACATGACATATAATGCAAATATAAACATTTTAGATCACATACACCGAAAGTACATAAATCAGTAAAGAAACTAGTATTACTGGTAATTACTACATGTATTACGTTTAAGCAAAACAACAAAATCTGATTTTTGTTTTTATAGATATTTGTTATTAGTTTAAAAATTTTAAAACAAAAAATCTACACCCTGTATACAAATTATTAAACAAAAACAAAGTCAAAGTTTGTTGCAAAATACATTTAGTATAAAACTATAGCGTTAAACAATTATTCTTGTTATAATTCGTAAAAAAAAGTTTTGTAACTAATTGCAATTTAAAAAAATATTATACAAATAATTTTTTTCCATATAAAACCATTTTTTATTGTATAAACAAATATTTGTAATTTAGATGCTTTAATTTACCTAATCATTATGCATCGATGTGCATACATAATACTGATAACATTACAAATGTTTGACGGTAATTTTATCGATGCATCTATAATTTGTATGCACAATTAAATTGTATTGTGTATTAGTTTTAAAAATTAGATGTAGAATTAAGTTATGCTAAGAAATATTAGATTATTATTTTAAGAGTTGAGATTAATGTTAATATAAATATAAAAACAATTTTTTTTTATTATATGCAGTTGACTATCTGATTTTTAATGTTAGTATTGTAAGCATATTCTAAAAAACCCGTTAGTAACTGCCGAGATTAATTAAATTAAACAAGCGCGTTTCGTCTAACTTAAAAATAAATGAAATGCGCACTCATTAACACGAATCTTTCGGCGGGAAAACAAATATGTCGTCGCCGGCATAACTTCCAGTGAAAGCTATAACGAATAGCTGGCGAGTCGTCAGCGAACCGCTAACGATTGATTATAAATACGGCTATAAGGTCGCCGAGTTATCGTGAAGCATATTTTATAATACCGTCAGCACAATCGCGGAATGAGGTGATATTAAAACACCAAACTAACGCACTTTCTCAAAAAAATCAAAGTCACAAAACGAACAAATACTTTTTGCTGCTTGGCAAAAATTGAAAAATGAAAAAACCAGCACTATTAATAGAACAAATGCTCTTTAAACGCAACTAAGAAATTTGCAGAAGGTTAATGAAAATTTACTTGTTCAATTTGCAACGTTAGAGAAAAATCGAACATACAATCCTCAAACATTTCCCAAGGCGGAAAAACCAACAAATACTTTACCGATGAAGAAAAGCTAGTACAAGTCACAAGACAAGCAAAAGGTCATAGAAAACCAAACAATATAACCAAAGAAAGTTTCAAAACCTCCGCCTATAATTGTAGACGAAATTAATAACTAATGAAATCCATAAACTTATAAGTAACTCAATTCGTGGTTTTCAAATTACTACAATAGACAAGAATATCAAAATTAAGGTCTTAGATGGGGAGAACTATGAAACACTCACGAAAGCTTTGCTTGACAATGAGTAAATCGAATTTTGTTTTGTCATTTTAAAATTATTGACCAAGGCAACTTATGTAACCGATATATTTTCTTCTGTCTTCTTATTAAAATATCAGAAATATTACCTTGTCAACGCTTGTAATATCACGAACATGGCACTTTTTTCCTTAATCTTTTCGATAGTAAGTTCAGACGGTACCTTGGTATCTCCAAGCAAAGGATCTTGCCAGTATAAGGAGTGGCATCTATTTTATCTCTTTTATATTATAGCATTCTCAACCACGCCTACTTACCGACATCTTAGCCAGCCGTGGTGACATGGTTGTTACCAACAGGACCCACTAGTTAGTAACAGTTTTTCCAAAAGTATGAAAACGCTGTAAGCAAATAACTAACTAAAAACTATGTTCTTCCTGTCCAAAAAACATACTCAAATTTATCTAATATTAAAAAAAAATTAAATAAATTACACGTTTATTTAAAATAATACATAAAGAACCATCAAAAATATGTTCTTCAGATAATTTAAAGTAATAGAAAAACATTTTTTTATTTATTTGTAAAAAAATCTGTTTTTTTTTATTTGATAAACTGACATTCCGTCAAATTTTGTTCTTACAGATTTAAGTCTTTCGGTATTCTAAAAATTTTATTTTTTTGTTGTTTCTAATTATTGCAATTTTGCATATGGGTATGTTTAAAAACAAAAAATTAAAATAATCTGTCGCCGCAGTGTGGAAACATCAATTTATTTCGCAGTTCTGATAAATATAAAAGAACAAAAATACTGTTCACTGATCTGATGTTTTCCTCAATTACAGTGACCCTACTCCTATAGTCTTTACCCTTAAAGATGAAAGAGTTTTCGTCACGCGTCACAGTGGACGGTTCTGAAGATGTTCTCTGTCACGTGTGACAAAAGCTTAGCTTGTGTAATACCGACAAAACGGGAATTATACAGAATCAAAAATAGTATTCATAATGCAACCCGTAGAAGGAAGTCAAGAGGCAATAAGGTATCTCCCTAAAGAGTACTGAGCCTCAGGCGCATAGCTGAAGTAATCCCTGGTTCCCATATGCTTACTGCAAGACGGTCCTGCATCCTGTTCTAAGTGACCCTGCTTTTACCAAACACGGCGGATCTAGACTGGGAAATCAATAAACATCGCATAATCTACGGTGGATCATCATACGCCAAGCATGAATAGCTTGGGTTTAAAAGGTCTCTAGCATGCGATCTCTGGATACCAGGCGCCCTCCAGAGTATATAACCTTATCCAGTCAGAAGTTCCGCTGAATGGACAGTCTTATCCTTAATTACTCGTAGGAACAATATAAACCGTTCAAAAACAAACAAAAACAAAAACAAAATGGAGGAGGAAAACCCCTCACACCCAAACCTAAGGCAAGGGAGACTGGCGAAAACAGCGCCACAGAGCCAGAAGGTGGGGTAGAGAAACTGGTCAAAGAGACTGTCCGCTTAAATGTAGGCCAAAATAACACAAAGTTGTGTGGCACAGCCTTCAAAAGATACAAGTACTTACTGAATGCAGGATACTCCAAAACCGAAGCTAGAAAGCCTGCCCTCGTGAAGAAGGAAAAATTCATCGTTCCTAAGTCGGGAAGCAGCGTTCCCCAAACTCCGGTGCAAAAAAGACCAAGGTCCCAGGACGAAAGTCCGAGGGTTGTAAATAAAAAAAAGCAAAAAACGGTCTCTCCCGCTGCTCAACCAAATAACCTTAGTAGGTATCAAAATAGCGGTGATGTCCAAGAGATTTCCAATAGAACTCTTCACCACTGCCCAGATGGACCAAATCACTCAGCCATTGTGAACACAGTAGAAGAAAGGTACAATAAAACCATTAAACCAAAGTTCTTCACCTCTGTGTATAAGGCGGACTACCTAATGCTTTCATGCAAAGACAACGGCACAGTTGAATGGCTCAAGGCGGCAACAGTTAATCTACACAGCAGATATACCTCAGGGTAGTACCTTACTGAAAATCTTCCCCAACTTCTTTGAGATGTCAGCGGAGAGGGTATTACATCGGATCCAAGTGCAGAACGATGGAGTCAACACCTTAACCAGGCGGGTAATAAAAAAAGAGGCGAGGGGTACATCAGCACTTCTAATCCTCTTAATTGATCAAAATTCAGGTCAAACAGTAGAATCCTTAGGAAATAAACTGTTCTACCGATTCAAAGAGGTGTCTATTAAAGTAAGGAAATCTCATGAACTACCACTACAAGAAAAACCAGTAGATCCTCAGGATGCAACCACCATGGAGGTGACCTTTACCACGCGAAGGCACTAAACTAGTGGGTCTAGTCCAGTAGCCCTGGATAAATGGGGGACAAGTTTGTGGAGTAGGTACCAAGAACGGTAAACTGATTTATGATAGATCTGCCCAAATATCAAACAAAACAAGATAAATAAACAACTTAGAGAGAACGGTTAACGTCACAACGGAGGCCATAACGAAGGCCTTTGAGGTAAACCGTCCTCTCAAAACCAAAAAGACTAAAAGCAAAGTACCCTGCTATAACATTGAGCTGAAAAAATTGCGTAGCATAGCCAGGAGGAAGTTTAACAAATCAAAGAGAACACATAACTGTGAAGAGTACCGTAAGGCTCTTACCAAGTTCAATGTGACACTTCGAAAATCAAAGAGAAGTTGTTGCATAACCTCTTGTGAGAACCTTGATGAAGCACCTGTCGCAAACAGAGTGCAGAAGGCTCTATCAAGAGGCAACCAAGGTAACATAGGTGCACTCAAATGTGAAAATGGCATCTTTACGCCAACCTTTCAGGAAACAATAGAGGTTTTGATTAAAAAAACATTTTTCAGGGTGTATAATAGTTAGAGAAACAAGAGTGTACAAAGGACCCAAACGGAAATGGCGTCAATAACATTGCATCGCCTGGAAGGATGAAGTAGGCTATAGGAGCCTTCAAACCTTTCATGGTTCCTAGCCCCAATGGAGTATTTCCGGCACTCATTCAACGAGGACAGGACATCTTGCTAGAAACATTTATCAAAATGTTCAGATCCAGTTTGTTATGTGGCCATGTTCTTCAAGCATAAAGGAAAGTAAAGGTCATGTTCCTACATAAGGGAGGTGTAAGTCTCTCATCGTTTATGTTCAAAAGAATAGAGAAGCTGGTGGACCAATATATTAGAATTAAAATTTTAACAGTTAAACCTCTTCGTAAATACTAATTTGCCCATCAGAAAGGCAAATCAACTATATCAGCTTTACACCAAATTGTAAAAACCATAGAGAAAGCACATGAATAAAAAAAATAGACAATTTTTATGGGCATAGAGGGCACTTTTGACAACGCCGCTTATGGTTCAATGACACAGTCCCTCAGAAAGAAACGGATAAACAACTTTATCATTCAATGTTGATAAGTAGACAAGTAATCACCAGCATTGGTAGCGCCACCCATGAGGTAGACACTACAAGCGGCTACCCACAGGTGTCATATACCCAGTGCTGTGGTCGTTGGTAGTGGATGAACTACTAAACGACCTTAGTAGAGAAGGGTATAACGTTTTAGGCTATCCGGACGACATAACCATCACAGTTAGGGACAAGCATGACTCCATCGTACAGGAGAGAATACAAAATGCCATCAACCTAATACGTAACTGGTGCTTCAAAGAGGGCATAAACATAAACCCAAATAAAATCATCTTTTACTAAACGAAAGAATTTAAATATCCTCAGTATTCAGTTAAATTGAACTACCATTTCCTTCTCCAAGAAGATTAAACACCTGGGAGTGACACTGGACCAAAAACTAACGTGGAAAAGTCACCTGTCTAAGACGACCAACAAGACTATAAAGACTTTATGGTCCTGCCGCCAAATGGTTGGCAAAACGTGGGGTTTTAACCCCAGCATAACCAATTGGATCTACAAACAGGTCGTTAGACCTGGAGTTTTCTATGCGTCTGCAGTTTGGTAGAGAAAAGTAGACCAAAGTATTGCGCAAGCAAAGGTGCAAAGGCTAGCATGTCTGACCACCATAGGCGCCACGAAATCAATACCCACCGCTGCGATGGATATCCTTCTCAGCTTGGATCCCCTAGCAGAGGCAATTAAGAAGAAAGCTATAAAGCAGGCCGTCAAGCTACATGAGGTGGACCATTTCAAAGAAGACAACTTCAAAGGTCATTTGGAAATTCTCAAAGTCACTCCTCTGTTGGATATGGCCGCAGTGAACGATCAGATGAACTCAATAATGATCTTCAATCACAAATACAAAGTCAGGTTCCCCACTAAAAAAGTCACTGCCGGCCGGGGTCTTCCATAAAATGGTTCACAGATGGATCCCTCAGTGCTAAAACTACCATTTTCCAAACAGAAGTACACGTCATTCACATAATGGCGGAACATCTAATTACCAAAAACCGATGCAAACAAAATACATATATGCATCAATTCGGACAGCCAAACAACATTAAAAGCACTGCAAACAGTGTAAGATCACGCGTGCCATCAATTCTTAAACCAGCTGGCCGACAAGAATGTAGTTGAACTTGTTTAGGTGCCAGGGCATGAGATAATAAGAGTTAATGTGGAAGCAGATCAGCAAGCAAAATTAGGTGCAGTAAAATCCTTTATAGGGCCATCTCCCATGTATGGCTTTAACCAAAGAGACTATCAGAAGATTATCACCAACTGGGTCAACTAAAAAATTAACAGAACCTGGAACAAAATGCCGGGTCTAAAACATTCAAAGAAGTTCTTTAGCCCTAAAATAAAGAGGGGGAAAGAAGTTGTAAAGTTAAGAAGAAAAAGAATTAAAACTCCTCTGTGGTAAACTAACAGGACACATCCACTGCAGATACCACTTGAGTAAGATGGGACTGGTGGGTGATGACACATGCAGGTACTGTGGTGAAGAAGTGGAGCGTATGGACCACATCATCACGAGGTGCCCATCTCTGTGCCTAAAAAGACAAAAACATCTAGATTTCTTCTTCATCTTGGAAGAAGAATTACTAAATCTTACGACTAGGGGCCTGCTCGAGACAGATCTTTCCTGAGTTCAACTAGAGGGGGTACAAAAGATCTAATCTGGTCACAGTGCAGAAAGTTTTCATACCACTCACCCTACTTCTAATAATAGTAAACCCATAGAAACTTAATTCCTACTATAAACAGGTATATTTTTAAATAGAATAAGCAAGTCGGCAAAAGTTCTAAGCAATCTATTGAAAATAAAAGTAAACTTCATTGTTAATTTTACCTACCAAATTTTCTACATAATATTTTTTACATACATATATTTATTTATATATAAATATCTTTTTACATTATTAAGCTTGGAATTTTTAAATTAATGACATATACGCTTTTGTATACTTTATTGTTAATTTGATTTACTCATTTTCTGTTGCTATTTGTAAGTTACCTAAAAATATTAATTGAAATAATGCACTTAAGGTTGCTTACATAAAATTTATTTAAATACAATAAAAACTATAAAAATATATAATATAGAACAATGCGGCAAGTTTTATATTTAATTTGAGACTTTTAAATTACAAATTTAAACGCTACAATATTATTTATACTGTGGAGAGTGATTAAAACCCAAAAAAAAAATAAATTTTAAAACTACAAATTAGTGGAATTAGAGATTATATTTGTATATAAAAAAAAGTATTGAGTCGGGTAAATATACATAAGCAAATGTATGTATAATCTAAGATTAAGGTTAAACTTATATTTAGAAAATATTGTTTTTAAGTCTTAATTTAAAAATTAGTTTATTTTCAATAAATTGTTTAGAGCTTCTGTCAACTCGCTTATTCTATTCAAGAAGAAAACTTGTTTATCTTTGTCCGTACTGTTGAACAACAATTATCTCGCACTTTGCTGTGAAACGATATTTGTCATTGGAGGTTTGTATTGTAAATACGTGTAATATAGAAGGAAATGGTAGAAACATCTATCTTATGCTTTCTTGTCTGTTCGGCATTTTTTTCCGATATGGTTCATCTTAAACTATAACAGGATTTACATTTAAGATTTTAACGCCATTACTTGTCAGTGGATCATTAACTTTTGCTGTCATTTTTCACGGGTTCTAATATACAGTGTGACCGAAAAGTATGGAATATATTGTACAGGTCGATTAGTATGCACTTTACACAAAAAAGTTGTAAATAAAAGTTGTTTATCACTTAGTTATCTACCACCTGGGAGATATCAATTTAAATTTTTGCTGTAAACAAAATCGCAACGAATAACACTTACATTTTTTTAAATGGCAAGGCACGTCTTTATTATACTCATTTGATAGAGTATTTTTTTCTCTTTTCAGCCATATAAAACTTGAATACCTTTACATCAAAAAATTTTCAAGAAAAACAAGGACATGTCTAACAAATTTATTTTACTGAGCAGTATTAATCAGGTACGTAATATGTAGTATTGAAACAATTGAATGCACTGTCACAATAGCAAATATTAAACTTGAAATATTTTTACCTAAAATTGTTATAACAAAAAAATGTATTTAAACTAAACTTACAATAAATGTTCAAAATGTAAACCATTCATAATTTGACAGTGGTAAATTCGATTTTTAAAACCATCGATTGCTTTTGAAATCATATCTCGAGTTATAGCTCTTATCTCAACTCTAATGCGATTTTTCAAATCTTCAACATTATCAGGTCTATTTACATAAATTTTGCTTTTAATATAGCCCCAAAGAAAAAAATCTAGTGGACTTAAATCCGGCGAGCGAGCAGGCCATTCTATCGTACCTCTTCTGCCTATCCATGTATTTTGAAAAGTATTATTAAGAAAGTGGCGGACATTAATTCCAAAATGTGGAGGTGCCCCGTCTTGTTGAAGCCATATTCTGTTATGAGGTATATCTGGATCTTTTTCATGTGGAAATAACTCGGCCAAAGCAGGAACTAACTCAAATCTTAAGAAATCGAGATAAATATTCGCCGTTAAACTACCTTAAAAAAAATATGGCCCCAAAATTTGACTTCCAATCATTCCTACCCAGACGTTGACTTTCTGCTGGTATTGGGTGTGTCCTTCTAGATACCAGTGAGGATTTTGTGAAGACCAGTAACGTGTGTTTTGTTTGTTACTTGTGACCTCATCAGTAAAAAGGATATTTTTATGAAAATCTGGTTCAAGTTTGTTTGTTATTGTTTCACAAAACTCCAGCCTGTCGTCTTAAAATAATTCTTGAACTACACAAGCTTTATAACGATAAAATTTTTCTTTTTTTAAAACGTCATGTACAGCCGATTTATTCAAATTATGGTCTCTAGCAATTTGCCGAACAGAAATTTGTGGATTTTCCTCAACAGACAAGAACACATTTTCTCGTTCCACATTACTTAATGACAAAGGTCTACCAGTTCTACTGGCATCTTTCACCGAACCTGTCTCTTGAAATTTCCGCCAAATTTTGCTTACCGTGGACTGCGAAATGTTTAATTCTGGATGCAAGTTATTAAATAAATTACATACTTCGTCTTGAGTTCTTCTTCTATCTCCATATCCCAGAATCATTAAAATTTCAATTCTATGTTTCTCAGATAATTGAGCGATATTTCAAGCACTAACAAATAGCAAAGTGTGACAGTGTTCTAAAGTGCATTCAATTGTTTCAATACTACATATTACGTACCTGATTAATACTGCTCAGTAAAATAAATTTGTTAGACATGTCCTTGTTTTTCTTGAAAATTTTTTGATGTAAAGGTATTCAAGTTTCATATGGTTGAAAAGAGAAAAAAAGACTCTATCAAATGAGTATAATAAAGACGTGCCTTGCCATTTAAAAAAATGTAAGTGTTATTCGTTGCGATTTTGTTTACAGCAAAAATTTAAATTGATATCTCCCAGGTGGTAGATAACTAAGTGATAAACAACTTTTATTTACAACTTTTTCGTGTAAAGTGCATATTTATCGACCTGTATAATATATTCCATACTTTTCGGACACACTGTATATTTTTTTATAAAGAATTTTTCTGAGGCATAAATTTGGTTTTTATTGTTTTTCAAAAACACTTTAAAAGCAACTTAATTTTTATTTTATGCTTTCTTGTTATATTTAAAAAAAAACAAAGTTAACTGTGCTAAACTAAAATTATCCAAAGTACGTCATTTAATTTAATTGTAAATATAATTATATATAGAATACAAGGAATCTCTTGAAATAAATGAACTTTCAATAAAAAAATAAAAGTAAAAGAAAATTGTATATAAATAAAGCTCTAATCTTTTAAATAACACAGTAAAATGTAGAAAATAGATCTTTACTTAGAACAGACATTCACTAAATACAACAAAAACACTATAAACAAATTCAAGGAAAACAGCCGAGACTGTTGTTTTATCCCTTCGGTTTACTCATTAAGTTTGTTTATAACAAACACAAAGTGAAAAATAGAAACTAATGAGAATTTAGTTCATTCGCTAAGACAAAAACTAAAAGTAAACATCAAAGATAATAAGTACAAGTAAATGGTTTTCTTAAGAGTAAACAAATGAAACAAAATAATTCAAGGACTACTGTAAAAAAATATATTTATTTAATTTTAACTAAATGATGTATTGATAGTATTAACTTGGTTAAAAATGTAAATTGGTCCAATTATTTTTAAATAATTTCAAATATTTGTTTAGTTTTAGAAAAGCTAACAAGATTAGAAAAAAAAAACACAAAATCAAACATTTTTTACTTCGCCAATAATAAAAACCGCACAAATGTATCTGACCAATAGCACTTATCCAAAAATTAATTATTCCGCAATTAGCAATGTAATTTTTAAGTTTCAAAAATTTTTTTAATGTTATGTTTCAGAAATACGTAAGCTCTGGATGAGATCGCCAAATTGTTAATAATAATTATTTGTGTGCCATAAATAATTTTTAGTGTCGTGGCGGTTTTTGAAAAACCACTAATACGCTCTTTTTTAAACAACTCTCAACCTTATTTAAATATACGACACTACATTTCAACAATGCCATATAAAAGCGAAAAGTCATTCACAGTAATTTTTATGATCTCATAAATATCGTTTAAGCTGATTTCCTACTTTTATGGATATTTAATAGTTGTTTGATGCATTTAGGCATTTCAATAAAGTTCACAACACGCAACTTAGTTTCAGAAGCATGCGTATGCGTTTTTCTGATATATTACGCTTTTGTAGATTTTCGTTTTATTAGTTTTATAAATATTGTGTATTTAAATAGATCAAAATTTTATTCTAATTACTGATAAGTAGCTATATTTGTAACAGTTTTTAACGTTTTGATACTGTAATTTACTCTGGCTAAAAAAAATTATTTTATATTCACGTGCACGTGATCAGATACCTCCGATTAAATTTAACGTATTTTAGTCACTGTGTAGGTAAATGTTTTGTATTTTATATTTGGCTTTTTATAATTAATACATTTTGTGATTTAACTGAGATAAATTATTTTTGTTTTTATTTAGCAGCAACAATTAATACGTTACAAATGGCGCCCAACGTGGGGCTAAAAAAATTCTTATTTGTTTTATGTGCTATGATTTGTTTTTTTATTTGTTTTACGTATTATAAGTAAATTAATATTCTATGTCAGATTTATCACTCAATTAAACTACAGTTTACGATACGATTTGAAGTAATACAATTGATTTCAATTCCTAATTTGTGGTACGATTACGTTTGCGCGATTTTGAATTGTTTTCTGTGTATGAAGTCATTTAAAGAATAATAAAAATAAATTTCAACTTTTGAGAAACCTTTAACTAATCTTTCAAAATTGATTATCTGTGAGAACGTCAGATCTGTGTGCTTGTGTCAACTGTTACTGTTTTCATTTAGGAAACAAAATTCGTCAACTAAACGCTCCTGCAAACAATTTACTTCTAGATAATGGTTTGTTATGGTACCGTAGTATTAAAGTTAGCAGTTAGTTTTGTTCTGTCAAGTGTCACAAAAGATATTTCTAGTTATACGATTTTGTAAATAAAATTTGAAATAGAATACAAGATTCACGTGATGATGTTTTTTTACATTATAGCAGTCGAAGTTTTGTATCGACTTTAAAACCCAAAATTACTTATCAAATTAACTCATATTTTATCAAACGTTTACATGCGACGATGACAATTTAGATTGTTTGAATAAAAAATGTAGTAAAATCACGCATTGATAAAATCACCTCCTCAGAAACATCCAGTTTTGTTAGAACCAGATTCAACTTGCTTTAGTTTACGTGGTTTTCGTGTGTAAATAATTATGATTTAAACAAATGTTTTAGTTGCAGTTAAGATCATATAAATAACCATCGCCCAAAACCGCCAACAGTATTTTGTTTGGATTGTAGTAAAAAAAAAATTGTTACCCTAGTCTAATAGTATTCTTCCAAACCAAAATCGATCTATTTACGTAAATACAAAATTCGGAGCAATATCAAAAAGTACAACCAATCAACGCCAAACGTTTTTATCAAAAAGCAAACGGAAACTACGAAAAAAAAAATTACAACAGTAAATAAATCTTACACGACTACGAGAAAATAGAATAATTGGTTAACTAAAGTTAAATTCCTGTAGGTAGATAGAGTACCACGATACGCAGTTTTACTGAACCGGGACAACCCTGTTAACTTGGGTAGGTGTTTCAATCGCGGCCTAAAATCGGTACATATTTCAATACAAACCAACTTTTCCAGCTTAAGCTGTAGTCCAGTGGCAAGAACCAACGCTAAGATAATGATATTTGTCTCTTCTAATATTGGTAAGCAAACACGGCAGCCAAACCCAAAGCTCTTTGCTTCTGTAAACATGTCTCGTGAGCAAAAAATGCTGAGGTCTTGGCTTAATTGTCTAGACCAAAACAAGACAACCTCATCAAAAACTTAAATCTAAGGCAGAGAAGACCATGCCGATAAATGCGTGACTGCATAGAAGACCAGTCGTCACTGGTTCCAACCTTTGGGCACCAAACAAACCCCGTTGTACATACCCTTCCGTAGGTAGAACCATTAATACAAAACATAAAAAAATCAGACTCTAAATAAAACGCAACGGAAAAACTAAAAAATTGAGAGCTCAAGCAACCGTTTACGCTTTAACGACTCCAGACGGCGCACATAAATGTACCAACTGCCGGAACAACAAAGGCGCAAAAGCACAAGGTTTCCAGCAGTAACACATCGCCGCCACAAAAACAACCAGGAAAGCAAAGCCAAAGCACCAAAGAAACCCAAAAATTGCTTTTGCAATCATACCAAAAAAGTTTCCTGAAAATACTATCAGTCCTAAAAAACTCAAAATCATAAAAACCTTGATACTTGCATAGCCAACCAGCTGCACCACGAATTCTCAAATATTACTCTTCAAGCGCTAACAATTCCAAAAAAGAATATAACAATCCCTGTCCACAAGGCGATGGATGCAAATCCAAAGGCAGCAGGAACTAACTGACAACAAATTTAATGGTTAAATTCGTTAGTTAGTTCTTAGTGTTTATATTGTGACACACGATATTGAATTGTCCTTGTTCAAAAGTCATAGATCCACAAAGAAATGGAAAAAAGATTGAACTGTCTAGGTAGATGGTTGTTTGTAGCACGCTTATACATGCATCATTGTAAAGAATGTAATTAACTTAATGTGATTGTAAGATTTAGGTTCTAGAGACCTAATGACAGCTAAAATGTCTGTAGTAGAAGAAAGCATCAAGATGGAGATCATTACCAAATCCGGTTACCTGTCCTCCGACCAGACAAGACCACCGACGCCAAAAAAAAATCCAGCGGTTAATTAACAGTAGAACCAACATCGCAGATTCTTGGATGCGACGCCAATGCATACCACACCTTGTGGGGAAGCACATTTAGATATGATCAATAAACACATGCAGGAAACGATGAAGTTGTTTACATAGTAAATATCACAACCGCGAATTTCAAAAAATGTATTTAAATTAAACGCAACATAATATTCCTAAATGTACTACGCAAGTGCAAAAATTGTTTATACATTTGCACAAACTATCATTAGAGATCAGTGAACAGCTGTTTCGTCCTATTTGGATTCTTCAGCACTGGAATACTCTAATGCAGTTTCTACAACTTTACAAAACAAACTACCATAGTTTTATCCCATTCGAGTGCTAAATACATTAATATTGCGGTTGTACTATTTAATATCTAACTAACAACTTCATAGTTTCTTACATGTGGATTAACTAGTACGTAGCTCCAGTTCTATCAGATGGCGTTTAGCCTCAGAATTATTAATAAATTTAACACTCAAATAAGATAAAATTATAGGAATTTGTTTTGTATAGTTATGGAAAGAAGAGTATTTTAATGCTGAAGAGTTGAAATAGAACGAAACAGTTGTCCTCTATCTCTAATATTGGTTTCTGCAATTATATAAACAAATTTTTGCGTTTGTGTAGTACAGTTAGGTATATTCTGCCCCGTATATTCAAATGTAGATTAACTACGTAGCTCCGCTTCTACATGATGGTGTTTAACCTCATATTTATTAATAATTAATAACGTTTATAGTTGTGTCGCGCAGTGAAGTTATTGCGTTTGTTAGTCCATAAGCGACCAAAGTGATGAAAATGTGGTATGTATCAGATCAACTTTCATAATCTGACCATAGATACGTTCGATTCAACATTGAATCAGATGAGGAACTCGTAATAAAATACAGAAACAAAAAAACTGACTGGTAATTGTTCAACAAAATTCTAGTTTACCAAATAAAGGACACACTTGTAAGATCAACACACAAACTTAAATTAATGACGGACGGTACTCTTAAATTAATAAAATTTGCATTTGAAGCAAACTGCCCAAAAAAAGTCAAACAAATCCCCAACAGAACAACTTGGTAAAACAAAAAGCTTGGCAAAGCAAAAGCACGCACTAGAAAACTCTTTGGTTAAGCCAAAAAGAACGGATACTAGGTAAATATAGAACCAGTCTTACGACATACCATAATCCCATTAAAAAAAGAAAAAAAACTTCTAGAGAACGTACTGTAGAGACATAGAAAACAAACCTACATGTTCTAGCCTTTAAAAATATTTGAGCAAAAATTCTACTGGAAACATCGGTTCTATGCTGACCAAAACCAAAAAGTATACAGACTCAGTTGCAAGTACTCTTGACAAATTACTGCAAAAAACTTTCTGGGTTTATCGTTAACTGAGGTTTCTAAGTACCTGGAGCTTAAAATGTAACGTCCCGTTAGAGTTCATTACATTTAAAATTCTATTTTGCATTATTAATTTGCATTTAAATATATTCAGTTTGGCAACGTCGCGTCGTATTTTGAATCGACCGACCAATAGATTTTTGTTCGCACTTTCGTGGGAGCCATCTTTAGGTTTTCACGTAAGTAGTGCAAGGAAGACAAATTTTATTAATGATGGCGTAAAAACGCATACAAATTAATTTTTATTCATTCCAACTAATTGCTGGTGAGTTTATCTGTATTCCAATATCATTTTTCTATTGAATTCAACATTTTTAGTGATTTCACAATGTTAGGCAATACAAAGGAATTGATTACAAGACCGTTGCATCTAAGGCAACGTAAGTAATTTCATATCGATTAAAAACCATTCTAATTATGTATTTATATTTAGGGTCTTCTTTTTTTATTAGTTACTGGATTGTTCTTTGTCTGCGGTTTTTGCTTTCCAATCTACATTCCTTGGACTCGTTATTTTGTGCTATAAATAGAAGATATCAGATAACGTCATATCATATATGGTGAGTCAACTGGAATTTATGCTACTACTTATTACATTTTAAATTCAAGTTAATTACATTGTGTTATCAAAAACTTTTCGGAATACATACTCCGTAACAAATTAACTTTTATTACTTTTGAATTGATATCGATTAATAGTTAGTTATAAGTTTTTATGGTTTTTATTGATCACCAATTTAAAGGTGATTGGCGCTCAAATATTGTTTTAATCCACATATTGTTTTAATTCAAATAATGTTCACTTTTTTTTTTAATGTAAATAGTTAGTGTATTATATTATAATTGCAGTTAAATTAAAGGAATTCACGCCTGTGTATTTTACTTTCATTCAGGCTCACACCTAGAGGTCTGTGTTCCGATTGCTGCCGTGGTAAAATAAGTATTTTTGCTTTCAATAAATGTATTTTGATATTTTAAGGTTTATTATTATTTTTATTGTATGTTTTTAATTTTTATTATAAAAATACTAAACAAAAAATCATGTAAAACGAACAAAGACTCAGCGAGAAAAATACCCTAAAACCCTAAAAACTTCAAATGCTGATGGAATTTATATCATCATGCTGCAATTTTTGCTCCGTGAAACGCAATATGTAAAATTCTCAGAGTCAGCTTAGCACATTCGCATATACCAAACAGCTAAAAAATTGTCAAGGTGATATTTATACCAAAGCGAACGAGATCTACGTACGCCCAAGCAAAATCCTACAAACCAATCAGCTTGACTTGACAAGGCACTAAAGGCTTTGGCTGTGAACCAAAACCAATTCGAAAAATCTTGCGAGCTAGCAATTAATCAACTAGTAAGCAGATAGGAAAATGTAATTCAATACAATAAAATTGCATTGGGTGCTTTTCGGGATATCACAGAAGCATTTGGCAATACTACCTTCACCTCCATTGCAAATGAAATCAAAATTGCAAAATGAAACTGAGTAAACCCAAAGCTCAAAAATCGGACGGTAACAGCTACTTTGTACGGCAGCACTGTAAAAGTCAAGGTCGCTGGCAGGTGTCCACAAAGCGGAGTGCCGTCACATAATGCATAACACCGTCGAAAAATGGTATAAGAAAAACAGTTAACTCAACAAATCATTCCGTATACCAAACGATGGAAAACGGATAACGTGAAACTACTTACAATGTACCAAGTTACGCTCTCGATGACAAAGGAAATCAAATATCTGGGACTCACTCTTGAAACAAGACTGACTTTCAACGCTCATTTAGAAAAAATCATAACGAAACCCATCGGGGTTCTTAATGTAACCAAACCGATGGTCGGTCACACATATATTGAAACCCACAATGACCAAATTGTTATATACTGTGATGACAAGACCCATCATCACATACGGTGCGGTGCAATAAACACGTCAATTACTGGGACTTACAAACCGGGTATGTACAACATGCTGCGTGCAATCTGCAAAAGATTATCAAATCTTAAGAAAATTTAAAGTGAAGGCGTGGTTAAAAGAACTATCTAGTAGACCAAAAATTGCGACGTTGCCGGTGCGGGAACATATCGAGGCAGACACCATCGAAAGCAAATTTTGCTGTCTTTAGGTAAATATGCGTCCACTTTTCAAGCTGACTCGAGATTATACACAAACGGTCCAATATCGATTATGTCTGACAGTCAAGCAGCACTACGGGCTCTAAAGTTGCCACTAATAAAAACGAAACTAAATATGGCATACATTAACAGTCGACTTGCCGACGGGTGCAGTTAATCTGGAAGCCAGAGTGTAAAAGAAAACCTAATGCTGAACGCACTAAATAGAAAATGAACAAGAGAGACATATATCGAATCTAAACCCGTTTTCAAAATTGCCTAGAATACCAGAAAAGAAATAATCAGCAGCA
The DNA here is from genome assembly GCA_035610365.1 of Aquatica leii. Classification (NCBI taxonomy): domain Eukaryota; kingdom Metazoa; phylum Arthropoda; class Insecta; order Coleoptera; family Lampyridae; genus Aquatica; species Aquatica leii. The sequence goes on along the minus strand of CM069438.1, from coordinate 49,873,104 downwards.
AACTATCAGCAAAACATAAGAAACCATGGAAAAATTTTTCAGAAGATGAGGCACACCAAACTCTTCCTTACAGAGCCACAATCAAACACTCAAAGTGCAGTGTCAAGAATGAGTGGGACTGCAAAGTACCCCTTTAAGCCGTGGATGCTTGGAGAACGACGAGACTTTGCAAGGTTTGCTGTGTAAGTGCGAAGCATACCAAACGCATCAATTATTTTTGGCAAACCAAGGCTAGCCGATGATGAGTTGAAAAAACACTCTTGAAATAAGCTTATAGACTTCACAAACAAAACAGAACTGCTAAGGAGGTAAAAACCAGAAGTGTACAAAAAGACCACAAAAAAATAGTAGTGCAAAGACGCTATACAAACCGCCTCAAAAATTAAAAAAAGTTGTTCATTTTGTCTGGTTCTGTTTTAACATGGAATAGTTTAATTCTGATAAATTGTATTTGAATATGATAGAAAAATTCTTTAATTCCAGTTTCTAAGTTAAAGGTAATTATTTATAGAAATCGGAAATAGAGAACAAATTTTGCAACGTTGTCATGATGACCAAACAGCTGTACATTCTGGCATGACCAAAATTTTGTTCAGAACTCGGTAAGCAAATACATTAGAAATTGTAAAATATGTGCTATTCAAAAGAGTACAAATGTTAGTTGTCTAGTCTGACGAGCAAGTAAGACAAAATAATTAACTTTCCTTTCTAACTAGTAAGCCGTTCCCTACGTCCACGGAAATAATCTTTTTTGTTGTTACCAATTGATTTACTAAGTTTGTTTTGTCCAATCCTTATGTAGAGTTACTAAAAAACTTATGACTAAGTATTTAAAGAAATAAGGCTTATCAAGATCAAACAAGTATCAGCTGTCAATTTCATTTTTGACATATACATATATTCATATTAACGGGTGCTTCAATTTTACTACATTTGTGGTACTTATGAGAGTCTTCCTTGGGTAAAAATTAACTTATAATTTTACGACGCGATTTAACTTTATCGTATAATTTTAACGACATAGGTCACCGCTACGTGTCTGGCCTTTTTGAAATTGTGCATGTCAAGTCTATTAAGTACATCAAGTCGATAATTTGGAATCACGTACGACATTGGATACTTACACCAATTGCAAGGCGTAATTTGGAAACTTGACTAAGGGTCATAGAGTTCATTCATTGAATTTCTAGCGAATTATTTGTGATATATTAATCTATATCTTTTTTTTTGTTCCTTCATTTTTAGCAATTTTAGAAGACGACTCAGGTCTGCCATTAGCTATTAGCATCACTAGACAATCGTGAGAATATATCCTTTATTATCTATTAATTTATGTAATTGTTGAATATAAATACGTACGACTTAAATATCATTGCGGATTGGATTTATCGCGTTCTGCTTCTGATTGCGAAAGTCGCTGTATTTCGCATCAATTCAAGTTTCGATTCTCCGCTGACCGATTAAGTTAGATTTTCAAATTGTAACATAATAATTAGATGCACGGAGTTTGCTTAATTTAGGAGCCTGCAATATCATTTTTATCCGTGATATTTTTTAACAAACTCTCACTTACTCCTAACTGTATAGTTTTACATCGTTCTATTTTAACCTCTTTCTCTTTTTTGAAATTGGTTTACCTTTATCGTTTGGCAGATATAAACGGAATCTGCAATAAATATTACCTCGTTTTGGCGCTCTATTATTTATTGTAATTAGTATTATGTTCCTTTTTTTAAATAACTTCAAATCGGTCTGATAAAGTGGGGACTCCACGAAACTTTTTTCTATATTAATGATTACATTTATGCTGGACAGCATACTAGAATTACTACTCATGGAGAAGTAGAATTATTTATTGTTTATAAATTATTTAAATAAAATTTTATTTCTACGATTTATTAAAAAATAACAACCGAATCTAATTTAGTTTGTAAAAATAAAATACCACAATATATAGTAATCACATTTCGGTATAAAAAACAAAATGTATGAGTGGATATGTAAACAGAAACAAGATTTGAAAAACGGTTAAAGCTTGGGGTAATCTCCGTGGACGTTGTAGACTTTTTCTCTAAAAAGTCTCAGCAAAAGATTACAATTTTAAGCAGATTATACGTGTTTAAATTTGTAAGTACGGTATTACGGTGACTGAATAAAGTATTCTACGTAATACGTTAGATTAGTATTTACAGTAATTTCATGAACGGCATGTTACTAGTTGCACATAACAAAAAAAGCATTAAAATTTTGTAATTACATTTTTTAAATAAAATATTAATTGAAAAAATATTTTCCTGTACGCTTTTCAAAAATATTCACAAAAAATTTAAATCTTTTAACTACAAAATTTATTAAAACAGCAAAACTTTTTAGATAATTACGGTGTTTATAAATTGGAATGTGGTATCTGTAACGCAGTTTATATAGAACAAACTGAAGGTGAGTATAAAATTGCAAAAAAAAACACTTGATTTCTTTTAAAATTATTTTTGATTGTGTGATTTTAAAATATAGAAAACTACTACTATTAAACGTGTTTTAATTAAATTCTTATTTTGTTTTTACTGTTCTTATGATATGGTGTAGGAATTTTGCCCTATGATACGTCATATTACATAACGGAGGTTAATCAAGACGCTTCGATTTTGAAAGTTAAGAAAATTACTCGTATGTGCTAGCGTCAAGCCCAGTAGTTTCCACATCTTAAGTATATTAAATCATCTACAATAAATAAATTGCGGTTTCAAATATGGTTGTTGTAAGAAATTTGCTGGGGTAAGAATGCATTTTCATTTTATAGCGCAATTTGATTTTTTTGTGTTATCGTAGCAACTTTGGGTTCCTGTACTTGTTCTTATACCTTGGAAAATTCCTATGATAAACTAACAAATCACCACGGATTATTAAGAACGGTCCCGGATGCATACTCTGATAAACTATGTTAGATGAGGATATTGAAACCACTGTTTTGTTAGTTTGTGATTACGAACAGTATTACGACAAAAAGCGAAGGTACACCTGCTGAGATATAAAGGTGAGCGTACCTATCTCAAACTGGACCACTCTTCTGCAAGCCGCGCCGTGTAGCGTTAGGTATTGTGAAAAAAGTTAACACAGCAATCGACGAGCTAATCGATTAGCGTCTACTACTACAAATAAAGCACAGATTTGTCGACCCGTTGAACAGTTACAACTAAAGTTAAACAAACAACCACCAGCAAGTATAAAACCACCAACCCATAAAGTTGATCCATCTAGTTCAATTTCGATGAGGCGTTTCATCACCACCAACATCCTCATCAACACCAATTTAGTGTCATCGATGTAAGGTTCTCTTCAAACAATACCCGATTGAGTAACCAAACGAAGAGTCTGGTTTTCATCCTCCGACGTTTCCAATTCTGCTAAAATTGACCCAAAGTATCCTCCCGGCAAATAATATCGTATTTTCACCTGGGTAAAAAATGCAATGTTTGCGATCTGGCAACGTGGCCGTTTCTAGTATTCATGCAGGAATGAGAATGTAGTTTTATTATTATTTTTTGTTTGAAAAAAGTAGCGATAGCATCAAACCAACACAAATATACAATAAATTCATCTACAAACAAAATAATAATATAGTCAATTTACAGCTCGAAAAAGAAATAATGTAAGTACAACAAAATATGAGCTACCTCCAAAAAGACCTGGTTGAGAGACTCTCACCCAAAATATTTTGAGTATCGAATAAATCAGTTGTTGCGTCATGTACCAGACAACGTTGTGCGAGCTTTAAAAGAATAAAGTGCCAATATTGTAATGCTGTGTTACGTGTCTTTATTAATAAATATCCATATTTTCTAATTTAACAAAAATTCCTAGTACCTCACTGTAAGCTAGTAGAATCCTACCGGTGTCGTATTGTTTAGCGGACTGGACACCTCGTTTACGTAGTCAATTCGCTGCAAGATGGTTTTTTATAAAAATTTTGAGTGTTCAATTGTAAGTACTTTCCATTTATTTAATTTTATGTCGTTTTACTATTACACTTTTAGCAATCAAGGTTATTGAATAAAGATTATCTTTACTGAAGTATTTAGATTGTTGTTATTTTTACAAAACTGCTCTCAAATATGGAGGTCGCCGCCATTTTTCTATTTTGATAATTTAAAGTAATTTCAGCAAGTTGACGTAGATTCAAACTCTTTTCTTCACCTTCATTTTTACGGGAAGTTAAGTCATTGTCCCATGATTTTGAAAATTATCGAACCAATTAAATTCAGATGCAATCAAAGTTGAGTTCTTTGTATGAAGCCTTCTGCTTTATTGATTGTATTAAACCTTCAGTTTTGTTACATTTTTTTATATTAAGCATTCATCTAATTTCATTGTTTTTACGATCGTTGTTAATATTTTACTTTCAGTCGAGTATAATTATCTAGCCTTCAGCTTATATCAAATTTGATTATTACTGTTTACGTTCATAAAATCAACCGAAACAGTAATCTTAGTAATTGTTCACAACGTACTCAAAGCCGGTAATGACTATTTAAGTCGTTGGATGCAAGTTTGCACTCCACGAAATTGTCGAAAATATTATACAGAGGTAGCTAATATTATTACCTGCTACACTAAAACATTAGAAATCTAAAGGGCAAATCATACATTATTCTTGTTACATTTTGAAGATCAAGTCCCGTTATTAAGATTTTTATTGCACGTGATAGTTTCGACTGTGTGTGTTTGTTAATAATTGATCAACTTTATCTCTAATTGACTGTTTCTTATATATTTGTTTGATTTTTTTACTTAATTTTTTCGACAGTGAGCTCATATGTACCATTGGTATCTCCGAACCAAGGATTCTACGCGTATGCAAAGAATGGCGCCAGTTTTTTTCTTTATTTGTATAAACATTTTCAACCAAGTGTTACACACTTTTTTACCCGTAACTTGAAATCAGGCGACTAGCTCAATAAAGTTCCGCGATGGGATCGCAGGTCTCGGTGGGCTAATAATTAAAAAAGCAACAAAAAGGTCGGAAACGCCTTTTTTTCTTTTATTAATTTCATACTAAATTAAAAACAAACATTTAGGCATACGCCAAGAACCAGACTCAGAAATTCCAAACCAACTCAAATACAATAACACCCAACCCAAGAAGAAACGTAAATAAAAGATGTTTTCCTGGTGGCTCGTTGAAAGTCTAGATCAGTCGAAAAGAAAAAGAAAATGGATAAGAAAGAGAAAAGTTTAAGCTCAAGGACAACACCGTAAAATCCCATAAAAGCCTAGCCTGGATACAAATCCAAACCAAAAAGTAATCCCCAAAACTAATTACACTCAAGAAGTAGAAAGAAAAAACCAAGTAGATTCTGAATTGTGATATGCAGATTTAGAAAAAGAATAGTAAAAAAAAGACAATTGTGCCAGAAACTTGTAAACAGACGGTACTTACGAGATTATTCAAACAAAACAAACCAAACTAACCCTAAACATCCAAGAAAAGCAAAACCCACGAAAAAATCTCAAGCAAAAAAAGATTCTGATTAAAAAACCGACACAAATCAAACTACCTAAAGAAGAGAAACAAATTGTTACGTACGAAATTTTTATTACGGAATACCCTGTATATGAATTAAAATTAGATTCCGGTTTTGACGCCCTCTGCCGATCTTTTCTTGTGACTGTCATTTTACGACGAAATCGTTAAGCTGTCAACTTCATGAACGGGTCGGTGCCGAGGATCTTCAACTGATTCTTAAATTTTTACGGACATCACTTGTGATGAACACAAATTTATAAGGCGTTGCGAATTTATTACGATTCTTTCGGCACAGGGTAAGATATTTTGTCTCCAATCTATTAAAAGTCCTTCGTAATTTCTGTATTAATGTGATAGCCGATTCGGACAATGCGTCGGAGATGCTGATTTAGGGATAAAAGTCGATTGTGTTATCAACCACCTGTTCGAAATTACAACCTACAGCATTCAATACAACGGGTTCTTATCTAACATTTACTGATTTATTAATACTGATTTTGTAGCTTCCTATTCTTCGTGAGTTAGTGTGTGACACGATTTGCTATTCAATATTTATTACAGGCCGCTAGCGGGGAAAACGTTTTCTTTGCGAAAGTGGACACTGGATTTTGAGTGAGTTTGTTTGATTAATTTTTATATCGCTGTCACGAAAGTTACTCACAGAATTTTGGTTAATGTTAATGTCCGTAATTACGTTTACTGTTTATATACCAATAAGGTAATTTCAATCATCATTTAAATTGTATCGCATGTTGTGTACAAATAATATTTACTACGAGATTTTCTACGCTGTTCGTTTCGACCTGACTTACATATGTATTGTGTGTTGCCGATACTGCGGGCATTCATGCACTGAGAATTAGATATAATCTTGTTAATCTTGTATGTTGCTAAATCAATGTTTTCTACACTTGTTGATCATAATTGTTAGTCTTTCTAGTATTAATGAATTGAGGAATTTAATATACATCTGTCAATTTGCTACGCTGCTAACTTAAAGGTTTTATATTTGTTAATTATACTTAGTAATCGTTCGAGCATAGATAAGTGGAGAAATTTCATATATTCTTGTTAATCTTCTACGTTACTACATTAAAGTTTTTATACCTGTTAATCTTTCTTTTATGGTAACATACCTTTCTCTTTAAATTGTGGTTACCCCAACACCAGAGTAACAAGGATTACGAACCTCAAATTTTGTTACAAGTTTGGACCGTCTGTCGTGATCGAGGGAGAAGTGTTAATTTGGATTAGATCTGGCGCCCTTAAGCATAATTCCCTTGAACCACCCCTATCTCCGACTGTGTGAGTTGGCCGTGCAAGGTTCGTAAGACATAAAGCTTGTAACAAATTTCCAAAATACAAAACACTAATAATGGGTACTGATCCAAGTAAAATCCAAGCCGCGTAACACAAAACAAAACCGAAAACAAATAGAAAGACGTAAGAGCGAATAAGAAAGAATAAGAAGGTTCACTTTCCAATCAAACATCGCTAGTCGTTGCTTGTCGTGTTGGAATGTCAGATTGGAACCTAAAATCCGAAGAACGGATTAGAATATTCCAAGAACAAAAAAAACCAATGAAAAGAAATATACTAACAGTGAGTGACAACATCAATAATGCCGACTATACAAAACTACGTACAGTACAAAAAACGACGTTGCAGTCTATTCCCAATTCTAAGCAACACGAAACAAAAATCATATAAACCCATCAAGCAAGATAAGTAACAAATAAAGAAAAAACAGGAAAAAAACATAGTTACAATGAGCACTAAAAAAAGTTACTAAAAAAAAAGAAAAAAAGTTGGTCCCCGAAGATGAAAGCTTTGTGATGCAAAATTATAAATTAAATCTAAAAAAGCGGCAAAACGATGAAATATTAAATTATGGTGATATTGTTTAACTCCAGCCGTAGCTGGAAAAAAACAAATAACACGACAGAATAACACAGAATATATATTTGTTTTATCACACACAATAATTCTAAAGAGAACGAAGAAGGTACATAAATATAATTATGGGTCAAACCATATAATATAATAATATATATAATATAAGTTACGCCCTATATTGGGTCAACACATTGTACAGTAAACTGACCTAGTTGGTCTAAACTTCGAAGAAAGGATGACTTTATATTCGTAAATTTAAGATCACAAAAAATTAAGACTTATAGGCTCAACGCGCACTGCATACTACTTTGTAACGCACAAAATGATCTTATAATTAATTGTGTTAACCTAACATGTACATACGTACGGTCAACAATCGACATGACCAACGAAGTACTAATCGTAAAAGTAGAAACTGTAATACTCACTAGGGGATTAGTTAATTCCGTACCTGTATTATTTAAAACGTAATATTAAATCTAACACAAAACGTACATACGGAGTTAACACCAGTAAATTTCGTTTTCAAAGCATACAATCATTTGAGATAGCGAATGGCCTTTCCTCCCAAAAAAATCGCAACTTTAAAGGTTTCCAACTCCTTGACGATGTAAATAGTTAAGTTATAGTAACGTGACGTCATGGAAATTTTTCCTCAATTATGCCATCTGTTTGTTATCTTCACCGATAAAGGAAACGTGTGGGCGGTATGAAAATCCGCTATAGACAGGAAAGAATCAGTTTAAACCCCTAATAAAAAAAAATAATAGAACTGGTCACCCCAATTCGACTTTCGCTTAGGTAGATACAAAATTAGTTTTCATATTCACCTGGAATTGTGTGAAATAACTTAATGGTGAAAGCCTTGTTGAGCGTAGAGGTCTGCACCGCATATACCAGAAAGTGAATAACTTGCGCGCTTCTAAAATCGGCAATCGCCGATGAAAAATGGGCGTGTCGAAGACAATCATTATAATCAAAAAATTTTAACCTACCAACTTTTTAACATAACAACGTTGTGATTTTAACTCGCGGTTTATTTAAAACTTATTTGAATTACGCGGGTATAAAATCAGCTATCAATGTTTCCATCTCTATAGCCATTTACTTATTATAATTAATTTTGTTTTATGCAACCGGACAAATGTCTTTATGACAAAAAATTTTAGACAAATTTAACGTTTTAAGGAAAAGAGAAAAAAAATAAAGGGTAAAAACTACAAGAAAAGAATAAAAGAGACAGATAAGACTAAGTGTAAGTGTCTGTTTCGTTTTTCTCTATGTGGAAAAAATAAAAGGTGTGACCAACCCTTCAATGCCTAACCAACCGTCCTAAATATATATATATAAAAAGAAGAAAAAAGAGAAGAAAAAAGATATAACTTAATCGTAGTTTGAATGTGTACCAATTGCTGTCCCCAATCGCATAGTTTACTACAAGTCTCTAATGCCGGAAAGCGGAATAGGAAACTCAATAAAAATAAAATCCAGTTCCAGAAGCAAAAGAAAGAATCCTGTCCATGATGTACCAATTACACACAAAGAAAGGTAGTATATTCTAAAATAGAATAGAGAAAAAAAAAGCCAAAGAGATGTGTCTGAAACTTAATCAAAGAAAAGAATATCGGTGACAACAAAATGTAAGAAAACAAACCGCTCCTGAACTAGAGCCAACAAGATACCAACGACGTATCTAAAAACTAAATCCATCAAAACCAAAAAACGATATCCAAAAGGATAGCAAAACGTGAATTAGGGCTTACGAGGCTTGCGACGTCAATGGAAAAAAAAAGAAACGATTAGAAGAAGAAGACAACATAGCAACATTTAAAACGACTGAAGATGTAGATGTAAAAGCAATAGCAGCAGCTTTTACATCGGAGGAAAGCACAGCATCGTTATGTAGACGTGTAGACCTTGTAGCGACACCAGTGTTAGAACGCTTCATGGTTTCTGACAATGCGCGACGTAACCTAATAAGATTGTTTCGTTGTAAGTTTGAACATGAGGAACAGTAGCGTATAATCTCAGCAAGCTTAAGTCTTATACAGGACCAGTATAAGTGACAGCAAAGAGTTTCATAAAACTTCTAACACTGCGGTGATCACGATCAGATATAATGTTATGATCCTGAATAAGCTGCCTGCGCTGGTCCGATAGAGCAATCAATTTCCACACGCAGTAGTCAGACAAAGAAGTTCTTACAAGTTTGCATAAATGACCTTTCACAATATACCAATCCAAGAAACGACGAGGAAAGTCAAAGGCTTTAGAAATCAGACCTAAACGCTAGAGATTTGTAGTATGTCAAATAAAAATTCTCAGCTTTAGAACGACAGTGCACACAGGTATTAGACTTAGCAGTAATTGCAGAAAAAAGAAGTTCGAAAGAACCAGCAACAACATCAGGTGTTATGTTTGACCCTAAACGTTTGCTTAACGAGATCAATTGAGAAAAAAATGTAATATCTACTAGTGCAAATCAGGGACTGTCCCACAGTTGCAAAATCAACGCACGAGCTAAAACTAATGACGGATAGTATTGTTAATTCATTAAAATTCGCATTTGAAGCAAGCTGCCCAAAAACTGTCAAAGAAACCTCAAACAAGATAACTTGGTGGAACAGGGAGCTTGACAAAGCAAGAGAACGCACCAGAAGACTATTTAATACAGCCAAAAAAAGCGGAGACTGTGATGAATACAAAACTAGCCTCGCAACATACAACAATGCCACAAAAAAGACAAAAAGAAACTGTTGGAGAAGGTACTGTAGGGAGGTAAAAAACGAACCTACAAGTTTCCGACTCCAAAAGGCTCTGAGCAAAAGCCGCACTGGAAACATTGTTTCTTTGCTGACCGAAAACGGAAAGTTTACAGACTCGGTTGAAGGTACTTTGCAACAACTACTGCAAAAACACCTCTCGGGTTCGTCGTTCACTGAAGTACCTAAGCACCAGGACCTAGAGGTACCAATAGACGGGCACCCTAAAGGATCTGCCTCGTCATGGACGGCTTACTACAAGAACTAGAAGACGGTGGGGTATTTGCTTTAAGATACGCCGACGATCTCATCATTATTACAAACGGGAAGTTTAGGGCAACTGTATCGAACATAATGCAAAGTGCACTAAACACCGTCGAAAAATGGTGCAAAAAAGAGATTCTATCAGTGAACCCAACTAACACGGCAATTATTCCGTTTAGCAAACGACGGAAAACGGATGACATAAAAGTACTTACGATGCGATGTACGGAGTTACGCTCTCAATGACAAAAGAAGTCAAGTATCTAGGATTTACTCTTGATACCAGTCTGACTTTCAATGCTCATCTACAAAAAGTCACAACGAAGGCCATCAGGGTTCTTAATAAAACCAAACGGATGGTCGGGCACATATGGGGATTGAAACCCGCAATGACCAAATGGTTATATACTGTGGTAACAAGACCCATCATCACATACAGCGCGCTTATATAAGGTGAGAGAACCGACCTAAAAAACACAGCTGCAAAGCTAAGCAAAGTACAGAGAATGGCATGTCTACTGATAACAGGGGCGATGAGAACCACGCCTACAGCAGCCATGGAAGCACTACTTTCACTTCCACCATTACACCTCGTAATGATGGAAGCAAGACAAGCAGAATACGGGCTGCACATTAATGAACGCGTCAATTACCGTGAAAAACAAACCGGGTGTATACAACGTGCTGCATGAAGAAACGATCTTAACTATGAGATCCGACTTCACAAAAAAATATCACATTTTAAAGAAATTTAAAGTGATAATACCGTATCGGAACGAACGGACAGAAAACATTTACCCGGTGCGGTTAAAAGAGCTATCTGGTATACAGATGGGGCCAAAAATCGCAACGGTACCGGAGCAGGTGTATATGGAGGCAAGCACTATGGGAAGCAATTTTCGCTGACTTTGGGTAAATATGCATCCGCTTTCCAAGCTGAAGTTGCTGCTATTGACTGGTGTGTCAGGAACATTATCGACTTGAAATCATACACAAATGGGCCGATATCGATCATGTCTGACAGCCAAGCAGCACTACTGGCGCTAAGATCACCAGTAATAAAATCCAAACTGATTATGGCACGCATAAACAGTCTGGAAATATTGGCAGCTCGCCAACCAGTGAAGCTCATCTGGATACCAAAAAACCAGAAGGTAAAGGGTAACCTAATGGCGGACGCACTAGCAAAAAAGGACACAACAGGGACATATATCGAACCTGACCCCGTTTTCGGAATCGCATACGAGACCGGAAAGAAATAATTTGCAGAAAAACTTGCAGAGGAGCATAAAAAATTATGGAAAAACTCTTTAGGAATGAGACACACAAAACTCAAGCATGAGTCGACAAAAATTATGCGGGACTAATTATAGGGCACTTTGGCCTTAACAAACATATCGGCTAGAACAGCGTCACAATTCAAAAAATGTCCATTTGAGATTATGTCAGTTTTAAATACCTATGTTGTGCCACCACTTGCACAAAAAAGTCACATTTCGAACTCGCGATTTATCCGTCAGAGGGCAGTTGTGTCAGTTTTCTTTTAGTATAGTTCATTATTCAGAATGGCAAGAACAGTGTCATTTTAGTGTTGCTATAGGAGTTGTGACAGTTTTCGTTCGGTAAGGTAAGTGATATATAGTTCTTAACATTGTCATAAGTAGAAAAGTGACACTTTTCTTGAATTTAATTTTCTGTAAACCTATTTTCTTGTAGTTTAATTTGACTTGTGTCAGCTTTTCTGACTGAGCGTGTGAGTATTTTGTATTGTGTCACTTTTCTTGATTTAAATGTATTTCTTACACTATAGTCACCAAACTTTGTAATTTCAAAAAAAGTACTTTAATAAACAAATATTAATGATAATGTAGCGTACAATTTGTTTGTTTTAGATTCGTTATGAACCCATTGCAAGGGTACAGAGGTAGAAAAATGCTAGCAGCTGTTGCTACTGCTGACATTGAAAACGGACAAAAGTGTGACAAAAGCATTATTTCGAACACCATGGAAACTAAGAGATGTGAACAGAGCTGTGATTGGACAAATGAAGAAGCAAACCAAAAACTAGGAAGTTTTGACAAAGTCAAAAAAACCTTGATTGGCGAAGAAAAGAATAATGCAGAAAGCGTAAGACTTAACAGAAACTCTAGCAATGGACGTCAGCAAACTAACACAAACAATGACGGAAATCAGATTTTTGAAGATAATTATAATATTCGAGAAGGCGAATGACAAGAAAATGTAAGTGAAGTGCCAGAGGTGCCCGACGAAACACTACAGGAAGATCAAACAATGCGTCATTGGATAGAAGTGCGCTGAAGAAGAAACCACAGAACAAGAAAATGCTTCGGAACAGACGAAATTGAACGAGACAATACCGAAAGATCAAGGAACTCATTTTAGCAGTGCACTGAAAATTCGCATGCAATGCGATTGAGGTTGCAAAGGGTTAAATCAAGTGCACAAGAAGAATCAGCAGATGAAACCGTGGATGATTCAGACTTAGATCCACATTTTCTTACGCCATCATCTTCTGATTCTGAAAATGTGTCGAAGTCATCAGCATCAAAAGAGAATAAAACGGGAATAAACGAATAAAAAAAACGAAACAGAGACAAAGGGTGTAGAATCAGACAATACTCAAGCAGATAACAAAGGAGAAGGTAAGAAAAGGAAAGCAAATCCGGCTGAGTAGAGAAAGACTAAAGCGAAAATAATGGAAAACCTTATACATCATCAATTCGCAAACTAAAAATGCCGGAAAGTAAGATACGTCCGGCGTGTAATGAAAAATGCAGATTACAATGCTCAAGCAAAATAGAAGAAGATAAAAGAGTAAAAATATTTAACAAATTTAACACTTGACGGTCTGAAATCCCAGAGAGAATTTATTTCTAGAAGTATGACCGCCGTTAAACCTCAATATCAGTACAAACAAGAAGAAAGTAGGCGCCAATGTAACCAAGCATTCCATTTCGTAATCAACAAAGTAAACGTAGGTGTTTGCAAATATTTCTTCAAGGCTACAGTGGACATCAATGACCGGCCTATTTCTTCAAAAAGATCTCAGAGGAAAACACGGACACCACGCCAAAATAGATCCCACAATAAAAGATGGCGTCAAAGCCCATATTAATACAATCCCAAGAATTGACAGTCATTATCTGCGTGCGCAAACTACTCGGGAGTATATAGAAGGTGGGAAAAGCTTGGCTGATTTACACCGTGACTACAAAAAAGAGCGCAGTGAAAAAAACGTTCCTTTTGCAAATCTTACCATGTATTCCCGCATTTTTAATAACAATTTTAACATTTCTTTTTTCACACCAAAAAAGGATCAGTGTGACTTATGCATCTCCTATAATAACGCTAGGGAAGAAGAAAAAAAAGCGATACAAGAAAAATATGATAAACATTTGAAGGAGAAAGTTTTATCAAGAATAGAGAAAGAAGAGGATAAAAAGAAAGCGAAGGTAAAATTATAGTTGCCACTTACGATCTCCAAGCTGTGCTCCCAGCACCAAGAAGGGATACGTCTGCCTTTTATTATAAAAACAAAATCAACAGCTACAACTAAACTGTTACCGAATTTCAGTCAGATTACGTGGAGTGCTTTTTTTGGTATGAAGGTCAAGGAAATCGTGGTGCCATTGTGTTTTAAAATATTTAGAAGAAAAATGTAACACTAATAACGACGATAACCTTGAAATTGTACTATATTCTGATAATTGTTGCGGCCAACAAAAGAATAAATTCGTTATGGGTATGTACCTGTACGCTGTTCAAAAATTTGAAATCAAATCAATCACACACAAATTTCTTATCAGGGGCCACACACAAAATGAAGGGGACAATGTGCATTCTGTCATAGAGAAGTCAATTAAACGAGCTCTTAAATTGGGTCCCATTTATATTCCCGCTGATTACGTCAGATTAATTCGATCTGCGGGAAAAACAGGAAATCTTGACTTGAAGAAACTTTCTCAACAGATGGGATCAAACTATAACAAAACATCACACAAAAAAATGTTAAAAACAAGCGACCTAAAAGTAATTAGAGTACAGAAGACTGACCCCGGCATTCTACATACGATCAAAAAAGCCCTCTATGCCGCGGATGCTTGGAGGACGACGAGACTTCGCAGCATCTGCTGTGCAAATACGAAGCGTATCAAATGCAACGCACAACGATTCTCAGAAAACCAAAGTTAACCGATTATGAGTTGAAAAAAGCTCCTTGGAATAAACTTCTGGACTTCATTGACGAAACAAAACTGATGAGGGAGTAATAAATCAGAGGTTCACAAAAGGACCAAGGAGACCGCAGTACAGAGGCGCTAGACGAACCACCTCTTGAAATAAATTTAAAAAAATACTAGTGCAAACTGAGATTGGCAAAACAAAGTCAAACTGCGGCGAACAATTTTAAGCTGTCTGCTGCGATACCGGTTCTAACAATTGTATAAAAAGATATCGCGTAGTAGCAACGTACATCCCAATCAATTTGTTGCAAATAATTCCGGTTTGGCCTAAAACCAACAAAAGTTTTGATAAACAAAACCTGAAAAGTTCAAGGAAAAAGTTGCTGATACTACGAGACAAACACAACTCGTCAATC
Organism: Aquatica leii; assembly: GCA_035610365.1. Classification (NCBI taxonomy): domain Eukaryota; kingdom Metazoa; phylum Arthropoda; class Insecta; order Coleoptera; family Lampyridae; genus Aquatica; species Aquatica leii. The sequence continues at coordinate 49,858,040 of CM069438.1, read as the reverse complement.
AAATCAATCAAATTATGGTTCTTTATCTAAAGAATGCATACAGAAGAATCCGAGCCCTAACAGTTACGTACCTGTTTACGCGTCTTAAAAGCAGGCGACTAACTCAATATAATCTGGCGAGAGGATCGCAGGTCTTGGTGTGCTAATCATAAAATAATTAAAAAAGCGCCAAAACGGTCAAAAAAGCCATTATTAATTCCATACGTAAAAAAACAAAAAAAACGACAGCCAACATTTTGAATGTAGCAAGAGGACATTCAGGGACAAAACTCATACAGTACGCAACCTATATCAAAATACTTTTAAATAACTTAATGTCAAAATAGCAAAATATATCTAAATTTGTATTGTTAACAAAATTTTGTTGGTATAGACCACGTGCATATGCGCTGCAAAGCACAACGTTCACCTTCGTTCTTTTAATTATTGTACCCTATTAAAAGCAGAGTTTCGAAATCCGTTTAATTCAATTAACCCCTACAAACCAAATCTTGTTGAAAATGTTGAACGTCGATTAATATCTGTCAAAAACATAATAGAAATTAATATCGAATTCTGCGTATTTTACCGAACGGTGTTAAATTTCTTTTCTATTATTGTTACAAGATTAACTTTGGACACTTCATTTACGCCTGTCAATTAAAAACGCAAACCGGGGAAAAAAAGTTATAAATGAGAATCTTAACAGTAGATTAAGCCGAAGGGCGAAATGTAAAACGGGCAACACCTTGACGTAAACCCAATAACCGCAACCCCTTGTTTATTTTTCTTGTACTTCTTTAATTCTCCACGTATTTCCCAGTTAATCTTTTTTCACTTTAAGCTGTAAATCACGAGCGCATTCGCATATTTTTCAAATTTGTTTTCTTGTCATAATTACGAAAGTTTTTAGGTGTTCGTATACAATTAAAGTCTCATAAATAATTAAAGCGCTTAAAACTTAAATAATAAATAAAGACGAGCATTTTTGTTCACCTTTAAAAAGTTTCCTACAAGGATTACAAAAGAAAAACGAATATAAATCATAGACGCAAACATACTCGAGTGTCTATAGTCGTCCGAAAACTTCTGTAACATTCATTGTGTTTGTTTAAACTTTTTTGCAAAGCCAGAACTACAATCGGCAGAAGAAAAGCGAAGTTTGTTCGAGTACGTTTTTAAAACGTTAAATATATTCATGAAACTGACGGAAAAATACGAATACCAAATTAACTGCGTGGAAAAATGTAACTACTATCATACGGAAAATTGTATGTAAAATTTTAAATTTAGATTAAAAACTTTAACCCGTTCTCGTGTTGAATGGAAATTGAGTTTGAATTATAATTTTTCCATTAAAGGTGTCGCGGAGATATTAAAGTGACACGAAGCGGATTAAATTGAAGTTTTGTTAAAAAATAAAATCTTAATCCAAAAAATAGTAGGTATATTAAAATGTCTTTTATTTTATAATATAATTATAGTTTATTTTTCGAAGGACCATTTTATTAAATGATGACGAATTTTTCTTTAACGTGCTTTTATTTTTATTTTTTAAGATGGATGCCACCATTACCCATGCAGCCTCACATAAAATCGTAAACACAAAAATTAACCTAAATCTCTCAAAATTCATGGGCCGCACTTGGCACAGCCCCGTACTTAAAGTAACAAACAACTGGGCTTTCAACAACAACAAACAGTAACATAATAGATAAACAAAATAAAGACAAGATACCATTAAACTTAAAGAGATGATTATGCAAATTCTAAATCTAAATTAAATCATAAAACTTATTTTCTAAACTTCACTAAATGTCTAACGGTAGGGGGCACATTTTCGAAATTGATCGGCGAATTACACCGCCTGTAGTTAATATGCAGATATTGCATAGCGAAGATTACGAAATCGCACCAAGATCGAGAAGCACAAGTGCAGCTTTTTGACCTTTGAAATCCTATCAGTGACTAAAAACTACACAAGCATACAAATTGTGACCAAGTCTCTAGAAGTGACCTTAACTTTCAAAGGATTCGGTTTGTCTTGTTTCAAATTGAGAGCGTCAAGTAAATCAGTAGTGCTCTTAAGAAACCCTTTAAAATCATCAAGTGCAGGTAAGTCAATTTCCTTATTGTTTTTCAGTGCTTCCCACTCCCTAGCCGTGTGAAAATCGAGTTTGCGAGCCATCAAATGAATTACAAGCGTATCGAAAAGATCCTCTGTTTCTGTTAAGGATTTCAATGCATTGACATGCTAGAATAACATGTCATGAAGGTGTCGAATCCTTTTCCCAGATTTTTTGCTAAGTGATTCAAGCTTTAGAAGAGATTTTATGTGGTTTTAAACCAGCATTCGAGAAGATTATTCTTCTTACAGTTTATTAATAAAGCCAAAGTTGGTTATCCTTAGTAGTTAATATGGAGACTACACGGGAAACTCCGTCGGAGCCTGGGTGTAAATTCACGATTCTTCCTAACTTCCAGTGGTAAGGAGGTTGATTATCATCCTTAATTAACACTAGAGTATCGATTTGCAGTTCAGACTTATTTGATTGCCACTTGGTGCGGCGCTGAAGCTCAGACACATATTCCTTGATCCATCTTTTCCAAAAATGTTGGTGAGCGGATTGAATTGAATTGAAGTATAGTCACGTTCAGGTACACCCGTTAAAGTGCACCCAATAAGGAAATGTGAAGGGATCAAAGGACTCAAATCGTTGGGATCCTGAGATAAAGGAGTTAACGGCCGGGAATTCAAGATGGTTTCTAATTGTCAAAAAAGGGTAGACAACTCCTCATACGTTAAAGTCAAGTTGCCGGCAACTCTCTCTAGGCGGTGTTTGCCTGATCGGACACCAGCTTCCCACAACCCACCAAAGTGGGAAGAATAAAGGGGGATAAAATGCCAAGCTATTCCTTCGCGAGCATTTGCTTCAGCAATTGCTACATTTTGAGAAGTGAAAAACTTTCCGATTTCGTTTAAAACAAAATTTGGTCCAACAAAATAGCTACCATTATCTGAATATGTATTTGCCGGGTTACTCCTGCGAGCAACGAACTTTCGTAGAGCAACTAAGAAAGATTCCGTAGACGAAGTGGTGACTAATTCAAGATGAACTGCCTTGGTAACAAAGCACACAAATAAACATAAATAAGATTTAGACGTCTTACAGCCGCGACCTTTGCGGTCTTTAATGGTGAATGGAACTGCGTAATTTACCCCTACGTTACTAATGGGGATGCAGGCTAAATGCGCAAGGCTGGTAGAGATCCCATAATTGGTTTGCTAGCATTAGCAGAAAATCTGAAGCACCTAATACAAGAGTGAACTATCTTTCTGGTCAGATCACGGCTATTAGTAATTCAATATTGTTCCCGGACAATGGCAAGAAGTCACTGAGGTCCTGGGTAATGATGTTGCAAACGCATGGATCTCATGATAAGAGTTGAGAGATGATGGTTGCTAGAAATTATGACGGGATGATCTTGTTGAAGTTAAAATTTGAATTTTGTAGTCTGCCTCCGACACGAATGATGCCTCTAGAATCCAAGAACGGGTGCAAATTGCTAATAGTGCCAGACGATTTAGGGTTCCGATGACGATTGAAAAGGTTTCACTTTGAGAAATTTTTATAATCTTAGTAGTAGACTCTTGTAACTCCTCATAAGATAGAGAGCCATATCGTCTTAAAAAACGCGGCTTGCCACAGATATCGATAAACCGTAAGCAATAAGCCGCCACAGCTATAAGCTTTTTGAGATTTGAGAATTTTGTTGAGGGAAAAAGATCATTGCATGTAACGGTCCTATGAAGGCAAGTAACTGAACGCTTCTGTTCAGGAAGGGCTGATGCAATTGAAGATGGACTTGCAAAAGGCCAATGCGATTCATCCAATTGCAACCAATGCGATCCCAGCCACCAAAGTGAAAAATCAACCAATTGACGTGGAACGAGACCTCTAGAGAGAACATCCGCTGGATTTGATTTATTTGGAACGTGACGCCAGATACAATTAGAAGTCTGTTCCTGAATATCAGCAATTCTATTGCAAACAAAAGATTTCTTAAGATTTGAAGGCGTGTTAAACCAACCCAGAACTATTGCAGAATCCATCCACAAGAAGCATCGCGTGAATTGGATTTTTAACGCCTTATGAACACAAACAAAAAGCTTTGAAAGCAAAGCAGCAGCACACAACTCTAATTTTGGAATCGTGAGTAGTTTCAATGGCGAAACCATGTATTTAGCACATAATAATCCGACATGAATCACGTCATCATCACTAAAAAACTTCAAATAAATACACGCGCCATATCCATGCATCGAGGCATCTAAAAAACCGTAAAGTTTGATCGATGTCAGACCTGAGCATACGACATGTCTTGAGATACGACAATCATTGAGAATTAGTAAGTCATTACAAAACAAACTCCATCTCTCTAAGATGTGCTTTGGAACGGGATAATCCCAAGAGAGTCTCTCCAACCAAAGCTGCTGGAGCAGCATCTTGACTAGAGAATCGTACACGGAGACAACAATCCTAGAAGGTCAAAGATTTTAGCGATGCTTGAAAGTATAGCTCGCTTAGTAACAGTTGTAAAAAAAAGAGCTGAATTGAAAACATAAGATCATCAGTTTGGAACTACCACAACAATCCTAAAGTGTGGGCATCTTTGTGAGAGCCAAATTCAAGCAAACCTAGGTGAATGTCAACTTTATCGATGTAGTCAAGTACTTGAAGATTGTTAGAAATCTATTTACGTAATTTAAAACCACTATGCACACACACGGTTTAAAGGCCTTGGCATTAATTTTGAGCGAAATCTACACCAAGCTGAACTAGGCTACGCGTGGTCAAGAAGGAAGCCGAAGCTGTAACGTATGTTACAGTGTTAAGATTATACGTCGCAAGAGAAGACTGCGGTGTCGGACGCCAGAAAATGCGTTGCAATGGCCTTTGTATAGAATCAATAAACACCTACCGGTACATCTTCTCAAAGTCAGCAGATATTGCAAAGCGAAATTTCCGAAATCGCACCAAGATCGAGAATAAGTCCTGTTGTATTATGAAACCAACCATTTGCAAATCGTTTAACGAATGGCCTGTCGTAGTTTGAACAGAGCCCCACGTTCGGCGCCAAAATTTGTTACAAGCTTCTAGTAATGTACGAACCTGCAACGCCAACTCACTGTAGGATTGAAACCATACTTGTCGGAGAGAGGGGAGGGTCAAGTGACTTTATTTTAAAAGGCGCCAGATCTTTTCTTCTTTGCAGAAATAGCTCCTGCTAGATCCGCACAAGAGGCTCGAATCTTGTACAAAATTGTTAAGGTTCGTAAAACTGGAGGAAACGAAGAAAGAAACTAAATCGTTAACAACAATTGCACTTTAATTACTTTAGAATGATGAATAGATTAAGATTAGAATCAATAACAATTATGAAATAAGTTGATAGCATCACAGTGATTAAATTTAGTCGAAGTACAAATATAAACAGGTACTAAAATATCAGAAGTATCGGCAACTTACACTACACGTAAAACAAAAGTGTAAGCACCAGAACATATAAAAAATCTTCATAAGTAAATTACATTAATAATGATAATTGACAATTGATGTAATCAGCATGCGATAGTAAGTCACTTAAACTAATTGAGTAACAATAATAAGAAACAAATCAACTCAAACGTTTCGACACGATTAGTAAATATAGTTATTCATGGATAGCACCGTAGCGACAGCGAATAATTAAAATCAAAAATTGACTTACCAAATTCAGGGTTACCTTCAGAAAACGTTTTCCTACTGGCTTCCTATAATTAAACTTTCTGAAAATAATCGTGTCTACCTGGCGACTCACAAACTACAACAGGTAAAAGAAACATTTAAAAGAAAGTAATCGAACCGAAACTTATCGTATGCTGTTACAATGTCTTTTCGTCTACGATGGTATTAATTTATTGACCCCAAAGAGAAATTCAATCGTGTGCGGTACTTAGGCTCTCCGCTCCGAACAAGAAGAAGAAATAATTAACGGTAATAATTGCCTCCGCATAGAAATTCGGTCCTTGTATCGCGTTCTTAGGTTTACAGCTTCCGATTATAATTTTTCCTTGTAGATTTTAAATTAAAACAAGAACACCCATATTTAGGAGGTTGCACATGGCGCCTGCGTGGATTAAATTAGTTAAATAAGAATAGTTTTATTACCCATCGTGTCACAACACGTGGATGTTTTAAGAAAACGATTTTTAATTCACGCAGTATGTCTTTATATCGTTATATCGTTATATCGTGAACGATGTTAAAGTCAAAATGCCCGTATCTCGCCGGATATCGTCTACTCAATACGAAGAAACCAACGAGCCCGATAGATGGCGTTGAGAAACAGAAAAGTAATTTTTAATTAAACCAATATACAGGGTAGTGCATTATTTAAATTTATGCACGTAACACACTACACGCAACTTTGTGCTGAGACTGTTTTCCTTTAGGACGCCGTGATGAGGCATATAAAAGAACCTTTCTGAAAAGGCCGGAACAACCTTTGTCATGCGTCCCAGTCGCTTGTACTCATCTATAAATGAGGTATAAAGTTTACGCAGAGCGTCATCACCGTGCCATCGCCTGGTGGCGATTTGCAATGAATCTCCCAGAAGTGACGGATACTGTTTAAAAGGAATTTAGACGACAAATCAACCATCAGAAGCACGTTTAGAATTATGTATGAAAAGAGATTTGCATAGATTTTCTTCCTGCGAAGAGACTTTTTCAACAGGGTACTGTTCAACTTCCCAAATTTTCGAAAGTTGAAAGTTCACGTTGTCCGAACGAGAAAAGTGGCACGTAACGTGCTTGTACTTTTGCTAGTGAGAATAGGTCCACTAATTATCCAACCAAGGTAAGTATTTTGAAGAGTTAGGAGACGTAAACCAAAATAAATCTGGTCTTCACAAAAAATGTTCCAAAATTCGGAAAAACCTATCAGAATATTAACCTCGTTTGGCTCGTAATAGAGAGGATCTGACAAATGAATGTCCTCGGGAATTTGTATGTAACATGTATTTACACAAAACCTAGACAATGTGTTATCAATTACTAAGCAAGAAAGCTTAACGCTAAAAGAAGAATGACGAGCTTGAATCTGCACGTCGCACCTTGAATGAACCTGAGAACTGATCGTAGATAATCCAGTCACATTGACGTTGACTGCCTTCAGTGGGAAGATCGTTTTTTTACATACATGAGAAGTTATGAAACTAGACTGAGAACCAGAGTCGAGTAAAACACGTACAGAAAAGGCATTACCTTCACAATAAACAATTTTTGCTCTAGCGGTAGGTAACAGAAGCTGAACTGTGTTCGAAGCGAATGCTGAAATGAATTGGCTGCTTGAAGTCACAGCCTCCGACAACGAGGGCGCTGCAACAGTAGGCTCTTTGCGCAACAATGAGTGATGCTTTTTCCTACACGTACGACAATTAAATTTGGAGGAACGTTGTGGTACTGAATGACCTTTAATAAGACAGTTAAAGCACAAGTGCAGCTCTTTGACCTTTGAAAGCCTATCAGTGACTAAAAGCTGTTAAAAATCTACACAAGCATACAAATTGTGACTACCTTTACACAACATGCAAAAGGTGGTGTGAGTGACCAAGGCTCTAGAAGTGACCTTATCCTTCAAAGGATTCGGTTTGTCTTGTTTCAAATTGAGAGTGTCAAGTAAATCAGCAGCGCTCTTAAGAAACCCCTTGAAATCATCAAGTGTAGATAAGTCAGTTCCCTTATTCTTTTTCAGTGTTTCCCACTCTCTAGCAGTGTGAAAATCGAGTTTGCCAGCCATCAAATGAATTACAAGCGTACAAGCGTATCGAAAAGATCCTCTGTTTCTGTTACGGATTTCAATGCATTGACATGCTTGAATAACATGTCATGAAGGTGTCGAATCCTTTTTCCAGAGTCTTTGCTAAGTGATTCAAGATTTAGAAGTGATTTTATGTGGTTATAAACCAGCATTCAAGAAGATTATTCTTCTTACAGTTCATTAATAAAGCCAAAGTTGGTTATCCTTACTACAAAAAACGACCGTAATACATAAAAATCGCAAACACAAAAATTAACCTAAATCTTTCAAAATTCATAGGTCGCACTTGACACAGGCCCGTACTTAAAGTAAAAAATAACAAAATTTAATATAATGATTTGCAATAAAGCGGCCTTACAGTAATAACAAAGTGGAAACATTACAGAACTTTGGACTCTTCAGCACTGGGGTGCTCAGAAGTTTAGTTATCAAAAATCGGAAAATTATTGCGTTTCTTTATACACAAATAATAACTTACCAGTTAAATGTTATGTTTTGAATAAAATTATTATGTTTGTATTAATTTTACAAAAAAACATCACACAAAGTGCGTTATAATGAATACCTGGTACTCAAAACGATAGATTTCACACACAAAAGCTACACAATCATGATAATACATAGTTATTTACTTACTTCCGTATACAATATGCAAATATATCCCAATTACCTACATGCAAAAAGAAAATAAAACCTCCCTTCACGTAAAAGACTTAGCAATATATCACCGTTAGAATACAATAATATGAACAGCAATGATATAGTGCCAACGACGACGCTTTATAAAATAAAATATACAACCTGGAAAATGCAATTGGATTTGTCCTATTATACACTATACGCTACAATGCTTTGGTCAAATAAACTACCAACAATGCCGATGCAAAATTGTATTTAAAAATACAATCGCCAGTTTATGGCTTGTTTTATAACGCAATGCAGTCGAAACGATCGATAAACGCTGAAAAACTCGATACAAAAAAGGCACTGTCTTCACTTGGCACATCCAAACACCAATAAGTTCAATAACGCTCGACTACTAAAAATACCAGCGTTGAAAGAATCAAAATTAATTTAAATGTAGTTGAGTACGAATTCGTTTTTAATAACGCACGCTCGCATTATCTAAATTAAGAATTTAATTAAAACCGTTTATGAATGTTATCATTTTATACCTGTGTGCACAGCGATTTGTAATCGGGGGGAAAGTCGACAAAAACCTCGAATTATTAAGTTATCAAAATTCGTTGTTACGAAACTGTATCAAATCAAATATAAAAGCATTTTTTTCTGCAATTTATAAACATATGTAAAACCAATATTTAGTCACGTCAGCGTGAAATCAAATCAAAGAAAATGCGTTTATACGTTTTCTATTACTTGTTGATACAAGCGACAGATATGAGTTTTTTTTATTAAAAAAATGTTTTTTGATTGATTTTGTACAAACATGTTTATGCAAATACGTAATTACACTAATGCACTCGGAAATGCCTGTAAAAATTAGGTAAATATTTATCACGAATGACAAAATAAAATAATTTAACAGTCGCAATTTGATTTTTTTAATCGTTTTTTTTTTAAATAATAATTCACAAAGGAAAATAAGTGATCATCTGCAAAGAGTGACAGCTCGGGTTTCCTTTTTGTCTTTTGTTATTAACTAAGGATGCGAATATACCAAAGATACATCAACGTGCGCGGTTTAGGTCGCGGTTACTTTCTTATGAAACCGCGAATACCAAAGATGCTTCCCTCGCAGCTTACCTCGCGGTCTAAAGCAATGTCGATTTCAATACAAAATAATTTGTTTCTTAACGCGGTGGAACTGTTGACGTCAAGGTAACTTGTAAAGTTTTTTTTATTTTAAACCACGATGCATTTACTTACTCTTGAAAAAAAAATTGGAACGAAGCAAAGGTCATCGTGTTTTTTTGTATCTAAACATGTTCATAAACATTTGACAAGCATAAACTTCTTAATATTTAATTCGTTGTTGTAACCCGCATCACAATATTTAAAATACATGTCCAACTTTGTAGTATAATATTGATGTAAACCGTGACCTAAACCGCGAACGCAACCTAAACCGCAACCGCAACCTAAACTTTGACCTCTCATTTTTGGTATGTTCGCACCTTAAGAGATGTATCGAGTTCTGTAACTTTCAATTTTTTTTACCAAATATATAAAAAAGTAAGAAACATATTATAAAAAAGAAAATACTTTATTTAAATGAATATCACGTTTCTAATTTTAAAATGTTTGTTCGTCAAGATTTAATGAACGAGGTAAAATGAATAAAAGCAAAGCAAATGAGTAAGTTCCCAAATGACACAAAATCGGTTTGGTTCAAAATCATATTCTATTTTTTAGTTACCTGCCTTGGGTCTTTTTTTATAATTTTTTTACGTACACATTTTGAGAATTCGAACCTAAAAGTTTCTAAGCATGCACATGTATTTGGAAGCAATTATAACCTTCGTTTGATTCTGGACATAGATTTACTCTCTTTTATGGTATTCTAGAGGTTTTATTTTTTTTGTAATATCAAATTATTTAACATTTCTTCAAAGCATCATTTCGCTTTATGTCATTTTTAGACACATCTGGTTGGTAATCATGTGTTAGTTGTGCTTCTTCTTGCGTTGAGTGTTTTAAATATCTTGAAACATCCACTCTATTAATGTGTAAATCAATTACGATTTCGATGTGTGACATGTAAAATATTCGCTGGAAGAAGAATGCATTTCTATTTTACGGCGCAATTTAATTTTTCGTTTATTATAACAGCAAATTTGGTCACCTTCACGTGTCTGTTATTTTAGGAACTTGCTAACTATTACTATTAATTGGACTCAACTCATGTGGAATATTTGTTAGATTGGAATCCCAAAGACGCGGTGGCACACCTGTAATTTATCAGTTAAAAGGTTCTTTGGAATCTTGGCGCATGATGTGTATATTAATCATCAAATGAACTTACTTATGTATATTGTATATCGATTAGTTAAAATTTCAACCATTTTATAGAAATGTTTTGGATATGCCATTAGCTAATCGCATCTTAGAAATACTGTAAGCAACTTCTTTTTATATTATTTAATTTGTTTTGGTGTTGATTGCGGATACCAACGCCCTCAATATAAACATGTTATCACAATCCAATCAATAAAAAATGGACAAGAATCAATAAATAAAAATATGGAAAACATAATGAAATTGTTTAAAAAGAAGATAAATCAAATTAAGTACCATGGCAAAGGAAATATCACAATCAAAGATCTAATGAATCATCAAAAAGAAGCCAGTCACAAAGTTAAGGTTCTACCTCCAAATTTTATAGTCAACCTAAGAATGTCAACGTAAGAATGGCGTTTGAGCGCATCCGGATCTCAAGTCTGGGCTGCCTCTCTTACTTAACTGTCAAAAATGTACGAAGACGTATGTTAAGTCGTTATTAGCTAAATCACTAAAAAAGTACCTACAATATGTATTAGAGGTTCTTACCTTCAAGTGCCAAAACTTCAGCCAAGACCAGCTAGGTAATGTTAAAGCGTTGATTCGACAGTATGAAGATGTGTTTGCGTGGAGAGTAGTTTCAAAAGAAGAGCGGACGTGGTAAAACACAAAATTAATACAAGAAAGGCTTGGTCGAGACGACAACATCCTTTGGCAAAACGAGAAGAATGTGTAATTGAACCTTCAAATAGTCTATGGGCGTCCTCAGTGATATTAGTAAAAAAAGAAGATAGACTAATAAGGTTTTGCGTAGACTACATACTGCCTAACGATGTGACGAAGAAGTATAGTTATCAGTTACTAAGAATTGACCATACTTTAGATACTTTGTCTGGGTCTCAATAGTTTTCCACGTTAAATTTGAAGAGAAGTTACTGGAAGGTAGAATTGGAACCTAAGGACCGTACAAAAACAATTTTTGCAATTGGAACTGGTTTTTGACGGTTCACTGTAATGTCCTTTGGTCTGTGTAACGCTCCTACGACGTTTGAGCGTTTGACTGAGACCATTTTGCGAAGACTGTCTTGGAAGACGTGCTTTGTTGATCTAGACGACGTGTTCGGGGTTGGATGATCGTTTGAAGAACATTTAAACAGTCTGAAGAAAGTGTTCCAACGGCAAATCTAAAACTGAGCCCAAAGAAGTGCCAGGTATTTAAGAAAAAAAACCACGTCGTATCTGGAAGTAAAAGCTGACCCAGATAAAATTCGACCAGTGAAGCATGCCCAAAATAAATTGACAAACATCAAGTTTCAAGTTTCTTTAGTATTATAGATGATTTGTACCCAGATTTCTCAATAAAGAAATTAGATAAAAGACTGCGAAAACGATTCCCATCAACTAAGACAAGCCGTAGTCACGTCGCCAATTTTAAGTTATCCAAGAAAAGATCGAAAATTTGTTTTGGATACGAATGCAAGTAATCTGACCATAGATGCAGTCCCTTCATAGATGCAAGATGAGCAAAAAAGTCATCGCGTTTTGTCCAACCCAAAAAAGAAATTACTGCGTAACTAGGAGAGAAGTCCATAAAATTCTTTTACAAATATTCGTATAGACGAAATTTTTTACTAAGAACGGATAACGCCGCATTGAGATGGCTATTGCAATTTCGTAATCCTGAAGGACAAGTGGCAAGATAGATCAAGAGATTTAGATTTGTATTAATTCGATTCTTCTTCTTTGTATTCACCACATTATATTTACTAACAATAATAACTCATTACCTACGTGTTGAATTACAATCTGCACATTAAACACAAACTGAATCTCATTTGTACTATCCCACTTCCCACTCTACAAAATTCTGAGCTACCGCTGCTGGCTTCATAGTGATTAAGTTATCAGTAAGTAATCGGACTTCAGCCTAGTGCAAGACTTACGTCGTAACATTTTCCTATTTGTCACTCTGTGTATGTCTTGTATGTTAAGTTATTAATACATTTTCCACTCTACAAAATTCTCAGCTACCACTGCTGCTTTTGTGCTAATTAAATTATTGGTAAGTAATCGCACTTCAGCCCAGTGCAAGGTTTACATTTTACGTTGCGAGTCTACTGGATCTGAAATTTCATAGAGTAGTCTTGTAACGTCCCGTTTGAGTTCATTACAATTAAAATTCAATTTTACATTCGTTTATTTTTGCAACTAATATTGCACGTAAATTTATTCAGTTTGGCAACGTCGCGTTGTTTTAACCGACTTGAGTGTAGCTGAAAACTTGCACTTCCGTTTGGGGCCACGCTTGGCGTGCGTGTCGTAGTGGTGCGGAGAAGACACATTTTCTTGATTATGGCGTAAAAACCCATACAATTTAATTTTTATTCATTCCATCTAATTATTGTGATTTCGCAATGTTGCGCAATAGTTAGACAAAGGAAATTATTTTGAAGACCGTTGCTAATTGTAACGGTCTTTTTTTTTATTCTGGATCTTTTCTTTTTATTGGATCTTTCTTTTTATTCTGGATCTTTTCGTTTACTGGATTTTTATTCTGGATCTTTTATTTTGGTTTTGTCGTTTAATTAATGGATTATCAGTTATTGAAGTTTATTATACATTGGTTTATTCCTGTTGAAGAATTTTATCACTACAACAAAGTAGGTGCTAAAAATAGAAGATATACGATAACGTCATATCATGTGGTGAGTCAACTGAAATTAATACTACCTGTTACGTTTTGAATTCAAGTAATTAAATTGTGTTGTTTAAAACTTTTCACTCATAACAAATTACCGTTTACTATTTTTGCATTTAATATCAATTAATAATTAGATGTAAGATTTTACGCTTTTTATTCATCATCAATTTAAAGGTGGTTGGCGCCCTAATATTTTATATTAAATCCTGTTTTATTTTTAATATGTTTAATTCAAATATTGTTCATTGTTCTCTAATGTAAATAGTATATTAAGTTATAATTAATAAATTAACGGAGTTCACGTCTTTGTATTTACTTGCATTCAACCCATACCCAGAGGTCTGTGCTTACGATTGCTACTGTGGTCAAATTATTATTTTTACTTTTATTAAATGTATTTTTACTTTTATTATACATTCTTCATTCCGTCAGTGTATTTTTTATTACAGTCTTCAGTGATAAATCTAGATCGTGATGGCAGCGTGAAAGTCAGACGACGCGACGATAAGCTATAGTTTATAGAAGTAAGTCTCGTTTGGTATTTATCCGAAGAAATGTAAGCGCTCGACGATAAATTATCACGGTGGTAGAGCGGGATAATGCCCGTCCCCACACAGCAAAGTACTTTATAGATTAATTTAAAGAGGCCAATATTAATCTTTTACCATAGCCACCTAGATCTCTGAACCTTTCGCCTATTAAACACGTGTGGGACATTATGAGTAAAAGACTAAAAAGGGAGCGAATCCTTCACGAACACAGAAACCTCTCCGGCATAAAGTTATTTGGGATGTAATAACTCAAGAGAAAATCGGCCAGTTGCTGGAATCGGCACCACAAAGAGTAGAGGAGTGTGAATGCAATTGTATTCATCTTTGTTCCTTTTCATAAAAATGTTAATCATTTTCTTCTTCTAGTAGCTAAACCCTTCTGCCAAGTGTGGTCACAAAATTTCTACCTCTTCTGGATGTTGCAATTTTACAACAACTGATATATTATTCCCATCTTCCATCTAAGTTAAAAGTACTTGAGAAGATCTTTGCTATCACTTCTACTGGCCGCATATGAGATCCAAAGTTGCTGAGTATATACGCTCTTGCTGTTGCAACTCGCTCATTGTTGTTGTTGTTGACGTCGGCTGTTGACTTTTAGCTATCGTCTTGATTCTTGTGTTTTGGAATGGTGTTATAATTCTTTTATTTTGATTGTGGTAACTCGGATGCTATCCATTTGGTTTCTTCCAATTTCCTGTCACTGCTTTACTGTTCTTTTGATTAAGTTGTTTGACCATATTTTTTTGGTTTTCTTTCTTCACCATCTTATTTCGGGACAGACTACCCTTCCATATGTAAATAGTTATACCCGCTTAACCGGCATTTTTTTTAGATCAGTATGTCACTTATAGGCTTCTCTGTTTCGCTTTTAAAATTTGATTTTTTTGGTGTTTCCTATTTCGCTCGTAGGCATTAAAGTCTTGGACTAAACTTTTTACTTTGGGGACAACATTTGGTACATATTCGTTTTATAGCTAACAACGATATATTTTCTCTTCTCTTTCTTTTCTTTCTAAATTTAGTTATGGGCTGTTGGTTGCGCATTAAAGAGTTGGTCACTTCCTTTCGTTTCTTCTACGGAGAGAAGAACGAATCAGACGTCTACATCTAGTCTTATCTTTCTCCGTCTGTTTCTTTTCTTCCTTTCTTGTCTTTCTTACTTCTTCATTTTGTTTCTTCAATCTAGTTACTTCCTATGTACCAGCCATTCTTCTTTCTTTTGTTGAAGTGAAACTTCTTTATCGGCGTTGGAAAAAAATTTACCGTCACATTTTACGCGTCACATTTTTTACCGTCACATTTTTCCGTTACGCGCCATCTTTTTTATTTTTTTTTAGGTTCGCCTTTTGGGCGGTTGGTTGGGTAGTTGGGTAAGGTCATTTTGGATCGACTATCTAGAGAGAGGTAGTCAAACCGTACACTAACAACTGTACTTTCTTTTCTCCTTCTGTCCTCTTGTATTTCTTTCTTCTTCTTCTTTTTTTTCTCTTTTATTGCTTGGACACTTGCTTTTTTTTTGATAACTGTTTCTCTTGAGTGTTTACTGCAACTATGCTAATGCTTTTGTTACGTGCAAAATTTTTCTAACCGAATACCATGTATATGAATTAAAATTAGATTCCGGTTTTGACGCCCTCTGCCGATCTTTTCTTGTGACTGTCATTTTACGACGAAATCGTTAAGCTGTCAACTGCATAAAATGGCCTGTACGGCTTAAAGTAATTTCGAAGGACATCCTTAATAATGGGAATCAAATTATAATTTCATTACGATCGTAAAATATTTGAGTCGTCACAGGGTAAGATAATTGCTTCCGTTTATTAAAATTTTGTTGTAATTTCTCGTTAATTTGATAGCCGTTCCACCACGTTCTGGCCCACACGTTTCTATTCGATAACGAATTATGAGGGATTAACATCGACAAATACTTTCATGGGACGAGTATAACTCTATCTATAAGGCCTACGGTTAAAACTAAATAAACCGAAGACAATCACGTTTCTGCGAGGTCCTACTCATGCGGCAAACACCTGCAAAACCAACTTTCATTGAAGGTGTACAACAGCATTCGACAATCGGGTTATGTTATGTGTACTTTTTATAGCAATAATTAACCATTTTTGTAGATCTTGATTTCGTGAGTCATTGTGTTGACACGATTTGCTACTCAAGTTTATTTCAGGCTCACTTGCCGGGGAAAACGTTTTCTTCGACCAAGTAGGTACTGGATTGTGGGTAAGTTTATTTAATTATTTTATCGCTGTCAGAAAGGTCGCTCACGAAACTTTAGCTAGTGTTAATTCCGTAATTACTGTCATTGTTTTATTACCATTAAGGTAGTATCATTAATGATTTTGTGTGTTTCGCATACTGCGTACAACCAATATTTACTACGAAATTTTAATGTTAATTCCGTAATTACTATCATTGTTTTAATACCATTAAGGTAGTATCATTAATTATTTTGTGTGTTTCGCATGCTGTGTACAAGCAATATTTACTACACAATTTTCTTCGCTGTTCGCTTCAACGTAACTTACATATGTATTGTGTGTTGCCGATACTGCTGGCATTTATGCACTGAAAATTCGATATCTTTGTGTTAATCATCGACGTTACTAAATTAAAGTTGTTAATCTTTTTTTATAGCAACATACCTTTCTCTTTTGATCGTCGTTACCTAGTAACAAACGTTGGCTACTCGAACATCAGAGTGACAAGGATTACGAACCTCAAATTTAGTTACAAGTTTGGACCGTCTGTCGTGATCAAGCCAGAAGTGTTAATTTGGATTAGATCTGGCGCCCTTAAGCATAATTCCCTTAAACCTCCCCTATCTCCGACTGTGTGAGTTGGCCGTGCAAGGTTCGTAAGACCTAAAGCTTGTAACACTTTCTTACAAAGGTTTTTCTTTCTGTTGCTTAATTGGATTGTGTCATTTGGTTGTTGTGCAGGTCTAAAACTTGAGACAAACTACCACTTCGTTTTTCTGTACTGTATGTACGTCCGCTTGGTCGGTTTCTTTGGATGTTAGTCATTTTTAAAGTACCTTTTTTGCTACTTTTTTTTAGTTTTTTCTGGAAGCACTCTAATCTATTAATCGGGTTCTACGTCTCAATGTGACAGTCCAGAACAGTAATTGAAGATTCACGAGTGTTCGATTAGCAATAGATAATTCTGACGTTTTCTTATTTGTACTTCTTTCTTTCCTTCTCTTAGGATTACTAGTACTTAGATGAGGTTGACTTAAGTGGAACGGGGTTACTTTATTTGAAAGTTTTCTTTTGGGGTTTGCTTAAATATGAAGTTGAGATTTCTTTAAAATTTTAAGGTTTTTGGGTCTTGACGTTAGTCTAAATTTCCGTTCGTTCTCTCTTCTTCTGTTTTCTCTTAGTCTCTTTTTCGTCTGCTCTCCTCATTTGGTAGAACGTCGCGTTAATAATTCATACCCGAAATCACCTTTTGGTGGCTACGTTCGGTTTGTGATATTCGCCTTCTAAGTTCTCTGGAGTTCGTTTTCTAAGGCAATATCATTTTGCTTAATGCATCTCTAGTCAAAGTTAGGTCTGTTCTGTTTGATTTTAGGCAACTTCGAAATTCTCTTTTCCTTCAACTACCGGGTTGGGTTTTTCTTTAGTTGGGTTTCGATCATCCTTACTACTGCGTTCGGATTTATTTCAAGAGTGGGTTTTACTTTTTACTAGGGGGGAATTTGTAACGGTTAAATTTTAACTTGCAATTCTCTTCGACTAACGAATAGGCAACTTTGCTACCGCCAACGTATGAATATCTGACATCGACAATTTGTTTGAGTTTTATGCTGTCAGATGGCGCAAGTTGTAATCATTTTCCAAAAACATTTCCGGTCACTTTCGATTTTTGTTACGTCCGGTACGGATATCTGGCTTATAAATGCTTTTCTTTTATTAAAATCTGAAACCAATCCTTTAGATGTGTGAGTCAAGGGACGGCGCACAGATATATTTCTAATCAGTACATATTGTAAGTTAGTATTTACACGTGGTAAACGTGCAAGCTATTTCTTGTTATTTTAGCTTCTATGACATACTCTGGTAATTAAGCTTCTATTGTGTACTCCTGTAATTAAGTTTCTACAGCACACTCATGTAACCAAGTTTCCATCGAATGCTCCTAGAATTAAGCTTGTTATTACCTGCAATTAATTTTCTATGACATGCTTGTGTAATTTATTTTTGATGGCATATTCCTGTACGTAAGTGGAAGTGGTTTAATTGCGGCGGAGTTCTTCCAAAGGTATTTATTTTCAAATTATTTCAACGGTAAATAAACCGAGGAAGGAACTCTCGACCGTAACTTGATCGCGTGCTGTTGGGGTCTATCGGATGGCTTCTCGCTTATAACAATTTAACTGTGTTCGTCGATTGTCAGAATGTTTAACGTAACGAATTAATTAATGTAATTATAAACGATGTTCTTTGTCATGTGCACGTAGTAAATGGTTATCTTTGCTCCGTTTACAATATTATCACTTAACGTTCAGAAACTTCAATATTATTACTTAACCTTCATAAATTTCAATGTCATTACTTAGCTTTCATTCATTTCAATATTATAATAAATGTAAAGAGATTGGAAGTACGCGTCAAAGTTTTATGTGATCTTACCGGGTAATACAATCCCATGTAAATATCTGATTCGCAAACTTGACGTCAAGACCACGGTTGGATCATAATCAAATTAATTACGTGTACATATCTAACTATTGCTACCGTTGGTGAATTGCAGCGGTATATTAAAATATCTGCTTCCAGGGTCTACTTTAGACTTTTTTTGTATTTTTCGTATTTGTGTCATAACTATAACGTTACCAGTGGCGTAGCCACACAAGCACTAAAAATTTTGTAAACAACGACAATTCGACTTCTATCTTTATTTTCCTTCGTGAGGGTCGGTCGACGATACAAAAAAAAAGCAGAAATTAATAAACGAAACTGTTATTTTCTTACTTGAACAAGTGTTTTATTTCTTAATGGTGTTTGGGAACTGCGGATCTGGGATTTCCTTTTTTCTAGCCTAGACGTTCAGTACATTACTCATTCGTAAGAAAAAGTGACGAAAAGAGCATTAGTTTATCGGAAGAGTACTTTTTTCTAATCACTCAACCCACAACCATCTGTGGCAAAGCAAGCCAAACGGTAAGTCAAACATCTACGATTATAATTTTTTCTCATATCTCCAATTTGTACGTTACAAAAAATAATACTTAATAAAATAACGAATTTCTTTTGAAAATATTCTGTGGTTCTAGTTATCATTGTTTGTAATACTATTTTATAAGATGCTCAAAATGTTCACCATTGATCTGCTGACAGTAATGAATGCACTGTATTTAGAAAAGTCTCTTAAGAAATATCTTCGATATTTTGTGGTCTATTTTGTAAATTAAATTTTTGACGTAACTCCACAAAAAATAGCATCGCATCATTCGAACTAACCAAGGTGTCCCGATTTTTTTAATCGAGTGTACATAAATATTCTCAATAAATTGTTTAGAACTTCTGCGGAAAAAAGCTCTACAGAGGTACAGAAATGTAAAAAAATGACTATTTATAAACTTATCAATCGAACGTTCCGAATTAAAATTACAATTGTAGAAAGAAAGTTTGGAAACTAAAAGACCTACAAAATGCAGAACTGTTAAAGGAAAAAAATACAATTTTTTTATCACAGCGGTAATGTGCCACCAGCTACTACTAGAAAGTAAAAAAACAAAAATGTAGAAGAAGACTTTGTTGAACTCAAAATTAAACTGATATAATATTAAAACGTTAATTATGTATGTCATATGTATAAATATCTACCCTCTATTTTATATATTTGCTATATTGTCGATTAAAAAAAGAATATTTCATTTACATTTCTAATTGATTAACTGTGTTGCTGTAAAAATTGCAAAACTGTTTCCAATATTATATAGAGTAACTGTTTCTGTTACTAAAATTCATTACTAAAGCGTTATTTGGATTCCAAAACAGTTGCATTATGGTATCGTAAGTGTTGCGGTTAATTCGTTTCGTTTTTTTTTTAGAATAAACATTTTCGATTTACTATAGTTACCTTACATTTCGATTAAAAAAAAGTGACAACTGTTTTGTTTTTACGAATCGATTTTGTTTCGTATTAGAACCCAGTATCCTGAACGGAATCTTGGCAGAAACAAACTTGCTGTTCAATAGAAACTTAACTGTTAATCAACGGTTTTAGTTTAAGCAAACAAACCGATGTCAGTACAACTTAATTATTTTTTATTTTGTAAGATTGAAAACACGTGTTTATTGTTCCAAAATTAAACTGCTATAATATTAAAACTTTAATTATGTATGTCATATGTATAAATATCTACCCTCTATTTTATATATTTGCTATGTTGTCGATTAAAAAAAGAATATTTCATTTACATTTCTAATTGATTAACTGTTTTGCTGTAAACATTGCAAAACTGTTTCCAATATTATATAGAGAAACTGTTTCTGTTATTAAAATTCATTACTAAAGCGTAATTTGGATTCCAAAACAGTTGCATTATGGTATCGTAACTGTTGCGGTTAATTCGTTTCGTTTTTTTTTAGAATAAACATTTTCGATTTACTATAGTTGCGATACATTTCGATTAAAAAAAAGTGACAACTGTTTTGTTTTTATGAATCGAATTTGTTTTGTATTAGAACACAGTATCCTGAACCGAATCTTGGCAGAAACAAACTTGCTGTTCAATAGAAACTTAACTGTTAATCAAGGGTTTCAGTTTAAGCAAACAAACCGATGTCAGTACAACTTAATTATTTTTTATTTTGTAAGATTGAAAACACATGATTATTGTTCCAAAATTAAACTGCTATAATATCAAAACGTTAATTATGTATGTCATATGTATAATAAATATCTACCCTCTATTTTATATGTTTGCTATATTGTCGACTAAAGAAGAATGTTTCATTTACATTTCTAATTGATTAACTGTTTTGCTGTAAAAATTGCAAAACTGTTTCCAATATTATATACAAAAACTGTTTCTGTTATTAAAATTCATTACTAAAACGTTATTTGGATTCCAAAACAGTTGCATTATGGTATCGTAACTGTTGCGGTTAATTCGTTTCGTTTTTTTTTAGAATAAACATTTTCGATTTACTATAGTTACCATGCATTTCGATTAAAAAAAAGTGACAACTGTTTCGTTTTTACGAATCGATTTTGTTTCCTATTAGAACACAGTATCCTGAACCGAATCTTGGCAGAAACAAACTTGCTGTTCAATAGAAACTTAATTGTTAATCAACAGTTTCAGTTTAAGCAAACAAACCAATGTCAGTACAACTTAACAAAACAAAACACGGATAGAAATAAAACAAATTATATTATGTTACTTTAAAAACGCGCAACTTTAAACAATCAACACCAAAACTAAGATCATTAAAAGAAAACGCCGGTATTGATTAACCCATCGTTACGCTCGAAACGTAAAGCAATAAAACAAATTAAAACCTTTAAATACATTTATTTTAAGCTTCCGCCTTTGAAAAACCAAATTAAAAGTTTGAGTAAAGTTTAAATACGTTATTAACGGTTTATGTAACAAGAAAACAAAATTATAAAACGCCAAACATAAAAGATAAAATTTTACAAAACGTAACGTCTTTACTAAAAAAAATTGTTTTAGAACGAGCAAAAATAAACAATTAAATTAAGAAGAAATAATGTTATTGTAATGTAATATTACTTTCTAATTTGTGAAAGCTTCTAATGTGCGTTGAGTAACAATTCCTAAATTGAAAAATATAATTAAAATCAGCTGAAATTGTTAGCAAAAACCGTAGAAAATACAAAACGGAACTGAAGGTATTAAACGTAAACAAGGTTAGAGCTCTGGCATGTAACTTTATAAACAAATAAAAACCAGGAAATTATCGTTACTTGTCAAACAACAAACGGAAAGAAAACGAAGCAAAAACGCCAAAATTACCAATTTGATTAAGGAAAAGATTTCACGACACGATTATACCGTCATTTGTCGAGGTGCACGTTTTCTTAAACACCTGAAACATTTTTATAATTCAAAAATTGGATTTTTTAAATTTAAATCTTCTGCACTTACTGTAACAATTACATAAATGAATATTTTTACTAACAACTAACACTTGTTTAAAAAAAATAACTTTTAACGTATTTAAATAGGTAAAACTTGAAAGTTGAACAAACTAAAACTTCTGGAATAAATTCAGAAAATATTGAACAACAAAATGATAAACTTCTATTAAAGTCTCTAGATGTTCAAAAAGTGTCGTTAAAATATTTATAAAACATTTAACGAAACTTTCAAGCCAGGTATTGTTTGTCAACTTTTTGTGTTTTTATGAATTTCAACGTTAACTTTTAACATTATAACATAAAAAAAAATTAATTTAATTTTTATAAGTAAATATGTTACAAAAAGCTTTAATTTACTAATCCTATTATTTACAAATCTGTAAAGTTTGAATACTATTTTATTTACCATAAAAGAACAATATAGAAATTTAGTTTAGAAACACATCTACGCAAATTAAATTTTATTCTATAGTTTTGTGTTATAATAAAATAGTTCTAAATGTGAATATTCAAAAATTCCTGTTAGTGTTGTTTTATTATATGTATGGCGCCAATGGATGATTTTAAACTACCTAGACTATGTATCACTAAAAAGCTTATTAAAAAGCATTCATACGATGATTTTAAAAAATTTAATTGCAGTATGGTTACGTTATAGTAAAATATAATTATTTTTCGAAAATTGTTTTTTAAGTAATCCTTGATGAAAAAGATAAACAAAATAAATCTTATTTTAAAGTTACAAATCTAATCGAAATGTAAAGTATGATAACAGCTTTTCTGAAAAAAAAACACGAACGCTGGCGTAATTAAAACATAAGTTAGTGATAAAATTGCTTTAAAATATAGTTCAAAATTTATGATAGTAAAATTATGGTATTTTAGCTCTAGATATTTTGACAAACCTATAGCAGTTGCTACAAAAAAACTTTGTGTCCGAAAATTCGAAGCCAGCAATTAATCGCCTACAGTTCATTGCCAGCAGTTCATCGCCAGCTACTCACCGCCTCAGCAACTCATCGCCAGCAATTCACCGCCGAAAATTTTTCGTTCCGTCAATGCCGTCAATTATAAACTACCAAAAGATGCTAAGTGTGTTTGTTTTTGAAGTAATAGACTACAGAAAAAGTTTTGCAGATGTTTAATAAGTAAAGTATTGTAACGAATTTTAAAACTAAATTATTTATAACAAAATATTTATAGGTATAGTACACAAACTAATTAAATATAACGATATTAAGGAAAAACACTTACACTAATTTATATATTACAATCACTCGAAAAATATTGTCCGCGGATAACTTCTGTTTACCCGTGGGTTGAGCTACTTATCGGGCGCGTCTCTAGATGGTCGATAGGAGGGTAAATAGGATGTAACGATACGCAGCTTTACCAGCTGACCCGGGACAACCCTGTTTACCTTGGCAGGTGTTTGAGTCGCGGCCTAAAAGCCGTACGTACTCCAATACTACTGTCACGCGAACCAGCTTTCCCAGCTCAAGCTGTAGTGTCGTGGCAAGAGCCAACATTGGGATAACGATGCCTGCCGCTGCTCTGCTGACTTTGATCAACAAGCACGGCAGCGAAACCCAAACCTCTTGCTGCTGTAGACATGTCTCACTATGAAGCAGTGCTAAATCTAAGGTGGAAAAGACCAGGCCGATAGATGCGTGACTGAATAGAAGACCAGTCGTCACTGGTTCCAACCTCAAGGCACTAGGCGAACCCCGTTGTATATAGCCTGCCGTGTATATCAAGGCACTCCGCACTCGTGGGAACATATATGGAACCATCGACTCAAAATTTAAAAAAAGACGGAGACTCTGAGTAAAACCCAAAAATAACGGCTGACGTTGAGCGCGAACCCGAAAAACCCAAAAAGCTTTCGGGACCGACAGGTCGAAAGCTTACAAAACAAAGAGAATCGGGAGCGCAAGCAACCGGTTCCACTTCAATAACTGGGACGCAACAGCGAAACTCAGCTATGCAAGAAGCAAAGGCGGACACGTCAGGAATGCAACAGCGACACCAGACGGCGCACGCAACTATACTAACTGCCGAAACAGGGACGCAAAAACGCAACCTTTATAGCAGCAGCACACCGCTGTCACAAAAACGACCGGTAAAGCGTAGTCGAGGGGTCGAAGGAACCCAAAAAAAGACATTCAGGGACACTCTGACGGGAATTGCTCTTGCAATTATACCAAAAGGGTTCCCTGAAAACACCATCACTCTTGAAGAATCCAAGGTTATAAAAACCTTGGTACTTAGATGGATTGACGAATTGCAGAAGGGACCAGCTTCTCCGCGTTTTCAGGAATGTACCTATAAAAGAGGATTTCTGAAAATAACGTACGCAGACGAAGCAACTAGAGAGTGGCTAGTCGGGACGTCAAATATTAAGACACTACTGGGGGAGGATTAGGAACTAAAGATTATCTATCTCAAAGACCTTCCTGCACCCAAGAAAGTTATCACTTGGGTCCCGGGAACAGCACTGGAACCGGCCACCCTATTGAAAAGAATATATAAACCAGATCCTAAAGGAACCCAATACGTCCTGTTTATGGACAAGGAGTCCTGGGAGAAGGTGGAAGCGTCAACCAACCAATTGCACCTTGCATTTTCAAAGATCACTCTCCGGGCGCTAGCCGACTCCAAAAAGGACAGCAAAGAAAAGGATGCTACAAGAGATGTCCACAAGGCAATGGATAAAAATCCAGAGCCAGAAAGAACTTGCTGACGACAAATCTAATGCTGAAAGTGGTTCAAATAAACATACATCACTGTAGGGCAGCCTCAACAGCCCTCAGTCCTTATATCGTGACACACGACATTGACATCGCCCTTGTCCAGGAGCCATAGATCCACAAGGAAACAATAAAAAGGTTGAACTGTCTAGGTAGGTGGCTGCTTGCGGCCCAGCTTGTGCACAACCCTCGCACATGCATTATTGTAAAAAATGCACTAAACTTAATGCCATTGTGGGATTTATGTTGTAGAGACCTAGTGGCAGCTAAAATATCTGTAGTAGAGGAAAGCAACCAGAGAGAGTTCATTATCGGATCCGGTTACCTCCCCTACGACCAGACAGGATCGCCGCCGCCGGAAATCCACAGGCTGATTAACAGTGGGGCCAACAAACCGCTGATTCTTGGATGTGATGTTAAGGCACACCACACCTTGTGGGGGAGCACAAACACAAATCCAAGAGGTGAAAAACTTTTAGAATTTATTTTAAAAGGCAATTTAGACATAATAAATAACAGACATGCGCCTACGTTTATAACGGTGTCGCGCAGTGAAGTTGTTGACCTTACGCTTGCTAGTACAAAAGCGAGCAAAGTGATAAAAATGTGGCATGTATCAGATGAATCTTCTTTATTTGATCATAAATACATTCAATTTAACATTGAATCAGACAGGGATAACCCGGAAACCCGGAAAAAACCGACTGGGATTTGTTCAACGAAACTTTAGTGGGCCAAATCAGGGACCGTCCCACAGTTACAAGATCAACGCACGAGCTAGAACTAATGACGGATAGTATTGTTAATTCATTAAAATCCGCATTTGAAGCAAGCTGCCCAAAAACTGTCAAACAAACCTCAAACAAGATAACTTGGTGGAACAGGAAGCTTGACAAAGCAAGGGCACGCACCAGAAGGCTATTTAATACAACCAAAAAAAGCGGAGACTGTGATGAATACAAAACCAGCCTCGCAACATACAACAATGCCATAAAAAAGACAAAAAGAAACTGTTGGAGAAGGTACTGTAGGGAGGTAAAAAACGAGCCTACAAGTTTCCGACTCCAAAAGGCTCTGAGCAAAGGCCGCACTAGAAACATTGTTTCTTTGCTGACCGAAAACGGAAAGTTTACAGACTCGGTTAAAGGTACTTTGCAACAACTACTGCAAAAACACCTCCCGGGTTCGTCGTTCACTGAAGCACCTAAGCACCAGGACCTAGAGGTACCAAACAGACGGGCACCCAAAAGGATCTAGGATCGAACATAATGAAAAGTGCACTAAACACCATCGAAAAATGGTGCAAAAAAGAGAAACTATCAGTGAACCCAACTAAGACGGCAATTGTTCCGTTTACCAAACGACGGAAAACGGATGACATACAACTACATACAAAACAATGGAAAACCTTATACATCATCATCAATTCGCAAACTAAAAATGCCGGAAAGATACGTCCGGCGTGTAATAAAAAATGCAGATTACAATGCTCAAGCAAAATAGAAGAACATAAAAGAATAGAAATATTTAACATATACTGGTCACTCGACAGTCTGAAATCCCAGAGACAATTTATCTCTAGAAGTATGACCGCCGTTAAACTTCAGTATCAGTGCAAAAGAGAAGCAAGTAGGCGCCAATGTAACCAAGCATTCCATTTCGTAATCAACAAAGTAAACGTAGGTGTTTGCAAATATTTCTTCAACGCTACACTGGACATCAATGACCGGCCTATTAGGACTGTGATAGCCAAATTAAACGAAAGATTTCTTCAAGAAGATCTCAGAGGAAAACACGGACACCACGCCAAAATAGATCCCACAATAACAGATGGTGTCAATACCCATATTAATACAATCCCAAGAAATGTCAATCATTATCTGCGTGCGCAAACTACTCGGGAGTATATAGAAGGTGGGAAAAGCTTGGCTGATTTACACCGTGACTACAAAAAAGAGTGCAATGAAAAAAACTTTCCTTTTGCAAATCTTACCATGTATTCCCGAATTTTTAATAACAATTTTAACATTTCTTTTTTCACACCAAAAAAGGATCAGTGTGACTTATGCAGCTAGGAAAGACGAAAAAGAAGCGATAGAAGAAAAATATGATAAACATTTGAAGGTGAAAGTTTTATCAAGAGTAGAGAAACAAGAGGATAAAAAGAAAGTGAAGGAAAAATTATAGTCGCCACTTACGATCTCCAAGTTGTGCTCCCAGCACAAAGAGGGGATACGTCTCCCTTTTATTATAAAAACAAAATCAACAGCTACAACTTAACTGTTACCGAACATCAGTCAGATTACGTGGAGTGCTTTTTTTGGCATGAAGGTCAAGGAAATCGTGGTGCCATTAAAATCGGCTCTTGTGTTTTGAAATATTTAGAAAAAAAATGTAACACTAAAAACGAGGATAACCTTGAAATTGTCCTATACTCTGATAATTGTTGCGGCCAACAAAAGAACAAATTCGTTATGGGAATGTACCTGTACGATGTGCAAAAATTTAAAATCAAATCAATCACACACAAATTTCTTATCAGGGGCCACACACAAAATGAAGGGGACAATGTGCATTCTGTCATAGAGAAGTCAATTAAACGAGCTCTTAAATCGGGTCCCTTTTATATTCCCACTGATTACGTCAGATTAATTCGATCTGCGAGAAAAACAGGAAATCCATATAAAGTAACAGAATTGGGTTACGAGGAGCCCCTTATGGCGCGGATGCTTTAAAGGCGGCGAGACTCCGCAGCATCTGCTGTGCAAATGCGAAGCGTATCAAATGCAACGCACAACGATTCTCAGAAAACCAAAGTTAACCGATGATGAGTTGAAAAAAGCCCCTTGGAATAAACTTCTGGACTTCATTGACGAAACAGAACTGATGAGGGAGTAATAAATCAGAGGTGTACAAAAGGACCAAGGAGACCGCAGTGCAAGGGCGCTAGACGAACCACATCATGAATTAATAAAAAAAAACTTTTGTTTATCTAAAACTGGCACTTGTTTACACTAAAGACACGTACGCTTGAACGCCGTTATATTTATCTCGAACACACGCGTTAATCACTTATTTATTTAAACATCTTCTTAATACCTCCGACTTCGAATCACTGACCTATGCTCCCTTTGAAGCGTTTTTATATATTTCTGTTATCTATCCCGAGAATTTTCTACAACAAACGTTATTGAAGTTGATAAAAATTTCGTGAAAGCTCTCGAAGTAGAAAACAACTTCGCGAACGTTTCAGTATTTAAAAAAAAGCCTCCAGCGTTACCCAAGATACACCACGTGAAAGTTGCTGCACCAGTCTCGTTCTTTTTCTTTTTTTTTAAATTTTTTTAAATATAAAGTAATACTCAAATCAGACTATGTTCAGAACGTAATCTTATAAGCAGTTCCACGTAAGTCATCCATATTTTTTTGTAATTTCTAATTATTATTAGTTTTTTACTTTTCTGAGAATATTTTTGGTGGTTTTAATTTTTCTTACTTCAATTATCTTATGAAAAATTATTGAATATTTACAATTATTATTTGCGTATTAAAAATAAAGGCTACGTATGTGTAGTATCCACTAAGATTCCCGATTCAAAACCTAAAAAAAATTCCATGAGAGTGCTCAACGGTTATAAAGAGTAATAAGTGTATATACGAATATGAATATTTTTGATTATTTACGTAGTATTGTCTATAACATTACATTTTAAACATAAACTGGTATGAGTATTACAACATATTAAAAATAAATTTAAAGGGATTAAAAAAAGGGTGACTGGTGAACAGACCTCCACGCGGTGTCTCTTGGGTAACGCTAACAGGTTTTTTTTTTAAATTATATATTACCTATTAAAAATCTGCAATGCTTTTGTTGTAGTCTATTACTTCAAAAACTCGCTCATCCAAACTTTTATTGAAATAAAACTAATTATGCAAATACTTTAGCATCATTTAATGCTTTACAATTGACGCTATTGACGGAACGACAAACTTTTGGCGGTGAATTGCTGGCGATAAATTGCTGAGGCGGTGAATTGCTGGCGATGAACTACTGGCGATGAATTGCTGGCGGTGAATTGCTATCGGTGAATTTTCCTAAACTCAAAAAACTATCACAAAACACAGTTAAAACAAAAAAAAACTGATGACCGATCCACGATACTCGCAAAAAAATGATCGATAAAATTATGTTCTTAATTCAGCTTCCAGTTTCCATAAAGCATCAAGTAAAGAACAGCTACAGCTCAAAACCAGTAAAGCAATGACACATCTCCAGAATTAAAAAAGATATGTGTCTGTAACTCAAATTCTTCCAAGCTTTTATTGCAAATCGGCATAGGTATGTATACCGGGTTAGGCAACTGTATGAAAACATCTTTTGAACCAAGCATGTTATAGATGTGCTTTTTAAAAGGAGTTATTTAAGGAATTTGAAAAGGCCGTGATCTGATTATTAGTTATTGTGTAACAGAAAATTAGTTTTGTTTTTTAATTAAAAATGTAAAATTTTACGGTGTTAAATCTGAATATGGTTACCCAAAATCTCCCCGCAAACTAAAAGCACTCATCGCAGATATATCCTGACTCCTTATTTTTATTCTTAAATGTTTGACTGTTTTCCTCTTAAAAGACATTTTTTTATGTTATAGAGACTTAAAAAAATAATTTAAAAGAAAAGGTTTGTTGCCAAATGACAGCACTGTGCATACAACTTATTACATAGTATGAATCTCTCTAATACAACTCTTAATTTTATTCAAGCACAACCCGCCTCCACACTTTTCGTATCTGATGCAAGTAAGATTTGCATGTACCATTTCTTGCTCTTTAGAATGACGTCCCATCTTACTGTCGAATAAATCTATGCCTCCTATATGTCTCTTATATTCTATAATGATATAAAACCAGTTTAGTTCTTCTACTCTTTTTGGTCATATTTATTGACCTTCGTGAGAGGGGTATTTCCAAAAAATAATAAAAAATTATCCACACTATTGAAGATGCCGTCTATTAGCTGTTGTCACATATTCGTAGCTCGTTTCATAAACTTCACTTTTCAAAGTAGCTTTGTGCGGCAATTGATAGTTAGGGATTCTGTTTCTACGTAGGGTCTCTAACAAGTAAATGCCTTCTCTTGCAAGATGTACCATAAGTGACAAACTTGTCTAGTAATTATTGTGGTGCACTTTTTGCCTAAACTTAAAACAACATTTGATGACAACCCAAAGTCTGTCTGGTTATCAACATTGCCAAGATATGCATATCCAGAGATTCCTGAGAGTACAAAAAGCTTGAAATCCCATTTGTGAGATTTTATCGGTATCGGTTTTATGAAATGTCTCACTTTGGTTGCGCACATTTGCTAATCAAGGCTCAAATGTTGTTCTAAAAAAACAGGTACATATTTGCTTTCAAAAAGTGAATAATAAGTGGTACCTTGGTCAAGCCGGTCAGCGTTACCCAGGACACACTACGTGAAAGTTGCTTTACTAGTCTCTTTGTTTTTTCTTTTTTTTTAAAATTTTTTTTAAATATAAAGTAATACCCAAATCAGTCTATGTTTAGAACGTAATCTTATAAGCAGTTCCACCTAAGTCATCGATAATTTTTTGTAACTTTTAATAATTATTATTAGTTTTTTTACTTTTCTGAGAAAATTTTTGGTATTTTTAGTTTTTCTTACTTTAATTATCTTATAAAAAATTATTGAATATTTAGAATTATTATTTGCGTAATTCAAAATAAACACTACGTAGGTGTAGTATCCATTAACATTCCCGATTCAAAGCCTAAGAAAAAGTTCTATGACAGTGCTCAACGGTTATAAAGAGTAGTAAGTATATATAATGCAAATTGAATTGAAATAAAACTAATTATGCAAATACTTTAGCACCATTTAATGCTTTATAATTGACGCCATTGACAGAACGACAAATTTTTTGCGGTGAATTGCTGGCGATAAAATGCTGAGGCGGTGAATTGCTGGCGATGAACTACTAGCGATAAATTGCTGGCGGTGAATTGCTATTGATGAATTTTTCTAATTTTCTTAAATGTATAACTTTTTTTTCTTAAAAAGAATTTTTTTATGTTATATAGGCTTAAAAAAATTATTTAAAAGAAAAGGTTTGTTGCACTATGCATACAACTTATCACATAACATGAAACTCTTTAAAACAATTCTATTTAATTTTAATCCTGCACATCCCGCCTCTACACTTTTCGTATTTGATGTAAAAAGAACAGTAATAATATGAAACTCTCAGGTGTCAAAAGATTTGCATGTACCATTTCTTGCTCTTTAGAATGACGTCCCATCTTAATGTCGAATAAATCTATGCCTCCTATATGCCTCTTATATTCTGTAATAATATAAGGCTAGTTTAAGTCTTCTACTCTTTTTGGTCATATTTATTGAGCTTCGTGACAAGGGTATTTCCAAAAAATAATAAAAATGTTTCCACGATATTGAAAATGCCGTCTACTTACTGTCACATATTCGTAGCTCGTTTCATAAAAACTTCACTTTTCAAAGTAGCTTCGTGTGGCAATTGATAGTTAGGAATTCTGTTACTACATAGAGTCTCTAACAAGTAAATGCCATCTCTTGCGAGATGTACCATAAGTGGCAAACTTGTGTAGTAATTATTGTAGTGCACTTTGTAGCCTGATGCTATAGAATTATTCTGCCTAAACTTAAAACAACATTTGATGACAATTCAAAATCTGGCTCGTTATCTACATTGTCGAGGTTTTTTTGAGCAGTATATACTTCGAAATTATATGCATATCCAGAAATTCCTGAGAGTACAAAAAGCTTGAAACCCCATTTGTGAGATTTTATCGGCATAGGTTTTATGAAATGTCTCACTTTAGTTGCGCACATTTGCTAGTCAACGCTCAAATGTTGTTTTAAAAAAACAGGAGCATACTTTGCATTCAAAAAGTGAATAAGTGGTACCTTGGTATCTGTCGAGTTATGATTTTTCTTGAGCTACAAAGGAGCGATTTTTACAAGGTTCTCGAAGTTTGGGATAGTGGTTGGATAAACACTTCCCAACAGATGAATTGGTGGCGGTGATCCCATACTATGGTTTTCGAGATCTTCCGATATCAACTCTCTAGGCTCTCTAAAGAGTGTACACCACGCATCCGCAAAACGCTAACCAAGTTACAAAAAGATTTAGAAATTACACCAGAAAGACTCGAACGAGTAATCCAGACGATGAAAAAATCATGTTAGAAAATACATTTTAAATTAACATTATTAATAGTATGTAACAATTTATAGAATTACTAGACTAATGATCTAAACATAGAAATCATTCTGTTTTTTGATGAGTCAACGTTTATGTAAAATGTACAGGTAAACCGACAAAATTCTCGTTATTGAGCAGACGAGAATCTTTGGTAAATGAGGCAAAGCTGCAACGCCCAGAGAAATCTAAATAGAGCCAGATACTTAAAATGCTTACAGAAAAAACTGGTTCCGAATTTAGCTACTGTTTTCTGATTGAGTAGAAGCTAACGTCCAGAACAGTAACATCTGTTTTTAACAAGATCGTCGCCTCTCCATTTGGTAAGACCTGTACGTGGTTATCTAGATACTGTATTTTCAGGATTGGTAGAAGGAGACCCATTGGCTTACCAGATTTCACTTCCTTGGAATTTCTATGGTGATTGAGGAGTTCAAAATACGAATAAGACACGAATGCAACCTTATTTTTCCAGAAATCATTAGAAATGTTCAAAACAAATTTGAAATGTGGTCAAGATATTGCCAAATAGTAAATAGACAACATTTTTACCATTTATTGAAGAAAATCTATTAACCTTCAAGCGCCTACGTGGGGTCTGTGGAATTCCGGCTTTATTGTTTCAGTTCTAACTTCCGCTAGAATTTTTTTTGCTAGGTAGCGGTTCATGTACTTACTCACGAGTGAATGATCTCTGTGTAAGCATGTTTGGTAAAAAGACGTTTTGTTTTTAGTGTAACGCGGTCAGCATTCTCTCAGACTTCACTAAGTCACAATATCAGATGCTGGACATTTTACGGTTCTAGTCTGCAAATAAGCAAAAATGAAAACTCTCCTGACAAAATGCATCTTGACGACCTCGGATTTATTAATTGGGCTCAAACTCTGTTGGATCAAGATGACGAAAAGGTTTAATTTGAAGAAAGCGACAAAGACTTTGGTGCTGAAGAAGAATTTTGTACAAAAATTTCCAATTCAGATTATTATCAAAATAAAGAATCTAATTCTGAGAATTCAGTTTACTGATGCTCCCAACAAGTATTTTTGCAACGCGTATATTTAATATAAATTATATTTAACTGCCAATTATTGGTTCACCTCTGTGCAATTGGTGCAAAAATTACAAAAAAAAGAGCATAATAGCAAAAATGCGAATTCAATTCTTCTACATTAACAGACACAGTTCACAATTACCCAGTACCTAAACCTCCTAAGAAGTTATCTCAAGCAAGCTCATCTCAAAGTTCAAACCAAAACGTTAAAGAAATTTTTACCGTCAGAAGATCCATTAAAACTATATATAATACTGCAGAAGATTTTAATAGCTTAATAAGAGATTTGCCAAAAAATAAAGATTCCCGTTTAAAACAATAGAATTTGCTAGTTGATGTTAATATAACAAATTAAGAAATTCGGGATATTTTCATGTGTTTTTCACAAAAAAAAGATTTGATTTCAGTAACGATATAAAAAGTTTGTTAAAAGAAATTGGGATACTTTGTCTTTCCAGTGAATTTATTGACAGCTGTACAAAAACCTAAAAATAGTTTTACCACAGAACAAAAGTAAATTTTCATCTTTGTACACTTCAAAAACAAGAAAAAACTAAAACCAGTGGCAGTTTATTGTAAATTTTAAACAGTTAGGATTTTTAATGGGATTACAGACCGGATATACAAAATAGGCGTGTTATGTTTGTTTGTAGAATAGTAGAGCGAATGTTCAGTACTATGTTCAACGATAATAGCCGATAAAAACGGATTTTTGTGTGAGAAAAACAAAATGGAAAATGTAAATTTGTTATGTTAAAAATATTCTTTGCCCATTTTGAACTGATTTGGTAGTATTGGATTTTTTACTTCCGCGACATTCACGCGGTTGCATTTTACAAACAAACTACAAAGCAAGCACATGTGAATTTAAGTGCTCAGTGAATATTTTAAAAAGAACCGTGAGCCATCCGCTTATCTTATGGCATAAATCGAATGAAAAATCAATCGATGTTTGTGGGAAGAATTGCTGAGGTATGAAGCACATTTACGTTTTACCGTTAGAAAGATAACAAGACCTCGTTTATATAGTTTCCTCCAACGCACTTTTTGATTTCTTAATCACATTTAACTGTCAATCATATATACGACGACTTAGTATACGGTTTTTGTTATCACAAGTGTCTTACTTTATTTTTTCGCTTTTTGTCTTCTCCAGGAAAGACTAAATTTTCGTATGTGTATAGTTGTAACTGCTTAGTCGGCATTTTTTTGGATTGGATCTATAGGATTATCTCTGTTTTTGGATTTAGTTTTTCTTATCTTGAGTTTCCTATTCTGCTTGTAGGAATTTTTAGTCTTGGAATAAAGTTACAACAAAACAGCTTTTAGGATACCTTCGTTTTTTTGGATAACTGTAGCATATCTTCTGTTCTCTTTAATTTTTTTGTATTTAGGGCGGTAGGTTGAGCAGAGAAGGGATGGCCACCCATTTCGTTACTTCTACAAAAAGAAGAACAAAACATTTATTTCATGTTTTAACTTTCTACGTCTTTCTTATCTTTCTTTCTTTTCTTTTGGTAAACTTTTTTTTAGTCTTCACTCCAACTATGCTTCTTTTCTTTCTAAGCTTCCTTCTTCTCTTGCTTTATCAAGATTAGTTAGTTTTGTTTTTTTTTGTTTGGTCTGAAACTTGGAATATATTAAAACGCCGTTTCTTGTACTTTCGCTTGGTCAGCATTTTTTATGTTATTGGTCACTGGGAACATTTATTTTATTTTTGAGTTTCTTTTGATTTCGAGATATTTTATTCTATTCTTTGACTTTCAGGTGCTATGGTTACGTTTCAACATGATGAACAAGGACTAGCAACTCTCGGTTAGCAAACGGCGTTTCTTGTTTTTTCTATTACTTATTCTTTCTTTAGGTTTGTTTTGTGTTGTGCGCGGTTCGGATCTTACTTTTATTGGTACACTTTTAAGTAGTCCGATTTGTGTCAACTTTTTAATCAAAATTTTTTGATGGAGATTTCTTCGTTGGTTTTGCTTTTTCAGATTTTTTGGATTTGCTTGGTTTTTTTGGTGGAAAGATTATGATTCATTTTCCTTTATATACTTTGTTTTCTTCTTTCTATTTTTTGAGTTTCTTAGTTTTTTTTGGATTTAGGATTCGTTTTGCATTTGTGGTTTTTGTGAATTTTTGGAGCTTTGTGTCTAGACTTCTTTCTTGTAGAAAGCTCTTTTTTCTTTTAGTTTGCTTTTTGATGTCTATGGAACTGCATTGATGTTCTTACTTTTTTTACGTTTTGGCCAACGTTGCAACGAGTGTTTTTTTATACTTTTTTGGAGTTGGAGTAATTTTGGTTCTTGGAAGCATCATTCCGTTTTATTCGACTATGTTACGTTTAACATCGTTTTTACTCACTCGATGTATATTTAATACTAATTTTAATTGGCAACTTTGCATTTGGTTTTATAATTGTCCTTTCCTGCCAAATGATCTAATTTATCATTCCCAGCACGTTAACCGTAATGTAAACACGTTGTGATATTAATGCCCAACAAAATTTTTTAAACAAGACCATTATAAATTTATTATTTTGGTTATATCTAGCCACTTTTTGACGAAATGAGCTAGACCGTAGTATAGTCAACATTATCAAAAAACCCGTAACAGCTAATCCACAAAATCCAACCAATTCTTAGCAAACATATATATATAATAACATAAATGTGTCTAATACCTGTTTTAATCTATAGAGTTGTTACATATCCTTGTTTTGTATTTGTCAAAAATTTTTATTTTAAATTAAAGTTAACGGATGCACTGGTTCACACATTGCTACTGATTGTCAAATCGCCTTACAAGTGAAGAAAAACGCGATATAGTAAATAACAGCCATATTACTCGCTCTTTACCTTTTCGAAACCGTAGCAAACGTTCGTGTATCCGAGTGTTATTTTACTGCATTGGATGTGTTGGGAAAAGCGTATTCCAGGTCTGATTCGGCGATTGAGTTAATTAGGTGTTGTTCTAGGTAAGAAAACAATTCCAAAAATGGCGTCGTCACGTTATCTTTTTACCTTTTTTTAGCGAGTTTTTTAGGGTTGCGTCTCTTTGTAGCCAGCTGTTTCCGGGATATGTAACCTGTGGAGACCACCTTGTTTTATGTAACCGGAAAGGACGAAAACTTTTGCTTTTATGTAATCGTTTTCAATTGTATTCACTAACCGTCAGCCTTCAGCGTATAACTTATTTTATGTAATTATATAATTTTATATCATCTCTAACCGTACGTACGTTGACGTGATATCCAAAAAGTTTCTTTAATCATTTAAATGCAATCATAGCCAAAAGCAAAATTACATTAACCGTCGTACATAAGTTTATATACCACGCATATTTTCGTTCTTAAATCAAATAAAAAGGAGTAGCGAATGTTGCTACTTGTGACAAAGAATTGTCGGTTGGGTACATTTTTGTACTCAAATTTTACGTTTTTGCGATTCATTATTATCATTGTCCTTTGTCGACTTAATTCGCTACTGCATGGTAAACTTAAAAATGTTCAATTTTAATTTAGAATTATTAAACAAAATTAAAGCAAGGAATTTTAATTTTTTTAAAAGTTTTATAGTTATATCGTAAAATTAAAAAACAACATTAAGAAATTAAATCGAAAAAAGTTTTATTTTAGATTCACGAAGTATATACACTTATGAAATGAAAACACTCTAGAAACTACAACGCAGCATGCAGATTTAATTCTTCCTCCAATACGATGCGATATTGCATTATTTACAGCGCGTTGTCTTATTTTAATTCCAAAACGTTTTAGTATATAGAAAAGAATAACATTTCAGTTTGCTAACGGAAATTCGCATAAAATAAAACACGTCGTCGAGAGAAAGTCATCAAAAAAGCTTAATTCCGTGTTATTTACTTTGCAACAAACACCAGCGACAACAAAAACGGAACTTCACATAATACGCATCTCGTTCCTTTTATACAGTTTAGAAACTCAATTTGCGTATCTGTAGTCCTCGAGTTGATGGATTCTTGATGATCCCTTTCTTAGCTGCATCCGGATGGTAGCTGCAAACATTCGGGATTTATTGGGGAATCACTATAAATTCTAATTTACACATCGCTGATGCTATTCCTGTGGAAGTCGCAACGCTGCCGAGCTTCGTGTTGGGTAATTTGTAGTTTGGTTTGGATTGGATCGTAGAAATGGAAGTTTATTTAATTACAAAGATAATGTGGTGTAATATAGCCTTAGGGTGATGGTTTACAACTACTAGCTGGAATTATTTTGATTAACTGTAATTATGTTTCGTTCACACATGCTGCCGCTGGTACCGCCGTCGTTTTGTACACAGCAAACCCAGCAAAATTAACACGTAGGAAGGGATCGCACAAAACCAATATTCAATCATTAGAATAAATAATAACACAATACCTAAAGGGTTAAATAAACTCATGCATTTATAATAATATATCATTTAGACGAAAAACGCTGTCGGAAAATTCGCAGACGACGACTTTAATTATATTCTTGAGTAATGGATCTTAACGGATATGCAGTTCCTTATATAACTTCATAACTTCTTTTTATAAAAGAACTGATGAGTTTTCTTTCGTTTTTCTCGTGTTTTTTTCATTTTTAAAATTGCGATTCGTAACGCTGAATATTACGATTCATTACTTGTGATTGTGATAGATTGAAACGTTTCGATTGACAACAATATCTTTTAGATTGAAGACGAACAATTATTGTTTAGCAAATTTAAATAAGACAAATAAAAAATTATTACTTGTATTTTGTTTCACTTAAGTAAGTAGTAAATTACTAAAAACAATTTGAAAATAAAACATTCTAATTTTAACTTTTCTAATACAAAAAACCGTTTTAAAAGTATACAGTGTTAATACGTGTTTATAAACTTTTAATACAAACATTTTTACGCATTCTGTATAAACGCGTAAAAGCGAGTTAGTTCATTTATATATAATGATGCATGTCATATGATTCTTAAAAAAAGAGCCCCGCGTTGGGCGCCATTTCCAACTTAAATAAATTTTAAAAAAATTTGAACAGATAAAGATTTTACAAAAAAATGAAACGTTATAATTTAAATTGTTATTTTTGTAAAGCCTGTGCTTACTTCTTCTTCTTCTTCTTCTTCTCGAGTCCTTAAACCAAAAGTTTCATATGTCCTTCCAGTGGCGAGCACAGGCTATGGCCCTGTCGGTGGCTGCGGTGAGGTCCTCCATGGTGCACCGCCAGCGGGTAGGTGTTCTCCCACTTCTAGGCTGGTACCGTCGATTGCGTCGGTGTTTTTAGGCGTTCGCGCCATGAATCCAACCTCGCTGCTTTAGCTGTTGAGTCCAGGGGTTTCTCGGGTATGAAGCTTTTTCGGGATTTTAGGCGTTTGTCGACGTTGGTATGGCCGTACAATGGATGTCTGGGGTCCTCTAGTTGCCTCAGTTTTTCCCGCCTACTCGCTACATTTTTTCTTATGTCTGGTGGAGCAATACCGGCTAATAGGTAGAGGCTGTTGATGGGTGTCGGTTTCAGGCATCCCGTGATGTAGCGACAGCTCTCGTTGAGCACCTGGTCGAGTTTTTTGGCATGAGATGACCGCTC
The DNA here is from genome assembly GCA_035610365.1 of Aquatica leii. Taxonomy (NCBI): domain Eukaryota; kingdom Metazoa; phylum Arthropoda; class Insecta; order Coleoptera; family Lampyridae; genus Aquatica; species Aquatica leii. The sequence goes on along the minus strand of CM069438.1, from coordinate 49,819,201 downwards.
CCAAACTGGGCACGCAAATTCTGCTGTGGAGTAGCAGAGTGCGAGTGCAGTAGAGCGCAGGGTAGTCGGGTTGGCGCCCCACTTGGTGTTGGCCAGTTTTCTGAGGATATTGTTCCGAGCGCTGACTTTCCCCTTCGTCTTTTCCACGTGGGCCCTATAAGTCAGGGTCCGGTCGAGGACGACTCCGAGGTACACTGGGTTCTGGTGGTGTTCTATTTCCGTACCATTCCAGATGATACGTAACTTCCGGTTTGCTTCCCGATGGCGCAGATGGAAAGCAATTACCTGTGTTTTGGTCGGATTTGGTCTTAGGTAGTTCTTGCTGTAGTAGGTTGAGAGGTTTGATAGAGCAGATGTAAGGACTCTCTCGATGGTGGTGAACTCTTTCTCCTGTGCTGTGACGCACAGATCGTCAGCATATAAGAAACTCCTGCAATTAGGGTGGATGGGCTGATCGTTGGTGTAGATATTGAAGAGGGTCGGTGCTAGCACACTTCCCTGAGGGAGGCCGTTCTGTTGCCGTCTCCAGCGGCTCTTCTGCTTGCAGAGTTCTACATAGAATCGTCTGTTTTCCAATAGCGATTTGATGACTTGCACTAGGTGGTAGTCGTGTGTCATGTCGTAGATCTTCGAGAGGAGCATCCTATGGTTCACAGTATCGTATGCAGCTGAGAGATCTACAAATACTGCGCCTGTGATTTTCCCTTTTTCAAAACCATCTTCTATGTGCTGGGTGAGGTTGAGTGTCTGTCCCGTGCAGGATTTGCCCGGGCGGAAGCTTGTTCTGGGATTAGGTGTTCTTCGATCAGGGGAGACAGATGGTTCAGGATGAGACGTTCATAGAGTTTGTGGAGGTGGCAGAGAAGTGATATTGGTCTGAAGTTTTTGGGGTCCGAGGCGTCTTTGTCCGGTTTTAGAAGGGCAATGACGCGTGCCTGCCGCCATAGCTTCGGGATGTTATATGAAGAAGAGCAGTTCTTAAACAGCTCTAATATCCACTCTCTTGTCCTTGGTTCTAAGTGTTTTATTTGTTCTGAGCAAATGTCGTCCATTCCAGCCGCTTTACCATTTTTCAGGTTCTTAATACAGATGTTGAGCTCTTCCATGGTGAAGGTGGTATTGAAGCTGTTGTCTTCTTTGCCAGGTTGTCGCTTGATCCTCATCTTAGGTTGTTTAGTTGGTGCTTTTCCGTTTAGAAGGAGTTGGCTTGCAACCTGGTTTCCAGTGACATTATGGTGTTGTTCAGCCTTTTTGGGGTCGTTGCTTAGCTTCTTGATGGTGAGCCAGGCTTTCCTACTGCTGTGGGTCATGTCCACACTTTCAATCATGTTTTGCCATGACTTATGTCTTTCTTCCTGTATCTTTAGTGCTAGTTCTGTACCAGATGCAATGGTGCTATCCGAGAACGGATTTGCTTGGAATAGCTGTTGGTACTTCTGATATTCGTCTATCATCTCATGGGAGAGTCCTGGCACGTAACTGGTTCTACATCCTCGTGGTATGTTCTTTCTGGATGCAGTACGTACGGCGTCAACGAACAGGTTGTACTTGGTCTGTGACGGTTCGATGTTTGCCACTTTCGTGTCCAGGTCCTCTGCAAATCCTGTCCAGTCTGCTTTTTTGAAGTTGAAACGGCGGCGGAATGGGGCCGTGATTGATGTGACTGCAGGTGATGCGCTAATGGATATCGGCCTGTGCTGTGTGTGTGGTATGGGTTCCAGCACGGCTTTACTGCAGAGGTCAGCGATGTTGTTACGAAGGTTAGGCCTGGGTTGTACCCCCGTTTCCATCTAGAACTGTTGAAGGACTTCGGGAGTTTGGGGTCGTGGATTAGACTGAGGTGGTTTGCATCGCTCCACGTCTCAACCAAGTCGCCATTTTCATCTGTTTTGGCGTAGTCTCAGTTGACGTGGTGACTGTTAAAGTCACCGATGATGATGTGAGTCTTGTTCCGATCGAAGTTTAGCGGTTTAGCGAAGTCAAACCGTTCCCCGGGTGGCTTATAGACCGAGGTGATAAAAATCCAGTTCCACTGTCAGGATTTCGATGTTGTTGGCTTGAGACATGTTGGCCGTCTTGACGATGAGATTGCTCTTCGTGAAGATGGCGCTACCGTATTTCTCGTGCTGGCACTCTAATATTAGCTTCATACCAGGGATCCGTGGGCGGTTGTTATTTTGGCGTCGGTGGGTCTCTTGCAGACAGAGCACATGACATTTGTGGTCTGTGCAGATTTTTGCCATAATGTCTTGTTTGGCTCCTGTGAGGCCTTCGACGTTAGCAGAGATGACAGTCAGTGCCAGCCCTGGAAAGGGCCCTTTGGGGTGACACTGATGCACTGTGCTGGTATGCATAGTAACGCTGTTTGGTTAAGGTGAGTAGTAGGATTTGCAGATTAAAGATCTGACAGGGGTCGCGACGAGAACGCTCCTACTTTGACTTACTTAAACAATGTAGATATTGTATTAAAGTTCTTAACCATTTTGACAAGTACTTAATGTGACACTAGATATGATTAAAAAAATCATTATATTTGAAATTTAAAAAAAACTATTTGTGTCGGGGATGTTGTGATCTTAGTCTTTATTTTAAATAAGAAAAAATAAAATATGATAAAACAATCGAAGGATATGGAACATTCGCAAAGAATTTCCAAAATGTATAAATGGGGTACAAACAAATCAGAGGTCAGTTACTTTTGCAATTCGAAAACGGCAGTGTTTAAAAGATTATTCTAGTTTAAATAATTGACTAACGCGTGTGAGATAAATATACGCAGTATAACTTTGTACGTGACTTTAGTGTAAACAAACACTAAGTGGTAAACTAAAGTTATCCGCGGACTTTGTCTTCGTATAACTGATATAAATTAGTGTGTTTTTATTAAATATCTTAGATTTAATTAGTTCGGTTAGTTATAAACGTGAGTGTTCAATTCCTTGTAGATAAGGGTTTTGTGGCTTCATCTCTGCAGAGAGTTATTGTATAGTTTCTGTTTACATCTTGGTCCTTTGGTATCCAGACCAGTTGCATTTGTTGGTGAGTTGCCAACGTTTCCAGCCTATCTGTGCGTGCCATAAACAAGATCAACAAAAGTTGTTACCAATGGTGCCTGCCGCTTTCATATAGCCCGGTACCTGTACCGTTGCAATTTTTGGATCCATCCGTGAACCAGATTGTTTAATCGCGTCCGAGTATATGTTTTTTATCCGTTCGTCTCGTAACAGTATAATAACTTTAAATAATCTTTTACAAAACCAATTCTCATGGTGAAGATTGTTTAGTCAATTTAAATGATTTGTTTCCTTAGAAATTACAGTTGATGTAACCAGTAGAGCACAAGCTGCGCCAAAGTTTTGCGATTCGCATCCAAGAATTAGCCAGAGAAAACAATACATTTATTCATGAATTTAAAATGTCTGTTCTGGAGAACGGCAAATCCAAGGATAATTTATCATCGCTAACTTCACCAAGTGCACGGTTTCGTGTGACCTCCCAGAAATTCATCGTGCCTCATTTCTTTGAAACTGATAACCATGACAAATTGTCAATTACTGGTGAGAGATATTGGAATACAATTAAAAATTTTTTTACGTCATGTTCTAAAAAATCGTCCCAAAATGTAGCTTCAACAAGATGGGGCAACCCCCCATACAACCAGAATCACGATGAACTTTCAAGGCAACTGTTCGATGAGCGGGCAATTTCAAAAAATTCTTATAATGTCTTAAAAAACGTGTGTATTTGAACAAACCGCGTACATCTCAACAACTCGAGGAGGATATCAAACATTAACTCCTCAGACCTTAACTACTTTTATGAACAATGCAATTGAATACCAACATAATGGGTTTGCAAGTAACAAAGTTATTTACATGTTAAGTCCTACTCTGCCTTCTGGCCCACCCCTACTAATCCTAGTAGTTAACGTGTGCTCACTGAGCTCTAGCCTATATGGTGCTTATCTTGCTTCCATCATTACAAAAAGTTGTAATGGTGAAAGTAAAAGCAGTGTTTCCATGAGTGTTGTAGACGTAGTTCTCACCACTCTTTCTTATCAGTAGACATGCCATTCTTTGTATTTTTCCCAGCTTGCAGGCAGTACTTTTATAAGTTGGGCGATGATAGGTCTCATCACCACAATATAAAACCATTTGGTCATTGTGGGTTTGAATCCCCATGTGTGACCGACCATACCATTGGTTGCATTCGACTCATTTATTTGTATAATTAGCTTTTTTGTCCACTGTGTAACATCTGTCATTGTATTCTCATGCTTGCTGCCACACTTCGATAGATCTATTTTTTACTAGTAATTTCGCGTCTGAAGTTTTGCCATCTGTCCTTTCATATATTATTTTTTTTTTCTTTGTGATCATTCTTGCCAATGCTGCTATCTTTCCTTTCGTTTTTTGTACCATTATTTTAATGTGCTGTTCACACTATCAACTTTTGCTTATAAATTTGCCTAAATTTTTAATATTTTCTAAAAATTATATTAGCTACTATACAGTTAAACGCAATTTTTTTAATTTGTTTTTCGACTATTTACCAATGCCGCCTCCGTTTTTTCAAGAGCCTACACTAACTTATGCGTTTCCATCCAATACCTTCTTCAAAATTCCATCAAGTCTAAACTTTAATTGTTTTTCTTTCCTCTACTAGAATAAAGTCATCTGTAAAACCAATAGCTTCGACTCCTTGCAACTATTCAGTTTTCACCACCCCATCGTAGACGACGTATCACAGGGCCGGTCTAAAAACTGATCCTTGCAAGACTCGAACCGGAATGTACGTAATCTGGTTTTTTTTCGTACCTACTTTTATTACATGTCTTTACTCATTTATTTTCTAAAAATCGTAATTCTAATTAAAATTCACGACGCCACTGGTTGCGGACTCCACTGGATGTAAAATTTGACTTTTATGGGAAGGAATCGCAAACGGGGCGATCGAAGCTTTCACTCGCATACTTAGGTCGCTGTGAACGGTCGATTAAGTTAAGACGCTGTCCGCTAAATTGTAAGTAATTCTTCTTTCTATTTAATTTTCATCGTCGGTTACTTCTATTAAGCCGTTATAAATTTTTTTTAAATTAAATTGGCGTTCAAGGCGCCATGTTGCGTTTAATACGTTTAAATACGTTTAAAATTCTTGTAGCGAGTGTACTGGAATTTCAAAACATCCTACTGTTATTACACTGTGTCAAGAATAATTTTCTTCGGAAATGGTGGATATCCAATAACCTCCGGTATCAATGCTATTCGAGTAAAACGGTTCCCCTGTGGATTTTGCCTTATTACCAGTATCCATCGATGTCGATACATAGATATATGGGCCTTGCTATCATTTTTTTCGACGAATTGTCTATTGAAATATCTTAATTATGCTAATAACTGATTTATCCTGAAGCATTTCTTAAAATTTGGATTCATTTTCAGTCATAAATTTAAAATACCTTTAACTTTATGTTATAAAATTTGTCTTGAGTAGGCTGAAGTTATGTGATTCAAATTTCTATGATAGTTTACAAGCAGTCAAAGTCAGATTTCGGCAAACCACGCCGTACATGTAAGCTTATATAGTAAGCACATCTCGTGAATCAAATTTCGAAGTAGCTAACGTTTACTACTTGTTGCAAGAATCTTCGGTGGGGTAAGTTTATTGGTACTCATTTTAATCATTGTTATTAATTATATTTGTTGAGTATTAATTTGTTTCCGACTGTATAGTACATATTATTGTTGGATACAATAATTATATACGCTTGCTACGTTGCTTTTGATAATCTTTTTTGCTCTATCCCATTCTCTTCGTTAGTACGTTCAGACATATCCTTGGCGTCTCTATGCCGAGCATCTTATCAATATGAATAATTCCTATTTTTTCTTTTCTTTTATTATAGTTTTCTCAACTACGCTCACTCACCAACATCGTAGCTAGCCGTGTTGACGTGGTTGTTACCAACGGGACTTACTACGAAACGGTTAGTAACACTTTTCTACTACATTTCTTAAATGCTGCAATAAACCTTTCCGCTCTAAGACTTCTACTACGGTTCTCCAGGGCATCGCATTAAATGCGCTTTTTACATTCAGTGGGATCACATCCGTTGTCTTGGCTAATTCAAGTGCTTTAGTTATCGCGGGTACTGTGCTAGGTATTTTTCTAAAGCCATACAGGTACTGTGACAATTCTCCCATTTCTTTGTTTTCTATTACTAATGTATTTTAAATTAGTGCTTCACACGTTTTGCTGATTGTATTCTAACACAACGTTCTATATTTAGGTTCTTTACTATTTGCTATTGATATTCGCGCTATTTTCTATTGATCAGAAAATTTTTGCTTAATTAGTAAAAAATTTCTATAAAAGTTCTAATTGCTAGATTAAATTCTGCACAGCTTTTTGATATTTGCCAAACCTATTTATTTCATCTACTTTTTTTGGCGTCATTTAGTAAATATGTTTTTGTCAGGTATTAAAGAATTTTTGTCAGTAATTAAAGAATTCATAATTCTTTGTTTCTTTTATAGGTGTTATGTTAAAAATTTTTTGGTATGATGTTTGTCCCCTGTATAAAATTTATTCGCGGAACGCCCACTTTTTGTCGCACGGGCAGGGATAAATGTCAAATTGTTGATTTGCTTCATACATGTTCTAAGTAAGTGCCCAGCAAAGGTTTCACCTCAGATTATTTACGCTCATCTATGATATAAATGGGTGTAGTATTTTCGCTGCTTTGTAAAAACTTTCCTGGGGTAAGCACTTCTCCATGTTATTATGATTCATTTTAATTATATCGTATTGTCATTAGCTGTTTGTGAATAATCACATGTTGTTCCATTAAGGTGGAGATATCAAAATTCGTTTCATAATTCGAAAAATTCCTATGATGACGTCACGCCACGTTGTTTGAAGATGTCAAAACGTTCGCTTAACTAACACAATTATAAACGCATTGAAAACCCAGTTACCGAAACGATGACACTAATTTGGGAGGGAAACTCGTCGCATTCGTTTGTATTTCGGTAATCTGAGAAGGTGTTGCATGCTTCAAAAGAAAATTAAATTGTAAGTACTTTATTTCCTATTTTAATTTTTTGTATCTACGTTGTCAGTCGGTTGCACGTACGACAGGACGTATATAGCAGGTCGTTGTCACAACTACAAAACTTTTTTATTAGATGGTGCGCTGTGATTCTTTAAATCTTCAAAATTTGTATCTTTCCGTTATAATTTATTTACAAATGCAAATTTATCAGTTTTCGAAATGTAAAAGTTAGGTCGACAAGTTTAATTTGTTGTACGTGTTGACCAACCAAAGAGGGCTTGTGTCAACCACTATTATCTGTTCTTGTTCTAGATTTTGATCGCACCTATGTAAATTTATCTTCTCCTCCATATAAACTTTACTGTCTGTGATAAAATAATTATACTCGTTCTTACAACTTCTGTTTTATCATTTGTTCTCTTACAGCTTTGGGTAGATTTAAACGGTATCTCCCATCCTAATTTTTCACCGTATTGGGGTCTTTTTAAACTTATTTTATAATTTAGCACTACGAAGCTTACGACCAAATCATTGAATTAACTGAGCTTTGTTACGCCCTGAGCAAATTTTCCTAAATCCGGTACTGTTTGATTCATTTAAGTTATATGTGTTGGAATCTGCTGTTGCTGCTAATCTCACGCTTTATTTCGTTACATTTTAAAGGTTGATAATTTGTAATATATGATTAATTAAGAGCGTATTATCTTCGCTTAATACGTGGTTAAATTCTGCTTTTCTGCAAGTCCATATCAAGATCCTTGTTTAAAATATCAGTTACTCGAGCGCTCTTACCAGTTTGCTGACAAATTTATTTTGTTATCTTCTGATGTCATTATGACCCTAGGTATTTGGTTCCCTTCTTTAATTAGTTCCTGATAAACTCTTGTTGAGATAACTTCAAAAATTTACTTTACCATAGAAGTACTAACGATTACTTAAACACGGTGGTTTTAGCGGATTTACGTTGAAACCTTCCTAACTTTTAGTATATCTACGGAACCTGTTTCTTTCCTAAAATTACTAAAAATCGTTTATTTACGGCTATAAGTTACTTTAAATTTTAAAAGTGTACTTAGTTTTCTTAACGCTGGATTATTATACCCAGGTAAAGTACTTAGTTTTTGCTTTATTTAGTTAATCTAACTTCGTTTCTCTCCCTTCCTCTTCATAGCGTTTTTTTTCCGACGAAATTGTTCTAATTCCTATGAACGTCTTCTCCAACGGATTGTTTCCCCCACGTATGAGAGTTCCTTCAACTACCAAAATACTCCGTTCATCTGTAAACTGTACTAACGCTACGCTGAGAAGTCAACTTCGATTGCACCAACTGACGCTAAGTGAAAAACCAACCGTTAACCTTCGTTTTATTGTGAATTAATTCATATTTGTGCAAATCTCAAAGATTTGATTTTCTACATTAAACTTTTAATCAAAATCCTACTTGCTTAATGAACTTGATAAATTCAAGAACTTTTCCTTATACTTTAAAATTTTACTATTTTTTTTTGCTATTTAAAATTCACTTTTGTTATTTAAACTTTGGCTTAATTTACTTAACTTAATTTCTCTTTGTTTCTATAAGAATTTGTTATCTAATTTGCCTTGAAATTTTGTTGACTTATAACGTAATTGTAACTGACCTATTAACTTACATAAATTTGGTTACGCATCCCCTGATCTACGAGATAGTAAACTTGAACCTAACTCTGATTCTCGGCTGTTATTTGCCGACGGCCAATTGTTTGTTTTAAATGTTTTATTTAAGAAAACTTCGACTGGAAATACCGTGCACGGAGTTTCATCAGCGAAGTAATAAAGGTAAGATTTTGTATTTCAAATTGTAATTACTGTCTTGTCGAATCCCAAACGCTTTTTTTTTGTTTGTTTTGCGAACCTAACGTAATTAAATTATTTTTACTAATTTTGTTTTAACACAAGGTAATTTAGATCCTGTATTTTTGAATATTTGAAATCCATTATCGATTGTTTTACTCAACTTCACACATATTTTGTTTGCATAATTCAAAATTGAATATTTTATTGATTATTTTGTAAATTTCCATTCATTCTAAATTCATTATATTTACATCAAATTTACTGATTGCTATTTATTGCTTAAACTTTCCCGTTCTCTTTCAGCAACCCTTCGCTACTACTAGAGCCCTGTTAAACTTTTACAATTTACTTAACAGGACCGTAACTAAACAAATTGTGTGGCGCCCATTTCTAACAATTTCTAATCACTATTTGACTAATTTTATCTACCACGACATCTCTGATTTAAATATTCCCCTCACAATTTCTAACCCACCCCATTTTGCCTACAAGAACCGAGCTACTGCGGCCAGCTTGTCGTCACTGTTTAAGTAACGAGAAAATCCTCTTAGCATAAGTTTAAATTCCTATGTTTTTAGCTTTTAATTTCGTTTCGGTTTCAGTAGTTCTATATATCTTTGCAGATAGTTGTTTACTTCCTGAATCGTGTTTTCCGTAAGTGTTATCAATTTTTCTATATATTCACTTATCCTGCACACTAAGGTTTTTAGTTCCTTTTTTGTGTTTGATGTTATACCTGAATTTATCTTTTCATGTCTCTTATAGTTTTAATTAGTTTCTGGTTTGGTAATTAAGTTTAGATAAGTTATTGTCTTTTCTTGTTTCAGAGTTTTTTTTCGTAGTTTTGCTGTTTTCTTTAGTTTCGCATTTGTGGCGATGCCAATTGCTGTTGTCCCGAAGGATCATTCTCTTTCTGTGCGTGGTAGTTTAGTATTGCTATTTTTGTTTTTACCGGCGATCTCTTCATGCCATCTTTTCAAAAAATGTTTTGCCTTTATATTCTTTCATCATGGTTTAAAAAATGCTTATTTTGTCTGTAGCTGCATTAAAAGCGTGTGTCTTTGTTGTGGTATTGTTTTTGCTCTGTTTGCAATTGTTAATGTGCTACTGTTACTAGTCAAAAAACATATCCCCAGAAATGTTCAGAAAAAGTAGGTTTCTGGCTGGAGTGAGACTTTTAAAGAACTGTAATATTGCTTAAAAAAATGTACGCACAGATGCAACTAGTGGTTTTATTTAAAATCTAAATAACAGCAGAAAACAAAAATGACTTCACACACAAAAAATTTAACTTTGAAAAGCAACTTCAGAAAGCATTATTAAAATGGTTAGGTAAGTTTTTTTTAGTGTTAAAATGTTCAAAAATTACTGCAATACTAAAACCAAAAAACTTTTTAACAAAATTTTTCTGTTTTGAATTTGTTCTCAAAGTTGTCAGAGTTTGTATTTTTTTTGTTTTTTTTTTTTTACACAGCCACGTATTATAAACTTTGCGTTAATAAACTACATTCACATTTTAGTTATGTTAAAAATGTGATATATTAAAAATTTTGTAGTATAAGATTTATCCTCGACACGCCCACTTTTTGTAGTTGACTCTTAAATTTTAAAACGACGAATTCGTTTTTTTCCGGTAACGTTTGTACGTCACAGACCTTCGTTTAGCGGTGTCTACGCCCAATAACGCTTTCATCATTGAGTTGTTTCACGCAATTCCACGTGAATGTGCGGTCGAATTTTGTGTCTATTTGAGCGAAGGCCTCTTCGGGGTAAGCCGTTGTGATTTTTTGTATTGGGAATTTAAAATGATTCTTTAGCGGGTTTCCACACCTCCATCTGTGTTCCCTATCTGTGGAGTTAATAATCACCTGTTGCAATTTAAAAATTTCCAGGATGTCACGTCGCTGAAGGTCAATGGGTTGAATACAATCATATTAAAGAAAATAATTACCCAAGTTGCGAAGTTAGTTAGAGGAAAGCTCCGGGCATTTGCTTATTTTCAGTGATCGTATAAATTAAAAAAAGGATTTACTTGTGATACCGCCGTATGTACGTTTTCTTTTGTGTCAGATTTCAATTGGGTTTGAGGTAATACTAGTACGGAATTAGCTAATCTCTTACTAAATAAAACATGACTGTAAGTAATAAATTTTTTTCTTTAATCTTTAATAGTTTGGTAGCCAGTCGACCATACGTACATACAAGGTTGTAATCACAATTAATGTTAAAATCTTTTTGTTGTGTCATATTATTATTTGGTGCGCTTTGATTTTCTAGTTCGTACTTTTGTAATTTAATTTGAAAATGTAGTCACTCCTTCTTTAAGTGTAAAAGTTAGTCCGACTAGGTCACTTTGCTGTACGACGTGTTGCCCAGTCGAGGGCGTAACTTATACGTGGCCTGTGATGTCAACCCATGTACTAGTGTTTGGAAAATTTATATAATTATACTTATGTACCTTCATCGTCCTCTTTAACTATTGTCTGTAATAAAATAAATATATATTCTGTGTTATCACTTCTGTCGTGTTATTTGTTCTTTTCCAGCTACGAGTAGATTTAAACGGTGTCTCCCTAATTTAGTCTTTCATCGTTTTGGCGCCTTTTTAGATGTAGTTTATAATCGATCATCACCAACCCTGCAACATCATCTCCGGGAACAACTGTGTTATCTATCGCTTATCTTTTTTACTTCTTCTATAGTTATTAATTCATTTCTGATTCATGAATAATTACCTAAATTTTGAATAAACAAAACTAAGTCTTTTTTTAATGTTTATTTATATTACTTAAAATCAAATTTTCAGTTAACAAAAGTGCGTCGATAACTTAGTTACAAAGAGTTTTTAGAGCTCTAACTGTGGCTTTTGAACAGTTTTTTAAGCGATTTCTTGTATATCTATTGTTGTAAAATCAATTTTAATTTAGAAAGCTTTTGTATATAATATGTAAAAGATTCAAAACAGTTTTTTTTAAATGACGTATAATAAAAGCAGCATATATAGAAAAGTAAAATTTTTTACGATTTCTTTTAACAGTTTTCATAACTATAGAATATTTTTTTAAAGTTTTGTGGAAAACATCCTATTGTGCAAAGACGTTTGGTTATTACAGTTGTGAATGTTTTCTTGCATGTATGTATTCAAAAGAATGATGTGTTACTGTTGTTAAATTTATTTATTCAACTCTGACATGTCTTTGAAAATGTTTAGAAATGCGTGTACACAGCGCTTTATTTCTTTTTCTTTTTAAATCAATAACTTTGATATTTTAGCAAGAAGTGTAATGTTTTAAAGTTAAATTTTAAATAATTAAAATAAGATAAATACAATTGCCATAATTTTGGCAATTGAACTGTACTTTTTTCAAAATAAAATTTTATATAAGATGATGTATGTGCAGATAAAATTTATATATTATTTTTAACATAGTCAAAATCTACTTTTGACAAGATAAACATACAAAAAGCTTTTGTTTTCAGTAAAAAAAAATCATTAATAACACTCGCTTAAAATTCACACAGCGATTCATCTACAAATTGTCTTTTGATGTCACATTTGACGTAAAATCGATGCATCGTTGTACTTAATCAACTAAAATAAATCAGTATTCAGTAACAGTTATGTAATTTTAAAATTTACTAACCAGCTTCTACCTACGTCACAACATAACCACGACATAGCATTTGCCACACTAGTAACAATTACGGTAATTTGTGGAGATAGATTATGGTATTCCTGATGCTGATAAGTCCAAAAGCATTAACCTGCTATTTAGTAGTATCTGAAAGTACTTTTTTCAATGGTAAGGACAATATTATACCAATTAATGTTAAAACTATTAAAATAAATGTTACTACACAAACAAAAATTCCATACAAGATTTTGTGGTCAGACGTAGCCACTTCATCAGGTCAAATCACTATAAATTAGCGATGTATACAAATCGGTGCACAACCCCTTAACTCAATTTAATTTCCATTATTATTAACTGTACCATAACAGTTCAAATAACAAACCACCAACTTTATTAAGTAAGCCCCAGAACAAAATCTATCTGTAATTACCACTTCCTACTTAAAATTTTTAATTTATATCACATATTATCCATAAACAAAATATTACAAAAACAATAAAAAACGCTGTGAATATTAAAAATATAAAATTATCACGATACGCGCGACGAGAGCGTAAAAATAATAAACATATGTTACGTGTCTTTAGTCATAAATTCTCAAATTTAGTATTTTAACAAAATACTCAGTACTGCACTGTAAGCGAGTGCGCCACTGACTGTATGATGCGGGTAAGAAGCCTTGTTGCATATTATTTGGCACATGATTAACTTGGTTCGAACTGAAAATTTCTTTTTCAAGGTTTTAGATCGGTTTTTTCGCTACTAAATTGCGTGCAGGTTAAATGGCGACCAACCAACTAACCAATCTCAGCAAGATTCAGCGGAATCTTTCAAGCAAACACAATTACGAAAAGTAAAAGCATTTTCCTTTGTACTAATGTTTAATGTTTAGTGAACCAATTCAAACCCGATACAATTGACGTTGGATAACCTCAGTGGTTACATTTGAAACGGGATTGATTTTGACCAGCTGTCGCTAACTGTAAAATTTCTTTTCTATGTGGTTTACTTACTTTGTATTACGAATTAACTGCATTTCTTTAGATTAGGCCTTCAGCTTTATTATTCAGCCGTCAGCTTATTTTGCATTTTTTAACGAATACAAGCTTGTAATAAAAAACTCCAGGTCAAGAGTAAGTATTACAGTTCCATAATAATTTAAACGATCACTAAAGATTCTACCGGTACGCACGAAGTGGCGCCCGTATTTTCTTTTTTACACATAAAAACATTTTTAACCACGTCCACTCACCGACATCTTAGCTAGCCGTAAGCAAATTTAAGAAATAGTTAAAACCGTTGGAAACTGCAAACAAGATTTAAACGTAACATATGTTAAACAAATTAAAGAAGTCTAAGAATTCCCGACTTCAGAAGGCACCCAACAATACAAATATTTCGTTATCAACTTGTCCCGTTGTCAGTAGAAATCATAAACCATTGTAAATTAGAGTAAATGAATATAACCAAATCATTTTAATTAAGCGGCTAAAATACCAAATCTATAGTTCATAATTACACCTATGTGCAGCCATCGCCGGAGTACTAAGATCATCTATGTTCAAAATTGCGTACGCTAAAAGAACAGCTAATTTATGATTTTATACGCAAGATATTAGTCTACGTACAAATTTGATAAGACTAATGTTTCTGTGTTCTTTACACTTTTTTTTAATAAAATTTTTGCTACATCACTGGTACGCGGACACCACTAGTTGGATATTTCGGTTTATTTGACACTATCTATCTACTTTTATATTATCTACTAAGCCTTAAGCGTTTTAAATTTTGTTATGCGTTAGTAAATGTTTTAAGCACTCAGCTACCGTCGTCTATTTTAAGATTGTGGGCAACTTGGCATTGATTGGTTGATGCCTTATTCTTTGCAGCTTACTACGGCCTTCTAGGTAAGCGTCAAATAAGAGAATTTAATTATGCCAGGTTCAAAACATGTGTTTACTGCCAAGTTTTAAATTAAAATAAATATAACAATTGTAAAAACGTATGTACAAAAATTAAATAAAAAAGAAGAAGAGAACTGGCAACGGTAATTGATTCATTTTTTATAGGTCGCCTGTGGCGCCCTTTATCGGCACTGTCGCTATGTGGTGCGTGCGTGGAAAGCAATGCAATTCCTAAGTTAATTAAATAACTTGTGGTGATTACGAGTGGATTAACTGAAGACGATGTATTACAGGTAACTAGTAAACTATCGAAAATAATTAAAGCGGTGATAATTACTGTTAAAAAATATTTAAAGTTATGCCTGTTTTCAAATGATACTTTACTGGAGGTCTATACATGAAATCGGAGAGTAATCTTACGGGAAAAACAATTTCACGAACTGCGGGTAAGTAACTACAATTAATCAAACAATTAAAGTTTAATTGTAGCTTAAAATTCTTGAAGTTTAAATTGCTAACAGGATTATATGACGGAAGTAACGTGGTGATAAGCGACACGGAGATCTCGTTACGTTGTGTCGACCTCGGGGGTGAGGATAGTGGTACACGCTTTTCAGTAGCACCACAGGGTATCGTTTACGCTGTCTGAAATTCCTAACGCCAAGGTGCTCCTTTACGCTTGTTGTCGGTGGCATAGGGTAAACTTTAACTAAAAGCGCATCGGAAATCCACTACCCTCGATCAGTTATTTACAATTACGATAACTAAATTTATTGCAAGCGATTAAAACAAAATAATAAAAATTCTAACGCAAACAAACTGTAAACTAAAATTTTATTTGGTATCGGCAACTAAAAATGACAGAAAATAAAATACGATTTGAGTCGGAAAAGTTCTGGGTCTAGAAGAAAACAGTTGAAATTTAAAGTTTAAAGTAAAAATTTGAAATTTCCTATATTCAATTTAACTAAATGTAACTTTTTACCCTGTAATTTTATGTAATTATTATTAAGTTATATAATTAAAAATGAAAAACTTTTACAAAATCATTATTAATAATTTACTTTCAGTCAAATTTATAATTCAGTCTTCAGCTGCTTACAAATTTGTCCATTGATTCGTTACGTTGACTTGTATCGATCGAGTAACTTCGTAATTTGTTTGCATTTAAGACAAAAGTCGTTCGTCGAATGTAAGCTTACACTCCTTGAAACTAGCGAAAGGTGTTATAGTAACCATTTTTAACAGCTATTTTACTAAGGAATTAGAGGCAAAACTTTTGTTTTATTTTAAACTTACTACAAGAATTTTCTTACAACTTTATTGCTGGCGACTAACTCAGTCGTATCGGCAAGCGAATGGCATGTTTCGGTGTGCTAATCCCACACATACTTAAAAAGGCGCCAAACAAGTAAATATCACCCAATACAGACCTTGTTTAAATCTGTCGATTACACAAATTAACAAAATACAACTTTGTAACGTGTATTCGCCATTTGGTGTTATTTCGACTGAAGGATAGGCAACTTTGCCATCACCCGTGTGAGATATCCGACCTCGAATAATATTCTTCGACGTTATGCACGCAGAGGGCGCAATAGTAGTTGGCGTTCTACGGGTTTCCGGTTCATTTTGTCTTACAACTTTTTGATGGATGTGGCGGAAACGGATTGGTAAGAAAATGAGGTTTTCCCTCATCGATCGTCATTTAACATAAAGACGTTTTCATTTCAGAAATCTTTAATAAATCCCCTCGAACGTGGCATTCGTAGAACGAACTAGCTGAATATTTTTTAACCAAAGTCATAGAGTAGGTTAGTATTTACACCTGGTTGATGGTTGCGACTTACCAACTAATTTTGGTTGTTTTAGCTTTCTTTCTGTCTGGCTTCTCATAGATTAACGGAGTCGTTAGTTTTGCTTATAGAGTAACGAAAGCGCAATTTCTTTTACGTGATGTAAGTCGACTGATGGCGTCCTATTGTATACTTTGAGTTCGCCGAGGATCGTGAAATGCTGTCACAGGCAAATGGGTATTCCGTAAGTAGTTTCTGGCCAAAAAGGTATTTATGTAACATATAAGTTCCGCTAGGATAATTAAGCGGGGAATACGGCACTACCTCGACCCTCATCGGTTCACGCACTTCGGGTGACTTACGATCGCGCTAAACTGAGTTGTGTCAACGTTACAGTTTAAGTTAAATGTATTAAGGACTGACTTCGCAATATCTGTGTAATTTCTTGCTAAATTTGTTCTCTCGTTAATACTCTACGCCTAATCAATTGCTTATTCACTATCAATGTCAAAATTTTTAATCATTAATGTGCGGGAATCTGTAACTACCAGAGATTTGGAAGCTCGAGTCGGATTGTGTTTCTGTCGTAAAATGAATTTCGACTAATTTACACCGGTCGTAAGCTTGAAGTCAAAATCTATGGGCGGTTTTAAAATTTCACTTGCGGTAACGTATGTAACTTACTACCATTTATTGTATTGCGGCAGCGTAATTAATCTAGTAAAAGCATATCTGCTTCCAGAGCCTATTCTAGACCTGTTTTAACACTGTTATTTAATTGTCTTATTATTTATGTATATGTAATTTGTACCAGTGGCGTAAAACAGTAGATACTCATCTTTTTCTTCGAGGAAACTTCTCTTAATAAATAATTGTTATTAATTTTGAGTATCTTTAGTTTGGGAATGTACATCTTACGTTTTATTAAATTGCGAGAAAAGGTGGCGCAATCGGGCATTTAGCTTACTTAAGAATATTCTCTTTACTTCGATCTTAACCCTACGACCATCTACCGAAAGGTAAGCGTAACATTGTTACGTGCAAAATTTTCATAACGTAATACCCTGTATATTGAATTAAAAGTAGATTCCAGTTTTGACGCCCTCTGCCGATGTTTCTGGTTACTGACAACATGTTGCGGTCAAGTCATTTACCCTGTCAACTACCTAAAATAGCCTGTGTCGTCTAAATCTGAAAATTTAATAGAACATCAACTGTGATGGAAATGAAATTATAAATTCATTACGTATTTAAAGTAATTTATTCGTCACAGGGTAAGATATTTACATCCGTTTTGTTAAGATTCTTTTGTAATTTCTTTTTTAATTTAATAGCCGTTCCGCCATGCTTTTGCCACATGTTTCAATTTAATAAATTAAGAACAATGAAAAATAATTGTCGATAAATAATTGAGGGCCTATTATTCACACCGAAAACGAATGTTACTTCTTCAACGTCAGTCGATTGCGATACCCACCTCTTAATAATTTCGAGGAACACCATTCGATATATCGGGTTCTTATATCTAAATTCCTTTATTAACAATTTTGTAGACTTCGACTTTCGTGAGTCATTGCGTTGACACGATTTACTTTCATACTATTTGAGGCTACTCAACGAGGAAAACGTTTTCTTCGGGGAAGTGCTGGATTGTGGGTAAGTTCTCTTTTTAATTATTATGTCGCTGTCAAAGAAGGTCACTCACGATATTTAATTTGTTTAACATACGCAATTGCAATAGTTTTAATACCATTTAGGTAAACCTTCGTTATTTAATGGGACATTTTCTTTGCTTATCGACACTCGAGGTGTACTTATGTATTGTGGGTTGCTGACCCTTCCTTCATTTATGTATACGTGTTAATACTCTACATCATTAAATTAAAGTTATTATACTTGTTTTATCTTTTCTTTATGGTAACACATGTTTCTTTGTGGTTAGTTACACGAACACCAGTGCAACAAGGATTACGAATCTGGAATTCGTTACAGGCTTGAACCTTCTGTCCTGATCGAGATAGAATCTTTACTTATAAAAGATCTGGCGCCCTTTAACTCTTATTTAGTTAAATCTATCCTATCTCCCCGACTGTGTGAGTTGGCCGTGCAAGGTTCGTAAGACCTATAAGCTTGTAACAACATCTTAGTATATTTTTTTCTCCATCTCCCCCATTGGAACGTGGCAACTTTTAACAATAATATATGCATTTCAACAAGAGAAAATAGTAGTTAAAATCAACAGACCAATAACAATTACAAATTTGTCAACTAATATAGTAATATCACAGCTATAATATTAATGTAAGTCTTTTCGTTTAGGCAACCCACCATCCAACTAATTATATTCAATTGCTAACAAATGTTATACGTAAATTATTTTAATTTAAATATAAATATTAATCGATCAAACTACCTCGTCTACTATGCAGTCGCGAAATAAGTTGACAATTGACAACGATAAACATGACTAGCAAAAAATTAAAATATGAGTACTAAACTTACCAGACCGACACTTTTTCGTCAGTCGTAGTAACTTCCACTACTCCTATTTATCTGATTTAAAACGGAAAATATGCGTGTTATATAAGCTTATGTACGACGATTTATGTGATTTTGCCTTTGGCTATGACTGCGTTGTAATAATCGAAGAAAATTGACATCAACGTACACAGCGACAATACATAAGATTGCAGATGATATAAAGTTTGAGACTGCAAGTAAATTTAAGTCAGTATGATCTAACGTTACTACATAAAACAGGTTAGTACGCAGAAGGCTGACAGTTAATGAATGCCATTAAATCAAATTACGTAAAGCAAAATTTTACGTTACTAAAAAAGTAGTACATACAAGATTGACATAAGTAAAGTAATAAATATAAATTTAAGAAGATCTATGCTATACCAAATAATTTGTATACAGTAATTTAACAAAATAATACGATACTGATATAGATGTGAGTCTTCTCTCGTCTCCACAAGTTACATACATATTCCAAAAACAACCGAGTACAAAGATAGCATCTTGACGCCATCTTTCAGAATTGCTTTATTACCTGGGAACTTCGTGTAATTAACCGAAAAGCCCGAATTCGACTAACATCTGGAATACGTTTTCCCTAGTACATCCGTTAAAAGCGTAATAGAAATCACTGCCGGGAAAAAATCAAGAGAAAGAACAATACTTACACGAAGCGGGACTTTTGGGCGCCGGCGATAAGGCGACGGCGCTTGGGCGCCAGGCGTTTGGGCGCCGGGCGTTTTGGCGCCAGGCGTTTGAGTGCCGGGCGTTTCGGCGCGGTAATTATGTTATGCAAGAAAATTTTACCAACGCACTTTCAAAACGCTACTTTACATTACCCTTTATGCTATTGAATATTTAAAGTAAATTTTGCAATATCGGTATTTTCTTAATTGTTGTACATTTAATCTGGAAAATATTTTAATTATTGTCTTGTGCTGTGATCAGAAAGCAATTAAGAAGATTAGTGTAAATCCTGATAATTGGAATCATTAGGTACCCATTATTATTTGTAAAGCTCTTGTCGGGTGCTCAGAAGCCATCTTTCAGAATTGCTTTACTACCTGGGAACCTCGTGTAATTAACACAAAAGCCGGAATTCGACTAACATCTGGAATACGTTTTCCCTAGTACATCCGTTAAAAGCGTAATAGAAATCACCGCCGGGAAAAAATCAATAGAAAGAACAATACTTACACGAAGCAAGACTTTTGGACGCCGGCGGTTTTGCGCCGGCGATTGGGCGACGGCGTTTGGGCGCCAGGCGTTTTTAAGCACCGGGCAATTCGGCGCCGGGCGTTTCGGCGCGGTAATTATGTTATGCAAAAAAATTTTCTAACGCACTTTCAAAACGCTACTTTACATTACCCTTTATGTTATTGAATATTTAAAGTGAATTTTGCAATATCGGTATTTCCTTAATTGTTGTACATTTAATCTGGAAAATATTTTAATTATTGTCTTGTCCTGTGATCAGAAAGCAATTAAAAAGATTAGTGTAAATCCTAATAATTGGAATCATTGGGTACCCATTATTATTTGTAAAGCTCTTGTCGGATGCTCAGAAAGCAATTAAGAAGATTAGTGTAATTAGAAAATTTTAGTATTTAAACTTACTCTTCCACATCAGTCTCTTCAGTTGTCTGCAGATATTTGTTGCCAAAATTTTGTGAGCGTAAGAGTGTCCAAGTCTACATTTAATTATGGAAGATACTCATAGTAAACGGAACAAAAAAAAGTGTCCTATAATGGTTACATGTACGTTTTTGACAAGGCAAGCAAAGATGAAACAAAAAAATTAAAGAGATGTGAGCGAAAAGTGGATAAGCGCCTAGGTCGTGTCCATACAACAGTGAATGACTAATATTTGTGCTCCTCGGGCAACCACAATCATGGTAGTGATGCGGCATGCATAAGTGTTTCTAAAATAAAAGTTGATATTAAAAGACGTGCCGAACAAATCATGGAGACTCCTGCCCAAATACTTAACCATGCTCTAAAGGGCACTGGGCCTGCAGTTCTAGGTCAGTTGCCCAACAAAGAGGCTATTAGAAGATTGATAGATCTAGAAACGTTAATAATCCCAGAAGCGTACAGACTATACGAATGTGCTCCTGGACAATCCGAGATGTACTTATTGAAGGATACCGGATCAGAGCAGCCGGACCAATTTAGAAAATTAATATTTGGGAGGGAAGATAACGCACGATGGAGCCAGCAGATGAAACAAATTTTTATAGATGGAACATTTCGGCAAGCGCCTCCGTTATTCCACCAAATTTACGATATTTGGGGTGGATTCGTAGTTCCAGTTTTGTACGCGTTACTGCCAAACAAGCAACGGAAAACGTACGATTGGCTGTTTTCAATTTCAACCTGATACTGTTTCGTTGGATTACGAAATAGCCGTAATTGAATCAGTTGCTGAAGCATTTCCAACGGCACGATTACTAGGCTGCCTGTTTTATCTTGTTCAAAATCTTAAGAAACAAATAGCCAGTCATGGGCTGACGGTACAATATAATACCGATCCCGAATTTGCTCTTTCTGCACGGATGATAGTTGCATTCGCTTTTACTCCTCTAGATCACATTGATGGCGCAATTGAAGAGCTTTCTGCACAATTACCAAACGAATTGCGACCAATTTTAAACTGGTTCAAAGATAACTACGTTGGAAGGTGAAATAGAAACCACACGCGCAAGAGGGCGTTATTTTCGCCAAATATTTGGAACGTGTACCAAAGAATGCGTAATAATGAAAATCGTACCAATAATTTTGCGGAGGCTGCTCATCGTAGTTTGCAGTGCCGATTAGGTATGGACTATCCGTCGCTGTGGAAATTTATCGAAGGCCTGCGAATTACCACAATTGTTCAAAACCTTGAGAACCGAACAATTATTGAGTATCCCAGAGGCATTTCTCATAACTTTTTAATGGAGTGAAAGTGCAATTCTATTTACATGATTTTTTTGTTAACCAACGTAGTACATACATCTAATTTAATTTTTGATTTTGTAAGTGTAACATGTCACACGTTTAGTTTTGTTTATTTTTTATAGTGCATGTTAATACATTCTTTTTTCATCGTTATTTATTTTATTGTATTATTTATTTAATATCTACTCAGTATAATGAATTGAGGTGTCTAAAATTTTTAATGGACTGAAAGTGAAATTGTACTTCCATACATTTTTTGTTAACCAACGTAGTACATACATCAAATTTTGATCTAGCCCGTGTCAAAAAATGTTGCCCAATAACATAAGAATCCCATTTCACTTTCACTCCATTCAACTTTTTTCTAGCGCCGAAACGCCTGGCGCCCGGCGCGCAAATGTCGCGTACCGATACTTACATGTCTTAAAATAACACGCATGTACACGAACGTTCACCAGCAATTTTCAATCGGTAAAAAAAAGTAAAAATCGACGTTTGACAGCAATATACCGTTTATTCCTGCTTAAAAAGAGAATCAGTAGCGTACTTAGACATTGCAGCCGTTAATTTTAATTTTGATTAAACTTTTTGATTGATACAAATTAACGACATGTAAAAAATTAATGATCATGTTTTGTTAGACGAAAACTAAAGTTATGATCGCAACTGCATGTAAACTAAACCAAAGTGTTATCTTGTTATTGATAGAAAAAATATATATCACAAAGTTGTTTGTTATCTCATTGATGACTGTTTGCTTTTATCCTACTTCTTAGACAGTGGGTTCGTATGTATACTTAGCATCTCCAAACCAAGGATTTTTCCAATAAAACGGAATGGCGCCTATTTTTTTTATATTACAGTATTCTCAACAACCCTATTCACTGACATCGTAGGTAGCCGTGGTAACGTGGTTGTTACAACAGGACTCGCAACAAAAAGATTGGTAACAAAAATCGATAATTTTTCGATATGTTAAGTCATAAATTAAATTTGGTTTAAAACGTTTTAAATTTGAATGTTTCTAACTATGGATCAAAAACACGATCGATCAGATCAGAAAACATGGAATTTAAAAATCAAAATACGTTTTAAAAAAATTGTACAATATTACGTCGTCTAAATAAATCCGGTGGTGACCGCACCCAAAGTTGCATCTGCACATTTAAGTAAATGAAAACGGTTGAGTAATCTTTAAATTTTCAAACAATGCGCGTGTGTAATTTAACGTTAGAATTATGTTACGTAATTTTGGGTTTCAATGTTTCATCCTTTTATTATTAGTATAAAAAATGTTGTAACGTTCTGAATTAAATTTATTACCGTCAGTTTAAATTAAAATAAAAAACCCTAATTTATAAATGGTAATGATAGTCTCAATTTTAAATATTTTTTACTTATGTTTCTACGTTAATGAATTTTGTATCCATTATTTTTATTGTTTTGTAGATGACCGACTACAAGGCGTTTTGTAACCTTCGTGTTAATACCGTACCTTAACTTTTTTTATTTGTTGTCGATAATGTATATGGCAATACGATGCAGTTTGTAAAATTATAAAAAATTTTAAATACTTGAATATTATATTTACAAGATTTTAAGTAATTTTTTGGAGTTTAATTGGTTATTTAAGATTTAATTCATAAGCACTTTATTTAAATATTTGACCGCCGTTGATTAAGCAGTTTTAATTCTAATTTATTTACTTAAATGTTTTTTTACAGTCATTAAAATTTTGTTTTGATAGGTGTTTGTTTACTTTAAAATCATTTAGAAATTTTGCGTTGTCTTTGTTGATTTGTCGTGAGTTTTTTTTTCTTATTTGCTTCATACTTTTGTTTGCATTATTGTTTGGCTCATTGTTTTTAGGTATTAAAGTTTTTTAATCTATTTGGGTTTTTTAGGTTTAAAAATATTGAAGAATTTTTATTTTTGTCTAACATGCCCCCTTCTCCACTGACACCGAGCAAAAACAATTCTTATCGACATGATTCTGCACGTAAAGATATGCGACAGTATTGAATAATATTTATTGGTTTCAGCGCCACCTAAGTTATTTCAAATTAAATGATAATATTCCATTGAAAAAGTGTAAAAACCAATAATGAAAACTTCAAACTGATGAATTAATTAAGGTAAAAATGCTCGTTCCAATAACTAACTTAGATAAATGCATGTTTGTAAATAAGTACATTAATTTTTCAGTACGTTTTACTTAAGAGAACAAAGACATAAATAATTCATCGCTTTGCATTTCTCATCCATTATTGTAATTAAACGTAGTAAAGATTATGTAATTCGTTGGAAACAAACATCAAATAAGAAAGAAAATTGAAAATTAATGTTAGTTGGGAAAATTTGCAAAAATGATTGATGAGACAAAGCGAAATAATTTATTAAGATGAGGTTTAAGGAGAATCGTTATTAAATAGTTCATTTTTTACAATGTCAAAAGTTTTTCAAAGAGCATCTGTCTAATGCACTTTCTTCAAATGAAAATTTGACGTCTACTCGTTATGGATTGATTTTGATGTGGATAATATGGAAATTGCGGAACTGGGAAATGTTCGTGCTATTATTACAAAGTTGTAAAGTTAATGGAAAGAAAAACATGCCAAGTATTGAATTTCTCACGGCCGACAATGCATCAACAATGACATTTTATTAAAATATGCAGAAAACATTGATAGGGTTGTTCGCGGTGGCGGCAACAAGACGTAGAAATTAGCGTCTGTCGGTAAAGGAAAAACGAAAAATTTGATCAACGAGAATAAATCTCGGAAATAACGCGATACTAAATAAAGGAGAAGATAGACAAATCTAATTGCACATCTCTTATACAAAGACGTACGACAAATTTAATTGTTCCGGTAGCAAGAGAACCGGAAATTGTTGTACGACCTTGCCACAAAGCCTTTGTTTTATTACACGTCCTTATGTGTTGCTGATACTTTCCTTAATGGGCTTTCAACCTAACCTAAATTTTCGCTAAAATTATACTACACGTTTTAATAGGCTACACTGACATAGACTTATTACTGTTATTAAAAACGCGACTCCGCATTAATCGTGTTTATCACTTATAATAGACTTCAATATGATATTTTATTTTCGTTTAACATTCTATAATAACCTAATAATATACAAGATGTATGTTTAGTGAGTCGCTAAAGACGCGTTTATAAAAATTCATTTCAGAAATGTTGAACGCTAATGCATGTACTAGTAGTGAACAAATACGTTTTTCTTGCAATTGCATGTAAAATTTTATCAAAAATAAAACTTTATGTTCTGCAGAACTATTTAATCCGTTTCTTGGTGAATACAAAGCGATTTTCGATTGGCGTGATGTCAGGAAGTTATAGATGCTTTAAAAAATTTAAAAACATTATTTCCGTGTTTTTGGTTGTAACTGTAATATATCAGTTACATAAAATGTAAATAATAGTTTTCAGTGCAGATTTGTAATAATAATAGGTATAAAATTTGAAAACGTTAAAAAAAACAACGGTACAAATAAAGAAGAAACGCCTAAGCAAATAGCATAATTATTTCCAAACTATCGCAAACAAGCAACAAATCAAACACAAAAAGAAGAAAATAAACAACATTAAGACATAATCATAGAAAAAAATATAAAACGACAAAAAGCATCAAACTCTGAGAAAATACCAGGGCCAAACTTAATAACACAAGATGTAATCAAAATGCACGCACTAAAACACCTAGAGATTTATTAACAACTTACAAACAAGGTATCTCAAAATAAAAAAAATTACAGAAACGTGGAAAACTTTTAAACTAATACTAATTTAAAAAAAAGAAAATAATAAAGAGAAAAATATAGGCTCATTTGTATAACAAACGCAACCAAGAAACTGATAGTAAAAATAATAAAAAATAGATTGATACTAAAAACAAATTACAAAATTAAAAAGTAATTAAAAACGTAGAATTAACCACCTTAAATTTGTATTGGTAGATTATCTCTTAAGTTACAAATAAAAACAAATAGCAAAGTACCATTAGTGTTGAAAGAAAATAGTTTTATCACAAAGTTACGTGTGGTGTTCGATGGTTCCGTTTAAACCACGACGGACTATTTCATAAACAACCTACAAAGAATTGGACTTGTAATACAACAACGCATATTCTGTATTTTAATTTGCTTCAGAAAGTTTTGCTACGCTATATCTGCTGAGATTGAAAAGTTGTATCGCCAGTTGCTTATTGATTCTTTATAAAGACCATGAATTTTTTGGCGTCCACCGCCGCAGTCTTTTTTTTTTGATTTTTGATAGCAAGCAAACTTGATTCTCACGCAGTTACAGAGTGGGAAACACTAACAAACAATAAGGGACTAGTCTGACATTATTATAATGCGATATTACAAAATGACTTAGAAAACAAAGTACAAACAACAGTGTTTGCAATTGATCTAGCAATGGTAATATAGCTAACCATAGAAAATATAGTAGAAAAATTAAGTTTAAAACTTAAACCTGAAAATACAAAAATAGTAATTATGAACGAACATAAAAACAAAAAAAAATAGAAACAGCATAAAATACATGTGAGTTATAATAGATACAAATATGGAAATGAAAAAGACAAACAAATCTAAAAAAAAAATAAATACAATCTCAAAAATAATGCTAAACATAGAAGGACTATACAGTACCAAAAAAAGAGTGCTCTGCTCCGGCATGGATAAAAACATTGAAATGCAAATACTACAAGACAATATTAACAAGAACAAACAGAAAACAAGCGTTAAAAATAACTATGGCTTATGAAACAGCTGCGACGAAAGCAAAAATACTACCAATAGATCTTGGTATAAAACAAAGAGTACTAATATATAAAAACAAATAAGAACTTAAAAAAAAACATGTTACAGGTATAAAGCAAAAATAGAAAAATTAGAACGGGTGGGCAAAAACTAATTAAAAATTGAAGAACGTAAATCAGAAGAAAATGGATACAAATTACTAGCTAACATGAAGTATTACAGGCCACGGAGTATTTAAAGAATATTAATAAACAGAAAACGATCGATGCTGCTACTGCAAAAAATTAGACACACCTAGACATACAATATTTATATGCAAAAAAAAGAGCAAAGAAAGAGAAAAAGGTGAATTGGAATATAAAAAAGGAATAACAGAAACCAATGCACAAGATACAATGTTAAAAAGTGAAAAAGACTGAAAAGCAGTAGAAGGTATAATGAACACGAAAATGAAAACTAAAAGAATTAACTTAATGTTATTGTTTGGTGGTTACAGATATACAGATTGGCCTGATGAAGTGGACGCAATCGCTGACAAAACGTAGCCAGAATAATCAATTTTATTTTATTTCTGACTGGTATCTAACCCTCCTCATCAAAGGATCTATTGAATATAGAAATATACCATCAAGTGATAACATTTTTAAGGATTTTATATCTTTACCTCATAGTAAAATAAAAGAATAAATAAAGTTGTTTTTTAATTTAGGAAAAAACAATACAAAAACATTTTTTATATACATTTACTTAATATTTAGAATTTTGGTTATACACTCAAAGTTTTAAAGATTAAATACCCAAAATCATTATAAAAAGAAGCAGCTGTTTCGTTCTTTAGGAACTCGTCGGTATAGAAACACACCGGTGTATCCTAGCGCTGACGAGTTCCTAAAGAACGAAACAGCTGTCCGCTAATTCTGATGTTGTTTTCCACAATTATACGGACATTGTTCCTAACCTATTTTATAGTTGGGATTTTGACAGCGTCACTTGTCAATAGATCATTGACTTTCGCTGTCATTAAATCCAATGACAACTTTTCTACCCTCCGTACTTAATTTATAGTTTTCTATATTATCATACGTGGTATTTTTACCACAAGATGGCATTCTAAAAACATTTTTAATATAATATAATTTACAATGGGATATAGAACTTTGATGGTTTTATTTAAAAAAAAAATTATAAAGATTTTGAGTACTTTTTTAATGATTATGTGATTCAATCTTTAAAACTTTGGTTGTGCATTTTTTTGTATATTTTTAAATAAATGGCCCGTGCAATTAAATCCCTTCTTGTTAAAAAGATCTTTTCTACTGCATTTTTGATTCTAAAGAATAGGCAGTTTGAAAATTCAAAATAAAATTACAAATTTTGAAATAAAGTAGTTTAAATATTGAGAAACAAGCCATATTCTGAAACAAAAAAAATAACCTAAGAGATACAACCGAATAAAGAACAATGATTAGTTTAATTTAAAAAAATATATTATGATTTTGTGTATCTAATCTTTAAAACTTTGAGTGTAAAACCAAAGTTTTAAAGATAAAGAACCCAAAATCCACAAAGAATGTTTGTATTGTTTTTTTAAAAATTAGAGAATAATGCAAAACATTTTTTTGGTAAAAAGATTTTTTTTGTTGCACTTAAGACGTACTTTAATGGTTTGTTTTGAAAACAATTCTTTAATAATTTTGTGTACTCAATCTTTAAAAATTTGTTACTGCATCTTTTTTGTATTTTTTTAAAGAACCGTTCAATTAATGTTTTATTTATTAGTAAGAAGATTTTTTTAATTCTAAAAAATAGTTTGTAAATTCAAAATAAAATAGCAAACTTAGAATTGCACTAGTACATTGAGAACCAAGTTGCAATCTAAAAAAAAAATTAAGTTATAGCGTGCAACCGAATATGTAGAACCTTGACGGTTTGTTTAAAAAAAAAATTTTAATTAATTTTTGGGTATCTAATCTATTAAACTTTGTGCAAAATCTGATCTTTAAATATTTTATTGTACTCTTAAAGTTTTTAAGATTAGACTGTTACTCAAAGTTTTATAGATTACATACCCAAGAATCATTTGAAAAAAAAAATTTTAAGCAAACCGTCAAGGTTCTTCATTCGGTTGCACGCTTTTAGTTATAATTTTTTTTTAGAATATAACTTGGTCCTCAATGTATTACTGCAATTCTAAGTTTGTTAAGTTATTTTGAATTTACAAATATTATTTAGAATAAGATAGATGCAATATAAAAGATTTTCTTATTAAGAAAACATTAGTTTGTAATGGATTTTGAGTACCTTATCTTTAAAATTTTACTCTTACTTCGACTCAAAGTTTTAAAGATTAGATACCAAAAAATCATTTTGAAAAAATTATTTTAGGCAAACCTTCAAGGTTACACGCCTTGAGTTAAAAATAATTTTGATTTCAAATATAACTTGGTCTTCAATATTTAAACCACTGCAATTCTAAGTTTGTTGTTATATTTTAAATTTACAAGACAAGACAAAAAGTTTGTTTGGGCACCTTTTTTGTATTTGTTTTCAAAACTAAAGAACCGTGCAGTTAAATGTTTTTTCCAAAGAAGATCTTTTATATTGCATTCTTTATTCTAAAGAATAGTTTGTAAATTTAAAAGATGCAGTAGTTTAAATATTGAAGACCAAGTTATATTCGAAATAAAATTATTTTTAACTCAAGGCATGCAACAAAATGTAGAACTCTAACGGTTTGCCTGAATTTTTTTAAAAATGATTTTTGGGTATCTAATCTTTAAAACTTTGAGTATGAGTAAGAGTAAAGTTTTAAAGATAAGGTACTCAAAATCCACTACAAAAAAAATTTGTATTGTTTTTTTCAAAATTAAAGAATAATGCAAAACGTCTTTCTTGGTAAGGTGTTTTTTATTGCACTCAAAACGGACAGCCAAATAAAAGGCTTTGATGGTTTAATTTAAAAAGAACTCTTTACTGATTCTGTGTACTCAGTTTTTAGAACTTTGTTTGTGCACCTTTTTTTTGTATTTTTTTTAAAGAACCGTGCTATTAATGTTTTCTTAATAAGAAAATCTTTTATATGGCATCTTTTTTAATTTAAAGAATAGTTTGTAAATTCAAAACAAAACAACAAACGTAGAATTGCAGTAGTTTAAATATTGAAGATCAAGTTTTATTCTAAAAAAAAATATTTTAGGAAAACCGTCAAGGTCCTACATTCGGTTGCACGCCTTGAGTTAAAAATAATTTTTTATTGCCCGCAAGACGTACAGCCAAATTTGCATTTTATTTAGAATTAAAGAACAGTGCAATTAATGTTTTCTTAATAAGATCTCTTATATTGGATTTTTTTCATTTTAAAAAATAGTTTGTAAATTCTAAATAAAATAAACTTAGAATTGTAGCAATTTAAATATTGAACACTAAGTAATATCCTGAAAAAAATGTTTTGAACCCAAGGCGAACAACCAAATATAATACTTTGATGGTTTGATTAAAAAAATATATAATAATTTTGAGTACTTAATCTTTAAAATTTTGGTTGTACACTCAATATTTTAAAGATTAAGTACGCAAAACCCGTTACAAAAAAAATTGTATCAGTTTTTTCAAAATTAAAGAAATATGCAAAATGTCTTTTGGTAAAATGTTTTTTATTGTACTCAAGACGTACACCAAATACATAACTCTGATAGTTTGATTTGAAGAGAATTCCTTAATAATTTTGTGTACACAATCTTGGAAATTTTGTTTGTGCACCTTTTTTGTAATTTTTTCAGAATTAAAGAACAATGCAATTAAATGTTTTTATTTGGTTAATAAGATCCTTCAGATTGTATTTTTTATTTATGAAGAATAGTTTGTAAATTTAGATTAAAATTACAAACATAAAAATACAGTAGTTCAAATATTGAAGACTAAGCTATGTTCTAAAAAAAAATTATATAATATAATATAATATACAATGGGATATAAAACTTTGATGGTTTTATTAAAAAAAATGTTTATAAAGATTTTGAGTACTTTTTTAATGATTATGTGACTCAATCTTTAAAACTTTGATTGTGCATTTGTATTTTTTTTAAATAAATGGCCCGTGCAATTAAATCTTTTCTTGCTGAAAAGATCTCTTATACTTCATTCTTGATTCTATAAAATAGGCAGTTTGTAAATTTAAAGTAAAATTACAAACTTTGAAATAAAGTAGTTTAAATATTGAGGAACAAGCCATATTCTGAAACAAAAAAAAATAACCCAAGAGATACAACCAAATAAAGGACAATGATAATTTAATTAAAAAAAATATATTATGATTTTGTGTATCTAATCTTTAAAACTTTGAGTTTAAAACCAAAGTTTTAAAGATAAGGTACCCAAAATCCACAAAAACTGTTTGTATTAATTTTTTAAAAATTAAAGAATAATGCAAAACATTTTTTTGGTAAAAATATTATTTTTTTATTGCACTTAAGACGTACTTTAATGGTTTGTTTTAAAAACAATTCTTTAATAACTTTGTGTACTCAATCTTTAAAAATTTGTTACTGCATCTTTTTTGTACTTTTTTTTTAAAAAACCTTGCAATTAATGTTTTATTTATTAGGAAGAAGATTTTTTATATTGCATTTTTTTAATTCTAAAGAATAGTTTGTAAATTCAAAATAAAATAACAAACTTATAATTGCACTAGTATATTGAGAACCAAGTTATATTCTAAAAAAAAATTTAAGTTTTCTTATCTATTAAACTTTGTGTAAAATCTGATCTTTAAAATTTTGATTGTACACACAAAGTTTTAAAGATGAGATTTTGCACTCAAAGTTTTATAGATTACATACCCAAGAATCATTTAAAAATTTTTTTTTAAGCAAACCGTTAAGGTTCTACATTCGGTTGCACGCCTTGAGTTAAAAATAATTTTTTATTGCCCTCAAAACGTACAACCAAATTTGCATTTTATTTAGAATTAAAGAACAGTGTAACTAATGTTTTCTTAATAAGATCTCTTATATTGATTTTTTTTTCATTCTAAAAAATAGTTTGCAAATTCTAAATAAAATAACAAACTTAGAATTGTAGTAATTTAAAAATTGAACACTAAGTAATATTCTGAAAAAAATGTTTTGAACCCAAGGCGAACAACCAAATATAATACTTTGATGGTTTGATTTAAAAAAAAATATCATAATTTTGAGTATTTAATCTTTAAAATTTTGGTTGTACACTCAATATTTTAAAGATTAACTACGCAAAACTCGTTACAAAAAAAATTGTATCAGTTTTTTCAAAATTAAAGAAATATGCAAAATGTCTTTTGGTAAAATGTTTTTTATTGTACTCAAGACGTACACCAAATAAATAACTCTGATGGTTTGATTTGAAAAGAATTCCTTAATAATTTTGTGTACACAATCTTTGAAATTTTGTTTGTGCACCTTTTTTGTAATTTTTTCAGAATTAAAGAACAATGCAAACAAAATGTTTTTATTTGGTTACTAAGATCTTTCAGATTGTATTTTTTATTTATGAAGAATAGTTTGTAAATTTAGATTAAAATTACAAACTTAAAAATACAGTAGTTCAAATATTGAAGACTAAGCTATGTTCTAAAAAAAATTAAATAATATCATATATAATGGGATATAAAACTTTGATGGTTTTATTAAAAAAAATGTATATAAAGATTTTGAGTACTTTTTTAATGATTATGTGACTCAATCTTTAAAACTTTGATTGTGCATTTGTATTTTTTTTAAATAAATGGCCCGTGCAATTAAATCCCTTTTTGTTAAAAAGATTTCTTATACTGCATTCTTGATTCTATAAAATAGGCAGTTTGTAAATTCAAAATA
Source organism: Aquatica leii (assembly GCA_035610365.1). Lineage (NCBI taxonomy): Eukaryota > Metazoa > Arthropoda > Insecta > Coleoptera > Lampyridae > Aquatica > Aquatica leii. Next base: position 49,786,872 of record CM069438.1, on the reverse strand, counting down.
AAATTACAAATTTTGAAATAAAGTAGTTTAAATATTAAGAAACAAGCCATATTCAGAAACAAAAAAAAATAACCTAAGAGATACAACTGAATCAAGAACAATGATAGTTTAATTTTAAAAAAATATATTATGATTTTGTGTATCTAATCTTTAAAACTTTTAGTGTAAAACCAAAGTTTTAAAGATAACGTACCCAAAATCCACAAAAACTGTTTGTATTATTTTTTAAAAAAGTAAAGAATAATGCAAAACATTTTTTTGGTAAAAATATTATTTTTTTATTGCACTTAAGACGTACTTTAATGGTTTGTTTTAAAAACAATTCTTTAATAACTTTGTGTAGTCAATCTTTAAAATTTTGTTACTGCATCGTTTTTGTACTTTTTTTTAAAAAACCTTGCAATTAATGTTTTATTTATTAGTAAGAAGATTTTTTATATTGCATTTTTTTAATTCTAAAGAATACTTTGTAAATTCAAAATAAAATAACAAACTTAGAATTGCACTAGTATATTGAGAACCAAGTTATATTCTAAAAAAAAAATTTTAAGTTTTCTAATCTATTAAACTTTGTGTAAAATCTGATCTTTAAAATTTTGATTGTACACACAAAGTTTTAAAGAATAGATTTTGCACTCAAAATTTTATAGATTAGATACCCAAGAATCATTAAAAAAAATTTTTTTTAGGCGAACCGTCAAGGTTCTACATTCGGTTGCACGCCTTGACTTAAAAATAATTTTTTATTGCCCTCAAAACGTACAGCCAAATTTGCATTTTATTTAGAATTAAAGAACAGTGCAATTAATGTTTTCTTAATAAGATCTTTTATATTGAATTTTTTTCCTTCTAAAAAATAGTTTGTAAATTCTAAATAAAATAAGAAACTTAGAATTGTAGTAATTTAAATATTGAACACTAAGTAATATTCTGAAAAAAATGTTTTGAACCCAAGGCGAACAACCAAATATAAAACTTTGATGATTTAATTAAAAAAAATATAATAATTTTGAGTACTTAATCTTTAAAATTTTGGTTGTACACTCAATATTTTAAAGATTAAGTACGCAAAACCCGTTACAAAAAAAATTGTATCAGTTTTTTCAAAATTAAAGAAATATGCAAAATGTCTTTTGGTAAAATGTTTTTTATTGTACTCAAGACGTACACCAAATACATAACTCTGATGGTTTTATTTGAAGAGAATTCCTTAATAATTTTGTGTACACAATCTTTGAAATTTTGTTTGTGCACCTTTTTTGTAATTTTTTCAGAATTAAAAAACAATGCAATTAAATGTTTTTATTTGGTTAATAAAATCTTTCATATTGTATTTTTTTAATTATAAAGAATAGTTTGTAAATTTAGATTAAAATTACAAACTTAAAAATACAGTAGTTCAAATATTGAAGACTAAGCTATAATCTGAAAAAAAATATATAATATAATATACAATGGAATATAAAACTTTCATGGTTTTATTAAAAAAAAATTTTGTAAAGATTTTGAGTATTTTTTTAATGATTATGTGACTCAATCTTTAAAACTTTGATTGTGCATTTGTATTTTTTTAAATAAATGGCCCGTGCAGTTAAATCCCTTCTTGTTAAAAAGATTTCTTATACTGCATTCTTGATTCTATAAAATAGGCAGTTTGTAAATTCAAAATAAAATTACAAACTTTGAAATAAAGTAGTTTAAATATTGAGGAACAAGCCATATTCTGAAACAAAAAAAATAACCTAAGAGATACAACCGAATAAAGAACAATGATGGTTTAATTTAAAAAAATATATTATGATTTTGTGTATCTAATCTTTAAAACTTTGAGTGTAAAACCAAAGCTTTAAAGAAAAGGTACCCAAAATCCACCAAGAGAAACGTTTGTATTGTTTTTTTTAAAATAGAAAAATAATACAACACGTTTTTTTGGTAAAAAGATTTTTTTTTATTGCATTTAAAACGTAATTTGATGGTTTGTTTTGAAAACAATTCTTTAATATTTTTGTGTACGTAATCTTTAAAACCTGGTTTCTGCATCTTTTTTGTATTTTTTTTTAAAGAACCGTGCAATTAATGTTTTATTTATTAGGAAGAAGATTTTTTATATTGCATTTTTTTAATTCTAAAGAATAGTTTGTAAATTCAAAATCAAATAACAAACTTAGAATTGCACTAGTATATCGAGAACCAAGTTATATTCTAAAAAAAAATTTTTAAGTTTTCTAATCTATTAAACTTTGTGTAAAATCTGATCTTTAAAATTTTGATTGTACACACAAAGTTTTAAAGATTAGATTTTGCACTCAAAGTTTTATAGATTAGATACCCAATAATCATTAAAAAAAATTTTTTTAGGCAAACCGTCAAGGTTATACATTCGGTTGCACGCCTTGAGTTAAAAATAATTTTTTATTGCCCGCAAGACGTACAGCCAAATTTGCATTTTTTTTAGAATTAAAGAACAGTGCAATTAATGTTTTCTTAATAAGATCTCTTATATTGAATTTTTTCCATTCTAAAAAATAATTTGTAAATTCTAAATAAAATAACAAACTTAGAATTGTAGTAATTTAAATATTGAACACTAAGTAATATTCTGAAAAAAATGTTTTCAACCCAAGGCGATCAACCAAATATAAAACTTTGATGGTTTGATTTAAAAAATATATAATAATTTTGAGTACTTAATCTTTAAAATTTTGGTTGTACACTCAATATTTTAAAGATTAAGTACGCAAAACCCGTTACAAAAAAATGTATCAGTTTTTTCAAAATTAAAGAAATATGCAAAATGTCTTTTGGTAAGATGTTTTTTATTGTACTCAAGACGTACAGCCAAATAAATAACTCTGATGGTTTGATTTGAAGAGAATTCCTTAATAATTTTGCGTACACAATCTTTAAAATTTTGTTTGTCCACCTTTTTTGTATTTTTTTCAGAATTAAAGAACAATGCAATAAAATGCTTTTTTTGCTAATAAGATTTTTTATATTGTATTTTTTAATTATAAAGGATAGTTTGTAAATTTAGATTAAAATTACAAACTTAAAAATACAGTAGTTCAAATATTGAAGACTAAGCTATATTCTGAAAAAAATATATAATATAATATAATATACAATGGAATATAGAACTTTGATGGTTTCATTAAAAAAAACTTTTATAAAGATTTTGAGTACTTTTTTAATGATTATGTGACTCAATCTTTAAAACTTTGATTGTGCATTTGTATTTTTTTAAATAAATGGCCCGTGCAATTAAATCTCTTCTTGTTAAAAAGATTTCTTATACTGCATTCTTGATTCTATAAAATAGACAGTTTGTAAATTTAAAATAAAATTACAAACTTTGAAATAAAGTAGTTTAAATATTGAGGAACAAGCCATATTTTGAAACAAAAAAAATAACCTAAGAGATACAACCAAATAAAGAACAATGATAGTTTAATTTAAAAAAATATATTATGGTTTTGTGTATCTAATCTTTAAAACTTTGAGTGTAAAACCAAAGCTTTAAAGATAAGGTACCCATAATCCACCAAAAAAAAATGTTTGTATTGTTTTTTTAAAAATTAAAAAATAATGCAAAACGTTTTTTTGGTAAAAAGATTTTTTTTATTGCACTTAAGACGTAATTTATTGGTTTGTTTTAAAACCAATTCTTTAATATTTTTGTGTACTTAATCTTTAAAACCTTGTTTCTGCATCTTTTTTGTATTTTTTTTAAGGAACCGTGCAATTAATGTTTTATTTATTAGTAAGAAGGTTTTTTTTATTGCATTTTTTTTAATTATATGGAATAGCTTGTAAAATCAAGGTAAAATAACAAACTTAGAATTGCAGTAGTATATTGAGAACCAAATTATATTTAATTGCACTGTTCTTCAGTAAAAAAAATACAAAAAAGTGCTAAAAAGACAAAGCTTGAAATATCGAACACACATAATCATTAAGAAATTCTTTTTAGATCAAACTATCAGACTCCTCTATTCGGCGATACGCCTTGAGTGCAATAAAAGACATTTTACGAAAAAAACAATTTGCATCGTTCTTTAATTTAAAAAAAAATTCAAAAAAGTGCATAATCAAAGTTTTAAAGAATAAGTACACAAAATCATTAAAAAATTTTTTTCAAATCAAATCATCGAAGTGTTTTATTTAGCTGTGCGTCTTAACTACAATGAAAAACATCGTAACAAAAAGATATTTTGCATTGTTTTAATTAAGAAAAAAACAATACAACAAATTTTTTTATATTGTTTTTATATATGAAGTCTTTAAAATTTTGATTGTACACTCAAAGTTTTAAAGATTAGATACCCAAAAATCATTAAAAAAAATTTTTTTAGGCAAACTGTCAAGGTTCTACATTCTGTTGTACGCCATGAGTTAAAAAAATTTTTTTTTAGAATATAACTTGGTCCTCGATATACTACTGCAACTCTTAAGTTTCTTATTTTATTTTAAATTTACAAACTATTTTTTAGAATAAGAAAAATGCAATATAAAAAATCTTCTTATTAATAAAACATTAATTGCAAGGTTCTTTAAAAGAAATGCAAAAGCAAAGTTTTAAAGAGTGAGTACACAAAATTAATAAAGATTTTTTTTTAAATCAAACCATCAAAGTACGTCTTACGTGCAACATAAAAGATCTTACAAAAAAAAACGTTTTGCATTTTTTAATTTAAAAAAAAACAATACAAACATTTTTTGTAATGGATTTTTGGTACCTTAGCTTTAAAACTTTGGTTGTACATTTTTTTTTGAATTAAAGAATAGTGCATGAAATGTTTTCTTGCTAAGAACATATTTTATATTGCATTTTTCATAAAAAAAATTGTTGTTGGCAAATTCAAAATAACGTTACAAAATTAAAAATAAGGTATTCGTTTAAATATTGAACGCCAAGAGGTACAGTGAAATAAAGACTTCTGATAGTTTGATTTTAAAACAATTTTTTAATGATTTTAGCTGTGAACGTTTTTCATATTTTTTTTTAATTAAAGAACGCTGAATGTTGTTGTGTTAAGATTTTTATATTGCAATTCTTTATTTTATTTAAAGAACAAAAGTGAGTGCAAAATGTCTTCTTAGTAAGGAAATTTTTTTATTGCAGTAAAAACTGGTTGCAAAAGACTCTGTAGGCTTTATTTGAAAAGAATTCCTTAATGATTATGTGGGTTCAATCCTTGAAACTTTGTTTGGGCAGCTTTTTCGTATTTGTTTTCAAAACTAAAGAACCGTGCAGTTAAATGTCTTTTCCTAAAAAGATCTTTTATGTTGCATTCTTTATTCTAAAGAATAGTTTGTAAATTTAAAAGATGCAGTAGTTTATATTGAAGACCAAGTTATATTCGAAATAAAAATTATTTTTAACTCAAGGCGTGTAACCAAATGTAGAACCCTGACGGTTTGCCAAAATTTTTTTAAAAATGATTTTAAGGGATCTAATCTTTAAAACTTTCAGTGTAAGTAAGAGTAAAGTTTTAAAGATAAGGCACTCAAAATCCACTACAAAAAAATGGTACTGTTTTCTTCAAAATTAAAGAAGAATAACGCAAAACGTCTTTTTGGGTAAGATGTTTCTAATTGCACTCAAAACGGACAGCCAAATAAAAGGCTCTAATGGTTTGTTTTAAAAAGAAATCTACTAAATTTGGGTACTCAGTTTTTAGAACTTTGTTTGTGCATCTTTTTTTGTATTTATTTTTTGAAGAACTATGCAATTAATGTTTTCTTAATAAGAACATCTTTTATATTGCATCTTTTTTATTCTAAAGAATAGTTTGTAAATTCAAAATAAAACAATAAAGTTAGAATTGCAGTAGTTTAAATATTAAAGATCAAGTATTATTCTAAAGAAAAATTATTTTAGGCAAACCGTCAAGGTTCTACATTTGGTTGCACGCCTTGAGTTAAAAATAATTTTTTATTGCCCTCAAAACGTACAGCTAAATTTGCATTTTTTTTAGAATTAAAGAACAGTGCAATTAATGTTTTCTTAATAAGATCTCTTATACTGAATTTTTTTCATTCTAAAAAATACTTTGTAAATTCTAAATAAAATAACAAACTTAGAATTGTAGTAATTTAAATATTGAACACTAAGTAATATTCTGAAAAAATTGTTTTGAACCCAAGGCGAACCACCAAATATAAAACTTTGATAGTTTAATAAAAAAAAATATAATAATTTTGAGTACTTAATCTTTAAAATTTTGGTTGTACACTCAATATTTTAAAGATTAAGTACGCAAAACCCGTTACAATTAAATAGTATCAGTTTTTTCAAAATTAAAGAAATATGCAAAATGTCTTTTGGTAAAATATTTCTTATTCTACTCAAGACGTACAGCCAAATAAATAACTTTGATGGTTTAATTCAAAGAGAATTCCTCAATAATTTTGTGTACACAATCTTTAAATTTTTGTTTGTGCATTTTTTTTGTAATTTTTTCAGAAATAAAGAACAATGCAATTAAATGTTTTTTTGGCTAATAAGATCTTTCATATTGTATTTTATACTTATAAAGAATAGTTTGTAAATTTAGATTAAAATTACAAACCTAAAAATACAGTAGTTCAAATATTGAAGACTAAGCTATATTCTGAAAAAAATATATAATATAATATAATATACAATGGAATATAGAACTTTGATGGTTTCATTAAAAAAAACTTTTATAAAGATTTTGAGTACTTTTTTAATGATTATGTGACTCAATCTTTTTTTTAAATAAATGGCCCGTGCAATTAAATCCCTTCTTGTTAAAAAGATTTCTTATACTGCATTCTTGATTCTATAAAATAGGCAGTTTGTAAATTCAAAATAAAATTATAAACTTTGAAATAAAGTAGTTTAAATATTAAGAAACAAGCCATATTCTAAAACAAAAAAAAATAACCTAAGAGATACAACCAAATAAAGGACAATGATAGTTTAATTAAAAAAAATATATTATTATTTTGTGTATCTAATCTTTAAAACTTTGAGTGTAAAACCAAAGCTTTAAAGATAAGGTACCCAAAATCCACCAAGAGAAATGTTTGTATTGTTTTTTTAAAAATAGAAAAATAATGCAACACGTTTTTTTGGTAAAAAGACTTTTTTTATTGCACTTAAAACGTAATTTGATGGTTTGTTTTGAAAACAATTCTTTAATATTTTTGTGTACGTAATCTTTAAAACCTTGTTTCTGCATTTTTTTTGTATTTTTTTAAAGAACCGTGCAATTAATGTTATATTTATTAGGAAGAAGATTTTTTATGTTGCATTTTCTTAATTATATAGAGTAGCTTGTAAATTCAAAGTAAAATAACAAACTTAGAATTGCAGTTGTATATTGAGAAACAAGTTATATTTACTTACACGGTTCTTTAGTAAAAAAAAAATACAAAAATGGTGCTAAAAAGACAAAGCTTAAAAGATCGAATACACATAATCATTAGGAAATTTTTTTAAAATCAAACTATCAGACTCCTCTATTCGGCGATACGCCTTGAGTGCAATAAAAGACATTTTACGAAAAAGACAATTTGCATCGTTCTTTAATTAAAAAAAATTCAAAAAAGTGCATAAACAAAGTTTTAAAGAATAAGTACACAAAATCATTAAGAAATGTTGTTCAAATTAAATATCGAAGTGTTTTATTTGACTGTGCGTCTCAACTACAATAAAAAACGTCTTACTAAAAAGATATTTTGCATTGTTTTTTAATTTAGAAAAAAACAATACAAAGCATTTTTTATATTGTTTTTAGATACTTAGTCATTAAAATTTTGATTGTACACTCAAAATTTTAAAGATTGGAATTTGCACTCAAAGTTTTATAGATTAGATACCCAAAAATTATTTAAAAAAATTTTTTTTAGGCAAACCATCAAGGTTCTACATTCTGTTGTACGCGATAAGTTAAAAAAAAAATTTTTTTTAGAATATAACTTGGTCCTCAATATACTACTGCATCTCATAAGTTTGTTATTTTATTTTAAATTTACAAACTATTCTTTAGAATAATAAAAATGCAATATAAAAGATCTTCTTATTAATAAAACATTAATTGCAACGTTCTTTAAAAAAAATGCAGAAACAGAGTTTTAAAGAGTGAGTACACAAAATTATTAAAGAATTTTTTTTAAATCAAACCATCAAAGTACGTCTTACGTGCAACATAAAAGATCTTACAAAAAAAACGTTTTGCATTTTTTAATTTAAAAAAAAACAATACAAACATTTTTTGTAATGGATTTTTGGTACCTTAGCTTTAAAACTTTGGTTGTACACTTTTTTTTTTAATTATAGAATAGTGCATGATATGTTTTCTTGCTAAGAAAATATTTTATATTGCATTTTTCATATTAAAAAATCGTTGTTGGCAAATTCAAAATAACGTTACAAAATTAGAAATGTATTCGTTTGAATATTGAACGCCAAGAGATACAGCAAAATAAAGACTTTTGATGGTTTGATTTTAAAACAATTTTTTAATATTTTTGGCTGTGCACGTTTTTTGTATTTTTTTAAATTAAAGAACGCTGAATGTTGTTTTGTTAAGATCTTTTATATTGCAATTCTTTATTTATTTAATGAACAAAAGTGAGTGCAAAATGTCTTCTTAGTAAGGAATTTTTTTAATTGCAGTAAAAACTGGTTGCAAAAAACTCTGTAGGCTTCATTTGAAAATAATTCCTTAATGATTATGTGGGCTCAATCCTTAAAACTTTGTTTGAGCACCTTTTTTGTATTTGTTTTCTAAACTAAAGAACCGTGCAGTTAAATGTCTTTTCCTAAAAAGATCTTTTATGTTGCATTCTTTATTCTAAAGAATAGTTTGTAAATTTAAAAGATGCAGTAGTTTATATTAAAGACCAAGTTACATTCGAAATAAAAATTATTTTTAACTCAAGGCGGGCAACCAAATGTAGAACCCTAACGGTTTAATTTTTTTTAAAACGATTTTTGGGGATCTAATCTTTAAAACTTTAAGTGTAAGTAAGAGTAAAGTTTTAAAGATAAGGCACTCAAAATCCACTACAAAAAAAATGGTACCGTTTTCTTCAAAATTAAAGAATAACTCAAAACGTCTTTTTGGGTAAGATGTTTCTTATTTCACTCAAAACGGACAGCCAAATAAAAGGCTCTGATGGTTTGATTTAAAAAGAACTCTTTACTAAATTTGGGTACTCAGTTTTTAGAACTTTGTTTGTGCATCTTTTTTTGTATTTTTTTTTTTTGAAGAACTATGCAATTAATGTTTTCTTAATAAGAACATCTTTTATATTGCATCTTTTTTATTCTAAAGTATAGTTTGTAAATTCAAAATAAAACAATAAAGTTAGAATTGCAGTAGTTTAAATATTAAAGATCAAGTATTATTCTAAGAAAAAATTATTTTAGGCAAACCGTCAAGGTTCTACATTCGGTTGCACGCCTTGAGTTAAAAATAATTTTTTATTGCCCTCAAAACGTACAGCCAAATTTGCATTTTATTTAGAATTAAAGAACAGTTTGCACTGTTAACGTTTTCTCAATAAGAACTTTTATATTGAATTTTTTTTATTCTAAAAAAATAGTTTGTAAATTCAAAATAAAATAACAAACTTAGAATTGTAGTAGTTTAAATATTAAACACTAAGTAATATTCTGAAAAAAATGTTTTGGACCCAAGGCGAACAACCAAATATAAAACTTTGATGATCTAATTAAAAAAAAATTAAAAATTTTGAGTACTTAACCTTTAAAATTTTGGTTGTACACTCAATATTTTAAAGATTAAGTACGCAAAACCCGTTACAAAAAAAATTGTATTAGTTTTTTCAAAATTAAAGAAATATGCAAAATGTCTTTTGGTAAGATGTTTTTTATTGTACTCAAAACGTACACCAAAGAAATAACTATGATGGTTTGATTTGAAGAGAATTCCTTAATAATTTTGTGTACACAATCTTTGAAATTTTGTTTGTGCACCTTTTTTGTAATTTTTTCAGAATTAAAGAACAATGCAATTAAATGTTTTTATTTGGTTAATAAGATCTTTCAGATTGTATTTTTTATTTATGAAGAATAGTTTGTAAATTTAGATTAAAATTACAAACTTAAAAATACAGTAGTTCAAATATTGAAGACTAAGCTATATTCTGAAAAAAAAATTATATAATATAATATACAATGGGATATAGAACTTGGAATACTTGGATAGCTTTATTAAAAAAAAACTTTTATAAAGATTTTGAGTACTTTTTTAATGATTATGTGACTCAATCTTTAAAACTTGGTTGTGCATTTTTTTGTATTTTTTAAATAAATGGCCCGTGCAATTAAATCCCTTCTTGTTAAAAAGATCTCTTATACTGCATTCTTGATTCTATAAAATAGGCAGTTTGTAAATTTAAAATAAAATTACAAACTTTGAAATAAAGTTGTTTAAATATTGAGAAACAAGCCATATTTTGAAACAAAAAAATTAATCTAAGAGATACAACCGAATAAAGAACAATGACAGTTTAATTTAAAAATATATATTATAATTTTGTGTATATAATCTTTAAAACTTTGAGTGTAAAACCAAAGTTTTAAAGATAAGGTACCCAAAATCCACAAAAAAAATGTTTGTATTGTTTTTTTTTAAATTAAAAAATAATGCAAAACGTTTTTTTGGTAAAAAGATTTTTTTTATTGCACTTACAACGTAATTTTATGGTTTGTTTTGAAAACAATTCTTTAATATTTTTGTGTACGTAATCTTTAAAATCTTGTTTCTGCATCTTTTTTGTATTTTTTTTAAGGAACCGTGCAATTAACGTTTTATTTATTAGTAAGAAGATTTTTTATATTGCATTTTTTTAATTCTAAAGAATAGTTTGTAAATTCAAAATAAAATAACAAACTTAGAATTGCATAAGTATATTGAGAACCAAGTTATATTCTAAGAAAAAATTTTTAAGTTTTCTAATCTATTAAACTTTGTGTAAAATCTGATCTTTAAAATTTTGATTGTTCACACAAAGTTTTAAAAATTAGATTTTGCACAAGTTTTATAGATTAGATACCCAAGAATCATAAAAAAAATTGTTTTAGGCAAACCGTCAAGGTTCTACATTCGGTTGCACGCCTTGAGTTAAAAATAATTTTTTATTGCCCTCAAAACGTACAGCCAAATTTGCATTTTATTTAGAATTAAAAAACAGTGCAATTAATGTTTTCTTAATAAGATCTCTTATATTGAATTTTTTTCATTCTAAAAAATAGTTTGTAAATTCTAAATAAAATAACAAACTTAGAATTGTAGTAATTTAAATATTGAACAATAAGTAATATTCTGAAAAAAATGTTTTGAACCCAAGGCGAACAACCAAGTATAAAACTTTGATGGTTTGATTTAAAAAAAATATAATAATTTTGAGTACTTAATCTTTAAAATTTTGGTTGTACACTCAACATTTTAAAGATTAAGTACGCAAAACCCGTTACAAAAAAAATTGTATCAGTTTTTTCGAAATTAAAGAAATATGCAAAATGTTTTTTGGTAAAATGTTTTTTATTGTACTCAAGACGTACACCAAATAAATAACTCTGATGGTTTGATTTGAAGAGAATTTCTTAATAATTTTGTGTACACAATCTTTGAAATTTTGTTTGTGCACCTTTTTTGTAATTTTTTCAGAATTAAAGAACAATGCAATCAAATGTTTTTATTTGGTTAATAAGATCTTTCAGATTGTATTTTTTATTTATAGAGAATAGTTTGTAAATTTAGATTAAGATTACAAACTTGAAAATACAGTAGTTCAAATATTGAAGACTAAGCTATGTCCAAAAAAAAAATTATATAATATAATATACAATGGGATATAAAACTTTGATGGTTTTATTAAAAAAAAAATTTATAAAGATTTTGAGTACTTTTTTAATGATTATGTGACTCAATCTTTAAAACTTTGATTGTGCATTTGTATTTTTTTTAAATAAATGGCCCGTGCAATTAAATCCCTTCTTGTTAAAAAGATTTCTTATACTGCATTCTTGATTCTATAAAATAGGCAGTTTGTAAATTCAAATTAAAATTACAAACTTTGAAATAAAGTAGTTTAAATATTGAGGAACAAGCCATATTCTGAAACAAAAAAAAATAACCTAAGAGATACAACCGAATAAAGAACAATGATAGTTTAATTTAAAAAAATATATTATAATTTTGTGTATCTAATCTTTAAAACTTTGAGTGTAAAACCAAAGCTTTAAAGATAAGGTACCCAAAATCCACCAAGAGAAATGTTTGTATTGTTTTTAATAGAAAAATAATGCAACACGCTTTTTTGGTAAAAAGATTTTTTTTATTGCACTTAAAACGTAATTTGATGGTTTGTTTTAAAAACAATTCTTTAATATTTTTGTGTACGTAATCTTTAAAACCTTGTTTCTGCATCTTTTTTATATTTTTTTTAAAGAGCCGTGCAATTAATGTTTTATTTATTAGGAAGGAGATTTTTCATATTGCATTTTTTTAATTCCAAAGAATAATTTGTAAATTTAAAATAAAATAACAAACTTAAAATTGCACTAATATATTGAGAACCAAGTTATATTCTAAAAAAAAAAATTTAAGTTTTCTAATCTATTAAACTTTGTATAAAATCTGATCTTTAAAATTTTGATTGTACACACAAACTTTTAAAGATTAGATTTTGCACTCAAAGTTTTATAGATTAGATACCCAAGAATCATTAAAAAAAAACTTTCTTAGGCAAACCGTCAAGGTTCTACATTCGGTTGCACGCCTTGAGTTAAAAATAATTTTTTATTGCCCGCAAGACGTACAGCCAAATTTGCATTTTTTTTAGAATTAAAGAACACTGCAATTAATGTTTTCTTAATAAGATCTCTTATATTGAATTTTTTTCATTCTAAAAAATAGTTTGTAAATTCTAAATAAAATAACAAACTTAGAATTGTAGTAATTTAAATATTGAACACTAAGTAATATTCTGAAAAAAAAGTTTTGAACCCAAGGCGAACAACCAAATATAAAACTTTGATGGTTTGATTTAAAAAAAACATAATAATTTTGAGTACTTAATCTTTAAAATTTTGGTTGTACACTCAATATTTTAAAGATTAAGCACGCAAAACCCGTTACAAAAAAAATTGTATAAGTTTTTTCAAAAAAAAAATATGCAAAATGTCTTTTGGTAAGATGTTTTTTATTGTACTCAAGACGTACACCAAATAAATAACTCTAATGATTTGATTTTAAGAGAATTACTTAATAATTTTGTGTACACAATCTTTGAAATTTTGTTTGTGCACCTTTTTTGTAATTTTTTCAGAATTAAAGAACACTGCAATTAAATGTTTTTTGTTGGCTAATAAGATCTTTCATATTTATAAAGAATAGTTTGTAAATTTAGATTAAAATTACAAACTTTAAAATTCAGTAGTTCAAATATTGAAGACTAAGCTATATTCTGAAAAAAATATATAATATAATATAATATACAATGGAATATAAAACTTTGATGGTTTCATTAAAAAAACTTTTTAAGATTTTAAGTATTTTTTTAATGATTATGTGACTCAATCTTTAAAACTTTGGTTGTGCATTTGTATTCTTTTTAAATAAATGGGCCGTGTAATTAAATCCCTTCTTGTTGAAAATATCTCTTATACTGCATTCTTGATTCTATAAAATAAGCAGTTTGTAAATTTAAAGTAAAATTACAAACTTTGAAATAAAGTAGTTTAAATATTGAGAAACAAACCATATTCTGAAACAAAAAAAAAATAACCTAAAAGATACAACCGAATAAAGAACAATGATACTTTAATTTAAAAAAAATATATTATGATTTTGTGTATCTAATCTTTAAAACTTTGAGTGTAAAACCAAAGCTTTAAAGATAAGGTACATAAAATCCACCAAGAGAAATGTTTGTTTTGTTTTTTTAAAAATAGAAAAATAATGCAACAGGTTTTTTTGGTAAAAAGATTTTTTTTATTGCACTTAAAACATAATTTGATGGTTTGTTTTGAAAACAATTCTTTAATATTTTTGTGTACGTAATCTTTAAAACCTTGTTTCTGCATCTCTTTCGTATTTTTTTTAAAGAACCGTGCAATTAATGTTTTATTTATTAGGAAGAAGATTTTTTATATTGCATTATTTTAATTTTAAAGAATAGTTTGTAAATTCAAAATAAAATAACAAACTTAGAATTGCACTAGTATATTGAGAACCAAATTATATTCTAGAAAAAATTTTTCTAATCTATTAAACTTTGTGTAAAATCTGATCTTTAAAATTTTGATTGTACACACAAAGTTTTAAAGATTAGATTTTGCACTCAAAGTTTTATAGATTAGATACCCAAGAATCATTAAAAAAAAATTTTTTTAGGCAAACCGTCAAGGTTCTACATTCGGTTGCACGCCTTGAGTTAAAAATAATTTTTTATTGCTCTCAAAACGTACAGCCAAATTTGCATTTTATTTAGAATTAAAGAACACTGCAATTAATGTTTTCTTAATAAAATCTTTTATATTGAATTTTTTTATTCTAAAAAATAGTTTGTAAATTCAAAATAAAATAACAAACTTAGAATTGCAGTAGTTTAAATATTAAAGACTAAGTAATATTCTAAAAAAATGTTTTGACCCAAGGCAAACAACCAAATATAAAACTTTGATGGTTTAATTAAAAAAAATAATAATTTTGAGTACTTAATCTTTAAAATTTTGGTTGTACACTCAATATTTTAAAGATTAACTACGCAAAACCCGTTACAATTAAATTGTATCAGTTTTTTAAAAATTAAAGAAATATGCAAAATGTCTTTTGGTAAAATGTTTTTTATTATACTCAAGACGTACATTAAATAAATAACTCTAATGGTTTGATTTGAAGAGAATTCCTTAATAATTTTGTTTACACAATCTTTGAAATTTTGTTTGTGCACCTTTTTTGTAACTTTTTCAGAATTAAAGAACAGTGCAATTAAATGTTTTTATTTGGTTAATAAGATCTTTCAGATTGTATTTTTCATTTATGAAGAATAGTTTGTAAATTTAGACTAAAATTACAAACTTAAAAATACAGTAGTTCAAATATTGAAGCTATGTTCTAAAAAAAAAATTATATAATATAATATAATATACAATGGGATATAAAACTTTGATGGTTTAAAAAAAAATTTTTATAAAGATTTTGAGTACTTTTTTAATGATTATGTGACTCAATCTTTAAAACTTTGGTTGTGCATTTGTATTTTTTTTTAAATAAATGGTCAGTGCAATTAAATCCCTTCTTGTTGAGAAGATCTCTTATACTGCATTCTTGATTCTATAAAATAGGCAATTTGTAAATTTAAAGTAAAATTACAAACTTTGAAATAAAGTAGTTTAAATATTGACGAACAAGCCATATTCTAAAACAAAAAAAAAATAACCTAAGAGATACAACCGAATAAAGAACAAAAAAAAATATATTATCATTTTGTGTATTTAATCTTTAAAACTTTTGAGTGTAAAACCAAAGCTTTAAAGATAAGGTACCCAAAATCCACTAAGAGAAATGATTGTATTGTTTTTTTAAAAATAGAAAAATAATGCAACACGTTTTTTTGGTAAAAAGATTTTTTTTATTGCACTTAAAACGTAATTTGATGGTTTGTTTTGAAAACAATTCTTTAATATTTTTGTGTACGTAATCTTTAAAACCTTGTTTCTGCATTTTTTTTGTATTTTTTTTAAAGAACCGTGCAATTAATGTTATATTTATTAGGAAGAAGATTTTTTATATTGCATTTTCTTAATTCTAAAGAATAGTTTGTAAATTCAAAATAAAATAACAAACTTAGAATTGCACTAGTATATTGAGAACCAAATTATATTCTAAAAAAAATTTTTTAAGTTATCTAATCGATTAAACCTTCTGTAAAATCTGATCTTTAAAATTTTGATTGTACACACAAAGTTTTAAAGATTAGATTTTGGACTCAAAGTTTTATAGATTAGATACCCAAGAATCATTAAAAAAAAATTTTTTTAGGCAAACCGTCAAGGTTCTACATTCGGTTGCACGCCTTGAGTTAAAAATAATTTTTTATTGCCCTCAAAACGTACAGCCAAATTTGCATTTTATTTAGAATTAAAGAACGGTGCAATTAATGTTTTTTTAATAAGATCTCTTGTATTGAATTTTTTTCATTCTAAAAATAGCTTGTAAATTCTAAATAAAATAACAAACTTAGAATTGTAGTAATTTTAATATTGAACACTAAGTAATATTCTGAAAAAAATGTTTTCAACCCAAGGCGATCAACCAAATATAAAACTTTGATGGTTTGATTTAAAAAATATATAATAATTTTGAGTACTTAATCTTTAAAATTTTGGTTGTACACTCAATATTTTAAAGATTAAGTACGCAAAACCCGTTACAAAAAAAATTGTATCAGTTTTTTCAAAATTAAAAAAATACGCAAAATGTCTTTTGGTAAGATGTTTTTTATTGTACTCAAGACGTACAACCAAATAAATAACTCTGATGGTTTGATTCGAAGAGAATTCCTTAATAATTTTGTGTACACAATCTGTAAAATTTTGTTTGTGCACCTTTTTTGTATTTTTTTCAGAATTAAAGAACAATGCAATAAAATGCTTTTTTTGCTAATAAGATTTTTTATATTGTATTTTTTAATTATAAAGAATAGTTTGTAAATTTAGATCAAAATTACAAACCTAAAAATACAGTAGTTCAAACATTGAAGACTAATCTATATTCTGAAAAAAACTATATAATATAATATAATATAATATACAATGGAATATAGAACTTTGATGGTTTCATTAAAAAAAACTTTTATAAAGATTTTGAGTACTTTTTTAATGATTATGTGACTCAATCTTTAAAACTTTGATTGTGCATTTGTATTTTTTTAAATAAATGGCCCGTGCAATTAAATCCCTTCTTGTTAAAAAGATTTCTTATACTGCATTCTTGATTCTATAAAATAGGCAGTTTGTAAATTCAAAATAAAATTACAAACTTTGAAATAAAGTAGTTTAAATATTGAGAAACAAGCCATATTCTGAAACAAAAAAAAATAAGCTAAGAGATAAACCAAATAAAGGACAATGATAGTTTAATTTAAAAAAATATATTATGATTTTGTGTATCTTATCTTTAAAACTTTGAGTGTAAAACCAAAGTTTTAAAGATAATGTACCCAAAATCCACGAAAAATGTTTGTATTATTTTTTTAAAAATTAAAGAATGACGCAAAACATATTTTTGGTAAAAAGATTTTTTTTTATTGCACTTAAGACGTACTTTAATGGTTTGTTTTAAAAACTATTCTTTAATAATTTTGTGTACTCAATCTTTAAAAATTTGTTACTGCGTCTTTTTTGTATTTTTTTAAAGAACGCACGCAATTAATGTTTTATTTATTAGTAAGAAGATTTTTTTAATTCTAAAAAATAGTTTGTAAATTCAAAATAAAATAGCAAACTTAGAATTGCACTAGTATATTGAGAACCAAGTTGCAATCTAAAAAAAAATTTAAGTTATAGCGTGCAACCGAATGTGTAGAACCTTGACGGTTTGTTTAAAAAAAAAATTTTTAATAATTTTTGGGTATCTAATCTATTAAACTTTGTGCAAAATCTGATCTTTAAAATTTATATTGTACACTTAAACTTTTAAAGATTAGATTGTCACTCAAAGTTTTATAGATTACATACCCAAGAATCATTTAAAAAAAATTTTTTAAGCAAACCGTCAAGGTTCTTCATTCGGTTGCACGCTTTTAGTTATAATTTTTTTTTAGAAAATAACTTGGTCCTCAATATACTACTGCAATTCTAAGTTATTTTGAATTTACAAATATTATTTAGAATGAGATAGATGCAATATAAAAAAATTTCTTATTAAGAAAGCATTAGTTTGTAATGGAGTTTTAGTACCTTATCTTTAAAACTTTACTCTTACTTCGACTCAAAGTTTTAAAGATTAGATACCAAAAAATCATTTAAAAAAAATTATTTTAGGCAAACCGTCAAGGTTCTACATTCGGTTACACGCCTTGAGTTAAAAATAATTTTGATTTCAAATATAACTTGGTCTTTAATATTTAAACTACTGCAATTCAAAGTTTGTTGTTATATTTTAAATTTACAAACTATTCTTTAGATTAAAGAATGTAATATAAAAGATCTTCGTAGGAAAACATCTTGAGAGCAATAAAAAACATCTTACCAAAAAGACATTTTGCATTGTTTTTTAATATAAAAAAAACAAAAAAAAAACAGTGTACAACCAGACATTTAAAAATTGAGTACTCAAAATCAAGTTTTTTTTTTTCAAATCAAACCATCAAAGTCGTTTAGTCGGTTGTAAACTTTGACTTCAATACAAAAATTTTCTTACTAGGAAAACATTTTGCACTCACTTTCGTTCTTTAAATAAATAAAAAAAATGCAATACAAAAGATTTTAACAAGACGACATTTAGTTGCAGCGTTTTTTAATAAAAAAAATACAAAAAACGTGCACAGCCAAAATCTTTAAAGAATTATTTTAAATTCAAACCATCCGAATTCTTTATTCGGCTCTACCTCTTCGGATTTTTCAGGCCTTCAATATTGAAACGACTACCTTATTCTTAATTTAGTAATTTAATTTAAATTTGCCAACAACTATTCTTTAATATGAAAAATAAAATATAAAATATCTTCTTTAAGTATAAAAAAGTGTACAACCAGAGTTTTAAAGATTTGTTACCCAAAATCATTAAAATTATTTTTTTAAATGATACTATATTTTTTTATTAGGCTGTGTACGTCTTAAGTGCAAAATGGAACAACTTCTTACTAAGAAGATATTGTACTACAAGAGTTTTAAAAATTAAGTATCAAAAATCATTAAAAAAATTTAAATTAAACCACTAGAGTTATTTATTCGATTGTACGTCTTGGGTTAAAAAAAAATTAATTAGAGTCTGGTTTTTAATAGTTAAACGACTAGTATTTTTTAGTTTAAAAAAATCAATGTAAAGGATTTTAACGAAGTGTTCTTTAGTTTTAAAAAAATACAAAAAAATTTTAAAGATTGGGTACTAAAAATCATCAAACCAAAATTTTGATTATTTGGCTGTACGTCTTGAGTTATAAAGGATTTTATGCAAAGTACAAATTTCTAAGATAAGAACGTCTTCCGGGTTTGGACCGTGTCAATGTTGTAACCGAAATTGCCAACGTTTCGCCCACTTTAGTAAGGGGCTTCATCAGAGCGTGAGAGAAATCGAAGAACTCAAACAAGCAACCGAAATCTAACTAAACACTTCTCAAAAGTTAGGTAATCAACTTGTGAACCAAACCAGATTATAAACTCAGAAAAGGTAAGAAAAAAAAAACGATAAACTTGAAAAAGCAAACGAAAATCTAACATACCTAAACCAAACTTTGGGTTTTAATATTGATGATTCCCAAGCAACCGTTTCAAAAGATTTCATTAAAATATTAGCTACAACAGGTAACTTGGTTAGATTTTTTTTTGAGAAGTGTTTAGTTAGATTTCGGTTGCTTGTTTGAGTTCTTCGATTTCTCTCACGCCCTAATGAAGCCCCTTACGAAAGTGGGCAAAACGTTGGCAACTTCGGTTACAACATTGACACGGTCCAAACCCGAAAGACGTTCTTATCTTAGTATAGATTCCGGGCGTAGAAGCTTTCGCGATTACATTTACAAATTTCTAATTTTGTTTCAAATTCACAGCACATTATTTTAAAAAAAAAAACGTTTTCTTGCATTATTCTGTTTGAAAAAAATAGATATCTAAATTTATTAAATTTTTTTTGAAACAACATAGAAGCTGGCGCCCAATATTGTAACAAATACTTCAACCTAATTTAAATATTTTTTTGAGAAAACCAATATACGTTTTTAGTTTTACTATAATATTTGGTATAAGATAATATATTATTTATATAAAACTACCGCTTCTTTTTATTAAAAATGTGGCTCTAATCTCTTTAATTGGATTTAATTCGGTTGCGTTTTTGTAAAAATGAACGATATTTTTCTTTACGGTGCCGTGGACACAAATTGCGTTTATTATTGTAATGTAATTCATTTTGTAACTTTAAATTTGAAAAGTTTTGTTTTTACATTTTATTCAAAGTTGAATATTATCTCAAGTGGTATTTGTCTTTTGTTGCCAATTATAAACAAAGCCCGAATAGGTTTAAAATTAATTTATAGCAATTGCAATTAATTTAATTTGTAATAATTACTTACTATTGAAGTTATTTCGACAAATAAAAAATATTTTGCGATTTTACAATTTTCTACTTTTTCTGTTACTCCTTGTATGCACAAAAAAACCTACTTTAATACGAAGTTCGACTTTTCATCGATTATTTAAAAGTTTCGTTACTTTTATTGTCTTCGACTACTCTTAAAGTTATTTAAATATTTAAAATCTATAAAGAACTTCCAAGTTCTATTGTTATTTAACAAAATAAACTATTTACAAGTTGTATTATTAAACGCAAATTTTTGCATTATTATTTTGAAAGAGTAATGGAAAATTTATTGCCCAAGTTTCTTTGAAATAAAGTTATTTATGCAACTTTAACAATGCTTACACTTTATAATATATTAATCTTTTATGTTAATAAAAAAATTTATATTTGTAAACCATTTTTTTTAATTTTGACAATTTTTTTTGAATAATAATTAATGATTAATCTAGAATTTTAAAAACTTTTTTTTAAATTATTTTTTAGAAGATACACGAATATATAAATAATTGTAAAACAAAACCTTCTCTACGAATGACAGAAAAAGGTCTTGATGAAGATGTAGTGTCTCGACATGAACCGTCGTTAAATTAAAGAAAAACATTTGACATAATTTAAATTAGTTACTATTTAGCATTTTTCAAATTGTTAATCTTAAAATAAACACATTTAAAAACTAGTTGCATTATTCTAACGAGTAATACAATTATATATTTAAAAAAAAATTCAGTTCCGATTGCAAAAAAAACTTTTAAAATAACGTTATTAAATTTTTTACCAGTGTACTACTAATGACCTTCAGTCTTCGTGAATGTAAAATTGTAGAAGTCATTGAACAGAATGTAATTATTTATATGTCAACCCAAGAACAGAGTAAAACTAAAACATAATTAATGACTAATAATTATGATTAACAAATAATCAACATATATTTAGTGACTATGAGTATTTATTTGTGAATAATGATTAATTTATGATAAAAAGTTTGATTATAAGTTATACTAATGCTTAATCACAATTAAGTAAGTTAATCATCATAATTAAATAATTTTTAATTATCATTTGTGAGTAATAAATAATGACTAAAGCAAAAATGCAATTTTGGTTACATGGCTTGAATCGTATAACAAAAGTTTTTTTTTTAAATAAATCGCATTTTCAAAAATAGTACGGTCTGAGTTTAGAAGTAAACATGAACGAAACAACAAATGATAGTACAATATGCGGTTATAGATATTATTATTATTATTATTATTATATAAAAAGAAACAGTTGTATGGTCATATAAAATAATTGGTAATGACTGATTACAAAAAATAATGAATAAATATATCTCAACAAGAGAAAAAAATACAGAAGACTACAAAAAACAATAAAGACAGATGTTGGAGAAGATTCTTAGCAATATAGCTACGCTGCTTTCGCATATTTAATTATAATTAATCATTTCTTAGAACAAAAATTTATTCTACACTAATCAATTAATCACAATGACTAATATTCTATTACAATTAAATTTTGGACTAAAATAATGATTAACGACTAATTACACAGGTTTTCAAGTTAACACACAAAGTTGTTTGAAACAAGGTACCACAAGCACACATCGATCATCTCATTTTTTCTATGCCAAAACTTGTACAGGAGTGTACTCAGCTACAGGATCACCAAACACAGAAATCTTATTTTGCGTATTTCAAATTGAAACTTAGAGCTAAAGACAGATTATGGGCTCCGTATAAGATGTGCAAAAATGTGACAAAATCTTTGTTTGTGGCTTAAAGGATGTGGCGTAAACAGAAAAATCACACTACTGACTGTTTGGTAAATGTAAAAAAATTAATACAAGAAATTAAAAAAAATGTATAATCCTAATCTTAAATCAACTATTCGTCCAGTGTGCCATAGTTTTGAAATACTAGTTCCACAGCCACCATCTAATTTAGATGACATCCTGAGTGAGTAAGAAGATTCAGACGCATTGGCTTCCCAGGACAAATCTAGTTCAAATTTTTCTATTGACGAGGGACCTTAACTTTTTCTCAGAGTAGGGTTAACGACCAAGTAAAAGACTTTGGTCTTCAAAAGATGCAGCCAAATTACTAAGACTAATGGTACAAAAACTGCTATAATCTGGGACCTGATTTTTGGAGGGCAAGCTTCGAAACAAAAAAGTTAAGCAGTTGTTCTCTTAAGAATAAAATCTGGTTTATTGTTATAATGTTCATAGTTTCATAAAGTACTATCAAATAGAATATGATTGGTCAGAATGGCGCATATTCATTGATTCGTCTAAAACTAGCCTCAAAACAGTCTTATTGCATAATTGATGTTAAACCGTCAACTACTTAATACCGTGCTTGTGATGGTTACCTTTAAATTTTCTAACATCATCGGCGTTTATGGAAATAAGAATATAAATCGAAAACGCAATACTAGTAGTTTATTCATCACAGGGTAAGCTTTTTCTATTAGTTTTTAGAATTCTTTAATAATTTTTTTGTTAATGAAATAGCACGTCCCGTCACGTGTTAGTCGCATGTTTCGATGAATTATCAATCGATGAGGGATTAATATCGACCAATACCTTCATGGAACAATTATAATTCTGTAAGGCTTACGTTTAAATTAAAAACGAAGTCTCAACAAAAATTTTTCTCAGAAATTGTGTTGACATGATTTGCTGTTCATAATTATTCCAGGTCTACTCAACGAGGAAAACGTTTTCTTCCGACAAGTACTGGATTGTGAGTGTCTTATTTAATTACTTTGTCGTTGTCACGAAATTTTGCATGTTCTAACTTACAAAATTACAATAATTGTTTCAATACCATTTAGGTATTTTCAATAATTATTTTGTGTATTGCATGCTGCGAACCATAGAAATTTCTCATGTAATTTTCTTTGTTATCGACACCGTATGTGTGTAAACCTATGTATTGTGTGTTGCCGATATGGATCGAGGAATGTACTACAAAATTTTTTGCGTTCGCAGATATTTAAATTAAAGTTGTTATACATATTTATTTTTCTTCTTTTTGGTCCGTTTAGAGTTACGAACTTAATTTCGTTGCAAGCTTGGACCTTCTGTCTTGATTGAAACAGAAGGTTTTTTTAAGAAAATCTGGCGCCCTTTAAATTGTATTTTTTTAAACCTCCCCTATCTCCCACTAGTGTGAGTTGGCCGTGCACGGCTCGTAAGACCTATAAGTTGTTACACTTTGTGACGAAAACACTTTAAATCAAGGACACTTAGTTACACTAAGAATGACAATGGCTTGGTTTAAAAGTGTGTAAAGCTTCTTGGTTTTGGCTTGTGCATTTTTGTTGCTCTCTGCAAAAATCAACAGTAATCCCGCATCATGCTGAGATTGAAGCTGCCTTGTTTGTCACTCACGCTAATAATGATAATGCAAGCTTCTTAGATAAGAAACACACCAACACAAATTAGTAAATAATAAAAAGAAGATTTTATTCATAATTGTCTAGACATGCTATTAGCTAATGGCATATCCAAATTGCGAAAAGTGTAAAAAATAGATATATAATAATATCGTAACTAACTAAATCGCTCTTAAGTGAATCAGTAATAGTTATAAACCAAATGCGACAAGTTTCTGAATGACGTTCACTAACAATATCCCACGTGTGTCTTCAAGTTTAATCGTCTATCTCACAAATACTTCATCGATTTGACTCCAAATTAATTCTTGCAATTGGTGTTAGTAACCAATGTTCACATTCGTACGTACGTGTAAGTTATTGACTTGAAAGAGATCTATTTGATAATTAGAAGAAAATATAAAAAAAAGTTAATTTTTACCATAGCAAAACTCTCAAAATCAACACACACGAAACGAAATTAATGTACCCATTTATAACGTGGATGGTATTAGAAAATTTAGAAATAGAGATCCCACTAAGCACAACGTTAGGTTTCACTTACTGCCTCTTTCAAGGTTGGAAACCGAAATGCTATTTTAATATGTTTTCATGTGTCAAAGTGACAGTTAATGTTCCGAGACATAATTCATACAGCACGCAACCTAAATAAAAACGTTTTTAACATAACAGTGTTACGTGCGAAATTTTTATAACGTAATACCCTGTATATCGAATTAAAATAATATTACGGTTTTAACGCCCTCTGCTGATCTTTCTGGTTACTGACATGTTGCGGATTTCATTTTGAAGCTGTGAACTACTTAAGACGGGCTGTGTCGTTTACGATCCAAAGATTTTAAGTACATCCACTGTGATGAACAGGAAATTATAAGTTAATTACGAATTTATCGTAATTTATTCGGCACAGGGTAAGGTATTTGCATCCGGTTTGTTAAGATTCTTTTGTAATTTTTTTATTAATTTGATAGCCGTTTCGCCACGCTTTGGCAACATGTTCCGATTTAACTAATTAAGTCCAAAGAGGAATGAACTTCGAAAAATAATTGAAGGCCTATTAATTATTAGCACCGAAAAGGAATGTCACTTCTTCGACATCAGTCGATTACGATACTCACCTTTTAATTGTTAGAAGAAACAGCATTCGATATATATCGGGTTCTTATACTTAATGTCATATATTAATAATTTTGTAGACTTCGACTTTCGTGAGTCATTGCGTTGACACGACTTGCATTCATATTATTTCAGGCTACTCACCGGGGAAAACGTTTTCTTGGCTCAAGTAGGTATTGGATTGTGGGTAAGTTTATTTAATTATTTTGTCGCTGTCAGAAAAGTCTCTCACGGAACTTTTGTTTATGTTAATTTCCGTAATTACGA
Organism: Aquatica leii; assembly: GCA_035610365.1. Taxonomy (NCBI): domain Eukaryota; kingdom Metazoa; phylum Arthropoda; class Insecta; order Coleoptera; family Lampyridae; genus Aquatica; species Aquatica leii. The sequence continues at coordinate 49,761,784 of CM069438.1, read as the reverse complement.
TTATTGTTGCAATGCATTGTGTGTGTATGGCATGCTGTGTACAAACGATATTTTCTTCGCTATTCGGTTCGACTTAACCTATGTATTGTGTGTTGCCGATACTTCTGGCATTTATGAATTGAGAATTAGATATACTCTTGTTAATATTTTACGTTACTAAATTAGAGTTTTTATACCTGTTAATCTTGCTTTTATGGTAACATACCGTTCTCTTTTAATTGTGGTTACCTGAACACCAGAGTAACAAGGATTACGAACCTAAAAATTCGTTACAAGTTTGGACCGTCTGTCTTGATCGAGGCAAAAGTGTTAATTATAAATGATCCGGCGCCCTTAATTATTATTCACTTGAACCTCCCCTATCTCCGACTGTGTTAGTTGGCCGTGCAAGGTTCGTAATACCTAAAGCTTGTAACAACAGACTGCTTGAGCTGGAGTCAACAAAAGATCTCTACTTTTCTACTACATTTTTCTTATCTACTTCCTTCACGAGTCATAAGAAGGACAAACACCATGTTCAACAGCATAGTATGCTGCAACATTCATGTGACAAACAGAAAAATGCGCAACTATAACACCTTTCTGGAGTAGGTTCCATTCCTTCAGGTTAGGACCCAACAGTTCAGACTTTTCTTTCGGCAAAGACAAATCACCAACTAGGTCGTCCAGTTCGGCTTGGTTAATCAAATGTGGCTTTTTAATGTCACTGTTAAGATCATACGTGCATTTCATAACTTCTGCGTCACTGTCATTATCTTCTCTATCATTTTCCTTATTGCATCGGATGAAAGAGAAATTGGTACTGGGTAATCTTCACCATGCACTATAGGTTTCAGAGTAGACTGACAATCTAAATATGTTTTTCATATAGAAGTAGCTATCCAAGTGGTAATCTTTCTGCGTCCACCAAATCTCGGGAACAGCAAAAGGTATTCGATTTCGCTTATTGTTTAACCACTGAGTTAGGCCAAATTAACAGACAATATAACAGAGATGAAGAACCCAGGATTTTTTTTGATCTCCAATTTCCCATCCGAAGTAGCGTTTCTAGTCATGTCGCATACTGGCATTAATGTAGCAAAAACAGTTCAGATTGTTCACACAACTGTGCTATTCGTCTTTTGTTTACTGAATCACAACATATCAAATCACCGAATCGTCTTCAGCTATAATTTTAAATATAGACGTGCTAGAAAATATAATAGAATTGACAGCTGCACTAGACAAAAACAGACTGGCATCCTCGACACAGTTCAACCCTCGTTTAGCCTAAGACAGTGTTATTACCATTTCTTTATATTCAGTTAGAACTGCTTAGTTTAACAAATCGTGGCCAAGAGATGAGGGTTGCTTTAAATATCTGTGTTCCAAATTTTTAAAATTGTCTGTCTTCTTTGTTTTAGAAACAATGCGAGACAAAAAAAACGTAGAATGTAGTGCATTGAAAATAAGCGTTTTTTTTAATAAAAATTAACAGTTTATTCTGAGAAGACTATCAGACTCAGATCATTCAAAATACTGTCCATCAGCAGCTACGACCTTCTCCCATTTTTCAGGTAGCATGCGGAATCCACGCTAGAAAAGTCTTGATTTTTTGAGGCAATCCAGTCATTGACCCATTTTTTGGTATCGTTATTAGAAGAAAATCGTTGCTCAGCCAGGCCACGTGTCATCGACCGGAACAAATGGTAACCGGATGGGGCAATGTCTGGTGAATACGGCGGGTATGGGGTCGTGCATTGTCATGTTGAAGAATAACCTTGTCATGTCTTTCGGCGTATTGCGGCCTTTTATCCTCTTGGCTCAGTTTGATCAATTGTCGTCGGTAACGGTCTGCTGTAATCGTCATGTTCGGTTTAAGCAACTCATAATATATATTACTCTGACCTGGTCCCACCAGATACAAAGCATGAGCTTGGAACCATGAATATTCGGTTTCGCTGTCAATGTTGATGGCTCGCCGGGCTTGACCTATGCTTTTTTGCGTTTAGGGTTGTCGTAACGTAACAATTCGATGCAGAAAACCTTTTCGTTTTTGTCTCGCGAGCAGCTGTTCCCAGATAAAAAATCGTACTTTGATGTCCCACGGTTTCAACTCATACGGCACCCAATTTCCTTGGTTTTGAATCATTCCCAGTTATTTCAAGCGCCTAGAAACTGTTGATTGATCGACTCCCAATGTTTCTACAAGCTGTTCCTGTGTCTGGCGTGGATCTTCATTAAGTAATGCCACTAATTCGGTATCTTCAAACTTTTTCACAGCACCAGGATGTTCTTCATCTTCGAGGTCAAAATCACCACCCTTGAATTGTTAAAACCATCTTCTGCATGTTTGTTCTAAAAGAGCATTCTCGCCGTATGTTTCCACTAATATTCTATGCGCCTCAGCTGCTGTGTCTTTCGGTGGAAATAATGTAAAAAATTTCCCCGCAAAAACGGTTTTGTAGGCACAAACTCAGCCATGTTTAAAATTTCGGATAAAAACGTCTTTACACTCCGGCAGTTGAAATTGGACTGTCTAGAGTTTTAATTTTCAGGTAAATTTTATTTAAGCCCGATCAGATATATACCTGCCGAATTATGAGTCTCAATACAAAACGCTCATTTTCAATGCATACTCCGATATTAAAAACAATTTTTTGAATAATTGTGAGAAAATAAATATATTTAATTTATTGTAAGTTTATGAAAGCTGTTTTTATTTTGTTACGTGTCGTTAGTCATAAATTTTCAAAATTGTTAGTGCTGCACTCTAAGCAGGCTGGCGGTGTGATTTAATTTTTGACTTTGGTTACACCTAGTTTTATTTTGGTTGGAACTTTGATCGTTCAATCGCAAGTGCTTCCCTTATATTTAATTTCTCGTCGTTGTATTACGCTTTAAGCAATTGAAAACGGTTGCGAATAAAGATACCTTTAACGGTTTTAGATGGGATTAAATTTCCTGTAGATAAAATGGTGGTCAACGCGTACGTATTTCCTTTTTTTTAAATTAAGTTTTCAGTTATTATTATATTATTAATTCTAATGTCTAATATCATTATTATTATTTTATTTTCAGTCGAGTATAATTAATTAGCCTTCAGCTTATTTTGCAATTGATTATTACAGTTTACGCTGACTTGTACCGTACGAGTAACCTCAAAGTTAAATCGGCGAATGCAAGGTTGCACTCTCCGAAAGTGTCGAGGGTCGTATTTTAAAGTAGCAGTTATATATAACTTCTTATAGTAATTTAAGCAATTACGTCTTGCATTCAAAAACTACATTTTAGCGACTGAGTTTGATCGATTTTGTTATTGATTGCTCCTGCTTAGAATCTACTAAAATATTTATCTATTTAAACAACAAAAGTGACAGTATATAATTGTTAAAGTTTGATCAATTTTCTTTAAGTGACTTTGTTGTTAACTAAGTGTGCCTAGCATTTACTAAATTTTTCTTTCTTTGTCGATTGGAAAATATATAACCAATTTGTTACAATCTCTCGTTGTTAGTTGTTTTTTTAGTGATAGGGAGTTCGTATGCACCTTTGGTGTCTCCGAGCCAAGAATTTTATAGGTATTCAAGGAGTGGTGCCCGTTTTATTTATTATCTCAATTTTTCACAACTAAATTTGTTATCATTAATTTAAAAAGAATAAAAAAAAACATAATTATTATGTTTAATTAAGATATATCTAAATTTTTTTAATTAATTGAACAAAAATATATTATTTTAAAATTCAAACCTACGTTTTATACACAATAGATTAAAGTTGTTATTTCTGAAATCGTTAAAAGTAATTCTCAAACGTGCGAAAGACATAAATAAAAATAATACATGGGATACTGAAAACGAAATTTAATTTATGGTCGTTGAACGCATGTGGACAAGGGCGCGAAATTCCACAGAGCACCTAGAAAATTTCCCAGCGGCATAATAAATACGTCGCGAAAAATAAGCAAAAGATTCTTGTAACACAATTTTAAGTAGGTTTTAATTTACAGATTTAACAAATTGAGAGTACCCTCATAATTCTTGTTGGATTACCACGAACGAAGGTGAATGTCTTAGAAATCATACGAAATTTACAAGTTTTAGTTCTCTCGATTTCTTAAATCGCGCATACAAAACGATAAATTCCATTGATGTTCGCTCAAACTACCGGTCACATTCGCCCTGTCGTCTTATTTTCTCTTTTGTTATTTAGGAATTTCCACTCGAGTTGTTGGCGGATTGAAATAAGTTTCAAGTTGAAAACTTTTCCTCTTCTATCATGGCGCCTCGCCAAAATATGCTACGTGGTTTTATGTACTGTAGGCCTTTTGTCATATCTTCCGGGCTCTTGACTTTCCGAATTTTTATGGCGGTTCGCATTTTCCGCAAACATTTATACAACAAAAAAATTTTAAAAAGTACACGTTTTTTTTTAAAACAAAAAGAAAGCATATCGAAATAAACGAAAAAGCTCAACCATTAATTTCTCTTAGTGGGAGTTTCGGAACACAATAAAAAATGGACAGAGAAAAATTTGTGTTTGGAACACAAAAGGGACTAGAGCGTAAACACAATAAAATACGTGAGCTATCAATTTGTACGTCTTAAACTATTTAGTAGCAAAAGGTTACGAGATGAGACCTTAGGGTCTTGTTTTCCTTTTTCCAAAACTTTCCTGAGAATATCCATATTTACTCAGTAGCTTTTGTCGACTTCGAAATTTAGTTTTTATTGTAATGGGAATATGAACTTAACATTTTCCTTGTGATTTTTATGCGAACATGTGCTTTAAAAAAATCAGAAAGAATTCTACATTATTCCGTTTATACGTCAAAGATAAGAATGAAGTACGGTAACTGAAGACTTTAAATTGAAGTATTGTTTGCTAATACGCATTCGTCTTTTTAAATTATAACTTAAAAGAAACTCAACCGTTGGTATTTAAGTACCCGATAAAACCTATTCTATCCGTCACAAGGACTAATGCACATAAAGTTCAAATAAAACAAGCTGAATACATTAAGCTCTCAAGTGGGATTTTATAAATCATTTTCTAAAGTATGTCCGTGCAAACTCAAAACCTCTCAAAGTTCGTTATACAAGAACTCGGAACGATTGTAAAAAAAACTAGAAAATAGTTGGATCATTTAAAATCATTGTCATTTAATCCTTTGTATTCCTTGAAAACAAAACACTCTAAAAATTAAATTTTACAATTTCAAAAACAACTCAAATTCAATATAATGTCTATGATGGATTGAACTTAATTAATACGTTATCAATTTTAAATTATTTTAAATATAATTCGTCATCAAAATATAATATAGGAATTACTTTATTTTCCCCGCATGTTTAAAAAAAATTCATAAACAGAATTCGTATTGAATCAATTTGCATGTTTTTGTTTGATTTGATTATCCATGACCACAAAATATGAGTAATTTCTAGTTTTAGAGAGATAGGCTGCTTGATTATTCAAGAATTGGTAAAAAAAACTAATTTGCAATTGTTATTTTGATACTTTTGAGTGAAAATTTAATCATTATTTTAATAATTCTTAGTCAAAAATAAAAATGCATTCATTATTTGAACGATGTTAACTGACGAATAAAAATTCAATTGTCATTCTAATAAAACATCAATTGTTAAGTGATAAATAAATAACTAACATTTTTTTTTTAATTTTTCATTTGTTGTATACCTGCGAACGATTTTCTGTAGAATCTAAACTTACTAATTATTTAACAGATTATTGGCAGCACCTTTGTATCAGGACTTGGTAACTTTAATCAAAGAACAATTCTAAGCTTTTGTGTTGACACGTTTTTGCTTATATTGATAATCACATATTAGCATTTTTCACTTTTTGTAGTTAATTGCATATTTTACAACCAACACCATTGAATTATTTAACTAAAAAATAAAATTTTATTTGTTATTAAGAAGTGATTGAATAACAAATTTATTTTTTAATTTATAATTAATTGAATATTAAATACACTTTTATTCGTTATTTAAAATAAATCTTATAAAAATTTAATCGTTATTAGTATTATAATTGATTTCAAACCTTTTTTTGTTTCAAGTAAAATATTAAATTTAAAAAATTGTTTTTTTATCTTGAATAACTAATTTTTATTACTATTTTTTTTATATTTCAATTAAAACAAATTTAGGTTGATAACACAAAACGTTATTCGTTATTCAGTTTTGGAAAAACAAATAGTTTTGGCATACTTTATATCGACAAAATCATTTAATACCATCCTTGAGTAAACAAAATAAACAAATATAATTTTTTGTTTAGTGCAATGTTACAAAAAATAAAATTGTATTGTAAATATTACAAAGTACCGCATATAAACCTGATACTAATTGTTTAAATAAAATAAAATCAATATTGATTAATTTTATACTATACCACACCAATTATTTAAAAAAAATTGCTATAACTTTCTCAATTACCTATTATGTATTCCTGCAATTTTATTTCGTATTGGTTGTTTTAGAGTTAAAATATTAACTAGTTGTGGAAGATTTATTTTGTTTTTAAGGTAACTTTATAACCTGTAATTGCAAAACGGAAGATCACTGAAAATAAAGAAAATTTTATTTCTTATTCAGAACCAGTAAAGTAATAATCAAAATTTAATTTTTTACTCAGAAGCAGTAGCATAACGAATTTATGTATAATTGATAATGAGTTGAATAATAAATACATTTTTTGGCGTTAAAAATAATTTAAATAATAAATAAAAGTTTAATCGTATTTGGTATAACGATTACTTTTTAATTTATAGCTTTGACTCTTCAGGTGAACTAATAAATTCGAAGGAATTGATATATTAATTTTAACGTATACTAAATGACTAATTTTTGTCACTAACTGCAGCCAGTATTTGAAAAACAAAATAGTTTTGCCATATTTTATATTGACTAAATAATTTAATGTCAGTCCATGATTGAACAAAATAAGCAAATAAAATTTTTGTTTAAAAAAAGTCGTATTGTAAATAATATACAAAGTGGCACATATAAACCTGATAGTAATTGTTTAAATGAAATATATAACGAATAATGATTAAATTTGTATTATTCCATACTAATTTGTTTACAAAATTTTTTATTACTCTCTCGATTACGTGTTGTAAATTGCCGCAACTTCATCTTTTATTCGTTGTTTTAAGATTTGAATATTGGCTAGTTCTGAAGGACACAACTTTCTTCTAAGGTAACATAACTTCGAATTGCAAAATGAAATATTATTGCGAGAATAAATGACCATAAATCATAAGTTGTTTTTTTTTAATCAGTTTGTTTACTCAAAATCAACAGAATAATAAATTTATTTGTAATTTATTAATAATTGAACAATGAAAACATTTTTCTTATTTGACACAAATCAAATGAAAACTGCATTTTGATTTGTCGTTCAAAATAATTTAAATAATAAATAAAAGTTTAATCGTATTTGGTATAACGATTACTTTTTAGTTTATAGCTTTTACTCTTCATGTGAACTAATAAATTCGAAGGAATTGATATATTAATTTTAACGTATACTAAATGACTAATTTTTGTCACTAATTGCAGCCAGTATTTGAAAAAACAAAATAGTTTTGCCATATTTTATATTGACTAAATAATTTAATGTCAGTCCATGATTGAACAAAATAAACAAATAAAATTTTTGTTTAATAATAAAGTATCAGTATTGCAAAAATAAAAAAGCCGTATTGTAAATAATATACAAAGTGGCGCATATAAACCTGATAGTAATTGTTTAAATGAAATATATAACGAATAATGATTAAGTTTGTACTATTCCACACTAATTTGTTTATAAAATTTTCTATTACTCCATCGATTACGTGTTGTAAATTGCCGCAACTTCATCTTTTATTCGTTGTTTTAAGATTTGAATATTGGCTAGTTCTGAAGGACACAACTTTCTTCTAAGGTAACATAACTTCGAATTGCAAAATGAAATATTATTGCGAGAATAAATGACCATAAATCATAAGTTGTTTTTTTTAATCATTTTGTTTACTTAAAATCAACAGAATAATAAATTTATTTGTAATTTATTAATAATTGAACAATAAAAACACTTTTCTTATTTGACACAAATAAAATGAAAACTGCATTTTGATTTGTCGTTCAAAATAATTTAAATAATAAATAAAAGTTTAATCGTATTTGGTATAACGATTACTTTTTAATTTATAGCTTTTACTCTTCATGTGAACTAATATATTCGGAGGAATTGATATATTAATTTTAACATATACTAAATGACTAATTTTTGTCACTAATTGCAGCCAGTATTTGAAAAACAAAATAGTTTTGCCATATTTTATATTGACTAAATAATTTAATGTCAGTCCATGATTGAACAAAATAAACAAATAAAATTTTTGTTTAGTAATAAAGTATTAGTATTGCAAAAATAAAAAAGTCGTATTGTAAATAATATACAAAGTGGCGCATATAAACCTGATAGTAATTGTTTAAATGAAATATATAACGAATAATGATTAAGTTTGTACTATTCCACACTAATTTGTTTATAAAATTTTCTATTACTCCATCGATTACGTGTTGTAAATTGCCGCAACTTCATCTTTTATTCGTTGTTTTAAGATTTGAATATTGGCTAGTTGTGAAGGACACAACCTTTTTCTAAGGTAACATAACTTCGAATTGCAAAATGAAATATTATTGCGAGAATAAACAACCATAAATCATTAGTTCTTCTTTTTAAATCATTTTGTTTACTCAAAATCAACAAAATAATAAATTTATTTGTAATTTATTAATAATTGAACAATAAAAACACTTTTTTGACACAAATCAAATAAAAACTGCATTTTGATTTGTCGTTCAAAATAATTTAAATAATAAATAAAAGTTTAATCGTATTTGGTATAACGATTACTTTTTAATTTATAGCTTTTACTCTTCATGTGAACTAATAAATTCGGAGGAATTGATATATTAATTTTAACGTATACTAAATGACTAATTTTTGTCACTAATTGCAGCCAGTATTTGAAAAACAAAATAGTTTTTCCATATTTTATATTGACTAAATAATTTAATGTCAGTCCATGATTGAACAAAATAAACAAATAAAATTTTTGTTTAGTAATAAAGTAATAGTATTGCAAAAATAAAAAAGTCGTATTGTAAATAATATACAAAGTGGCGCATATAAACCTGATAGTAATTGTTTAAATGAAATATATAACGAATAATGATTAAGTTTGTACTATTCCACACTAATTTGTTTTTAAAATTTTCTATTACTCCATCGATTACGTGTTGTAAATTGCCGCAACTTCATCTTTTATTCGTTGTTTTAAGATTTGAATATTGGCTAGTTGTGAAGGACACAACTTTTTTCTAAGGTAACATAACTTCGAATTGCAAAATGAAATATTATTGCGAGAATAAACAACCATAAATCATTAGTTCTTCTTTTTAAATCATTTTGTTTACTCAAAATCAACAGAATAAATTTATTTGTAATTTATTAATAATTGAACAATAAAAACACTTTTCTTTTTTGACACAAATCAAATGAAAATTGCATTTTTATTTGTCGTTCAAAATAGTTTAAATAATAAATAAAAGTTTAATCGTATTTGGTATAACGATTATTTTTAATTTATAGCTTTTACTCTTCATGTGAACTAATAAATTCGGAGGAACTGATATATTAATTTTAACATATACTAAATGACTAATTTTTGTCATTAATTGCAGCCAGTATTTGAAAAACAAAATAGTTTTGCCATATTTTATATTGACTAAATAATTTAATGTTAGTCCATGATTGAACAAAATAAACAAATAAAAATTTTTGTTTAATAATATAGTATTAATATTTCAAAATAAAAAAATCGCATTGTAAATAATATGCAAAGTGGCGCATATAAACCAGATAGTAATTGTTTAAATAAAATATATAACGAATAATGATTAATTTTGTACTATTACACACTAATTTGTTTACAAAGTTTTCTATTACTCTCTCGATTACGTGTTGTAAATTGCCGCAACTTCATCTTTTATTCGTTGTTTTAAGATTTGAATATTGGCTAGTTGTGAAGGACACAACTTTTTTCTAAGGTAACATAACTTCGAATTGCAAAATAAAATATTATTGCGAGAATAAATGACCATAAAGCATTAGTTATTTTTTTTAATCATTTTGTTTACTCAAAACCAACAGAATAATAAATTTATTTGTAATTTATTATTAATTGAACAATAAAAACACTTTTCTTATATGACACAAATCAAATGAAAACTGCATTTTGATTTGTCGTTCAAAATAATTTAAATAATAAATAAAAGTTTAATCGTATTTGGTATAACGATTACTTTTTAATTTATAGCTTTGACTCTTCAGGTGAACTAATAAATTCGAAGGAATTGATATATTAATTTTAACGTATACTAAATGACTAATTTTTGTCACTAATTGCAGCCAGTATTTGAAAAACAAAATAGTTTTTCCATATTTTATATTGACTAAATAATTTAATGTCAGTCCATGATTGAACAAAATAAACAAATAAAATTTTTGTTTAGTAATAAAGTAATAGTATTGCAAAAATAAAAAAGTCGTATTGTAAATAATATACAAAGTGGCGCATATAAACCTGATAGTAATTGTTTAAATGAAATATATAACGAATAATGATTAAGTTTGTACTATTCCACACTAATTTGTTTTTAAAATTTTCTATTACTCCATCGATTACGTGTTGTAAATTGCCGCAACTTCATCTTTTATTCGTTGTTTTAAGATTTGAATATTGGCTAGTTGTGAAGGACACAACTTTTTTCTAAGGTAACATAACTTCGAATTGCAAAATGAAATATTATTGCGAGAATAAACAACCATAAATCATTAGTTCTTCTTTTTAAATCATTTTGTTTACTCAAAATCAACAGAATAAATTTATTTGTAATTTATTAATAATTGAACAATAAAAACACTTTTCTTTTTGACACAAATCAAATGAAAATTGCATTTTTATTTGTCGTTCAAAATAGTTTAAATAATAAATAAAAGTTTAATCGTATTTGGTATAACGATTATTTTTAATTTATAGCTTTTACTCTTCATGTGAACTAATAAATTCGGAGGAACTGATATATTAATTTTAACATATACTAAATGACTAATTTTTGTCATTAATTGCAGCCAGTATTTGAAAAACAAAATAGTTTTGCCATATTTTATATTGACTAAATAATTTAATGTTAGTCCATGATTGAACAAAATAAACAAATAAAAATTTTTGTTTAATAATATAGTATTAATATTTCAAAAATAAAAAAATCGCATTGTAAATAATATGCAAAGTGGCGCATATAAACCAGATAGTAATTGTTTAAATAAAATATATAACGAATAATGATTAATTTTGTACTATTACACACTAATTTGTTTACAAAGTTTTCTATTACTCTCTCGATTACGTGTTGTAAATTGCCGCAACTTCATCTTTTATTCGTTGTTTTAAGATTTGAATATTGGCTAGTTGTGAAGGACACAACTTTTTTCTAAGGTAACATAACTTCGAATTGCAAAATAAAATATTATTGCGAGAATAAATGACCATAAAGCATTAGTTATTTTTTTTAATCATTTTGTTTACTCAAAACCAACAGAATAATAAATTTATTTGTAATTTATTATTAATTGAACAATAAAAACACTTTTCTTATATGACACAAATCAAATGAAAACTGCATTTTGATTTGTCGTTCAAAATAATTTAAATAATAAATAAAAGTTTAATCGTATTTGGTATAACGATTACTTTTTAATTTATAGCTTTGACTCTTCAGGTGAACTAATAAATTCGAAGGAATTGATATATTAATTTTAACGTATACTAAATGACTAATTTTTGTCACTAATTGCAGCCAGTATTTGAAAAACAAAATAGTTTTGCCATATTTTATATCGACTAAATAATTTAATGTCCGTCCATGATTGAACAAAATAAGCAAATAAAATTTTTGTTTAATAATAAAGTATTAGTATTGCAAAAATAAAAAAGTCGTATTGTAAATAATATACAAAGTGGCGCATATAAACCTGATAGTAATTGTTTAAATGAAATATATAACGAATAATGATTAAGTTTGTACTATTCCACACTAATTTGTTTACAAAATTTTCTATTACTCCCTCGATTACGTGTTGTAAATTGCCGCAGCTTCATCTTTTATTCGTTGTTTTAAGATTTGAATATTGGCTAGTTGCGAAAGACACAACTTTTTTGTAAGGTAACATAACTTCGAATTGCAAAATGAAATATTATTGCGAGAATAAATTACCATAAATCATTAGTTGTTTTTTTTAATCATTTTGTTTACTCAAAATCAACAAAATAAATTTATTTGTAATTTATTAATAATTGAACAATAAAAACACTTTTCTTATTTGACACAAATCAAATGAAGACTGCATTTTGATTTGTCGTTCAAAATAATTTAAATAATAAATAAAAGTTTAATCGTATTTGGTATAACGATTACTTTTTAATTTATAGCTTTTACTCTTCAGGTGAACTAATAAATTCGGAGGAATTGATATATTAATTTTAGCGTATACTAAATGACTAATTTTTGTCACTAATTCCAACCAGTATTTAAAAAACAAAATAGTTTTGCCATATTTTATATTGACTAAATAATTTAATGTCAGTCTATGATTGAACAAAATAAACAAATAAAATTTTTGTTTAATAATAAAGAATTGCGAGAATAAATGACCATAAATTATTAGTTGTTTTTTTTAATCATTTTGATTACTCAAAATCAACAGTATAATAAATTTATTTGTAATTTATTAATAATTGAACAATAAAAACACTTTTCTTATTTGACACAAATCAAATGAAAACTGTATTTTGATTTGTCGTTCAAAATAATTTAAATAATAAATAAAAGTTTAATCGTATTTGGTATAACGATTACTTTTTAATTTATAGCTTTTACTCTTCATGTGAACTAATATATTCGGAGGAATTGATATATTAATTTTAACGTATACAAAATGACTAATTTTTGTCACTAATTGCAGCCAGTATTTGAAAAACAAAATAGTTTTGCCATATTTTATATTGACTGAATAATTTAATGTCAGTCCATGATTGAACAAAATAAACAAATAAAATTTTTGTTTAGTAATAAAGTATTTGTATTGCAAAAATAAAAGTCGTATTGTAAATAATATACAAAGTGGCGCATATAAACCTGATAGTAATTGTTTAAATGAAATATATAACGAATAATGATTAATTTTGTACTATTCCACACTAATTTGTTTACAAAATTTTCTATTACTCTCTCGATTACGTGTTGTAAATTGCCGCAACTTCATCTTTTATTCGTTGTTTTAAGTTTTGAATATTGGCTAGCTGCGATAGACACAACTTTTTTGTAAGGTAACATAACTTCGAATTGCAAAATGAAATATTATTGCGAGAATAAATGACCATAAATCATTAGTTCCTTTTTTTAATCATATTGTTTACTCAAAATCAACAGAATAATAAATTTATTTGTAATTTATTAATAATTGAACAATGAAAACACTTTTCTTATTTGACACAAATCAAATGAAAACTGCATTTTGATTTGTCGTTCAAAATAATTTAAATAATAAATAAAAGTTTAATCGTATTTGGTATAACGATTACTTTTTAATTTATAGCTTTTACTCTTCATGTGAACTAATAAATTCGGAGGAATTGATATATTAATTTTAACGTATACTAAATGACTAATTTTTGTCACTTATTGCAGCCAGTATTTGAAAAACAAAATAGTTTTGCCATATTTTATATTGACCAAATAAGTTAATGTCAGTCCATGATTGAACAAAATAAGCAAATAAAATTTTTGTTTAATAATAAAGTATTAGTATTGCAAAAATAAAAAAGTCGTATTGTAAATAATATACAAAGTGGCGCATATAAACCTGATGGTAATTGTTTAAATGAAATATATAACGAATAATGATTAATTTTGTACTATTCCACACTAATTTTTTTACAAAATTTTCTATTACTCTCTCGATTACGTGTTGTAAATTGCCGCAACTTCATCTTTTATTCGTTGTTTTAAGATTTGAATATTGGTTAGTTGCCAAAGACACAACTTTTTGGTAAGGTAACATAACTTCGAATTGCAAAATGTAATATTATTGCGAGAATAAATGACCATAAATCATTAGTTGTTTTTTTTAATCATTTTGTTTACTCAAAATCAACAGAATAATAAATTTGTTTGTAATTTATTAATAATTGAACAATAAAAACACTTTTCTTATTTACAAATCAAATGAAAACTGCATTTTGATTTGTCGTTCAAAACAATTTAAATAATAAATAAAAGTTTAATCGTATTTGGTATAACGATTACTTTTTAATTTATAGCTTTTACTCTTCATGTGAACTAATAAATTCGGAGGAATTGATATATTAATTTTAACGTATACTAAATGACTAATTTTTGTCACTAATTGCAGCCAGTATTTGAAAAACAAAATAGTTTTGTCATATTTTATATTGACTAAATAATTTAATGTCAGTCCATGATTGAACAAAATAAGCAAATAAAATTTTTGTTTAATAATAAAGTATTAGTATTGAAAAAATAAAAAAGTCGTATTGTAAATAATATACAAAGTGGCGCATATAAACCTGATAGTAATTGTTTAAATGAAATATATAACGAATAATGATTAATTTTTTACTATTCCACACTAATTTGTTTACAAAATTTTCTAGTACTCTCTCGATTACGTGTTGTAAATTGCCGCAACTTCATCTTTTATTCGTTGTTTTAAGATTTGAATATTGGCTAGTTGTGAAGGACAAAACTTTTTTCTAAGGTAACATAACTTCGAATTCCAAAATGAAATATTATTGCGAGAATAAATGACCTTAAATAATTAGTTGTTTTAATTATTTTGTTTACTCAAAATCAACAGAATAATAAGTTTATTTGTAATTTAAAATTAGTTGAACGATAAAAACTTTTTTATTTGTTATTTGAAACAAATCAAATAAAAACTGCATTTTTATTTGTCATTCAAAATAATTTAAATAACGATTAAATTTTTATTTGTTGTTGCAAAATTGAAAATAACTATTTTAAAACTTAAATTGGAAAACTAATACAGTTGAGTGGAAACGCCAATCTAAATTGCAAATTAACATTTTTGTAATAAGCAGTAAAAAGTAAGAAAAGTCATTAAGTTGTAGTAGTATAATTGTATAAACTTGAATCTTATAATAATTCTAGTAACTTTTATTCGTTATTCAACATTATTTAATTAAAAAATAAAATTCAATTTGTTATTCAGAATCAGTAAAATACATTTTGATTCGTTATTTGAAATAAGTAATCAAAATTGAATTGTTATTGTTATTATGATTGACTTTTAATTCAAATTTTTTTTTTCAAGTAAAATATTAAATTATTATTATATTATGCTGAACGACTAATTTATATTACTAATTTTCTATATCTAAATTAATACGAATTTAAGTTGATAACACCAAATGTTGTTCGTTTTTATTAATTGTCTTCATATTTCGAGAAACAACATGGTTTTGGCATCCTTTACATCGACAAAATCATTTATAACGTCAGTAGGTAAACAAAATAAACAAATATAATTTTTTGTTTAGTACAATATTACAAAAAATTAAATTGTGTTAATGTAATGTAAATAATACAAAGTGGCGCATAAAAACCTGATACTAATTGTTTAAATTAAAAAAAAACCTATAATGACTAATCTTATATTATTCCATACTAGTTTGCATAAAAAATTTGCTATCGCTTACTCGATTATCTTTTATGAATCGCTGCAATTTCATTTCGTATTTGTTGTTTTAGAATTGAGTACTGACTAGTTGGGGAAAACTTACTTTGTTTTTAAGGTAACTCTACAATCTAATATTGCAAAATGGAACACCATTAAAAATAAATAAAATTTTATTTCTTATTCAGAACCAGTAAAGTAATAATCAAAATTTTATTTTTTACTCAGAAGCAGCAGCATAACGAATTTAGGTATAATTGATAATGAGTTAAATGATAAATACATTTTTTGGCGTTAAAAATAATTTAAATAACAAATAAAAGTTTAATCGTTTTTGGTAATACGATTAGTTTTTAATTTATAGCTTTTACACTTCATGTGTACTAATAAATTTGAAGGATTTGTTATATTATTTGTAACGTATACTAAATGACTAATTTTTATCACTAATCTTTTCACGCCTAAATTAGAACGAATTTAGGTTAATAACACCAAATTTAATTTGGTTTTCGTAATTGCCACCAGTTTTTGAGAAATAAAATGGTTTTGGCATACTTTATGTTGACTAAATAATTTAATGTCAGTCCCTGATTAAAAACAAAATAAACAACTGCATTTTCGTTTAGTAGTAAAGTAAGTTTGGTATTGCAAAACTAAAAAAAGTCGTATTGTAAATAATATACAAAGTGGCCCACATAAATCTAATAGTAATTGTTTAAATGAAATAAAACGCATAATGATTAATTTTGTACTATTCCACACTAATTTGCTTTAAAAAGTTTCTGATACTTTCTTGATTACGTGTTGTAAATTTCCGCAACTTCATCTTTTATTTGTTGTTTTAGGATTTGAGTATTGGCTAGTTGTGAAAAACACAACTTTTTTGTAAGGTAACATAACTTCGAATTGCAAAATGGAATATTATTGCGAGAATAAAGGACCAAGAATCATTAGTTGTTTTAATCATTTTTCTTACTCAGAACCAACAGAATAATAAATTTATTTGTGATTTATAATTAGTTGAACGATAAAGAACATTTATATTTATTATTTGAAAGAAATCAAATAAGAACTGCATTTTTATTTGTCATTTAAAATAATTTAAATAACGATTAAATTTTTAGTTGTTGCAAAATTGATAATAAGTAATTTTTATTTGTTTTTCAACACTATTTAATTAAAATATGAAATTTAGTTTTTTATTAAGAATCAGTAAAATAATAATTAAAATGTTATTTTTCAGTCAGAGCAGGAAAATAACGAATGAATTTTTATTTGTAATTTAGTTGAAGGCCTTTTAGCCTGTGTAACGCTCCTGCAACGTTCGAACGTTTGATAGAAACCATTTTTCAAGAACTGTCTTGGAAGACGTGTTTGGCTTATCTAAACGACGCACAGCGCATCAAGCTTAACCCAAAAATAAAAAAAATAATTTCAACTCGTTGAAAACCAAAGTAAGCGTTGATAAGAGAATTGAGTGCGCTGTCATGACAACCAATTCTCACAATGTCTTCCGCTTCGATTGACTTGTCACGAGCTGTCAATATCTCAATTTGAAGTTGCGCCTATAATCATTATATAATTTCCAACTATTGTTATTTGGAGAAGTTGATTAAAAGTGAAAAAAAGTGAGTGGAGTACATAGATCAAGGCATGTACTTTAAAATATTTGATTTTGTATGCCTCTGACTCATTTGTATTTTTTTCTGCTTGTTCTGTAGATTGCTATTCCAAAATCATGCAAATTTACCAAACTTCACGGAAGGTTAAAAAAAACATGTCATATCATTTCGTAGTTGTAGCTTTTTATTACTGCCTAATGAATGTTCATTAAAATCAAGTCGAGTTCATTTGCTTTTGATCGCGATTCATCTTATTACGATATTTTTTGCAGAGCGAGTCAAAACGATAAAAATGTTGATCTATTGGATGTATGGTGTCAGAGCAAAAAATCAAACAAAACTTTAACCGTGTTCGAGAAAATGTATTCTCTCCTAGCGCTGGATGAATGTCCTGACAATTTTCGTAAAGAACTGAAGACAGCTAGCCGGCTGTTTGGGATTAACATGAATAATAAATGGAAAAAGGTTAGTCGAAGCAGAAAAAGACTTCTGGAACGTCACAAGGGTTGGCTACAGCAACACGTGCGATATTCATCGACTGAAATAAGCAAAGCCAGACCAAAACGTCCACGTGGAAGACCCATAAAGCCCTTCAATAAAGTTTCACTCAAGACGAAAAAAAGGCGGTGAGCAGAACTCGCAGCTAGCAGGACATTTGAAGAGCTGCAATTCGCCGCCGAAATCACTCGTGGCACAACAGAGATCAAAACTGAAACTTCTTCACTAACTCTTCAAGCTCTAGCTCTGTCATTAGATTTGTCGGGAATAAATACAAAGTGTTAAGGTCTGTAGTAAATGCTATTCGCCCAAACTGCTTTCCAAGCCTTTATAAATTGAAACAAGACAAAAATGCCTTTATGCCATTATCTGTTTCAGTTACTGAAACCTCAGCTGAAGTGAGTCTGCAGAAACTTCCTCACCTGACTCTCACAGCATAATTAATCTTTGCAATTTAGAGAATGACAGTAATCGACTCAAACTGATGTGTAAATGGGGATTCGATGGTAGCTCTGGTCACAGCCAATACAAACAAAAATTTACAGATGTTTCCAGAACTGATGAGTATCTGCTCTTGGTAGCATTAGTACGTTTTGAAGTTGGTTAACCTAGACACTAGAGAAAACGCGTGGGTCAATGCAAAGCCATCATCGACACTTTACTGCAGGACCATAAAATGTATGTTTCAAAAAGAAAATGCAGAACTAGTGCGCGAGAAAGAGAGGTTGATAGAGAAAATCAGTCAATTGCAAAACAGTCATTTCACAATGGAGAACAGCTTAGTGGACAAGCCCAAGCCAGGATATGGCTCGACTAATGATGGTAACACTGCAAGAAGATTCTTCTCAAATCCTGTTCTTAGCTCAGAAATTACTGAAATCGAAAAGGAACTAATTACTAAGTTTTCCATTATTCTAAGAGTGTTGTCAAGCGGTTTTACTATAGATGTAGAAAAATTTAAAATGTTGTTAGACGAAAGGAGGGAGTTATATATAGTCTATATGGTTAGTATTACATGCCCAGTAGTGTCCATAAGGTGCTTGTTTACGGGTATGAAATAATTATTGCATTTTCTTTTCCAATTGGACAATAAATTGTCCAAAGGTGCACTTGAAGCCAGACAGAATAAACCTATGTCTTTAAAATAAAAAGTTATAGAAGAATTAGGAACACACAATTATGTTGGGTCCCACAAATTATTTATGTGGATATACGATGTACGTTTCGCTAAATCACTGTGGCTTCATCAAGTACAAGTATTAGAAATGAACTTGTACTTGAAGAAGCTACAATGATTTATAGAAACGTACGTCAAAAGTCAAAATAAATAATTTTTAGAATCCAACATAATATTTTTCATCCATTTAATTATGGATACCCATCAAATATTAGCCACATCTACCTAACCCTAAGTTAGGGATGTTCAAAAGAGTGATGAAAGGTGGTGCCCCCTACAAATGGGAGTCATACAAACAATAAATTAGAATTTCGCGTCTTGAAAACCCTCAGATACCAATTTTAATATAAATAGCCACACCCATTTCGAAAATTATTTGGAAAAAAAAACAAAAACGAAATAAAATTTCAACACCTTGTATTGCAGAAAGGAAGTATTTCTGGATCTCATTTCTTCTTTTCTAACAGGAAAACTCATTCATTTTTTTTCCAATGGTAATAAAACACGAAGGAGTATGTTCCCTAGATTTTGATTCCAGTATGGTTTAAACTACTCACTCGGTATACTGATTTAAACGAAAATTACGTGTTATCTCATGCGCTCAACTTATATCAACTAATATATATCAAAAAATAGTTTTTTAGCCGTATCTAAACAAACTTATGATTTTTGTCCCATTTCCCATATACCTACTTCAATGCACTGTGCGACGTGATCGTGGTTGGAGAGTAGCTTGAAGAACATTTAAACAACTTAAAAAAATGTTCCACCAACTACGTAAAGCAAATCAAAAAATGCAATACCTTAGTCACGTCGTATAGTATGGCCAAGACCAATTGTGCAAAAGTTGTCCAGCTATTATAACATTTTAGTAAAGTTTTGTCTAAGCCAGAAAAGTATTATTTCGCGACTAGGAGTAAGCTGTTAGCAGTCGTCAAATCCATAGAACACTTCTACAAATACTTGCAAAGACAAAAATTTTTACTAAAAACGGACTGCAAAAGTATCACTATGACACAAAACACCGTGCAGGAAGCAGTCATTAGAGTGCTGACTCTTTGTTCATAAAACCATGTCCAGCGGACTGTATCCGTTATTGCTGCGACTTCAAGAAAAGATCAAATGCCTCCGAAGAACTGCTGTAGTTGATGACGAGTGAGAACCTAAGTAGTGTTGCAAACAAAAAACCAATACCAATATAAGAGTATTCCTGAACTGGAAACCAAACCACCGACGTTCAACCAGGAAAAAAGAAAATGTTTTGGGCAGAAACATCAAAGCATACTAGGCGCAGTGAAACTGAGAGTGGAAAGACGGGTTTCTTAAACGATTCTTAAGTAGTGCAGAAAGCAGAGAAAACAAATTGTAGTTGCTAGTGCCAGAAAGCCGAAGATCACAGATGTTGTAGCATCTGCACGATGGTACGTTAGTAGGACATTTTGGTGTGAAAAAGACATTAAGTAAAGTTTGAGAAATATTATACAAGGTTGAACTGCAAAGAGAGCATCATGGAATAATGCCGTAAGTACACGGTCTGCGCTTCAATAGTCCAGCAAAAAAACGCATACCGTGGGAAGCCCTTTAAAGAATGTAGGAATTGACAATGCAGGGCCGTTCTAAGAATCTAATTCGAGAAACAATTAAATCCTGGCAGCAATAGATTATTTTACGCAATTAATGGAAGCTTACGCCATACACAAACAAAAAGCAGCTACAGTCGCAGATATTTTTGTAAAAGACTTTTTTTGCCGGTTTAAAGTTTGAGTTAGCGCTGTTTTAAAAAGCTTGCCGGTTGTTAACAATTAATAAAACTAGAACGATTCTCCAACCTTAATCTCATGGCATGGTTAAACGAATAAATCGAACAATTAAAAAGTACTTAGCTAAAGTAGTATCCAAACACCAAAAAGATTGGGATCAGCACCTTTTTATTAATGGCATACCAATCTGTTCACAAAAGCACAGGTCAACACCATTCGGTGTCATGCTTGGTCGCAAAATACGATTGTCATTCCACCTCCAATTTGCACAAAAACCAGAAAAAAAGTCGCAAAAGAAGATTACGTCAGCAAATTGATGAAAAAACTAGGCGAAATACATGAAACGGTCTGTAAAAACACACAAACTGCCAGCGACAAAATGAAGACCACATATGACGAAAGCAAAAAAAATTGTTCCAAACACAAAAATATTATGTCATCTCCAGAAGAGTTGCAGTCGCATTTAAAAAAAAATTAGGACGACTAGATGAACTACAGAGACAGCAACCAGCGGTCGGCAGAGTTTTCAAACTAAATGATGATGACCAATGCTTCATTTTCTATCTCGTCACCAAGAAGCACTCACGTGCAAAACCGGCATACAAAAACTTGAATTATGATATCTCAAAAAAAGAATAGTCTCAGAACATTAAGAAATTGACAATACCCAAACTTGGTTGCAACTAAGATCAACTCTTCAAAATAAGTTGCAGGTCGTCCTCCAAAAAAACAGACATTTCAGTGTTGGTTTGTAGTTACCATACAAGTAAAACATCGGGTTAGAGAAGTTTAAAATAGAGAAGACTGCCGATATCGCCACGACGCTTTCTGTCGGTGCCGTGTCCAGTTTCCTGTTGTGTGACAAAACAATCTTAAAAAAGGAAAAATAGAGCGCATAAAAATCATTCAAGATAATTTTAGGTAATTACCAGAATGCTTTCAAAACAGCTAAAGTGAAATATCGAAGATGTTCGCACACAGTCAAAAAGCTAATCAATTCTAGTCAGAAGTCGGAAGTATTGGTCTAAATAAATGAAGAGTTTAACGCGTGTGGTAATATAAATAAAAATGCATCAAGTAAAAAAAGAAAAACCTAAGTGAGGTAACCTTATAACGTCCAATTAATTCGCGCCCTACAATTTCCAAGGTTTTAGAAGACTTATTACTCTAGAAAATAAATGCCGATTATCCACCAGATAACTGGCTTTCTCCCCATCAATTTAATTTTCGTGCAGAACACTCTTCAGTTTACATAAAATAATCCAAGTAATTAACCAAGCTTTTGAGCAACAACGTTATTGTTCTTCAGTACTACTGGATGTTAACCAGCCCTTCGACAAGGTCTGACACAAATCTGTCATATAAAAACAAGGAAATCATCACACTAAAGAATTCTGGCATCTTAAAATCCTACCGATCGGAACACAAATTTAGAATCAAAGTAGGAGATACCAATTTAGACTATCGTTCTATGGAAGCAGGTGTACTACAGAAAAGCGTCTTGGAACAAACTCTTTCCAATCTATATACATCCGACATCCCAACAACCACCAAAACTACTATTTGTTGGCGATTGGCTCATAAAGGCTAAATTTTTTATCTATAAAAAATATAAAAATTTGAAATTATTTTTCAAGTTCGATCCTGGGTACATTAAAGGTATCTACAAACTGTCGATTAAATTTGGTAGAGGAGAAACGCCAAAACTAACACCGAGAGAACGTAACAAATTGGTTTTATATTTTCTAATAGATAAAAATGCAGTCTATACAAAATCAATTATTAACCAAAATTCAGTCGCATAAAGACAAAGTCGATGAAACATTAACAATTACATATAGTCGCAATAAACAAATTCTCGATAACGAGACAGAATCGTGCAATTAACATAAGACTTACTCCTAGACTTGGAGTTACTTAACATAGCATGTAGTACTAATTCACTAATAAACCCCCGACACTTTTAAGAAGTGCAAGTTTGCACTCGCCAATTTTTGTTAGCTAACACTGGCCTTGAATACAAAAAAATTCTAAGGTTGCTCGTTCGGTTCAAGTCAACGTAAACAGTAAATACTCAAATGCAAAATAAGCTAAAGACTGAATAATTACACTCGATTGGAAGTATTAATGATTATTTTAGATAGATAGATAAAATAATTAATAAAGCTAAAGACTTAATCTAAAGAAATACAGATAATTACACAGTTGCAAAAACGTAAGGTTGTAACCATCGTTTAAAATCGATTGGTTGATTGAGTAATGTTTGGTAACGGACACAGTATTTGGATTGACGTTTTTTTCATTTAATGTATTTTGAAGTTGTTTTAATGTACTTTTGGATTGAGTTTAATAAGTTATTTTACGATTTTTAATTCAGAGTTACAATGTAAATTGTTGATAAAGTTTTGTATTTTGTTACGCTGTAAACCATCTGATTTCGCGATTTTGCTTATTGAATGTTTCACTTGGATTGTTGAAAAATTCCAGTTGTGAGTTATGTTTTCCTTCTGAGATATAATCGTAATTAAATCTATTTTCGCCGTTTGTTTATTTTAAGTTGGTTTAGGAGTTCTTTGTTCGAGTACATTCGTACTTGAATTTCTTTATGTCAAACGTTTAGATTACGTGGAAAAATTAAGTCGTTATCTTAATTTATTAGGCAGTTTAAATTCTTGTAATATAATATTTTGTCAAATTGACAGTTTCACGTACAAGCGAAACGCTGTGTCCTAATTATATAAATATGACGTAATAAGTACTGTTTGCCTCTTTATTGCACTTCTTCGCGAGAGTATTTTGGTGGTTGAGGTTTCGAACGCAGCCTTTGTGGAAAGGGCAGTCGACGAAAGTTGATATATAGACGTGTGTTTGGTAAATGAGAGGTCGGAAGTTAGTTGATTGGCAGACGTCAGAATGTAGTTAACGCAGGTGGTAATTCACCTTTTATAGTAGTTACCGCGGAAGTAAGTGAAAATGGTACAGTGATGCTTTAGTGGAAAATAAAACTTTCCTTTTTCGTAATTACGGTTCATGGAGATCACTGTTTTCCTAATTAATATCGCATGTTTCGTTAAGTGAATTTTGTGCGTGAGTTTGTTTCGCAATCTCATATCTTTCGCCTTGGAGGCGGATCAATAATAATTCTTCCGTTGGTAAATTTATTCATCTGGATTTGGTACCCTATCGAGGTCCTGGACGTTCTGCTGGCCTACGCTAACCAAAAGCCCGTCTTCGAGTAAATCAAGGTATTTATTTTGCACCATCTATTGATATGTGAAATTTACGTTTACGCGATCAAGTGTTAAAAGCTTTGAATTTTCAATTAAAAATTACAAGTGTTTCGAAGTTATCGTTAATGTAACTAATTAATGACCGTATTTTACGGTACTGTTTTATTCCAAGTTTAAAATTTATTAAACGGGACCGAATTATCGATTCAAATTTTATATTTATATGTTAGTTTTATAAGTATTTTTCATTTTGTTTTTAAGTTATATCGACACACACGGCCGTGATCATAGATTGTTTAGATTGATTAATTTGTGCTGTTTATTTCTTTAAAATTCTGTATTGTGTATTTTATAATTTTGTTTGTGTATTTTATTCCATTAACTGTAAATTTGTTTTGATCAAACGTGCATTCACGTAATTTTTCTATTATTTTGCTACTGTTTTGTGTGATTAATTTTGTCAATTTCAATTCAATTATTTTATTTTTTTTGTTTTATTTTGTTCAAATAAATGTTAAATTATTAAATTGTAAAGAGCTTTTAATTCCGTCGGCCTCCGCGTGTGTAACTTTATTAGTTTATTTTAGATTTTAGCAAATGCACCCTCTAAGGTAAGTCCATTGGGGGTGCATACTACAGAAGCGGACTTATGGTTGGCAAGGGTCATTAGTCCATTAAGCTTTACCCCCTTCCTGGCGCCCTTTGATTTCGACATTATTATTTATCGATTTTGTGTTTTCGACAAGTCAATCCATTTCGATCACGAAACTTTTAAATAAAACCCACCCCGTCTCCATTGAGCTAGTGGCACAACCCCCGTTTATGTTACTACATTGCAGGCAGTGACTTTGTGTTAATTTTGGAATGTAACAAGGTAAATTAGCAACAACTCAACGTTAATTGTATTGAGTTTGAATTGGTCTACTCAGTAGTTTCAATTTTTGTAGCTGTTACAGAAAAGGCTTCTAGTCTTTGGTAACTTGCTAAAATGATGTTTAATTAGCAAAAAAATATGAGGGTAGTCGCCATTTTGCCTGCAATAGTTTAGTATAAAAAAAACCAACCTAAAACGTACAAAAATTGCAACCCATTTTAATAGCAAAAAACGGAATAGTACCGATCACGTGAAATTAAATAGAAAGAAAGTACGTACAATTAGACAGGCAAAGTTTTGATCAAATTAAACTACTTGCAGCGGATGTCAAAAGCAAAATGGCATACGGCAAAGCGTTCGCGCTTGCTTACTAAATCATACCGCCAGTAGCGTACTTGCTTACATTGCGGTACTAAGGATTTTATTAAAATACAAAGTGTAAAATTTAATACTAAAGACATCTAATAAACAGTAAACACAAAAGAAATAATACACGTGTTGACCAAAGTAGTAGTAAATGCTAGAAACGGCAAAAGAAAATTGAATCTAACCACAAAACCTAAAAGTGTATCATACTTTGGCGATTCTTCCAACAAGCATCGATTCATTTTACATTCGATTTTTGTCATAAAAAGTACTCCAATGTTACTGACTAAATTTAAAATAAACATTGCAAAATATTCGTACCAAATGAGTAAAAAAAATTACGATTTTAAGCATAACAGATTCCAGAAAATAATGTAAAATTAAGAAAGTGTATAACCTCCGTTTATTATCAATGTATTAGACTTTAAGAATCTCCTGGTTTTTTGCATTAGAATTTACCTCAATATTTTTGGTGACTAAAAATAAAAAAATTTGAAATAAAACTAGAGAATTTTTTATATCTATTTGAAAGTTTTCATACAAAACTAGAGGGAAAGTTATTGTATTAAATAACTGCCAACGTTTAAATTTATGAAAAAAAAATAAATAAAAAAATCGAAAAAAAGTATAGAAACCAAAGCGAAAAAACGAAAATGTTATCAATTATAATTTTTCTTAATAACAATTAAAGTTTATTCTGAGAAAAAATTGAAAACAAGATTGAAAAAAAGAGAATTTTGTCAACTATGAAAATAAAAAAACACAAAAACTGCCACAATTCTTTAAAATAAATAAACTAAAATTGATTTTAAAAAACGTAAAAAAGTAACTTTATTACCAAGAAAATCAAAATGAAGTGAAGAATTTGAATGACACATAAAAAAAATTGATTTTGATTTAAAGTTTTTGTTGAAAAAACAAATAATATAAAAAGAATTTAGTTTGAACAGTTCAAAAATTTTAGTTGAAAAAATAGGAATTACCAATTGAATAAACGTAAACATTCAATTCAGTCAACCTTTTAAAAAAAAAAAAAAAATGCTACATAGTTTCATTTTAGAACCTTCTACATTTTTTTAAGTTTTTGTAAATAAATTTGAGTCTAATTTACCAACAAAGATTTTTCCTGTTGGATGGTATATTTCTGTATTTTTTAAATTTTTCAATTTTAATTGAAAGCATTTCCACTTTCTTCAGATTTTTTTTGATGAATTTTTTTCACTTTCCGATTTCAGTTATACCGACTGATTTTATTTACCACGTGAAATTCTTTTTTTTTTAATATATTTTTCGTTAATCTAAATACATATACATAGCTTTTTTTTAATTTTGAACGTTTTACTTTTAATGTAAATGTTTAGTTTTAATCAGTACGCTTTCGTTGAGTTTTTGCCAAAATTATTCTTTTTGGTCTTTTTACAAAATAAATTTGTCTCCATTTATTTCAAAAATTAGTAATCATTGATATTCCGCCATTTCAAAAAAAAAACAACAAAAAACAATCAAAACAAATGATAAAAAAACAGCCAAGCGTAACTTTACATTTTACACTCAAAAATGATTAATTTGATTATTCCCAAGTAGTTAGAAAACTACAATAAAATTATTTCATAATTTCATGAAAATGAAATTAATAAAATATTTTGTCTAAAAATCCGTTGTTTTTATTTTGCACTAAAATGTAAATATAGGATTTACGTTTACTGTATAAATATATGTACGTCAGAGTCGTTCAAAACATGTTTAATAATTTAGTCTCTCAATAACAAATGTACAAATACTAATTAACATCAACTTATGTGTATCTACCGTTTATTTAAAATTTAAGATAACAGCGCCTTTTCAACAAATGTAAATTACAAATATACGTGCTTGTCGTATGCCACAATAATTAAAGTGTTATTTACATAAATTCAACCTACTAAAATATTATTCATTGTTTTGTTGTTATAAAGTTGTAAGTAAAATTAAATTTTAGTTTATTGTAATGACAACAAAAGAAACATTTTACTCTATTTTTTTAAAATAAAGTAATAACTACAAAAATATGAGTTTACATCATCGTTGCTATTAATCTCATTTAACAATAAAATTGATTTTTAATTTTGACTTTTATTTTTAAAAAATTTAGTAAACAAATATTTTCTTTAAACATTTTTTTTAGTTTACTACATTAAAAAGTATTAATTTCTCAATTATTCTTATTGTTGCTATTTTGGCAGTATTATTACGTTTTATTCCAAAGTATCATTTAACCATGTTTTTAAATTCCTATTAGTTTACAAATGTCTCAGAAAATAATCTGGCAGTTCTATTTATCTTGGAAATTGATAGTAAGCGACGTTCAATAATTAATTTATAGAATACAACAAATTAAGAAAAGTAAAAAAAGACAAATCAACAAATTTATAATGTTTAATTTAATGTTTATAAATTAATATGTGATAAATGTAACTTTGTTACATAGAATAAACTAAACGTAAATTTAAAAATATACTTTAGAAAAACTGTAAATTGGTTTTTGTTTAAATATTTCAACTATTGATGCTTACAATTTAAGTAAGAAGTAACAATCAAGAAATATGCAAAAATATGCAAAATGCATATAAAGTGCATACATGCATATTCTAAAAAATCTATAAATGCATTTATTAAAACTAAAAAAAAACTATAATTGTAAAAATTTCTGTGTAAGCAGAAAAGACTAAAAGTTAAGCTGTATGCTGCCATAAAAATATTTGGAAGTGTTGCCCGAGGCTTATCCAACGAATTTTTAGAATTACCGTATTACCAAAATACTTATGCATTTAAGTCAATTAAATCATTTGTTGCCACCTCCACTTGAAGTTAAAGTTTAAAAAAAAACTAACAGTTTTGTCTTATTCTAATTTTTTCACTAAATAATAATATTTATTTTCATATTTTCAATCCAAAAATTTAACTAATAAATAAAAAATAAAATAAAGAATCCAGTAATACAGTAAAACCTCTAAATAGTCGCTACAAAAAGTTGTTGCAAAAGTGACCGTTATAAGAAGGTACGAATACATTTACGTCTTGTGAAGTGGAACGCATATTTTTTGCCTACAAATTATAATTTATAATGTAGTTAATAATATTCTTTTATTGTAAATAACCTTCTTTAACTATTTTAATTTTTTGTTTTTGTGTAAAAAACTATTTATTTCTTCGTTCTTTAAATTCATATAGGGGTAAAGAGTCGAATGTTGGTTACTGCATAACAATAAAAAATCTGAAAAAATGCTCACTGAATTAAAAAAAGCTTTGTTAAAAAAGTCAAGCTTCGGCGCTTTTATAAATAATTAAAAAAAACAACTAAATAAAGGTGACCTCGACAACACCTGCTCCTCCAGGTTGAGTGTTAAAACAATAAGGCTGTTCCTTATCATCCATAAAAAAATAGAAAACGACCCAAGTAAAAAAAAAGTTTAGAATGCTGTCTGGATATTAGCACGATATTTAAAATCTTAAAGAAATTTTACCTTGGTATGTAAAACTTTTGTGCACTTTTTCGAACATTGACTCCCGGCTTTGGGCGATTTTAATCTAAATGTTGACTTTTGGTGTTTCTAGAACTCTGGTACGATCATTAAAAACAAGAAATTTTAGACAACCCCGCGGGACAATCAAACGAATCAACCCAAAAATTCATGCAAACCTTTATTGTATCGACTGTGACATCCATCTCGTTAAAATTACATGTCCTCAAACTTCAATCCGCCGTTACTGATCAAAAATTTTTCCTCGAATTATTAAGAACCGATATCATCTATTTTTGAGATTGTGCACCATACTGTCATGCTGTAATTTTAATATTTTGTTTTTTTAACACATTCACTAAGGCGAAAATTTGCGTCAGAGAAAAAAACGATTGCGTTTCGAAGCAATTCGTCAAACATGTTCTCACTATCGAGTTCTATGGGTTCTTAATCACAGTGATGAAGTTTTTAGACGATTGCCATTTTGTCAGATTGCTTATAAAGATGTTCACGCAAAATCCAATAAATGGAATGTCTTGAAATGGCAAGCACATTTGCTTTGGGTATCGTTCCATAGAAGATCGAACTCGCTCAATGTTTTCTAGATTTGTAACTGTCTTCTGCGGTAACCTTGTTATCGGCGACACATTTCTTGTCTGTCTAAATATTACTAATTTTGAAAAATGAATCAATTGCGAAAAAAATTGCAAGCTCTAATTGCTACACGGTGACGATCCAGCCAAATTTTGCAATGTTGGGACTAGTCAGTGCACTTGTCTCGACACATTTTGCAAAATCAGATCAAAGGACCACTAAATCTGCGTGAAACATGATCTTTCCATCTCTCATCTTTGCGATCACCTCACTGTCGATCGTCCATGACAGATACGTAATATTGTATACCTACTATAATTGTTATCTTTTCTGATTACTTTAAATTTGTATCCGTTGATTAGGTAATTGTTTTTATTACAAACGATAGTTTTAACTAATAACAACTAAAAGAGTATTTGTTTGGATAATTTGACCTCGTAACAAATTTAGCGCCCAACGTGGGGCTTCGAGTTAATAACTGCTGTCTGAGGTTTAAGTGTAAATTAATAGAAATATGACATCTTGTACATTTCTGTGTAGTCTATTAGACTTTTTTAAGTTCTGTTTTTCCAGTTTTAGTTTAAAGTTTCTAATTTCTATTATAGTAACTTTCGCTTTTTTTTAAATTTAAAAAAAACTTAAATGCTTCTATAGCTTCTAATAAGTTCAATTTAGCAGTGATCAAATACGTTGATTTCTTGCTTTGTGTGTTTTTTTATTAACATTCATGTTTTTTAACTGTTTTCTCGAGTTTTTTCTATTAGTTTAATTAGTTTTTTAATGTTTTCTCCGTTCTTAATTTCTTCTTTAAAAAAAATAAACACTTATAATTTTTTAAATTGATACGTGCATGTGTCGTAACGCCGTGTATAGTAATATCTTCAATTTAAGTATTTTAGAAGATCTACACTATGAATATGTAAATCAACTTTGATTTTGATGTGCTACACATGAAATATTCGCTATGGTAAGAATGTATTTCCATTTTACGGCGCAATTTAATTCTATTCTATTCACATAGCAAGTTCGGTCACCCGCACGTGTTTGTTATTTAAAAAAATCTTAATAACTGGCTAATTACTTTCTCTTTGTGGTCGATAAATAAGACATACGCCGATTTATAAACTAAACGGTATTAGTTAGACGTCAAACATGTCAGCCCCTAACCTACGTTAGATGGGAAAATTGAAACCAACGTTTATATATGTTTAATGCAAAGTGCATTAAACACCGTCGAAAAATGATGCAGAAAAGAAGGATGACTAAAGAAGATAAATATCTGGGACTCACTCTTAATACTAAACGGTCAGATACTAGACACTCATCTAGAAAAAGTCACAACGAAGGTCATCAAGGTTCTTAATATAACTAAATGGATGGTCGGGCATACATGGGGATTGAAACCCACAATGACCAAATGGTTATATACTGTAGTAACAAAACCCATCACATACAGTGCGCTTGTATTTGGGTGAGAGTACCAACCTAAAAAGCACAATTCCAAAGCTAAGCAAAGTACAGAGAATTGCATGTCTTCTGATAACAGAAGCGACGGGAACCACGTCTACAGCAGTCATGGAAGCACTACCTTCACTTCCACCATTACACCTCGTTGTAATGATAGAAGCAAAACAAGGAGCATCCAGGTTGCAGATTAATAAACACACTTCAACTACCGGGAAAAACCAACCGGGTATATACAGCAAACTGAGTGAAGAAACTATCTTAACTATAAAATCCGACTTCACAAAAAAAATTAAAGTGATAATATTGTCACAAGACAAATGGACAAAAAACATTTATCCTGGCACGGTTAAACGAATTATCGCAACGGTACCGGAGCAGGGATATATAGAAGCAGGCACCGTGGGAAGCAATTTTCGCTGATCTTGGGTAAATATGCGTCCGCTTTTAAGGCTGAATTTGCTACTATTGACTGCTGTGCCAGGAGCATTATCAACTCAAAATCATACGCAAATGGTCCTATTTCAGTTATGTCTGACAGCCAAGCAGCACTACTGGCGCTAGGATCGTCAGTAATAAAATCCAAACTGATTATGGCATGCATAAACAATCTAGAAATATTGGCAACTCGCCAACCAGTTCAGCTTATCTGGATATCAAAAGACTAGAATGTAAAAAAACCTAATTGCAGATGCACTAGCTATAATGAACACAACAAGGATTATACCGCATCTGAATCCGTTTTCAGAATCGTTTACGATACCGGAAAAGAAAAAATTTGCAGTAAACTTGCAGTGGAGCATAAAAACTACAGAAAAACGTTTCAGAGATGAGGCACACAAAACTCTTCTTTACAAAGCCACAATCAAACACTCAAAATGCAGCATAAGTAGATAAAAGTTAAGAAAACTAATAACAGGGCACTGTAATCCTAACAAACATATGCATAAAATGCGACTGCAAAGTGGTCTCCTAATCCGCGGATGCTTGAAAGACGACGAGACTCCGCAGTATCTGCTGTGTAAATGCAAAGCACATCAACTGCAACGCACAACGATTCTCGGCGAACCATAACTAACCGATGATGATGAGAACACAGTTAAACAAAATACCCCAAAAATAGTAATAACCGATAACTCACAATTCAATGTAAAAGATATACAATTAACACTGCGACAGCTAAAGAATAGAAAAAACCCGTTACAAAACAGCATTTCCAATAAACTACTGAAGTATGACGGACAACACCTCAATTCACCCTTCGGCATACACAGCTTCTCACCTTAACCAATGAAATTTTTAGTCACCACAAAATACCCGAAAAATGAAGAACAAGCGTTACTATCCCTAAGTTCAAAAAAAGTGTTCTCTTAAAAATGTTTTGGTTTGATCTTTGTACTATAGAAATTTTGCCCTATGATACGTCATTCTACATACCGGAAACTACTTTCATTTTGTACATTAAGAAAGTCACACATATGCGTTAGTACCAAGCCCGCGAGTTTCTACATTTTTAAGTATCTTAAATCATCTACGCTGATTTTGAATAATAAATTAGGGTTTAGGAGAAATTCAATGGGGTAAGAATGCATTTTCATTTTAAAGGGCAATTTAATTTTTCTATTTTGTTATTAACAAGTTTGGTTACCATATCCTAGAACGCAAAATTGTAAATAATTTTTTTCTGTCAACTAAATATAAAACTTTTTTTGTACATGTGATAAATTAAACGGTGCTTTGCTTAAGTTCGTGATATTTGACATTTGTGTTGTATTCATCAACGTAAATTTATTTTCATTGTAATGTTAAGCTAATAGATTTGTTTATATGTACAAAATGTTGGCTAATCTAAGGGGTCTGCATCATTATTGTTAACTCTGATATTCGTTGACGAACCCTCTTGACCTGCTATAGTTAAAGTTATAGTATAAATAAATACATAAGACAAAATCATTAACAAGCTATGGTAAGAAGAAATCTCCAAGAAAATGATTTCTTAAACAAAGAAATCTAGAAACACAAAGGATGACAGTATAACTGTAACGAAACCGCCACAATATGTATATATGTGCATATATTTAAATACATAAAAGCATACTTTTATTGCATATTTTAACTGTTTCCAGTGCATATTTCAAAGTTTTTTAAGTGCATACTTCTCGAGCTTTAGTAATAATTGTTTATACATTATAAAAACTCATTTAAAGCATCTAATATAAAATGTTATATCTGTTATAAGAAGATACGAATACATTGACGTCTTGTGAAGTGGAACGCATATTTTTTGCTTACAAAATATAATTTATAATATAATTAATAAAAATTCTTTTATTGTAAATAACGTTCTTTAACTATTTTTATTTTTTGTTATTGTGTAAAACTACTATTTATTTCTTCGTTCATTAAATTCATATAGGGGTAAAGAGTCTACGTCGAATGTCGGTTACTGCATAACAATAAAAAATCTGAAAAAATGCTCACTGAATTAAAAAAAACTTTGTTAGCAAATACTTCTTACACGTACAAGAAACCAAGAGTTGCGTAACCTCTGGGCAATGCTCGACGTAAAATAGTTATGCGCTAAATATCTGACAAAAAAAGTCAAGTTTTGGCGCTTTTATAAATAATTAAAAAATCCGACTAAATAAAAGTAACCTCGACAAAAAACATCTGGTCCCCCAGGCTGGGGGTTAAAACAATGACCCTGTTCCTTATCATCCATAAAAAATAGAAAACAACCCAAGTAAAAGAAAATGAGTTTAAAATACTGTCCGGGTATTAGCATGATATTTAAAACCTTAGAACAATTTTACCTTGGTATGTAAAACTTTCGTGCACTTTTTCAAAAATTGACTCCTGGCTTTGGACGATTTTAATCCGAATGTTGTCTTTTGGTGCTTCTAGAACTCTGGTAAGATCATTAAAAACAAGAAATTTTAAACAACTCCGCGAGACGATTGAAAGAATCTGCAACCTTTATTGTATCGACTGTGACATCCATCTCGTCAAAAATTACATGTCCTCAACTTAAATCCGCCGTTGCTAATCAAACATTTTTCTCAAAATTAATAAGAACCGATATCTATTTTTGAGATTGCGCACCATACTGTCACACTGTACGAGTGTAGAGGCCTTTAATAAAGCTCCCTGAGATTACCGTGATTTTATTATTTTGTTTTTTAACATATTCACTAAAGTAAAAATTCGTGTCAGAGAAAGAAAAGGATTGCGTTTCAAAGAAATTCGTGAAACGTGTTCTCACTATCGTGTTCTATGGTTTATTTATCACAGTGCTGAAGTTTTTAGACGATTGCCATTTTGTAAGATTGCTTATAAAGATGTTCACAATGAATGGAACGTGTAGAAATTTCAAGCTCATTTGCTTTGGGTATCGTTCAATAGAAGATCAAACTCGCTCAATATTTTCTAGAGTTGTAACTGTCTTCTGCGGTACCCTTGTTATCGTCGACACATTTCTTGTCTGCCTAAATACTACTAATTTTGAAAAAGAAATCAATTGCGGAGAAAAATTGCAAACTCTAATTGCTACACGGTGACGATCGAGCCAGATTTTACAAAATGTTTCGAGACAATAAGTGCACTGATCAAAGTTTTGCGACTTAAACTGCCTAAAACATGATCTTTTCATCTCTCATCTTTGCGACCTTCCATGACCGTTAGATACGCAATTTGGTATACCTACTATAATTATTATCTTTTCTGATTATTTTAAATTTGTGTCCGTTGATTAAGTAATGTTTTTTATTACAAACGGTATATATAACTAATAACAACTAAAAAAATATTTCTTCGGATAATTTGAACCTCGTAACAAATTTAGCGCCCAACGTGGGGCTTTCAGTTAATAATTACTAAGATTCATTCAAGTGTAACTTGACTTGACTATAAATATGGCAACTTGTACATTTCTGTGTAGTCTATTGTGCTTTTTTAAGTTGTGTGTTTCAGTTTTAGTTTTTTTAAAGAAACTTAAATGCTATTATAGTTTCTAATATCAGTTCAATTTAATAGTGAACAAATTCGTTGATTTCATGCTTTGTGTATTTGTTATTAAATTTTTCTTTATTAATATTCATGATTTTCTAACTGTTTTCTCGTTTTTTCTCTGTTTTCTATTGGTTTCATCAGTTTTTTTAATGTTTTTACCGATCTTGTTCTTTTTTCTTTAAAAGAAAATAAACACTTATTGATTTATGTTTTTTTCTAATTTTTTTAATTGATACCTACACGTAACGCCATGTCTAGTGATATCTTCATGTTAAGTATTTTGGAACATCCACACTATGAATGTGTAAATCAATTTTGATTTTGATGTGCTACAGTTTAATGACTGGTCAATTACTTTTTGTTTGAGGTCGATAAATAAGGCATACACCGATACAAAAACGAAACCGTATTAGTTAGATATCAAACATCTCAGCTAGTAGCTGAGTAGCTGGGAAAATTAAAACCAACGTTTATATATCTATCTATATTTTGTTTCTGTCAACTAAATATAAAACTTTTTTTTTGCATGTGGTAAATTAAACGGTGCCCGATGTTTTGCTTAAGTTCGTGATATTTGACATTTGTGTTGTATTCACCAACGTAAATTTATGTTTTTTGTAATGTTAAGCGAATAGATTTGTTTATATGTACAAAATGTTGCCTAATCTAAGGGGTCTGCATCATTATTATTAACTGTGATATTCGTTGACGAACCCTCTTGAGCTGCTATAATTCTATATTGGTTTTAACTTTTTACGTTTTGTTACAATAAATACATATTCGTCGCTATAGTGTTTCGCAACTTGTTTTTCTTCGGTGTTTGACAGATGTAAATAAGATCTGTAGTCAGTATTTCTAACGTTTTGGCTTTTTTTTAATTATCTGATAATTAGCACACCGTGTATCATCCACGACTCTCTCTTCGAAGTGTTTTGAGCTGGCGCCTGCACTAAGTTACGGTTAAATTTATGGAAATAAAAGCCACGTCACAGAAAAAAAAGAGAAAGATAAATAAATACATAAGACCAAATAATTAACAAGCTATGGTAAGAAGAAATCTCCAAGTAAATGATTTTTTGAACAAAGAAATCTAGAAACAATAATGCACAGAATGTATATATTACATTATGTATATATGTGCATATATTAGGATGCATAAAAGCATATTTTTAGTACATATTTCAAAGTTTTTGTAAGTGCATATTTCTCGAGCTTTAGTAATAATTGTTCATAGATTAAAAAAACTTATTATTGATTATAAGACTCATATAAATCATCTAATATAAAATTATTATTACAATGTATGTACTCACTCTATTTGCTGGTAAATATGTGCGCTTACCTGTAACAAAAAAAATTATTAAAATACATAAATTTATAATTAAACAACTTTTAATTAACAAGTAAGAAAACATTCACTGTTTTTAAGAAAAACCCTCGCAGCTCAATATTCTCATTTAAACTTAATATATATTATTCTGTCTTTGCAATTATTGCAAATTACCAAATTATTTGTCTGAGAAAACGTAGTTAGTTTGTTTATTACAAAAAACAATATTAAAAAAAAAAAAACAATTACAGTTACGACGAAACGAACTTCTTATATAGAAAATTAATAAAAAAAGATAAATTAATTTAAAAGTAAACGATTTAATAAAAACATTTGTTTTATCAATACATCTTGGAATAGCAATTTGGAAACAAATAAAAATATAATAAAACAATGTTTTATCAAAGAAAATTTGATTATAAACAATTCCAAACAATCTTTGTAAAAGCTAATGAAAATCGTAAGGTAATAAAATATAAAAACCAAAAGTAACAATAAGTCACGTTACTGCGTTTGTTTATTATTAAGTATTATTTATTATATTAATTTGGAAAACAAAAAAGATTGTACCTCCTGCTTCCATTAGGATAAAACCTGGCGCCCCTTTTTGTAAACAGACTAAAACAGTATTAATTGTTATACGACTATATAAATTTAGTCGCAATTAACTGTATATTACAACGTTCTGTAGAATACTTAATACATAACCAACGTTTACGTTTTCAATTATAATAATTACTATGACTGTAATAGCGCTTTAAATTACGACAGAGTAATTTCCACGATAGTGTCGACATGCGAAAGTCAATTACAAAAATTTGTCCAAATTAATATTTAGATAGAAAACGCTCGGCGTCGTTTAATTAAACACAGACAAAACTCGTATAGAACTTTTAAAATCGAACATGAATCCCAAACAATAAAATCGTGTTCCGATATAAGTACCTCGTAAAAAAAAAACTTTTTATGC
The DNA here is from genome assembly GCA_035610365.1 of Aquatica leii. NCBI lineage: Eukaryota > Metazoa > Arthropoda > Insecta > Coleoptera > Lampyridae > Aquatica > Aquatica leii. Next base: position 49,724,548 of record CM069438.1, on the reverse strand, counting down.
GATTTCCAAAACTAAAGCAAAAAAAAAAAATAAAAATCATCGAATTAACCCCGATTATTCTAAATATGGTAGTCGTCCCTATTGGTCTGTAAAGTAAAGAAATCTACACGCTCGGTGAAGATAGATGCTCCCCGGGCGACTACTTGATTCATGGGAACATTCCACCAAGTTCCTTGCCCTAAATGTCCCGCATTCATCCCCCTTTTTCCTTACAAATCCAGACTGCAGCTACGCACGACATCACCGAACGATAGTATTTCTTTAAGGTTCCCCCTTTATTTTTATTACGCCATATTTCTACTCTTAATTATCTAATATGGAGTATCGCGAGCTTTATTCGTACCCGTCCATTATTACATCTTAAAAGAGTAATCTTTATTTAATAAACTCCATATATAAATTAAAGCTTGTCCATTAGTTATAATTAGGAAATTTAAATGAGTAAAGTGTTAAATTACTTCCGTTTTATTAACTCTAAGTGCCCTCGTGGGGTAAACGAGTTAATGGAGTGTAGGAAAGCAAGTATAGTTTAACTCGACGTAAAAGTACTCACGACATTTTATAACATGTAAAGTATTCGAAATATTACGTGAGAGATCGTGTCGGATTTTTTTTTATTATCATGAAAGGTTTGATCAAAAAAATTGGAGACAGAGCTCGAGTCTATTTCGAATGGAAATTTCTATACTGCGATGACCTAGTTTTCGTTTACAATTTTTATTATCCTAAACGTCGCGTTTAACTTATATTGAGCAAAAATTGTGGTATGTATACGACGTAAAATAAAAAAGAAATCGGTTTTTAATAAACGATTAACGCGCGTATATTATTGAATAAATAAATACATCGACGTGACAAAAGTAATCAGTTGACACAGCAAGATTAGTGAAAATGCGGTGGTTTCCTAACAAGCGTTATTTGAGAAACCCCGCCGACACAATCTTCTCCCTTCAGTAAGTCGAGCAACGACAAATGCTTCAAAATCTCTTAATCTCAAAATAAATTGTTTGATCACAATAAAATCTGAAGGTTTACTACGCATGCTAGTTAAATTTCTAAAATATTTATAGATTTTTGTATAGTGTTTTAACTACCGCAATAATAAATGTATTAACATAAAACATCAAATATTCAGCAGCAGGAATAAGAAAACTTTTTATAGATTTGTAAATATCAAAAATTCAATCGTTATTTTGATCATTTTAAATAATAAGTAACATTAGTCACTATTTACGACGTTCTACAAAACAATAAAAAATTTTTGTGACGATTAATAATTTATTCATCATTTAAATTAAGACGAATAAAAGTGTTAGTGTAATTGAAATAATCCTAAGTGACAGAGAAATTGTTATTCATCATTTAAATTGTGTTAAATAACAAATAAATATTTAATCATTATTTTAATAGTTTTGAATAATAACTAAATAAACATTAGTCGCCATTTAAAACGTTCTACAAAACAATCATATATTAAAGTGACGATTAATAATTTATTTAAACTAAACCCGAATAATAATTTGTAATTGCAATTAAAAATGTATTTATCATTTAAATTGTGTAAAGTAACAACTAAAAATTTAATCGTAAAATAATGATTAAAATTGTTTATTATTCGATTAACTTTACCTCTTAAAAAATTATGTTATCGATTCTATTAAAGTTTTTTTTAAAAATATTTATAAAACTATTATTATTCGTAATTGAACCTCAATCAAAATCGATAAAATAACGAATACATTTTTATATAAGTAAAATAAGCATCACTATAAATTTGACAACACCTTGAAAAAGAACAAAGAAAAGCAAAAACACATTAAAACGTAACTTGATATTCTAAAAGTTGAAGTATTTTGTTACCTACAGTATCAAAATTTAAGAAACTCTTTATTTCACAAATTATTTTAATAAAATTTTGCTTATATTATATAAAAACACAATGGTTTAGTTTAATTAAATTTATCTCTCAAAGTTATTAATTTACAATTACTTAATGTAATTTCATGCTTTGCAACAAAGTTTGTATCAAATTTATTCACATAATATTTTCTAATAAAACAAGCTTGTTAAATAAATAAATGCTTAAACAGAAATGAAGAAGCACAATAATTGTGACTGAAATTATTTGTCGTATGAATAGTGCCATTTCCTTTTCAAATAAAAGTTGATTAATGTAATGTTTCTATTATACACTTCTTACTCGCAGGACGAGTTAAAAAATATTTATGTGTGTTGTATAACAAGGAATTATTTTGCAAATGTATTTTCTAATTAAACAAGTTTATATCATTCTTAATTGGAATCTTTGATTAATTAATAATTATCCTGTTAACAATTAACTTAATGTATAAGATAAATAAGTACAATTTACATCAATTTTAGATTTTTTTGCGTTTTACAAAATTTGTGTCTCAAATTATGCATTGCACCGACGAATAAAAGATACGTGGTTCAAATCCCGTAACTGCCACTTTTAAAAATTTGTAACAATCCCCGCTAAACTAATCAAATAGTTAATGTTCAACAATATTCTAAAAAATTCAAACAAGTGTCATTCAAAAACCAAAATGTATTTATTTATTTTTTCTAAAAAAAAAACGTCGCATGCAGGATTCGAACTTAAATTATATATGGAATTCACTTTAAACTATAAATCAAATGTCTGATAAACTGTTAATGTTAGATACTAAATTGTTAAGAAGAATTATCTCTATAAGAAGCTATAAAAATAATTCGAATAATTTACATACATACAAAATTATATTAAAAAAAAACTGTTAGAAAGACCCATCTTTTAATAGAACCGAGAGAATATAAAAAGCCAGCACCATACTAAATTTTAAGTTACTAGGACTTTTGATTCAATAGTTATCGTGAGTACATCGTTCACATAGACACCCAAAATTTGTTTGTCAAAAATAAATTTTTTTGATTCAAGAGTCTGAAACGTATATTTTTTGCAAAAAATTTAAAAAAAATTGCAATCGCTATACTTTCCTTATAGGAAAGTCAGAACTAAAATTGCTTCCATGTTATTGGATTCTTATTTTCTATCATCCCATTACAGACAAAAGAAACTATCGAGTGCCCAGTACAAAAAATACAAAAGATAAAGAAATAGAACTATCTAAATTAAGCGTGATATTAAAATTCCGTTGTAATTTAAGAAAAAGACGCCGATAGAGACCTACCACACAGAAAAAATTAACCACTCAGCAGTAGTAATACAATCTCGCCTTATTTGACACTATTATAAATAAACATATCAAGAAGATAAAAAATAAGAGTAGAAGACGGGCAAAATTCTTCAAAACAAAATGATTGTGTTATCATAAACATTTAATTGCAAAGGTTTGGACGACCGGAGTCTATCCTAAGATTAGAACATCTTCCTGGTTTGAGGCCTTTGGATGTTGTGACCAAAGGTGTGAACGTTTGGCCTACTTTTGTAAACCGTATCACCACGGCGTCAAAAATCAAAAATTTAAAAAAGTAGGTTAAAGTTATTAAGGCGTTTGATGATATATATGCTTTCTCGGATATTCCTATTGAAGACCAAGGGAGATTTTGCAATAACCAAGACGTTATCAAAATCTATATTGTGGCTTGTAGTAAAATAATGTTCCGCAACAACAGACTTAGAAATATGTGCTTTCTTTATACAACGATTATATTCTGAAATACGTGTAATGACAGAACCGATATAGACGATACACCTTAAGACTATACACCTTATGAGAAAAAAAAAATTGAAAGATTTTACCTGTTGAGTTGAATATGAATTTAATACTATTATTACAAAGAAGTTTCCTTATTTGATCTGTGACCTTATAAATTTAATGTAAAAATTCCAATTCAAATTGGAGTCGGAAGTAGAAATGTCTTTATGCATTCGAGTACAAAGTTGTAAACAATAATTTATAAGCACCTAAATATTCCGCTGCATATAACAATTTGTTATGTTAAAAAGTTGGTATGTTAAAATTTTTTGAGTATAAAATTTGTCTTCGACACGCCCACTTTTCGTGGTGGACTGTCAAATTTATAAAGCGCGAATTCCTCCGTTTAACAGTGTCTAGGCCCAACAAGACTCTCATCATTAAGTTATTTCACGCGATGAGTGAAAGTTTATTTAAGGTATGTGGTTATAATTTTTTTGTATTGGGGGTATAAATTGACTCTTTCCTAATTGTCTTTAGGGGATTTCCTTAACAGGTTTCTTTTATCGGTGGAGATAACAAACAAATGGCATATTTGAGAAATTTTCCATGACGTCATATTCCTGTAATTTAACCATTCACACCTTCAAGAAGTTGGAAGCCTTTACGATTCTAATTCCTTTTGGTAGGAACTTTTGCCATCAATTACTACATTAAGTCGGTGGGAAACGTTGCGCATTCGTTATCTTTAATGATTGTATGATTTAAAAACGAAATTTACTTGTGATAACGCCGTATGTACGTTTTTCTGTTAGATTTCATATTACGTTTTAAAAAATACAGGTACAGATCCGTACTAGATAAAACAAGCTTGTTAAATAAATAAATGCTTAAACAGAAATGAAGAAGCACAATAATTGTGACTGAAATTATTTGTCGTATGAATAGTGCCATTTCCTTTTCAAATAAAAGTTGATTAATGTAATGTTTCTATTATACACTTCTTACTCGCAGGACGAGTTAAAAAATATTTATGTGTGTTGTATAACAAGGAATTATTTTGCAAATGTATTTTCTAATTAAACAAGTTTATATCATTCTTAATTGGAATCTTTGATTAATTAATAATTATCCTGTTAACAATTAACTTAATGTATAAGATAAATAAGTACAATTTACATCAATTTTAGATTTTTTTGCGTTTTACAAAATTTGTGTCTCAAATTATGCATTGCACCGACGAATAAAAGATACGTGGTTCAAATCCCGTAACTGCCACTTTTAAAAATTTGTAACAATCCCCGCTAAACTAATCAAATAGTTAATGTTCAACAATATTCTAAAAAATTCAAACAAGTGTCATTCAAAAACCAAAATGTATTTATTTATTTTTTCTAAAAAAAACGTCGCATGCAGGATTCGAACTTAAATTATATATGGAATTCACTTTAAACTATAAATCAAATGTCTGATAAACTGTTAATGTTAGATACTAAATTGTTAAGAAGAATTATCTCTATAAGAAGCTATAAAAATAATTCGAATAATTTACATACATACAAAATTATATTAAAAAAAAACTGTTAGAAAGACCCATCTTTTAATAGAACCGAGAGAATATAAAAAGCCAGCACCATACTAAATTTTAAGTTACTAGGACTTTTGATTCAATAGTTATCGTGAGTACATCGTTCACATAGACACCCAAAATTTGTTTGTCAAAAATAAATTTTTTTGATTCAAGAGTCTGAAACGTATATTTTTTGCAAAAAAATTTAAAAAAAATTGCAATCGCTATACTTTCCTTATAGGAAAGTCAGAACTAAAATTGCTTCCATGTTATTGGATTCTTATTTTCTATCATCCCATTACAGACAAAAGAAACTATCGAGTGCCCAGTACAAAAAATACAAAAGATAAAGAAATAGAACTATCTAAATTAAGCGTGATATTAAAATTCCGTTGTAATTTAAGAAAAAGACGCCGATAGAGACCTACCACACAGAAAAAATTAACCACTCAGCAGTAGTAATACAATCTCGCCTTATTTGACACTATTATAAATAAACATATCAAGAAGATAAAAAATAAGAGTAGAAGACGGGCAAAATTCTTCAAAACAAAATGATTGTGTTATCATAAACATTTAATTGCAAAGGTTTGGACGACCGGAGTCTATCCTAAGATTAGAACATCTTCCTGGTTTGAGCCCTTTGGATGTTGTAACCAAAGTTGTCAACGTTTTGCCTACTTTTGTAAACGGTATCATCACGGCGTCAAAAAATCAAAAATTTAAAAAAGTAGGTTAAAGTTATTAAGGCGTTTGATGATATATATGCTTTCTCGGATATTCCTATTGAAGACCAAGGGAGATTTTGCAATAACCAAGACGTTATCAAAATCTATATTGTGGCTTGTAGTAAAATAATGTTCCGCAACAACAGACTTAGAAATATGTGCTTTCTTTATACAACGATTATATTCTGAAATACGTGTAATGACAGAACCGATATAGACGATACACCTTAAGACTATACACCTTATGAGAAAAAAAAAATTGAAAGATTTTACCTGTTGAGTTGAATATGAATTTAATACTATTATTACAAAGAAGTTTCCTTATTTGATCTGTGACCTTATAAATTTAATGTAAAAATTCCAATTCAAATTGGAGTCAAGTAGAAATGTCTTTATGCATTCGAGTACAAAGTTGTAAACAATAATTTATAAGCACCTAAATATTCCGCTGCATATAACAATTTGTTATGTTAAAAAGTTGGTATGTTAAAATTTTTTGAGTATAAAATTTGTCTTCGACACGCCCACTTTTCGTGGTGGACTGTCAAATTTATAAAGCGCGAATTCCTCCGTTTAACAGTGTCTAGGCCCAACAAGACTCTCATCATTAAGTTATTTCACGCGATGAGTGAAAGTTTATTTAAGGTATGTGGTTATAATTTTTTTGTATTGGGGGTATAAATTGACTCTTTCCTAATTGTCTTTAGGGGATTTCCTTAACAGGTTTCTTTTATCGGTGGAGATAACAAACAAATGGCATATTTGAGAAATTTTCCATGACGTCATATTCCTGTAATTTAACCATTCACACCTTCAAGAAGTTGGAAGCCTTTACGATTCTAATTCCTTTTGGTAGGAACTTTTGCCATCAATTACTACATTAAGTCGGTGGGAAACGTTGCGCATTCGTTATCTTTAATGATTGTATGATTTAAAAACGAAATTTACTTGTGATAACGCCGTATGTACGTTTTTCTGTTAGATTTCATATTACGTTTTAAAAAATACAGGTACAGATCCGTACTAGATAAAACAACTGTAAGTATTACAATTTCTATTTTTATAAATACTAATTCGTTGGTCATGTCGATTGTTAGAATGACCGTACGTACATGTTAGGTTGTTAACACGGTTAATTTTAAGATCATTGTGCGCGTCACAAAGTCGTATGTAGTGCGCGTTGAGTCTCTAAGTCTTCACTTTTTTATATATATTTTTGTGATTTTGAATTCACGAATATAAAGTCATTCCTTCTTTCAACGTAAAAGTTAGACCAACTAGATCATTTTACTGTACGACGTGTTGCCCAGTATAGGACGTAACTTATATTTTGTCAGACCCATGTATTAGCGTTTGGAAAATTTATATAATTAGACTTATGTATTCGATCGAATTCAACGCAGCGGCCTTTGTGTGTTTTGTTGATCTGAAGAAGGCATTCGATCGGGTTATACTGGATGACGTAAAAATGATACTGCAGGAAAAGAACACGCCAAAGCAGCTGATAAGAATAGTGAAAAACATAAACACGAACACAACAACAAAAATCTAAACAGCGATGTGTTTAACCGAAGTAATAAAATGCACAAACGGTATCCAACGGGGAGACGTATTTAGCCGAGTGCTCTTCAGCATTCTGATGTATATGCTGATAGATGTAATAATATGACACAAACGTATTAACATATGCTACGCAGACAACGCAGTATTAATTGCGGATTTAGAAGACAATCTTCAACGACTTCCGTATGGCCTTGCAAACACGGCGGGAATATACAACATAGAGATTTCTACCGAGAAGACCAAAGCACTGGTAATCTCCAAAGAACCGAGAAAATGCAAACTGATGGTAGACGACAAATTAAAGAGCAAGTAATGAACTTTACATACCTAGGAGTAGAGATAATAGCCAAGAGAAACCAATTTAGTAAAGTCAGAACTCAAATCATGAAAGGGACACGCATATCTATCTAGATAAGAGACGTGACCTGGAGAAATAAATACCTCCCAACGGAAAGCAAAATAAAAACGTACAAAGCGACGGTAAGACCAGTTATGAATTATGCAGAATAACTGATGAGAACCTCAGAAACAAATACTTTGAGAATGATAACGGGGAGAACACGACTGGACAAAGTAAGAAACTCCGAAGTAAGAGAAGAGTGCGGAGTACCAGACATTGTTATATTCGTAAGGAAGAGAAAAAGGGAATGGAACGACCATGTCTCCAAAGCAGGAGAGGAAAGATTAATTAAAATCGCTAAAAATCGGAGACCAACAAGAAGACAAAATACGGGAAAACCACAAAAAAGATAAGCAGATAGTTGGGTTTCAACATCCGTCGAAGAATCCAATGCCTAATTCGTGAAGAAAAACAGAGATTGCCCTCAACTTAAAATAAGATGAAGAAGAAGAAAGAAGATAAACCTTCTTAATCCTCTTTGAAACTACTGTCTGTAATAAAATAAATATATATTCTGTGTTATCACTTTTGTCGTGATGTTTGTTCTTTTTCAGCTGTGGGTAGATTTAACCGATGTTTCCCTAATTTTGTCTTACATCGTTTTGGCTCCTTTTTAGATTTAATTTATAATCTAGCAATACGAAATCTGCGACTCATCCCCGGGAACAACTGTGTTAGCCGTCACTTACTTTTTTTTGTTACACAAAAGCCACCGTAACACATTCTTTAATAAGGTTCTAACGACATGCCAAAATTCTGAGTTTCGATTCTTAGATTGGGAAACAGAAAAAGCGCTATGAACCAAAGATTCAATAACAAAACATTTCTATGCCGGATGATGACGACACAAAGCATGAAGATATCTGTCCGTACGCGCGGGTGTGCTATAAACGGAATGGCCTAAAAATTCGTCGGGTTTACTTCTCACAAGAACGCCGAGAAATAGGAAAAAAACATTCTATGGTGAATTTGATATCAGAATGTTGGTTGTTTAGATGATTTGACGTTTTAATATCGACTGTTTTGAAAGATTTCATAAAAATGTTAGCTACAACACGAGATAACAGAGATCCCATAACGACGCCCAAAACTGGTTCTTAAAACTTCTCAAATTGAAAGTAAGTAGATGACCAAACTTAAATCTTTGTCCTAATAAGACAGAATGAGCACAATCATAATAAGCGAATTCTTAATAGGAACTTTGGTAAAAAGTGAAATGACATGAAAACTCACAGAAAGATGATAGGGTTCAAACTTTTGTTACCTAATAAAGTTTTGTTAATGATTCGGATTCTAGAAGGGATCGAGGTAGCCACAATAAATTTAACAAACGCGTTGGAAGACACTAATAAAAATAAAATCAAATCAGACAAAAAAAATATGATTAATCAGCATAGTAATAAATAAAGTAAAAATTAAATTGATTGGTAAAATAAAGACTTATTTCGTTGAACTATGTCCTGTACATAAGAAAGAGTGAGAGATGCAAGAACAAAGATGGCTGTGAGTGACGATTACAGGTGAACTTGTAAGCAGCGATTTCCCGTATTCACACCGCATTCACGCAACATTCAAATAAATCGCAACTTACCCAGTTAAATTCTTCCAATAAAGGTTAAAAGTATAAAACAAGGCTTGCGCTTCCCGTCTTTAATGCACAAAACTACAGATCTTCGGTAACCATTAATAATAACATCAATAAACGAATCCAATACTGCTATGGTCGATGACCCTTGACCCAATGTCAGATAATCATAAATACATGTGTACGTATATGGATAGGTGTAAATCCAAAGGTAATTAAGAACCCTAATATAAAGAAATTATATTTACAGGAAATTTTAGAAACGCTGAACTTACCGTGATAAACGGGTTCTTAGGTAAACAAAAACTTGCGATTTGTGCAAATTCAAATAATGAGAAGACGGGACAAGTAATCCGGCTAAGCCGTAGAGTGTATCTATTCTTAATTTTTCCGAAGAAACACTCAAAATTATGTACAGTGGCACAAATCCGCAAACGATATAATTTTAATAAAGAATAATTGCCCCAATATTAAAATTTAAGGAACCATCTGTACTCGGGTCACCGTTCTTAACTCAAAATTCTGGATTTTCCAAAATTTCCTTTCGAACCAACTTATCGCTATAAGCAACTCGCGCAGTTTCCGAAATTTTACGAATAATGAACTTAAAAATGCGGTATAACTAAAACTAATTTTTATACGTAACACTTTGTTGATTTCAAACGTTGATTAAAAGGATGAAAATTGAGAATGCTAGAAGAGTTTACCTGTAAATTCAATAAAAAAAGATGTTGAACAAAAACTTGGGTCATTTGTAGGTAGAAGATTGGATAGTACTGACGTTTGGTCTAAAAGATATACCTTTGTTTGTGGACTTTAGGACAAGGTGGTTCAAAAGCTAAATGTAAGTTGACGTTTGGTTTCAGGAAGTAGATTAGAAAATCTGATGATTTTGCTGACCTCACGTTCAATCTTCAAAATAGGAATTTGGGTTAAAAAAAGCGTACGTAACCTCGGACAGAATAGAATTTCTCAACGTAATCAGTTTGGTTCAAAATGTGTTACGTACGAAATTTTCATTACGGAAGACCCTGTATATGAATTAAAATTAGATTCAGGTTTTGACGCCCTCTACCGATCTTTTCTCGTGACCGTCATTTTACGACAAAATCGTGAAGCTGTCAACTACAGTAACGAGCCGGTGCCGAGGATTTCGAATTGATTCTTAAATTTTTAAGAACATCACGTGTAATGAACACAAATTTATAAGGCGATTGCGATTTTATTACGATTCTTTCGGCACAGGCCGGTTTCCACCACGTTGCCAGCTCATTGTGTGTTTCAAGCAGTAATAAGGATGCATAAGTACCATTAATGAATATCGCTACCGAGCATATAAGCTGTTGTGAGGGCCTGCTACTTAAATAACCTCGAGGTCTCGTCGAACAATGCGTCGGAGGTGTTGACTTGGGAATTGAAGTCGATTGGGTTATCAGCCACCAGTTCTAAATTGCTACCTACAGTACAACGGGTTTTGATATAACATTTAATGATTTATTAATACTAATTTTGTAGCTTCCTATTCTTCGTGAGTTAGTGTGTGACACGATTTGCTTTTAAAGATTTATTACAGGCCGCTAGCGGGGAAAACGTTTTCTCTGCGTAAGTGGACACTGGAATTCGGATGAGTTTATTTGCTTAATTTTTATATCGTTGTCACGAAAGCTACTCACAGAATTTTTATTAATATTAATGACCGTAATTAGGTTTATTGCTTATATACCAATAAGGTAACTTTAATCATTCATTTAACTGTATCGCATGCTGTGTGTGAAAAACATATTTACTACGAGATTTTCTGTGCTGTTCGTTTTGACCTAACTTAAATGTGTATTGTGTGTTGCCGATACTACGGGCATTCATGCACTGAAACTTCGATATAATCTTGTAAATCTTATGTGTTGCGACATCAAAGTTTTCTACACTTGTTAACGATAATTGTTAGTTCTTCTAGTATTTATGAATTGAGAATTTAATGTATAGCTGTCAATTTGCTACGCTACTAAATTAAAGTTGTTATATTTGTTAATTATACTTAGAAATCATTCGAGCATGGATGAGTGGAGAAATTTCATATACTCTTGTTAATATTCTACGTTAACACATAAAAATGGTTATATTTGTTAATCTCTCTTGTTATTTTTTTCTTTCTCCTGTAATTATCGTTATCTATTAACTAATTTTGGTTACTCGAACATCAGAGTAATAAAGATTACGAACCTCAAATTTAGTTACAAGTTTGGACCGTCTGTCGTGATTGAGGCAGAAGTGTTATCTTTGATCAGATCTGGCGCCCTTAAGCATACTTCCTGTGAACCTCCCCTATCTCCAACTGTGTGAGTTGGCCGTGTAAGGTTCGTAAGACCTAAAGCTTGTAACAAATGACAGTAGCATTGCCTTTGTCGGTTGGAAGAACGATAATATCGCGGTTCCTACGAAGACTTTTCAAACTCCTCCGACATAGAAATGTTGGATTTAGAAAGTTTAGATGATTCAAGACTTTTGCAAACTTAAATCCGAATGGGATCTGAAATGTAGCAGGGACAATGTTTTATAGAAGACTCAACAGCACATAAAATGTCTTCTTTAAGAATACAACAGCAATATTCAAACCCCTGTATACCGATTTCTGTTATGAAGTAGAGTCATACTAGATAGACACTACCGTTTTCACAAACTCACGCATATGTACATCAAATTCATTATATTTTGCTGTTTCTTCTATTAGACCTTCTCTTCCACGTGTTTTCAATTCTTTTTCAGTTACGGTTGTGCACACAGTTTCCACAGCATGAATTTCTTTTTTTGCTAAATAAGCAACCAAAGGCATACCAGCGAAATAATTGTCGTAATACAGTTTGTAATGTAGATTGAGTGGGATTGGTCTACTCATTCAAATAACTCCTCCTAAATCTGTTTAGTGTACCCATCTCTTCCAACAAACAATTCAAAATTGTAAGAGAAACCTGATACTCTAGATAGCACCCACATGTTGTATCTCCACTTTTGTGGTTTTTCAGGATTATAATTCTCACATGACAAATTTTGTTTTCATCCCTAACTCTATCGATGACTGGTAAATTTTTTGTCAATCTTCTAATGTTGTTGTCGCTATAGTGTAAAAAACGTTTGATTGTTTCAAATCGGTTGACAGTGATTTTACCTTCAATCTGGGAGGTTCGTGAAACCCAGTACCTCCTGGTTGTGGGTTGCCTTATTATCATCAAAGTCAATATTCTTACAAACCGTTCTATTTCCTCGATGGCAAGACATATTGATCGATTTGGATTTGTTTGAGTACTGTATATACATGTCTTCCTAACAGTTTATTAAAATCAACTTTCAGAAAAGAATTGGTCAAATAATTAAAATAGATTATTTAATTATAAAATGTTTTCCAATAATAATTCATTTGAGTAGTAACCGTCCTTTTCCACTCGATGTGTTTTCTATCAGTTTTGATATGTTTTATCTTCAGAATTTTTTTCATTATTACCATAGTTTACTGTAGGCGCTAATTTTTTTTGAGGTGCATTATTCATGGATTTCGTCATCAGATAGCTCAGAATCTTCACTTCCAGAAGGTGTTTCTCGGAGGTTAAGACGTTCATCCTCTACCTTACGCCCTTAGAACGTTCCACAATTTATTTTTCTACAAGTAAGATATTCTATAAAAAAACTGATTTGTAATTTATAGTACAAGTTATTTGCTAGAACGTACATCCACAAAATTATTTGAAAGTAAGTGTAGCGAAATAATATCTAGGCAGCCCTAATTATAATTTTTGTGACGGAAACTTTCGTTTATTTTGAAAGCAATAACACTCTCAGGTTGTTCAGAAACATAAACATAACCTGTAAGCTTATAACTAAACAAAAAATTCAGATTTGAAGCTATTCGCGACAATTATCGGAAAGCGGCTCCACCAAAACTTTATACAACGTTCCCAAAAGGAAACACAATTTTTTGCGTTCCTATTTAGGAACATTATGCAATAGAAGGTTAAATTCTTCCTTCTCCCAAAGACAAATTTCCTACACTTTCATCTCAAGGTGTATACCAAATTCCTTGTTCATGTGGTGTAGTCTAAATCGGTAAAACTGGTAGTTCCACCACATAATCGTTACATAAAGAAAATACATATTTCTAAGTCTCGCCTCCGTTATTACAAAATTTCCATTCGTTTTCAATAGGAAAGTCAGAAAAAGCATTGAAATCATCAATCACCTCAACCACTTTAATCACGACAACGGTTTTGAACGATCCCCTCTTTGGTTCCCGATTGTACTGGTTTATCAAAAACATGCCCCCTTTCGAACGTAACCCAATCAGAATCGAGCTCATCCCACCACAACGATACTTCTATAAATACTGAGACAATTTCTTCTTAAGTTTAGAATCTGATTTGATTACCTAACTCTGTAGAGATTTTTTCTAAATTTATCGTTAGTTTATTAACTTTTCTAGAAAAAGTATTGAAAGCGAGTAATTTTAGCTGTCATATTTTTTGTTTAATCGTCGGTCACATTACTTTATGTGTTCGGTTAAAGAATCGTTGCGGTAATCTTCTGTAAACATCCGCCTTATTTAAATCTTTCTAGAAGGAAATATTTTGTATAAAAAATGTATAAGAAACTAAGAAACTCTCTCGTTGCCGATTTTTACTAGATGTTGATACATATATTAAAGGTTAAAAAGAATTTTGTTTCACAAGTAGCTTTAAGTTCAGCACGTTTCCTAATTTTAGCTCCCAGCGTAGTTACCCCTTATTTTTCTTTGCTGGATTCATTGTTCTGTGTGCTATGGGTTTTTTTCTAACAATACTGATTAGATTTTCTATCTGTAACGAAGATTAATTGCAATGAGATCTATCATTAACCTCCATGCGAATAGATAACAACTGAAAGCTAAACAGAAAACTTTCTACGTCGAGTGGATTACCATCAATGACAACTATCTTCAAAGGTAGGGTATTTATGTCGTCTCATTTTACCCAAATCGAGTGCAATCAAAGATTGCGGTTACTTCAATTGGAGGACAGAGCCCGTTAATTTTTTTGCTGATAGTAACAAGAAACATTAACCAAAATGTTAGTGTTTTCAAACATAATTTGATAATTTAGAAGATTGTTTAAAACGACATCTTTGATGCTCCTTAATACGAATTCCCACGCTTCTACCCGTTTCTTCTATGTATGGACGACCTATAAGCAAGGAATGCTGTAAATGCCGTCACCCGATTTAAGCTTTGACCCAATTTAAGAAAAGTAGAAAACCGAGTAATAACATTCTTCTATACGGTCCGTGGTACCTCTGACATAGAGTAGGTAAGCGATAGACACCGGTTGAGACATACATTCCGCTGTTACTCTTGATTTTGCAGACGTAAACTTTGTAATATATTGTTTAACACTTTTTCTGTTGTAATTGTTTGCGACTAACACGTTGGTTAAACAATTTAACTGTTTTTGAAGATTTTGGAGTTGACAAGGAAACACCTCTGTACATTGATACTAATAATTTCTGAATAAAGTAAAAAAATGACAGGAATGAAGAGACCTAGAAGTAACTGACTATGAGCATAAATAAAATAAATTCCCGGAACTTTTGATCTTTGACCGACGTTTTTAATTTTCAACGGAAAATGGTTAATGATAACGACGGTGTTTTTGGAAATTAATACTCGAGTTCATAGTCTCTAACTTGTGGTTGTGTCAAAGAAAATTGAATGAAAAATCTAATTACAAGAGGTAATTAACGCTGGCGCCAAGATCGTGGGTTTTAATACGCAATACGCTGTTTAATGACACGATAATGGATTAAATCAATACAATAATGAATTTTGTAAACCGTTTATTAATTTACTAAAATAGATTTACATGTTCGTGCTTATTTCAAGGTGCGTGTAACGACTGTACTGCCCTCAAAGTCGCTAAATAGCCTGTGCTACATTAATTCGATTATACAACAATCGGTTCTTGCAGTAGTATGAAATAAATCGGTCAATGAAAATCGCAAATGAGTCGGGTTAAAATCGAGAATAGCTAAAATCGATTAATAAATTAACACGTTCCCTGTCCGTATGGGTATTATTTAAATCAAGTTCACATGTTTTCCTTAATGCTAATTTCATAGTTTGAATAAAACCATTGTTATAATCACAGCGGAAATTTGTAACGATCTCTGCCTGGAGAAACTCTAAGTGACCGATTTTCTTGGCGTTTAACATCATGAAGCCACTTACTCAAGCCAAACTCGAAGCAGAAACCGAAGCAATAAGTGACTTCAGCAGCATCGAATCTGAAGGATTTCTTGACGACGATGTTCATCCAGATTACGAAAATGAATCACTTTCGTTAGATTCCAGTGAAAACATATTCCAGGATACGATATAGATGAAGATATGGAAAATGCGGACGATGACACAAATTTAGAGAATATTTGGTTCAAAACAGTCCTCAAAATTGCACTTTTTAATTTTACAGGAACTGCATGCCTACAAGAACATTTTGCGTTTTCTGAACAATTTCCTACAAAAGAAAACCAACAAGAATGAAATGTACACGTTTGTTGGTGCCCTTTTCGTAATGGGGTTGCTAAAATTTCCACCTATAGAAAGCTTTTGGAAGAAAGATCCAATTTATAATTACGAATGATTTTATAAAATTCCTATAGCTGCAACAGTTTTGTATTGCTACTGAGATCCCTACATTTTGCCTACAATCAGTGCAATGGACGACAAAATAAGACAAATAAAAAAGATTTTCAAAATTCAACCATTATTATGAATCCTGATGCAAAAGATTCAAAACCATGTATACAACTGGTGATATCGTGGTGGTTCACAAGACCATGATTCAATTTAGAGGGTGGTTGAATTTTCGTTGATACAATCCGTCGAAAGCTCTTGCTTACGACATCAAATTATTCAAGGTATGTACGCCCTATGGGTTTATTTAAAATGTGAGCATTTACTATAGACAAACTAAAAATATTGCGGAAGATCTAGATGTATTAAGATAAGAATGTCTTCCATGTTTAGACCGTGTCATTGTTGTTGTAAGGGAAGTTGCCAACGTTTCGCCCACTATCGTAAGGGCCTTCATCAGGGTGTGAGATAAATCGCAAAACTCAAACAAGCAACCAAAATCTAACTAAGAACTTCTCAAACGTTAGGTTATGAACTTGTAAAACAAACCATAATCTAAACTCTGAAAAGGTAAGAAAGAAAACGATAACTTAAAAAAGCAAACGAAAATCTAACAAAGAACCACTACCGAGTTAGGTAATCAACTTGTGAACCAAGCCAGATTCTAAGCTCCGTAGAAGTGACTTAAGAAGAAATAGTCTCCGTATATAAAGGAGAAGGATCGTCACGGATGGTTAAGCTCGACTCTGATTGGGTTACGGTTGATAAGGGGCGTGTTTTCGATAAATGACTATTGACCGAGAACCAAAGAGGGAATAGTTCAAAACCATGATCGCGATTGAAGTTATTGGGGTGTTTGATGATTTTTATGCTCTCTCGGAATTTCCTGTTGAAAAAACTGGAAATTTGTCTTTGGGAGAAGGAAGAATCTCTCTACATTGGTGAAACCGGTCGTTCCGTATAGAATCCAGCCGTGGAAGCCTTCGCTATTACAAGATCTAGATGTACCTAGAACCACCGTCGCAAACCTGACGCAACATACGAAAGTCAAACGAATATCTTGGGTACTGTGAGAAAAAATTGCAAGAGGCTTCCAACAGAAGTAGTACGGAAAATCTTCTAAAAGGCAAAATTTCGAGCTGGTAATGTAAAGTATAAATCCAAATTGGTGGTTAAGTATAACAAAAGGAAACAGAGAGTCGATATTTTTGATTAATTTACTAGCCGTGCAGTGTTGTCTTATAAACAGTTGGATCGTTTATAATTCTAAAAATCCAGGTTTTTTGGTGCCCAACGCGGGGTTCGATTTGGTGTGTGCGATTATAATTCTTTTTGGTTTTATTGACTCTTTTACCTTTTCTATGTTTTTAGTGGGCTTGATTTGTTCAAAATTTTACTTTGCTTCTTTAGGTGTTGTTGCAAGACTTGACGTTGGAGCTACTTTAGTAACATTTACTTCTTTGTTTTAGTACATTGGCTTGACTTTACATTAGTTATTGACTTACTTTTATTTTAATTGGATTTCTAGTTAGATACGTGTTTCTGCTTTGATTTTTGGATTTACTCGACTACGTCGGTTAACCCTTTCTGCATATTAGATTACTTATTAGTGATACTACTTGTATTTACTGTTATTTTGATTTGAGTTTTAGTCAGACATGTGTTAGCAGATTTCTGCTTTGGATTTACTATTTCGATTAGTCTACTGTTTTAGGTTTTATTGTTTAAATGTATTAACTATGTATTTTTCAGATGAAGAACCAGCACATCCTACTTCTTAGGACTCTTTTTCAGAAATGAACCTTGCGAATTGGAACCAGACTTTTTCTGGTGAAGATCCTTCTTTACTTTTAGAATTTCTTATTCGTATTGACGAGTGCTGTTTGTCTCGTAATGTTTAACAGCATCAGCTTTTTCTCTTAGCTTTTGAAGCTTTGTCTAGCAAAGCCCTTTTTGTTTTTAGGACAATCAAATTTCGTTACGTTCGTGGAATGGTGTTGCTGCTCTGTTGAAATCGGAGTTTTAGCCGTTAGATTACGACGATGGTCTGATGGAGACCATTCACAAGCCTACTATGGAACCTATTGGTGCTTACGTTACCATCATGCTATACCTCTTCCTTTTTTTCTCAGAACAGATGCAGTTCAAAGTCATTCGCAGGAATCTAACGCCGTTCTATCAACTTCCTTTAGCGTTGATTGAGATCACATCTATAGCTCAATTAATTTCTTTAGGTAAGCATTTGGAGTCGAACATCAACTCTTGTGATTCTTTCAAATTCTCAACAACAGAGATTGGTGACAAAGTTCAAGAGCCATCTGTAATTTCTGCTAGTAAAATTTCTACTTCCCTCTCTTCCGCTATTCCTGCTACTTGCTCTCTTAATGCTTCTACACTTTCTTTTTCTGTGTCTACTTCTGCTTCGAATAGTTGTGTTCGTGGTCGTTCTCAAGGTAATAAGCCTTTACGTACTATTCGTTCTCTTTTTTCTCTTCCTTCTAATTTCTTTTCAGTTTCTTGGTTTATTAGGCATACTATTGATCCTTCGGCTTTCGGTTTGTGACCTCGGCTATTCTTCTAGTTCTTCTCTTTTGGTGGTTCCAGTCTTTAAGCACGTCGTTGCTATCTTGTTGGTTGTGGTTCGGATGTTGTCTATTCGCTTTGTCCCATTTTGCTGTCAACGATATTCTTTTCTGTGGTTAAGTTTCTGATAAATTTATTTTGGTTTCTTTCTTCTCTATCTTACTTCAGGACAGACTACCTTTCCGTCTGTATATATTTATATCCGCTTAGTCGGCCTTTTTGAATTGGTACGTTATCTATAAGATTCTCCCTTCTGCTTTTGGATTTGGTTTTTCTTGTCTTTAGTTTTATATTTCGCTTGTCGGCATTCAAGTCTTGAAGTAAACTTTTTAAATTGGGACAGCAATCGGTACGCTTTCGTTCTATGGCTAACTGTAATATCACCACCGTAGGGTGGCTTTCTTTTCATTCTTTTACAACGTGAAGAACGAATCAGGCATTAACATCTACATATTTCTCTATCTCTTATCTTTTCTATTTCTCATTTCTTTCTTCTTAGGCTTAGAGACTTTCTTGGTCACTCCTTTTCGTTTTTTCTACGGAGAGAAGAACGAATCAGACATCTACATATAGTCTTATCTTTCTCCGTCTGTCTCTTTTCTTCCTTTCTTCTCTTTCTAGCTTTTACTTTTCTTCATTCTTTTTTTTTTGCTTCTGAAGGTTCGCCTTTAGAACAAAGTCTTGGGTACTTGCTTAAACCCTTTTTTTTATTTTTTTTAGTAACTTCTTTCTTTAGTGTTATTTAACTATGTTTCTATTCATTTTCTTTTTTTTCTCAATTACTTTTCTTGCTGTATTGGGCTTAGTGGGATTTTGTTTTGTTGTTTTTGGTTTGGAGCTTAGGACACTCTGCAACGTCGCTTCTGGTACTTTGTACTTTTGTCGGCATTTTTTATGTCAGTCCCCGTTAGGATATTTCTCTTGTTTGTGTTTCTTTTGTTCTTGAAATATTTTAATCCGTTCCTCGGCTTTTAAGTTATAAGTGACATTCCAACACGAGAAGCACTGACTCACGATGTTCGATTCGCAAGTGATACTTTCTGTTGTTGTTTATTAACTCTTACTTCTTTTTCTTTATTTTGGTTTTGTTTTGGGTTACGCTTTTTGGATTTCTTCTGGATTGGTACACTTTATTGTTTAGCTTTTTGGAAGTTTGTGATTTTTTCTCTGCTTTTTTAATAGTCCTACTTGTGTCAACTTTTAATCAAAATCTTTTTTTTTGCTTGAGATTTCTTCGTTGGTTTTCTTTGCTAGCATTTTTAGGTTCTGTTTGGTTTTTTTGGTAGAAGAATCTCATATCGTTTGTTGACAACTTTTTGGGCACAACTGTCTTAGTTTTTGTTTTTGACTTTTTATTTTTTTCAATTCCGCATATCACAATTCAAGATCTGCTAGATTTTCTTTTTACTTCATGAGTTTAGTTAGTTTTGGGGACTTATATTCAGAGCGAGATTTGTATTTGTGGGCTGGAGTTTCATGGGATTTTAAGACGTTGTTCTTAACCGTGGTTTAAACTCTTAGTTTGCTTGGTACTGTTCGTCAGTGAGGTCTATAGGACTGCGTTGTTTTCTTGCTTTTAAAGCGTAACGATTGATGTCGACTTTCAACAAGTATCTTTTTCTGATGCTTCATTTCTGTTAGTTAGAGTCTTTGGTTCTTTGAAGTATCATTCCGCTTCATGCGACTTTTTGACACATTTGATTGCCAATACGTAGCAAATTAGAAAAACCTCTTTCCTTTACGTTTTTTCTTGGGTTGAGTTGGATTTCAGAGTTCTGTCCTTGGCGTATGCCTAAATTTCTATGCTTGATTTTAGCTAGTGTCCACTTCCCAGGTTTTTATGTTGCTGGGAGGGAATTTGTTATGGTAACAATTTGGTACATTAAAAATTTTCCAGTACAAGATTTACCTTCGACACGTTCACTTTTTGTGGTTGACTGTCATATTTTAAAAACACGATTTAATTCATTCATTCTTCCGGTAACGTTTTGTGTAACACTGACCTTCGTTTAGCAGTGTCTACGTCCATCAAGGCTTTCATCATTAAGTTAGTTTACACAATTCCACGTGAATATTGGGGTCGAACCTTGTGTCTATTTGATTGAAAACTTATTCGGGGTAAGTCGTTAGGTTTTCTTTGTATTAAGGGTTTAAATTGATTCTTTAGCCGGTCTCCACACTTCCACCTGTATTCCTTATTTGTGGAGTGGATAAACACTTGTTACATTTGGGAACTTTCCATGATGTCAGGTCAGGTTGAATACAATCTTATTGGCGGAAATAATTACCTAAATTGCGAAGGTAATTAGAGGGAAGCTTAGCGCATTCGGTTATTTCAATGATCCTATGAATTAAAGACAGGATTTACTTGTGATAACACCGTTTGTACGTTTTCTTTTGTGTTAGATTTCAATGGAGTATTAGGTAATACTGATACGGAATTAGCTAATCCCCTACTGGATAAAAGATAACTGTAATTTTTTAGTTTAATTCTTAATAGTTTGGTGGTCAGTCGACCATACGTACATACCCTAAGGTGTAATCACAATTAAAGTTTAAAATCTTTTTTTGTGTCATATTATTATCTGGTGCAACCTTCGATTTTCGTACTCTTGTAATTTAATTTAAAAATGTAAAGTTACTCTTTTTTTAGGTGTAAAAGTTAGACCTACTAAGTTACTTTGCTGTACGACGTTTTGCCTAGTCTTATATATAATTATACTTATGTATCTTTTTCGTCCTCTTGAACTACGGACTGTGATAAGATAAATATATATTTTGTGTTATCAGTTCTGTTGTATTATTTGTTATTTTCTCAGCAGCGGGTAGATTTAAACAACATCTACCTAATTTACTCTTTCATCGTTTTGACGCGTTTTTAGTTTATAATCTTGCACCAAAAAGTCTGCGACCCCATCTCCCAGAATAACTGCGTTAGCCGTCGTTTGTTTTTGTTACGTGTAAACCAGCATAACAAACCATTGACTTAATAAAAAATAGTTCAAAAAAAATGCCAATTAAAACAAATAAAAACTAGAAATAATCAATAGTTGTATTTTTATCACGCATACGAGTAATAGCGAATAAGCCAAAAGAAAGACCAGTAAACTTTAAGTGATATCGTACAAAAAACTAAAATTTACCAATACAACTTTTTAATAATAAAATCCACTAAACACAACTACTAAGAAAGTAAAAGTTAGTCACAAAAAATTTCTTTCGTTCTAATAAAAAATTCCAATATCCCAAAACCTTTTCTTTCGTACAATAAATAAATAACTGTTTCGTATCCTTTTAAAAACATTTTCTTTGTTAATAACATATAATATTAATGGTTTTGTAAAGTTTTGAAGTTTAAAAGGTGAATTGTTTTAATTGTGATTCTTTTTAATTAGGACAAACAAGACGAAAATTTTAACATTAATAAATTTACTTTTTAAATTAAAAATTAACTGAAATAATACGCATGTCATTATAGCAAAATAGCAAAAGATATTAATTGTGGTCACAGGCACAGGTAATGATCGTAACGTTCGTGTATCTTACGAACCGTTATTTCTAGTAAAGACGTTATGTAACTCCGTCTACATTTACGAGAAACAGTTGCACAAACATTTGTAAATAATACGATAAAACAAAAAAGCAGTTTCTTTGAAGTATTGCTGAAAGCAATGCGATTGAAATACAGCACTATTGAAATACAAAACAAACCATAGTTTGGAATACCGAACGGTAAGGGTTGTTAACTTTTTTTCTCGACAAAGAAGTAAATGCAACTTAAATCTATTGTACGACAAAAGAAATGTTACATAATTGCGAAATCAAATCGAAAGTAGACTTAATGGACGCAAAAATTTTCTTTTAATGTATTCTACAAGACGCTCGCACCGACCCGTTTTTATTGTAAATTTGATAAATTTTTTTTTCGGAAAGTGGATGGAAAATACTTAACGCTTAATTTAAAACACATCATCACTTTTAAAGCGGAATGAATTTTAAATTTGTCTCTCGTCAAGCAGGCACTAACGACGGCACATGCTTCAACTAAATAAATTACATTTAATGCAAATGTCTTATAAATCACGCGACATTTCAATCGAAGTATAAATTTTTGTGTACCAGAAGAGGTTATCCGCACGGCGTGGTCTTTATATAAAGAAATAAATAAACATGCTATCTGCATCTGACTACTTCTACTGGCGATAAGACTATATTAAGGAAAATGGCTTTGTTGAAAATTTTATAGCTTGGAAAATATTTCTCTTGCAGCAAAATACGGAAACTATCTATCTTTCAAGGAATCCTCACGTTTGCCTAAATTAAGTTGTAAATTCCCTTTTAGTTTGTGGTATCGATTGTATTTTCCCACAGTTTATGTAAATTTTTAATAGTTTTTTTCTTATTTTATAAAAAGATCTTGGCAATGCGACATGTGCAGTTGCCGTGAATAAAAATTGTTTTTGTTTGCGAAAGAAAACTTCAATCAAAATCTCTTTTGATGTTTATAAGTACGTTTATTAATGGCACGTTGGTAGAAAGTCCTCGGTACCGACATATACTTCTTTTGAATACTTTCAAGATGCGAATACATCTTTTTTATCAAATTTCTTTCTCAAGTTATATAAAATTTGTTTAGAATTAATTGTTTTTTATTTTCAAGTTGTTAAATTGTTAAGTCAGTGGCTCTTAAAGTGGTCCCTACGCACCCCCAGGAATCTCCAGGATCATTCAGAAGGTTCGTCTAAAAATAAAATTAATTTTGGGGGTCCCCTGAACAACATCAGGGTGTCCGCGCAAGTCACAATAAAAAATTAAAAAATTGTGACGCATCTATGTTATGCGTTATGCGTGATGTAAAGTGCATACAACAAATTTTCTTAGTCTTTGACAAAAAGAAGTATGATATTTTGTATTGTTACGCAAATGCTCTAACTATATATGATATTTATTAGAACAGTAAAACATTCATTAAAGATCTCTTTTTTATTAATAACTTAACACATTGACTGCAATGTGCGTGACAAACGAGTTCGTCACCGTGCAAAGTTATTCTAAAGGTTTAGCCTGACTTCAGCACTGAGCGTGAACAATTTATTTGTGTGTGACCGTTACATATGAGGTCAGAGCGTGACGAAAACTTCCGTCGTTCAGTTTCAACAAATTTTGTGTTTTCTCTAAAGAACCGAAACTTAAAATTGCGCATGACAAGAGATTCCGTCATCGTGCAAACGTTTTAGCGGTTCAGTCCTAAACGGAAACAGTTTTTTTTGTATATGAGAGCTACGTGTGAGGTCAGTGCGTGACGAAATTTTCGTCGTTTATTGTTAACATGTCTCGTGTTCCTTCTAATGCACCGGTCCCTAAAATGGCCCGATTTGCAACCCGACGAAATTGTAGACGCAGGAAGAGATAGAAAAGGCCATAATAGAGTCCGACGATGAGTCTTCTGATTACACATTTACCGAAGAAGGCGAGTAACTTGGAGTCGGATGATGAAGAAGCGGCTATAGAAGAAACTGAAAAAGTTGTAGAAGCTAATTTGCTTCAAGAATTGCGCTTACTGCTAAAGCTAATTGCAATGTAATGTGGTCTGCTGATCCACCAACTAACCCAACTAATATTAAGTTTTCTGAGAGGCGACGATTGCTTGTAGTCCTTAATAGTAAGCAGATAAATATTAGTATTTTTTGATTATAATTATATGTTATAGATTGAGTTTGTAATTTTGTTTAACATACTCATGATTGATTCTGTGACTTGAATTTTCTGTTTACTTTGTTACCTGTGTTTTGGTCGGATTTGGTCTCAGGTAGTTCTTGCTGTAGTAGGTTGAGAGGTTCAATAGAGCAGATGTAAGGACTCTCTCGATGGTGGTGAACTCTTTCTCCTGTGCTGTGACGCACAGATCGATATAAGAAACTCCTGCAATTAGGGTGGATGGGCTGATCGTTGGTGTAGATATTGAAGAGGGTCGGTGCTAGCACACTTCCCTGAAGGAGGCCGTTCTGTTGCCGTCTCCAGCGGCTCTTCTGCTTGCAGAGTTCTACATAGAATCGTCTGTTTTCCAATAGCGATTTGATGACTTGCACTAGGTGGTAGTCGTGTGTCATGTCGTAGATCTTCGAGAGGAGCTTCCTATGGTTCACAGTATCGTATGCAGCTGAGAGATCTACAAATACTGCGCCTGTGATTTTCCTTTTTTCAAAACCACCCATGTGCTGGGTGAGGTTGAGTGTCTGTCCCGTGCAGGATTTGCCCGGGCGGAAACCAGCTTGTTCTGGGATTAGGTGTTCTTCGAACAGGGGAGACAGATGGTTCAGGATGAGACGTTCATAGAGTTTGTGGAGGTGGCAGAGAAGTGATATTGGTCTGAAGTTTTTGGGGTCCGAGGCGTCTTTGCCCGGTTTTAGAAGGGCAATGACGCGTGCCTGCCGCCATAGCTTCGGGATGTTATATGAAGAAGAGCAGTTCTTAAACAGCTCTTATCCACTCTCTTGTCCTTGGTCCGAAGTGTTTTATTTGTTCTGAGCAAATGTCGTCCATTCCAGCCGCTTTACCATTTTTCAGGTTCTTAATACAGAGGTTGAGCTCTTCCACGGTGAAGGTGGTATTGAAGCTGTTGTTTTCTTTGCCAGGTTGTCGCTTGATCCTCATCTTAGGTTGTTTAGTTGGTGCTTTCCCGTTTAGAAGGAGTTGGCTTGCAGCCTGGTTTGCAGTGACATTATGGTGTTGTTCAGCCTTTTTGGGGTCGTTGCTTAGCTTCTTGATGGTGAGCCAGGCTTTCCTACTGCTGTGGGTCATGTCCACACTTTCAATCATGTTTTGCCATGACTTCTGTCTTTCTTCCTGTATCTTTAGTGCTAGTTCTGTACCAGATGCAATGGTGCTATCCGAGAACGGATTTGCTTGGAATAGCTGTTGGTACTTCTGATATTCGTCTATCATCTCATGGGAGAGTCCTGGCACGTAGCTGGTTCTATATCCTCGTAGTATGTTCTTTCTGGATGCAGTACGTACGGCGTCAACGAACAGGTTGTAGTTGGTCTGTGCCGGTTCGATGTTTGCCACTTTCGTGTCCAGGTCCTCTGCAAATCCTGTCCAGTCTGCTTTTTTGTAGTTGAAACGGCGGCGGAATGGGGCCGTGATTGGTGTGACTGCTGGTGATGCGCTAATGGATATCGGCCTGTGCTGTGTGTGTGGTATGGGTTCTAACACGGCTTTACTGCAGAGGTCAGCGATGTTGTTGCTTACTAAGGCTAGGTTTGGGTTGTACCCCCGTTTCCATCTAGAACTGTTGAAGGACTTCGGGAGTTTGGGGTCGTGGATTAGACTGAGGTGGTTTGCATCGCTCCACGTCTCAACCAAGTTGCCATTTTCATCTGTTTTGGCGTAGTCCCAGTTGACGTGGTGACTGTTAAAGTCACCGATGATGATGTGAGTCTTGTTCCGATCGAAGTTTAGCGGTTTAGCGAAGTCAAACCGTTCCCCGGGTGGCTTATAGACCGAAGTGATAGAGATGCTGTCCAGTTCCACTGTCAGGATTTCGATGTTGTTGGCTTGAGACATGTTGGCCGTCTTGACGATGAGATCGCACTTCGTGAAGATGGCGCTACCGTATTTCTCGTGCTGGCACTCTAATATTAGCTTCATACCAGAGATCCGTGGGCGGTTGTTGTTTTGGCCTCGGTGGGTATTTTGCAGACAGAGCACATGACATTTGTGGTCTGTGCAGATTTTTGCCATAATGTTTTGTTTGGCTCCTGTGAGCCCCTCGACGTTAGCAGAGATGACAGTCAGTGCCAGCCCTGGAAAGGGCCCTTTGGGGTGACACTGATGCACTGTGCTGGTAGGCATAGTAACGCTGTTTGGTTAAGGTGAGTAGTAGAATTCTCAGATTAAAGATCTGACAGGGGTCGCGACGAAAACGCTCCTACTTTGACCCCCCAGGTAACTGCTTTCCATCTGCGCCATCGGGAAGCAAACCGGAAGTTACGCATCACCTGGAATGGTACGGAAATAGAACACCACCAGAACCCAGTGTACCTCGGAGTCGTCCTCGACCGGACCCTGACTTATAGGGCCCACGTGGAAAAGACGAAGGAGAAAGTCAGCGCTCGGAACAATATCCTCAGAAAACTGGCCAACACCAAGTGGGGCGCCAACCCGACCACCCTGCGCTCTACTGCACTCGCACTCTGCTACTCCACAGCAGAATTTGCGTGCCCAGTTTGGGAGCGGTCATCTCATGCCAAAAAACTCGGACCGGTGCTCAACGAGAGCTGTCGCTACATCACGGGATGCCTGAAGCCGACACCCATCAACAGCCTCTACCTATTAGCCGGTATATCTCCACCAGACATAAGAAGAAATGTAGCAAGTAGGCGGGAAAAACTGAGGCAACTAGAGGACCCCAGTCATCCATTGTACGGCCATACCAACGTCGACAAACGCCTAAAATCCCGAAAAAGCTTCATACCCGAGAAACCCCTGGACTCAACAGCTAAAGCAGCGAGGTTGGATTCATGGCGCGAACGCGTTAAAAACCCTGACGCAATCGACGGTACCAGCCTAGAAGTGGAAGAACACCTACCCGCTCGCGGTGATCTAGACTGGACTACGTGGAAAAGCCTAAACCGCCTACGCACTAGAACTGGCAGATCCAAAGTCAACATGACCAAGTGGGGGTACTCTAGCGACAACGATTTATGCGACTGCGGGGAAAGACAGACTATGGAACATCTTCCGATCTGCCGACTCCTCGACGAAAAATGCACCATGGAGGACCTCGCCGCAGCCACCGACAGGGCCATAGCCTGTGCCCGCCACTGGAAGGACATATGAAACTTTTGGTTTAAGGACTCGAGAAGAAGAAGTTTACTTTGTCAGGTCTGGAACCGGTTGATTTCTTTAATTTGCTATTAGATAAAAAAATTTATGAGTTGATTACTAGTGAAAGCAACAAATATGCGGAAGAAGTTTTCTTAGGAGAAAAAGCTTCTATTCATTCAAGAATTGCGATGTGGAAAACACTTGAAGCGGAAAATTCCGTATATTTTTCGGTTTGATTTTCTAAATAGGGACAGTTTCGAACCGTATTCAAGATTATTGGAGAAAAGACCCCCTATTTCACTTTCCTATTTTTCCATTCAAAATGAGGCGCGACCGATTTTTTCTGATCCCACGCTGCCTGCATTTCCAGGAAAATCCCAAATCTACTGACCCATTATCTTAAGGTAGATTATTCAAAATAAGATGTTACGTGCAAAATTTTCATAACGTAATACCCTGTATATCGAATTAAAATTAGATTACGGTTTTGACGCCCTCTGCCGATCTTTCTGGTTACTGACATGTTGCGGAATTCATTTTGAAGCAGTCAACTACTTAAGACGGTCTGTGTCGTGAATTGACCCAATCGAAAGATTTAATAGTACATCCACTGTGATGGACAAGAAATTATAAGTTAATTACGACTTTATCGTAATTTATTCGGCACAGGGTAAGATATTTGCATATCGCAACATAGCTACCATATTAAAAGAACATAAGGCGAATACAAAGAAACATAACACAAGATCTGCTGTTGCGGAACATTTCTTATACAACGGTCACACGATAAAATTTGAAGAGGCAACAATGTTGGCTAAATCCCAAAACTTCTGGCCTAGACTATACAAGGAAGCTATTAAAATCCAGAAGTACGACAATTTTAATAGGGATAATGAAATCGATCTAGCCCCAATATAGAAAAACATGTTCCGGAAAACTAATGAATCGGAACCGTCACAAACCATTGACCCGAACGGCGTAATATAAAGGCTTGTCAGGATCCTATATCTTCAGTTTCAGTTTTTTCTGAAGAAGACAGCGACATGACTGTCGAAACGTCAAACATTGTAAATTTTTCGAAGTTTGTAAGCTTTCTAAGTTTTATAAATTTTGTGAAAAGTGTAAATATGGAACGCGGTTCAGAACCCGAAAATAATTATTTGTTAAAAAATCATGGCCGCGAAAGCCTCAAAAATAAAAAAAAATTCTCCTCTTATTGAAAATCACGCGGTGGAAACTTAACTCGAATGACAGAAGCCTGGCCGGATTCAACTGAGATGCTTAGAGCATTGATTAATAACATCATTATTGAAATTGTCCTTACTCGGCTTAAGCAGACCTATTATGTCTATTAAGTTAGGTTTGTTGAGCCGTAGGACAAGCTGCAAATTTTCTTCGAGCCGAGAATTAGTTTCAGTCAGTAATTGAACCCGCTTTTCGTGTTCTTCCCTTCAGGCTACAAAATTATAGAGCGGATCATGACAAATCTACTAATTAAAGTATCTGCCCCAAATAAAACCATGCAATCAATTGTCAAATTTATCAAAACCGCGCATCGGATAAAACATTAACTACGATCTATGTTTATTATAGCACGAAATCACAGTATGCAGGTAAAATTACTTCAGTTAGAATCCCCTAGAGGAACATAGATGACTTTATTATGTCACCAGAAAAACGCGCGCTATTGTTCGAGGTGTCTCTTCAAAGAATCCTGGAAAGTCTACGTAATGAAACAACAGTGTTAAAGCTTTGCAACAATATGGTATTCTTAGAAAAACTCTAAGAAACCACTTGTAACCACCAATAGAATTTTCAAACAAAGGTTTAACGTTTAACTTACACAAAATTTCTATTGCAAAGTTTTCCGGAAAACTAGAAAATGAGCTCGAATTTCGAGAAATATTTAATAGTTTAATCCACACGAATAAAAACCTTAATGATATCCAAAGCGTGCATTATTTAAAGTCTAGATTAGTCGGGCCCGCATCTCTAATTACAAAATTGCTTGGCAATCAATTTGTGCTAGAAACGATCAACTACGAATGTTGATAAAAAACCATCTAAAGTCTGTTTTGAATTTAGATCTTTTTATCAAAGGATCCACTACCAAATTTCGCAATTTTTCAAATATATAACAGCTTTAAAATTTCTTGATGAAGAGGAGTTATTTGAAATTGTGGTTATCCATATTATACCAGGAAAACTAAACTCTACTACGTCCCGGGAATGGGAATCTCTAAGCAACAACTACAATTCCGATTAGCCATCTCTTTGCGAGTTCAAGACTTTTCTTACAAATACAGTCAATTTTTTAGACAGTATGCCTTCTAAACCTCAATCAAAGAGTGCTTCAGAAAAATCAAAACTAAATTTTTCTAAGTCACTTGTTGTGAACGCATATCTATGTACGCTTTGTAAAGATTTACACTCTTTGAACTCATGTAATTCATTTTTAAAATTATCTCCTCAACAAAAGTTATCCAAAACCAAAGAACTAAAACTATGTATAAACTGCCTTCATAAAGGGTATGTTCTACCACAGTGCTTGTCATAGTATATTTGCCGCATTTGCAAAAGAAAGCATCACTCTTCCACATGCTGCATCTTCTTGTGTTGTCGATTCTCAATTGTAGCCGGATGTTCTTACAATTGTTGAAACGCCCTGGACCATCTCAACACTATGCGTAAATGTATCTCAAGTTTTATTGTCTACAACGTCTGGTCAAATTCTTGATTCTGACGGTAGACCATACTCTGTTTGAATTTTGCTTGACTCAGGTTCTCAATCAAATTTTATTCGAACTTCTCTTTGCAAAAAACTCAATGTGCGTATCTTTAACGCTAATTTTGTTGTTAGCACTTCCACAACTTGCATCGACTCAAAATGTCACGTAATGGTACGTTCGCATTATTCCAAGTGTCAAGTTTCACTCTCTTGCTCGATCATAGATGAAATAACTGGTATAAGGCCCAGCTCTCGTGTTAATTGGAATATCTTGCAGATTCCATGGAATATTCAGTTATCTGACCCCCGATTTAATGAACCAAATCTTTTAATTGGTTCGGTTCAATCTGTTATGTGTGAGTCAAATTCATGTAGGTTCTAATCTACCGATTCTGCAAAAAATAGACTTGGGTGAGTTCTTTCTGGTATTACAAGCCCCCTAATATTTGCCCAAACTCAATGCAACGTCAGTATCAAAGATGATCTTTCTGGTTTAATTTCGAAATTCTGGGAACTTGAAAGTTATCCTGTCGAGAAAGTTTTTCACCCGAAAAAAATGTGTGCATAGCGCATTTTCCAAAAACTTTTCGTAAAAATGCCGATGGTAGGTTTGTCGTTTCTATTGATTTAAAACAATCAAGCGAGATTCTTGTAAATTAATTTCATGCTGCTCAGAAAAGATTCTTATCTGTCAAACATCGATTTTGTTATAATCCAGAGCTTTTAAAGCACTATACTTTGGTTATGCAAGAATATCAAAGTTTAGGACATATGTCCCTCTCAAAATCCCTATCTTTTGAACAATCGTATTACCTTCCTCATCATAGAGTAATAAAGGAAGGAAGCTTGATGACGAAACTCCGTGTCGTCTTTAATAAATCTTCTACCACATTTTCGGGTCATTTGCTGAACGACATTCAAATGGTTGGTAAAACCATTCAGCAGAATTCATTCTCGATTCTGGTTTGTTTTCGTAAACAACCTATGTTGTGTCCGCCGACATTGAAAAAATGTATCGTCAAATATTCATTGATCCCACTCAAAAGTATCTTAAAAATTTTTTGTGGAGATCTTCACCGTCAGAATCTCTTCAGATTTTTTATTTTTAAATACCTGTTACGTGCGAAATTTTCATAACGTAATACCCTGTATATCGAATTAGAATAATATTCCGGTTTTGACGCCCTCTGCCGATCTTTCTGGTTACTGACATATTGAGGATTTCATTTTGAAGCTGTCAACTACTTAAGACGGTCTGTGTCGTGAATTGACCTAATCCAAAGATTTAATAGTACATCCACTGTGATGAACAGGAAATTATAAGTTATTTACAAATTTATCGTAATTTATTCGACACAGGGTAAGATATTTGCATCCGGTTTGTTAGGATCCTTTTGTAATTTCTTTATTAATTTGATAGCCGTTCCGCCACGCTTTGGCCACATGTTCCGATTTAACTAATTAAGTACAAGGAGGAATGAACTTCGAGAAATAATTGAAGGCCTATTAATTATCAGCACCGAAAAGGAATGTCACTTCTTCGACATCAGTCGATTACGATACTCACCTTTTAATTGTTAGAAGAAACAGCATTGGATATATATCGGGTTTTTATACCTAATGTCGTATATTAATAATTTTGTAGACTTCGACTTTCGTGAGTCATTGCGTTGACACGACTTATATTCATATTATTCCAGGCTCACTTACCGGGGAAAACGTTTTCTTCGTTCAAGTAGGTACTGGATTGTGGGTAAGTTTATATAATTATTTTGGCGCTGTCAGAAAAGTCACTCACGAAACTTTTGTTTATGTTATTTTCCGTAATTACGATTATTGTTGCAATACCATTAAGGTAATTTCATTAATCATTGTGTGTGAATCGCATGCTGTGTACAAACGATATTTATTACGAAATTTTCTTCGCTATTCACTTCGACTCAACTGATTTATTGTGTGTTACCGATACTTCTGGCATTTATGGATTGAGAATTAGACATACTCTTGGTAATATTCTACGTTACTAAATTGAAGTTTTTATACCTATTAATCTTTCTTTTATGATAACATACCTTTCTCTTTTATTGTGGTTACCCGAACATCAGAGTAACAAGGATTATAAACCTAAAAATTCGTTACAAGTTTGGACCGTCTGTCTTGATCGAGGCAGAAGTGTTAATTATAAATGATCTGGCGCCCTTAATTATTATTCACTTGAACCTCCCCTATCTCCGACTGTGTGAGTTGGCCGTTCAAGGTTCGTAAGACCTAAAGCTTGTAACAAAGACTAATGATAACTTACTTTAAACAAAAAATGGAAGCCATTTTTTATCCTGCAGAAATATGCTAGTCTTCTGACAATACATTAAAAATAAAAAGCAATAATATGGAATTAAGCTGTACATGCTAAGCCTGACGTTATAAATTTAAACTTTCCGGTATACACTGATGTATCAGATGATTATAAGAGAACAGGACACGCCGCAAATATTGTACTCTATTTGATGCAAGAAAAAATAGATGTTGGAAATTCGTTTTTCAAGGACAACTATTA
This sequence comes from Aquatica leii, assembly GCA_035610365.1. Classification (NCBI taxonomy): domain Eukaryota; kingdom Metazoa; phylum Arthropoda; class Insecta; order Coleoptera; family Lampyridae; genus Aquatica; species Aquatica leii. Next base: position 49,691,700 of record CM069438.1, on the reverse strand, counting down.
TAATAGTTACAATTTAGCGCTACAGCTCTTGGCTCAAAATATGTACAGGGACAATACGATTAGAAAGGAAAAATAACCATCCAGAACTAAAAGCCGCTAAACTGCAAAAAAGTGAAAATGTTGCATTTTATTCTGAAGGTGTTGTGATCGGAGTCAAATAAAAAAAGCAATTGTGATGTACAATAAGTACATGGGTAGCGTAGATCGACATAATCAGTTACTATCTTATTATCCTTTTGCAAGAAAGACTCTTAGATACCAGGTACCAGAAGCTAGGCATACATGTTATTCAGTTACTTTTGCTAAATTCATATCTACTCTTGAAAGAAGACTCCAACAACCGTCGAATGACATTTTACGAGTTTAGATTACATGTAATCAGAGATCTAATAAAAGTATCAAAAATTAACATAACCGAACCTCCAGTTCCAACTTCCAACGATCACACTATTTCAAAATTGGCACCTACTCCTGCTGGTAAAGTTGGACAGCGAAAATGCAGGCTGTGTTACAAAACGCAATGAAACTGCATACTTCTGTGATGCGTGTCCAGAAAAACCACTCTTATGTGTATTTTGTATAGCGCCATAGCTTACAATTCACAAAAATACCAAATTAAGTACCTTTTAAAAAATAAAACATGACCGTTCCTGCGAACGAAAAAAAATTTACGCCAGCAGTGAACGTGTCTCGTGTGAACCATGTATTCTTCAAAAGATAAACCTCCATTTCTTACTTCATCGGACTCTGATTTGGAAACAAACTTGGTCAATTAGAATGTAACCTTCTCAGGTAAAAATATTTCTGAACTTATGGACTTCTTAACTAGAGTGTCGAATTGTCCAAGTCTCGTGGTGTTTCACACCTCCAACTTTTTATTTCAGCTTTTGAGGTGCTGTCCGGTAAAGCTGTTTTAGTGTTTACAGCTAGACGCCATTCTTTGCATTCTTGGAAAGATGTTACGTCTACTAGATACTATTCGGAACCGTAGGATGAAACCTACTGAGTCGATTGGGATGTACGTTACTACTATACGATATCTTTTTATGCAGTTGTTAGAACCAGTGTCGGAGAAGACAAAACTTAAAATCATTAGCCCCAACTTGACTTTGTTTTATCAATCTCAAATCGCACTGGTGGATATTACATCTTTTTTGCAATTGACATCCTTTGGAATCAAACCTTAACTCTAGTAATTTTTTTAACTTTTCGACATCTGAGAGAGTGATCGACTAAACCTGCTGTTTCCGCACCTTCGGCTAAAGCTGTTGCTGGTTCTCTTCAAACTTTATCGTTTCCTTCTTCTGCAACTACCTCTGAGTTTACTACTTGTGTTTACTGTCGTTCTAAAGCTGAGAAACTTTTACGAACTGTTCGTTCTTTAGCTTCTCTTCCTCTTAACTTTTCTTTGGTTGCTAGGATTATTCGACCTACTTGGTACCTTGGTATTTAGGTCTAATTTCTAAAGTTTCTGCTTTTCCTCGTCGGTACTCTCGTTGATGAATTTTGCAAAATCTTTTATGTAAACGTGTACGTATCTCTTTGTCTGTGGAAATTAGTTGTTCCACCATGTTCCAACTAAGTGTGAACACCGCAGTGTTAAAAGTACTTTAGAGAGTCTTCGCTATCACTTCCACTGGCCGCATATGAGATCCAAGGTTGCTGAGTGTATACGCTCTGGCTGTTGTAACTCGCGACGAAGCAATACTATCAAATCGCATTCTTACTCATTGCCAGGTACTATGAAACGTTCCAACACTGATGTCGCTACTAAGTTTTCTACACATCTACGTAAAAATACTACAATTACTCCAAATGCCAAAACTGCTTCCATCTCTTTTTCATCGAGTTCTTTGGTTGCTTCTACTTATGCCTCAACGTCACCTTGTTTTAATCGTTCGCTTCTGTTTTATCGGTGTCGCAAGCGTCGTAAATTCTCTAACAAGTTTCGTTTTTACTTCACTTTCTGTGAAGACGTTAAACCGTCCATTACTTAAAATCGTGTTTACGATGTATACATTAATTTTCTAATATCATCGGCTTGTGTTGAGGCTATGATATAAAACGACAACGCGTTTCTATTCGTTTATTCCTATTTATTTATTCATCAGAGAGCAAGCTTGTCCTATTAGTTTTTAGAATTCTCTAGTGATTTCCATGTTAATATGTTAGCACGACCCGACCCGTGTTAGTTCAAAAGTTTCGGTGTATTCTCCACCAATGAAGAGTTAATATAGACCAAATACCTTAATGGAAATATTATAATTTGAAAAACCTACTTTATATCTAAAAAAAAAGTTTCGAGAAGGAAATTTTCTCCGACGTACTGCTCCTTACGAGTCATATTTGATGGTGTTGTAGATTTTTGTTTTTGTGAGTTATTGTGCTGACACGATTTGTTCTGTTCATTAATATTCCAGATCGAGTTAACGAGGAAAACGTTTTCTTCGGGCAAGTACTGGATAGTAGGTAAGACTTATTTATTTACAATTGTGTAATCATTAAGGTCTCTCATAAAAATTTTGCTTGCTATTCTAACTTACGTAATTACAATTGTTTCAGTACCATTTAGGTATTTTCATTAATTATTTTTGTGTGTCGCATGCTGTTAATCATAGATATTTGTCATCAATTTAATTTTCTTCGCTATAAACACCCAATGTGTAATTTGTATTGTGTGTTGCCGTTACTTCCGGCATTTATATAACTTTCGTTGAATAATTTACGATAAATTTCTTGTGCTCGTTAATAATCTACGATATTAAATTAAAGTTATACATATTTTTTTTGGTCCGTTGCGGATTACGAACCTGATTTTGTTGCAAGCTTGGACCTTCTGTCTTGATCGAAACAGAAGTTTTTACTTAGTAAGGTCTGGCGCCCATTAAATTCTATTTATTTGAACCTCCCCCATCTCCGACTATTGCAAGTTGATCAAGCAGGATTCGTAACACCTATAAGTTTGTAGCAGTCTTAGTTTTTGTGTTTTGAAATTATGATATCATTCTTTACTATGTCGTTGATATTTTGGTTGAGGTAACTCGGATGGTATCCATTTGTTTTCTTCCAATTTGCTGTGACTGCTTTGCTGTTCTTTTGATTAAGCTGTTTGACAATTTTCTTTTGGTTTTCGTCATCTTATTTCGGGACAGACTACCCTTCCGTCTGTATATAGTTATACCCGCTCAGTCGGCATTTGTTTTTTGGATTGGTATGTCACTTATAGGATTATCTGTTTCGCTTTTAAATTTTGTTTTTTTTTGGGTTTCCTATTCCGCTCGTCCGCATTAAAGTCTTGGAGTAAACTTTTCACTTTGGGAACAGGATTTGGTACACATTTGTTTTATAACTAACTACAATACCCTTTCTCTTCTCTTTCTTTTCTTTCTAGTTTTGCTTTTTGGCATTGAAGGGTTAGTCACTCTCTTTAGTTTCTTCTACGGAACTACTTACATCTTGTCTTATCTTTCTCCGTCTATTTTTTTCTTCCTTTTTGTCTTTCTCACTTTTCATTTTTTTCTTCTACTTCTTTTTGATTAGTTTATCAAGTACATGTCACATTTCTTTCTTACTTTTTCTTGCTCTTAAAGGTTTACCTTTTTGAGCGGTTTGTTGGGCACCGTAGGGTGGTTACTCTGTTCGTTCTCTTACGAGGTAAAGACCGAATCAGACGTTTACATCGAGTCTTATCTTTCTCCGTCTTTTTCTATATCTGTCTTTTTTTATTTTTTTTGCATTTAGTGGGTCATTTTATTGTTGTGTATGTCTAACACTTGAGGCAGACTACAACTCCGTTTTTCTGTACTGTATGTACGTTCGTATAGTCGGTTTCTTTAAATGTTGTTAGTCATTCTTAGAGTATCTCTTTTGCTACTTGCCTTTGACTTTTCTGGGAGTACTCTAATCCATTAATCGGTTTCTACGTCTCAATGTGATCGATGATTTACGAGTGTTCGATTAGCAATAGATAATTCTTACATTTTCTTATTTCTACTTCATTCTTTCCTTTTCTTAGGCTTACTAGTAATGGGGGTAACTTGGTTCGGAATTTTTATTTTGGGGTTTGCTTATATGTGGGTTGGGGTTTCATTAGAATTTTGAGACTTTTGGGCCCTTGCCACTTGTCTAAACTTCCCTTCTTTCTCACCGCTTCTCTTTTCTCTTAGTTTCTCTTTGGTTTTCTCTTCTCACTTGGAAGAACGTCTTGTTGATAATTCATACCCGGGATCGCCTTTTGGTGGCTTTAATGAGTACGTTCACTTCGTGATATTAGCCTTCTAGGTTTTATTGAGTTTGGTTTCCGGGGCAGTATCATTTTGTTTTATCCGGCTGTACTGCAAGTCAGGTCTGTTTGATTTTAGGGAACTTCAAAATCCTCTTTTCCTTTGACTATCAGGTTGATTTTTCTTTGGGTTTTGGTTCCTAAGTTTGGTAGGTTTTCAATGTGTTTGTTTAGTGTTGACAAACTCCATTGCAAGTTTTGCACTAAGTCATCCTTCTTGCTAGGGGGGAATTTGTAACGGTTAAATTTTAACTCGTATTTTTTTTCGACTGACGACCTAACCTCGATATATTTGGTTGAGTTTTATGCGGTCAGACAGTTGTAGTTCATTTTTTTGATTGTTGTTATGTCAAGTACGATGTGTGTTCCGGTGTTAAAACGCAAAAAGATTGCTTATAATTGCTTTTATTTTAATAAATTCTTACTTAATATTTTGTATGTGAAAGTCGGTAAGACCACTTACTAATATTTCGAATTACCTGTCAAAGATCATATTGTAGGTTAGTATTAAAACGTGGTCACCGTTGTTGCGAGTCACAAGCTATTTTCTTGTTATTTTAGCTCGTATGGCTTGCTTGTGGGAATAGCCTAAATTCTGTGGATAATTTATTGATCGTTTTGTGGAGTTCATAGACATATAGCTGGTATGGTTACCTCCTGATAACACCTTCGGTTTCTGTCTTCAATATATTTTCCGAAGTATTTATGTGTCATTATTTCAACGGTAAATAAACCGTGGAAAAAACACTGCATCAACAGTAACTCGATCGCGCGGTGTTGGGGTCGTTCGGATCGCCTTCTCAATCGTCAATTTTCATAATGTCTGACGTAACGAATTAATTACATTAAATATAAAAAATTGTCCCATGTCATATGCGCTTAGTTGTAATCTTTTGCTTCGTTTACAATAATGTCACTTAATTTTCACAAAGTTCAATATTATAATAGATGTAAAGAGTTTGAAAGTACGCGTCGACGTTATCTGTAATGTTATTGAGTAGTCTAATCCCAATTAAATATCTGACTCGCAAACTTGACGTCAAGGCCACGGGCAGATTGTAATCAAAACTATTACTACCGTTAGTGAATTGCAGCGGTATATTAAAATACCTGCTTTCAGAGTCTACTGTAGATTTGTTGTTATGTATTTTTAGTATTTCTGTCATAATTATGACAATAGCAGTGGCGTAGCCACAGAAACAATAACAACTTTGTATGCAACGACGATTCGACTCTTATTTCTATTTTCCTTCGTTAGAGTCGGTTGTCGTAAGTAAACGATACAAAAAAAAGGAAACTACCATTTTCTAACTTGAAAAAGTGTTTTATTTATTAATTATCTTACTTTAGGGATTGCGGGTCTGGGATTTTCTCTAGCCTAGACATTTAGTACATTACTCATCCGTAAGAAACAGTAGAGCAAAAGGCTTATCGGAAGAGTGCTTTTTTTTCTAATCATCCAACCCACGACCATCTGCGGTGGAACTAGCCGAACGGTGAGCCAAACATCTAAATTTCTAATATTTTTCTCACCTTCCCAAATTGTACGTTACATATTCATATTCAAAACCTTTAACTGGTACCTCAAACAAAACCTGAAGAGCAATTACATATTGTGACCATTGAAAACAAATCCACACATAAAAAATAACTTAAAGCAGTCCGTAAAAACACACAAATTGCAAGCGACAGAATAAAGACCAGACATGACCTCAAAACACAAAATGACGACATGGTGTAGTTCTATAATCTCCAAAAAAGACGAGGTTTGTCGCCGTATATATGACGTCATATATCGAATACGACAACCACCTAGAAGTAAACCAAAAATCGTCCACATCGATCGTCTAGCCCCGTTTGCTGGCGATACCACGTTACGCAAGTTCAGGTCCGAACCAGAGTAGTAACTAGCAGAACCAGATATGAAGTCAAATAAAACACGAAAAGATTACGCCATTGCACATTCCGTGAACAAAAGTCTTGACATGTCCAAAGGAGTTGCAGTCGTACTTAAAAAGAAATCTGGACAGCTAGATGAACTACGAATCCAGCAACCGGCGCACACTAGCGAAATTTCAGAAAATCGTACCCAAAATTCATATTCCGTTTATAAATATAAATTTTTAAAGTGTTATGAAAATATAACTCATATGTTGATTCGAATATATATATTATTTTTATATACAGGGTGCGGCATTATTGTGCCGAAGTACAATATCACAGTTATTATAGAAAATATTAAAAAAAGTTAATGACAAAAATTATAGACAACCTAAAACCACACATTTTATAATTTTCGTTTATACAGAGTGTTACGTGTTGCCAAGGTGAACCCAACATACTTCTTTTTAAATGAGTCACCATATTTTTTCAAAATTAGATTAAGCTCATCTTCCTTTGCTTCCAATATAGGATTTAATTATGTTATACAAGATATTTTAAAATTTGCGGTCAATTGTATACAAAAATCAATCCTATTTCAACGTCTTTTATACCCTAGACAGAACAGCTTCACAATATTTTTTTTGCTAGCAAATTTTTTTGATAGCAGTACTCTGTTACAAAAAAGCGTTATTTCTTTATTATTGTAATAATTAAATATTGGTTAACCCAAATCTCAAATATTTCTCAATTTTTTTAAAAGAATTACCCTGTATTTTATTCAAAAAATTGAATATATACACTTTATAGTATTTCAATTTTATAAAGCATTTCCTCTAACTAAAATCTTTATTAATTCACAACTTTTTTACTAATGAAAAACAATAAAATATATATTTGTTACATCCAGCAACAGGTTCCATGTCGATTCACTTAGATAGATAACTTAAAAATGGTTAAAATAAACCATAAAACAGTTCATCCACTGGTATATTGTCGAAACCTAACTAAAAGAGTGGTGTGGGTTTTGTACCTACACAACACTAGAAGCAGGTACATTTCATTGATCTAAAAAAACGTAAACTTTTTAGTTTGGTATATTTGCCACAATTTTTTGTATATTTGTCTATCTGCTGCAGTCGAAAAAGTTTTAGAACTACGTGGTGACCGACGCTTTGTATTCTATCTGATCACCAAGTAGTATTCACGTACAAAACCGTTCTACAAAAATCTGTGGCAAACATTGTTACGTGCAAAAATTTTATAACGTAATACCCTGTATATTGGTTGAATTAAAATTAGATTTCGGTTTTGACGCCCTCTGCCGAGTTTTCTTTTTACTGTGATTTCCTGTCAAGACGTTAAACCGGAGACTACTTAAAATGGCCTGTGATGTTTAAAATTTGAAGTTTCTAATAACATCGACGTTAATAGAAATGAAATTATAATTTCATTACGCATTTAAAGCAGTTTATTAATCACAGGGTAAGCTGTTTATATCCGTTTTTAAAATTTTTTGGTAATTTCCTTCTTAATTTGATAGCCAGTTTAGCCACGTTTTGGCTGTGTGTTTCGATGCATTATCGATCAGGGGTTAATATCGACAAATACCTTCAAAGGACGAGTATAACTCTGTAAGGCCTACGTTAAAACTAAAAACGAAGCTCATGCGGCAAACAACTGCAAAACCAACTTTCACTGAATGTGTACAACAGCATTCGATAATCGTGTTCTTATGTGTACTTTCTTTTAGCAGTAATTAACAATTTTGTAGATCTTGCTTCCGTGAGTCATTGTGTTGACACGATTTGCTATTCAAATTTATTCCAGGCTGACTCAACAAGCAAAACGTTTTCTTCGAACAAGTAGTTACTGGATTGTGGGTGAGTTTGTTTAATTATTTTGTCGCTGTCAGAAAAAACACTCACGGAATTTTTGCTTATTTTAACTTAGTAATTGCAATCATTGTTTGAATACTATTGACGTAGTTTCACTAATTATTTTGTGTGTATCGCATGCTGTGTACAAACGATACTTGTTATGTAATTTTGTTAGATATCGACATGGTGTAAACTTATGTATTGTGTGTTGCCGATACTTCCGGCATTTATGGATTGAGAATTTCTCAGGCTCGTTGTTAATAATCTACGTTATTAAATTAAAGTTGTTAAACCTATTTTATCTTTTCTTTATGGTAACATATCTTTCTTTTTGTTGGTTACACGAACACCAGGGTAACAAGGATTACGAATCTGAAATTCGTTACAATCTTGAACCTTCTGTCCTGATCGAGATAGAAGTTTTACTTATAAAAGATCTGCCGCCCTTTAACTTTTATTTATTTGAACCTCCCTTATCTCCGACTGTGTGAATTGGCCGTGCAAGGTATAAGCTTGTAACAACACTATGGAATTAGAGGACAGTTTAAAATACGTTGGAGGTCGTCTTCCGAGAAACAGGCAGTCGAGTGTTGGTCTGCAGTTATCAACCAAGTAGAACATCGGGTCAGGAAAAGTCCATTGACTGATACTTTTATGGTCGAAAGAGTTGCCGAAATGGAGAGAGCTGTCGCTATCGCTTCGATCCTTTCTACCGGTGTCACATCCAGTTTCCTGTTCCGGAACAGCACAATAAAACGTTCGCGAAGTTGTTGTCAACAACTAGAACGTTTGGGAAAGATATAGAAAATTCTCGAGAAGATAAGAGAAATGTATAAAAACGGTTCAAACAAATCATAAGTTCGAAGTCGGAAATGTTAAGAAGATTTTTAAATAAATAAGTGATTAACGCGTGTGTTTGAGATAAATATAATAGATATAATATAATTTTAGATATATAGAAGTTACCCGCGGACATTATTTTTTGAGCCATTGTAATATATAAATTAGTGTAAATATTTTTCTTATCATTAGATTTATTCAGTTCGTATAGTTATAAACGTGTAAATATTTCGTACAAATGTTAAAATTCGTTACAATAATTTAAGTCATAATAATTAAAAATTGGGAAATAATTTAGAATCAACCATAATTCTCACATATCTCAAAATCTCACACATTCATTATATTAAAAAAAGATTAAAAACATATAACCATGAAACTACAATATAAATTTAAAATTAATGTAAATTGCTAAAAATGAGGTTTTTAGCAAAATCAGTAGCGTACGTAAAGTGTATTCCTGTAAATAATAATTAACAAAACATAATTAAATATAAAACGATAATAACATGATAAATCAAGCTACAACAAATATTTAAATTGACTTCTCTTCCGCGTGAATACATGTTAAACACCGTCTTGCACGCTCGAAGAATTCTCGGGGCGTTTCAAATTCTTGTTCAGATATTTCAGTACTTCTGCATTAGCAATAGAGTTGTACAATCAACAACTTTTCTAACTAAACCAATAAAAAAATCTACTAAATAAAACATTCTTAACCCTATTTTGAAAGTAAACTATAACGATTGAAAAAAATATTAATTATTCACGCAGTAATGTTCGGTACGAGCAAATAAACCGAAAAGATTGTAAGCAAACATTTATCCATTAAAATATACGTAAAAAAGCAGATTAAATATTTACAAAATTGACGTTTCTATATAAATATTGAATAATCAAAGATTTTTATCTAAATGTTCTTAGATTGAAGTAAAAAGTGCACGTTAATCCTTAAAATTAAATTAAATTAAAACCGAGGACTTTCATACAGCAATTGCAAGGTTTTTCTTGACCTAAATAGAGTACGTGGGGAAAATTTAAATTAAACCGGCACTTTTTTCATTCATTGAAGTTTTATCACGGCCGAATTGTTTTTGGTATGGTCGCTTTGTCGACAATTACAAAGGAATAGGTCCGTTATCTATGCGTAGGACACGTAAACCTTTGCCTTTATAGTCATTTTTATCAGTCGACGTTTATTTTTTAAAGTCCCCAAGAGAAAATGCCCTAAGATTTTTTCGACGCATTCTAGACGCATAAATCGTCCGTTGTTGTATCGCCGGTTTTGGCTATTTGAGCGCATTCTGTTTTTGCATTATTTCACCAAGTGCCGTTAGTGTCGGCCACAGGAACTTCCCTTTGACGTCATATATCCTAATGTCACATAAATCACAACTTCCGGATCCGTTACGCGTGTTTGAATCAATCTAATTCATTGTTGCAAATTTGTTTTGTATCGGATTATCCAATTAGATTTGCTGTCGTTAATGATTTAGGGAATTTTGGTTATAGTTGTGTAATAATCCCAACTTAGATCGATCGTTCTTTAATTCGAAGGCATCGAATTTCTCAAAAACTTAAACTTAATTAAAAATCGCAACAGCTTGTGCAAACTTACAACGTACAATTACAAGATAAATTTCTATTACCGTTGCTGCAATGTTTCAGCAAACTTGAGCTTCAGCGACGATTATAACGCTATAGTTTTCGCAAGTTATAAATCAACAGTTTATTCTATTTTTTATTATTTAATACTTTGGAACAATCAACGTTTTTCCGTTATTAATTTTTTATTTTATTCAAATTTAATTTGCACTTTAAATTTTATTCAATACTGTCGCATATTGTTACGTGCAGAATGATGTCGGTAAGAATTGTTTTTGCTCGGTATCAATATTTCAATACCTAAAAAGAACGAGCCAAACAATTGTAACCGTCGTTTAAAATTGTTCGATTTCTTTCGTGAAAGACCTGGTATTTGAATTGACGTTATTCATTTCATGTATTTTGAATTTGTTTTATTGATTTTAATAAGTTAATTTACGTTTTTTTAATTCAATTTCATAATTGAGAGTTGTGGATAAAATTTTGTATTTTGTTACGCCGTTGAGTCATCTGTATTCTGCGATTGTGTTTATTGAGCATTTTTCTTTGTTCGATCAAAATTTTAGTTGTAATTTATGTTTCCCTTCTGGGATATAATTGTAATTAAATATATTTTAACCGTTTGTTTATTTTAAGTTTGTTTAAAAGTTCTTGATTGGAAATACATTCTCAGAACAGTTGTACTTGGTATTTTTGTGTTAATTATCTTAATGTATTAGACAGTTTAAATTTTATTACCGTCTTGTAATGTGATATTTTGTCAATTTGACATTTTCACAGAAGAACGAACACCGTGGCCTAACACTACGTTTGTGATGTTATTTAATCAGTTTGCATCCTCTTTGCACTTCTTGTTGATATGGTTTTCTTTCATGGAGTTTCGAACACAGACATTGGGGAAATAGTAATCGAATAAGGTTATATATATATATCTTTGAAATTTTTGTGATAATAGGAAGTTAGTTGGCTGACAGTCGTTCGTAATGACTTAAGTATCGGGATGTTAGTCAGGGGTTACTTAATATGCAAAAAAATACGATATTGAATCACCATCTGACTTTATTCAGTTATTTCTTGCTATCTTTAATACTTTTGTAATATGATTTCTGACTTAATTTCGTAAATCATGTTGCTGGTGTGTCTGATTTGATTTTAATTTATCATAGCTTATGTTGACGTTCTGATTTTTTCTTTTAAGTATCTGTGTTTTGTTATATTCGTTGTTGAATTGCTTATACAATTTTACAAGTTTGTGTTCTTTTTAACTCACTTTGATATATTATTTCAGTCTGACCTGATTAAAAAACTTTTGTCTGTGAATCTTTTTTGTTTTACAATTTTTGACACTGTTGTTGTTGGTATCTTTTGTACAGTTTACTTTGACGTAATTTTTTTTGGTATTTCTGACTTGATTTATTTCTGTTTTTTTACTTTTCATAGCTTATGTTGATTTTGTAAACTTTTATTTGGATAAATCTTAGCTCACTTTGATATGTTATTTCAGTATGACTTGAACAATAACTTTTGTTTGTGTACCATCTCTTTTCTTTTGCGATTTTTTTGACACTGTTTTATTATTTTGTTTTTATTGTTTGTACGTTTTTTTATAGCTTACTTAGACCTAATTTCTTCTTTTGGTATTTCTGGCTTAATTTAGTTCTGTCTTTGTTTTCTATTTTCCTATAGTTTACGTTGATTTTGTGAACTTTTCTTTGGATAATTTTTAGCTCACTTTGACATATTATTTCAGTATGACTTGATTAAAAAAAGCTTTAGTTTGTGTTGTATCTCTTTTTTTTTCAATTTTTTGACTCCGTTGTATTATTTTGTTTTATTGTTGGTACTTGATTTAGTTCTGTCTTTGTTTTCTATTTTTCATAGCTTACGTTGATTTTGTGAACTTTTCTTTGGATAATTTTTAGCTCACTGTGATAGGTTATTTCAGCATGACTTGATTAAAAAAACTTTAGTTTGTGTTGTATCTCTTTTTTTTTGAGATTTTTTTACTCCGTTGTATTATTTTGTTTTATTGTTTGTACTTGATTTAGTTCTGCCTTTGTTTTTTATTTTTCATAGCTTACGTTTTTTTGGTTAATTTTTAACTAACTTTGATATGTTATTTGTTTTTTTGTTTTTCATAGGTTACGTTGATTTGGTAAAGTCATCTTAGATAATTTTTAGCTCACTTTGATATGTTATTTCAGTATGACTTGATTAAAAAAACTAGTTTGTGTTGTATCTCTTTTTTTTGAGATTTTTTGACTCCGTTGTATTATTTTGTTTTATTGTTGGTACTTGATTTAGTTCTGTCTTTGTTTTCTATTTTTCATAGCTTACGTTGCTTTTGTGAACTTTTCTTTGGATAATTTTTAGCTCACTTTGTTATGTTATTTCAGTATGACTTGAACAATAACTAGTTTGTGTACGACCTCTTTTGCAATTTTTTTGACACTGTTTTATTATTTTGTTTTTATTGTTTGTACGTTTTTTATAGCTTACTTTGACCTAATTTCTTCTTTTGGTATTTCTGGCTTGATTTAGTTCTGTCTTCTATTTTTCATAGCTTACGTTGATTTTGTGAACTTTTCTTTGGATAATTTTTAATTCACTTTGATATGTTATTTCAGTGTGACTTGATTAAAAAAACTTTAGTTTGTGTTGTGTATCTTTTTTTTGAGATTTTTTGACTCCGTTGTATTATTTTGTTTTGTTGGTGGTACTTGATTTATTTCTGTCTTTGTTTTTTATTGTTATTTTTCATATCTTACGTTATTTTGGAAAATTTTTAGCCAACTTTGATATGTTATTTGTTTTTTGTTTTTAATAGGTTACGTTTATTTTGTAAAGTTTCCTTAGATAATTTTTAGCTTACTTTGATATGTTATTTCAGTCTGACTTGATACAATAACTTTTGCTTGTGTACGATCTCTATTCTTTTGCGATTTTTTAACACTGTTGTATTATTTTGTTTTATTGTTGGTACGTTTTTTATAGCTTACTTTGACGTAATTTCTTTTTTGCTATTTCTGACTTGATTTAGTTTTGTATTTGTTTTTTTATTTTTCATAGCTTACGTTGCTTTTTTGTATAATTTTTAGTTCACGTTGAAATGTTATTTCAGTCTGGGCTTGATTCAAAAACTTTTGTTTCTGTAGTATCTCTTTTCTTTTGCAATTTTTTGACACTAAAATTATTTTGTTTTCATTGTTTGTACGTTTTTTATAGCTTAGTTTGACGTAATACCTTCTTTTGGTATTTTTGACTTGATTTACTTCTCTGTTTTTTTTAATGCCTTTCCTTGACGTCATAACTTTTTGTTGCAGAATTTTTGATTTTATTTAGGTATTTCTTGCTTTTTTGGATTTTTGACATTGTTTTTTTCTTTCTTCGTCGGTATTCTTCTTTCTCGTACTTATGTCTGACTTGATTAGTTTTTTTATTACTTTACATAACTTACGTTGTCATTTCTTCTTTTGATTATATTTTTCTTTGTTTAGATATTTCTTGCTATCTATATTTTTATTGCTGAATTGCCTACACAATTTTTCTATTTTGTTTGTTTCTTTTTTAGCTCGCGTTGATATATTATTCTGAATTTATTGAAACGTTTTTGACTGTATAATTTTTCTTTTGCGAATTTATATTTTTAATTTTTTTTTAGTTGTACATTTTTTGTAATTTATTTTGACGTAATTTCTTCTTTTTGATAGGTTTCACTTGATTTCTTCTTTTCACAGACGTGATTTCGTTTAGATATTCTTTGCTTTATTTTGTTATTTCTGCAAGTAATTTGTTTATAGCTTTTATTCTTCATTGATAGGAATCTTTGGTGCTGTAGTATTTTGATTAAGTCTGATTTGGTTTAACATATTGTGGCTGCATTTGCTCTCTTTTTTTGTGGATTTTTGACACTTTTTTTCTTGATGTTACATTGTTTGTAGTTTACTTTAACGTAATTTCTTCTTTCTGATGTGTCTGACTTGATTATGTTTCTTAGTTTTTACGTTGATGTGATTTCTTGATTTCGTTTAAATATTCTTTGATTTATTTTGTTATTTCTGTAAGTAATTTGTCTACACATTTTTCTAGCTTTTATTCTTTATTGATTGATTGTTGTTTCTTTTTTCTAGGTCCATTTGATATATTATTTTGACTTTATTCAAACTTTTTTGGCCGTGTATGATATCTTTTGATTTGTACTTTTTTTCTGATGGCACATTGTTTGTAGCTTACTTTAACGCATTTTCTTCTTTCTGCTATGTCTGACTTGATTGTTTTTTTTTATTTTTTTTTATAGCTTACGTTGGTGTTGTCATTTCTTCTTTTGAGAATATTTGTCTTTGTTTAAATATTTCTTGCTATCTGTGATATTTTTGTTGGTAAATTGCCTACACAATTTTTCTAGTTTGTTTCTTTTTTTTTATCTCGGTTTGATATATTATTCTGACTTTACTCAAACGTTTTTGTTTCTGATGCTACATTGCCTGTAGCTTACTTTAATGCAATTTCTCCTTTTTGGTATGCATGACTTGATTATTTTTCATAGCTTACGTTGATGTCATTTCTTCTTTTGAGTTTTTTTGTCTTTGTTTATATATTTCTTGCAATCTTTTAATTTTTTTTTGGTGAATTGCATACACATTTTTTTTTAGTTTTTTAAGATTGCTTTGATATATTATTCTGACTTTATTTAAACGTTTTTGGCTGTTTATGATTTAGTGAGTTTTTGGTACTTTGATTATATATTTTTTTGTACAATTTTTGTATTTTATTTTGACGTAATTTTTTTTTTTTTTTATAGTCGTGATTTCTTTTGGGAATTTTTGATTTTGTTTAGATACTTTATGCTTATATTCATATTTTTATAAGACACTTTTTTTCTAGTTTATATTCTTCGTTTATAGAAAACTTTGGCGTTGTATTATTTTAATTAAGTCATAGTAATAAAAATTAGTCATTCAGTATAATATAACGTTATAGATAAAAAAAAATCTTTTACATTTAATATTTTACTTAAAAAACAAGATTTGAATTAAAAACCAATCATAATAAAAATAACAACTCAGTTTTTATAAGACTTATTTCAAATAACGAATAAAAATGTATTTATCATTCAACTAATTATAAATGATAAATAAATCAGTTATTCAATTACTTCTGAATAACAAATAAAACTCAATGATTCAATGGTGTTGCTTGTAAAATAGATGTGGTAAAAAATGCAATTAATAACAAAAAGTGGTAAATTCCAATATTTGCTTATCAATATAAGCAAAAGCGTGTCAATAAAAAAGTTCGCCCTGATACAATCGTGCTGCCAATAATATGTTCCAATTTTTCTACAAATACACAAATAATTAGTAAATTTAAATTCTACAAAAAATCGTTCACAAGTATAAACAGAATAAAAAATTTAAAAATGCTAGTTTTTTATTTATCACTTAACAATTGAATTTTTATTCGTCACTTAACATCGTCCAAATAATAAATACCTACATTTTTACTTGTGACTAAGAATTATTAAAATGATTAAATTTTAATTTATCACTCAAAAGTATCAAAATAACGATTGGAAATTTATTTTTTTCTACAAAATCTTGTTTAAACAATCAGCCCAACTCTCTAAAACTAAAAATCACTCATATTTTGTGGTCATAGATAATCAAATCAAACAAAAACATTACAGAACCAGTAGAAAACAAAGTATTATTCTTGCCGAAGATTTTGATCGACAAGAAGCACTATTACCAAACCTATCTAATAAGTGATTCTAGTAACAGAAAATTACAAAAATAATTTTTTTAATACCAAAACATTTGACTAAATAATCGCAATACCGTATAACGCAAGACTAAAATTCAAAGTCAAGTTAAACCATAGACCTGTCAAGTTTACGAAAGATGTATAAAAAATCTACACATATAAAGCTGAAGGTTAAAAAACAGATACCACTAAGAATTAAACATTCACATATAAAACACAAATAACAAAAGCAATAAAATCAACTTAATTAAGACAGAAAAGTTTACGAAAAAATAATCAAATATTGATGCGACTGAACAAAAAAAAACTTCCTTAATTACGTATAAACAAGTTTCGTTTTCACTTAATTCAACAAAAACTCATTCATGTAACGTTACGAAACTTTTGACTGTTTAGCAACAGCGTGCTAAATGCGTTTCGCGTGCAATCTAGGACTTTTCTGCATAAATCAAAATTTGCAGCTTGTAAAACTCGTTTTTGAGTCCTGCATGGTTTATAGAAATCGGATGGAACAATACAAGTTACATGCGCCCTCGAGCGATTGAGCTACTTCACGTACGCCTAAGCACTAATCGGCTTATCGATGATTAAATAATTATTAGAAACATAAAGGATTCGTAATTAAGCACCAACAAAGATAAACACGCCGAAGTCAATTACCGAGTCCAAGGTTGAAAGCGAAATGCAATGCGATATTAAAAGAGAATTCCTACTACGACCACAACAGTATAACTCGGTTAGTTGGTTACGTTACATAAGCGTGTATTTTTTTTTGTGGCGAGAAACACGAAAAAGATGACTAACGAATTAATAAAGTTTGAAATGGTTCTGGATGAACCGAGACAAGAGCTTGTGGATTACGCCAAAGAGCACCTAAACGAAGATCCCGACACTAAGTTGCAAGTTCTTGAGGAGTTTCGGGACTTGATTTTTGGTAAGTTGTACCAACTAAATTTTGGGTTTATAACTACTGAAATTACTTTAGGTGTTGGGATTTCAAGGTAAACTACGTTATAATAACAGCAGTAAAAGATAAGCTGTTTATGTACCGTGTAAATAAGGCTTAGTCATTTTAGATCAACTAAATGTGGAAAAATAGATTAATCAAAATTAAACAAACTATATACACAACAAACAAAACCATAGACTAATAGATAAGCGATAGGGATGATAAATATCTTTATTTACAATTAAGTGGGTCAAGGAATTTTATCATGGAATAATTGTAATTGACCTATAGACACTAATTGTGTGTAGATGAATGTTTTTTTTACAAAAATCTTGTGCTATTTTGTTTACGTTTTTTGTAACTATAAAAGTATTTTTAAAATTTTAAGGTTATCAAAGATCAGCTAAGAGGAAACACGTTAAAGGTCCTTTCTAAAATTAGACATTGATCTATGTGAATAAATTGTGCAACGCAATACTACTAAAAAAGGCACCTATTACGTAATGTTTAAACTAAATCGTGCAAAAAAATGTTTTGAATGAAATCGACAAACACAAAACCTGTATTTTTTTGATTTTACGATACGGCTTATTATTAACAACAACAGCAGAATAAATTTTGAAAACTTCTGCATTATTCATACGAAAATAATTAGAATTTGTTCCAAATAGCATTCTTGTTTTGTCCAAAAATACTGGTTTTTGGTGTACGTTTTTAAAAAAACAAAACAAACGATTAATTTTAATTTAAAGCTTTTACTCTTGAAGTAAAATAATATATTGGAAGGAAGCGTTTTTTTTATCTTTAATGTTACACTAATGACTAATTTGTATAACTAATCTTTTAACATCCAAATTCAAACCAATTTAGGTTGATAACACCAAATGCTATTTGGTTTTGCTAACTGCCGCCAGTTTTTGAAAAATAAAATGCTTTTGGCATACTTCATATCGACAAAATTATTTAATTACAGTCTGACTAAACTAAAAAAATTTTGTTTAATAGGATATTACAAAAAATAAAAAAAATCGATGCGTAAATAATACAATAAACCTCATAGTAATTATTTAAATTAAATAAAACCAATAATGATTAGATTTCTATTATTCTAATGACAAATTTTAAAAACAAATCTTTGACATTCAAACTAAAACCAATTTAGGTTGATTAGTTTTACTAATTACCGCCAGTTCTTGAAAAATGAAATGCTTTTGACATACTATCAATCGACAGAATTATTTAATCACAGCCTCTGATTAAATAAATAAAATTCTTGTTCAGTACAATATTACAACAAATAAAAAATCGATGTGTAAATAATACATAAACCTGATAGTAATTGTAGAAATAAAATAAAGCTAATAACAAATAATTTTATACTATTATAATGACTAATTTTTTACACAAATCGAATTTAAGTTAATAGCACCAAATGATATTTGGTTTGGCTAATAATCGCTAGTTTTTGAGAGATGAAAAGGTTTTTGCATACTTCATATTGACAGAATCACTTAATCTCAGCCTCTGATTAAAGAAAATAATAAATACAATTTTTGCTTAGTACAATATTACAAAAAATTAAAAAATCGACGTATAAATAGTACAAGGTGGTTCACATAAACCTGTCAGTAATTGTTTAAACAAAACAAAACCAATAATGACTAATACCGTTATATTCTAATGACTAATTTTTAGAACTAATCTTTCTACATCCAAATTAAAACCAATTTAGGTTGATAAAATCAAATGCTTTTTGGTGTTGTTAGTTGCCGTTAGTTTTTGAGAAATGAAATGTTTCTAGCATACTTTTTATTAACAGAATTAAACAAATAAATTTCTTGTTTAGTACAATATTTCAAAAAATAAAAAAAACGATGTATAAATAATACAATAAACCTGATAGTAATTGTATAAATAAAGTAAAGCTAATAACAATTAATTTTATACTACTCTAATGACTAATTTTTAACACAAATCGAATTTAGGTTAATAGCACCAAATGATATTTGTTTTGGCTAATAATCGCTAGTTTTTGAGAGATGAAATGATTTTGGCTTAGTTTATATTGACAGAATCATTTAATCTGAGCCTCTGATTAAAGAAAATAGTAAATAAAATGTTTTCTTAGTACAATATTACAAAAAGTTAGAAAATCGCCGTATAAATAGTACAAGGTGGTTCACATAAATCTCACAGTAATTGTTTAAACAAAGCAAAACCAATAATGATTAATTTCGTTATATTCTAATGACTAATTTTTAAAACTTATCTGTCTTCATCCAAATTAAAACCAATTTAGGTTGATAAAATCAATTTTTTTTGGTGTTGCTAATTGCCGTTAGTTTTTGAAAAATGAAATGTTTTTGGCATACTTTTTATTAACAGAATTATTTAATCTCAGAAGCTAATTAAACAAAAATTAAACCTGATAGTAATTGTTTGAATTAAATAAAACCAATAATGATTAATTTTCTATTATTCTAATGACTAATTTTAAAAACAAATCTTTGACATTCAAACTAAAACCAATTTAGATTGATAACAAGAAACGTTAATTGGTTTTATTAATTGCAGCCAGTTCTTGAGAAATGAAATGCTTTTGACATACTATTAATCGACAGAATTATTTAATCACAGCCTCTGATTAAACAAATAAATTTCTTGTTTAGTACAATATTATAAAAAATAAAAAATCAATGTGTAAATAATTCAACAAACCTGATAGTAATTGTATAAATAAAGTAAAGCTAATAAAAATTAATTTTATACTACTCTAATGACTAATTTTTAACACAAATCGAATTTAGGTTAATAGCACCAAATGATATTTGGTTTGGCTACTAAACGCTAGTTTTAGGGAGATGAAATGGTTTTGGCATACTTTATATTGACAGAATCATTTAATCTGTGCCTCTGATTAAAGAAAATAGTAAATAAAATGTTTGCTTAGTACAATATTACAAAAAATTAAAAAATTGACGTATAAATAGTACAAGGTGGTGCACATAAACCTGATAAAAATCGTTTAAACAAAACAAAACCAATAATGATTAATTTCGTTATATTCTAAAGACTTATTTTTACAACTAATCTTTTTTCATCCAAACTAAAACCAATTTAGGTTGATAAAATCAAATTTTTTTGGTGTTGCTAATTGTCGTTAGTTTTTGAGAAATGAAATGTTTCTGGCATACTTTTTATTAACAAAATTATTTAATCTCAGCCACTAATTAAACAAAAGATTAAACCTGATAGTAATTGTTTAAATTAAATAAAACCAATAATGATTAATTTTCTATTATTCTAATGACTAATTTTAAAAACAAATCTTTGTCAATCAAACTAAAACCAATTTAGGTTGACAACAAAAAACGTTAGTTGGTTTTACTAATTGCGCGCAGTTCTTAAAAAATGAAATGCTTTTGACATACTATTAATCGACAGAATTATTTAATCACAGCCTCTGATTAAACAAATAAAATTCTTGTTCAATACAATATTACAACAAATAAAAAATCGATGTGTAAATAGTACATAAACCTGATAGTAATTGTATAAATAAAATAAAACTAATAAATAATTTTATACCACTCTAATGACTAATTATTTAACACAAATCGAATTTAGGTTAATAATACCAAATGATATTTGGTTTGGCTAATAATCGTTAGTTTTTGAGAGATGAAATGGTTTTGCCAAACTTTATATTGACAGAATCATTTTATCTGAGCCTCTGATTAAAGAAAATAGTAAATAAAATGTTTTCTTAGTACAATATCACAAAAAATTAAAAAATCGACGTATAAATAGTACAAGGTGGTTCACATAAACCTTACAGTAATTGTTTAAACAAAGCAAAACGAATAATGATTAATTTCGTTATATTCTAATGACTAATTTTTAAAACTTATCTGTCTTCATCTAAATTAAAACCAATTTAGGTTGATAAAATCAAATGTTTTTTGGTGTTGCTAATTGCCGTTAGTTTTTGAGAAATAAAATGTTTCTGGCTAACTTTTTATTAATAGATTTATGTAATCTCAGCCACTAATTAAACAAAAAATTAAACTTGATAGTAATTGTTTAAATTATATAAAACCAATAATGATTAATTTTCTATTATTCTGACTAATTTTTAAAACAAATCTTTGTCATTCAAACTAAAACCAATTTAAGTTGATAACAAGAAACGTTAATTTGATTTTACTAATTGCCGCCAGTTCTTGAGAAATGAAATGCTTTTGACATACTATTATTCGACAGAATTATTTAATCACAGCCTCTGATTAAACAAAAAAAATTCTTGTTCAGTACAATATTACAACAAATAAAAAATCGATGTGTAAATAATACATAAACCTGATAGTAATTGTAGAAATAAAATAAAGCTAATAACAAATAATTTTATACTACTCTAATGACTAATTTTTTACACAAATCGAATTTAAGTTAATAGCACCAAATGATATTTCGTTTGGCTAATAATCGCTAGTTTTTAGAGATTAAAAGATTTTGGCATACTTCATATTGACAGAATCACTTAATCTCAGCCTCTGATTAAAGAAAATAATAAATAAAATTTTTGCTTAGTACAATATTACAAAAAATTAAAAAATCGACGTATAAATAGTACAAGGTGGTTCACATTAACCTAATAGTAATTGTTTAAACCGAGTTTAAACAAAGCAAAACCAATAATGATTAATTTCGTTATATTCTAATGACTAATTTTTAAAACTAATCTATCTTAATGCAAATTAAACCCAATTAGGTTGATAAAATCAAATGCTTTTTGGTGTTGTTAATTGTCGTTAGTTTTTGAGAAATGAAATGTTTCTAGCATACTTTTTATTTACAGAATTATGTAATCTCAGCTACTAATTAAACAAAATGTAAAACCTGATTTAAATTAAATAAAACCAATATTGATTAATTTTCTATTATTCTAATGACTAATTTTAAAAACAAATCTTTGACATTCAAACTTAAACCAATTTAAGTTGATAAGAAGAAACGTTTATTGGTTTTACTAATTGCCGCCAGTTCTTGAAAAATGAAATGCTTTTGACATACTATTAATCGACAGAATTATTTAATCACAGCCTCTGATTAAACAAATAAAATTCCTGTTCAATACAATATTACAACAAATAAAAAATCGATGTGTAAATAGTATATAAACATGATAGTAATTGTATAAATAAAATAAAACTAATAACAAATAATTTTATACCATTCTAATGACTAATTTTTTAACACAAATCGAATTTAGGTTAATAACACCAAATGATATTTGGTTTGGCTAATAATCGCTAGTTTTTGAGAGATGAAATGGTTTTGGCATACTTTATATTGACAGAATCATTTAATCTGAGCCTCTGATTAAAGAAAATAGTAAATAAAATGTTTTCTTAGTACAATATTACAAAAAGTTAGAAAATCGCCGTATAAATAGTACAAGGTGGTTCACATAAATCTCACAGTAATTGTTTAAACAAAGCAAAACCAATAATGATTAATTTCGTTATATTCTAATGACTAATTTTTAAAACTTATCTGTCTTCATCCAAATTAAAACCAATTTAGGTTGATAAAATCAAATGTTTTTTGGTGTTGCTAATTGCCGTTAGTTTTTGAGAAATGAAATGTTTCTGGCATACCTTTTATTAACAGAATTATTTAATCTCAACCACTAATTAAACAAAATGTAAAAC
This sequence comes from Aquatica leii, assembly GCA_035610365.1. Classification (NCBI taxonomy): domain Eukaryota; kingdom Metazoa; phylum Arthropoda; class Insecta; order Coleoptera; family Lampyridae; genus Aquatica; species Aquatica leii. The sequence continues at coordinate 49,668,786 of CM069438.1, read as the reverse complement.
TTGATAGTAATTGTTTAAATTAAATAAAACCAATAATGATTAATTTTCTATTATTCTAATGACTTATTTTAAAAACAAATCTTTGACATTCAAACTAAAACCAATTTAGGTTGATAGTAATTGTTTAAACATAAGAAAACCAATAATGATTAATTTCGTTATATTCTAATGAGTAATTTTTAAAACTAATCTTTCTACATCCAAGTTAAAACCAATTTAGGTTGATAAAACCAAATTTCATTTGGTTTTGTTAATTGCCGCCAGTTTTTGAAAAATGAAATGCATCTGGCATACCTTTTATTGACAGAATTATTTACTCAAAGTTTCTGATTAAACAAATAATATTTTTATTCAGTACGATATTACAAAAAATAGAAAAATCAATGTGTGAATAATACAATAAACCTAATAGTAATTGTTTAAATAAAATAAAACTAATAACTATTAATTTTATATTATTCTGACTAATTTTTAAAATAAATTTTTGACATCCAAATTACAACAAATCTATTTTAATAATACCGAATGTTATTTTATTTTGGTAATAATAGTTAGTTTTTGAGAAATAAAATGGTTTTGGCATACTTTATATTAACTAAATAATTTAATTAAAGAAAATAATAAACAAAATTTTTGCTAAGCACAATATTACAAAAAATAAATAAATCGACATATATATAATACAAGGTGGTGCATCTATAAACATAATTATCGTTTAAACAAAAGAAAACCAATAATGATTAATTTCCTTATATGCCAATGACTAATTTTTGAACTAATTTTTTTACATCCAAATTAAAACCAATTTAGGTTGATAAAACCAAATGTTATTTGGTTTTGTTAATTGCCGCCAGTTTTTGAAAAATGAAATGCTTCTGGCATACTTTTATTGACAGAATTATTTATTCACTGTTTCTGATTAAACAAATAAAATTTATGTTCAGTACGATATTACAAAAAATAAAAAAATCAATGTGTGAATAATACAATAAATCTGATAGTAATTGTTTAAATAAAATAAAACTAATAACAATTAATTTTATATTATTCTGACTAATTATAAAAATAAATTTTTGACATCCAAATTACAACAAATTTATTTTGATAATACCGAATGTTATTTTATTCTGCTAATAATAGTTAGTTTTTGAGAAATAAAATGGTTTTGGCATACTTTATATCGACATAATTTTTTAACTCAGTCTCTGATTAAAGAAAATAATAAACAAAATTTTTGCTTAGCACAATATTACAAAAAATAAGTAAACCGACGTATATATATAATACAAGGTGGTGCATATATAAACATAATTATCGTTTAAACAAAACAAAACCAATAATGATTAAATTCCTTATATGCCAATGACTAATTTTTAGGACTAATCTTTCTACATTCAAATTAAAACCAATTTAGGTTGATAAAACCAAATGTTATTTGGTTTTGTTAATTGCCGCCAGTTTTTGAAAAATGAAATGCTTCTGGCATATTTTTTATTGACAGAATTATTTATTCACTGTTTCTGATTAAACAAATAACATTTTTGTTTAGTACGATATTACAAAAAATAAAAAAATCAATGTGTGAATAATACAATAAACCTTATAGTAATTGTTTAAATGAAATAAAACCAATAACAATTATTTTTGTACCATTCTAATGACTAATTTTTAAAATAAATTTTTGACATCCAAATTACAACAAATTTATTTTGATAATACCGAATGTTATTTTATTCTGCTAATAATAGTTAGTTTTTGAGAAATAAAATGGTTTTGGCATACTTTATATCGACATAATTTTTAAACTCAGTCTCTGATTAAAGAAAATAATAAACAACATTTTTGCTTAGCATAATATTACAAAAAATAAATAAACCGACATATATATAATACAAGGTCGTGCATCTATAAACATAATTATCGTTTAAACAAAACAAAACCAATAATGATTAATTTCGTTATATTCTAATGACTAATTTTTAGAACTAATCTTTCTACATCCAAATTAAAACCAATTTAGGTTGATAAAACCAAATGTTATTTGGTTTTGTTAATTGCCGCCAGTTTTTAAGAAATAAAATGCTTTAGGCATAGTTTTTATTGACAGAATTATTTATTCACTGTTTCTGATTAAAAAAATATCATTTTTGTTCAGTACGATATTACAAAAAATTAAAAAATCAATGTGTGAATAATACAATAAACCTGATAGTAATTGTTTAAATGAAATAAAACTAATAACAATTAATTTTATATTTCTCTGACTAATTTTTAAAATAAATTTTTGACATCCAAATACAACAAATTTATTTTGATAATACCAAATGTTATTTTATTCTGCTAATAATAGTTAGTTTTTGAGAAATAAAATGGTTTTGGCATAATTTATACCGACATAATTTTTAAACTTAGTCTCTGATTAAAGAAAATAATAAACAAAATTTTTGGCTAGCACAATATTACAAAAAATAAATAAACCGACGCATATATAATACAAGGTGGTGCATATATATACATAATTGTCGTTTAAACAAAACAAAACCAATAATGATTAATTTCCTTATATTCCAATGACTAATTTTTAGAACTAATCTTTCTACATCCAAATTAAAACCAATTTAGGTTAACAAAACCAAATGGTATTTGGTTTTGTTAATTGCCGTCAGTTTTTGAGAAATGAAATGCTTCTGGCATACCTTTTATTGTCAGAATTATTTATTCACAACTTCTGATTAAACAAATAAAATTTTTGTTCAGTACAATCTTACAAAAAATAAAAAATCGATGTGTAAATAATACAATAAACCTGATAACATTTGTTTAAATAAAATAAAAACAATTATTTTATACTATTCTAATGACTAATTTTTAAAATAAATTTTTGACATCCAAATTACAACAAATTTAGTTTGATAATACCGAATGTTATTTTATTTTGCTAATAATCGCTAGTTTTTGAGAAATGAAATGGTTTTGGCATACTTTATGTCGACAGAATTTTTAAACTCAGTCTCTGATTAAAGCAAATAATAAATAAAATTTTTGTTTACTACAATATTACAATAAATAAAAAAATCGACGTATAAATAATACAAGGTTGCGCATATAAACCCGATAATAATTGTTTAAATAAAATAAAACCAATAACGATTAATTATGTGTTATTCTAATGGCTAATTTTTAAAACTAATCTTTCTACATCCAAAATAAAACCAATTTAGTTAGATAACACCAAATTTTATTTGGTTTTGCTGATTGTCGCAAGTTTTTAAGAAATGAAATGGTTTTGGCATACTGTATATCGACAGAATTAATCAATCACAGTCTCTGATTAAACAAATAAAATTTTCGGGCAGTACAATATTACAAAAAATAAGAAAATAGATGGGTAAATAATACAATAAACCTGATAGTAATTGTTTAAATAAGTTAAAACTAGTTATGATTAGTGTTAAATTATTTTAATGACTAATTTTTAAATACAATCTTTTCACATCTAAATTAAAATGAATTTCTGTTGATAACACCGATTCTTACTTAGTTTTGGTAATTGAGGCCAGTTTGTGTAAATAATAGAATAAACTTTATAGTAATTATTTAAATACAATAAAATAAAAAATGATTAATGTTGTATTATTCTAATGATTATTTTTTAAAACTAATATTTTCACATTAAATTAAAACCAACCTAAGTTAATAATACCAAATCTTATTTGGTTTTGCTAATTTCTGTGAGTTTTTGAGAAACGAAATGGTTTTGAAATAGATTATATTGACAGAATTATTTAATCTCGGCCACTGATTGAACAAATAAAATTTTTGTTCAGTACGATATTACAAAAAATAAAAAAATCAGTGTGTATATAATACAATAAACCTGATAGTAATTGTTTAAATGAAATAAAACCAATAACAATTAATTTTATACTACTCTAATGACTGATTTTTAAAATCAATTTTTGACATCCAAATTACAACAAATTTAGTGTGATAATACCGAATGTTATTTTATTTTGCTAATAATCGCTAGTTTTTGAGAAATGAGATGGTTTTGGCATACTTTATATTGACAGAATTTTAAAACTCAGTCTCTGATTAAAGAAAATAAACAAAATTTTTGCTTAACACAATATTACAAAAAATAAATAAACCGACGTATATATAATACAAGGTGGTGCATATATAAACCAAATGTTATTTGGTTTTGTTAATTGCCGTTAGTTTTTGAGAAATGAAATCTTTCTGGCATACTTTTTATTGACAGAATTATTTATTCACAGTTTCTGATTAAACAAATAAAATTTTAGTCCAGTACAATATTACAAAAAATAAAAAATCGATGTGTATATAATACAATAAACCTCATAGTAATTGTTTGAATAAAATAAAACCAATAACAATTAATTTTATACTACTCTAATGACTAATTTTTAAAATCAATTTTTGACATCCAAATTACAACAAATTTAGTTTGATAATAACGAATGTTATTTTATTTTGCTAATAATCGCTAGTTTTTGAGAAATGAAATGGTTTTGGCATACTTTATATCGACAGAATTTTTAAACTCAGTCTCTGATTAAAGAAAATAATAAATAAAATTTTTGCTTAGAACAATATTAGAATATAAACCCGATAATAATTGTTTAAATAAATAAAACCAATAACGATTAATTTTGTATTATTCTAATGATTAATTTTTAAAACTAATCTTTCTACATCCATATTAAAACCAGTTTAGGTTGATAACACCAGATGTTATTTGGTTTTGCTGATTACCGTGAGTTTTTGGGAAATCAAATGGTTTTGGCATACTGTATATCGGCAGAATTAATCAATCACAGTCTCTGATTAAACAAATAAAGTTTTCGGTCAGTACAATATTACAAAAAATAAGAAAATAGATGGGTAAATAATACAATAAACCTGATAGTAATTGTTTAAATAAGTTAAAAGCAATTATAATTAGTTTTAAATTATTTTAATGACTAACTTTTAAATCTAATCTTTTCACATCCAAATTAAAATGAATTTCTGTTGATAACACCGACTCTTATTTAGTTTTGGTAATTGAGGCCAGTTTGTGTAAATGATAGAATAAACTTTATAGTAATTATTTAAATACAATAAAATAAAAAATGATTAATGTTGTATTATTCTAATGATTATTTTTTAAAACTAATCTTTTCACATTCAAATTAAAACCAACCTAAGTTGATAATACCAAATCTTATTTGGATTTGCTAATTTCTGTCAGTTTTTGAGAAACGAAATGGTTTTGAAATACTTTATATTGACAGAATTATTTAATCTCAGCCACTGATTGAACAAATAAAATTTTTGTTCAGTACGATATTACAAAAAATAAAAAAATCAGTGTGTATATAATACAATAAACCTGATAGTAATTGTTTAAATGAAATAAAACCAATAACAATTAATTTTATACTACTCTAATGACTAATTTTTAAAATCAATTTTTGACATCCAAATTACAACAAATTTAGTTTGATAATACCGAATGTTATTTTATTTTGCTAATAATCGCTAGTTTTTGAGAAATGAAATGGTTTTGGCATATTGACAGAATTTTTGAACTCAGTCTCTGATTAAAGAAAATAATAAATAAAATTTTTGCTTAGCACAATATTACAATATAAACCCGATAATAATTGTTTAAATAAAATAAAACCAATAACGACTAATTTTTTATTATTCTAATGGCTAATTTTTAAAACTAATCTTTCTACATCCATATTAAAACCAATTTAGGTTGATAACACCAAGTGTTATTTGGTTTTGCTGATTGTCGTCACTTTTTAAGAAATGAAATGGTTTTGGCATACTGTATATCGACAGAATTAATCAATCACAGTCTCTGATTAAACAAATAAAATTTTCGGGCAGTACAATATTACAAAAAATAAGAAAATAGATGGGTAAATAATACAATAAACCTGATAGTAATTGTTTAAATAAGTTAAAAGCAATTATGATTAGTTTTAAATTATTTTAATGACTAATTTTTAAATCTAATTTTTTCACATTCAAATTAAAATGAATTTCTGTTGATAACACCGACTCTTATTTAGTTTTGGTAATTGAGGCCAGTTTGTGTCAATAATAGAATAAACTTTATAGTAATTATTTAAATACAATAAAATAAAAATGATGAATGTATTATACTAATGATTATTTTTTAAAACTAATCTTTTCACATTAAATTAAAACCAACCTATAAGTTGATAATACCAAATCTTATTTGGTTTTGCTAATTTCTGTCAGTTTTTGAGAAACGAAATGGTTTTGAAATACTTTATATTGACAGAATTATTTAATCTCAGTCACTGATTAAACAAATAAAATTTTTGTTCAGTACAATATTACGAAAAAATAAAAAAATTGATGTGTAAATATCACAACAAACCTAAAATAGTAATTCTATAAATGAAATAAAACCAACAATAATTAATTTAATATTATTCTAATGACAAATTTTAAAAACTAATTCTTTTACATCCAAATTAAAATGAATTTAGGTTGATAACACCGACTCAATTTTTGAGAAGTAAATTGGTTTTGGCACTTTATTTTTAATTAGGCGATTCTATAACCTAAAGATTCAACTTATATTTTATTAAACCTGATAGTAATTGTTTAAATTGAATTAAAAGAATAATGATTTATTCTAATTACTCATTTTTAAAACTTATCTTTTCACATTCAAATTAAAACAAATTAGGTTAGAAATACCAAATCTTCGACTGGTTCTGTAATTTGTTTATCCAAGTTTCTGTTCTTAACTCTTTACTACAAAATTTGAGTAATTTCTAATTTTAGAGGTGGTTTAGAGGTTATTTTGATACTTTTGAGTGATGAATTAAAATTTAATCATTATTCTAATAATACTTAGTGCCGAATAAAAATATATTCATTATTTGAACGATATTAATTGACAAATAAAAATTCGATTGTTATTTTAATCAAAATTGAATTGAAGCGTGATAAATAAAAAACTTTAATTTTTGCTAACTTCACATTTTTATCAGTACTTAATGTGTAATTTTAAACATAAAACAATTTATTAGTTGTAATTTATAAGTAATTAAATACAAAATAAATTTTTTATTTGTTTATTTAATTGTTATTGTTACTATGATTGATTTCTAATTTGAAGCTTGTACTCTTCAAGTAAAATAATTAATTTGAAGTAATTGTTTTTTTTATTTTTAACGGTTTGTTATACGGTATGACTAATTTTTATACTAGTCTTTTTACGTCTTTCATTCTTATTTTTTATTTAAAGGTACAATCACTTGAATGATAAATACATTTTTATTTACTATTTACAATTAGTGAAATAAGAAATGAACTTTTATTTGTTATTGTTATTATGATTAATTTTTAGTTTAAAGTATTTACTCTTCAGGAAAAATAATAAATTTGCAGGAAATGTTTTTATTATTAACGGTATGTTATATTGAATGACTAAATGTATTGACTAATCTTTTTACATCCACATCAAAATGAATTTAAGTTGATAACACAAAATGTGATATGGTTTTCCTGCCGACGGCTTTTTTTTTAAATGTTATTAAATTTGTATGTAACACAAACTTTGAAAATTGTTATATTAAAAAACTAAATGTAAAATTTCGAACAGAATACTGTTACTGTTGCGTTTTTCATACAATAAAGTATAGAAAAAAGGTAGTAAAACGTTAGTATAAATTAGAATATAAACTTTATGTAATGAGCGCGTGAAAACCCTTATAGGCACATTCAAAAAAAGACAAATTCAACTTTACAATTAAATGACAATGTCGAACATAAATTTCTGACAAAGGCGCAAACTTAACTCATCATTTTAAGCAAAAGTTTTTTGAAAGATAACTAAAGCTATAGAAAACTTTTTATTAGGCATTTACACACAAAAAAATATCACAAACTTATCAAGTTGCAATATTTAATATTAACTACAGCTAGTACTACACAACATAAATTTAAACATTGTGAATTTCAAGTAATCTTAACATTTTTTAAATATATTTTTTTTTAAATTCTAAATTTAAATTCATGTATTGAAAGGTTCGCAAACTTGTCAGCTTTGAGGGTGTTCCCAAAGTTTTTATGAATTTCCAGAACGTTTGGGAAGGATGTAAAAAATTCTATAAATAGATAACAGTCATATATAAAACGATTTAAAGAGAGCATAGGTCAGTTATTCGAAGTCGGAAGTGTTAAGAAGATGTTTAAATAAATAAGTGATTAACGCGTGGTTAAGATAAATATAACAGAGTATAAACGTACGTGCTTTTAATGTAAACAAGAGTCAGTTTTAAGAAAACATAAGTTATCACTCTTTCGAGTGTTTTTCTTAAATATCGTAGATTTAATTAGTTCGTGTAGTTATAAACCTGTAAATGTTGTTGTTATAAATAAATTTTAAAATTCGTGTGATATGTCACAGTTCAGCTGTTACTGAAATTGTTTTTTTTTCACCTAAACACGACTCATCTGCGGGCGACCTTTTTAACTTTTACTTAACCATTTCAGTCTCTCAAAATGTTCTCTAACGTTTTCCACCTTAGATGTTTGTCTAAGTCCTGTATCCGTTTTTCTGTCCCACTATCATTTTCTCCATGCCTCTGCGTTTTTACTACCTTTTTCATGTTTGTTTTAGTCAGTATACAGTTTTTGTGAACCGTAGAAATTCGGAAGAACACAGTGATTAAATGCTAGGTTCTGAGAATTGTGGAACTTTTTTAATTTTCAAAATTTTTGTTAATTTTGAAAAACTTGACCAATCTGATTCTTCTGCTTATTTAGGCCGTATGGTTGCTTTATTTCATTTAATAATTTGTCTCAGATATCTGTATTCGTTTACAGTCGTTTTTGTAATGGGCTTTTGTATACAGGTTGTTCGCGCGTTTCTTATAAGGTTAAATATTCATAGACAATTCCTTCTTCTTCTTCTTTGTCTTCATCTTTTTGTTTTACACTCCTTATACCCTTCAGGGTGTCGGATTAGATTTCTTCTGATATTCATTGTTTTCATCCCGTTCAGTCCAGTGCCAGATTTTTCATATCTGCTATCGTCTTCCCTCTTCTTTTTCCTATTTCTTCTATTTTTTGTATCCAATTCTTTTTAGGTGTCCTTACGCTTTTTTTACCCATTCTGCCCATCTCTACTATGTTTTTCAGCAATCTATTCTGATTCATCCGTATTATGTGTTCAGACCTTTCCTTCATTTCTATTTTCGATGTGATTGTTTCTTTTTGTGTCATTTGTCTTATTTCTTCGTTTTGCTTTCTATCCATCTTTGTTTTTCCTGAAATATTTTTGAAAAATTTCATTTCTGCCGCATTAATTTTTACTTCTTGTCTATCTTGTAATGTCCACGTTTCACCCGCGTATGTAAGAATTAGTATCACCACTGTGTTATACACGCTTTGTTTAGTTTTTTTGTCTATTTCTCGTTTTCCAAAAATTGTCTTATTTAACGCGTAATAGATTTTACCACTTTTATGTATTCCCATCTATCTTCGCATCTTCTCTTATTACACTTCCTATACACATTCGTATGTTGTTACATTCACTCGTCTTTGTTCTTGTTATTTATGATCATTGTTTCACATTTCTTTATATTAATTTATATTTCTAGTTTCTCTATTTCTTCTTTTAGGCCAATGAATGAATCTTCGCCTTTTTCTTCTTTCTTTTTTATTATACTTCTCAACATGTGGACATTATCGTGCGTTTGTCTTCCTCTTCTAAAGGCTACCTGTTCTTCAAGTCTATTTTCAATGTATTTTCTCAGTATTTTTCTACTTTTTTGGTGTATAATTTAAAGGTGGTGGATATTTACTAACCATTCTCTTCCTTTCTCTCCTAGAAATTTTATCAGCTCTGGTTGTATTTCCTCTTGTCCGCTTGCCTTTCCTAGTTTGATGGTTTTTATTATTTCACCTAGTTCTTCTGTGTTTATATTCTCTCAAGTTTCTTTTTCTTCAATTATTTCTTTATCTTTCACTGTGTTTGTAGTGGTCTCCTTTTTATTTGCTTCTATTTCTATTTCAAATTTTATTGAACAAAATTCTGTCCATAATTTTAGTATGCTTTTAATATAATTATGTTTTTACTTCATTATTTTTGTTTTTTATTTTCTTTTTATTTCCCTTCAAACTTCTTACAACATTCCAGAATTTCCTGTTATCTTCTTGATACGTTTGTTCGATTTCTTTTCCGAAGTATTCCCAGCTTTTCCTGTTTGCTTCTCGTACCACTTTCTTTGCTATATTTTTTTTATTTATGTATTTTTGTCTGCCTATTTCTTCTTTTGTCTTTTGATGTCTTTTCTATGCCATTTTTTTTGTTTTTGACAGTTTTTTACTTTTTATTCTCTATTTATTCTTTTTTTCTGGTTTTTATGTATTTTTGTTTAGCAGGTTTCCTTCGCTATTGTATGTATTGATTCCCTAAAACTCCTTCACCTTTTTTCTGATGTTCAATTTTCTTCCAATTAGTCTTGTTTACTTAATTCATTGTCTGTTTTTTCTTGATAGTCTCTTTTTGTTACCTCATTTCTTAGTCTTTGTATTAGTATTCTTTTATATTCTTTTGGCTTTTCCCATTCTAGCTCCGTGTTCTTAATTATTGCTGTTACTAATCTGTGTTGTGTGTCCACTTCTGCTTTTGGTATTGTTTTAATCTGATTTATTTTATTTTCCATTCCTTGTAATCAACTATACTTCTAGCGTTTCTCTCCACCGCTACGAATGTATGTCTATCCTCTAGCGGTTGTGTCCAGTAATTATTTCTAATTTCTAGGTCATTTAGTTGACAAAACTCCATCATTTTCTTTCCGTTATTATTCATTCTTTCTTCTCCATGTTTTTCCATGCATACCTTTATTTTCGTCATTTCCAATTCTTGCTTTCCAGTCGCCCATAATCACTACTTGATCATTTTCTTCTTTAAATTTATCTAGAAGTATTTGTAGAACGGAGTAGAAGTCTAAAATTTCTTCTTCTGCTCCTTCTACTAGTGTGTATATTGGTATTATACTTATTTTTTCATGGCCTAATTCTCGAACGTATTCTTTCAAATTTACTTACTGCATTATCTACTTCCTCAGCTATAATTAGTTCTGCTCCCTGTTTTGCTCTTATACTTAACTTATTATTTATCTTATAGTGATTTACTTCCTCATCCTTTTTTCTTTGTTTTTTTATTCCCATAATTTTTATCATAGTGTATTATCTCTTTCACGATCTCGCAATCTTTTCCTGTTAACGATGTTATATTTCACGTCCCTATTTTTAAATGCTTATCTGATTCTGTTTTTATTATTACTCTTATACCCTTTACGTTCAGTATCTCTTTGCTAATTCCTGGTTCGTTGTTTAGTTTTTTGGCTTGCGGTCATCATCTTTGTTTTGGGGTAATCTTTCGCTCATTTTTTTAGTTTTTTGCCGTTGTTCTTTAGGGTTATTTTCTATTTCATTGTTTATCTCTGTTCCATTTTTGTCTTTTGTGTTCGTATTTTCCGTGTTTTTAATTCCTGATTGTTGTATTTCTAGATGGACAATTTCATAATTCAATTTTCTGTATTTCTCAAAGAACATGAAATACATACCTATGTAAACTTATACGTTCTCGTATTTCTAAGAAGGTGGTTTTTTCTATCTTTGGTTTACCCTACTGCACCTTAAAACAACAACTTAACTTTAATTGTTATTTATGTAAATGAACCGCACATTTTACAGGCCTGTACTTAAACTAAAATCAAATGATTAGTTTAACAGAGGATCTAATACAAGTTTTTAGAGAACATTTCAATTATATTTGTTATTTCATCTGTATTTCCTTGTCCTTTTCCGTTCCGATATTTTAAATAAATTATCGCCAGTTTACCTAAAGCGAGCCTTAAGGATTTTTGTACTAGATTTTGTTTTATCACGTTATTTATTTTGTTTTCATTACATTTGGTTAGGTAATATTAGTTAATACAAAATTTATGCCCACTGAAGAATAATAAAATGCACAACATTCAGGAATATTTTACTTTTCCAAGAAGTTTACTATTTTTTACTTAATGTTATTCTTAAGGTCAATAGCAATTTGTTTAATTTATGGATGCGTATTTCTATGTTTTCGTTTTATTTTTAAAATTTTCCCATCTAATTAATTAAATTTATTTTATTAATTAAAAAAAATATTCTCTAAAATAATTAGGTCAAAACATCTAAACCTAAAATAGACTTCAGATAACGTTGTTATTTATTCATAATTATTTTTTTAACATTAAATAATCTTAAAATATGTAAACAACAACACTTCATTTACTTTCAAGGTTTATTTTGAACAATATAAGGTATTTTTGATTAAATATTTTTAGAGATTTACATGTCTGATATTCAGAAATAAGAACAAAAGAACAAACGAATTGTGTAATAAAACTTGGAAGACTCAGCTAAACGTTTGATGCTTATTTATATAAATCCTACGTTTCTCCCAGTTTCTCCAATATATGTACGACAACAAAACCAGTGGATATTTTAAACACCGACAGATTGGAAAGCAATAACATAGCTAAACAATATTTGTTGGGAAGATAAAATTTAAAAAATATAACGCAAAATATAAAAATACAAAAAAACAAATGTAAAACTAAAAAATAAAAAATATTTAGACAATTAAGTATTATCAAAAAGACAAAACTCATAAATTAAATTGCAAAAAATATGAACAATGTTGTTCTGTAAGTAAGAGAATTGTGGGACAAACACTTTTTGTCAATTTGTTTAAAAGAAAAATTAATTTTTCTAATGCGCAAATTGTAGATCCAAAACAATAATATTTTACTGAACTGGTATTTTGGTTAGTTTATAACAACAATTACTTAATGTGGAAGTTTCCCAGGATTAAGAATTATAATGAACTAGAAACTATTCTAACCTCAGAACATGATTGCATAATATTTGTAATTATCATAGCAAGGCACAATAGTTTCTTCACTGACTTGTGATTATATCGTAACTGAAAGCTTTTTTAAGGTCCAAATTGTGTTTTATCAAATATTTTGTTTCATTAACACTAAAAACTTACATGAGTGGATGAAACACGTCGAATCTTTTTAAAAAACATTGTGTTTTGGCCAAACTTTGTTCCGCAAAAAAACAGTGTCCTGTTGCAGTCATATTTGTAAAAAAAAATTATAAAAACCAAAAAAGATACAAATAAATAAACGCACTTGATTTAGTAATAAAATCAATTTTTTAATCATAATATAACATCTAAGGTTAAACAATTATGTAATAGAATGCAAATTAATTATAGTTTAGAATGTAAAAAAATGCAACGAGCGTCATAGTTGATTCACTTAGAATTAACTAAAGTCATTTTTTTTATAAATGCAATGCGTTAATACCTGTTGCAGTCAACATAAAATAAAAAAAAAGTCAAAAAAAGTCACGCTTAAAGACCAAAGATAAAACTTAATCAAATCCAAGTGCCAATTTATTTATTGTGAAACCATTTTCTATTAGCGGCTTAAGTCTATAGTATTTCGAACAATTTTGACACGATTGGCAACAGGGAGACTGAAATCGTTAGGCAAGTTACTTAGTTTCAGCAACATAATTACTTCCGCAACTTTCCAGCTAGCGAAAACATGTTGGAGCCTCAGCACTTCATAAAAGAGATAAATGAGCATGACTATGCCTTTCCTGGGCAACTGCTTCAAGATGTCGCGTCTGTTTTGTTAAAAGTCAAGATGGCTGCTAAATGTTCAGCAAACAAATCAGCTTTTTGTTTATTGTTCTTAATCCATGGATCGTTTGCAATTTTAGCTGGTGGTATTAACGATATGGGCCTTTTGATTCTCTTGGTAGCTCTTCAAAGATAAGAATTGTTGCCAATTTCTTCTGGCTCTTATTTTCTCTTCGACTATTTGTCTGATTTTTATTGGGTAATTTATACTTTTGGTTTGATATATGACTTTTGTTGTATTATTGTATGCTGCTGCCTGTATGAGTTTGGTAAAATTCTAATTCTTTAAGCTAACATTTAAGTTGACATTGTTTTAAAGCTTTTCCAGTCTGCGGTTTTATTCACTATAGCTGCATTTTTTGTTTTCTTTTTTTTTATTATCTTCTTATTCATCGTTATAATCACCGCTGAATGACCAGATTCCAGGTCGAAGTTTTCCTCTAGCTCCATGAATTTTGGTGAAACTTTTCGTGTTATAAAAAAGTCCAACATATCTAGGATTTTGTTGATGTCAGTTGGCCAAAATGTGGGCTTACCTATAGTATGATAATTACATCCTATTGTTTGAACAGCCTTTCTTTGCTCATTACTGTTGGTGGTGGTTAATCGGGAACCCCAGTCAACAAGTTTGGCGTTCAAATCCATACCTATAATAAACCTTTCGCTTAGGTGTTGAAGTAGTCTTGTTGTCTAAGATTGTGCCTGGTTAAACAGTAGTGTTTGTTTGGTGGATTTGATGACGATTACGGTAAGTTCCATGTCAGTACGTTGTAAGTGGTTAATGGATTCTTTAACAACAATCACACTTCCACCTTTTTCTTGATTATCTGGGTAGATAGTATGGCAGGTTTTGTAACCTCTTATCTTTAGATAGTTTTGGTTTGTCATATGTGTTTCCCAAATGAGACTTACAACTGTGGTCTGGAGGTTGAAAGAGGGGTTCTTGTTAAGAACGCAGTTAGCATTCCATATGGCAGTAGATCTCTTTGGTCCATAAATTTTATTGTTTCTGGCTTTTAACTTATCAAGTTGTTTACTTGATTCAGAGATTTTGTAATATCCTACAAAATTTGCATTACGGAGGGTAAGCTTTTCTCTTTGATGATGTTTGTGTTGTTTGCGCATATGATACTCTACCTCTAGGCTTGTTAGTTACAATTGATCTTGGTTGAGGTGTCGTTGTACTATTTGTCTTTAGTGTGCTTTTCCTTCATTTTTGTGGTTTTTTAGCCACTATGCATCCCTTGTAGCTGCCTGGACGGGCTTTAGAACAGTTGGTATATTTTGCAGGAGTATCCTTTTCCTTCTTGCTATTCACTGTCCAATGTTCTCCTGCGCACATTGTGTGTTTGAAAAATCTTCGAATGTGCTAGTACCTTTGGCATTTTTTATCGCTTCGATTTTAAACCTTCATGGGATTTAAATACCGTATTTCAAATATTTTGTTATTAGCCATAATGCGTATGGTTCTAGTAGCTTTGTTCTCATATGTATGCCATTCTAGTTCGGCTTTATTTATTTATATTAATGATGTTAATGTCAGTATTAACATTTACTTTGATATGTTTTCTGTATTAGTTTTTGGGTTGCTTTCTGATTTCTCTGACGTTTTTGGTGGCCATACGCTTTCTTTAATTTTTGGATTTGACTAAAAGACATTCAGTTTCTATGGCAATAAGTTTTTCGCGCTCATCTAAATTTGCAACGCTATAAAATTTTTTTTTGTTAGAATTTCCTTATTGTTTGACTGTCGTAGTTTCTTGTTTTGTGCCTGTAAAGTGCTTACTTGTATTTTCAAGTTATTAATTTCATTTATGGCCTGAGTTTTCTGATAGATGTTGAGTAGGTGCTAAGATTAGATTCGGTGTTACTTGTCAAACCGGGAACATGATACACCGCTTTTGAGAACATTCTGAGCACGTCGCCTTACTCAAAAAAATCAAACGAATACTAAACGTACTGTATGTTCGTGCAAACTACTACAATAAAAGGGTATGAAACTCAATCAACGAATCGGAACAAACAGATTTAATACAATGCCTCAATAAATTGGATGACATCAACAATATGAAACCGTCCAACTAACGCATTTTAACTGTTCAAACTGATGACGAAAATTTACCAATGATTAGATTCAGGAGCACGTGCAGCATAGCAAACAATAATAACTTATTTTCCATAGAATTGTAAACTACAAAAAACTGACATATTGCTTAGTGACTTAGTGACAACTGCATCGGCCGATTTTTGGTCATCTACACACTGGGTTCAATAACAAGCTGTGTTAATCTATACGTTGTTGATAAAAAAATTTTTTTGGAAGAGAATATATAACAAAATCCTGAAATGAAATAAATTTTCATAAAATTTTTGCAGGTGACGATTAAATTTGCTCATTAGCAAGTACTTCTTCCAATTTGTTGCAAAACCAAAAAATTCAGTTTGCCCTTCTTTGGAATCGTCACAATGACATCTTCAGTAACACTGCCGGCAAGTTCACTGGGCCACCAAC
Organism: Aquatica leii; assembly: GCA_035610365.1. Taxonomy (NCBI): domain Eukaryota; kingdom Metazoa; phylum Arthropoda; class Insecta; order Coleoptera; family Lampyridae; genus Aquatica; species Aquatica leii. The sequence goes on along the minus strand of CM069438.1, from coordinate 49,652,500 downwards.
CAAACTACACCTTAAACCAGATGCGACTGCAGTGTTCTCACGTGCACGCAAAGTGCCATTAGCGCTATGCAAAAGAAATAGATCCCAAAATCCATTCAAGATTTTACAGAAGAGTAGACCCAAACAACACATTGGTACAAAAAACGTCTAAATGTCCGTCTAATAAACGTTAATAACGCGTTTAAAAACGTTTTTATCTCAAATAAACGTCTATTAGCCGGACATTTAGACGTTTTTTGTACCAATGTGTTGTTTGGGGAATATTCAAAATTTTTAGCAAACACACACGTCATCACAAAAATGATTGACAAGTTACTGGAAACTATAAACCAACTCTGAATGCCTAAATAATTGTCGATGAACACCCCATACCAAAAGCCAAACACTTAATCAACCAAATGATAAGTGACAAGTTCATTTGTCACCCAGATATTATTGACACACATATAAGCATTTGTCAGTAAGGAAAAAAATTAGCAATGTTTTAACCTTCAGCATGCTAAGACATGGATTGGTTTACCCGATTCTTGTAGTATAATGTCGCAAACAATCCTGCAATCTAGCAGTGTCAAATTGAAACTATTCTTCACGGTCCAACAAACGTTATCATCTTCTGCCGACATTTGCCGACAACTTGGAAAACCTCATGCCTACGCTAGAAACTGCTCTAAAACGTATTGAAGACATGGTTTTAAGTTTAAACGCAGTAAATGCGTTTTTGCTGCATGTTCTGTAAAATTTTAGAGTCACAGAATCGAATTGCCAAGGTCAACACAAGTCAGAAAAACACGTTAAAGCAACTCGCAGTGCTCCTAAACCTTCTTTACCAGAACAACTGCAATTATTTTTAGGTAAAACTACGTGTTATAGCTCATTTTTTTAAAATCTATCCGCTCTAAATACTCCATTGCGCAACATGCTAATACAACGTACTTCAACATTAAAAAAAACATATGACCGATCGTTGCAGGATACCCAGCAAGCAAAACATGTTTTATATCACCAACTGGAAACTGGATACTAACGACCAATCGCTTATGCTAGCTTTGGCTATCAGTTTCACTAAGGCAAATGCAATAGCTGACTACGGTTTTTGATTCCCGTTACCAATAAAAACTGATATTGTCTACAATATTTTTCTACACGAAAGAAGGAAGATACAGAAATACGACGATTTTGATAATTTTATTCGTGCTAAATTCGGAATTATCCCAATTTAAGCAAAATCGTCCTACTACTAAAGACCGGACAAAACGTAACACGTTATAGCTACGCTAAAAACCAATTATAACAGCAAATTGCTTATTATTTGGACACCGCGTTGTCGTACCACCATCACTTTAACAAAATATCTGAAATGTCGTACATGCTGCTCACGTAAGCATCGTCAAGATAAAAGAGGTGCAATGCCAATCTTGTCCCAAACGTGCAAAACTTGCTAAAATCTAAATTTCGAGATCATCATTGGAAATACTCAAAAAAGCTATGGCAAGGAGTTCACATTGATTACGCACGCCCAATCGCAGGATAGAAAAAAGTTCCACATTGTTCAACCAACAACAATGCAATTTTTTTTCAATTACGAAAAGCGGATGTGGCTGAGGAGCTTAACGTACTAATTGAGTTATGCTTAAAATCAACGTACTTCACATTCAACAATATTGTATTGGAACAAATTAAAGAAGCAGCCATGGGATCACCACTTTCTCCAGTCATCGCCAATGTTTTTATGGAGGACTTTAAAGAAAGAGCATTAGACACCGCTACCCTTAAACTAAAATGCTGGCTACGTTATGTGGACAATACATTTGTAATTTGGGTCACATGAATCAGTTAGATTCCAACATCAAATTCACCATGGAGACGGAAACAAACAGAATCATTCCGTTCTTGGATGTACTAGTCACTCGAAAGATGGACAATATATTGGGGCATCAAATATACAAAAAATCGACACATACTGACAGATACCTCAACACCGAATCACATCATCATCCAGCTCAGAAGTTTTCAGTTCTAAAAACTTTAGTACACAGGGCCAAGGCGATCAGTGAACCGAGCACGTTAAAGACCAAATTAGGTCACCTAACGAATGCCTTAATAAAAAACGGTTTCAGAAAAGCAGACATATATCGAGCAATTAACAGACACAGTAAGGAAAAACCAAGGAAGAAAGACCCCGTCGCAACTTCCTTCCTTACATAAAAGGCTGCACGGATTAAATAGCTAGGATACTTAGAAGAAAAAATATCAAAGTGACTTTCACTGCAACAAATGAAATCGCCGCCAATTTCTCAAAATCAAAGGAAACAAAAGTACCACTTCAGGAACCGGGAGTCTACCACATCCCTTGTTCGTGTAGGCTGGCTTATATAGGACAAACGGAGCGCAACATAGCTACCAGATTAAAAAAACATAAGGTGGATACAAAGAAACATAACACAAGATCTGCTGTTGCGGAACACTTCTTAGACACCGGTCACACAACAAAATTTAAAGGGGCAACAATGTTGGTTAAATCCCAAAACTTCTGGTCTAGACTATACAGGAAAGCTATCAATCCAGAAGTACGACAATTTCAATAGAGATAATGAAATCGATCTAACACCAGTATAGAAAAACATGTTCCGGAAGACTAATGAATGGAAACCGTCACGAACCACTGACCCAAACGGCGTAATATAAAGGCTTGTCAGCATCCTATACCTTCAGTTTCAGTTTTTCTGAAAAAAACAGCGACATGACTGTCGAAACATCAAATATTGTAAATTTTTCAAAGTTTGTAAACTTTCTAAAAAATAATTAGAATGAATAGAAATAATGAAATTAAAAAAATTATTTAGATCTAAAGAACCATTAAAGAGAACAGTGCAATCAACATATCCAAAAACTAATCGTATTAGAAAAAGAAGAATCAGGAATGATTTTATTTTCAATATTATTCATGAAGATTTTAGCAGCAAAAGGTAAAATATTAGATTACAACATTTCCTTTTCGTTCTTCATCTATTCTTGTATCGTTTGATGTTGTCAATGTTTTTCGATCTATTCCTCCAAAAGAATTTATTGTTCTTATTCGTAATTTGCTTTTTTTTAATGGTTCTCTGGATACTTACCAGATTTTAGATATTGTTTCTTTGCTCGATTTGGTATTTAAGTAATTAATAATTATTTCTATTCTCAATCATCTGGTTGACCTGTACGATCTAATATTTCACTTATGATTAGTTTTTGGTTTAGATATGTTGATGATTGCATTGTTCTCTTTAATGGTTTCTAAGATGATATAAATAATATTAATAACTTTATTAATTCAAATATTCATCCTAATATTTATTTTACTTTTAAAATTAAATGTAACAACTCTCTACTATGTTTAGATCTTCTTCTTTTCCGTGAGAAACGAAAATTTAGTTTTGAAATCTATCGTAAACCTACTTACACTGATTGTTTAATTCCTTTTTACTCAAATCATCCCTATAACCATAAAATTGGTTCTTTTCGTTCTTTATTTAATCGTCTCTTTTCTATTCCTCTTTCTAAGTGTGTTTTTAATAAAGAATTTGATACTATTAAACAATTAGATAATAATAATGGTTACCCTTTTCATATTTTGAACAATGTTTTTTATAAAGCTCGTTTATACCATTTCCTTAAAAATTTTTTTTAAAACAAATCGGATAATGCTACTATCTATCGTTCTATGCCTTATATTAATTCTTGTTCTCTTTTTCTTAAAAATTATTTTAAAAAGTATCTCTATTTCTTTTTCTACTAACCGTAATTTAAAATATTTTATTGTTAATAATAAAGATTCCGTTTCTTCTTTAGATCTGGTGTGTATAAAATTTCTTGCACTTCTTGCAATTGTTCTTATGTAGGACAAACTGGTAGAAAGTTTAAAACAAGATTAAAAGAACATATTTATTGTATTAAAAGGTATTTAAATTTTAGCCTAGTTCTAGAACACCTGTTCTTCTTTGCTAATCATATTTTATGTTTTTCTTCTAACCTTAATGTTACATTTCTTCATTTTTGTAACTAAAATTCTTTTCTTAATCGAAATTCTTGAAATTCATCGTCTTTATAATGAAAATTCAGATAATTGTCTTAATGAAATTTTTAATTTAAATACTTCTCCTCTTAATAATAAATTTTAATTTACTTTTCTCATTTTCCTTTTCATATCACCTATGGCAGTGTATTTAATGTCAGTTTCAATTTAAAATTTTTTAATTTGTTGACATTTGTCATTCAGTTTTTATAACTTTATATAACTTGTAAGCTCTTTTAAATGTTTAATTATTTTTGTTAATTCATATATGCTTTTAGTTTAACTAATGATCACAATTTAAATTGTCGAAACTAGTTTTATAATAAATACAATATCTTCTCCATTTAGAGATAGATTACTTTGACTATATGTAAAAAAACCAACTTATCCATGTACAAGGCTCATGGGATACATCGGGTCTAAAGTTTTTTTTTTGACATTTGTGTAATTGCGAGATTTTGTGAAAAATTAATTCTAGATATAAGTTGTTGAAAGATATAAGGACTTTAACTGTTGTTTTTTTAATTTTTAGGTGAGTTTTTGTTGTAGTTATAAAGTGAATTTGTTGAATAAAAACTTTAATTTTTAGAGAAAAGCAATTAAGTCTTTGATTATAAAAGATATAAATAACATTATAAAACAACATTTTCTGCAAATATTTCACGAAACATGGAAATATTAAGATTTGATTTTGTTGTGAAACCAACAGCAGATGGAAAATCAAACACCATATGCATAAACTCGATAGCTACACCTAACGGACATATTTTTGGAATACTCTCTGACAGCTGACATTAAAAATATATTTAGATGAAGAACAAAACCTACAGTTTAACGATTTTTACTTGGAAGAAATTTTAGCAGAAACAGATAGTGTTGAATCTATACCTAGTGGCTCAAATGAATCGTTTGAAAAATTGTTAAAGAAGTTGCTTGAAGATAAACAAATTAAATCTGAAACTCAAAATCTAGAAAAAATTGCAAAGGATTTTATGATTGTGAAATTCAATGGCAGGAACTCAAACGCTTACCAGTGGATTAAGGATTTTAATAAAGAATGTGAACGTTTCCAAATCAATAAAGATAAAAAGAAAATTGAAATGCTAAAAATTTTTTTGGAATACTCTAGCACAGATTGGTACAGCTGCATGTTAATAAAAGTTACAGTGGAATCAGAGTGACATAAATGGGAGAAAAGTTTTTGTGAGACGTTTCCAAAGAAAGGATGGTGGCCCATTAGACATGCTCTAGCTTTTAAATATCAAGCAGGTTCGTTACTTGAGTATGCTTTAAAAAAAGAAACATTGTTATTGGAAGTAAGAAAATCAATTGATACTGGGACACTCATAGACCATATAGCATTTGGCTTACCTAATTATGTGGCTGATAAAGTTAACAGAGAAACTTTACAAGGAACGAAAGATTTTTTCAACGAATTAGGAAGATAGGAACATTTTGGTGGGAAAAATAAATATTAAAAAAAAGATAATATATATTCTGACAATAGATCAATAAAAATTGAGAAAAAAAACCATGCCAAATCTGTGTCTGCGAGAAAAGAGGGATACGTTACCATCCAGAGGAAAATTGCTGGTTTAAAGAGAAAAATAAAAAACAGTTTTAAAAACTGTAAATAACTCAAAATTGGAAATTGAGCTGAACGAGGAAAATCCAAAAAACTAGAAGTGCCACCATTAATAAAAGTAAGGTTAATATTAAATGATATTTTAAATTATTCGGGAATTTATGATTCAGGTTCAAATGTGTCATTAATAAATGCAAAGTTATTGAAAATACACCCAAAAGAAAATACAAATAATATAAAAAAACTTAACTTGAAAACTATTAATGATGAGAAAAAAACAAAAGGTATGGTAACATTAAAAATAAAAATTTACAATATTGTAAGAAATATGGGTTTTTGTAGTAGATAACAAAAACTATAACTATAATTTTCTAATCGGGTTGGATTGCATCAAAAACTTCAAATTAATGCAAAATAAAGAATTGAAAATCATACATTGTAACAATATGAAAGAAAAGACGGTACCTCAATTGAAGAGGAAACGAAAAATATTTAAAAGATGAACAATCAAAGATAATAACTGACAAAATTCCTGATGTATTAGGTGACAAAAATAAAGAAGAATTTTTATTAAACTCTGAGGTATTAAAACAAGATACTAAAACCATGAGTGAATGTAAAATAAATTTCAATTAACATATAAACTCAGATAGATTTGAAACATTAGTAAACCATTTAGATTTATACCAACAATCAGAAATTGATAAGTTGATAGAAAAATACAAACCGGTCTTTGCGAAAGATAAATATGACATCGGTACTGTAAGAGATTATGAAGCTAACATTGATTTGATGATAGATAAATATTGTTACAGACGTTCATACAGATGCACACCTACAGATAAAAAAGAAATAGAAAATCAAATATCAAAACTTTTAAATAAAAATTTGATTGAGGATTCTTATAGCCCATTTGCTGCTCCAGTAATTCTAGCATATAAAAAAGCAGATGAAAAAAAAACAAGACTGTGTATAGATTTTAGAGAATTTAACAAAATTATCGTCCCACAATCACAACCGTTTCCGTTGATTGAGGATTTAATGATAAAAACTGTAAATATGTTTCTACTTTGAATATAAATTCAGCATTTTGGTCAATTCCTTTAAAGATTCAAGATAGATACAAAACTGCATTTGTTACACAGGAAGGCCATTTCCAATGGACGTGGCTACCATTTGGGTTAAAGACTGCTCCAGCCATATTTCAAAGAATATTGGGAAACATTATTAGAAAGTACAAACTCTCTAGTTAAATTTTATAGATGACATCTTAATTTTTTCGAAAACTTTTAAAGAGCATTTATTACATCTATCGAGACTAATGGAGGCAATACGAACAAAAAACTTTAGAATTAAATTTTCGAAATGTTCTTTTGCAAGTAATCACGCCAAATATTTACATAGCATAATTGAAAACAATTCAATCAGACCTTTGAAAGATTATTTAGCTGCTGTCAAAAACTTTCCACTTCCAAAAACAAGGAAAAATATACGACAATTCCTAGGTAAAGTAAATTTTCTTCATAAATTTGTACCACACAGTGCAATTGTTCTGGATCCTTTACACAATTTATTATGGAAAGATGTGAAATTCATATGGTCAGCAGAATTTCAGAAATTGTAACATAATAACACATACAAATACAACAAAGAACAAAATGGACTGTATTTAAAAAGTACAACTTTAGTTTTTTTTTACTATTGACAACTACATGACATAATGTTACTGTGAATACAAAAAGTACAAATACAGGGTGTATACCCAACCTACTCTAGGCCTTGAAAGTTAAACAAAAAAAGAAACCTTTCATTAACAAACATCATAAAAAATTATGCAAATTCATTGAAAGTATATAATTGCTTACTTAAAGTTAAATTAAACACTCGCGCCACTATCTGATGGAAGCGGGCACAATTTCGTAAATACACGTCAAACAACACCAGTGTTTTCCATTTCCCTTGTAAAGGGTATAAATTTTCTTCTTTTAGCAGGACTAATGCTACTTTCTGAAGATGTGAGTGATGCAGCTGCCACTTTGTGCGTTGCTGCAGCTCGGGATGTACTCTCGGCTCCACCGCTTCAATATTCGTTGATGAAGCTGTTAGATGTGTTGAAAATAGGCAAGACGAGAACGAGGTAAAACAGTTACGTCTGGATCTGGCAGAGTTGTGAGTGGTTCTCTCACCAAAAAACGTGCAGGTGTGAGCGGTTGTAGATCGTTATTATCAGCAGAGAGAGGAGTTAAAGGACGCGAATTTAGGGTTGCTTCAACTTGTGACGAACAAAGTATAAAGGTCTTTATAAGTTAATAGGGAGTCGCCGAGAACTCTTTTTATATGGTGTTTTGCTGACTTGATGCCAGCTTCCCACAGACAACCAAAATGTGAACTGCGAGCCAGATAAAATGTTCCTTCGTTAGCAACGACGTCAGCAGCAGATTCACAATTAGTCCTAAGAAATGAAATTTCTTTAGTCCAGAATGAGCCCCAACAAAGGTGGTGCCATTATCAGAATAGATATGCATGGGCTTACCGCGACGTGAAACAAAACGTCTAAACGTCTGTAAATGTTTGAGGGTGTACCTGATGACCATATTGATATTGACTTCTGAACCTCTCATATCAAACCAAAGAAGGATTACTACTAAAAAAGGAATGAAAATAGATGGAGAGGTTGAGAAATGCTAGAGCCTTCAATTTCGAACAAATTAATTTCCGATTTAGCATTAATCTCTGACTAAGAATAATCCGAATGGGACTGATTTATTTAACTTAGGTTGGCAGAATTTGTTACCTATAAAGGATTCAGTTGTGAGAGAAGTGACCAATTCCAAGTGAACTGCTTTGGTCACAAAGCATACGAAAATACATAAATAGGATTTGTAGGACTTTGAACCTCTACCTTTAGGATCTTTAATAAAAAAAGGCCCACCATAATCTATTTCAGTTGTAATAAATGGTGGTGCAGGATTGACTTGTGACGATGGAAGATTGCCCATTATAGGTTCTATTGCTCTGGGATATAAACGAAAGCCTTTTACACAATAATGAACTATCTGTCTTACAAGACAGCGCCCTGAAGTAATCTAAAATCTACTTCGGGCTGCGAAGAGAAGCAATTGAGAACCAGCATGAAGCATTCTGATATGCTCTCTGGTAGCAATTAATTTGGCTAGGAAATGTTTGCCTGATAGAAGAATGGGATGCTTCTTATAAAAATTGAAATTAGAATAATGAAGTCTACAACCAACTCGAATGGTGCCGTCGGCGTCAAGAAATAGGTTGGGCCTTTTTAGCGACGAGGAAGGTTTTAATGGTTTACCTTGCTAAAGATGCTTGAGTTCGTTTGGAAAAGACTGTGCTTGTGAAATTTGTACTATACGTTTGAGTCCATCTTTAAGCTCAAAAATTGTTAAAGGACCAACAGTACGATCAACTGCAGACAAACAACAGTTTCTGCGAAAACGAAAAGAATACGCAACAACTCTCTCTAGCCGAGTCATGTTAGAGAATTGCGAAATAGGGTATGAATCCCGTGTAGTAGTAGCGAAAGATTGTGCCTCCCTTTTGAGTTCTGGAAGCTTAGGAATACATACAATAGAGTTAGGCCATATGGATTCATTTTCAGATAACCAGGATGGTCCATGCCACAACAATTGGCATGATTTTAGATTCTTTGGTTTATGTCTCCAAATAGAGTGAGAAGTACGTTGTTGAATGTCAACAACGCGATGACAAACGAAAGTTTTCATTACGTTTGGATTGGTTTTCTACCACCCTAACACTATGGTCGAGTCAGACCATAATTTAGAAGAAGAGATTTGAAAATTTAAAGTTTTCAGAACCTGCTCTGAAAGTTTAGCCAACAATGCGGCTGCGCTAAGTTCGAGTTTTGGAATAGTTACAGGTTTCAAAGGTGCTACCTTAGTTTTAGCACATAAAAGTATGGTGAATGTGTTATTATCTCATTATCTCAGGTCATTTAAATTAACCAGTTCTGCTCTATAAACAGACCACTTTCTTGCGATCCTTTCAGAAATTGGATCATCCCATGTTAATTTTTCTAACCATAACTGTCGGAGCATAATTTTAGCGATTACAGTAGAAGGCGCAAGTGACCCAAAAGGATCGAATATTTGAGATATTTCGGAGAGCATAACGCGTTTTGTTATGATTTCAGTTGCAGTTGGTGAAATAATAAATACAAAGCTATCTGCCTGAAACGACCATGTCAATCCCAGGGTATGAGAGTGCTTGTCAGCACCAAATTCTAAAACACCAGGGTGAACATCCGTATTAAGAAGGTCCTTTAGTATTAATGGATCATTAGATATCTACTTACAAAGAATGAAAAGTCCTCAACGTAAAACATTTGAAAGATCCAAACAAATATTGCGTGCTTGGGAAATATCATCGGCGCCAGTAAGAAGGTCGTCGACATAAAAATCATTTTTGATGATGCGAGAAATTTTAGAATTGGAAACTTCGCATTTAATACCTAATTGATATAGACTACGGATGGCTAGAAAGGACGCAGATGCTGTTCCATATGTAACGGTATTGAGATCGAAAGATTGTAATTGTTCTGTTGGAGAAGATCTCCAAAAAATACGTTGAAGTGACCGCTGTTTGGGCTCAATCAACACTTGTCTGTACATCTTTTCGATATCAGCAGCAATAGCATACGTATGCTTCTGAACACAAACTAGGATAGAAAATGAATCTTTTTGTATTGTTGGACCAACCATTTAAGCGTCATTTAAAGAATAGCCAGAAGTTGTGGCAGAAGAGCCATTAAAAACAACACGAAGTTTGGTGATTAGACTGGTTTCTTTCAACACACCATGGTGGGGAAGGTAATAAGAATATTCAGCATCAGAATGTGACACACTCATGTGTCCCAAATCTTGGTATACATGCATGAAGGCAATGTAACGAGTGCAAAGTTCTGGATTGGACTGAAAGCGGCGTTCCAGTGAGAAAAATTGTTTTCTTGCGATGTTTTAGGATTCTCCAAGGCATTCAATCGAATCTTTGAATGATATTGAAACAATAAATCTACCTTTTGCGTTCCTAAAATCGTTTTAAATAAAATGTGCTTTGCAAGCACTTTGTTCAGAGGAGAAAACCTTTTCTTGGGGGTAGCTCTCGAGCTCCCAAAATTTTGAAATGCGATCTAGTAGATCGTCCAGAAAGCTTAAGTGGCAACGTGAATGAGTAGAAACTGCGTTACTAACTTATCCGGATACCACCCATCCAAAATGAGTTTTTTGAAGAATAGGTAAGTGTGGACCTAGCCGCACTTGACCAATACATAATAATGAAAAGAATACTGGTGAACCAATTAGCATATCGATTTTACCAGGCTTATTGAAAAGCGGGTCTGACAATTTAATGTTGTCAGGGATTTGAAAATTGTTGCAATTTACGTGTAAACTGGGCACGCTGCCAGTTATTTCATCAAGAACTAAACATAAAAGATTGATTTGAAAATTGGTATGATGTGAACGCACAGTTACTTCACACTTTGAGTGAATCATGGAGGAAGCTTTGCTTAAGCCTGAAACTAAAATGTTTGCATTATCAATGCGCAAGTTCAATTTTCGACACAGGTCTGAACGAATAAAATTAGATTGAGAACTTGAGTCTAACAGAATACGAATTGTGTGTTCTCTTCCGTTAGAATCAAGGATCTTAGCGGAAGCTGTTGGCAACAAAACTTCAAAACTGTTTGTACAAAATGCAGAAATGGTTTGATTGGATTCGGCAGGAGTGTCTATAGAGCTGGCAGATCCTGGCTGTTTATCCGAGATGACCGTAGGGTTAGGTCCAATATGCAAAAGAGTGTGATGTTTGGACTTGCATGTACGGCAAGTAAACTTAGAAGAGCATTGGTGTATAAAATGACTCTTATGAAGGCAATTGAGACAAACTCTCAATTCCTTTGCTTTGGCAATTCTTTGCCTAGCAGATAAATCTAGAAATTCTTTACATGAGCTTATTTAATGAAAATTTTTGCAAAGCACACAAGTTGATGTGTTTGCTAGAAAGAATTCTGAAAAGTGTGGGTTTGGTTTGTGAGGGACAACCTTAACGTCTTGCTTTGATTGCAAGCTATCCAAGAGATTGGCATTGTTTGTTAGAAACGATTTGAATTCATTGAGATTTGGTAAAATGTTGGTCGATGAATTTCGTAATGTTTCCCATTGACGCGTAGTAATAAGATCAAGTTTGTCTGATACAATTTGAATCATGACGGTTTCGAATAGGTCTCCGTCATTAGCTAACGAACGTAATGCAGTAATGTGTTTGAATAAAGAATCGCAAAAACTTCTCAATGTTGTAGAGGGCTCCTTTTTGCAAGGTTATAGCTCAAGTATACATTTTATATGGTTTCGAATAAGCATGCGGGGATGATCGTACCGCGCACAAATAGCTTGCCAAGCGATTTGATAATTGCTGACTGTAAACTGTGACGATCTGATTACTTGAGCAGCATCTCCACTGAAGCTAGCTTTTAAGTAATGGAGCTTATGTATGTCTCCAAGATCACAGTTGGAATTAGTCAAACTAGTAAAAATTTACAAGGCTCATGGAATACACCGGGTCTATATTTTTTTTGACGTTTGTCTAATTGCGACAATTTGTAAAAAATTAATTCTAGAGTTGTTGAAAGATTAAGGACTTTAAATGTTTTTTCTTCAATTTTTAGGTGAGTTTTTGTTGTACATATAACATGAATTCGTTGAATAAAAACTTTAATTTTTAGAGAAAAGCAATTAAGTCTTTGATATACAAGATATAAAAAATTTGAGGGCGTGTACTAGTGTACACATGTAAGAAGTGAAACTTCTTTATGGCCTTATTTTTCGCAAAATGATCTACATGCAACTTTTCAGAAATTGGTTAAATAAAGTTAAATTAGATAAAGTTTAAACAAAAGGATTTTATTATCATAAACATGAATACAAATTTTTGTAAATCAATTAACTAATTTTTGTAGATTCAATTTCATATTTCAGTTACCATAAGCCATTAATTACAAAACAACAATTGATCGTATCTTATAGCAACGTTTTGACCGTGTACCTTATAACCATCCGTTTTGTGACCTATAGTATGTGCCTCCGTGGCGCAATCGACTAGCGCGTTCGGCTGTTAACCGAAAGGTTGGTGGTTCGAGCCCACCCGGGGGCGAACTTTTTATTTATTTTACTACCTTTGAACACCTTGTACAATTTGTATTTATTTAAAAATATTTTAGAATTTTATAATAAAAAAGATGGCGCGTAACGGAATAATGTTACGCGTAACCGAAAAACATTTGACGGTAAAAAATGTGACGCGTAAAATATGACGGGTAAATTTTTTTCCAACGCCGATAAAGAAGTTTCACTTCAATAACATTATATATATTACAAAATTAAATCATTTTTTAAATTAAAAAAAAAACGATTGTGAATAATACACTTAAATTGTCAAAACAATTTTTTGAAAAATTTACTAGAAGGACCAAAAAACCGTAGAAATTTCATCTACAATAGTCAAAATTCAAAGCAAAAACGATAACTGGCATGAACTTAACAAAATATTGAAAACTTGTTCTGCAAATTACCGTTGCAAGCAGGTCAAACCGATGTGTAATTTTTCTTAACTTTGCACACTATTATTAGAACAGATACTATGTAATCCAATTTGCAGATAACGAATATTCTATCAACTGATAAAAAAACCATTGATTGCAAATTGCAAAATTACATTTTATGAGACTACAGAAGTAACAACTTTGTTCGATCGGCGTGTAATGTAATAACACCAAAAAAGGAGAAATAACACTGCGCGCAAAAGAAAAAACAAACTACGACGCGTATGGTAAACATTGCAAAACTTTATTACTATCTAACATAAAAATTAATTATTACAAAAACGTATCTAATAAAAATTACCTTTCTACGTTTGAACTGAAATCATGTATCTATTACAACTTATTTCAAAACATTTTCTGTTAGAGTGGGCAAAGAATGTTAATAAAATAATTGCAGTTAACGCATTAACAATTACTACGTGAGTTATTAAAACTTCAAAAACATAGTAATGATACATAAAACTATGTGTTTAAATAAGTAACGCAATTTCATAGAAACTTAATTGCACGTTCTATGAAAAATTCATTCCTAGGTTTTGCAAATTTGTGTATGTAAATTTTCTCACTTTTAATATTTTATTGGACGTAGAAAAATGCGCTTGTTTGGACTTAATTAAAGTCGAGTACAGGTTCTGGCGTTATTTAATTTAAAATAGGAAGCAGTTTTAATAGCATGCAATTACTTTTTCAAGGTGCAAGTCAGGCTGGCATTGAGGATTATTGCTTCGCTTAAATCCAAATTTAATTTTGTTTATGTACTAACTAATAAAAATTTTTTTGTCAATTTCAGAACGAGGAGAATGTTCACCACATCGCTTAGACGACAACTTCCTGTTACGTTTCTTAAGGGCGCGTTGTTTTGTAGTCAGACATGCACACCGATTAGTAAGTCGCCGCAATTTTTTTTCATCAATTAATTTACCTTTACTTCAGTTAGTAAACTACTACGAATTCAAGCAAAGCAACCCAAAATTCTACACAGACGTGTATTTTGACCGCTTAACCGCAATTGGAGACGCTAATCTTATGAGCACGCAACCTTTCCACGACCAGTCAGGACGACGAATACTTTTTTACAAGCTAGGTATTTTAAAACCTCAAAATTAAACGGTAAATAATGTAAAAGTTTAGGTCTTTGGGACCCTTCCCAAATAACCGTTACGGAGTTGTTTCAAGCGACGCTTTTGACTTTGGAACTGGCACTATTGGAACCTTCGACTCAAATTTTAGGCGGGATTTGTGTTTTCGATCTTGGCGATATTAAGATGAAACATTTGAAGCAATTAACGTCAAAAATTGCTGCACAGATTATAGACATTGTTGTTGTGAGTATTTTTAATTTACTTTTTATACAGTCTATTATGTTATTATTAGTTATTTTACACAAATGAATAAGCCGCGTTTTAGCTTTGATAACACTAACCGATGATTTTGAATTTTTTTTTAAATAACTGTTGTAAAAATTTATGTCTTACAGTCGTTAACTAAAAGTATAAGCAAAAACTTATTTATCACCACGTCTAGTGAGTTTTGCATAAATATAGTAATTTCTCTCATTTATGTTGGCTGTTGCCTTCTTTAATCTCCTATCATGAGCGTTTTTGAATTATCTTGATGAAATCTTTTTCCCTCTTCATCACTCATCTTTCCTAAAATAGCAAAAAAAATTCAAATGTGACTGAAAAAAATGACTTTGAGCGATATTCAGCACCTTAAATTTTTATAGTTTTCTAGCAAATAAGCCACGATATTCTCAAACATTTTGTTACGTGCATAAATTTCAAAATGTAATACCCTGTATATTCAAAACACTAAAGTTAGATTTCTACTTTGGACCTGCCAAGATGTTAAGCCGTCCATTACTTAAAATCGTGCTTGCGATGTCTAAATTAATTTTCTAACGTCATCGGCTTGTGTTGAGGCTATGATATAAAACGACAACGCGTTTTATTAGTTTATTCATCACGTGTGAGTTCACATGTGTTTGGTGAATTCTCCACCAATGAAGGGTTAATATAAACAAAACACCTTAATGGAAATATAATTTAGAAAGCCTACTTTATATATAAAAAAAAAGCTTCGAAAAGAAATTTTCTCCGTTGTACTGTTACTTAAGCATCAATAGACTCCGATACCTCCTTTAATGCAATGTGTGCAACAGCATTCGATAACCGGGTTTTTATTTCTAATTTCTTTAAGCAATAATTAATAGTGTTGTAGATTTTTGCTTTCGTGAGTCATTGTGCTGACACGATTTCCTCTGTTCATTAATATTCCAGCTCGACACAACGAGGAAAACGTTTTCTTCGGGCAAGTACTGGATTATAGGTAAGTCTTATTAAATTACATTTTTGTCATCATTAGAGTCTCTAACGAAAATCTTGCTTGTTATTCTAACTTACGTAATTACAATAATTGTTTCAATACCATTTAGGTATTTTCATTAATTATTTTTGTGTGTCGCATGCTGTAAATAATAGATATTTGACATTATCAATTTAATTTTCTTTGCTATAAACACCTTATGTGTAATTTAAGTTTATGTATTGTGTGTTGTCGTTACGGCATTTATATAACCATGACTGAATAATCTACGATAAATTTTTGTGCTCGTTAATAATCGACAATAGTAAATTAAAGTTGAACATATCCATTTTTCTTTTTTTTTGTCTCTTAAAGATTACGAACCTGATTTTGTAGCAAGCTTGGACCTTCCGTCTTGAGCGAAACAGAAGTTTTTACTTAGTAAGATCTGGCGCCCATTAAATTCTATTTACTTGAACCTCCCCTATCTCATACTATTGCGAGTTGGCCGAGGAGGAATTGTAACATCTATAAGGTTGTAGCAAATTTAGCGTCTATATCAAAAAGAAAGGGAAGAAAAAAGATATCAAAATTAGCTAAATCGGAAAGTTTACTACAAGACTTTAATGCCGACAAGCATAGAAAAGAAAGAAACCAAAAGAAATGTACTAGAAACTTAAGCAAAGAAAAAAATATACGTGACAGGAATATGAAAGAAACAATTAGGTAGCATCCAAGCTACAACCAACAAGATACTGACGACGTATCCAAAAACTAAAAGATATGAACTAGAAAAATATCAAAAGTCACAGGTCGAAAGCCCAAAAAGTGAACTAGCACTTACAACGTTTGCAACACCGGAAGAAATGAGAACGATTAGAAAGAGACAGCAAACCACAATTAGAAGCGACTGAAAAAGCAGGTGTAAAAGCAATAGTAAGGGCTTTTACGTCCGGAGAAATAGTACGATCCTTGTGTGGGAAGGCTTCATCGCACCTGGCAAAATGTGACGTAACCTAATAGGATTGATTTGCTGTAGGTTCAAACAAGAACAGTGACGTATAAACTCAGCAACCTTAGGTCTTATATGAGGCCAGTAGAAATGACACCGAAGAGCTTCTTCTAATACTGCGGTGTTCACGCTCAGATGAAAGATGGTAATCGTAGATTAGTTGTTTGCGTTGGTCCGAAGGAACAACTAATTTCTACATGCAAGAGTCATACAAAAAAATGCGAACACGTTTACATAGAAGACCTTTCACAATGCACCAACAAGAGAAACGACGAGAAAAAGCAGAAACTTTAGAAACTAAACCTAAGTACCAAGAATCGGTAGTAGGCCTAATAATCTTAAAAATTGAATAAACATGCGAAAGAAAAAAAACTAAAGAACGAACAGAAGTACAAGTTTCTCAGCTTTAGAACGACAGTGCATTTAAGCATTAGATTCAGGAGTAGTTATAAGAAACAACTAAAGAAGTATTAAGAGAATTAGCAACAGTATTAACAAAAGCTGCTGATGTAGCAGTCCTACTCGTAGAAATCAAAGATGGTAATCGAAGTATGTTACTCCTTTCGGATGTTAAAAAACTAAAAGAATTATTACACTTAAAGTTGGACTCCAAATGTTTGCCTAAAGAGACCAATTGAGAAAAAGACGTAATATCCACAAGTGCGAAATAAAATTGGTAAAACTAAAACAAATTGCGGCGAATGATTTTGAACTGGGCCTTTTCCGAGACCAGTTTTAACAATTGCATAAAAAGATATCGCATAGTAGTAACGTACATCCCAATCGATTCTTTAAGTTTCATCACTCGGTTACAAATAGTGTCTATTAACCGTTTATCAAAATCTAACGGCAGAAATTCAGTTCTCAACATCGCAGCAACCTCATTCCACAAACCAAAAAAGTATGTCGTCTACTTCAAAACACAAGAAGAGCTTCCGGAACTAAAAAAAAGCAAGTCGACAACCACAGAAAATTCAAAGCAGCGGTATATTCTAACCTATTCTAAATTAACCAACCAAACTACCAGTAAATGAGGAAATCACAAAAAAATCACAATTCAAGAAAATCGGTAAAAAACATAAAGAGAACAAAAAAAATGCTATAAGAAAATCGAGATAAAGTCAACACTACACCCTAACCTATGTCCAAATTAAATAGCTTACCATTAAATGATAGTAATCCTAATCCAATCACAATTAAAGAAAATAACTGAAAAAATGTAGAAAATAAAAAAATCGGGCCCCACGTTGGGCGCCAAATTTGGTACAAGTTTATAGGTGTTACGAACCCTGCTCGGCCAAATCGCACTAGTCGAAGGTTCAAATAAATAGAATTTAATGGGCGCCAGATCTTACTAAGTAAAATCTTCTGTTTCCATTAAAACAGAAAATCCAAGCTTGCAACAAAACAGGTTCGTAATCCTCAACAGACAAAAAAAAAGATAGATATGTACCACTTTAATTTAATATTGTCGATTATTAACGAGCACAAGAATTCAACAATTGTTATATAAATGCCGGTAGTAACGGCAACACACAATACATAGGCTTAAATTACACATAGGGTGTTTATAACAAAGAAAACTCAATTGATAATGACAAATATCTATGATTAATAGCATGCGACACACAAAAATAATTAATGAAAACACCTAAATGGTATTGAAACAATTATTGTAATTACGTAAGTTATAATAACAATCAAAATTTTCGTGAGAGACCTTAATGGCACAAATATAATTAAATAAAACTTACTTACAATCCAGTACTTGCCCGAAGAAAACGTTTTCCTCGTTGAGTCGATCTGAAATACTAATGAACAGAGCAAATCGTGTCAGCACAATGACTCACAAAAGCAAAAATCTACAACACTATTAATTAATGCTAAAAAGAATTAGAAACAAAAACGCGGTTATCGAATGCTGTTGCACACATTGAATTAAAGGAAATATCACAGTCTATTGATTTGTAAGTAACAGTACATCGGAGAAAATTTCTTCTCGAAGTTTTTTTTTACATATATAGTGGGCTTCCCAAATTATAATATTTCCATTAAGGTATTTGGTCTATATTAACTCTTCATTGGTGGAGAATACACCGAACACAAGCAGACTAACACGTGTCGGGTCGTGCTAACAAATTAACATAGACATTACAAATAAATTTGAAAAACTAATAGCAAATTCTTACCTTGTGATGAATGAACTACTAAAAACGCGTTGTCGTTTTATATGATAGCCTCAACATAAGCCGATGATGTTAGATAATTAATTGAGACATCGCAGGCACGATTTTAAGCAATGGACGGTTTAACGTCTTGACAGTGAAGTAGAGTGCGTCGAAACTAGACATCTAACTTTTGTGTAAATAATATACCGAGAATTACATTTTGAAATTTAATTATTCATGGTACGTTCTTAGTTCTCAGTTTTGTTTGAGTTTCGAAGTGCAAGGTTGTGCTCGACCGCAGCTGAACTGAGGCGACAAAAAGATAGGATCGGGTCGCACATCGTAAGGTATCCACAACTATAACTTATTATTTTGAATTATGTCTACATCCAAATTATTATTTACATTCCCCCAACGTCCTTATCAAGACATACGTCAACTACAAACCGCTGCTACATTTCATTCTTAACCAACATTCAACCAACAATCAACATCCCAAGATACAGAATGGCATAAATAGTCCGCCCCGAAAAACGTGCTAGGCACGAGTCTGCAGAGAAACAAACGGTTTCAACAAAACAAGTTAAAACTAAGCACCACCGGTTAAACCCTCACAACCGTTCTACTCCACTTGAAAACATCGACACGAACGAGAGAGAAACACACACACAAAAATGAATTTAATCCTCCACCGATCCTTGTATCGGGCGTCAAATCAATCGAAACCTTCATTAAATTCCTAAAAACTATAGCCAAAGATGCCTACATATTGAAGGCCTTTCCTAACAATAAAATTAAAATAATCCATTTCCATACACACCAGAATAAACAAGAACGCTATTCATTCACATGGAGACAAGGTAACAAAATTATGGAACGTAAAACCAACTAAAACAAAAAAAAATCACTTCTCATCGTAGTGGGGCTAAAACCGTCAAAAAATGATAAAGAAGTCTACAATATCACCAACCTCCTGTAATCTATCGTAAAACTGGAACCACCACGCACCAAAAAAACAATTTCTCAATACTTCAAAGCTCAAAAACACGGCCACACAAAGATGTTACCTAAGAAAATACAATGGAAATCATTCAGCCAGTTACAAAGGATGTCTTGTTTACAAGGACCCTTATCAAAAAACCTTCCTTCAACCCAGACAAAAATTAATCCTCTCTTCAAAAGTATACCAGCCAGGTGAATCGAAGCTCAAGTTACAACCAACAATTTCTAACAGAAAACCAACAATGCTATTCCAACTCTTACCCTGAGACCGCCAAACGACTCTACTGATCTAGCTGACTTACAACAACTGATTAAATAATCAGTAAAACAAATGAGCACAAAAATAAATCTGCTAACCACACATTACTATAGCTATTTGGATGGGCTGATGAATCACAAAGATGAACTCACAGCTTTTATTACTCATCACTAGTTAGACATAATCTCAGGACACTTTACGGATCGCAGTTATCTCAAAATACCAGGATTTTCATTCTATGTAACACAACACCCAGATGGAACAGCTCATGCCGGTACCGGCACCGAGATACTCGTCAAAACCAAAACCAAGCAATACAAACTACTCAAATATAGCGAACCTCAGTTACAGGCCTCATCCACAGTCGTTGAAGAATGGATAGGACCCCACTTACTTTACCAGGAGCCTACTGTCCATCACGACACTAAAACAAACAGCAAACTTACGAACACTATTTCCAAACACTAAGCATTAGATTTATCCGGGATAAAGAGAAAGATTGCACCCACACTAATCAACAAAAAGACGGATTGAACTCTTTTCCGAAACCTAGTTTAAGACGCCATAAATACTGACATTTCACTAAAATCCCCACAAGACTTAGAAGATGCAGTATCGCATTTCACACAAGTCATACATCAGCTCGTCAGTTCATACCTCACCTTGTCAACCACAGCACTGCGACAAACTTTCCTATTATCGTCAAGCCCAAAATCGCAATTACGCAAGAGAGGACAGACAACGCGGTACCCAGATGACCAAATAGCACTAAATCAATCTACTCCTAAACTTAAAACCCTCCCAATGAGCCTGTCAATCAAGCCTTTCAAATCACGCACGGAAAAACTACAGCTCATACAAACCTAAATCCGCAAAAAGTACCTGGTATGACTTAATTACTGACCATATCCTTAAACAACTGCCCCAAAAAAAGCAATTAATTTCTAATATTTCTCTTTAACGCCGTATTACGCCGTTGCCAGTTTTCTGTCTCATGAAAAGTAGCAATTGCAATTCTAATCTCAAAACCAAAAAAATCTTTAGATCAACTAGCATCCTAACGGTCGATGAGCCTCCTTCCAGTGCTATCGAGAGTGTTCGAAAAAATGCTCATCGAAAAACTTACTTTAATCTTACTGGACAACCATATTATTCCTAACCATCAATTTACAGTTAGAAAACAACATGCCATAATAGAGCAAGTCCACAGGATAGTAACCCGTATTACACCAAGACTTGTTGCAACAATTCTCGATGTACCACAGAATTTTGATAAGATATGGCCTGGGAGACTCCTTTTTAAAATGAACACACTTTTACCACCAGACTATTTTGAAGTTCTACCGTTCGGATTAACAATTCATGGTCAGACATGACAGTGCGCTAACAAACCCGTACTCTGTCAATTCAGAAGTTCCCTAGAGCAGTGGACTGGGCCCAATATTGCGCTTAAGCTTTATGCCAGACCTTTCGACAAACCCAGACACTGTGATTGCTACATTTCCAAGCTTTTCATCAGCTACGAACACATCTTGATGAATTACACTAATGGTGCACCAAATGGCATATCCAAATCAGTTCTTTCTTTTTTTTATGGCAACTTTTTCTCTTTAGTGTTTCCTGCAACATTCCTTCTTCACTTTTTCTAATCTTCATAAGTTTTTTATTTTTGTTGCTTGATTGAGTTTAGTTAATTTTTGTTTTTCTGTGTTTGGTTTAAAACTTGGAATAGAATGCAACGTCCTTTCTTGTAGTCTACGTACGCTTCTTCTGAATTTTTAATGTTGTCAGTCACTGTTAAAATGTTCTTTTTCCCTTTGGGTTAGTTTTGCATTTAAAATATTCTAATCCGTTCTTCGGCTTTTAGGTTCCATTGTGATATTCCAAAACGATGAGCAATGACTATGTTTGATTAGCAAATTATGTTTCTGACTCTTTCTTATTTAATCTTATTTCTTTCCTTCGGTTTTGTTTTGTCTTATGCGGTCTCGATGTTACACTCATGTAATGCTAAGCTTTTTTGAACTAAATTTCACCATGTGGTGTTGTTGCCCTTAAAACGGATACGCTTCCACCCAATTCCAGGGCTCAGACGTATATCTGGGTTCTGTGTTAACGGCCGAAACATACCGTATCCAAACGTGGTAGTAGTTGTGTTGACGCCTTTCTTAGGCACCCCTCTACGGCGGTATATGGTCCGTGGATTGTGGATTTTATTGTGTACGATCTATACGTGAGGGAGAGGTTTGTCATGTGACCACTTGTCCATGTCGGTAAATCTGGACCTAGCTCCAGTTCTGAAACTCGGTTCAATCTTCAGACAGGAACTTGGGGCACGACCTGGGCCTTAGGGTTTTACCAGCGCCGATAAACCGAGACCTAGTTCTGAAGAGAGAGGAAAGACCGAGTCCTATTATACAAAAGCATGCCAGGGGGGACTAGTCCCTCCAGCAGAGGAAGCGTCTTGTGGTAACCGTACGCGTACCAATACGCCCGGGGTCTATGTATGTGGCCTTGCGCTTTAGACCCATAAAACGAGCAGCAATCTAGCCAATTCCAGTATCCCCAGTATGCTGGTGCAGTTATGCGAAAAGGGCGAAGGCTGTTCGAACATCGCAAGGTAGCAGAGGAATCCATTTTTGTAGGATGGAGGAAACTGCGACGGCGACTCGTCCAACGTGGTGCGGCAGCAACACGAGTATCCGAGGGTGATAGAAAGCCCCACCAGGGACCCGCTGTCCGGTGCTCTATGAACTAGTGTCGGCCTCTCGGGGCCGTGGGAACTAGCCTTGGCACAGGTTGGTCGTCGACTTATTCCGTCATGCGACATGTCCCTTAAGAGGGGGGAGGGTGCTACGGCACTCTATCCCCGCCTCGTTCTAATGCTACCCCCCATTTATAGGCGTGTGCAAAACTAGTTCGGGGTGCTGCACTGAACAGCTAACATCAACCAGAAATAAGAGTCAGAAAGGACGAGACCGTTCCGAGTTATACGCTGAACTGCCGATTTCCTACTAAGAGACTGGGTCGTACTACCTGCGGTAGGGAGGACTCTACTTTTTCTAGTTTTACCGCCTACCGTGTAACGGAAACCGGGGTGCGAGGACCAGAAGCTAGGATTTGCTTTAGTAATGCGATAGATTGCACGACACAACGGGCGTGCGTAATGGGGGGGGGGCTGACCGCTCCCCATACCCCCCGGTGCAGTCGTAACTGTGACTGTTGTTATCTTTGAATTAGTGATTGGTTTCTCTGCTTTTTAGGTAGCCTAACTTGTGCCAACTTTCCATCAGATTCATGATACTTGAGATTTCTTCGTTGGGTTTTCTTTTCTTAGATACTTATGGTCTGCTTGATTGTGTAGACGACTTTTCGGCATAACGAATAGTTTTGGTTTTTGATTATTCTCTTTGTGATTGATGCTTGCCTAAACTTAATATTTCTTGCTCTTATTGTCGTGGGTTCGTTGAGTGATGGAAGACTCTTTTCTCGTTTTCTTGTGCTTTTAGGCATATCCGCTTCATGTGTCCGTTGGGAGAGATCTTCAGTTCTTAGAAGTACTCATTTTTTCTGTGGATGACTTGATTGTGTTCTATAGGTTTTCTAGGCACTCTTTTTTTAAAGACTTCGCTACTTAATGTTCATCACGTCGGCAAGTGCTGTCTCTTTATCTAAGTTATTTGTAGTGGGGTAGTTTGGGTTTTAGAATTTGATCTTCGGCATATGCCTAATCCTATATCTTTTTTTTGTTACGTGCCGATAGTCATTAAGTTTTTACAATCCGTATTTTCACAAAATTCTTTGTACCGTACGAGTAGTGAACGCGCCACGGGCTGAGTAATTCGATATTTACGTTGGGGATACGGCTTCGCTTGCTGCACGTAATTGTAATTGTTCGAAATTCTAACTCGTAAGTACTTTTATCTCACTTAATTTTACGTCGTTTTACTATTACGTTTTTGGCAAATTGAATTACGAATGAGGATTCTGTAGGCTTGATATAAGTAATAACAACTAAGGCTTGACAATATCATCTATATCTGAAGGTGAGATTAAAAAAAATGCAAATACGTACATACGTATCATAAATTATAAAGTTAGACACAATTAATTACGCTGCAGGCATAAAAAAAATAAAACAACATCGAAGAGAACGTCTATTACTTCAAGGTCAAAGTCAAGGTTACGGTAACCGCTGAGGTCAACCCACCAAACTATTTATACGGGATTGGAAATGTAGAAAACGACGGGAAATTTTAGCAAAAAAAAACGTGTACGAGGCTAAAATTGCTAGCAACTAACTCATTGGATTCAGAGATTTGGGTCGTAAGTTTTGTGGTGCTAAATTATAAACAAAATTCAAAAAGCGACAAAACAATTAAAATCTATAATGATAGAGACCGTTTAAATATATCCAACACTAAAATAGAATAAATGAGAAGACACTGGTGAGGCAAAATATATTTATTTTTCAGTAATGTGCGGAAAAGAGAATAAAAGTTAAAAGATGTACGTAATCAAGACAAAATTAGGTACATATGTATTAGTAAAAAATGATTCTATAAATATCACAGCTCTAGCGTTGATACAAGTCGTCCTGTAGGTTAGGCCACACTCTTCAACCATAAAGTTATTGAAGTACATGCAATAGAACAAAATCAAGTAATACGTAATTTGGAAGTTTATCGTTGATTTAATGCGAAACATAAAGTCTGCGTGCGTTTATTGTGATAATAGCTACATCTATGTCACACGTAAGTCACTTTTGACAAATGCACAAATTACTGACAAGTAAAAGAAACAGGAGTACTCACGGTCGTCCAAGTCATGCAGATAGCTATCGGCACGCTGCAACCATTTCCTACACAATCGCTACGAAAATGAAGTAAAATTAGACATAGGAGCTATCGCAATTAAATTGCTTATCGACATCGTATTCAAATGCGTCAAGAATGCGAGTGGTTTTCACGATTCTTAATGCAGGTGTGTCTCCAAGGTTGTTTGAACATCACACAATGTACAATTATGATTCTCCAAGATTGTCTCGAAAGTAGTTTAATTAACCAAAAACCGTTTTTAATACGTGCTTCTAATTATAGCCTCCAGCGGAAGGTAATGGATTAATCATGACTCCTTCCAAATTGACCAAACATGTAGCGGTATTCTAAATCGCTATAACAATAACGTGAAAAACAACAATAATACATGCTTACCCCAGGAAGGCTTTCACAGAAGCATCGATAATAATACACCCATTTATTACACAAATGGTTGAGAAATTTTAGAAGTGAAAAATGTTTCAATTTGACATTTTATCCCTACTCATGCGACGAAAAGTGGGCGTTCCGAGAATAAATTTTATACAGGGGACAAACATAAAATTAAAATCGCCATTTTGTTCACCTGTGCGTAATTCAGTAGAACGACCGAGTATGTACCTATAATTTTCGAAAAAAACGGTATTTTTGTGAAGATTTTAAAGTTTTTATTTTGGGTCCCTCAATAAGATACAAAAATACAATTATTAAAATGCTGTGTCTTTTCGCAAAAAATCATTATCGGATAAAAGTTAAACATGAGAGCGTTGCTGTTATAAAACAGGAAACTAATTTAACAGTTCAAATCAACGGGCGCCAGGTTTTTCCACAAACGACTAACCTTCGAGCTACAAAATAAAAAATTCCGAACAACAAAAATTGATTTTTTTGGGCAAGATTTATGGCTTACTTTACACAAATTTTAATACTGTTAAAGAGAAAAAACCATAGATTGTAATTTTAAAATTTATGTTAACTTAACACGCGTTAATATGCCTTAGCAAAAGTCTTACAATACATCTAACTTTTTGAGATGAAAATGCTATAGTTCATTAGGCTTAAAATAAAACATAGACAACAACAACAAGGTGTAAAGTAACTTTAAATTGCAAATAA
This sequence comes from Aquatica leii, assembly GCA_035610365.1. NCBI lineage: Eukaryota > Metazoa > Arthropoda > Insecta > Coleoptera > Lampyridae > Aquatica > Aquatica leii. Next base: position 49,626,538 of record CM069438.1, on the reverse strand, counting down.
ACTTGAGACATTTTTCAAATACAAACTAAATTTTTTTAGAAAGAAAATAAATAATGTTGGAGATTTTAATGCACGAGTAGGAAATGAAAACTCTAACAAAATTTAAAAATCATTTAAAATCATGAATGTAAACAAATTACACTAAATAGTTACTAATTCCATTTCCAATTGTTAACTTTTTAAGGTAATTGTAAGGTCATTGTACCCAATGGTCAATCAAAAGATTAAGATGGTGCTCGATTTAAACTATAGATCTATAAAATTTATTCAAGACAATAACAGAAATATGAATTACAGTAAAACGTATTTTACAAAAACTGAAATTTCTGCACAATAAAAAATTTTCTAAGACATAACACAGCTTTTCTGTTCTCGTAAGATTTCCGTTATTAATTTCAAAAATCTACTAGGATTTTTTTAACACATTTAGTAGTTGTTATTTTTTAGACTTTTGTTTCTAAATTTTTCGACCTGCGTTTGTTTACTAAAAAAGGTTTTTACGTCTTTTTTTAATGTTTTGATTACTAAGATTTACTTCGAACGCAGACGTTTGTAATGATAAGCGCCAATTATTTTGTAGCTTTTGTGGAGCTGACAGTAAAACAAAACTTTTTCTCTTTGATGGCGATTTTAACGCACAATATAAAACTTTATCTACGTTATTTTTCCTTTAGCTTTATGTTAAGGTAATTCTTTCGATGTTTCAGATTTAAAGATAAACCCAATAGTAATAAATCGAAAACTTTCAATTACTTTACATCGCAATTACGATTGTTACACTTTTAATTATTAACAAAGTAATGGAAACGTTAAAAAACTTATTATCAAAAATATAAAGCATCAAAATTAATAGTTCAAACATAACACGTAAATAACCATTAATTATAATGTATAAATTTAATAAAAAATAAAACTCCGTTTAGACATATCTAAAAAAAAGCGTGGAAGTAAATATTACGCGCATAAGCTTTTACATCAAAATGTTATTAAAATTAACTGCCATGAACACTTTTAAATTTTCTTCTGTTAAATTGGTACTTTGTGTTTTAATTATTAAAAAACACGATCGTTCATAGGTGGGTGGGTGTTAAAAAAAAATTAACGTTATTGTAGTTCAAGTTTAATTTCTTTTTAATTTCTGAAAACTAAAAACGTTAATAAAAATATATAAATTTTAAGTTTAGACAGATCTTACTAAACAATTACATAATAACAAAATAAAATAAATAAATAAACCAAAAAATAGAATTGAATTGTTTGTTTTATTGGATAAATACAAAAAATATGTTCAATGTATTAAGGTTTCTGATAGTAATCCTGAACCGTATTTTATTATTGAAAAATATTTGTATTTATTCATACTGTAGATACATTCTCTAATTAATTCACTAAAATTTGAATTAATTAATAAGCGATGTATTATAATAATCGACAAGCTTTAAAAAATTTACATATTTACTGCAAGCATATAAATGTTCGTAGTAAAGTTTAATTCATCTCTAGATTTTACAATGTTGTTGTTGCAAGTTTGTCCTATGTAACAAGCGTTACATTTACCGTCTCAAATTTATCTTACATTTTGCACATTCAGCCGTTTTAGAAAAAAATTCAGAAAAAACATATTTAAAAAATCTAAATAAATTAGAAAAATAAATAAATTTGATATTGCATTGCAATTACAAATTATTCTGCTACAACATACCATAATTACGCCTTAGTCAATAAAAAAACAAGTTTTTGTTAAAATGTGGGCATCGTATGTCTTAATAAAATTTGCGGAAATAAAAACGCTTTTACAGAAAAGTTTTTTTGTGGATGCTGTGCGCGTGAAAGCATGAAAAGTTTTAAAAATCGTTATCGTGCTTTTTCTAAAGATTGTTAAGATTTACATTTTAAACTTCAGAATAATGTAGATATAAAATTGTGCATATATAAAATATACATTATAGTAAACTCGTTCTTATCGTGATTTTAACGTTTAGAAATGTGTTGATTTTGGAATTTTTCCATCATTAGTATTTTAAACAATATCTAGATATAATGGGTCAATTAGTACCTAATCAATAACGTTTGTAGTTTAAAATTTTTTTTTTTTTTGAATAAATGTTTAACAAAATCGCTGTGCTATAAATTTTTCTTTATAAATGACAATTTTTTATTGGCTGTAGGGTATTAGAACACTTGTTTAATAATTAGGTATTGCATATAGTGTCGTTAAATAGTTAATATTGTAACTATAAATTAAGTAAAAACGCGCTAATCAAATTGGTTAGTGGTTCAAAACTAAAATTTACTAAATATTTATGGTTTAAATTAAACTTTAACATAGTAGAATTCAGGTTTCCACGGTTTGTATTTTCTATTATGGATAATTCCTGTGTTGTCGTTATCACACAAGCTGAGCTTTTGTCACACGTCGCAGTGGTCATCTTCAGAACTGGGAACAAACTGATTGATTGCGCCGTGACGTTTCGTTTTTATAAATCGACTTCTGGTCGATAAAATTGGTTTCTAAATCTCCAGTAAAAGAAAACTATAATATCGTTTAATATTTAAAGAATTTTTAATTATTTCAATGGATTTCCTAATTTTTTGGTAATGATAATTAGAAACATTCGCCAAAATTTTAGTATTTTCAAACATAATTTGACACGTTTTCGGCATGTGCTCCGCCACCGCTGACTTCAAAGATTGTTCAAATCGACTACATCGTTGATGCTTCTTATTACGAATTCCCACGTTTTTACCCGTTTTTCCTATGTATGCGCGACCGCAAAAGCAAGGAATGCTATGAATGCCTTCACCGGATTTAAGAATGACCCAATTTAGAAAGAGTAGAAAAAAATATATACTGTTTAATATTTTTTCTATTGTAATTGTTTGCGATTAACACCTTGGTTAGATGATTTAACTCTTTTTGACTTAAAGAAATAGCTCTGTAGACTAAATAATTGACTACTGATAATTTCTGAGAAGGGTGATGATGAGAAAATCCACTTAAATATTTATCTGTATGGGTAGCTTTCGGATAAACTGAATGTGATAATGGAAAAAGCTTTTTTTTAAGAAATACTACAAAATAAATTGTGATTTCAAAAAAGAGTATACTGTTTACAATAATTTTTTTTAAACGAAAAATTTCAGTGGCGGCTGTGCAGCGTTTTTGCTATGACGTCCATGGCCGGACAAGCAACTCCTGTACTTTTTGAATTATAATAAACCATTCAATATTTTAAAATTTTATGTAATAACTGCTTTAGAAGTACGTAGGTTTTTTTGATATAATAATTTTTGGCCAAATTCCAAAGTGGAAAGTAAAGAATTTGTCTAAAAAATCATCAGATAATTGTTAATAACAAATGAACTGTTATATTCACTATTTCAAGAGAATCGGTTAGGAATTGTCTGAATTATGTTTCCATCCAACTTAAAAAATGCAGTTTTGAGATACACGAGTTTGAAGTTTTGAGTAGTAGAAAATCATGTATAATTTTGCAATACCGTTAATCTACAATGCCGCGCTATACAATTGGTCTTCCAGATTGTCGTCCTGCTCTTGCTTTTCTTTTCTGCTTAATTTCGCAACGATCCTTGCCTTTTAACCGTTGAGACAGCGATTTCTCTGCATGCTTCATAGCTGCTCGGTCTATTGCCTGCAGTATGTGCAAAATTGAAGAAATTCGTCACTGTACACACAAACTGCAATATCCGTAGCTACGCCCAAGACTGTTTTACCACTCGAAATAGATTTCGGGGCCAATGCCCACACAGACGAGTTACTATTTTGTGTGTAATCGCCAATGCAACGAGTTAGAAGATTTTCACTAGTCAGATCTTAATAGACTGCTTTGATAGCTTCATAAACTTCAATTCGAAGAGCTGGCTTATGTTTGTACTTAGCCAAAGTTCTCTAGGGGAATCATAACCTTGTCGTTGGTGAGAGGGCTCAGTAACCCCTATCCAGGGAGCAATGCCGGTGGTAGCGTAGCTACCGGTAGGGCCACCCATGCCGGTAAGGTCTCGAAGTGATGGGGGTGAAGCTAAGAAGATTCCCACGCAACGTCTGTTCCCAGATTGGGCGGTTGCAAACGGCGTCTGATCCAGAGTGGGCGGCCGATACTTACGCCAAGAATTGGCATAAAGGAAGGCAACGGGAAACCACCTTTATTATTATTCCTAAGACAACAACATGAGTACATTTAATTCAAAATATTCCGAAGGTATAAATAGTTCTCCAATCGGATCTCCGGGGAGAACGGCTTTAAATGTATCAAGTACGAAAGCAAACCTAAGAAAACCATTAAGGATTGGAACATGGAACGTGAGAAGCCTTTTTGAGGCTGGAAAACTAGCGAATCTCACACAAGAAATGAACAGACTCAAGCTGGACATCCTGGGCGTTGCTGAAACCTGGTGGCCTGATGTGGGAGAGTGCGAAGTGGAAAACGGAGTATTCTTCTATTCGGGCAATGACGATCTAAGACACAGGAAAGGTGTGGGAATTGTTATAACAAAAGAACTACTGAAATCAGTAATAACTTTTGTTTCATACTCGGACCGCACTGCTTTATTGAAAATCAAAGCCAAGCCAAACGATCTTAACCTAATACAGGTATACGCGCCAACTGCGGATTCGCCTGACCTTGATGTGGAAAAATTTTATCATGAAGTCCAAGAACTGCTTAAATTGACTAAAAAGCAAGACGTCAACATAATCATGGGCGACTTCAATGCCAAAATAGGAAAGGGTCAATTCGAGGAAATAGTTGGACCTTATGGTCTTGGGGAAAGGAATGAAAGAGGTGATCGACTATTACAATTCTGTCAAGAAGAAAGTATGAAAATCACAAATACATGGTTTCGGCTTCACCCTCGCCGCCTTTATACTTGGAAGTCCCCGGCAGACCAACCGCACAATGTAATACGAAATCAAATAGACTTTATTCTCATCAACCGAAGATTCAGCTCGACCATCAAGAAAGCCAGCACATATCCTGGGGCAGATGTACCTTCTGACCACATATTATTGATGGCCGTCATGAAAATTTCCTTATCGAGTCAAAGAAAGCCAACCACACAGCGACGGGTGGCGTTAGAAAAACTAAGGGATCCAGCCATAAAAGCAGAAATGTCTAATGAGATAATCGCACAAATTCAAACAATAACACCAAATACTGAAGAGGAACTAACAGAATCTTGGCAAAAAATAATGGACAGTGTAACAAGCTCAATCCAGAATAAATAAGGTTATAAAACAAAGAATAAAAAGCAAAAATGGATGACTGACGAAATCGTACTGTTGATGGATGAACGTCGAAAGTATAAGAACGAAACAGATGGCAACATGTACAAAGATATTCAAAAACTTATTAGATCAAAGATTAGAATAGCCAAAAACAAATGGCTTAAACACGAATGTTCGGTAATAGAACAACTGCAAAATCAACATGACGACTTTAATCTGCACAAAAAGCTAAAGGAAACTGCCGGTATATACATAAAAAAAAATCAACTATAACAGCCAACAATAATAATCAGTTAGTCCTCGACAGCAAAGAGAAGATCAATGTTTGGGAAAAGTATATAGAAAAACTTTTTGAAGAAGACAGACCCCCAGCTGATACCATTAACTCTCTAACTAGTCCATCGATCAGTAAAGAAGAGATTGAAAAAGCTATGCGTAATTCAAAAAATAACAAAGCGGCTGGCCCGGATGAAATTCCTTCAGAAGTACTCAAACTCCTCGATGAGAGAGGCATTACAGCACTACAAAAGGTGTTTAACATCATATACACTACCCCAGGCAATGGTTGAGCTCTACTTTTATCCCCTTGCCGAAGAAGACAAATTCAAGAAGATGCGAAGACCATAGACTTATTAGTCTGATGAGCCATACCCTAAAAATATTTCTTAAAATCATACAACAAAGAATATTCCGAAAATGTGAAAGAGACATAAGCGACACACAATTTGGGTTTAGGCAAGGGTTAGGCACAAGAGAGGCAATAGTCGCAACACAAGTGCTTGTCCAGAACTGCTATGACCACAGAAAGGACGTTTGCCTCTGTTTCATAGATTATGAAAAGGCATTCGATCGCGTACAGCACCACAAACTAAGCAGCTCCTCAAAAAGCTCGATATAGATCAGAAAGACATCCGATGCATTGAAAACCTTTACTGGAACCAAACCGCGCAAATAAAACTAGACAACAATATGTCCGTCAACATACAGATCGAAAGGGGGGTGCGACAAGGATGCGTGCTGTCTCCACTCTTATTCAATTTATATTCCGAAGCAATTTTCCAAGAAGCCCTAGAAGATGTGGAAATGGGAATCAAAGTTAATGGGACGTGGATTAACAATATCCGTTATGCGGACGATACCGTCCTAATCGCTGATAATATGCACGACCTACAACAACTGGTCAATAAGATAGGAGAACAGAGCAAGTCAATGGGCCTAAACATTAATACAAAAAAAAACAAAATTTATTATTATTTCAAGAAACATAAATATGTTTCAAAATGCCACCATAACAATTAATACAGTGCCCTTAGAGAGGGTGGATAAATTCTCTTTGAAGACTGGGCATCAGACAAAGAAATAAAATGTCGCATTGAACAAGCCCGACAGGCATTCTTGAGGTTTCGAAAAGTGCTTACTTGTCCCGATTTTGATCTTAATCTACGACTGAGGTTTGTGAAGGGTTACGTTTGGTCGGTGCTTCTTTACGGCATGGAAGGCTGGAGGTTGAAGACGACTGCGATTGATAAGTTGAAGGCTTTAGAGATGTGGCTGCATCGCAGAATCCTTAAGGTACCTTGGACGGCTAGATTAATAAACGAAGAAATTCTAAGACGCATCGGCAAACAACGTGAATTATTTAAATTAATTAAGAAGAGAAAAACGGCGTACCTAGGGCAGCTTATGCGAAACAACGAATATCAATTTTTGCAACTACTGATCGAAGGTAAAATTGAAGGAAAGAGAGGGATCGGAAGGAAGAAAATGTCTTGGCTACGAAACATCAGGCAGTGGACAGGTCTACACGACATACAATCCTTAATACAGACCGCAAGAAATAGAGAAGCGATGGAAAATGTTATCACAAACATCCGTTAGTGGATATGCATTGAAAGAAGAAGAAAGTATTTGTAGCTTTAGTCCGTTGCCAGGAACACTATGAATCCTCTCCAATAGGACATTTGTCGTGCTGTGGTTTGGCATCAGTAGATAATTTATGATACAGTGTAACCCATATATTGCTTCTCATGTTCTCAACTGAATCACTGTTTCTACGAATCGCTAATCCATATAATCATTAGATAGCTCGTCTATAAGTTTTCTAGTCAATTTACCCCTTCCACCAAGACCTTTTGTCTTTTTCGTCTTGCACGTGATCTATACACTCTTTATTTTTTTTCTTTGGCCCTTATCTGTCCACTCCTCTTCCATATTCTTTCACGCTGTTCTGTCTTGTACCACATGGAACCACTTTTTTCCCACTTGTTTCTTTATGTCGTCGAGCCATCTTCTTTGCGGTCGTCCCACGCTACGCTTGGTTTGCCTTAGACGCTTTGTATTTTATCCCTGAGACTAATGCCCAACATCGCCCGCTCCATCGCCCTTTGCATTGTTCTTAACTGGTTGGCAGTCTTTTCCGTTATGGCCGTCGTTTGTAGCCCGTAAGTTGCAACAGGTAGAACGCAGGTATCAAACACTTTTCTTTTTAGATTTATAGGGATTTTATTGTTTTTGAATATGTATTTTAATTTACCGAAAACTATCCGAGTTACTTTTACTCTTTGTCTTATTTCCGCTGTCTGGTTTTCTCTTCTTATTTTTATTGCATGTACCTAATATACATCTATAGTCTTCTACGTTTTGCAGTTCTACTCCATCAATATATATATATATGTTCATTTGTGTTACTGATTGTTTTAGTCTTTGAAATGTTCATTTTCAGACCAACCCTATTGGATGTGTCATTTAGTTGGTTTAACATGTCGCTTAATTCCTGCGCGTTACAACTTATCAGAACGATGACATCAGCAAATCGGAGATGGTTTAAAAAAGATCCGTCAATGTTTATGCCTTTGGTTTCCCACTGTAGTGACCTAAAGACGTTCTCTAACGCAAGGGTAAATAACTTTGGAGATACGGTGTCCCCTTAACGTACTCCCCTATTTATTTTGACTTTATTCGTTTTCAAATTTGCATTGACTTTGATGTGGCATTCTTATAAATGTTTCTTAATAGGTTTGTTTCTTGAGTACAGTGAATTCCTCATACGGCTTAGCATCTGTAAAGCCTTTAAAAGTCTTAGAGTCACCGTCACCCGTATAGTGAGTGTATTTGATCTGCTGCCAAGTTTCAGAGCGCCGAAACATCTCAACAACTGCGTCAACTTCCATTTTTCCTGCCGATCCATCATGATTTACAGTGCAATCTTCTGCAGGATTTTCTGTCCACTTCGTATATTCTTCGGTATCTTTTTTTGATTGATTTCACTACACAATGAATGACTCTTCCAAAGTTACTGCCAATAAGAGTCATTAAGCCATACAAAGACGTAAACTCACGTTTTCTCCACGAACCATCGCCTGATACTATAATTCCATTTTCTCAATTTTTAATAGGAATGGTTTTGTCTTCTCCCGCAGCTCTTGTCATACTGTTATTGGAATCTAGATTAGTTGCAGTAGACATTCTTTTGACAACCTTATCGTAGAATGAGTGAAAGGTAGATCTAGGTAATTCCATGAATGCCAACCAACTCCAAGCAATCGCTTCGTAAGTATGATTTCTACATTTCATAGCCTTTGCTAACAAATTGTCAACTCGGTGTCTCTGTCTTTTCCCAATTCTCACAAGAATCTACTTGAATTCTAAACCGCGCTTGCCACGTTCAGTAAATTTCACTTCCGATTGAAATGCCTTACAAATGACAACGTTCAAAATTGCCGAAAATACTGCAATAAAGTTTATGATAAGATAACTAAACGCTTGATTCACTTCGATATCGTACAGATCCTCCAATTGTTTCAGTTTTGTAGCTGATGTAGTCGCATTCAAGTTATCTGGTGCTTCTAACTTATGGCGATTCAATGGTCTTCTTCGAGATACTTTTGGTCTCTTTTGCTAGATGCCTCTTTTTTTCTCACTGTACATCACTTTATCACTCATTTTAAAAATACATTAATAGTTACACAGGGATAAAATAAAATTTGACAAAAGTATCGATAAAAATGAGCCGTTGTCGACTAACGTCCTTCTCAAATGCTTGGCTGTGCCTAACTGACTGAAAGAAATGTTTGACATGGGTGGAGGGAGCACAAAAATTCCGCCATCTGGCATCACTCTAGTTCAACAAATCTAAACTTGTCTGCACTAGTAAAGAAAACCAATCTAATCCCCTACCGTACCTTCCCTTGAGCTCTCACAAAAGAAGACCAGGCGGCCTTGTACTGAAATTCAAAAACGAAGCTTTTAGAGATTTTTTCCGACCATATTCTTTTAGGACATCATTTTTTGAGGTCTTATGGAACAATTTAAAAAAAATAAAAAACAATTTTTTGAAAATTCTAGAGTGGCCAAACCCCTTATCCAAAACGTCCAAAAATGGCAAAAAAGAGTTTCTTTCTAATTCCATAGTAAAACGAATATTTTGATAAGTTGAGTTTAAATGAAATAGAATTTTACCATTTTTGAACGTTTTCGTTAATTGAAATGAAGATGATTCGTTATCACATTCAGTTTATCGGAAACCTACCCATACAAGGAGATATTTAAATGGATTGTCTCATCATTATCCTTCTGAGAAATTATGGGTAATGAATTCTTTAGTTTACAGAGCTGTTTCTTTAAGTCAACAACAAAGTTTACGTTTGCAAAACCAAGAGTAACAGCGAAATCTAGGTCTTAACCAATGTCTATGGTACCACGGACCGTATAGAAAAAATTGTTGTCTCAACATAACATTTTTACTCTGTTTTCTACTCTTCCTAAATTGGGTCAACTCTTAAATCTAGTGAAAGACGTTATTCTTTTTTCATCTCACGGCCATTATAGCATTCCTTGTACTTGTGCTCGTGCAAACATAGGAGAAATGGGTACACACCTGGGAATTCGTATTAAAGCGCATCGAAAGTGTAGTCGTTTTAAACAATCTTCAATCTCAGCGGCCGCGGAAACGTGCTATAAACGTGTCATCAAATTATGTTTAAAAGCACAAAACTTTTTGGCAAATGCTTCTAATTACTATCAGCAAAAAATTAGGGAATCCATTAAAATAAATAAAAATCTGTTTATTTTTAACCGAGATTCTAGTTTTCTTTTACTGGAGAATTGTGAACCAGTTTTATCGATCGAAAGCCGGTCTATGAACGTGAAACTTCACGGCGCAATCAATCAGTTTGTTCCGGGCGCTGAAGATGTCAACTGTGACATGTGACAAGAGCTCAGTTTAAGTGATAACAACAAATAAGCGGTTTATGACAAATGTCAACTAATGCATATTAAGGATAAAATAAATTGAGCGATTTATAACGCAAAATAAAAATGATGTTATCTCTGTTGGATTCATACTATTCTCTTTTTATTCAAATAGTGAAACGTGTTTTTAAAATTCGGTGATGACGCAGAGATCATCTTTAGTGGCAACGGCTATACCTTGATTAAAATGTTTATTTTAGTCAGATTAACGGTTCAGGACTTTATTTTTTTTGTCAGCCCAATACTTCTTCATCCTTTCGGTGCACCACTTTGTCTCCTTATCCGGAATCACCTTTTCTATCTTTTGTCTGCGGTGTAGTGTGTCTTTCTTACAGTTCCATTATTTTACTGTTATCTTCTTGCTGATTCTATCTTCTGGTGTCCATATTAAAAGTTCTAAAAATGATTCTCACTGTGTTTGTTACAGGTCTTATTTCTTTATAAACCGTTTCATTGAAAACTAGTCTCCAGACTCAATTTACTTGATAGTTTTTACCTAACCAAATTCTCAGTTTTCTTTACAGTCTTGGGCAATATATATATATTGCGACGATGTTTGTTGTTTTAAATATTGTTTCGCCTGCTTTGTCATGATATTCGCAACCTAATCATTAGTAATTATATGCTGAACTCCAAGGTTTCCTCTGGTCACCTGCTCTCAAATGCAGAAGTACTTAGTCTTAACATGCTTCGTTCTGCAATGAAGCTCAGGATTTAACGTTAACTTTGTTGTTGCAGCATTGTCGATCTGCTCTAATTTTTCGATTTATCTAAATAGGCGAATTAACCAGATGATTTTTTTGGTCGCCTCATGAGGTGGCCGTAACTCAGCGTCTGTATTTGACATTGACACTGAAGGCTGTTTTTGACTTAACTAAGAAGTAACTCCTCCTGAGTAAATAATGGTTACTTCAGACGTTGATCGACATGTATGTACAACCGGAAAAGTTTGAATCGCTGTAACATTCAAAACTGGTACCCTTCACCTCTGACCTAAGCATGGTTCTATAGTACATCGTTCCTTTTACATACTGGAACACTCTCTTCAATCTTGATATATCTTCATCAAAAGGTTTTTCAAGTGTTCTGGATAAAACCTCTACACTAAATACTAAATCTGGCCTAGTCCTGAGAGATACATAAGTAATCCAATGGCTTCTTCTTCCTGTCTTCATTTCCTGATTGTTGAATTTTTGATACTTTGAATATCGGCATAGACACTGCTTTAGTCCAAAACGTTTAATACAATATTACTAAAATTAATTTGACATCTTTGATAAATAAGCAAAGATCAGAATTACTAGGCTTTGCACCAAGTCGAAACATAAAGTCTCTAAATTTTTTGTTCCAAAATCTCGATGCTTATTCAAGCCAGACAAACTTTTCACTAGCTTGGATACCCGCTTTGTGCAGTCCTCATGCCATCTCAGTTGTGCCATATAAATAATTTTCGCTAGTTCTTCGTACAAAAAATCCGTTGATACATCAAGCTGTGCTAGAAATAATTTTTATTTGAAATAAGACTCAGAACTGAACGAATTGTAGCCAGTTTTGGAACTAGGCTAAACGTTGGCTATAATCAACACATCCTCACGCTGAGTAAAGTCTTTAGCTACTAATCTAGTTTTGTACGTATTTATACTACCATGTGGATTAAGCTTGAAACGGAAAACTCATTGTCACCTTGGCGCGCAATGGTAAATCTTCGAGTTTCCAGGTCTGATTATTTTATTGAATCAATTTATCTGTAATGCTTTTTTCCACTCAACACTATCTTCTTTTCTAAGTGCGTTTTTGTACGTTTCTAGACTGATCGAATTTACGAATGATTTTGCTATCATCACGTAATCTCTAAATGTTCCGGCTTCTTCAAAGTTAACGATCTCTCAACGCTACACCTGGCTTTGAAGATCTTCTGTATCATTTTCAGTTTTTGTGCCAACCTCACTATTGTAATCATCTAAACTTCTAACAGAGTTATTTTCTATTGAAGTACTTTGCAATTCTTCTACAGCTGATTCTTCTTTCTTCATATGTTAAGATGACAACTTTACTTGTTCAACGCGTCCTCCTGGCTTCTCCTTAAACTGCACAACTTTTCACAAAATCACTTTATGGTTCTCCTTTACGGAAATCCTATAGCGCTCATCAATACCATATCCTATAAAGTGCCCTTTAACTTTACTTTTCGATATGGAGCCATTAAACGTTGAGTAACTCCACTAGCACGTAGAGCTGTTCTGGCCTCTTCATTATCGAACTCTTCTAAATTGTTTCCCAGAAGCTCTTTAACTAAATGTTTTAGCGTTTTGGTATGCTAAGAAAATATTTCTGACTTTTTTCCTTACGAAATAGCCATAGCAAAACTTCGTATACTGATCTTTAAACAAAACGAGATAACGCTTCTTCTGCAATGATTCGTCAAAAGGTGCGCATACATCTGTCGAAACCAACTCACCAGGAAATGTCAACTTCTGTCTTGTGCCAAATGGTAATCCATGTGCCTTGCAAGATTTACATGATTCTAAATCTGTTGTGACTTTCTTTGGCTTTAATTTGTTATGACGTTTGCTTTAAGAAACCCACCTCTCACAATAGAGTTGCAGCAGATCTAAGTTCTCATTGATAGCAACATTCAAATCAGTTCTGTACTTTGCAATTGAAGTATAATTTATAGTTAAAACAGAGTGTTCAAGTGTACCACACAACCTAGCTTGGCCATCAAGTTTCAGCACACAACAAGTAGCAGTCGACTGAAATATCAATTTTAAGCCGCAAATACCGAAAAAATTCTTGATAGAATACCTGTTGATCCTTTTCTGTTGCTTTTAAAATCTTCTGTTTTTGATGATATGAGGTTCAGCAAATATTTTTTTTTACTTTTGACAAAGTAAGCACTACGTGCTTAAGATTTGGTCCTTCGAACAAAAAAGAAGACGAAGCGGTCCATCAGCAACAAAACTATACAAAGTTGTGTCAACATTCCGAAAATAGAAACATTTTAATAGCTTTTCGACCTATTAAAATAATTACAACAAACAAGGAAGCGGTTCAACTACAGCTTAAAACTTACTAAGAAGAGGTGGGCAACTACAGCCGAAGAATACAACTTACGAAGTGGAAGAAGAAGTGGGCAAACTACAGCCTAAGTATACAATCTACAAAGTGGTAGAAGAGGTGGGCAAATACAGCCCAAGAATACAAGTTACGAAGTGGTAGGAGAGGTGGGCAAACTACAGCCTAATACTTACGAAGAAGAGTTGGGCAACTACAGCCTAAGAATACAACTTACGAAGTGGTAGAAGAGATGGGCAACTACAGCCAAAGAATACAATTTACGAAGTGGTAGAAGAGGTGGGCAACTACTGCCTAAGAATACAATTTCCAAAGCGCAAAAACAGAACATTTAAAAACCAATCTTTCCACAACAATCATCTAACGAAATATGGTAACTCAATTTATTATTTTAGAGATGGCAATACGTTCAAACATTTGGTCCTTCGATTCAAAAACGAAAAAAAGCACTTCCACAATTCAACAGACTTACAACCTGTTAAATTAATTTCCATTTCCGGTTCATCCGGGACTACCGTGCTTAACACCGGTGAATTGATCATATGCTTCGTTGCACCATTGTCAATCCACTAATTACCTGCATCTATTTCTATAGAACAGTTTAATTGCAAATTGTCAATAATGCAACATTTTTCGCAACAATTTTATTTTGATCAGTTTCCGCAGTGCATGTTTAGCTGGTTTTCTGTCAAAAATCAACTTTTTACAATTTCTGACCTACCGACCTTCTTTATGGCAACAATTACACTTACCAACAAACTTCTTATATTCTTTACCAGGAGCTTTTAAACCTGGTTTTGCTACTAATGCTTCTTGCTCTATTTTTTTGACGTTTAAACTTCTTTTAAAAATGTATAATTGAGCCTGTAATTCATCGAACGTCTTTTGCTCACCTGCTCACTCCTACTGTACAAATCTTGAATAGCTGATCTTCGGACAATGCTGCCATGCTTTCCATGCTTCATGAGCCGTTTTTTATCCATGATGTTCCGATATACAGCATTTGTCACTGCACTCGTAATCATTGACTTAGCATAACTATTTTCTTTTCTGTTAAGATTTGATATCACCTTGTAAGCTTTAATCGAAGCCTCGTCAGCATCTGACACCAGCAGACCCGTTTTTTTTTAACTTTTCATTAATTACATCCAAAGCACCTTCGTGGTAGTCTAACAAATCTCGAATTCTTCTCTTTTGCATCACCGAACTCGTTTCCAATTTCCTTTTTTGGTTTCTCGATTAAGGATCCAAGAGTAGCCGACTAACATTATCACATCCTATTTTCCTTGGTAACGTCTCTTCAAATCACGGACATCTTAGAGAAATCTTTCACCCTGTTCTTCACTGTAGGCTCTCAAGTTTTCAGACAAATAATTAATATCACAATGTAAGAAACGAACTTTTAACCTCATCTTGCATCTTTGAGCTTCATAGGCTGCAAGAATGCGTAGTCACTACATTCTTGAAAGATTCCCGCGCTTTTTTTCTCCACGTAAGGTTACTATTAGAGACGTTGCTTTCTGCTACAAACTAATTGTGGTAGCTTGACCATGGCACTTTACCATTAAAATTTGGATGTAGAATCTTATGCTTGTGAGTGGTTTCTTCCCGGCGATCATTAGTAACTCTACGCTCGTAACACCTTTCCTTAACAATTAATTTTGTTTACTCCCTCTTCAAGCAGTTTCATTCTGTCTTCTAATTTGTGTTCTAATTTGTCCTCAACTGTTTCTATTTTGCTATTCATTGGTTATCGTTCGTTTTTAAAAACGTCGTACGTTTTTTCTCTTACGACTAATTAATTCGACTTAATGAGTTTACCTTTTATGCCTTTATTCTGTTAATTTCGTAATTGCCTCGAATATTCTGAAGGTTCAAGAATGTTTCAATATAAATAAAAAACACTAAAATGGTGTATACCTATGATTTGAAAGATAAAACTTTTTGTTTTTAAATCATACAAAATATGGCACAATGACCTTACCTCAAAAGATGAGTACAACTTTAAAGTTTATTTACGAAAAAAAATTTAAATACGCGGAGTCACCTCAATAAAAAAGATTTGAGACAAAAGATAAACATAAACCGTTGCTTAAATCACGTTACGTTGCAGTTTAAAGTAGAAAACTTAAACCGTTGAAATAAACGGGCGCCAGGATTTTCCGCGGAAAGAGTAAGCTTCGAGTCACAAATTCAGAGATTCCACAATTTTTTTTTAATAGCTTGTTTATGATCGAATAACTAGACACATTGTTTTTAACATATAAAAGTAAACATACGCAACCCTGCTTTTGTTAATTTAAATTGATATGCATTAGTAAAAGTGTTACAACACACAGCACTTATTATGTAAACAAAATCCACCTTACAATACCAAGCTTTTAATGTTCTACAATAAATACATTGCATATAGCAACTGGCATTCTTGCATATATTTCAATATCAATAAATCCATCCTTATTTAAAAAAACATGACAAATGCGTTGTTTATTAACTTGCAGTTATCCTTAAAATCGTGTAATTTCCACATTCAATACATTTATTTAAACTCGACAAAACTTAGAAGCGTTTCCTCTAAAGACATAGTTTAAACTCAGTTTAAAATCAATTTTACCATTACACGAAACTTTACTTGTGAATACCTGTGTAATTATTTACGCAAGGCCACTATTTGTGGGTTACAGCTTACAACTTTCTAAGCCCATTAAAGTAGAACAAATAGTTTCATATAGAGAAACGAGCTTTAAAATACCAACAGAAGAAAAAATACTATTTTTTCAAAGAAATTATTGTATTAATTAAACCACGCTATAGAATTCTTTCAGGAAAATCGGACTAATGCCTTTCAGTGCAACATTAATTTTCCTTAAACCCAAATCTTCTCGAAAGTAAGTCTCAATGAAGCGAAAAGTAATTAATGATTTTTTCGCGTCTAAACAAGAGTCACACGTTAATGTTTTCGTAACGGGTGCAAAAAGTCCTAGTTGAAAAAAGTATCCGCTTCGGACTTTTGAAGAGGTTGCACGCGTTGACGTTTTTACATCAATTAACTCTCCTTCTTTTAGGTTAAATTGAATTAAGACAAAAAAAATTAAGGATTTATATTTTTATTTTCTGTACCTACTAAAAAAATTATTTTTTGAAATTGTATTAATAGATTCGTCATTATGAATAACAGTTTGGTTTTAATCATTTTTAGGATTTGTTATTAATTAGGTTACGATTATAATTGTAAGATATAAATGAATTTAACTTAATCACAGTTAACTTTCAAATATTCTCCTGCAACAAGTTTTACAAACATCTCGTTTTAACAAAAAAGAATAAAAACAAAAAAAAATCCATTAAAATAAAAAAAAATAAAAAAAAAACAAAATTGCAATTCAATGCAACTTTCCGGGAAATACATTGGAAGCTATGCTACGGGATACAGCATGGAATGTATATAAATAATTTTTTGTTCAAATATCAATATAAATATTTTTTATTTATCTCATTCCATGTAACTCATACCTTCTGGACGTGAAAAAAGAATTGTTATTCTGTTGGAATAAAAATTTGATATCCGTGGTTTTTCACGCTCGCATACGTTCGCACTTTTCAATCGTATCTAATTCTAATTAGAATTTTGATGCAAAATAAACTATTCTGTATACTTTTTTATACATGGTCACAAAGATAATATAATACTTGACCGTGATTTGAAGACAACAGAAGAAAAAAATATGATTACATAAAAAGTATTAAACGTGAGTGTCCAGTTACAATATATTATATAAAAACTCAAAATATCAAAAATAACAACCGTTTTTTCCAAATCCAATAAAATCCCGTCTTAAAACAACGTGAAATACTTTTATAACACTTACAAAAACAAAATAAAAACTTATGTATTAGTAGTCACCCAGACCACGTCGGAAATGATTAATGAGTTTTGCAAACCAAATGACATTATACGATAACAAAACAGTTTTAAATGGACACACAAAAACAGTTTCTCACTATCAGACTCGTGTACTTTTACCGGATGGTAACCCGATCGAAGATCCACAGTACTCGTATATACACTTCTCGGTAGCGTGCAAGGGGACAAATCTGACTTAGTAATTGTATTCAATTTTCACTAAATACCACACACTTTCACTTCTCAATTTTTTTATGTACTAGCTTTACTAAATAAGCCCAAAACAATTTAAACTATTGTACAACGTTAAATTCCATTTTTTCAATTTCCGCATTTTTTTGTTAACCGTCAATCGATAAGGTGGCATAGATATTAGAAGTAGCATCTAATGTCTTAATGCCAAAAAAATGGTAACCAACTTTTGGTTCTATGGGTCCTGTCGGTAAGAACTACGTCACCAACGCTAACTGAGATGTTGGCGAGTGGACGTGGTTGAGAATGTTATAATAAAAAAAGAAAAAAAATAGGCGCCACTCAATTTACTGGCAAAATCCTCGACTCGGAAACACCAAAGTTACGTCTGAGCCTACTATCGAAAAAATTAGCATAAAATTAGTGAAAACAAAGTAATAAGATATGTGTATTAAGAAGAAGCAATTAACAGAGAAGAAAATATCGGTTACATTAGATAACTTAGTCAATAATTCCAAGACGAAGAGGCAATTTTTGAATCACTAGTAGTTACTAATAACTCGGTACAATTACAAAGTAAAACACATTAAATTACACTGTAGTTATCGAAGAAACGCAGACCGGTGCATTTTTTTGCTCTCGTTAAAATAATAATGTGGATAGCGACCCCGACTTATACAAAAAAAACATGACGTCAATTGCCATTCTGTTTTACATGCCCGCAATCGCCCCAACACCTTTCGTGAAATAGGATTTTCCATTCGAAACTTACTTCGGTAAAAACGTAATAGTAAACGACGCAACGTGCAAACAAGTAAAAATTAATCTACTTACGGCTCAAAGATTTCAGACAATTATCGATCGCGTGCAACCAGAACTTAAACAAGAAATAAAATGCCGGATCGATTTAAGACATTCGATGAAACCCCCCACAGGAATATCGATTTACGTTGATATAATTAACCAGTAATGTCGGCGCTTTAGTGACACCGTAAAATATAATTAACATACGATTTTTAAAAAATTAATAAGTAACGACACGTAACAAAATTCTGTCGTATCTTTCTCTTGTTTAATGATGTCGTGGTGCGGGTTTACTAAAACATTCGGTTAATTAATTCTTTTCCAGTTAACATAGTAACATAGTAAGAACCGAAAGTGGGTATTCTCCACAAAAGTTTCAAAACCAAAAACCAATTCTTGTGTTGGGTCAGTAAAATTCAATTTTTTTAGCAACGTTAATTAGCATTTTAGCATTTTGAATCAAATTGATCCATAACAGAGTCTATTAAACTTACGCGTCCGAGCAAGTTTTCTTCATCTGTCGGTGGAGTAGCCAAACATTTAAAAATAACGGAACCGAATCCTTACTTTACCAGCATTTGAGTCATTAACTAGTTTGTACAGAGGTTTTTATCTTCGAATGCACGTTTTTCTACAATAGTAATTTCCACTAACCTTCATGATTGTAATCAATCATTAAACGTTTTTATTTTGTCGCATAAATTTTCCCTCAAACGTTTATATGTAGTAAACCGTAGACCATATCTGATTTTTCTCACCCAAAGTTCTTTTTGGTAGAATGCAACACGTAGCACTTACAAACAAACACACTGGTTAAAGTTTTTGCACCTTGTTCTAAAGAAAACACCTTCCGATATACCCGGTAATAGCGCTATCCTTGACTCTGTTATCAATCTTTTGTTCATCGGGTCCTACTGGTAACAACAACGACACTACGGCTAGCTGAGATGTTGTTGAGTGGACGTAGTTAAGAAAACTATAATAACAACAAACTGGCGCCACTCCTAATGTACCAGTAGAATCCTTGGTTCGGAGACACCAAAAATACATACGAACATACTGTCGATAAAATTAGATAGAGGAAAAAACTGACAACGAGAAAACGTAATAAACTGGTTGTATATTTTCCAATAGATAAAAATTCAGTAAATGCTAATCAGTAACAAAATTCAGTCACATAAAAAAAGTCGAGCAAACATTAACGCGTAATAATGAAATTATCGAATAGCAAAATTATTATAAGTAAGTAAGACACACATAGACTTGGAGTTTCTTAGCGTAGAAGATAGTAATAATTAACTGTAAATAGCTATAAACGACGGAAAATACGTTGAATTAGTTTAACACCCGCGAAATTCAAAATCAGCTTTGAATAATTCGTCGGGATAAAACTACAACGTAAAAGGACATTGGGGGTAAGCAATGTCAATGCAATTATGCAAACGCCACCAGAGTGAACTACTAGACAGCCGTTTCGCCTTTTTGGGGCTCATCAGTAGTAGGAGATACATTGCTGAGGCAATTAAGTGAGGCAGGCTACAACACGGTTGGCTATGCCGACGACATAGTGATTGTGGTACGTGGCAGATTTGAAGAGACCGTATCAGTTGTGATGCAGCGAGCCTTAAATCTAATTGAACGGTGGTGTAGAGAAGAGGACTTGTCGGTCAATCCGGAAAAAATGAACCTCATTCTCTTCTCACGAAGGAAAGGCACGACAAAGCTAAAGAGCATAGCAATGTACAGAGCCAAGCTTCAGGTAGTGAGGGACGGCAAATACTTGGACGTAACATTAGACCAGGGGCTAACCTTCAAACCACACCTAGAGAAAATAGCAAACAAAGCCACAAAGTCCTTGTGGGCTTGCAAGCGAGCGTTCGGAAGCAAGTGGAGCTTATCTCCAAAGATGACCCACTGGATATACACTCGAATGATCAGACCGATCATTACGTACGCGTCACTGGTGTGGTGGCATAGGACCTTCACCCAGAGAGCCATACAGACACTCAGCAAGGTACAGCGCAGAGCTTGTCTTGGAATCACAGGGGCAATGATAACCACCCCGACGGCAGCCATGGAGACTTTCCTGGACTTGCCGCCACTACACCTAGTAATTAGGGCAGAGGCACTCAGAGGGGCATACCGTATGAGAGTCAACGGCGAGGAGGGATCGTCAAGGGTGGGACATTTGACCATTTTTTAACGAGATCTCTAAAGATAAAAACCTCAGTATGATAACTGAGAGAATACCCAAAACAGTTTGCCCTATTAAACTGTTTAAGACAACAATCCCCACCCGTTACGATTGGGAGAACAATTCCAACAAAACAAAGCTGAATGGAATTGTGTATTACACAGATGGCTCAAAAACCACTAAGGGCACTGGCTCTGGAGTGTACGGGAGCAATGGACAGGGCTGCAGAATCTATGTAAGCCTAGGTCAAAAAGCGACCGTGTTCCAAGCCGAGGTTTATGCAATCCTGACAGCATCTGCTCAACTATTAAAAAAGAACCCTTCTAAAAGGAGAATCTTTATAGTCACAGACAGTAAAGCAGCGATTGCAGCATTAGATTCATATGTGGTGAACTCAGGGCTAGTACTTGAATGCGCACAAATGCTAAACGCACTAGGTAAGTGTAATACAGTTACACTAGTGTGGGCACCTGGGCATGCGGGAATAACAATTAATCAGGTTGCTGACGGGTTTGCCAGGGCCGCAAGCGCGAAACCACTCATAGGCCCTGAACCGGCTTGTGGGATTACATATAACACAGCCAAACAGGAGATTCAAACAATACTCACGAAAGAGCAATGCAGACACTGGTCGAAAGTCCCAGGACAAGATAATTCTAAGGTCTTTTTGGAAACCCCCAACGGGGGCTTAGCAACGTCCATCTTAAAGTTAAGTAGGACGAAGATCAAACTTGCAACAGAGATGGTGACAGGCCACTGTCGTTTAAACAAACACCTGTATAAAATGGGACTGACTGATAGCCCATTATGCAGGGGTTGTGGTGAGGAGGAAGAAACTCCATACCACGTCAACTGCCACTGTGAAGCATTCACAAGGGCAAGGGAACGCCTACTTGGAAATGAAAAGATTACACAAGAGGAAGTAACGAAGATTCGCCTTACTAAAATCCTGGACTTTGTCAAAGATACAGGTATTCTAGAAGGGTAGAAAACATCGAGGAGCACAATAAACCTACAGGTCGCGGTGCCGGGACCATATTGGGACCACCCCTAGGTAAAATAATAATAACAATAATAATAAGTGTTCAATAGACAAAAGGTCGAGAGATTTGAGTGGTTATGGTAAAAGATTAACAATGGCCTCTTCGAATCAGTCTATATAGTGTCTTGCAATGTGGGCATGGGCATTATCCTGCTGAAAAAGTAGGTCTTTTAACTGCTGAAGGAATAGAAGAATATGGGGTTCTACCACCTCGTTAACATATCGCTGGGCGTTCACGTTACCTCAAATGAATACCAAACAAAACTTGCTACCATAGATTATAGCACCTCATACCATAATCTACACAGTGCGGTGTACATGCCGCACAACAAAAATTAAACATTCCCTACGTTTTTGTCTGACTCTCATACGACTATCATGCATCCGCAAACAAAATTGGGATTCATTACTAAAAACTACTCTATGCCATTCCCAATTAATGTGGAGCCGCAACTTACAACGTTTTAGAAAATGTTGTAGTACCGCTTGTAGTCGTTTCTTCTAAAATAAAATGCATTTTATGCAAGATGTGCTCAGATAGGGCACGTATTTCCGCTTTGGGAAGGCATTGATGGTTTCCCGTGGGCAAATAAGAAGGCCTGCAAATTTGGATTAATTCCTGTTGAGTTTATGAATATTAATTGAAATTTTGAATTAATCTAAAGCCAGCTAAACGAATATCAGGCATGTACTTACAGTATTTATGTTTTAATAATTGTATACAAAAAATAAGATTACTGTATGAAGTTTTGGTTAACGCACACGGTTATTAATTGAATTTCGCCATGATGTTACTTGGTTCATCGTACTGCATTTTGTCGCGATATGTAATGTTGTTACTTGGCTTTGACAATTTCCGTATTTGTTGTAATCTCCGCAATTGTAAGAAAACTTTAGCGTTAGTCGTAATAGGAAAATTCCGTTTCATTGAGGAAACTATCGCTTTGGTCGTATAAAAGAAGCTAAGCAATAGTAGAACGAAATTATTATATTATGGTTGTAATTAGATAATTAAAACCCTATTAATCATAGGGGTATGTATAAGAAAGTTCTTAGGTCAATTACTACGTGGTGATTTAGTTTTAGGGGTACAGAATTTGAAACTCCTGATAAACTTTGGGATATTGATAACAGTGAGCTTAAACTACCTAATTGTAACGGCAGAGAAGATTTGAATTGCGGTGTTGTCATCCGAAACAATATACAGTGTGTCCGAAAAGTATGGAATATACAGATCGATAAATATGCACGAAAAAGTTGTAAATAAAAGTTGTTTATCACTTAGTTATCTACCACCTGGTAGATATCAATTTAAATTTTTGCTGTAAACAAAATCGCAACGACTAACACTTACATTTTTTTAAATGGCAAGGCACGTCTTTATTATACTCATTTGATAGAGTCTTTTTTTCTCTTTTCAACCATATGAAACTTGAATACCTTTACATCAAAAAATTTTCAAGAAAAACAAGGACATGTCTAACAAATTTATTTTACTGAGCAGTATTAATCAGGTACGTAATATGTAGTATTGAAACAATTGAATGCACTGTCACAATAGCAAATATTAAACTTTAAATATCTTTACATGAATTTGTTATAACAAAAAAATGTATTTAAACTAAACTTACAATAAATGTTCAAAATGTAAACCATTCATAATTTGACAGTGGTAAATTCGATTTTTAAAACCATCGATTGCTTTTGAAATCATATCTCGAGTTATAGCTCGTATCTCAACTCTAATGCGATTTTTCAAATCTTCAACATTATCAGGTCTATTTACATAGATTTTGCTTTTAATATAGCCCCAAAAAAAAATCTAGTGGATTTAAATCCGGCGAGCGAGCAGGCCATTCTATCGTACCTCTTCTGCCTATCCACGTATTTTGAAAAGTATTATTAAGAAAGTGGCGGACATTAATTCCAAAATGTGAAGGTGCCCCGTTTTGTTGAAGCCATATTCTGTTATGAGGTATATCTGGATCTACTTCATGTGGAAATAACTCGGCCAAAGCAGGAACTAACTCAAATCTTAAGAAATCGAGATAAATATTCGCCATTAAACTACCTTCAAAAAATATGGCCCCAAAATTTGACTTCCAATTATTCCTACTCAGACGTTGACTTTCTGCTGGTATTGGGTGTGTCCTTCTAGATACCACTGAGGATTTTGTGAAAACCAGTAACGTGTGTTTTGTTTGTTTATTGTGCCGTTTAAACAAAACGTGGCCTCATCAGTAAAAAGGATATTTTTATGAAAATGTGCATCTCGTTCAAGTTTGTTTGTTATTGTTTCACAAAACTCCAGCCTTCTTTCTTTCTTTTCTTTTTTTAAAACGTCATGTACAGCCGATTTATTCAAATTATGGTCTCTAGCAATTTGCCGAACAGAAATTTGTGGATTTTCCTCAACAGACAAGAACAAATTTTCTCGTTCCACATTACTTAATGACAAAGGTCTACCAGTTCTACTCGCATCTTTCACCGAACCTGTCTCTTGAAATTTCCGCCAAATTTTGCTTACCGTGGACTGCGAAATGTTTAATTCTGGATGCAAGTTATTAAATAAATTACATACTTCGTCTTGGGTTCTTCTTCTATCTCCATATCCCAGAATCATTAAAATTTCATTTCTATGTTTCTCAGATAATTGAGCCATATTTCAAGCACTAACAAATAGCAAAGTGTGACAGTGTTCTAAAGTGCATTCAATTGTTTCAATGCTACATATTACGTACCTGATGAATACTGCTCAGTAAAATAAATTTGTTAGACATGTCCTTGTTTTTCTTGAAAATTTTTTGATGTAAAGGTATTCAAGTTTCATATGGTTGAAAAGAGAAAAAAGGACTCTATCAAATGAGTATAATAAAGACGTGCCTTGCCATTTAAAAAAATGTAAGTGTTATTCGTTGCGATTTTGTTTACAGCAAAAATTTAAATTGATATCTCCCAGGTGGTAGATAACTAAGTGATAAACAACTTTTATTTCCAATTTTTTCGTGTAAAGTGCATATTTATCGACCTGTATAATATATTCCATACTTTTCGGACACACTGTATATGTACGTAACGACCTCTGTGAAATTCACTTAATTGGCGGCAATTTTTACGCTGTCGCACTCTAGGCATAATCACACTCTCAAAACACGTTAAACAAAACAAAAAGCATAATATAGTATTTCGACTTATGTTAAATTTTCAAGGTCCCACGTTGGGCGCCAATTATAATAGAATATGTTGTCAATTCCTGTTTATTTAGTTGTCGCGGAGTTTCTTCATCAATAAAACATCGATTAGATAAAGCAATTATTATAACAATTTTAAAGCTCGAACTGCGTAAAGCTCTACTTTTTTAAAATTAACGTTGATAATATTTGAATAAATAACGTAGGAAAACAAGTTAGAAAATATGTTATAAAAATCTACCGGTAGACTACAGCAAAAATAGAAAGCACACCACACAAATGTAGAGTTAATTTACAGAAACATTCTGATTTTTGTTTCAGTCTTTCATATGAATAAAACTGGAACAATTAGACCATAACCTGAAAACGTGCATATTTTTTTAAAAATAAATTTAAAATATAAAAATAAATATAAAGTTGTTTTCATTGTTACAGAAATTGATAAAAACAACTTCGTACGACAAGTACTTGCGCTTTTAATTTAGAATTAGATGTCACTTAAGCACGCAAAGCACTTCAGCTTAAACAAGTTGTTATCGTATCAATCAATTTAAACAAGTCATAACTAAAATAAAACCAACAACTTGAGTTTAATTAAACGTAAAGTAAACGGTTTATTATAAATTGACACGACGTGAAAGTAATAAATTACCGTCTTAGATACGAACTTTTAACTTCTGCCAGTGAATAATAATTTACATGATTAAAATACTGAGTGTTATTTCTTAGACGTGTTCTGCAACTTTCTGCAGTTTTATGCTTTTAAAGTTATTTGTATGTATAGTGCACTTTCGTTATTAATATTTCTTTGTTCCTTCTAGTGGACGTACCCTCTCCGCACGCACGCCGTACACGTTGTTAATCAGTCTCCGGTATTCAAGGCAGGTTATTCAATAGTGAAACCGTTTATGAATAAAGAAGTAAGAAAACGCATACACTTCCACGGATCCGATATGTCTTCGTTACATCAACATATCGACCCTAAATATTTACCCGAAAGATACGGTGGAACGCATCCCGATTACAGCTACGGAGGTTGGGTGGATTACATGCAAAAAAACGACAACGTCTTAAAAGAATTAAGAGATTTAGGCTACACTTTAGAAGATCAAATTAAAGCAAAATAAAGACATTTTTGTGATACGTAGATAATTAATGGAAATGTATAATTAATCAATTATAAGCAAGTTTTATAAAGTTCCGAGGGCTCTTTCTCTTCAATATTAAACGAGAAAACGCCCTCGGACATTTAATAAAATAAAAGAGCACTAACCTCTAACCACTAAACGTATTGGTAGACTTGTAAGGGCATCTTGAGTGTGGAAATCGCTGGCTGTTACTTGACATTCCCAAGTGCCATCATCAAATTCAAGTTGTGCTTCTCTAATCCTTATGGAACAATCTCCTAACTCTTGGGAACCAGCCCATTCGTATTTATTTAAATACATCCCGACGGGCTGCAAAAAAAAGAAAAAAATCTCTATATAAGAACTTTATAAAACTTAATTGAAATTCTAAACGGAAAACTAACAGTTTTTGCCAGATAAATCAATTTTCGAATTGTTTAATAAAAAAACAATTTATTTATTTTTGATGGGGGAAAAAACGTAATTACTTCAAACTTATTTATTTAAAAAGTTATGAAAGCGTCGTGAGCCATAAGCCGTTTTATATTAAAATTCTTCGATGGAACAAAGGTAATTTTTTTCCCTTAAAATTAATTAGATTTAACTAAAATAACTCATAACGGCGATCTAATTCCGTGGCTCAAAAACTTTTTTAATCATTAATTATATTATACTTAGTTGTTTAATTATATCAGTACAACGATATAATGGCTTAAGGCTATAGATTTATATTTTTTGTTGAAGTTTTTCATGACCGATTCAGTTTGTAGTGTGTCTTTTTCTGTTACATTTTTTTTTATTTTAGAATTTTCTACATTTTCTTCATTTAATTTTAGCTGCAATGATTCAACGTTTGTATAAGTTTTAAGTGAATTATTATAAAAATTTGTTTTTTATATATGAAACGTAAAATAATAAAATAAAAATTGTTGAATTTATTAGAAAAGTCATTATTGCAACTAGGTTGTTTTTTGCCAGATTTAGTGCTACTATTGACAGATCAGCTTATGATTGGGGGTCAAAGTAGGAGCGTTCTCGTCGCGACCCCTGTCAGATTTTTAATCTGCAAATTCTACTACTCACCTTAACCAAACAGCGTTACTATGCCTACCAGTACAGTGCATCAGTGTCACCCCAAAGGGCCCTTTCCAGGGCCGACACTGACTGTCATCTCTGCTAACGTCGAGGGGCTCACAGGAGCCAAACAAGACATTATGGCAAAAATCTGCACAGACCACAAATGTCATGTGCTCTGTCTGCAAGAAACCCACCGAGGCCAAAACAACAACCGCCCACGGATCCCTGGTATGAAGCTAATATTAGAGTGCCAGCACGAGAAATACGGTAGCGCCATCTTCACGAAGAGCGATCTCATCGTCAAGACGGCCAACATGTCTCAAGCCAACAACATCGAAATCCTGACAGTGGAACTGGACAGCATCTCTAACACCTCGGTCTATAAGCCACCCGGGGAACGGTTTGACTTCGCTAAACCGCTAAACTTCGATCGGAACAAGACTCACATAATCATCGGTGACTTTAACAGTCACCACGTCAACTGGGACTACGCCAAAACAGATGAAAATGGCGACTTGGTTGAGACGTGGAGCGATGCAAACCACCTCAGTCTAATCCACGACCCCAAACTCCCGAAGTCCTTCAACAGTTCTAGATGGAAACGGGGGTACAACCCAGACCTAGCCTTCGTAAGCAACAACATCGCTGACCTCTGCAGTAAAGCCGTGCTGGAACCCATACCACACACACAGCACAGGCCGATATCCATTAGCGCATCACCAGCAGTCACACCAATCACGGCCCCATTCCGCCGCCGTTTCAACTTCAAAAAAGCAGACTGGACAGGATTTGCAGAAGACCTGGACACGAAAGTAGCAAACATCGAACCGTCACAGACCAACTACAACCTGTTCGTTGACGCCGTACGTACTGCATCCAGAAAAAAACATACCACGAGGATGTAGAAGCAGCTACGTGCCAGGACTCTCCCATGAGATGATAGACGAATATCAGAAGTACCAACAGCTATTCCAAGCAAATCCGTTCTCGGATAGCACCATTGCATCTGGTACAGAACTAGCACTAAAGATACAGGAAGAAAGACAGAAGTCATGGCAAAACATGATTGAAAGTGTGGACATGACCCACAGCAGTAGGAAAGCCTGGCTCACCATCAAGAAGCTAAGCAACGACCACAAAAAGGCTGAACAACACCATAATGTCACTGCAAACCAGGTTGCAAGCCAACTCCTTCTAAACGGGAAAGCACCAACTAAACAACCTAAGATTAGGATCAAGCGACAACCTGGCAAAGAAAACAACAGCTTCAATACCACCTTCACCATGGAAGAGCTCAATATCTGTATTAAGAACCTGAAAAATGGTAAAGCGGCTGGAATGGACGACATTTGCACAGAACAAATAAAACACTTCGGACCAAGGACAAGAGAGTGGATATTAGAGCTGTTTAAGAACTGCTCTTCTTCATATAACATCCCGAAGCTATGGCGGCAGGCACGCGTCATTGCCCTTCTAAAACCGGACAAAGACGCCTCGGACCCCAAAAACTTCAGACCAATATCACTTCTCTGCCACCTCCACAAACTCTATGAACGTCTCATCCTGAACCATCTGTCTCCCCTGATCGAAGAACACCTAATCCCAGAACAAGCTGGCTTCCGCCCGGGCAAATCCTGCACGGGACAGACACTCAACCTCACCCAGCACATAGAAGATGGTTTTGAAAAAGGGAAAATCACAGGCGCAGTATTTGTAGATCTCTCAGCTGCATACGATACTGTGAACCATAGGATGCTCCTCTCGAAGATCTACGACATGACACACGACTACCACCTAGTGCAAGTCATCAAATCGCTATTGGAAAACAGACGATTCTATGTAGAACTCTGCAAGCAGAAGAGCCGCTGGAGACGGCAACAGAACGGCCTCCCTCAGAGAAGTGTGCTAGCACCGACCCTCTTCAATATGTACACCAACGATCAGCCCATCCACCCTAATTGCAGGAGTTTCTTATGTGCTGACGATCTGTGCGTCACAGCACAGGAGAAAGAGTTCACCACCATCGAGAGAGTCCTTACATCTGATCTATCGAACCTCTCAACCTACTACAGCAAGAACTACCTGAGACCAAATCCGACCAAAACACAGGTAACTGCTTTCCATCTGCGCCATCGGGAAGCAAACCGGAAGTTACGCATCACCTGGAATGGTACGGAAATAGAACACCACCAGAACCCAGTGTACCTCGGAGTCGTCCTCGACCGGACCCTGACTTATAGGGCCCACGTGGAAAAGACGAAGGGGAAAGTCAGCGCTCGGAACAATATCCTCAGAAAACTGGCCAACACCAAGTGGGGCGCCAACCCGACCACCCTGCGCTCTACTGCACTCGCACTCTGCTACTCCACAGCAGAATTTGCGTGCCCAGTTTGGGAGCGGTCATCTCATCCCAAAAAAGTCGACCCGGTGCTCAACGAGAGCTGTCGCTACATCACGGGATGCCTGAAACCGACACCCATCAACAGCCTCTACCTATTAGCCGGTATTGCTCCACCAGACATAAGAAGAAATGTAGCGAGTAAGCGGGAAAAACTGAGGCAACTAGAGGACCCCAGACATCCATTGTACGGCCATACCAACGTCGACAAACGCATAAAATCCCGAAAAAGCTTCATACCCGAGAAACCCCTGGACTCAACAGTTAAAGCAGCGAGGTTGGATTCATGGCGCGAACGCGTTAAAAACACCGACGCAATCGACGGTACCAGCCTAGAAGTGGAAGAACACCTACCCGCTGGCGGTGATCTGGACTGGACTACGTGGAAAAGCCTAAACCGCCTACGCACTAGAACTGGCAGATCCAAAGTCAACATGACCAAGTGGGGGTACTCTAGCGACAACGATTTATGCGACTGCGGGGAAAGACAGACCATGGAACATCTTCCGATCTGCCGACTCCCGACGAAAAATGCACTATAGAGGACCTCACCGCAGCCACCGACAGAGCCATAGCCTGTGCTCGCCACTGGAAGGACATATGAAATTTTTGGTTTAAGGACTCGAGAAGAAGAAGAAGCTTATGATTGTCGCCCAAATAGAAAAACGAGCGTTTTTTCTAATCATTTAACCTTCCAGGCCCCGAGTGGAGTGAGTCCTCACCCCAATTTGAACTTTTTCGTCTGAATTTTTTGTAATAGCTATATTATATTTCGTCAGATTGTTCTTTGTACTTTTAGGTACTTGTTAAATCAGAAAATAAATCCAGTTAACGATTTTTCAGATATATTTGAAACATGATAACGACGCGCTGAAAGGGTGGGAAATCACCACACGTGGTATTAGGTGCGATATACCTATTTATAGATAAAAATTTCGGGAACTGTTTGGATCCTGATTTGAATTCGAGGGAGGGAGCCCTTGGAGCCCTTCAACCAAAAACAGCAGCAATCGAAAAAGATATTTACTATTCGTCCTGGTATTGGTCCCCAAGTACCTAAGTCCAGCAGTATGGAAAAAGTGTTCAAGTTATTTATTTCTGCTGATATGGTGAATAAAATAGTAAACTTTACAAACCGACGAAGGGCTTATAAAACTGGTAATCGTAATACGGGGTAGATGATATGATTTGGAAGGATGTCGACGATACTATTGAAGTATGAATTGAAAATGAGCGTTTTTTTAAATAAAAATCAACAGTATATTTTGAGAAGACTATCAGAGTCAGACCATTCAAAATACTGTCCATCGGCAGCTAGGACCTCCTCCCATTTTCAGGTAGCATGCCGATTCCACGCTGGAAAAAGTCTTAGTCTTTTGAGGCAATGCAGTCATCGAACCATTTTTTTATCGTCATAAGAAGAAAATCGCTACTCAGCCAGGCTATGTGTCATCGACTGGAACAAATTGTAATCGGATGGGGCAATGTCTGATGAATATGCCGTGTGGAGTAGGACTTCTCATTTGAGGTTCTCCAGGTAGTTTTTTACAACATTTGCAACATGGGGTCGTCCGTTGTCATGTTGAAGAATAACCTTGTCATGTCTTTCGGCGTATTGCGGCCTTTTATCCTTCAATGCTTGGCCCAGTGTGATCAATTGTCGGTAACGGTCTGCTGTAATCGTCTTTTTCCGTTTGAGCAGCTCATAATGGTCCCATCAGATACAGAGCATGAGCTTGGAACCATGAATATTCGGTTTCTCTGTTCATGTTGATGGCTCGCCGGGATTGACCCATGCTTTTCTGCATTTAGGATTGTCGTAACGTATCCACTTTTCATCACCAGTAACAATTTGCTGCAGAAAAGCTTTTCTTTTTTGCCGCGCGAGTTGCTGTTCGTAGGTAAAAAATCGTCTTTCGATGCCCTTGGTTTCAACTCATACGACACCCAATTTCCTTGCTTTTAAATCATTCCCAGTTGTTTCTAGCGCTTAGAAACTATTGATTGATCGACGCCCAATGTTTCCACAAACTCTTCCTGTGTCTGGCATGGATCTTCATCAAGTAATGCATCCAATTCGGTATCTTCAAACTTTTTCTCAGTGCCAAGATGTTCTTCATTTTTGAGGTCAAAATCACCACCCTTGAATTGTTGAAATCATCTTCTGCATGTTTGTATTGAAAAAGCATTGTCACCGTATGTTTCCATTAACATTCTATGCGCCTCAGCTGCTGTTGTCTTTTGCTGGAAGTAATGTAAAAGAATTCCTTGCAAAAACGGTTTTTTAGGCACGAACTGAGCAATGTTTAAAATTTTGGATAAAAACGTATTTGCCTAGAATTTTAGCTTTCAGGTAAATTTTATGTCAGCCCGATCAGATATATATCTGCCGAATTATGAGTCTCAATACAAAACGCTCATTTTCAATGCATACTCCCGCAAAATATATGCCTTTCTTGGTTTGTTGGTATGTGCTGGAGCACTAAAGGCTAATCGTGAGCTCATTCGGATGCTGTAGCAAGATGACCCCTGTTTCTATAGTCCAATTTTCTTGGCAACAATGCCCTGAGGCAAATTTTTGCAAATTTTTAGTTTAATAAGAAATGACGATAAAAACACAGGGCTAACGCAAAGAGCAACGGACAAATTAACACCTATACGAGGTGTAACTGAAATATTCATAAGAAACTCTCAAATGTATTTCAAACCAGGATCACACTTGACAGTAGGCGAAGGACGGGTGCCGTTTTGTGGTAGATGTTCTTTCAGAGTCTACATTAGGAGTAAGCTTGCCAAGTACGGTATAAAAATTTGAATTCTCGCTGACGCAGAGACTTCTTACTGCAAAAACTTGCAAATCTATTTGGGAAAAGAGGGAAATGTACCAGAACGAAACCAAAGCAAGAGAGTGGTACTGGATTTAGTTTCGTGTTAGCGTCCTGGATACGAGGTCACGACAGACAACTTTTTTACTTTTATGGAGTTGGTTGAAGAGTTACTGTGTACAGAACACTAAAGAAGAATAAAGCCTTCATACCTCTTGCCACAGCGGAAAAGTCCTGTGCATTCTTCTATTTTTGCGTATCAACCAGAGGTTACCATGGTATCGTATGTTCCAAAAAAACAAAAACCTTATTTTCCCATCATCTGAACATCGCGACGGCATCGTTTCGGAAGAAGAGAACAAGAAACCGGAGATCATATTTCACTATAATAATACTAAGGGTGCAGTTGATACATTAGATAAGATGGTGGCAGAATACGGTTGCAATAGACAATCACAAAAATGGCCAGCCGTACTCTTTATCAATTTCATCGACGTTGCTGAAGTAAACGCTTTTGTTCTATGGATAAATGTGCGACCAGATGGGAAATCAGAGTGCCGCCACAAAAGACAATTGTTCCTTTTGGAATTGGGAAAAGAACCAGTAGAACCCCATATGAGAAGGAGGATTAGTAACCCTGTCATACGCCCCAGGCTAACTAGAAAGATAGTTCAAGAAATAAACAAAATATTAGACGCTATCAGTCAGCAACCCAACGCAAATCAAGAGAAACCAGTAAAACCGGCCCGCGAAACACGAAAATGAGGTCGATGTTGTAGGTCAAAGGTCCAATCAAAATTTTATCCAAATTAAATATGCTTGTCCTACCGGCAAATTTCGATAAAGTTTGATAAACTTTTTCTTCTCTCCCTAATTCTTTTCCATTTCGCAGAACAGTTGATGAAATAATCTCGTCGTTCTGGCGAGTTCGTATATCTCCGACCAGTGCAAGAGATAATTTTTAAAACTTTTCTGACTCCATTGAAAGCACCTTTTGGCATCCAAAAAATCAGACGCATTTTTACTTGACCGTAGGCCTCAGTTGGCTTTCTCAAAGGCATTGAACATTCTTAAATATCTTGTTATATTGCAAAATTTTCAATATAGGTTGTGTACTGTATGCATTTCGTCCCGGAATGCCCCCTTGTTACATTCAACGTATTGGCTGTCATTTTTTTGCACGTCGAGTACATCAAGTCGATAATTTCGAATCATGTAGAGACATTGGTTGGTTACACCAGTTGCCAAGCGTAATTTGGGGTCAGGTAGAAGTATTTGGGCGATGAATGATTAACTTGAGGACACACCTGCAGAGTCATTTGGAAGTTTGACACATTTTGAGGTCATAGAGTTCATTGATTGAATTTTGAGCGAATTATTTGTTATATCACCTTATATCTAATTTTTCTTTCAATTTTAGGAGACGATTCAGCTACTCCATTAGCTATTAGCATCACTGGACAATCGTGAGTACAATTTCCTTATCTATTAATTTATGTAATTGTCAAACATACGACTTAAATATATGTGTTATTACGACTAATCCATGCAGATTTATTTTTCACTTAACGGATTAAATTTATCACGTGCGTTTTGTTTTTGATTGCGAAAATCAATAAAGTTGCATCGATTCAAGATTTACCTATTAAGTTATACTTTCGGATTGTAATACGATAATTAGATGTACGGAGTGTTACCCACTGTAAGGGATCTACAACATTATTATTATCTGTGATATTTATCGACGAACTCTTAATTGATTGCCTCTATTAATTGTATCGCTCATTTTTTTTTAAACCTTTTCCTTTATTAAAATAAATATATTGTTATAACCTGTGTTTTGTCTTTTGTTCTCTTTCAGTGTTCGACAGATTTAAACGGTATCTGCAATTCATAGTTCATGACAGTATTAGTTTAAGTTACAGGTAAATTCACATAACAAAATTTGGTGTTTGTGGTTAGTTCTTTCCGTCTTTATTGATAATTTTACATCTTAATTGTTTTTAGTAGATTCCACATACTCTAAGTGCTTATCTTTTGCTGTCTTTAGTAGTCTTACTTGACTTTGCTTTAGTTCTTGACTTACTTTTATTTTGCTTGGATTTGTAGTCAGCCACATGTTTCAGATGTTCAGAAATAACCTTTGCAAATAGGAACGTAGCTTTTTCTGGGCAAGATCCTTTTGTACTTATTGATTTTCACATCATTAACATTTTCTTTCAGCTTTTGAGATATTGCCTGCCAAAGCACTTCTTGTTTTTAAGACGAACTGAAGTTGTTTACGTTCGTGGAACGATGTTGCTGCTATTAAAGTCGGAGTATTTGCTTTCGTAGTAAGTCGAGGCTCTACGTTTAAACTGCAACTTTTTGTTGCCAACATTTTTTGCCAGCGGATCCTGCTGGTAACCACCACGACAACGTAAATAAAAAGAAAATACTTACGATTGAATGTTCAAAGTACCGACCAAATTAAACTACTTGCAGTAAAACGTTAAAATACGAAATGTAAAACTTTATGACTAAAGACACGTCATACAGTGCTGGAAAAACAGAAAATTGAACTCAATCAAAATTATATAACAGCAATAACCATTTAATCCACTGATAAACATACAAATCGGAAAACACATTTTTTGAGATCATACAATTCTAGATCTTTTCAAAAAATGTGTTTATTCAAACAAGTGATTTAATCATTTAGTAGCCAGTAATACAAAAAAAATTATAAAAAAACTTTGTCTCGTTTTTTTATGAGATGAGTGTACTAGCAACCTAATGAACAAATTCGAATATTATTCGTCTGCTCTACATTTGTAAAAACCTGAAGTTATCTTTTTACCAAATAAAATTTACAAATCCGCAAATACATTAACATTGAATTTTTATCAACTCTTGCTTTATTTTAAAGTTTGTTGCAATAAAAATAATCTAATGAAAGCCCGAGTCGACGGAAGTACCGGGTTTCACAAACCCGAGATATGTAAATCTATGCATCAAATACGTATGCATTCTGAACGTAAACTGAATAGTTTATTCATCCACGAAAATTATTCATCTAAAATAATTAACTCGGCTTACTTAGATTTTATATTTACATATATTTTCACAATTTTTGTATGCATGTATTTACCAAAAGCAAAAAGCTTTAAAATTGATTTGACTTTAAATACGGTTTGCTTCTGTACAAAAAAAGCGTATTACGTTAAACGAACTTTAATTTGTTTACTTTATAGATTTCGTAAGAAAATTGCGGTCTTAAGTTTGCCGAGGAAAGAACGACTTAATTAATGCAAAACGGCAAAAGATTATGTTATTAATTGTATGAATGTCCCAATTTTTAATTGTTACGCGAAAATTTCAAAACCTGGTTCGTTATTTATAAAGCCATTAAAGCACTTCAAAATTCTAAAATTAAGTTTTCGAAGAGGTTTCCCATTAGCGAAAGTTTAGAGTTACCTCTTACTAACAATGTTAGCTTCCAAAATCGTTTCAAACGGTTTTGTATTTGTACAGCACTGTCTTATAAGTTTAATTCTAAGCTATTTTCGTGTTAATTAAAATTAAGTCTTTCTCTTATTTAGTTGCATGTTTTGTGCCGTCTCGTTTGTGCTCATTTCGTTTTCAACAAAGATATTTTCATGCAAACAAGTTTTAGGAAAACAGTTCCGGAAGCCACATGAGGCTTGCTCTTATTTTCCAGGTATTTCTAAAGCTAATCTTACGACCAAGAAACAATATTGGGAGCTTTACGCGACGCTATTATGCTTGTAATATTTGCATAATCAACCGCGAGCTAATACCCAAACGTATACTTTCAGATATACGTAAAAATATAAAAACTTCAGGCTATTTCTTTCGCTTTAAGCAACTTGAATGCCATAATCTTGAAGTACACTACAATGGTGCAAAACTCACATTGCGCAAATAATTATTTTTAATTTTGTGTTCAATAGCTGTTTCTATTTTAAATTTAATCCTGCTTGTAAATAAAAATGTGTATTCTGATAACATTAACATGCTGTTAAATTTTATATTAAAAATTAACAAAGATTTATACAGTTATAGACACAAGAACTAATTACCACAACCCAAAATGTAACTTTAATCGCTAACACAACGATTTAATAAAAAGAAAAATAGTATTAAAACAAATAGTAGCATCATAAATTCAAAATAACAACTTCGGCACAATAAACAATAAAAAAAATAATGTAGCCCCACGTTGGGCGCCAAAATTTGTAGCGAACTACTAATAAAAGTAACATTACTACTAATTTATTTTCTGAAATAATCGTGTAATGTACAAAAACACAATAGAGTATTTTTCAAACTGTGTTGTTAAAAACTTAACTTGCTGGCCACCAAAGATACGTGTTCTGCTAACGCAAATTTAACTGGTATCTATACACAAATTGATTAAGTTAATACAAAAAGCAAAAAAAAACAAATGGCAATAAAAAAAAAGTAAACACCGTAAAAAAATAAAACCAACCAGAAAGAAAAAAGTAAAAAAACAGGAAAAGAACTGACTTGGTTGGCCTCTATCCAAAATTATGCTTAAAATGCAAATGCAACTTATAATAACGTTGGTAAAGAACCGCTTATAAATATTCTTATAAAATATAAAAAGAATAAAACAAAATGAGATAAAAATGCAATCATACAAGAATAAGGACGTTTAAAACAGAACCCAACCGAAAATCTTATGATAGAAAAATCGTAAAACGATAAAGAATACGATAATGACATTTCTTTTTATAGCTTCGGTGTATCAAGCGTTCAGTCTTCTTAAAATAAATCAAAATCAGTGAGTCAGTAAACTTGTGAACGTAAACGCAATGCCAAAGTAAAAATAAAATGAAATAGCAAAATTTAAATGCAATCCAGATTAGTCAAGATCCCTAGTCACAAAATGCACTTAAATCAACCCGTTTTTTATAACCCCTAGTATACTATTTCACTAAACACAAAGCGACAGGTAACAAATTTTTTCTTTTATACCCTTAAGAGAGTCAAATGAAATTTCTTCTGATTTGCAATCTTTTTCAATTTTTCTATGTCTCCACAACCAGTGGCAAAACGATTTAAAAAAAAATATGGAAAACGATAAATAGTATGATAAATGCAGAATAATAAGTTTGGCACAAAAACACACTAAACAAGAAAAGTAACGTAACCCCACGTTGGGCGTCAAAATTTGTAAAACACTTTTAATAAAAATTATCCCACCACTAGTTTAACATAAAATAATTGTGTAGTGTATAAAAACGCAATAAACATTTTTCAAACTTTGTCTCCAAAAACTTATTTTGCAACTCACCAATATACAGCCAAATAATCATTAAAAAATTGTTATGATGCAATTTTTAGAGTCAACATGATTAACTTATATTATCACAATAGTGAGTACCAAAACAAGTAATTATAGAATTAGTACAAACGAGCAATATAACCGACAATAAACAATCATGTACTTTCTGCTTTCGTCTTCAGTTTTCTTTTTTTATTTCTACTATTCTTTGCATCTGGCTCTTTGTAGGTTTTCTTTATCTACTTTCTTCATTTCTACTATCTGTTAAGTGGACATACAATCTCATCTTAATATATTCGTTGTTATTGTTTCTTGTTGCGTCATTTGTTTTATTTCTTTGCTTCGTTTTCTATCCTACTTTGTTTTTCTAACAATTCAAAAAAAAAATTGAATAATAATATTTACATCTTGTCTATTTCTCGTTATCTTTCCATCTTCTCTAATTACACTTCTAAAATATTCGTATGCAGTTACATTTTCTAATTTTTCCTCTTATAAATTTTTCTATTTTATTTTTTGTTCTTGTCATTTATAAGCATGTAGCTCTATAGTTTTCACAATCCACATCTCCTTTCTCACAATTTGAAATGTTTATGTTATTTTTCGACTATTCTAAAATTTCTTCCGCATTTCGTGTGACCTTGAACTTGTTTAATAACCATTCTCTTTCTTTCTCTCCAAGGAGCTTTATTGTCTCAGATTCTATTACGTACTACCCATTTTTTCTAGTTTATAACTTTCAATACTTCGTCTAGTTCTTCTGTGTTTACATTTTTTAAGATTTTTTTCCTTCGTCTATTCTCTCTTTTCTATTGTATTTCTACTGATCATATTTCCATTTGATGTTTCTTCCATTCCAAATTTCTTTGAGAAAAATTCTGTTCATATTTCTAATATGCCTAGTTATGTTATGTGTTTCGGTATGATTTTTGTACCGTATAAGTTTTGTCCTACGCCTACTTTTTGCTACATCCAGAGTGTTTGCTGTCATTTGGCTGTTTTTCTTAACAGATTGAATTATCTATGGGAAAAAAAGACATTTTTCCGGTGACTGTGGTACGGTTCGTCTAACGTACGCGCCTGGCGAAGCTTTCATTTTCTAAATATTTACACGAATCCACGTAATAAATAGGAGTAGTACTCTTGCTGCTTATGTGAAAATCTTTCTGTAAAATTTTTGATACCCACACGTATTCCATTAATGCGGGATATTGACACCTGATTGTTTATATTGGAAACATTTCTATGATATCGTCACAACCTTCGATTAATTACCTCAATTATAACCGTGTTAGAAAGCCCACCTACCGAAATACCAGTATCAATCTAGAGAAAACTTGGTGCATCTGGTTTTCTTTATCATAGATGATATGAACAAAAAGTGATAACGCCGTATGTACGTGATTGTTTATTTCAGCAAATGTTAAGAAACTCTGGGGAAAGTGCCGCTAGCTAGCGCACACTTCAAAATAAACTTCTTTTGTGTGTAATATAGTGTTAAACGGTGCGCTTTGGTTCTCTTAATTATTGAGATATTACATAGTGAAATGATTGCTTTTTGACAGCTAGAATTTTATAAGAAAACATTTTTTCCGGTAGTTGTGGTATGCTGCGTATATGCTCTAACTTAAATGCCCAGCATAATTTTAACTTTAAATGAGTGTAGAATTTTACTGTTTCCGTCAAAGCCTGCCTGGGCGACTTGGGATACGGCTGCGTATTGGCCAATTTGGAATGAGTTATGTCAATCCATTACTTTCTGCAGAAAAATGTAAATACAAGCACGTATCAAAGGAAGCTATTGGTTAATTAAACCACTTCCAAAACAAAATCTGGCGACAAATCGTTGTTATATCTCATATGATGTTTAAATAACCTTGAAGGCACACCTGCGATAGAAATAGTAAAAACCACTCGGACGCTTGACGCACTTGATTACAACGATTCATTGTTTGTCGACAAGCAAATTACTTGTGATACTATCCCATATCTATTACTTTATTTTTTTTAGCGATTTTAGAAGATGATGCAGATTCGCATATCTTGGCTAATCATGAGTACTTTTTTTCGTGCTATTAATTTGTATACCTGTCAAATGTAAAGTACGTGCGACTTAGATATAGATACTATTACAATTAACGCACGCAGATTTCTGTTTGTGCGGTTTCAATTTACGCTAAATGCAATTTGCGTTAGGTTGGGAATTCACTGATTTCGCATTAAATCGAAGTATAACCGTGAGATTAGATATCACCTGATTTTGTTATACTGTACTACGATAACTGTTTGTGTGGGGTGTTACCTACACTCCAAAACTTGTATCAACTGTTATGTCGAAAAGTTGGTAGATCAATTTTCGGGCATAAAATTTGTCACTCGACCCCCCACCAACTTTTTCGTCGGCGATGGCAAGTTTTATAACTGCATATATTATTTCACTTCCTGTAAGATCTCCGTATTTTTACGCCCAACGAGGCTTTCACCATTAGGGTACTTCACGCGAATATGAGAATAAATTTTGTGGCTATTTAGTGGAAGCTGAGTAGGGCGGATTTCCGTACCTACCACACGTTCACCGTTATCAGTGAAAATAACAAACAAGTGGCACATTTAGGAAAATTTCCATGACGTCACGTTATTAAAACTTAACTGTTCACACCGTCAAGGAGTTAGAAACCTTCAGGATTGTACTTCTTTTGAGAGGAGCTGATACCATAAATTATTCTATTAAGCCGAAGCAAAACGCTGCGTATTTCCTATTTCAAATAATTGGATGCTTTGAAAAGCAAATTTATTTGTGTTAACGTTGTATGTCCGTTTTGTGTTATATTTAATATTGGGTTTTAGGTAATATAAGTACGGAATTAGCTAATCCCCTACTAAATAAAACCTAACTGTGAGTTGCAATGTCAAATTTTACGGTTTGTATTTCGGTGGTCATGTCGATTGTTGACTGTACGTGCATGTTAGGTTAACACAATTAATAATAAGATAATTTTGTGCTCCACCAAGTCGTATGCAGTGCGCGTTGAGTCTCGGAGCCTTAATTCGTTTTGCTATATACTTTTATGATTTTAATTTTGCGGAATATAAAGTCATTCGTTCTTCGTATGTAAAAGTTTAGACCGACAAGATCAGTTTATTGTACGGCGTGTTACCCAGTATAGATAGAGTGCAACTTAGATTTAATTCTAGTCATGTATTAACGTTTGGAAAATTTATACTTATGTACCTTCTTCGTCCTTTTTGGAATTGTCTGTGATAAAATAAAAATATATTCTGTGTTATTACTTCTGCCGTGTTATTTGCTCTTTTCCAGCTACGGGTAGAGTTAGATGATATCTGCCTACTTTAATCTTTCATCGTCTTGGCGACTTTTTTTAGATTTAAGATATAATTTAGCATCACAAAGCTTGCGACACCTTCTTTGGAAAAACTGTGCTAGCTGTTGCTTTTTTTTTGCTACAAGGAAATCACCTAACAAATTTGGCTGCCCAACTTGAGGGGCCTGATTTTTCACAACGTTATAACTGCGATATTTATAGAACTATTCATTCTTACTAGATATGTAATTCTGCGTTGCTTGCATTTTTTTATTCTCTTTTTCTTTCGTTGTTAAAATTAAATATATTTGTCGTTATAACCAGTGTTTTGTCATGTGTTCGATTTGAGTGTTACATAGATTTAAACGGTGTCTTCCATTCTGGTTTCTAACCGTTTTTACGCATTTATAATCTTACGTTATAATTAGAACATCGAGACCTGCAACCTGCTTGCCGATTCAACTGAGTTAGTCGCCAGCAACTCATTTACAAGAAAATCCTCGTAACAGATGTAAAAGTTAGACTGACAAATTTAATTTTATGTACGACGTGTTGCCCAATCGAAAGGGACTTACATCAACAATTATTGTCTGTGATCTGTACCTACGTACTAGCAATTGATCGCATTTATGTAATTCTACCTGGCTTGTCTTTTCTAACCTTTTTTTCTGTAATAACATAAAAATACATTCGTGTTACAATCTGTGTGTTATCATTTGTTCTCTTTCAACCTTGGATAGATTTGAACGGTGTTTTTCATTCTAATTTTTAGCCGTTTAAGCGCCTTTTTAATCTTAACCTGCGACCGCTTGCCGAATCATACTAAGATAGTCGCCAGAATATGTTCGATCTTACTTTATCGTTTTTTATTTTTTTAAAATTATTTTCCTTTTATTTCTATTTATACTTCTTACAGAATTCTAAAATCTCCTGTTATTTTCTTGATATATTTCTTCTTACTGTTCCTCATCTTTGTTTTCATGTGATTTTTCGCTTGTTCTTCTAATTTTCTGACCTTGTTTATCTCCTTATTTTGTGTTTGTATTATCTGTGTTTTTAAAAGTATTTTTTTCTCTGTGTTTCCTTATTATAATTGTTGTATTGTCCATGTTTCTCCTCTAATTTTTGTTTTAGATAATCCTCGTTTATCGAAATATTTTTTTCCTTCAAATTCTTTTTGATTCTCAATAACTCTTATTTTTTAGACATTGCGGTTAATTCAATTAAAAATAGTCTGTTTTCCTTCTATTTTTCTACCCAATCTTCTAACGTGCTGAATTTTTTTTCCATGTCTACTTCAACTTCCATATCTCAAAACAATTTATTGGGTTTTTCTTTCAGCTCTAAATCTTGTTCTTTTAACGTTTCTTCTACTCCTTGCATTATACTTTTCTTTTTCTGTATTTTCAAACTTATATTTTATGTTGCCATGATTTTCTTAATTTCTTCTTTTTCTTTATTTCATCTTCTTCAAAATTTCCTCAATACGACTTCGTTTTTTGTTTATTTCCTCGCAACTTTTTCTTGTCGCCCGCTATTACTCCTGTTTTTATCACTTCTCTAATTCCCATTTGTTATGTTAAAAAACCGTGTACCTTGTATGAATTTTGCCTAGTTAGAAACGCCATCTACAAGTTTGATTTGTTTATTAACTCAAGAAACAGCACGTATGCTGACGCAATGCCCAGAGACATCTGTAGTTAAAAATGCATAAACCTCCACGTTATTAATGTGAAAATGAAGATTTCTACAATTTGTATGTAAAAGAATCGCTAGGGTAAGGGTGCATTTATATTTTACGGCGAGATTTTTTTTTTCTTGTATCATTACAGCAAGTTTGGTCAAAGTCACCTGTTTGTTACTTCAAAAAATTTTATTAACTTGCTAATTGCTCTTTCATTCGGTCGATAACTAAGACATACACGAATCCAGAAATAAAATCGTACTAGCCAGACGTAATGATGTCAACAACTAACATTAGTTAAATAGGCAAATCAAATACAATCTTTCAATATCCTCTAGCGGTACAAATAACACGAAAAATTGGTGGCACACCTGTTAAATATCACTTAAATGACTTTTGGAAACTTAGTATGAAATTTTAGCAACTTATTTGTGATAGCACGGTTGTATGATTATTAGCTTAATTGAAAATGTGTAGTCGTCTACTGCGAGGTTGATTACGGAAGCGTTGCCTACCCTCCAAAACTTGTATCAACTGTTATGTTAAAAAGTTGGAAGATCAATTTGCAAATATAAAATTTGTCCCTCGACCCCCACGACTTTTTTGTCGGCAAAGTCAAATTTTATAATCGCACATTTCATTTCACTTCCTGTAAGATCTCCGACAGGCTCCATAATTTTACGCCCAACGAAACTTTCACTATTAGGGTACTTCACGCGAATATGCGAATAAATTTTGTGGCTATTTAGTGGAAGCTGAGTAGGGCGGATTTCTATACCCACCACACGTTCTCCGTTATCAGTGAAGATAACGAACAAGTAGCACATTTAAGAAAATTTCCATGACGTCACGTTATTAAAACGTAACTATTCACACCGTTAAGGAGTTGAAAACCTTTACTATTGTACTTCTTTTGAGAAGAGTTGCTACCATAAATTATTCTGTTGAGTCGAAGGAATTTGCTATCTCAAATGATTAGATGCTTTGAAAAGCAAATTTATTTGTGTTAACGCTGTATGTCCGTTTTGTGTGAGATTTAATATTACGTTTTAGGTAACACAATTACGAAATTAGCTAATCATTTATTAGATAAAACCTAACTGTGAGTATTACAACGTCAAATTTAACGATTTGTATCTCGGTGGTCATGTCGATCGTTCACTGTACGTGCATGTTAAGTTAACACAATTAATAGTAAAATCATTTTGTGCTTCACAAAGTCGTATGCAGTGCGCGTTGAGTCTCGGAGGTTTAATTTGTTTTATTATATACTTTTGCGATTTTAAATTTGCGGAATAGATAGTCAAGACAAGATCAGTTTATTGTACGGCGTGTTGCCCAGTATAGGGCGCAACTTATATTTGATTCGACCCATGTATTAACGTTTGGAAAATTTATACTTCGTCCTTTTTAGAATTATTGTCTGTGATAAAATAAATATATATTCTGTGTTATTTTTTCTATCGTGTTATTTGCTCTTTTCCAGCTACGGGTAGAGTTAGATGATATCGCCCTAATTTAACCTTTCATCGTATTGGCGACTTTTTTTAGATTTAAGATATAATTTAGCATCACAACGCCTACGACTCCCTCTCCAGGAAAACTGTGCTACAAGGAAACCACGTAACAAATTTGGCTGCCCAAGTTAGGTCGACAAATTTAATTTTATGTACGACGTGTTGCCCAACCGAAAGGGACTTACATCAACAATTATTGTCTGTGATCTGTACCTACGTACTAGCAATTGATTGCATTTATGTAATTCTACCTCGCTTCTCCTTTCTAAGCTTTTTGTCTGTAATAACATAAAAATATATTCGTGTTACAACCAGTGTGTTGTCATTTGTTCTCTTTCAACCTTAGATAGATTTGAACGGCGTTTTCCATTCTAGTTTTCAACCGTTTTAGCGCCTTTTTTATCTTAATTTATAATTAGCACATTAAAACCTGCAATCCGCTCGCCGAATCATACTGAGATAGTCGCCAGCAAACAAAGTTATATATAAGTTTTATTTTTA
This sequence comes from Aquatica leii, assembly GCA_035610365.1. Taxonomy (NCBI): domain Eukaryota; kingdom Metazoa; phylum Arthropoda; class Insecta; order Coleoptera; family Lampyridae; genus Aquatica; species Aquatica leii. Next base: position 49,581,878 of record CM069438.1, on the reverse strand, counting down.
TTTATTATTTTCTTTTTATTTCTCTTTATACTTCTTACAGAAATCTAAAATTTCCTATTTCTTGATATATTTCTTCTTTACTATTCATCATCTTTGTTTTCAAGTGATTTTTTACTTGTTCTAATTTTTTGAGCTCCGTGTTTTCTTTTGTGTTTGTGTTATCTGTGTTTTTCATTTCTAAATGTTGTGTGTTTAAAAGTGTTTCTCCTCTGTATTTTCTTATTTTAATTGTCCATGCTTCCCATTTTATTTTTGGTTTATTATATATTAATATTGCGTTAGCTTCTTTTTGTTTCATTTATGTAATCTATTAATTCTATTTATCTTTCTTTAAATAATCTTGGTTTTTTTCCTTCAAATTCTTTCTGGCTCTCAGTAACTTCTATTTTTTAAACATTGTAGTTAATTCAACTAAAGTTGATCTGTTTTCCTTCTATTTTTCTACGCAATCTTCTAACGTCCTGAACTTCTTTTTCCATATCTATTTCAACTTTAATGTCTCTAAAAAAATATTCTGGGTTTTTCTTTCAGCTCTAAATCTTGTTCTTTTAATTTTTCTTTTGTCCCATTGCATTATACTTTTCTTTTTTTTTGTATTTTCAACCTTATATTTTGTGTAGCAATTATTATCTTAATTTCTTCTTCTTTTTGTTTATTTCCTCGCTGCGTATGCCTTAAACGCGAATTTTGCTTGTCGCCCCCTATTATTCTTGTTTTTATCACTTCTCTAATTTCTATTTGTTATGTTAAAAAAACCTTATTATGGTTTCTTGCGTTGTATAAATTTTGCCCAGTTATTAACGCCATCTACAAGTTTGATTTGTTCATTAACTCGTTTCAGTTTCTGTTCATGCTAAAGAAACGCAATGCGCAGTGATATCTACAGTTAAAAATTGTTAAACCTCCACGCTATTAATGCGTAAAACAAGATTTCTACGTTTTGTATGTAATGGAATCGCTCGGGTAAGAGTGTATTTATATTTTACGACGAGATTTAATTTTTCTTTTATCATTACAGCAAGTTTGGTCAAACACGTGTTTGTTACTTCAGAAAATTTAATTAAGCGGCTAATTGTTATTTCATTGGGTCGATAACTAACGCATATACAAATGCAGAAATTAAATCGTACTAGCCAGACGTACTGATGTCAGCAATTAACATTAGTTAAATGGGCAAATCAAATACAATCTTTCAATATCTTCCAGTGGGACATTTTACAAAAAATTGGTGGCACTGTAATAGCGAAGGCTTTCACGGCCGGAATCTATACTAAAATTAGAATGTCTTCCGAGTTTGGACCGTGTCATTGTTGTTGTAACGGAAGTTGCAAAGAATCGTAAAGTTTCATCCACTACTAACTCTTTAAAGACGGTTGTCAATTTATCTAGTTTGGTCCTCACCTCAGAACAGAAAGCGGTGCTCTCTAAGGGTTTGAATTTTGCGGTTGCTCCCAAACGTATTCCTAAAGAAGATATTTTATGTGTTGAGTCATCTTTTTCGCCTCATCTCAAATCCCATTCGTATTCACACTGGCAAAATCCTTGAATCATCTAAAATTCCTAAATCATTTCTAAGTCGGAAGAGTCAGCTCTAAAAAGTCTTCGTAAGAACCCTGATATTATTGTTCTTCCAGTCGACAAAGGCAACGCCACTGTAGTTTTGAACTAAATTGATTATATTACGAAAATCAATTCTATTTTGTCTGAGGAAACTTACGCTCTGCTAACTCACAACCCCACTTCGAGGATTGAACGTGAGGTCAACCAAATCATCAAATCTTCCAATCTACCTCCTGAAACTAAACGTCGACTTACCCCATCAGATTCTAAACCACCTCGTCTATACGGACTTCCCAAAATTCACAAACAAGGTATTTCTTTTTGACCTATCGTCAGTACTATCCATTCTCCTACCTACAAGCTACCCAAGTTCTTGTCTTGTCTGTCAGCATATTCAACCTCTAGAAACTATAAAACTTGAATCCCAATATCTTCTCGTGAGCTTTGATGTTACTTCACTTTTTACTAAAGTTCCTATTAAGGATTTGCTTATTATCATCACACAGATTCTGTCTCAACATGGCAAGGAGTTGAGTTTGGTTCCTCTTATTGATAAGTGTCTATCCTCTACTTACTTCCAATTTGATAACAAGTCTTACGAACAAGTTTCTGGTGCTGCTATAGGTGCTCCTTTATCACCTGTTGTAGCTAACATTTTTATGGAATCCTTTAAAACGGTTGCTTTGGAATCATCAATATTAAAACCTAAAGTGTGGTTTAGGTATGTTGACGACACGTTTATTGTTTGGTCTCATGGTCATCTTGAATTGTCTGAGTTTCTTGATCATCTTAACAATCCACACTTAGATATCAAATTTACCATGGAAATCGAAAGTAATGGTTCTCTTCCATTTCTTGACGTTCTTGTGACCCGTAAGCCCGACGGACTTCTGGGCCATTCTGTTTATCGCAAACCCACCCATACGGACAGATGCCTTCATGCTGCGTCTCATCATCATCTTGCACAGAAACGTTCTGTTATTAAATCTTTGGTTCATCGTGCCTTTTCTATTTGCCAACCTGAGAATGTAGACTCGGAACTCCGTCATCTTACTAGAACCTTAGTGAACAATGGTTATGTAAAGCGAGATATTCATAGAGTTATTAATCGTCGTCTACATCCACGTACTCGATTACCGAAGGCCATTTCTACTCCCGAATTCAACCCGAAATTGGCATTTTTACCCTACATTCACAAGGTTACAGATCAAATAGGGAAACTCTTTCGTAAGAATGGTCTTAAACCAATATTCAACTCAACAGGCAAAATCTCTCAGATTCTTCCTTCTCCCAAAGACAAATTTCCTACACTTTCATCTCAAAGTGTATACCAAATCCCTTGTTCATGTAGTTTAGTCCACATTAGTGAAACCGGTCGTTCCGTCATTACTCGCATTTCAGAACATGATCGTTGTATAAGAAAAAGGTATACTTCCAAGTCTGCGGTCGCTGAACATCATTTTACTACAGGTCACAAGATAGATTTTGATAATGTTTCGTTGATTGCCAAATCTCCATTCTTTTTCAATAGGAAATTCCGAGAAAGCATAGAAATCATCAAACGCCCCAATAGCTTTAACCGCTTTGAAGTCAAAAAGCCAACAACACCAAACGAGATCTTTACACACTTTTATGACTGCTACTGTGCAAATGGTAAAAGTGCGCGGTGGACTTGCTTTTATAATGTCTGATATCTTTCGAGATAGTTAAAATAATCAATACTCAAAGTGAAGTAATTCAGAATTTAAAAAAATTATGTATTTTTGGTAGACATAAAAGAAGTAGTGTCAAAGAATTTATTGATGAAAATTTTTGGTTTTCCTATTTTCAAAAGGGTTAATAGTTAAATTACTTGATTGATGACCTGAAAGTAAAGAAGAAACCTAACTAAAAATTGGATCCGTAGAAAGCACTTTAACACCACCTTCATAAATAAAATCTTCAACTTTATTCGTATAACTCAGTCAAAATATTTATTGTTAGTAATAAAAACGAGAGATTTTCTTTTTAGATAATTCTGGTGTATACAAAATTTCTTGTTTTTCTTGCTCTTCTTCTTATATAGAACAGACCGGTGAAAAATTCAAATCAAGATAAAGCAAATTTTTTTTACTAATTAATTTTAAGGTTTTTTCGTATTAATAATAAAAATGTTTCTATTTGTCTTAACAAAATTTGTGATTTCACCATTTCTCTTTTTCTCAATAATAAATTCTAATTTATGACTTTTTTTATTATTATTTTTATGCCTTTTTATATCATTTTAAGTACAGTTATAGTTGCTATTACTAACCTTTCATTTTAAATTTGTGTCCCTTATTGCTAATATTTTATGCATCATTTTTTTGTTGTAAAAAAACCTTATTTTGTGCTTAATGCTGCTATAGAAAGTTGTAAATATAATTCAATCATAAGTGGCGGATTAACAAGTTTGAACTTGAGCGAGTCATTGGTAAACAATCCGCTTATATACTTTAATTCCACGATTATGAATTGCAAAGCTTTTTGAGTATTGTTAAAAATGTATTGATAAAATAAGCTAAGCCCACTCAAAAAAGCTGTTATCAGTATGCACAAAAGCTCAGAAATTTTAAATAGAGTAAAAACTATTTACCCACAAATGCTTTTAGTGGGCAGTGAATTTATTGAAAGCGTAAAAGAGGGAGAATTATATAAATGATGTTGTATTATGCTGCCACCGTACATGTCCAAACATACAAGGGGATGATTAATTTACATCATGCATAGAAGTAACAACTTAAAGTTTTACGCTCCATATTCCAATTCGTCCGTCCACCTTTTAAATAATGATTAAGGTTAATACGATGCAAACCATTTATTATTTATGTTTACATCCAGGTATTTATCTTTCATTTTCTCTTTGATCTATTTTTAACAAAAATTCTACCGTTTCGGCTACTACTAAAATAAATTGTATAAACAACGTTGTTTCTCTTCCACCTTCGCAAGAAAATTATTTCAATTAAAACGCGGAAAATATTTTAATAAACATTTATTAAATTTAGCGTGTACGTTTTTGCGTTACCTATGCTTTTAGTTTAATTAGAATAAATATTAACTGAAGCCAACTTTAAACTTTTGTTTAAATGCGTTAAGGCACTTTACGTTTATTCACGAGAATATGTTTTATAATTCACTAAGTAAAAATAACGATGAAATACTAAAATTAAAGCGTTTGAAGCGATATTACAATCTTGTGTAAAATACTTAAAGATTTCAGACTGTGTAAATAGTGCTTTAAATGTAAACGGCTGAAGTGGAGTTAAAGCGTTCGTTGTAAAACACGACTAAAAATAAAATTATTTGCTCAAAGCGTATCAATTTACATCACTTTTAACAAACAGTATACGACTCTTTTAATATACTATTACTACAATTTCCAATTCTAAAATTTACGCTTTTGGTAGTTCGTAATGTTCCATCGGCTGTATTAAATAAACGTTTTATTTAAAAATTTTGAGCAAATTATTATGTAAATTGCAGTTGCACTCACAAAAAATACAACATTTGAACAAACCGATACTTGCATGACTGTCAAAAAAAATAAAAAAATAATTATGATAATTCTTCCGTAATTTAAAGGCAGCGACTAACTCAGTTTGATTCGGCAAGCGGGACGCAAGTCTCGATGTGCTAATTATACAATAATTTAAAAAAGTGGCACAACAAATAAGTAACACCCAATACAGACCTTGTTTAAATTTGTCGATTACTAAAAGAAACAATTCGCAAAACAGATTCTAACAATAATATATTTATTTCGAACAAGAGAGAATCGGAGTTAAAAAAAAGGAAGAGGTAGACCAATTACAACTAAATAACCATTATAGAATCTGTTACGTGGTTTTTCACGTAACTAAAAGTGTAGAATAATAATACATACAAATACAACAAAGAACAAAATGGACTGTATTTAAAACGTACAACTTTAGTTTACAACTACATGACGCAATGTTACTGAGAATAAAGGAGTACGAATACAGGGTGTATACCCAACATGCCCCCGGCCTTGAAAGTTAAACAAAGAAAAGAAACCTTTCAATAACGAACATGATAAAAAATTATGCAAATTCATTGAAAACATATAATAGCTTACTTAAAGTCATATAATAAACTAAATTAAACACTCGCGCCACTGTCTAACAGTAGCGGGCACAATTTCGTAAATGCACGTCGAACAACACCATTGTTTGTGCGCACAGACGCCACTCGGTTGATGCCATCACGGCCTGGATAAATGCCTATGACACGTCCCAATTTCCATTGTAAAGGGTATAATTTTTTTTCTTTTAGCAGGAATAATGCTCCATTCTGAAGATACGAGTGATGCAGCTACCACTTTGTGCGTTGCTGCAGCTCGGAGATGTACTCTTGGCTCCACCGCTGCCATATTCGTTGATTAAGCTGTTGGATGTGTTGAAAATAGGCAAGACGAGAACGAGGTAAAACAGTTACGTCTGAATCTGGCAGAGTTGTGAGTGGTCTTCCCACCAAAAAATATGCAGGTGTGAGCGGTTGTAGATCGTTGAAATCAGCACACAGAGTAGTTAAGAGACGCGAATTTGGGGTTGCCTCAACTTCTGACAACAAAGTATAAAGGTCTTCATAAGTTAATAGTGAGTCGCCGAGAACTCTTTTTATATGGTGTTTTGCTGACTTGATGCCAGCTTCCTACAGACCACCAAAATGTGGACTGCGAGCCGAAATAAAATGCCAATTCGTTCCTTTGTTAGCAAGGACGTCAGCAACAGATTCACAATTAGTCTTAAGAAATAAGCTCAATTCCTTAAGTTCAGAATGAGCTCGAACAAAGGTGGTGCCATTATCAGGATAGATATGCATGGGCTTACCGCGGCGTGAAACAAAACGTCTAAAAGTCATATTAAAGGATTAAGTTGTGAGAGAAGTGACCAATTCCAAGTGAACTGTTTTGGTCACAAAGCATACAAAAATACATAAATAAGACTTATAGGACTTTGAACCTCTACCTTTACGATCTTTAATAAAAAGGGCCCACCGTAATCTATTCCAGTTGTAAAAAATGGTGGTGCAGGATTGACTCGTGAGGATAGAAGATTGCCCATTATGGGTTCTATTGCTCTGGGAGATAGGCGAAAGTATCTTATACAATGATGAACTATCTGTCTTACAAGACAGCGCCCTGAAGTAATCCAAAATCTACTTCGTAGAGAAGCAATTGAGGACCAGCATGAAGCATTCTGATATGCTCTCTGGTAGCAATTAATTTAGCGAGGCAATGTTTGCCTGATAGAAGAATGGGATGCTTCTTATCAAAATTGAAATTAGAATAATGAAGTCTGCCACTAACTCGAATGGTGCCGTCGGCGCCAAGAAATGGATTGAAGCTTTTTAGCGACGAGTAAGGTTTTAATGGTTTACCTTGCTGAAGATGCTTGAGCTCGTCTGGAAAAGACTGTGCTTGTGAAATTTGTACTATACGTTTGAGTACATCTTTAAACTCAAAAATTGTTAAAAGACAGTACGATCAACTGCAGGCAAACAACAGTTTCTGCGAAAACGAAGAGAATACGCAACAACTCTCTCTAGCCGAGTCATGTTAGAGAATTGCAAAATAGGGTATGAATCCTGTGTAGTAGTAGCGAAAGATTGTGCTTCCTTTTTGAGTTATGGAAACTTAGGAATAGAGACAATAGAGTTAGGCCATATCGATTCATTTTCAGATAACCAGGATGGATGTCTCCAAATAGAGTGAGAAGTACGTTGATGGTTGTTAACAACGCGATGACAAACGAAAGTTTTCTATAAGTTTGGATTGGTTTTCAACCACCTTAACACTATTGTCGAGTCAGACCATAAATAAGAAGAAGAGATTTGAAGATATAAAGCTTTCAGAACCTGTTCTGAAAGTTTAGTCAACAATGCGGCTGCGTTAAGTTCGAGTTTTGGAAAAGTTACAGGTTTTAAAGGTGCTACCTTAATTTTAGCACATAAAAGTTTGGTGAATGTGTTATTATCTTTGTCAACGGATCTAAGATAAATACATGCGCCATAAGCGTGCATCGAAGAATCACAAAATCCATGAAGTTGGATATCCATAGCATCCTCGCAGATGACGTTTCTAAGGACTTGAAGGTCATTTAAATGAACCAGTTCTGCTCTATAAACAGCCCACTTTCTTACGATCTTTTCAGAAATTGGATAATCCCATGATAACTTTTCCAACCATAACTGTTGGAACATAATTTTAGCGATTATAGTAGAAGGCGCAAGTAACCCAAGAGGATCGAATATTTGAGATATTTCGGAGAGCATAACGCGTTTAGTTATGAGTTCAGTTGCAGTTGATAAAACAGTAAATACGAAGCTATCTGCCTGAATCGACCATGTCAATTCCAGGGTATGAGGGGGCTTGCCAGCACCAAATTCTAGAACACCAGGGTGAACATACGTATTAGGAAGGTCCTTTAATATTAATGGATCATTAGATATCCACTTACGAAGAATGAAAAGTTCTGAACGTAAAACATTTGAAAGTTCCAAACAAATATTGCGTGCTTGGGAAATATCATCGGCGCCAGTAAGAAGATCATCGACATAAAAATCATTTTTTATGATGCGAGAAATTTAAGAATTTGAAGCTTCGCATTCCATACCTAGTTGATATAGACTACGGATGGCTAGAAAGGACGCAGATGCTGTTCCATACGTAACGGTATTGAGATCGAAAGGTTGTAATTGTTCTGTTAGAGAAGATATCCAGAAAATACGTTGAAGTGACCGCTGTTTGGGCCCAGTCAACACTTGTCTGTGCATCTTTTCGATGTCAGCAGCATACGTATGCTTCCAAAAACGAATTAGAATAGAAAATAAATCATGTTGTATCGTTAGACCAACCATTTGAGCGTCATTTAAAGAATAGCCAGAAGTTGTGGCAGAAGAGCTAAACAACACGAAGTTTGGTGGTTAGACTGGTTTCTTTCAACACACCATGATGGGGAAGGTAATAAGAATATTCAGCATCAGAATGTGACACTGTCATGTGTCCCAAAACTTGGTATTCCTGCATGAAGGCAACGTAACGAGTGCAAAGTTCTGGATTGAACTGAAAGCGGCGTTCCAGTGAGAAAAATTGTTTTCTTGCGATGTCTTGGGATTCTCCAAGGCATGCAATCGAATCTTTGAATGGTATTGAAACAATAAATCCTCCTTCTGCGTTCCTAAAAGAGTTTTGAATAAAATGTGCTTCGCAAGCACTTTTTTCGGAGGAGCAAACCTTTTGTTAGGGGTAGCTCTCGAGCACCCAAAATTCTAAAATGCGATCTGGTAGATCGTCCAGAAACCTTAAGTGCCAACGTGAATGAGTAGAAACTGCGTTACTAACTTGTCCGGATACCATCCATCCAAAGCGAGTTTTTGAAAGAATAGGCAATTGTGGACCTAGCCGCACTTGACCAATACATAATAATGAAAAGAACGCTGGTGAATCAATTAGCATATCAATTTTACCAGGCTTATTAGAAAGCGGGTCTGACAATTTAATGTTATCGGGGATTTGAAAATTGTAGCAATGTACGTGTAAACTGGGCACGCTGCCAGTTATTTCATCAAGAACTAAACATAAAAGATTGATTTGAAAATTGGTATGATGTGAACGCACGGTTGCTTCACACTTTGAGTGAATCATAGAGAAAGTTTTGCTTAAGCCTGAAACTAGAATGTTTGCATTATCAATGCGCAAGTTTAATTTTTGACACAGGTCTGAACGAATACAATTAGATTGAGAACCTGAGTCTAACAAAATGCGAATTGTGTGTTACCCTCCGGTAGAATCAAGGATCTTAGCGGAAGCTGTTGGCAACAAAACTTTTAAACTGTTTGTACAAAATGCAGAAATGGTTTGAATGGATTCGGCAGGAGTGTTTATAAAGCTGGCAGATCCTGGCTGCTTATCCGAGATGGACATAGGATTAGGTCCAATATGCAAAAGAGTGTGATGTTTGGATTTGCATGTACGGCAAGTAAACTTAGAAGAACATTGGTGTATAAAATGACCCTTATGGAAGCAATTGAGACAAACTCTCAATTCCTTTGCTTTGGCAATTCTTTCCCTAGCAGATAAATCTAGAAATTTTTTACATGATCTTATTGAATGACAATTTTTGCAAAGCACACAAGTTGATGTGTTTGCTAGAAAGGATTTTGAAAAGTGTGGGTTTGGTTTGTGAGGGATAACCTTAGCGTCTTGCTTTGATTGCAAACTATCCAAGAGATTGGCATTGTTTGTTAAAAACGATTTCAATTCATTGAAATTTGGTAAAATGTTGGTTGATGAATTTCGTAATGTTTCCCATTCACGCGTAGTAATAGGATCAAGTTTGTCTGATACAATTTGAATCATGGCGGTTTCGAAGTCTCCGTCGTTAGCTAACGAACGTAATGCAGTAATGTGTTTGAATAAGGAATTGCAAAAACTTCTTAATGTTGTAGAAGACTACTTTTTGCAAGGTTCTAGCTCAAGTATACATTTTATATGGTTTCGAATAAGCATGCGAGATTGATCGTACCGCGCACAAATAGCTTGCCAAGCGATTTGATAATTGCTGGTTGTAAACTGTAACGATCTGATTACTTGAGCAGCATCTCCACTCAAGCTTGCTTTTAAGTAATGGAGCTTTTGTATGTCTCCAAGATCACTGTTGGAATTAATCAAACTAGTAAAAATTTCACGAAACTCAAGCCAACCTTCCAGGTCACCAGAAAAGCTTAGAATGGAAATCTTTGGTAAATTAAAACTTGGAACCGTATGTGATTAATAATTTGAATTTCCTGATTTGTTACTATCAGGAGGAGAATTGCTGCTAGAAGTTCTTTGAAAGCTTGATAATAAACTTTTGGCAATTGCAGTAATTCTAAAAAAATCATCTTTGAATTGAACGTGTTGTTTAGTTTCAGCTTCCATGTCTGTAACTGATTAAATAATTTCAGATTGTATTTCATCAAATTGATTTAATAACAAAGAATTTCCTTGTAAACGATCTTGTATTTCGATAATTTGTGCAGACGATACCTCGTGATCAACGGTATCTAAGTTTGAAAGAAATGTTTCAAATTGTATTACTTGAGTAGATTGAACTTCAAACACCTTCATCCAAACGACGAGGTTTTTCAGGAACAAACAAAATTTGCGCAGTATCGGGCTCGTAAGGACCAAAAAATGTAGCATAATAATACATACAAATACAACAAAAACCAAAATAGACTGTTTTTAAAAAGTAAGACCTTAGTTGACAACTCTTGACAACTACATGACACAATGTTACTGAAAATACAGAAGTACAAATACAGGGTGTATACTCAACAAAAAGAAAGCGACGACTAACTCAGTTGTGCCGGTGATAGAGTCGTAGACTTCGTAGTCTTAGATTATAAAATAATTTAGAAAAGCGCCAAAACCATGAGGGACTAGGATGGGAAACACCGTTTAAACTTAAATTCGGCAATTATTTGCTCCAATGTGATTGTATTCAACACCTCAAAAATGTAAGTAGTGTTAACCCCCTGAAAACTTTCCAATTGCAACATGTGCTTATCAACTCTACAAATAAAGAACACAGGTAGAAGCATGGAAACCCGCTAAAAACAATTATGGAAGAATGAAATTAAACCACAATACAAACATTCTCACACCAAATAAAGACTTTCACTCAGATCGCCAAAATATTTGATTGTCATTCACATAAAAGTGTGTGAAATAAAAGATTTGTTGGGCGTACACAACGCTAGAGAATATCTGCGTTCTTCAAACTTTACCGGAAGAATAAATGGCGTTTGATAATTTGATTGGTTAAAAAGTTTCGTGATATTGACCTAAATTTATATTTTAATTAACGTGTACGTTTATTCCCATTTTTAATTTCTGTACGTAAATTACGCTTTTAATTAATTTTACTTTCGATGTTTGCGTATAATTGTTTCTATTATTTTAATTTTTTATATTTACACATTTCATAAAATTAAAACAAATTATTTAAATTTTCAGGAAATGTCGTATAAAGAAATTTAGATAATGCAATTCCCTAACCTGATCCTACCTAGCCTTTGCATCTGCAACAAATCCCAAGAAAAATAAATTACTACACTAAAAAAAGTACATGGCGCCCGAGCAGAGACTTTAAATTTTTCGTATTAAACTATTCCACAATCCATGTTTTCTAGTCAAAGAAATCGGACGTGTTTCAAATTCTGTCTTAAGTATTAAGTGTTTAATTATCAATTAAATTAATAATAAATTAACAGTGTGCTGTTATTACGGTGCATTAAAGTGATTGTGCGTGGGCTAGAGTGCCTGGCAGGTGCCGCACAGCAGCGCTTTTTTAATAATTGTAAGCACTTTTGACTTACGTTTATTCCTTTTTTTAATTTAATTGCATAAATTATTTGCTCTTTCAATTAGTTTTACTTTTGATGTGATCTTTATTTAAAATAAGGTTTTTTATTTGCTTAATTAATGCAATTTCTTAATACCGACACGCATAGACGCCGCCTACATAATCAGTATCTTCGCAATTCAAACTACTTTGAAAACCTTTTCAAAACCTTCCTGTATCCCAAAAGCTTCTAGTTGTTTAGAATACAGACAACTATACACAAGCCAACCTTTGCTGTTTAAAATACCGACTAGTCTTAGGCCGCTCCCGAGTTATTACCAATAATTAACCTATGTAAAAACCGGCGTTCATTGGAAAAACTGCGTTTATTATAGTAAAATCACCGTAGTCATTCTATAACCACAGTTAACAATTAAAAGTACCCGGCGTAATAATTGACCTACGAATCGACTATCCGTAAACCAAAATTAAATAAAGTGTAGTTGTCGAAAATAACTCACCAAAGTGGCATTAATTAATAACTTTGTCGTCCACTTACTCACGTAGAGGTCAGTTAAAAATACTAATACAAACCCATAATAACATTTCAGATAACAATGGCGTACAAATTTCTAACATAACCAAGAGCATATTATAACTACCCCTATATGTTTATTTTTAAAAGTCTATTATTTTGTAAAATAAATAAGTGTCCTGACCCTAACTAGAATTCGCATTTAAAACAAATTAAAAGAAAAATAAATCACCACGCTGGAAAAAGTACATGGCGCCCGAGCAGAGATTACATTTTTTTTTGTTTCAAACGATTGCATGTCATAGAATCAAATACAGTAACTAATATTTTATTTGCAACCAAACAATAACTTTCTTGTTCAGCGAACATTAAAAGTTACCGACACCATCATTTTTATTTTTATTATTTAACAATGAAAGTAAAAATAATGTAATTGTATGTACCCGGTGCCTATCCATAACCTGTTTGACATTCTAGCCCTACTCCAACAACAAAAAGTGGGCGAATTTTATACTAAAAATTTTTTAAGATAACAAATCGTCGACTAATATCACAGCTATAATATCGGTGTAGGTTCACTACTCCCTTTTATTTGATTTAAGAACGAAATATGCGTATCGAAGAACCTTAACCTTGACAGATGTCACATGTCACGTCAAAGTACCCAAACGATAATACCTAAAGTTAAAGCTCATTCAAAGTTTGCAACTGAAAGTAAAATTAAGTCAGTATAATCTACGTTGTGGTTACATATAATAACTGTTTCGCTTAAAGCTAACGGTTAACTGATAAAATTGAACACAGTTACGTAAAAGGAAAATTATACTTTTCCTTAGTACGCACAAAGCTGACTAATTTATTAGAGAATGCAATACAATTACAAAAAAATATACGCTATGCTAAGTAAGTTGCAAAAAGCTGATTGGCTAATGATAGAAGTTATTAAAATTATACAATCCTGAAACTTCGAAAGAAAGTGTACGTCCTCTTTCATCACTTCTGATTTACTAAATAAGGTGAACTTTACAGGTTACATCTCTCTAAGACAGTAGTGTAACAAATCCCTTTCAAAAAATTAAAACTGACAAGAAAAAGCTTAAAAAAAGACAAAAATTTAAGCACCCGTCAAAGATCAAACCCTAAAATCCAAAACCACCCAAATACAACTAAGAAGAAACGTAAATCAAAAAGCTTTCCCAGTTCGAAATGTGCCCAGAAGTCACATAAAGCGGAAAGATACTTCCAAAAACCACAAAGACTTCAATCAACAAAAAAAGAAGCATGAAAAAAAAAGGCACAATAGAAGTCAAAACACCAACAAAGCAAAAAAGCAGCGCAGTCCCATAAAATTTACCAAGCCAAAATCCAGAGCAAACCAAGAGAAAAAAAGCATAACTTGAATGGTGATGTTCGTATTTAGGAAAAAAGTTCAAAAAAGAAAACTAAGACAATTGTGCCAAAAAGTCATCAGTAGACGGCATGAGATTCTTCCACCAAAAAAATCCAAAGAAACCGTAAAAATCTAAGAAAGCAAAACCAACGAAGAAATCTTAAGCAAAGAAATTCTGATTAAAAGTCAACACAAGTTGGACTAACTATTTATTTTATTTATTTATTTATTTATTTATTGATAATTGTTAAGCCATTCGGCCTTACAATGGGTCACGTTACCCCCACATCCCCTCCCCTTACACAACAATACAATACATATAATACGTACAGAAATTTATAAACTAAAATAACTTTCTCCCATAAATTATTCCCATCACCATCTTACTATTCTATTTCGTTAGACCTAACCCTCCCCTCTTATCTTTCTTTTCTTTACTGCTTTGATCACTGTTATCTTTTACCGTCCTCCAGCAACATTGCAAAATTTTACATTCCCTCCTTACCTTCATTGTCTCTTCATAACCCATCGCCTTTTTCCCTGCTTCTATTCTAATCTTCTCTAACTTCCCCTCCTCCTTATTATGTACCCTGGCGTCTCCCTGTCTAAACCTAGTATCCATTTCCAATATTTTATTTGCACCCTTTCCAATAGTTTCCACTCTTTCCAACCCCATACTTCCACCCCGTACATCATCACACTTTTAATCAATTTTTCGATCATCCATCTTCTCTTCTCGATCTCCTTCCCAAATACTCTTTCCTCTAAACTCCATACCTGCCCTAATACCCTGTTACCCTTCTTTGCTAACTTCCTTATATGCGCATCATCTTTACTATCATACCTTAGCCTATATCCCAAATATGTCACTTCATTCACTGCCTCTATCTTCTGTTCTCCCCAACTTAACTTCTCCTTTTTCTTTCCTCCTCTCCCTTTTTGAAAAACTACCATCTTAGACTTTCTCACATTTAAACCCAAGTCTTTCCTTTCCAGATACCTCTTTATCGTATTTAAATTCTCCTCATTTCCGCATCTAAACCTGGCTATAAGTCGTTTCTCTCCTAAGCTTCTCCTCCCCATCAGATACTTAGGAACCCTCCTGGACACTATATTCCCATACCTTACGTTATACTTTCCTTCCCTTATCTTTCCTTCCCTCTCTTGCACCTGCGAATCTTTATCTCTTTTTACTATCTCCCCCGAATTTAACCTCACTTCCTCTCTCCTTCTTTCCACCTCTTCTCTTGCGAAACCTCCTCGATGATAGTACAGTTTCCTTTCTTCCTGCCCATATATGTTTTTGCTATTTTTTACTGTCCTCCAGCAACATTGCAAAATTTTACATTTTCTCCTTCCCTTCATTTTCTCTTCATAACCCATCGCCTTTTTCTCTGCTTTTTTCTAGTCTTCTTTAACTTCCCCTCCTCCTCTGTTATGTACCCTGGCGTCTCCCTGTCTAAACCTAGTATCCATTTACAATATTTTATTTGTACCCTTTCCAATAGCTTCCACTCTTTCCAACCCCATACCTCCACCCCGTACATCATCACACTTTTAATCAATTTTTCAAACAGCCATCTTCTCTTCTCGATCTCCTTCCCAAATACTCTTTCCTCTAAACTCCATACCTGCCCTAATACCCTGTTACCCTTCTTTGCTAACTCCCTTATATGCGCATCATCTTTATTATCATACCTTAGCCTATATCCCAAATATGTCACTTCATTCACTGCCTCTATCTTGTGTTCTCCCCAACTTAACTTCTTCTTTTTCTTTCCTCCTCTCCCTTTTTTAAAAACTACCATCTTAGACTTTCTCACATTTAAACCCAAATTTTTCCTTTCCAGGTACCTCTTTATCGTATTTATCATACCTCTCATCTCCAACTCATTTTTATCCACCATGACCATATCGTCTGCATATGCCAACACCCACACTTTAGTCCCTCCCTCCATGATCACCCCACCACACTGTCCTCCCTTCAACACTTCCTCTATGTCTCCTATATACAGTGCAAATAAAATAGGGCTAAGAGGACACCCCTGCCTTAGCCCCTTCCTCGTCCAAAACACTTCACTAACACTATCCCCAATTCTTACCCTATTCTTAGTCTCTTTATATATCCCTTCCAGTTTCCTCACTAGTTGTTCCTCTATTTCCTTTTTCCTTAACACCTTCCGTAGCTTTTCCCTATTCACATTATCAAACGCAGCTACTATGTCCATAAAGAACGCGTATACCTTACCCCTTTTCTTATCTAGCTCTCCATTCACTAACTGTTTCAATATATAAACATTGTATATTGCCTTTCTTCCCACTCTAAATCCCATCGTACCTCTTAACCTTCTTTTTTGCTTCCATACATCTAACTTATCCTCAAATGTACCCATCATTACTAACATTACACGCTGTAGGACTAACTAAAAGGCAGAGAAAAAAATCAATAATACAAAAGTCAAAACTTCGAAGTCACCAAAAAACTAAACACAAGACCAAATTTAAAAAAAAGTAACAATAAGTAAAAAAAGATACGCCAATCGAACATCGCCAGTTTATCCGACGTTTCAGACCAAACACAACAAAACAAAAACTCACTTAACCTAATACAGCAACAAAAGTAACTAAATAAAAGAACCATAGTTGTAGTAAACATTAAACAGAAAAGTATCTAAAAAGAAAAAAAGTGCTCTAGCAACTATCCAAGATTTTAGAAAAAACGCAAAACAAGCAAATTTCGTAAAAGCGTAATTTAAAGAGCAAAAAGAAGAAAATTAAGAAAAACAAGAAAAAAAACAGACGGAGAAGATAAGACTAGACGTTTCTATGCCCAGCTAGCCACCTAAGAAACAAACCTTAAAAAAAAATTAAAAAGAAGAAGAAAAAAATGAAAAGTAGAAAAGATCGCCCTACCGTGCGCAACCAACCGCCCAAAATAAGCATAGAAAAAATGCGTACCAACTGCTGTCCCAATTCGGACAGTTTACCACAAAACTTTAAAATCGACAAGCGGAATAGGAAACTCAAGAAAAAAATCCAAAATCAGAAAAAATCATATGCATGATGTAGCAATCCAAAAAAACCCAGCAAACGGATTTAACTAAATACAGACGGAAAGGTAGTTGGTCCTAAAGTAAGATAGAAAAACAAGAAACCAAAAAAAAATTGCAGAAACTGAAGCAAACAAGAATATCAGTACAACAATATGAGAGAAATAATTGCTACAAACAACAAAACACCGCCAACTTAGTCAAAGAACCAAATCAAAAATCTAAAGACAAAAACCAAAAAATTGACAAAAGTAGAAATCCGATTTCCAAAAATGAACTAACATTTACGACCTAGATAAAAGAAAACGATTAAAAGAAAGAGACGACAAAGCACAACCAGAAATATCAAAACGAGTAATTGTTGACAAGAGAGAATTAGCTTCCGCATTTTTAGAACGACAACAAACTTTAGAAAGACTTGCAGAAGTCCTTTTGGCTAAACCAAAATGAGTAGACAACCAGTAGTAACACAATCGCACATTCAATCTGAATCTTTTTAGGTCTCATAAGAAGCCCATAAAAATGACGTCAAAGACAAAGTGACTTCTAGGCACTACGGTGACCAGAAGTAGAATTTACGTGATGATCCTAAGTAACAAGTTTACGTCGGTCGTTAGGAATTACTAGTTTTCACAGATGGTTATCGTCAGAAAAAACTCGTACTCGTTTGCACCGGCGACGCTAATAATTTGTCTACGAACTGGTTATATCCATGGTCTTTAGTAGAGCCGGTGATCCTCAAAACCGAAAACCAAGCAGGCGATGAAACAGAAAGAGAAGGAACCAAACGTAAAGACTTAGCACCTTTAGAACTACAATAAAAAAAGAAAACATGCAATCGGATTAGATAACGACTAACAATCATGGTGTTCACTTGCGTTAACGGAGGATAGTCCAAAGAAGTAGTTTGAGAAAGCGTAAGCAGTATATACTCGCCTATGGAAACCTTATGTTAAGCGTGTTGTCATCTATACATCAATAATTCTACAAACGTAAAAATCGATATTAACGCAAGCGTGACTGGTAAAAAGGAGCGAAATTACAATGCACGATCTTAAGTTGTATTTGATCAGAGACCAGATCTAACAGTTGTGAGAAGAGGTGCCGCATGGTGGTAACGTGTATTTTGACAGATTCATTAGCTCCCATTGTTTGCTTACTAATTTGTTACACTGGTTTTCGTGTAACAAAAAAAAATCAGTAACGGCTAACCTAGTTGTTCCCGGAAAGTGAGTCGCAGGCTTTGTGATGCTAGATTATAAAGTAAATCTAATAAGGCGCCAAAATGATGAAAGACGAAATTAGGGAAATATCGTTTAACTCAACCCGTAGCTGGAAAAGAACAAAAACACGACATAAGTGATAACACAAAATATATATTTATCTTATCACAGACTATAGTTCCAAAAAAGACGAAGAAGGTACATAAGTATAATTTCGTAAATTTTCTAAACACTAATACATGGGTCGGACAAAATATAAGTTACGCCCTATACTGGGCAACACGTCGTACAGAAAACTGACCTAGTCGGTCTAACTTCAACATTCGAAGAAGGAATGACTTTATATTCGTAAATTCAAAATCACAAAAGTATTTAAAAAAAAAAACTAAGACTTAGAGACTCAACGCGTACTTTGTGACGCACAAAATGATTTAATAATTAATTGTGTTAACTTTACATGTACGTACGGTCAACAATCGACATGACCAACGAAGTACTAATCGTAAAACTAGAAATAGCAATACTTACAGTTAGGTTTTTTTCAGTAGGGGATTAGCTAATTCCGTAACTGTTAATTAAATCTAACACAAAACGTACATACAGCGTTAACACAAGTAAATTCCGTTTTTAAAGCATATAATCATTTGAGATAGCAAATACGCAGCGTTTCTCTACGACTTAATGTAGTAATTGCTGGTAAAAGTTTCTTCCAAGAGAAATCGCAATCTTAAGGTTTCCAGTCCCTTGGCGGTGTGAATAGTTAAATTACAGGAACGAAACGTCATGGAAATATTTCCCCAAGTATATTTATCTCCACCGATAAAGAAAACCTGTGGGGAGTATTTAAACCCCTAACACAAAAAAATATAGCTACTCACCCCAAATAGACTTTTGCTCAGATAGACACAAAATTAATTTGCATATTTACGTGGAATCGCGGAAAATAACTTTATGATGAAAGCCTTGTTGGGCGTAAAGACCGCTAAACAAACGTCTGTATTACACAAAACGTTATCGGAAAACGAATGATTCGTTTGCCATTTTAACCTACCAGCTTTTCAACATAACAAATTGTATCCATTAAGCGATTGTCATAATCTACCAAAAAAAATTGTTATTTCCTTCCAAGAACGCAAAGAACTTCGGTTCGCCTTAAATTCAAAAAGAGCTTTACACAATAGCACTTCAACTACTAAAAAAAAAAGTTATTGCTAGTAGTATAGTGATGCCGGTTCTAGATATTTTACTTCCGGTTTAAGTTTCGGTTCATGTAAGTTCGGGTAAGATCGGGCAAGATCGGAGTTTCTTCGTATACGTTCGTGAGCGCGCTCAATTTCGGGTAAGTTCCGGTAAGTTCGTAATCGAATGAGATCGGGCAAGTTCGAGTTTCAGAAAGGGGTGAGGGGTAGTAACCACATTTCTCGCACATTTTAAAATATTTGAATTTCGTGTAATTTCGGGTGCTCTGCTTCGCAAACCGTTTTACAAAATGCTTTGCAAACCGCTTAGCAAACCGACCGCTTTACAAACCGACCGCTTTGCGAACAGTTTGACCAAACAGATTGATAGATAAGCGTTGTTAGAGGTGTGGTTAATGGGCGTGGTTAATTATAATTGATCTAAAGCAAGAAGTGAAAACTGCCTTAACAAACCGTTAACCGTCCAAAAACCATAAAAACGACAAACCGACTAGCTATTTGCAAAGCTGTTTGTAAAGCGGTCGGTTTGCAAGGTGCTTTGTAAAACGGTTTGCAAATTCAAAGCACCCAAAATTACACAAAATTCAAATATTTTAAAATGCGCGGGAAATGTGGTTACTACCCCCTACCCCTTTCTGAAACTCGAACTTGGCCGATCTCATTCGATTACGGACTTACCGGAACTTACCCGAAATTGCGCGCGCTCACGAACGTATACGAAGAAACTCCGATCTTGCCCGATCTTAAGGATCCCAGTGGCGCCATGCTTTTCTATAGCTTGGGGTTTAAAAGCGAGGTGACCTGGGGAAGGATTTATACCAAAAACAAAAAAAAAACTCGAAACGTAAAGGTATTTATAAGTATCTTTAAGCGTACGTTTGGGACATCGAGAAGGCGCGAAAACTCGACCCACTTTCATCCACGCGCTTCGGGGTCATGACTGCTGCTTGCGCTGCATCACGAGTAATGAATAGTGCAACTCACGCTACGGATTAAATGAAAGGAAATCAGTACGGACTTTGTAATTGAAATCATTCTGTCTTGAAATTTGTCTTTTGTACATCCTGTACGCCTATTTTACTGTATTTAATTCTGTTTAATTACTATGTATATACCATACCACGTAAATTTTGATCTACGTAATTATGTTTGAGTACTATATTTAACGTAAATTTTGCTCGAATTAATTAGGTTTAATTACTATATTTAACGTAAACCTTAATGTAATTGCTTATATTTAATTACTATATTTAACGTAACTTACTATTTTTAACGTAACAGAAAAATTTCAATCTAGAATGTGCGGGAATTGTAAATGGTAGAGATTTGGGAGCTCGCAACGTATTATTTGTCGTAACCTAATTGAATGACAATTTTATTACCGGTAGTGAACTTGACGTCAAGGACCACGGGCGGTGTTATTTTTTTTTCTAATTCTCACGCGCGATCACGGGTGGATATGCTACCGGTTACGGTAGCCGCGGAAATATAATTTAAGCTTTAGCGCATAATTGTTTGCTTCCAGAGTCTATTTTAGACCTGCTTTAATCTTATATTCTATTTTTTTTGTGTGTAAGTTATTTGATATTGTAATTTATACCAGTGGCGTAACCGTCAAATGGCTCTTTCCTTTCCGGAATTTGCTGTTAATCTATATATACTCAATAAATGATTATTGTTTATTCTCGCTCTATTTCTTTTGGGGGACCTCGGGTCTCCTTTTCTCCTGCCTATACTTACTACGTTCGACTAAATTTCAAGAAGAGGTGGCGCACTCGGGCATTTCGCTTACCAAAGAAGATTCTTTTCCTTTCGATTTTCTTTTACCCGACGACCATCTACGGTGAGGCTAGCCGAAAGGTAAGCGTGACATCCTGGTAATTAACTTAATTTTTTTTTCTTTCTTTTTTCCACCTCCCCCATTAGAACGTAACAACGTGATCCAAACATAAATAAAAATATACTTCAATTCATAATATAGAAAAATTCTCTTGAGATGTCTTATGTCTGCACTATTTATTTGTTTGTTGAGTTTTTTTGTCACATAGTATACTAATCCGAAATCAAGTTCTGCAAAAAATTACCAAAAACGAAGTAAAAATGTGAGTAAGACTCAATAAAAATAGGGGAAAGTAGAACCGCACACACTAAATCAAGCCACACGTTGGGCGCTAAATTTTGTTACAAACATTTTTTCGTAACTTGAAAGCAAAC
Source organism: Aquatica leii (assembly GCA_035610365.1). Lineage (NCBI taxonomy): Eukaryota > Metazoa > Arthropoda > Insecta > Coleoptera > Lampyridae > Aquatica > Aquatica leii. The sequence continues at coordinate 49,560,337 of CM069438.1, read as the reverse complement.
AACTAACTCTGTTTGATTAGGTAGACGGGTCGCAAGTCTCGGTGTGCTAATCTTACATTAACTCAAAAAAGCACCAAAACAAGATAATAACACCCAATACAAACCATGCTTAAATTTGTCGATCACTAAAAGAAACAATTTGCAAAACATAGGTTCTAACAATGTATTTATTTCCAACAAGAGAGAATGGGAGTTAAAAAAAGTGAAAGAGGTAGAACAATAACAATTATAGATTCGTCGTATAATATCGATGTAGGTCCGATCAGGCAACATCCCATACAACTAGTTATATTCAATTGCTAACAAGCATTATAAGCGATTGATTTTAATAAAAGTTAAATATTATTCGATCAATTACGTCTTTTACCATGTAGTCGCGAAACGAGTCGACAATCGATAGTTATGATAACGAGTTACAAAGAAATAAAAGTATCAGCACAAAAACTTACCTAACCGACAATTCTTCGTCACAAGTAGTAACGTTCACTACTTCCTTTTATTTGATTTAAGAATAAAATATAGGTGGCATATAAGCTTATGTACGACGGTTCGGTTATGTGCCTAATTTTGGCTTTGACTGCGTTCAAATGAATGAAGAAATTTGACGGATGTAATGTAAAACGACAATACATAAAGTTAAAGCTAATTCTCAAAGTATAAAAACTGTTTCGTTTAAGGCTGACGGTTAACTGATAAAATTAAATACAATTAAGTAAAAGCAAATTTATCCGATACTATTAAGTAACACACACAAAATTGACATAATTAATCACAAAAAATATACGCTACGTCGAATGCGACTTTGAAAAAGACAAAAAAAGAGTAATGGACGTTTAACGGCGATATCGTGCTTATCCCCACCCGTAAAAGTAATTTCAAAACCAGTAGCGGCGTGAAAACCAGTGCAGTCCTTAATTTTAATTTAAAATAATATTCTAAACAAATACAAAATAATATGTAACAAAGTAGTTGCTTAAAAAAATAAATTTAAATGCTGATCCTTGGATCAATTCTGGTCTGCGCAATGACAAAAAAGAATCCGTGCAAAATATACAATAATTAACATAAAATGTGTTTCCATATTTTTGTTAGTACGTAAATACTAATTATTAACAATCTTGTTATAAAAAAATGTTTTTTTAATAGAATACAAATGTTACAAAAGCAAAAACTAGAAGGTTATTTTAAAAATGAAAATGTAAAAAAAAGTAATTTTAAAGTCAAAATTAATTTACCCAAAAGCTAGCCCAGTCAGGCTTTATTAAAACGATTTGTTTTAATCAATTTGGTTTTGTAGTAATTCGAAAAGGTAACATTTTTTATGGCATAAAATTTAGTCGATTTGATAAGCGTACGCTCGAATTCGTCTCAAATAATAAATCATTTTCCGAAACGAGAGACAAGGGTAAAGACGAATAAAAAAATTCTTATTTTGTAACTTTATATTGAAAATGTGTTCAATACATCAAAACAAATTTCAAAATATAATAATGTTAGGTCAGTATTTCCACTATAAAATGTTGACAGAATAATTTCCTTTTACACAAAACATCTCATAAATATTTATAAGTTTTCTCTATTTGTGTACGTTACTTTAACACGTTATTGGCTAAAATTAAAATCTGAGAACAATTTTATATAGAACGGCATCAATAAAAGTCCAATCACGTTTTGAATTTTCTTGAAGATATCATTATCTATTACATTTCTGAATCAATAAGTTTCTTTTTGAGACAGAAATAAACGCGAGTGTTGGAATATGTAACAGAAATCAAAAATATGTAATGTAGATGCTAACTTCATGTCTTTTGAGATAACATCTATTGATGAAAATGTCAAATGCTTGATAGAATTTTAACCAAAAAATTATAAAAGAAATTGTGGATATTAAAAACCGTTACAATTACCATTATTTTGCTTTTTTTTGAAAAATACATGAAGTAAATCCTTGCCTAGATTTAACCATAAAATTTTAGGTATCAACTGTAATTACGACTTAAATTGATTTAATATTATTAAAATGACTTTTCATTAAAATTTTCAGAAATTTAAAGACGAATTCCTGCTATTTAATTTAAAACAAACACACGTAGTAAAAAAAAACTTTTTGAAATATGTAATCAACTACGAAACCGTAAAATTGTTTAAAGTAGATTTTTTAATATAAAAAGTAATTATAAATTTTATGACACAGTTTAAAAGTACTGTCGTTCTAATAATTAAAAGTTTACTTTTGAAGTTGCAAAATTAGTTTTATGCACAAATTATATTATTTTATTTTCAAAAAGTCTCAAGAGAGGGCGTAATGAATAGTATGTCGCATCCAAACATATTGTTGCTACGTTCGTGTCAAAACACAATTATGTGACTTTAGTTTCCAGTATTTTGCCAAAATGTAAACTAAATATATGTATATTAAGGCGGCGAATTGTTGCGTTTGTTTTATTTTTTTTAAACTATTACAATATTAATACAAATATTTATTTTGAGAATACTGTACATGAATATGTATATTTTGTCATAATGACTTTTCCTGTTTACTTTTTTAAATAAATGGTTACCATGTTCACGCATTACATTTACATTCTTAAAGTAACAAAACAGTCGTGCTTAACTGAATGCAATTCACATAAAACAGTAATTATGACCAACTAATTAAAATTAAAATGGTCAGTTGGTAATACCAACACTGGTACTGCTAAGAATGTTACGTCATCTCATCGCAAGATCAGAATCTTATTAATGTAGAGGATGTTCGCTACTAGATACCTACACCTATCGTTACTCAGTTTTTGCAACATTGTTAAAATGAACTGAACTGAAATTGTGCTACACGAGTAAGTACCAAATTGATTTTGTTACGATTATTTACGTTTTTTTTATATCATTAAATGTATAGCTAAATAGTTACTCTATAACTAGGCATAGTTTTGACATAACCTAAGTAAACAATAACTACATTATTTACATATAAACATGTCTGTGACCATATGCTAACACTAGACTAATATGTAGGCTAACTGATATTTGTTTTCACAGAAAGGGGTTTTTGCTATACGAAGTCCTAGATATGATCAGTGATTTGTAGACAGCGGCAATGTGAATAACGTATTTATATCACCTGAAAACGACATTATACAGAATCTAACTTTAGCTCAAAATCCTTCATTTCCATGTTGGACAAATCATCTAAACCACGATTGTCCTACTAAATATATGTAGTGAAACGTTCAAGAAATTACGTGCAAACGCAAGAACCTTCTAGAAGGCTGTTATCTATTTTCTAGAAGTTATAGCGAAAAGTGAAGAACGATCGAGAAGGATTTCCGTATGTCTTTATATAGCGACGAGACAGATCGTAGGTCAGTTATTGTCGAAACGCGAATGCAGCTGTATTAAGAAGATTATCAAGTGAAAATAAATCGTTAGCACGTGTTTGTCTACATAAATAAATCGAGAATAATCGTGTATGTGATAATTAGTGTAAACAAGTGTGAAATCCGAGAACGTTATCTTATCTTAAGTGATATAAATTATAGTGTAAGTGTTTTTATTAAATATTATTATTAGATTTAATTAGTTCGGTTAATTTAAAAGTGTATATATTTCTAGAATAAGTAAACGTAGTTTTAATCGTTTAAATAAATTAGTTTTTAATAAATAAAGACGTAACAGTATATACTCTTTTCACTGCTTTAAATCTGTTGGTTTAATTGAAACAACAGAAATATGGTTGTGCAAGAACCATTAAGAAAAATAGAGTTCCCAAAGATTGCCCTCTAATCGACAAGAAAACGATGTCAAAGAATCTTCGAGACCTCTTCCCAACAAGAAACGAAAAAGATGCGCTAGTGAAAGTTGTTTCTCAGTTGATCGCACACAATGTGATAAATGTGATACCAGACTTTGCATTGAGTGTTATACTGCATTTCGTAAAAAATAGTTAAAGAGTGTGACCATACCGTCACCGGGTGTAGTGACAGTGACCACTTTTGTAGCGACATTCATATTGTATAGTTGGCTTTAGTTTTTTTTTTGTAAATAGTTCATTGTAATATATTATCATTCCCCAATAATCATCTTCATCACCTACGTCCACCACCGTACCATCACTGACCGCAGCTTACCGCAAGCCAACTTGATCTCCCCCGGTAACAATTGACGCCCTAGAACGTGGGGCTCATCATGGAGCAATGCGCTACAAGCCCACGACTTTATCTCCGACTGACAGCTTCGCCATCAACCACGCCGGACTGAAAACCGGCCAACTTTTCCAGTAGCGCCCAACCACAATCAGCTTCCACCTGGATCAAGATCCAACATCATCCTCAGAACCAACAAAGTGATGGAATCGTCTTCAAAGCGGGGAGGATTGTTACAGTTTCCACTTCCTCAGATGATTCCACCACTACCTACGCTTACTTCAGCCAATCAAAACCGTCGCCCTACTATCGCTACCACCTCTACAACACCCGAGGGCAATTAGAGGGTTTAAAAGAAGATTCCCGAGCTGAAGAAATCACTCTCTCTTGGAGCAGAATCAAGTCACCTCGCTGACTAGTCGAGGAGACGTGAGCCGCAAAAGTCTACGTTGCTTAATGGACACCTGAGACTGTGTGTCCAGCTTACGCTTCTCTTGCCTCCTCCGTCATCGCTATTGGTGGACGTGCTGCTTCTCGTAGTTCTCCTGGACGCGGGAGTTCGTACCCAAACAGCGCTTCGCTAGGCGACACCCCAGTTGCCGCATTCTTTCGAATTCTAACATTGTACAGAACTATCGGCAATACTTGCTTCCATTGCTTGGGGTCTTTGCCGCGTAGGTAGATTCTGAGCCCTTTCTTAATCTCCTGATTTCGCCTTTCTACTGGGTTCGCTTGTGGGTGGAATACTGGAGTAGTCCAATGATGGCAGCCCCAACGGCAAAGCAAGTCGTCCCACATGCTCGAGGTAAACTGTGGGCCATTATCAGTGATGATAGTTTTCGGGTAACCAAATCGATTAAAGACTTCGTTTTCTAATAGGCAAGCCACTGGTTGGCTGGTGGTTTGCGTTAATTGATACGCTTCTATCCATCTGCTAAAAAAATCTGTTACCACTAACATCTATCGCTATTTGTTTTGCGTCGGGACGTACGGACCCATAAGGTCAATTAACGCGGCTTCCCATGGATGCGTTGGTTGTCTCACTCTTACTGTGGCTTGATCTTCACTGGGTCCTCTTTTGCATGCAGCGCATACCCAACAAGATTTTATGTACTTCTGTACGTCGGCCTTTATGTTTAACCAGAACGAAATTGGATTGCTCTGGTGGTTTCCTCCGCGCTCGGGTGTCCAGCCGTTGGGTCGTCGTGGTATGCAAATATTACTGCCACCTGCGCTTGTGCCGGTAAAACCATGACCTTCCGATCTTCCCGCAATTTATAAAAGACGCCGTCTTCAACCACAAACTGTCGATGTAGTTTTCCAAATGCGCATTGTTGTGGATGTTGCCGGGTTTTGTTGTTGGTTTTTTTTTACCCGGGTTGGCAGTTCTGCTATTGTGATGTGCATCGTCACTGGGTGTTCGGGTGGCAACAATCGGCTGGTCTCTGACACCTCTTCCTCGACTTGCTTATCTGCGGGGTTGCGAGACAAGTGATCTGGGAGTTCATTGGTGTTCCCGGCGCAATGTTTGATATCAAAAGTGTACTCTTGGAGTAAAAGGGATCACCGCGTAAGCTTGCTTCGGGTGTTTTTAATCTTATTTAGCCACAAAAAAGCCTTGCTATCTGTGACGAGAAGGAATCGGCGGTCTTCCAGGTATGGACGATACTTCGTTATCGCCCAGATAACCGCTAAACACTCTTGCTCGTTGACGTGGTACCGTTGCTCGTGTGGTTGTAGTTTAGCACTCGCGTAGCTGATGATTTGGCGGTTGTTCAATCCTTCTTGGTAAAGGACCGCTGCAATGCCAACTCCGCTCGCGTCTGTTTGAAGGACGAAGGGTTTGGTAAAGTCTGGGCGGCTTAGTTTTAGTTCGCCTTTGATGACTTCTTTCGTTTGGCGAAACGCATCCTCGGCCGCTGGCGTCCAAGCGAATTTAGATTTGGTGGACAACATATCAATAAGCAGCGCTTGGATCTGTGCACAGTTAGGGATGTACTCTCGTAACCAGTTACAACCCTAGGAAACGTCGTAATTGCTTTCTGGTTGTAGGCTTGTCAGCGGCTGTGAGAGCTTCTATGTGTTCGGGCAACGGACTGTTGTCTTCGGTGGTCACGATATGCCCGAGATAGGTGATGGTGTCGACGCCAAGTTTACATTTTTCGAGAGAAAATCGTAGGTGGTGTTGCTGCAACCTTTCGAACACAAGACGCAAGTGCTGAACGTAGTCTTCCCAGGAGTCGAAATAAATTATAATATCGTCCACTAACACGAATTCACGTAGAAACCCTAGAAACACTTCTTGGGTCATAAATCTCTGGAAACTGGTCGGGGCGTTCTTCAATCCAAAAGGTATTACGCGAAACAGGTATGCCGCTCCATCGGGTGTCGTGAATGCCGTAAGTGGTTTGAAGGCCGGGTCTAGTGGTACTTGCCAGTACCCGCTTTTTAAATCCAGAGTTGAGAGCACCTTGACCAACCAAGATCTCTGAGTGTTTCGGGTATTATCGGCAAGCTAGAGCTCTCGTCGTACGTCTGTTCGTTCAGGCGACGGTAGTCGACGCAAAAACGGGATTTTCCGTCTTTTTTCTTCACGATTACGATTGGAGAGCAATAATTAGATGTTGTGGGTTCTATAATTCCATCGGCCAACATCGTTTCTACTTCTCGCGCAATAATGGTTTTCTTTTCGGGTGAGTACCGGTACGGTAGGATTCGAAACGGCATGTCCTTCTTTAGTCGAATTACGTGTTTTGTAGTGGTTGTGGTGGTAGGAGGCCCCGTTGAGTGGAACGTATCTGCGAAGGTTTTTAGCTGGTCGAGTTGTTTACGATGTTCTACCGGGAAACCGTGCGTAATGTTGGCAGCCGTCAGGTGTTTTGTACGGCCCGCGTCTCTTCTCTGGTTCCAGTAAACCGTTCTTCTTGTGGATGTTCCAAAGTGCACGCAACGTCGCTCATAATCCATTATGGCCTTTCGTTGCTGCAGCCACGCCTGTCCGAGGATGGCGGGGACCTGTAGTTCTGGTGCCTTTAAGAACGCTATGCTAAGATCTGATCTGACCAACAATTTGCAGTTGTTGCCTTGGTTTGGGAAGGTCTGCCGATTGGAGTTCACATGTTTGGTACTTCACGTGCTCGCTTTGTTTCAGGAATTGTGGGCTGGACCCCGTGTCTACCAGGGCGCCTAGCTCGTAGTTGTTAACCGTAATGTGAACGGTGAGCAGACGGATCCTGGTAGAAAGATTGTTTATTGTGGCCGAGGGTCGTTGCGTGCCCAACCGACTCCCCAGTCTCTGCTTCTGCCGCAGGAACTCTGATACTGTTTCGTTGGCGGATTGTTTGCGGCCGTAAAACTGTGCTTTCAGTTGTGAAGTAATTTCGCTGATCATGTAACTTTGAAATTTTAGGCTTTATTATTTGCGGAAATTAAGTTAATGTATTTTGTATTTTGTTTCAATTTACTTATGTTCTTTTCTTAATGCGGTCAAGGCCTTGCAACTTATTTTTTTTAAATTAAAGTAATCTGCGTTCATGTTATGGTATTGTGTTTATAATTTCAGTGTAACCATGTAATTCTTTTCATTCAATTTTGTTTTAATTTAAATTGATATTTGCGTTAACTTGATTCAAATTAATGTTTAATGGAACAAAGCTTTTATTCCGCCGGCCTATGCGTTATGTGAATTTTAGATTATTTCAGATTTTAGTGCGATGCACTCTATTAAGGTAAATCTATTTAAAGTGTATCCTACAGGAGCGGGCTTGTGGTGGACATAGGCCAGAAGTCCTTTTAAGCTATACACCTTCCTGGCGCCTTTTGATTTTTATTTTGTTTTCGTTTACTTTCAAGTTTTCCAAACGGTCACGAAATTTTGAATATAATCCACACCCATTTTTACTGAGCACCGGCAAAACCTCGTTTATGTTACTTTAATTCAGGTTTCATTGTTACAACTTTTACACGTAACAATTTTATATAATAAAATCGTATAACTAAAATTCTTAAATAAAAAATTAAATTATGTAGTAAAAACATATAAAGAAACCATGTATGTTCTAATTCTTACTCAAGCGCTTTCTATTTTATAATAAACTACCAACATTTGAATATATACTAAAGCGACTAATGTTTTAGTATTTATAATTTTTTCTGTCTTTAATACAATATAATTTGGTGCCTAAGGGTTGGTTAATGTATAATATAAAAAAGTATATCAAGATAAATCAAATTATTTTATTATTACTGAAGTTAATTAACCAAACTGGAGCATATTTTATATACGTTCCAAACGTGAAAAAAATTGTTTTTTTTTTGTAAGAAAGGTTTTTTATTCTTAGAAAAACCAATTTAAATGAATCTTATACATTTAATGTGTGTAATGAATATTCTATAAATACCAAAAATATAAAATTAGAATTATTAATGTTACAAAAAATAAGGAACAATACTCAATATAAAAAATGTAATTTTATTTTTATCCCTTGGCTAATGCCCGTTTTTTATTATACGTATAAATAAATAATTGATAATAGTTGTTTAAAAAATTGTTAACAAGAGCAATTAATAATTGAGACCTTGTCACGTCGTGAGCAAGTTTAACAAGCAAACGCGTTAATATTGGTTAGATTATTAATCGCTGATTAACACACGAGTTCAATTTAAAGTTTTTCCATTGAGCGTATATTAATGAAATTATAAAGAAAGTAGTTTACGTAACAAGAGTCGAAAGTAAGAAATAGCATAAGGAACGTTAATGCGACGCGAGGCCGCATGGTCAAGCGTTGTATGTGAGTGAGTTATGCTATGATTCTTTCGACGAGAGTAATGTACATTATTTTTTGTGTTGCCTTTTATAAAATTACATTCTTTTTTGAAAAAATAAAAATCAACAGAAATATAATGTTGGTACTACATTTATTACTAAATCTGTCAAATTTGACATTAACTTTAACATCGTTTTTCTTCAATTTCAACTGAATTTCAAGATTTTTAAAATGATTTTTTCACCTGTCGCATACTCGTTCTAATTGAACACTTACTTTTATGTGGATTCCTAGTTTTCATTTTGCCACCCTAGAGCTTTTTTCGTTCATTACGTAACTACACTAACAAACGAATATTGACGTTTGCGATGTTGGCAGCACAAAAAATAACTTATTCTTATATTAAGTGGGGCTGTGAGGATTACATAGCCAAAATAAAAAACGACAAATAAACAAAAAAGTAACGGAATAGAAACCACAAACCAACGCGTTCCGTAAAATAAAAAAAGAGTCCACTCAATAACTAATTATCTTAAGCGTGTTCATACCAAATAAACAAACCAGAAAAATGAAAATTACTACGAGAAAGTAATATGCAGCAGTAGACCATCATGATTAACACGAAAAAACTTGCCAAAGTCGTATCAGCCCAGCTCAAAGCGCAAAACTACTAGTTAGTGCAGTCTGTTTGGCTTTACAAGTAGAACACCTCAAATGTGCTTGTTTTGTACTTTTTAGTATTAAATAGTTAAACAGAAAAAATCCTTGTTGATAAAAAGCAAATTAGTTTTGTTAAATGTTTTAATTCCTACTGCCCAAGCAAAGTGCAGCACACAAAGTGTTCCTCGCAAAAACCAGTGCATTTTGCACTTTGAAGCACTCTAATTAGTGTTAGTGTTAATATGTATTATTATTTTTTGTTATAAAACGTCTGATATATGTGGCTCAGTGGTTTTACCACATAAACACATTTTTTCTTTAAAAACAACAAAAACAAGTTTTTGAATTTATACTTGATCACAAACGGATGTTTGGTCATCCTGCAGTAGCAAAAAATATCCGCATGATAATTTGAACTGGGATTTATGTATATGCTTTTGTTGTTGAAAATTTAATGCTTTAGTGGTTAAAAAGTTTGTAATTTGTAGGGGTAAACTTTTTCTTTATTTTTTATGTATGATGTAACCTTTGGAATTTGCATTTTAGCTTTTTTCTTCTTACGACTACATTTTTAAGTACGACAATTTTCTATTTACATTTACTTTTTAGTTTGTGCGATGCTTATTTCTGTTTGTATGATTTTGTTTTTGGATGCGAAATTAAAGATTATCATACGTTACGTTTAGGTTTTACGTTATTTTGGTTATAGATCTATAGGGATAAGAGATCAATCAAAGTAAAAATACGGAAAATTTCAAAGTTTTAACCCGCATTACAAAAATTACGCAATATTAGTTTATTCTATAAATCAGAAAATTGCATTTCTACAACGATGGCAAATGATAAAGTAAAAGTCAATTCTTTATGTACTTGACCTTGTGTACTTAAACTAGTAAATAAGTTTAATAAGATAAGGTTTTCTATTATAATTTTTGTTTTATGCATTTTTGAGTTTTAATATTTATCTCAATTTAACAGTATAAACATAGTGTAGCGTCCAACCATAAATTTAAGTTAATTTCCAAATTAAAATAAAATCATAAAAGTACGAAAGAATTCCTACGACCCTATTTATAAATTTGTAATTAAGTTGTCTCATTGCTTATTTTCCATATTTTATATTTTTAGTTTATTTTAATATTAATCAATTACGTGAGCTAATCTGGTACAATTATTTGAATTTGCTTGCATTATTGTTTTGAAATAAGTTACAAAAAAAATTAAATCACATTTGTTACACGCATTGCAACAGACAATTCTAAATAATCAACTGATACCCTCTACAGACTAATAACAAATTTAAAGCAATATTTAACGCTGTAACGTTAGATGATCCATGCAGGTACGCCAAATTTGTAAAAAACATGTAGTACTCAATCTAAACTGCACAAACAAACGTGTAAAGAAAATTTTGGTTCATATGCCGATTTTCCTAAAAAGTCAAAAAGGTATTGATGAAATGACCATACATGAACTAATACAAGAGGTAATATGGTCGGCTACAAACAGCATACAAAATGAAACAATAAAAAATAGTAAACGACGGCCTAGCGCTAAAGGCACACAGAGAACCACCATTGTTACAAACCCTAAACTGGAAAGACTGTAAACTCAAAAGACTGCGCATCAAAATTACACGAAGTAAGTACTAAAAATCCGGTTTAAACAATTCTAAACACAAATCTAAAAAAATTCTGGAATGTGTTGAGCCAAAGCATAGTATCTAAAGAATGGCATACCTAACAACAAAGCAGACATTGCAAGTATATTTGCAATGGTGTCTAAAACGGCAAAGTAACAACAACATAGGATAATAGCTAACAACATCAGTATAATCGACACTAACCTGAACAGATGAAGAGCGTTGGATGATTGAACTGTTTTATAATAGTCACCAGAGATTTCAATGCAAAGCCACCAGAGTTAGAAAATAAAAATAAAAAATTATTTACCAACTCGTTAACATATCGCCAGGCGATCATATTGACTCGGATGAATAAACGAAATTTACACCAATAGGCTACAGCACCCAATACCATAATCCCTACAGTGTGGTGCACATGCCGCTCAACAAAAACATTGCAGATTAAGACGATTTGCAATTTCCCTGTACGAAAAACACCTTCACGTAAACCAACAATTCGGTTTCTGTCGAATTCGCTTAGTTGGCGGCAATTTTCACGCTGTTGCACTCCAGGCATAATCAGACTCTCAAAATACGTTAAACAAAAAAAACACAAGAGATATTTAATTATCCAAGACTCGCACACAATCATAAAGTAGTAGAAACAAAAAAAAAGTCAGAATTGCTATTTGATCAGTTTGAATAAAATTTTAATCATTTACTACCTCTGAGTAGCTAAATCTTCCAGCCCAGTTTGGTCAAAAAATTTCTACCCCTTCCTAGTGTTGCAATTTCAATGCCACAGAGTATATCACGTTTTGCGTTGGAGTCTACGGTTGCAAAGATTGATGACCGGAAAACAAAACCCCATCACCGAAAAATGTATAAGATCCTAAGTATGTAGCCGGCAGAACTATTCGCACCAACCAGCCTTTTTAGAATATGTTTTAAACCACCAAAAGACGACTGAGAAGTTTGGACCAGGTAACCACGTTAAATATACTAATGGCGCATGTGTGGAATCTCAGCATAGTTAGGAGAAAACCTAGCCGTAGAGTGTATTCGTAGAATGACGACTAGATCCGCTTTAAAAAAGAGTACTAGTGTACATCCGTAGCAAACTGTTATAGAAAAATTAAAAATGACTTCCGCAAAGCGATATCTGCTGCGAAAGGTACATGAAGTTATGCAATTTTATTGAGAGCGACTCGTGAAAAAGACAAAAAGAAAAAAATGAATAATATTATAGAGCATAATAACTCGAAATACCGTGTAGTCGCCTTGCGAAACGGCAGCAAACTTGACAGTGGGCGCCTCTGTTTCGGTTGTGAAATCAAGTCAAAAAAACATGTTCAGCAAAAAGGAACACCCTGTGTTGTAAGTTGTAGGGTGCAAAGAAAGTAAGGACTTCAAACATGAATGAAGCTTATTTACTAACAAATATACCAAATCATATTCTTAGTTGGTTCTTTGCGTATGTGTTTAACCTGGTACTCTTTGATACTGCCCAGGTCCTACCTACCACTATTTTATTCTTCCGATTGCTCCGACAAACACAAATGTTTTTGCAAAAATCACTAACGAAACAAGATTTGTGCTACACGTTAAGGTAGCCAAAGTAATGCTTGTACCAAGGTTTTTGGTAGGATTAATACCTACATATATCAAAGGATCCTCATCAATTAGAATCAGTTAAGTTTTTTGAGCTGACGTTAGCATTGTTAATGATAGCATAATGCACTCCAATGATAAAATACAAAACTTTCCTGCAGCTCTCCATGAATTTGTTAATTTTGAAACTGTAGTGACGGCAACAACTTTCCTTCAAAAATTCAAAAAAACACTATTATCTGGTTATTTACAAACACAAAACTTTGCTTATGCTCAGGCGTGGAGATTGATTGAGTCAGCTGTGTCAAGACTCAATGCTCTTAGAAACAAGTTTGAGTTTGAAGAAATTGTGCATTCAGCAAAAGTTTTCATGCCAGACAGAATTGAACATTCTTCAAACAAATAACTAGTAAATCTGAATTTACAAGTAAACGGCAAAGAAAAGTTAAACAAATAACAAAAAAAATTATGTGTTGACAAAAACGTTATAGGTTCTGCAAATGATGTTTTCACAAAATCAACCACACAATAAACCAATTTTATCCATGTAGTTTTGTTGCCAAAATATGCAAAATGTTTTATATAATCTTGAAACCAAGTTAGTGTAAAAAGTAATTTTCAGAGGTTAAATTTTGAAACAATTTTCGTGTAGCCTCCTAGGTGGCGCCCCCATCTTACTTTGTTCCCCGCCGATCAGAGGTACCCACCATGGGCCTGAGCTTTTGTGTACAAACTTCTATAGTTTCCTATGCAAACCAAATCGGACAATTTCTTACTACATATATCGAGTTGACGGTTATAATTTTTTTCTTGTCTCCATTGTCACAAAAAAAAATTCTTAAGATTTTGGCACTCACGCGAAAAGAGTTGTAATTCATCCAATCCAATGGTACTAGGCTAAAATAAAGATACCTACAAGAAGTTGAACTCGTATACACCCTTCCCAAGCAACACATTGGTATAAAAACGTTTTAACGTCTAACAAATGTTTATATGTCGCACATTTTAACGTTTATTATACCAATGTGTGGCTTGCGTTAAGTCTGATAAATTTGATAACCAACTCTACAAACATATCATACTTAATAGACTGCAACAAAAAATTAAGCAATTTGGAAGTCTCAAACCAGTACGAATTCAAGAACAGCAAATCTACAATAGATGTCATAGGGGCAGTCAACAAGTGGACTACAAAAAGCAAGAGGGCGCTTACAAAACTAGAAATGTAGTGTGCTATAGTTACTGTCAACGTAGAAAATGACTTTAATTTGATAGCATAGTTTGTAGTCATTGCTGTTCTTGGAATACAATAAACCAATAATACGCGGGCAGAGCAGTACAAAAACAATACAGTTTTTTTGTGTTGCCTCTCTAGAATACAACGTTCAATAACATACTTGATCTTAACTTGGAAAAGGAAATCCAAGTCGTTGCGTTTGTAGACAACCTTGGCGTAATGTCCATACTACGCTTAAATGCGATTTTCGAGATCTTGTCGCCGAAGATGCCAGGTACCAACAATTATACTGCAAGAAATTCTGCAGTTTCCCAGCCGCAGTAAGAAAAAAACTGTATGCAGAAACCGAAACTGTTACCTCAGAACTGTCTCAACCCACCTGATAAATCGCTTTGGCGACAAGATAACTTTTGCTGAGATAGGATCTAGCCGCAGTCACCAGGTTGTCATATGCATCACAGATGTCAGCAACAAGATACTCTATGACAACTGGTATAACGAGAAGAAACGTGATCTGCAGGAAAATTCGTGAAGAGTGTAGCCAACATTGTCAATCAAGACATTCGCTGTCAAGAGTATAAGTGTATGACACAACCACGTACCCTGGATTCAATAATTTCTTAAAACATTCATAGTCTGTTGTTCCGGAATCACTGCAACTGTCCCTCGAGACGATTTTGCTAAAACACAAACGCCATTCCCACGAAGGATGGAAGAAAAAATGTGTGTCTATTGCTCAAGCAATAATCTCTGCAGCAAGAAGCCATTCACTCCTCTCTTCCATCAAGATAAGCTTGAGTACCTACTTGTATCGGAAGTTTGGATCCGAACACCTGGTAAACCTCCGCGCAGCTATGGGTTTTTTCTTTCAGCTACAATGAAGCTATGCTGATTGAGAGCTCACCTATATTGCGAGAAGGGAGAACTCCGCCTATAGAAAAGAAAGGTTTAGTTCAGTTTGTATACGACAATGCAGATGTGAATGTAGCCACTTTCACGAGATGGGAGGCATTTTGGTTGCACCCCTCGCTGCATGGTGGTACCTGACACTCGGATTCCTCGTTTGAAGAAAAATATTTTAGCTGATCAAATAAGTTCTTACGCGGTCTCAGAAATCTATAGCGGCAGCTTGAGAAAAAACGTTGGGCTCTGTGCAATTACAATCTTCGACGTTCACGAAGGTTTCAAAATGGCTGACAATACAGTATCTGTTTGCTGTGGTTGTTTAGGAAAACCTGTGACTCGGCTGGTATCCTAGGATAGAATGGGTACATAGAAGAAGTGACTGATAGCCAGGTCTTCAGTTGTTTAAAAATTCTAATGTTGCCATTTATTCAGGCGTCTCCCAATGACTACTATGGTAATATTCAAAAACCAACGTGACGCGTGGTAACAGGTAAACGTTGATAGTGCAAGCTTGTAATAATCAATTTGGGTTTGAGGTTTAAGTGCCCTGTCTTACAAAGTTACTAGTCGAAATGTAATGCCTTACCTAAAATTCTTATTTAATCGTCTTAATGATTAATTATGAAATAATTTTTCTTTATAACAACCGTACAAAACACGTAGAAATAATAGAAACAAATAGATTACGAGACTACTATTATTCTAAGGTAGTGCTTACGCAAGCCACGGTACAGCATAACTTTATCTTCGTTAATAAATAAACGGAAGAATCTGTCCTGTGTTTTGTAGGTGTCGGGTAAGTGCTTACGCTGGCCTCTGGGCGTCTATAATCATTTACGTTGATGATAGCGTAGACCAAAATGTCGCTACTTCGAGTAATAGCCGGAACAGTAATTCCCATATGAGTTCATGACCATAGCCGTAAAGTTAAGTAATAGACACATCCGTATAAGAAAGGAAAAATATCAAAAGACAGGAAAAAAAAAAGATAACAAAAAATCACTAAAAGAAAAACGGATTAAAATCGTTAAATTGCCATTTTGTAATACCTACCAAAAGGTGTTTAATCTTATCAACCCAACAGAAGTGTGTGTGTGTGTGTGTGTGTGTGTGTGTGTGTGTGTGTGTGTTTGAGTAGCCGTAATGCAAATAAATTCTTGAGTGAGTACATCTAAAAGACGAATTTTAATAAACGTTGAATTCATAAAATACATTTTTACCTAACGACTAGTTTCAAGCGCACATGTGCTGAAAAGTAGCAACTTTGTTAACCTTTTTTTTTCATTTCCGCTTTCAAACGGAAAAGAACGTCATAAGCGAGAACGAACTTATTTTAGCGTCAAAATCTCCCACCAACTTACGTTATTCGTGGTGGTCAATCACTATGACCAATTTTACAAAATCCAAAAAGCCAAAGAACCTGAGACATTAGAATTAAACAAAATCAAAATACAGAAATGTAATGTAAGTTGAATTACATTTTAAAACCTGTCGTATGGTCTTAAAATGTAATTCAAATCAAAAATTCTTTGTTGCAAATTACTAAATAGATTAAATGCAACGTTTACATTACATGCTGCTGAAAAAACCAAGGTCCACGGACAGAAGACATGCTTTGTCACCTACGACAAGGCATTGTACATGAAAACAAAAAAAAATCGTCTAAAACTGTCCCCATACTAAATTGACTGGTGGCGTGGTACGATAAGGTGGCTTCCACTTATTAATGTCATATATGAGAGCAATTGACAATATCATGGTGGAGATATATACTCAAAACAGTGTCGAAAAGTGAAGCATGAGCATGCATATCCTCATGCTGTAAGAGCCCATACTGTCACAAACCTTGCACTGGTTCATCTAATTTTCAACGAAATAGACATCGCTGACGACAAAAAGACTGATACAGGAAAGCTCATACTTGTTACTAAAAGGTCACTCATACTGTTTGCAGAAGACAATGAAAATGTGTCTAACTGCCAAGTTCAAAAGCGCCCTGGAAAACTTGAAGAAGAAAGACTGACCGCAAAACTTTGGGTACTCTACTATCAAATAACCTTACTTATGAAACATTTCATTCAAGCCGAAAGGATGGGAGATTGGAACCTTCACCTTCAAACAATCAACCAAATGCTCCCATTCATTCACTCGTCTGGACACTTTTTCTATGCAAAAAGTGCTTGTTTATTTTTACAAGGTATGAGCACTCTGCAACACCGGATAGACCCAAGAGAATAAAAATTGTTCACGAAAAGATGCTTCACCATCCGCAGAACCGACAAATTTTGGTCAAGTCTGTAGACTGACTTGACAATTGTACACGTATTGATGCGTTCAATGAAGAGTGTATCTACAAGTTTGCTCTCTCGCTAGACAGGCGGGATGGTATGTATGCTGAATATATGTGAAGAGGTAGAGAAGTACTGAGATATTTCCTCCACAACAAGTGAACAGCATATCAATATGTGACCTACACAAATTTCACGAGATAAACTAAACGTTTCCATCGATAGTTAAACTCGTATCCATCAGCAGTAGCCACACTAACCGAAAAGAAGAGCTAAAAAGCGTGAATCAAATCACAGGAAAAACTTTTGGGACTGTTATTTTTTCAAAGAAAGAAAAAATCCTCTTATTGACAAGACCTACCACCTCCATCAAAGCACACAAGAAGAGAGTCAATATCGAGCCACTCACCATCTTCCAGCGCATCGTGAAACGGTCAGACCTACAGTTGAAAACCCACTTCACAAGCTCGCTCCATAACCAATGGTCCTATTTTGCGATAAAAGGCTGCGTAAAAGTACAAAATCGGTGTTTTACGCTGCCTTCACTAAAGCCACTGAGAATATCAGTTTGCTGGCAAACACGTTTGCTGTCGTCGATGAAAGATACCTCCTCCATTAAGTCGTGTGGCATCACAATGATTTAGTAGAAACTATCACAGCAAGCTACATATTTAACCACTTTGAGAAAAAATTTTATGTAGTTTTTGATAGGGATCGTAAAGATAACGCCCAAAAAAGCACCAAATTTGCAGAGCGATCACAACGGTATTCTGCAACATCAGCGGAAATTGTGTTTGACGCATCGACCATCATCACAGTCCCCCAAGAGAAGATTCTTTTGAATGACAAAAAAAAAGTTCGTCTCATTGAGCATCTTTGTTCTGCTTTTGCTCTCGAGGGAAATGAGACAAAAACAGCAATAGAAGACGCAGACCGCGATATCGTCGTAACTGCTCTGCAAAAAATACCTCCAATGTCGACGTCATCATCGTGGAGAGGATGTAGATTCACTCGTGCTCTTCTACGGTCTAGGATCTACTAAAATGAATTTCCAAAAGATGAGGCGGGTTGCATTCAGTAGTCCACCAAGCGAAAGTGGGAGGTACCGTCCGGATTTGAACTGTTCGTCCACGCATTTACTTGGTGCGACAGCACCTTTGCCCTCTTCTGGCAAGGGATAATAAAAATGTGGGATCATTTCAGACAGAATTAAGCCTTAGTGGATTAAGCAAGAGTTTTCCGAAAGCCAGATGCCACATACCAACAAATCGCGGCAGCAGGCGACAAGTGCCTAGTTGCCTCATATGGAGGAGACAAAACGACAGACATCCTTAACGATCTACGCTTCCGTACTTTTGTAAAGACAGCAGCCAACGCCATAGCGAATCTGGCTCGTTTGCCCCCAACGACAGATGGGGGCAATTTACTTAACCTTCCGATTACCATTGGGGTCATTTTTTAGTCCAGACGTGTTGTTTTTGTTGTCTTTTCACAAGTTTTTTTTAAAACTGTCCCAATATTTTTTTAGCTAAGTTTCTTTCAATAATGTTTAATAATGTATAACAAATTTTTCAATTATTTGTTTTGCGACGTAAAAAAATATTGTCGTTGGGGTCATATTTGACCCCACTTGGTAACCGACGTTCTAAAAAGTAATTCTAATATTTTGTCTGCATTTGTCATTTAATCTGCTTGTTTCAACGTGTTATTCGTCTGAATCATGATTACTACCATTCCGTCTTTAGTCATTACATTCAGTGAGTTTGTTCGAATCAGTTGAAAAGTGTGTCTGCTGTGTTATTACATTTGATTGGAAATAGTTGTTGTTGAATTATGGCTAGAAAATATTTGTCTCAGCATGAAGTAGAAGAAATAGCTAGCAATATTAATTTACTGAATGAAATTGAAGATGAAATTTTTCTGACGATAGTGATGCCGAATTTAAAGAAACAAGTGTACCTGATGTAAACCCGATTGAAAGTTCGGAAGACGATGACAGTGATGATAATTCGCCCAATGATAAAGATATACTGGTGGGTAAAAATGGTTCCATATGGAAAAAAGATAAGCCTCATGTTAGAAGACGAAATCAGCGAAATATTCTAAAAACACCGCCGGGATTAACAAAATTCAGTGAACATATTTCGACATGCCTAGATGCTTTCCATTTATTTATCTTGGAAGACATTATGGACATAATACTTAGAGAAACAAACACTCGAGCTAGAAGAATTGTAGGCGATACGTGGAAGCCAGTAGATGCGGATGAGTTAAATGCATTTTTTGGATTACTGCTTCTAGCTGGTGGCAGTGTTGGGCACGTATAATACGTGTAATTTTTTACACAGATTTTTACATGTAAAAATCTACGTATTATACGCCCACTTTAATTACGTTACGTAAAAAACATCAAGTGATTATGTTCCTAAGCTCATTTTGTTGTTTATTTTTTACTTTGAAGTACGAATTTCTACTTCATTGATATTTATTATATAAGGTACCCGTGTAATTCATGAATTCCTGACTTTGGCAGTACTTTCAATTGCTATAATATAACTTAGAAATGATGAAAAGTTACTTGGCTTAAATAATTTTAATACTTTTATTAAATAAATCAATAAAGAAACTGATTTAAAACTAAAAGTATTAATTTGAGGTTAAGAATTCAAAGCATGTTCAGATTTAAGATGCATTTACACGTATCAAAGCATGTATTATACATTTTATACTTAAAATACGTTATATACAGAGTTTTTTACATGTATACGTATAAAATTATTTTTTACGCAAAATTGCCCATCACTGGCTGGTGGTTTGAAAGCACGCCAAGAACCAATATTGGAGCTGTGGAGTACGAAATACATGTTTCTCCATAGACTAATTCTTTGTGCTGTAATGTCTCGTAATCGAATGAGAGACCTTTTGAAATACATTCGATTTGACGATATGGACACCCGAGAAGAACGACGGGCAACAGATAAATTAGCAGCTATTCGTAACATTCACGATATTCTCGCTGCAAATTGCAAAAAATCGAATAACCCTAATGCTGAAGTATGTATTGATGAACAACTTGTCCCTCTACGTGGAAAATGTTCCTTTCTAGTGTATATGAAGTCGAAACCAGATAAATACGGAATTAAAATCTGGGCTTTATGCGATGTTAGTAACAGATATTGCTGGAATTTCCAAATATATATACTGGAATGGTAGACAACGCTCCAGAACGGGAACAAAGTAAAACACAATTTTATCATTTTATGCGCGAGTATAAATCTTCATTTCTAGGGAAGCGGGTAGTTTTGGATTTGGTTGAGGGTTTGAAAGAGGGTTTTGGTATTACCACAGATAATTTTTTTACGTCTATGTCTTTAGCAAAGGAGCTACTGCAGCAATCAAAAACCTTGACCGGAACAATTCGTAAAACACGTAGAGAAAATCAAAAAAATTTTGGCCAAAAAGAAATCGAGCAGAATACTCAATAGGGCGGAGCAAAAATATTGCGTTTTTCATTTTTTTCTAAATTTGACAAGACTTGGGTGGTCAAATGTTGTTACCTGGTATACTATTTTTAACCTTTGAATTTAAAATAAATCAAATTATATCTTGAGGTGTCAAAATATGGTAACTTCAAACAGATTCGTTGAGGTGCCACAATACTACTGAATGTCGAAGAATTACGGCTAATATCACACACATTTTCCAGTTTTATCTTTCATTTATAAATGAAATTCTTGGCCACAAAAACTGGTTTTATAACTATATTTCTTTTGTTTTTAGGTTATAGCAAGTAATAAACAAAAAATGGCAACTTTAACATGTGCAAAAGACAGTAATTGTCCGTTATTTGGAGTTGGAGTACCATTTAATAAAAATGTTTTACCCACATATGGTGATATATTGCGACAGTATATATTTACTCGTAACAATTTGAAATGGAAAGGTCAGTTAAAAAAGCCAACGTTTTCAGAAGTAGTCAAAATTATCGCCCCTTCTCTGGAGACACTTTGGAAGAAAGCGTCAATACCTATAATATCTACTAAACGTATTATTGAAAGGATCCGTGATTACCACTGTAAATACAGAAATCTCATAAGACCCTTCAAACAACGATCCAACGTTCCCAGTTTTATAAAGAAAATCGAAAGTTTTGTTCGACATTGCATCTTGCAAATGTAAAACTTACGAAATATGCATTTGCGAAAAAAACAGAAAAGTTCCTGTAATGGAGAGAGTGTTTCTAACTGACCAAAAAACGATCAGAAAAATGATGATAGAAAATATTGATAACAAAATGACAAAACAGACTGTTACGTTTTTTTATTTAGTAACGTTCTCAAATGAACGCACCAGTTAAGAATTTATTCAGTAACGTTTTGCAACGTAAATATAAAATGTGCCTCTACAATGAGATGCGGGTTTGAACTAAGTCCAAAGTTTAGCGCTAGTTGCTAAGCACGTAGTTTTGACGCTGCTATAAAAATTTAGTTTTAAATGGTCAACTCTTAGCTTGGTAAGTTTTCTAATCCACATTTTATTGTTGCTAACTTAGACAAATATTTACAGAGGGTTTTTTTATCTTTCCGATTTTCTTTATTTATCTTGGCTGCTTGCTCCTAAATGTAACCGTTTACAAAGAATAAAAGGGTACAAGATGGCGGGTGAAAGTCAACCTCGCACATCTCTCTTGCGTCGATGCTAAAGGGCCGACGAGTGCCGTTATGGGTTATAATTACGATGTCTGATTGAGACAATTTATCTAATCCTTACTGTTCGATTTGGAATAATTACGGCGAATGATCGTTTCTACCGGATTTTATTTTATTGGATGCAGCCTATGGAAATTTACAATGCTAATTTTCTTTTCTTAAGTTAAGTAAACGTAACTTCAATTATCAGCTTCTAGAAGTAAACTAATATATTGTGGTAATTTTGCTTATGTGCTAACCTACATTAAATGTGAAGTGTGGGAGGTGCTGTCTTACTTTTGTGTGTTTTAGCTACTTTCTTTTCCGACCACTAAGGACGAACACTTGGACAGAGCTCTGGACTAGTCGATCGATCGGTGTATGTAAAACATTGTTGCCTGTGATAGTAAGGTAGTATCCTGCTATATTTTTACATTTTATGTAGTGTTATTTGCTTTAACGATTCATAATTGGTCGTGTGATTGTGACTAGACCAAGTTTGCTTAAGCCTTTTGATTGAGTAGACGTTTACTTCAATTTACTTAAATTTCACTTAAATATTACTAAATATGATTTAATTGTGTTTAATCGTACTTAATTTTACTTCATTTGTTTGGATTACTCTACGAGTAATTAATGAAAATTTGTTTCGACGATGATTGCACCGAGGGAAATTACTCCCTAACGGTAGAAATTACTAAGTTTCTTTAATTTGTGTTCTCGACTCGTATGTATTTAGAATCCATATTAACTTATGTCTAATTTGCTTACTATATGTATATATTATTCTTATATCTATTGTATCCTTAAGTAGCTAAGTATATTTACTGTATATGTACTTCTTTGATTGGTTTTGGTAATTTAGCCAGAATTACAAGTTTAATTCAAAATAAACTACCTGGCGCCTGTATCTCTGGGTATTTTCTAAATCTCTTAAGTATCAAAGTGGATATTATTTTATTATTATATAAGCTATCTCCAAATTTGGCTGCATTATTATTTCTAACCTACTTCCCCTCTCCTGAGCTAGGGCAATATTCTTTTGACTATTAATTCCAATTGGAATTCTTCTGCATCCATTATTACTACCCCACTGCAGCTGGTAGGGGTTGGTAATAAGCTACAAGAACGGGAAAAAAAACTCTAACAAGATAACTCACTACAAGAAGCCAACAGTTCTAAAGTGCAGAAATTTGACAAACCCGATAAAGAAAGAACCAACAGATCCGTAGAGTTAGGCGATAGTTTGTCAGATGATCATACTGTAGATTTAGACTTGCCTTTATTTGAAGATAATAACACTCCCTTTACTTCATCTGGGATTTCCAATAAATCTCGTGCTTCATTAACAATAACATATGCCCTAATGCATAAAGCTCTGCCAACAGTAGCTCGAGAATGTGATCGATGTCTTCTTTCCGACCGTAGTGCTGCTGCTGTTTCTTCTGCGTTACTACAAGATTTAGGTATTGTTACTGAAAACGATACAGCGTCTGTTATCAATCGTAGTAAAATAAGACGTGAGAGACAAAAATGTAGGAGTAAATTCCAATCTGATGGTGGAGAAAATTTAGTACTAAGATCGATCTATTTTGACGGAAGAAAAGATCCATTCATAAAAACTATTATAAAAGATAGAGTACATCATCCAGTAACATCTATTGAAGAACATATTGTGATCCTTTAGGAACCAAATTCCGAATATTTAGGATATGTTACTCCTACATCAGGACATGCTATTAGTATTTCAAAAGCTATTACGGATTACTGTTTACTGAAACAATATGACACGCAAGAACTAATTGCAATAGGATGTGATGGTACAAACGTTAATACCGGATACGGAAATGGTGTGATAAGGAAGTTAAAGCTCCATTACAACAAATCTCTCCATTGGTTCGTGTGCTTGTTGCACACGAATGAACTTCCGCTGAGACATCTCTTCACTAGTTTAGACAACGCAACACATGGTCCTTAGTCATTTGGTGAGCCAATTGGTGTAGCTTTAAAAAACTGCGTTCTATTTTAATTAATTTAAACCGATTGAAAGACATGAAGAATCTCTCCTGCCGGAAATTGATTTAAAGGAACTAAGTAACGATCAGAAATATTTGTATAAAATGGTTCTTGCTGTTACATCAGGTAAATGCAGTAAAGATCTGGGCCATGATCACACTCTCGCTGGCTCACAATTACCAGTCGAATACTTCGTTTATATGTCTCCTCAAATGAACCCTTACAAAATCTCCTCATTTTAGCTACCTACGTAGTAAATGTGTATGCACCGGTCTGGTTTAAGATAAAAGTTAAACCAGCTTGCTGGGAAGGTCCAAGACACTTGTGGAAACTCATCTCATTTACTAGGTATCTTCCAAAACATTTGAAGGGTGTAGTTGATCCAGTTATCCGAAGAAACGCATATTTCGCGCACCCGGAGAACATATTATTGGCCATGATCAAAGATAAAAGACAAATCATTCGGAAAGTTGCCCTTTGTCGAATAATACGTGTAAGAAAGCAAGAGAAATCTAACTCAATACGCCAGTTTAAAGTTCCTGTCTTAAATTTTGAGGCCCAAGAATACGACGACATAATTGATGAGTCGTTTAAAAATATTGAACCCACCTTAACAAGATCCCTTACTACAGCCGAAATTCAAAATTACTTAACTGACAGAGAAGAAATGATATTGATAACGTTTCCCAAACTGGTGTGTCACTCTCAAGCCGTCGAACGATGCGTCCCTTTGGTGAGAGAAGCTGCGGCAGCTGTAGGAGACTTAGAAAGAGATGGCTACATTCGATCGAGACTGAAGTCTAGATCTATCATGCCGAAATTCAATAAAAAATCGGAACACAAATTTATGTAATTTAAGCTTACTATTTTAAAAATTTTGAGTGATAATATTACGTTTTTTTAAATTTGTTTTTCATTAATTTACCCTATATATGTTATTTGTGTACGCCACTGTCGTGGAATAAAAATATTTTTAGTTTAAAATAGTTCTAAATAAAATATAAAAATAACACTAATTTGTAAAACTAAAAAAGACTAGCTTACCTTATGTAAAAGAAAATTAAACTTTATTTTAATTGAATGTGTTTTTCCTTATTTTTACCAAATTTGAATCCCTTTGTGGCACCTCAAGATGATACGACACTGGTTTAATTTTTTTTATGTTCCTTTTCATACCTTCTAGTACTTATTTTTTGGCTCAAGTTAAACTAAATTTGATAACAACTATTTAAAAAAAACATTAATTCATTAAATTTATTATCCTCATTAGGAAACATTCAAGGTCGTTGTGGGACCGTTAAAAATCGACAAAGTTGAAAAAAAATTAATGGAAATCTACTGGTATATAGTAACAACTTTTGCACTCCTAAGCTTATTGATATAAAAAAATAATTGTTTTTGCTCCACACTAATACTCAAGCGAAATTCTATATGGAGAAGACACAATTTTAGTATCTTACGTACCTAAAAAATATAGAAGCGTTATGCTACTCTCAACGCAACACCAAGATTTGGAATTGTTCGGAGAAGACCTCAGTTAAAAACCGCAAGTTTTTTGGACTATATAGCTGTAAAGGAGCTGTGGACAACGTCGATAAAATCTTGAAGGAATACTCATGCAGAAGAAATACAAATAGCTAGCCTCTTGTTCAATTTTTTTATTTCCTTGATATTGCTGCCATGAATGCATTTATTCTATACACTACGAAATTTGGAAATTTTGAAAAAGGGAAAACATCCCACATAACAAAAAACGTACACTTCAAGGATTACCAAGACATGTGCAGAATGCAATGCGATGGTTTTGGCAGACACAAAACCAGAGGAAGTGGGACCGCAAGACAAAACTATCGCTCGCCCAAAAAGAGGTCGTTGTAAGATATGTCCAAGAACAAATGACAACAAATGTTCGGAAACATGTGAAAAATGCAAACTCTTTGTATGTAAACAACATTGCCAGAAAAAAACTACAATAATATGTAATAGTTGTTGCCCTCACTAATTTATGTTTACATTTTCTTTTTATATTTTTATTAGTTTATATGAAATCTAATGATAATTTAAAATATTAATAAAGGTTACCATTACAAATTAATCGGTTTTTCTTTACAAAATAAGAAAAAAAACTTGGGGTCAAATCTGACACCACTTGGTAATCGGCGCCTCAAAAATTGCTTGGTAATACGAAGGTTAACCAAATCACCAAAATAGTATTTTTTTCTACAAAATACAACGTAAATAATAAAATAATTACAGGTCGTAACAAACTAAACCTTTAAAACAAGAAATAAAATTTCCTCGTTTAAATTATAGCTGTACTCCGCAATTAAACAAATGAATTTGTAACTTAAGTAGCGAAACGAGCAGAAATAAAGCAAAAATTGCATAAAAAGAAGCAGACTTTATTACTATAAGTGATATAATAAAAATTGTTTAGTAATCAAATTTGATAAAATGAAATTTCAGAAACCGTAAATCTCCGAGACGCTCACTTGCATATGTCATGTTTAATCTGAAAACATTTCGAAAACTTTCGAGCTTAGATAGTCGCGATTAAAACGTCATGTTTATAACAGAAAACTCAATTACACAAACGCCATAAAGTAGTTTAATAACGTAATCTTTCCCGAAACACAGAATAAACACTAAATAAAAATAAACTTTACGCGAGTGTATTTCTTTCCTCTTTTACACCTCATTCTTTTGACACAATTTTGACCCGTGACCCACCTAAGTATCTCAAACCGCTTATAAATAATTCATTCGATTTCAGCGCCGTAATTTTTTAAACGCTATTATTTATTGGCAGTTTAACTTATCCGATTCCTCCCGGTAATTTATTCTCTTCCATATTTTATACACTGTAAACGCAGCCCGGCATGAAAAGCGATATTTCTCGGGTACATATTGAAATTTCCTTTAATGCTTCCATAACTCTTTTCAATTTAAAAAAAAACCACTAAACCTTTGATACGTAAAGAAAAAGTTAATTTTTTTAAACGTTCGCATTATAAATTAAATAGCCGTTTAAATCATGTTTATTCGACGATACACCTTGTATAAATATTACGGTTTATTAAACTTTTAATGAAAACGACTTCTGACATTATTTTATAACCGCAAATTTAAAGTGGTAAGCGGGAATATGCGTTTAAAATTACCGAGTGAAATATGCACCTACACACAATTTAATAACTTTTCTTATGTAAATTTTAATCTTAAACTTCGTTGCACTTTCGCCCGATTCATAATTATCAAAGTTGAGCAATACTTTGTGATTAATTATTTATGCGCTTAATTTACTTACTTTTTTTCTAAAGAACGTTAAAAATCTATAATTTTTGTTAAATAAAACTGAGATTTGGGTAAAAATGAGAAAAACCAAGTTTAAGGTGGCGTTGGTAGATTGTTAGTTGCCTATATACAGGGGCTAATTGTATTGTTTGTTTAATTATTGGCTTGTGTTTGAATAATAACAATAAACTCTATACGTTATATAGTATCAAATAAAAAATAAACGTTTGACACAATAAAATAAATACAAATCGTAATAATGTGGCTGTTTCTAAGATTTCCGCTAATGAATAAACTAAATCTAACGTTTGCCAGACACATTTATATTATAATAGAATCGTAATTTGAAATAAATCATATATTAGTTACATAATAAGAAAGTACAACTATTTAAATTGGTAAACACCTTACAATAAAACAATAACGTTTCAGTAATCAAGGTTAAGAACGCAATAGTTAAATGTACTAATACGCATTTTTATGTATATAAATACTCGCAAGTACCTGTAATACAGCAGTAGTACAACCGTATATTGATTGTCTCAACTACGACGTATCAGTGATTTATGCAATGACGCAACGTTTCGAAATTCTTGAAATGCATATTTAGTTTCCAAATTTTCCGTATTTATCCTGATTGATCTCATTTTCGTACAGATCCATTAATCAGAACATCGTAAAGCAAACGTAACGTATGATAATCTTCATTCGAAACATCTAAATCAAATTGCATCAGACGTAACCATGAATAATTATCGATTTTCACTCATGAAAATCATAATACGTAACGGAAATTCCTCGTAAAAGCGACGTTGTGACTAACATCAAACGTGCTGCGTAAACCATATCTTAATATCGCATTTCAAACATCAAAATCGTAAAAAGGCGTACGTATCCAAACCAAATTTTCGTAACCATAAACGAATTCATACGTACACAAATCGATAAGCATCGAATAAATCGGAAAGCGTAGTCGTATATCAAAAAAACTTCCAGTTCGTACGTGCAGAAGAAAAAAAAGAAACTAAAACGCAAATACCAAAGTTGTATCACCACGTGTAAGGAACAAAGAAATCACTTACCCCTTTTAGATTATGGGTTTCTTTAAACAAACGAAAGCGCAAATAAAACAGACGAAAGCGGATTATTATTACGTACGACGAACGCAGAATTCCACCGTTCAAATTTAACATGTGGACGTTGTGCAGGACGAAAACGTCCTGTCGCGGCGAAAACCGCACCCAAGATGGCTTATGACTTAAGAAGAAAGCTCATAACGCATGTGCAGTGCGTCAAATGCATTGCGCAAAAGAATTTATATAAACAGTGAACACAAAAATGTTAATTAAAATCAGACGTATTCAATCTAAAAAAAATGTGCACGTTACAGCAGCAGTGTAGGGCTGATACCTCTTAAATTGTACTCATTGCATTACTAATACTAAAACGTTTTAAAGTATTGGTGAATCAAGCCATAATTACCTACATGAGGCTGTGTAACGATCAGCATTAATTACAAATTTACCATACTTGTAACTCTTCAGATACAGCACATTTTCTTTCTTTGAACAACTTTGCCCACATCTAAAAGTTTCGAATACAAAATAGTGTCTCGCAACGAGCTATTTACGACTCAAAAAAATATAGCAATTTCCATTCAAAGGCTTTGTTAAAAATTTGGTATATTAAAAATTTTCCAGTATAAGATTTATCCTCGACACGCCCACTTTTCCTAGTTGACTGTCAAATTTTAAAAGCGCGATTTCATGTTGCTTCCGGTAACGTTTTGTGCAACACAGACCTCCGTTTAGCGGTTGCCTACGCCCAACAAGGCTGAGCGAAAGCATATTTGGGATATGTGATTATAATTTTCATTGTGTTGAGGGTTTAAATTGATTCTTTAGCGCGTTTCTACACCTCCACCTGTGTCCCTTATCCGCGGAGCTGATAAACACCTGTTACAATTGAAAAATTTCAATGTTGTCACGTCGCTGAAGTTCAAGGGGTTAAATACAATCGTATTGGAGGAAATAATTACCCAAGTTGGGAATAAAATAGTTTTTGAGTAAATGGTGTACATATTTTTTAAAAAACTCACAAGCTTTCAAACGTGGCCTACGTTCTTTTTCAGGTGACAATTAATAAAATAACAATTATAAAAGGTAAAGTCGTGTTTTGAAGGTGATTGAGTGAGGACGTGTTTAATAGTTTAATAGTAGTACGGAGTTTGGTGTAATTTAAGGTGATTCATAGCAATTAATTTTACGTGTGCGTGTTGAGGAATGTGAAGGTGGCTCAGATAACGTATGCGAAAGCGAGCGGGTATCGCGGACTAGATTAAAGGTCAAGCGCGCGCTTGTGATAACAGGGAAATACAATCTTTTATTTATATACTTTTTCGAATATTTGTGGTGGGCGTTAATTAAATACAATTAGAAGAATCATAGTAACAATAAATTTAAAAAATATTAATAAAGAAAAAAAAATTAAATAAATAACTAAATTTGAAAAAAAAAAAAATGAGAAATAATAAGTAATAACAAAAGGGGGAAAGAGATAAATAAAAGAGAGAGAGAGGAAGAGGAAAGAGAAAGGCAACAAATATTTGAAAGAGGAAAGAAAACAATAAGATCACCAGACGTTAAAAAGATATCGGAGGAGAACGAAGGAAAAACCTCAAGAACAGAAGGAGGAAGGAAAGAAATGGAGGAGTTAAAAGAATTAATGAGAGAAATGATGAAACAGATGGAAGAAAATATGCAAGGAATAAGACAAGAAATCAAAGAAATGAAAAAGAAATGGGAGAAAAAGAAAAGAAGTGGGAGAAAGAAAAAGAGAAACTGGTGGAGCGAATAGAAAAACTGGAAAAAAAAAGCGGAAGACGAGGAAAGATGGAAAAGAAAAATAATATTGTGATAAAGGGGTGGAGAAGTGAAAAACCACAAAAAGATTTAGCAGTGATGCTGGAAGAAAAATTAAATCTAAAAGTAGAGGTGAAAAAAGTGACAGTAATAAACAAAGAGAAGAAAAATGAGATGGTGGTGGCGGAAATCGGAGGATGGGAGAAAAAAAAGAAGGTAATGGAGGAGAAGAAGAAATTAAAGAATACAAGAATATATATAAGTCACGATTTAACATGGGAGGAAAGAAGAGTGCAAAGAGAAATAATGAACATAGCGATGGAAAGAAGAGCGGAAGGAAAAAGAGTATGGGTAGGATACAGAAAGATGGGGATAGACGGAGACAGATATATATGGAACGACAAGGATAGGGGACTGTGCAGAGAAAGAGAAGAGAAAGTGGGGAACCAAAAAGCAAAAAAATTAAGGGCAAAGGGGGGGTGGGAAAGAAGGGAAAGTTGACGAAACGGCAAAGAAAAGGAATAATGAAAGATGGAAATGGAAAAGAAAAATAAGGGAGAAAAAAAGAAAGTAAGGAAGAAGCACGGGGGGAGGTAAGTGAGTTGAGAGTATTGTTTTGAAACGTAGCAGGAATAAAAAACAAGGAACATGATTTCTGGAAGTACATCAAGGAACATGATGTAGTGGGATTACAGGAAACATGGATGGAAGAAAAAGAATGGGAGTGGTGGGAAAAAGAGTTGCCAGAGGAATTTGAGTGGGTGGTGCAACATGCAGAAAGAGAAAAGAAAGAAGGGAGAGCAAAGGGGGTATAATAACGGGAATAAGAAAAAAATGGTTGAACCAGGAAAAGAAGGAGAAAGTGCAACAGAGAAGAGGAGTTGTAGAAAGGAACATGCAGTGGGGAAAAACAAAAATAAAAGTGGTGACGGTTTATAGCAGTAGAATGAAAGAGACAAGGAAAAACTTAGAAGAGATGATAGAAGAGAGAGAAGAGGGATTGATAATAGTAGGAGGGGACTTCAACGCAAGAATAAGGGAAGAGGGAGGAATACAAGAAAGAAAAGGGACGGGAATGAGACAAACAAAAGACAAGGTGGTAAATAAAGAGGGAGAGGAACTGCTGGAATTGTGCAACGAAAAAGGGTGGGAAATAATGAACGGGAACAGAGAAGATGATGGAAAGGGGGAATTTACGTACATAGGAGGAAGGGGAGAATCAATAATAGATTTTGTAATGACAAATGAAGAGGCCGCAGAAAAGGTAAAGACATTTAAGGTGGGAGAAAGAGTAGAATCAGACCATCAACCACTGGAATTGACAATAGAAGGAAGGGAAAGAGAAGAGAGAGAGGAAGAGGAGAAGTACATAACTAAAAAAAAGTGGACAGAAGAGAGTATAAAAAGATATAAAGAGAGAATAGGGAAAACGGTATGGATAGGGAAGGAAGTACAAGAAAGTGTAGAGGAAATGAGAGAGATGATGGAGAAAGCAACAGAGAGATTCAGATTTAGAAAATGGAAGGGGGAGAAAACTGGATGGAAGAAATGGTGGGATAAGGAATGCAAGGAAGCAAAGAAAAAGGCAAGAAGAGCATTACGACAGTGGAAAAAGGGAAGAAAGAAAAAGAAGAATACAAAGAAGCAGTAAAAATATACAAACAAACATGCGATAGAAAGAAGGAGGAAAACAAAAAGAAACAAGAGGAGCAGATTAAAGGAAGAAAAACGGAAGAAGAGGTAGGGAAGTACGTAAAGAAGCAGAGGAAGGAAAACAGGACGACAAAGGGAATAAAAATTAAAGAATGGGAGATATATTTTCGGAACCTGTTGGGAGGGAAGAACAAAAGCAGGAAAAAGAAAAAGGAAAGACGCGGTAGTAAGACAAGAAGAAGGAGATAGGGATAGAATAAGGGAGGAAGAAGTAATAGAGGCGATAAAGAATATAAAAAAGGAAAGGCGACAGGAGAAGATGGGATACAAGGAGAAGAGTGGATATACGGGGAGAAAATGTAGCAAAAAGGATGACGCAAGTAATAAACAAAATATGGAAAGGGGAAGGATTCCCAGAGAGATGGAGAGAGGGAATAATATGCCCAATACATAAAAAAGGCGAAAAAAAGAAAGTCGAGAATTATAGAGGGGTAACATTACTGAGCTCGGCATACAAATTGTACGCGACAATACTGCAAGAAAGATTACAGAAGGAAATAGAGGAAAGAAGTTTGGTACCAGACGGACAAGCGGGATTCAAAAAAGGAAGAAGGGCGATAGACAACATATATATAATGAAACCCTTAGCAAATAAAGAACTAGAAAAAAAAAGAAGGAAAATGGTAGCACTATTCGTAGACCTAAAAGCTGCTTTTGACAAAGTGAATAGAGAAAAGCTGTGGGAATATATGAAAAGAAAAAAAATCAATGAAAGATTAAGACAAAGAATAGAGGAAATATACGAAGAAACGAGAAGCAGAGTTAAAGTGAATGGGGAAGAGAGTGAGAAATTCATAACAAAGAGAGGGTTGAGGCAGGGATGTCCACTGAGCCCAAGCCTGTTCTCGGTATATACGGGGGATCTGGAAGAGACAATGAGAGGACAACAGACAGGAGGGATAGTGGTAGGGAAAGCTAAGGTATGGTCGTTGGCGTATGCGGATGACATAGTGCTGGTGGCTAAGAAGGAAAAGGAAATGAAAGAACTGATGAAAACTCTAGAAAAATATATGAAAAAAAAGAATTGGAAGTAAACACGGAGAAAACAAAGATAATGATATTTAGAAAAGGAGGGGGGAAAAGAAAAAGAGAGGAGTGGAGATGGAGTGATGAGGAAGTGCAGCAAGTGAAGGAATTCACATACCTGGGCTACACGATGAAACAGGATAATAAAGAGGGAGAACATATAAAGGAAAAGGCGAAGAAAGGAAACAGGCTAATAGGACAAGTATGGGGTGTGGGGGATAGAATATTCAAGATGGATATAAAAAAAAGAAAATTGCTGTTCGAAAAATTAATAAAGGGGGTGGTAATGTATGGAGCGGAAATATGGGGCTGGAAGGAGTGGAGGGAGGTAGAGGGGCTACAGGAAAAATACTGGAGATGGGTGTTAGGATTGGACAGGGATACACCGGGGTATATTGTGAGAGAGGAGGTTCAGATAGAAAAAATAAGGATCGAGACAGGAAAAAGAGCAATAAAATACAAGGAAGAAATGAGGGAAAGAACAGATTGCAAAATTCTGCAAGAATGTTGGAAAGAGATAAAGGGAGGGAAATTGAAGTACGGGCAGGAGGGCAGAACAGAGTATTACAAAAGAAACGGGTACGCGAGTGAAGAAGTAGAGAGATTAAGAGAAGAGGGGGTAGGGACAAGAGAAGAAATAATAAGGAGAGATAGAGACATCGAAAAATAAGAAAGATGGACAAAGATAAAAGAGAGCAGATATAATAGGAATTATAAAGAAATCAAGGGTGAAGGGGTGCCGGAATATTTAAAAGACGGTGTGATTAAAAGCAACAAAAGGAAAAAAATGGTGGCAAGGTTCAGATGTGGCAACGAGGAGTTAGGGAACAAATACTGGAAGGAAGAACCAGAAAAGTTGTGCAGGCTATGTGGTGAAGAAACAGAAGATCTGAACCACATGAGAAAGAGATGCAGGGAAATAAGAGAAGAGGTGAGGAAAACAATGGATATCTTAGATGAAAACGGAAAAGGAGCGGAATGGATGGAGGAAGTATGGAGCAGGAGGAAAAAGTTAAGGGGGGAGAAGGGATAAGAAAATGTAATATATATGTAATGTAATAACACGACCAAATTTGTAAGCCAAATGGCAATGAATAAAGTTAAACTTATATAGATAAAAGGTAACTTGAAAAAACAAATGTTCGGAAAACTTGATAAATGTTATAAGTTCTTTTAACTACAGCATTTACTCGAAGGTCTAAAGAAAAACCACCAATAAAAACTCTCGACGTAGCTTATAGTGTGTTTGGTCGACAAAGTCAAGATCAGGAAAGAACAGGTAACCAGGTGTCAGATAACTCCATTATCCATTGTCCCTGTTAAAGATCTTCTCTGATCTTTCTTGAACGACAATTTTTGGTTTTAGCAATCGTTATAGTTTTTTCGAAGTTTATGTCATGTAAAGTATTCGGGAATGGCAGATTTAGAAGGTTAAAGTAAACGAAGATGTCTGTTGTGTTTTTTTAGTTTAGTTTTAATAAATATATAAACAATTTACCCAAAAACTATTTTCTTATGTTTCATGGTGAAAATTTTGTATCCAAGTTGGGATGTTAATTAGAAGGAAACGCATTCGCATATTTCAATGATCATATGATTTAAAGACAGGATTTATTTGTGATGACGGCGTATGTACGTTTTTTTTGTGTGTTAGATTTCAATGGAGTTTTAGGTATTAGAAAAAAATGGGGATACTTCGGACAGTGGGATATTCTGGACACATTTAATTTTTGCGGTTCCATTTACATCTGACATTCGGAAACTTAGCAACAAGGAACATGTTTGAGGCTAAATCAGACATGATGTCTATGGTTTCAGTTATGATTGTCCCCAAGTAGCAAAAATCAGTTACAAAACGGTTGTAAAACTCTCTTGCAACTATGGTTTCAGTAAGGTATTTAGTTACAGAATAGTTGCTGAGTCTTTCCTGATACGTTGTCAATACCGGATTTGGTCAGTTGCAAGGCAACTGCAGTAATATTTTAACCGTTTTACAACGTGTCTGAAACCGTTGCAATTACTACTTTGTAACTGTTTTCCAGCGTTGCTATAACGGTTTTTTACAAATCATTTTTACCTATTCTGAATCGTTTCTGTAATGGTTTATCATCACGGTTTTGTAATTGATTTGTAACATTGTAGTTACCGTTTACAGCAACTGCTATGTAACTGTTTTGAAAACATGCTTATTACCATTATTTGAAACTACTTTATAACCGCTTTTGTTAAGCAACTTATCCAAGATTTTAGTTACTAACTGCATCATAAAGATTAAAACAAAAGATAAAAATATATTAATAAAAAGATACAGATGTATAAAAAGTTATAATAAATGTACATTATTTAAATTTTTTATAGTTTCTTATAGAACTAAATTCAAACAAAAAAGATATAATAAAAGAATTTTTACATCTGTTGCAACTAGGTACCAGTAAACAGGTTTTTACGGCAAATTTTCAAGAAAAGCGGATTATGTCTATTATTTATAAATTTTGTAAATAGTAAATGCATAAATTTTGTTAAGAGAAAAATGTCTTTGTGTTAAAAGACCATGGCGGATTAAGATATTCCTCACATGTTATAGTTTAATGCGTCTACGTAATTCTTAGTTAAATATTTGTATTAGGCTACAAATGCACATGTGCAATTATAATCGGTTCAATGATCATAATTTCGACTGCTTTTTTAAAGATTATAGGTGTTCGCAATGGCGATCTAATTTACACGTTCTGATCACTGTGTGTAATATTGTAATGTCCTTGCAATCAAATTCTATTTTATCCTAGAAGAAAATAAAATCAATTTAAAATTTGCTTTCTTATAATTGGCAACTAATTCTTCAACGTTAATTAAATTAGAAACAGTAGTTTAAATGCACGATTAAAATTATAGTAATATAATATACCAAGAATTGTACTTACGTAGTTTTGAATTAGAAACACTTTCGGTACTGTTTATTGGATAATGATAATGGACTATGTGTCTTATAAAAATCTCGTAAAATGCACTTCTTCTGTTGCTGTTTGAACGTATAGATTAACACTGTAGTGTAGTTTTAGAAATTCACACTTGTAACCATAGTTTCAAGACTGTTACACTCGAAACCGAAATGAAGGTTTTAATGTCACTAAATTGACACTGTAGTTACATAAGGGTTTAAGAAAAACTTACTTATAACCATAGTTGTAAAATGGTTATTTCTGTAATAGATTTGCAACCTCAGTAAATTACGAAAGTTGCTGCTACGTTGCTGCAACGGTTTATTTACCATGGTGCTAATGTTACTAATTTGCAACTGGTTACAACGTAACCACGGTTACAAAATGTTGCTTGGGTCTTTTCAAGGTGACACACATTACTCGATTTTCCGACAATTGGATGTAAGAATTCGTGTTTGTTAGGTAAGTTGTTTAACCTCCGTTAAGCATTGCATAAAAATGATTTTAATACCACAAACTGACACGCTTATTACCTATTTATAAACGCATAAGCATTTTATCTTTCTAACGTAATTTTTCTGGTGTTATAATTTTTGAACTTTCAGCGATACTCTGGACGAAGTGTCCGAAATATCACTCAGGTGTCCAGTAAATTAAAACATTAATAATGGCTCCTAAGGCTTACCAATAACGTACTGATCGCACGTTCTCAGAAGAAGTCATTGAAAAAGACATTATCATCAGTATTGAAAGATAATATATCAATCAGAAAAAGTGCGCAAATTCATAGAGTGACAAAATCAGGACTTTGTGACTACGTTAAGAAAGCTAAAGAACAGGGGATGGAAAATATTACGCTCGTTCCTAATTTCCGAGTAAGACAGGTATTTACCGAAGAAATGGAAAAAACTAGTTTAGCTAAAATCACTAGTTTCAATAGAACAAATATTAATGAATTCTTTGATAAGTTGGGAGCCTATACCACCAGTTCAATTTCACAGCTACGGAACTTTATAATCTAGACGAGGTAAATAGGCATGCAATACCTACAAGGTTTTTTTTTAATTCTCCCAACAAAAATGATACTTTTTCAGACCGGCGTAACCACTGTGTTGCGTGCGAAATTTTTCATTACGAAATACTCTGTATATGGATTCAAATTAAATTCCAGTTTTGACGCCCTCTACCGATCTTTTCTCGTGACTGTCATTTTACGACAAAATCGTTAAGCTGTCAACTACAGTAACGGGCCGGTGCCGAGAATTTCGAATTGATTCTTAAATTTTTAAGAACATCACGTGTGATGGACACAAATTTATAAGGCGATTGCGAATTAATTACGATTCTTTCGGCACAGGGTAAGATATTTTTGTCTTCAATCTATTAAGAGTCCTTTGTAATTTCTATATTAATGTGATAGCCGGTTCCCACCACGTTGCCAGCCATTGTGTATTTCAAGCAGTAATAAGGATGCATAAGTACCATTAATGAATAATGCTACCGAGCATATAAGCTGTTGTGAGGGCCTGCTACTTAAATAACATCGAGGTCTCGTCGAACACTGCGTCGTAGATGCTGCTTTGGGGAATAGAAGTCGATTGTGTTATCAGCCACCTGTTCTGAATTACTACCTACAGTATTCGATACACGGGTTTTTATATAATACTTAATGAGTTATTAATACAAATTTTGTAGCTTACTATTCTTCGTGAGTTGGTGTGTGACACGATTTGCTTTTAAATAATTATTACAGGCCGCTGGCGGGGAAATCGTTTTCTTCGAAGTGGAAACTGGACTTCGGGTGAGTTTATTTACTTAATTTTTATATCGTTGTCACAAAAGTTACTCACAGAATTTTGATAAATATTAACGACCGTAATTATATTTATTGCTTATATACCAATAATATAACTGTAATCATTCACTTTACTGTATCGTATGCTGTGTGTGTAAAAAATATTTACTTCGACCTTTTCTGGGCTGTTCGTTTCGACCTAACGTCAATGTGTGGTGTGTGTTGCCGCTACTGCGGGCATTCATGTATTAGAACTTCGATTTAATCTAGTAAATCTTATGTATTGCGAAATCAAAGTTTTCTACACTTGTTAACGAAAATTATTAGTCATGCTAATATTAAAGGATTGCGTATTTAGCGTATAATTGTCAATTTACTGCGCTACTACATTAAAACTGTGATATTTGTTAATTCTACGTGGAAACCATTCGAGCATCGAGAGGTGCAGAAATTTCATATATTCTTATTAGTATCCAACGTTAATACATTAAAGTGATTATAATTGTTAATATCTCTTGTTATTTTTCTTTTTCCTGTGATTATCGTTCTTTATTAACTAATTTTGGCTACTCGAACATCAGAATAATAAGGATTACGAACCTCAAATTGAGTTACAAGTTTGGATCGTCTGTCGTGATCGAGGCAGATGTGTTATCTTGGATCAGATCTGGCGCCCTTAAGCATACTTCCTGTAAACCTCCCCTACCTCCGACTGTGTGAGTTGGCCGTGCAAGGTTCGTAAGACATAAAGCTTGTAACAACTGTTCAGAAGGTTCAAAGGATGGTTGGCAAGAAAAAGCAACACCAAATCGGCCAAGTTACATCAAGGGAAAGAGGAGAGTTGGTAACACAGGTTGGAATAATATGTACCAGTGGTGCAGCACTGCCTCCTGTATGGGTTTTGCCATGTAAGAGATACGACGAAAATAGAATGATGAAAGGTCTAACACAAACAGGTGTTCTGGGTCTCGTGCACAAGTCAGGCTGGATGACATGTACGAATTTTATTCGAGTTCTTGAACATTTGGTAAAAAACAGTCATTGTACTCAACAAAATAAAATTTTGTTAGTCCTCGACAACCACGAATCCCATATTTCCATTGAGGCTATTGACTTTTGTAGAAATAATGGCATTTGCATGTTGACTCTTCCACCCCACACATCAAATAAAACCCAGCCATTGGATCTTACAGTTTTTGGACCCTTTAAAACATTTTTTAATCAAAACGCTGATGGCTGAATCCCGGCCAAACACTATCAATCTTTGACCTTCGACCATTATGTGCTCTTGCTTGGGATAGGGCAGCTACACCCGTTAATGTGAAGTCTGGATTTCGCTGCACCGGAATTTGGCCTTACGATCGGAATGTTTTTTCTGAGGAAGATTTTTTGTCATCATATGTCACAGACAGGCCAATAAATAACGAAGATAAGCAAATCAATGATGATGGTATGTCAGTGAGTAATGAAGCAGATCCAGATATTGCAGGCTCATCCCATAATCATCTTGAAATAGAAACTCCTGAACAGACAACACCATTACCTTTGAATAATAATTCAGGGTTTGTTTCTCCTGAAATTATTCGACCGCTTCCAAAAGCTGGGTTGAGAAAAGAAACCAGAAAAGGGAGAAAGAAAAAAAATCAATAATTGCAACCGACACCCCAGAAAAAGAGGCACTTCTTGCTTTGAAGATGAAAAGCGGAAAAAACTTGCCAGCAGTAGAAAAAGTAAAGAAAAAAGTGTTGTAGTCTTCATCTGAAAGTGAAACTGAAGCAGTTTTAGCAGACGATAGCAGTGATGACCTTGAGTTTGAAGAATTAAATGAAATTAAAGAAATAGGAGATGGAAGTTATATTATAGCAAGGGTTTATAGAAATAAAACAAGAAACGGAAGAAATTTTGTGGCAAGGGTTTGCAATACTTATGAGAAAAGTTATGAAGTGAACTTCTTCAAGAGGCTATATCCTGCAAGCCGTTTCGCAATAACTAAGGAGAATGCATTTGTTCTTAAACAAGACGTTGTGACAAAACTGTCAAATCCAATCACCGATACCAGGCCAAGATTTAAAGAGGTTGTAATCACAATTAATGTTAAATTTTTTTTTCATATTATCATCTGGTGCGCTTTGATTCTCTATAAATTCGATTTTCGTACTCTTGTAATTTAATTTAAGAATGTAAAGTCACTCTTTCTGAGTGTAAAAGCTAGACAGACTAGGTCACTTTGCTGTACGACGTGTTGGCCAGTCGAGGGCGTAACTTATACTTGAACTAGTGTTTGGAAAACTTATCTAATTATACTTATGTACCTTCTTTGTCTTCTTTAACTACTGTCTGTCATAGGATAAATATATATATTATGTGTTATCACTTGTGTCGTGTTATTGTTCTTTTTCAGCAGCGGGTAGATTTAATCGATGTCTCCCTAATTTAGTCTTTCGTCGTTTTGGCGCCTTTTTAGATTTAGTTTATAATCGATCATCACAAAGCCTGCGACCCCATCTCCGAGAAAAACTGTGTTAGCCGTCACCTTTTTTTTTGTTACGAGTAAACCAGCGTAACAGCTTATCGTCAACGTAAAAAAAGATTCAATAACCAGAAAAACAAACATTGTGAGTAAAATTACAACGCTACAGCAACTATAAAAAGAGTGTGAACTAACACACACAATTTTGATGACACAAGCATGTATACTACAAAAACAATTTTACTTACAAACGAAAAAACTAAAAGACGAAAAGGTAGCATCGCTACTGAAGTACGAAAAATTAAATCAAGAAGATTTGCGTCTCATCTCAGAAGGATGATAATGCTGGAAATAGACGAAAAATGAACTAAAAAAATTTTAGGTTTGAATTGGCCACCAAGGAGAAATTGTTTCACATTTCAGTCAACAACAATCGCTAGCCCAAATTGTTCCTAATGAAATACAACAAAAATGCATTAAATTCCGAGATAAATTACTGTACGTAAAGAAAATATAAACAGATGGATGAAATAGACAAAGGAAATACAACAATTACACGAATTTTGTGATGCATCAGTAAAAGCTTACTGCGGCATATATACGACGCAAAGAAATTTTTAGTCAAGAAATTCATAGATGTATGAAATGCCTACCCTGCAGAACTTCAACGTTACAGCAAGTAATGGGAGTACTACCAGCACCTAAAGTAACACCATTGTCACCATCTTCTCACATAGGAGTAGATTACGCAAGACCTATACAAATTCGAACTTTTAAAGATCGATGGCAGCACACGTGTGAAAAATACATACACACAGAAGTAGTACACTTAGAAACTGTAAGTGATATGACAACAAATGCATTATTTGCTGCCTTTAAAAGATTTACAGCAAGAAGAGGAAACAGTAGTCACATATATAGCGACAATTGAACGACAGTTGTAGGATTCATTAGACATTACAAAAAAACATATCAAAAGATGATTCGATGCAACAAAAATTGGCAACATTTGGCGTTTATTCACCCGGTAGCTCCGCCTATTGGAGAGCTTTAGGAAGCAGCTGTTAAATCCACAAAATATCATCTAAAACGAATTATTCGGCTTACCATGCTAACATACAAAGAGTTGACTATATTATTATGTCAAAATAAAAGTATGTTAAAACTTAAGACCACTTTGTCCGTTGACATCCGGTCCAAATGACATTGCAACATTAACCCCTGGACATTTTTTGATTAGTAAACTAAATAAGCCATTTGGAAAATTTAGAGCAAGGAATGTTTAACAACATAAGTACAAGAACTTTAGTTTTACATAAAGACCAGAATATCAATTCTAGCGAATGTCAATTGGCAAAAGCAATAGAAGAAACAGATGAAAATGTGAGAGTTGTTCCAATAAAAACAAAAGAGGAGAAGTTTTAAAACGACCAAATATACAGGAACGCAAAGAAAAGGTGAGACTACAACTTATAAATCTATCTGTAACAAATCAAGACGAATTAATAAATCATAGAGACGAACACTGCAAGTGTGAGGACTAAAATTGAAAAATCTATGCTTCTTATATTGGGAACTGCATGTGGCTTGCTCACGCATTAGAAAACCGTCATACTTTGTGTACGCACTAGACGAAAAAAATTAGGGCGTGTACTAGTGTACACATGTAAGAAGTGAAACTTCTTTATGGCCTTATTTTTCGCAAAATGATCTACATGCAACTTTTTAGAAATTGGTTAAATAAAGTGAAATTAGATAAAGTTTAAACAAAAGGATTTTATTATCATAGACATGAATACAAATAACCGATTGCGCCACGAAGGCTGATATTTGATGATTTTGTAGAATTTGTGGAGTATTACAACAACAATTGATCGTATCTTATAGCAACGTTTTGACCGTGTACCTTATAACCATCCGTTTTGTGACCTATAGTATGTGCCTCCGTGGCGCAATCGACTAGCGCGTTCGGCTGTTAACCGAAAGGTTGGTGGTTCGAGCCCACCCGGGGGCGAACTTTTTATTTATTTTACTACCTTTGAACACCTTGTACAATTTGTATTTATTTAAAAATATTTTAGAATTTTATAATAAAAAATTAGTTAATTGATTTACAAAAATTAATAACATATTTCAGAATTTATACTCTATGCCAATTAATTGATGTTCATTAAATTAGCAGTCGTATTAATTAAAAATGTGAGGCGTAACGAAATAAGCGACATGCTCTCCCTACTGCGTTGGAGAAACTGAAAGTACTCTTCGTCTGAACCAACCGTGGTAGGGGCAAGAAACAAATGTGACGATAAAAATGTGACGATAAAAATGTGACGTGACGCGTAAAATGTGACGGTAAATTTTTTTCCAACGCCGATAAAGAAGTTTCACTTCAAAAACTAAAAATTTTGCATATCCAAAAGAATAAACAATAAAAGTATTGTTTGTTATCTATACAATAATTGTCATTTAAGAATTCCTTTCATTCTCATTTTTGTATAAGGTATATACCTAATATTCTAATAATAATTCTCACGTGACCTATGACGCTTAAATCAACATTGTTTTAGGTTAGTAGCAGTTCTGACGTTTTGTTTACATTGAGTGTCATATATTTTTTGTCGTTTCCTCATTCTCTATTTTCTTATTTTAAAACAATTATCATTGTAACTATTCAGCAATATTTGTGTTTTCAGTACTGAATTTTAAAGTTATCTAGTTTTTGTAATTTTATATTAACAACATTTCACAATGTTTACACCTGGACAAGATATCAATATTGTAATGACGCATTTTTGAAATGGTACCTACAAATCCAATAATAAACTTTTGTCGTAATCTCTTTAAAGTTACATCAGTTAATTTATCACACATTTTCCAGAAGCAAACCATAACTACGATATTTTCCGACAGTATTTGCGCCAATAGGTATAAACTCATTTTAAACTGAATTTTTAATTTATAAGCATACAATT
Source organism: Aquatica leii (assembly GCA_035610365.1). Classification (NCBI taxonomy): domain Eukaryota; kingdom Metazoa; phylum Arthropoda; class Insecta; order Coleoptera; family Lampyridae; genus Aquatica; species Aquatica leii. Next base: position 49,517,329 of record CM069438.1, on the reverse strand, counting down.
TTACGATTGTCAGTATGAACCACAAATTATTAAAAAAAAGTGTGTTTTGTTAAGAACTACGTGCTTTGAACTTCTTGCATTAACATTTAAATAACGATCATTTGTTGTATTTAACTTGCTTTCTAAACGAAGCTGAAGGACAAGATATTAAACATCATCGGTTATTTTAACCTTTGAGTCGGGGCGTCGAGTCTTGGAGACCCGGCGCTGCATAAAGTTGTCGGCATTTTTCCTAAACATTATTTTGTAAGTGGAGGAGTCGCATAGATTCTCAACTACTTCGTCTTTATCACTGTAGCAAATATCAAATTTGTACGTATTAGAATTATTAAAATATTACGTAATATAAATCTATATATTCTTTTATTAGATATATCTCGCAGTTTGTAATATTTTGAAGTCAATTTTTCGAAGACACTTTTATTTACATGTTTTTCATATAGATAAAAATGATTACAAACTTCTTTTTAATTGTAGGAAGATGTTCAGACTAAGAAGGAGTATGATGATGAGGATGCTAAACTTGTTGGCAAAATGGATGTAGCTGAAGTGAGAAGTTCGAATAGCGAATTAGAGCAAGAATGCGATTAAGCAGAAGACAGTGAAGCAGCCTCTCCTCTTGCGGAAATCAGAAAACAGGCAATTTTTGTAGGAAACGATGGAACCACAAAGTAGAAAAAACATTATGCTTACAAATGGTACAGATAAAAAGGTCAAGAAGAGCTGAACCTACCGACTTTTGAGCATTACTTTACTTGACTCAAAGTAGTCGACCAAATACACAAGAATTGTGGGAGAGAAATAAAACTGGAATATCTCGTGATTGTTTTCAGTTTTTGTTTAAATGTTTACGTTTTGATAATCTTAACACAAGTGTAACCTGCGTTTGGGAGTTCAGCAGTAATCTTTTTATGTCAGACCCCGTAAATAGATTCAGCTGGCTGAATTTTCTGTTTTTTTTTTGTTTTTGGTACGTTTGATTAGTTCAATATTGGCATCGAAAACGTTTTGCTCGTTATTTTATTGCGTGTGATTTAAGTTATTGGTGTTTCAAGTTGTTTTACAATCATTACTGGTATTATTTTTTTTGAATGCATAAAGTCCCGTGGTTTTGATTTTGATTTAGTATTGTACTTGTTTATCTCAGTAAAATAACAATTCTGTATAATTTACGACTTCCTTTTGGAATGTAATTTGATCCATTTTTCTTGGTATCAATACTTTTGTTTATGTTGGGCTATTTTATAAAGCGCGATTACAAGCCACCTGCAATTAAGCGAGCTAAGCATTTTTGGTGAGAAATGTTTTCTATCGAGGGGCTACGTGTCAAGATGCACATGGCCAATTATAGTTTTCATCTTTGTTAAGTTCGTTTGTTTAATGTTCTATCTTTTACAAAGATTTTACGGCGCAAGTACATGAAGTTAAGGGGGGAATACGAAGTTTTAAAAATGGTAAAGTTTGGTTTTTGAAAATCAATCGTTGGTCGCAATTAAGAAATACCGGATACCGTGAGGTAGTTGAGTGGTGAGGGTACTTTTACCCTATCGTTATGTATTACTGCGGAAGTTGGAACCGTGAAAATTAAGTGTAGTGGTGGAAAAGTTTGATTTTCCAAATTTCGTAATTTACGGTTTAAGTAGACTTCATGGTTTCCAAAATTAAAACTCACATCTCAAGTTGGATATGCAATCGTTGGGTTGTGCTACGTCCAGTCTTCGCATTTGTGCGGATTTTATTTAAGTGTTAAAAAGAAAATTCTTCCGCCGTCATAGAAATTGTTTGGGGTACCTTTCACCTGGCCACTACGAACTAACCACAAGTTCGTTCCTGAAGTTACGACGAATTCAAGGTATCTATGTTGCACCATTTATTTAATCGTGAAGATATTATTTACGTGGTTTAAGTGTTAAAAGCTTTGAATTTCAAGTAAAAATTACAAGTGTCTCGAAGTTAACGTTAATGTAACTAATTATTGTCCGTATTTAGCGGTACTGAGTTATAATCCCGAGTTAAAAATTTATTAAACGGGACCGAATTTTCGATTCAAATTATATATATTAGTTTTATAAGTTTATTTCATTTTACATTTGAGTAATTTCGACGCGCACACGGCCGTGATTTTAGATGAATTTAGATTTATTAATTTGTGCTGTTTTATTTCTTTAAATTCTGTATTTTGTATTTTATTATTTTGTTTTGTGTATTTATCCAAATAACTTCAAATTTGTTTTGATCCAACGTTCATTTACGTACCTTTTGTTTCTGTTTTGTGTGATTAATTTAGATAATTTCATTACCATTATTTTTTATTTTATTCATTTTGTTTTTTTTTGTTTTCAAATAAATGTTAAATTGTTAAATGTAAAGAGCTTTTAATTCCGTCGGCCTCCGCGTGTGTAACTTTATTAGTTTATTACAGATTTTAGTGAGATACACTCTATCAAGGTAAGTCCGTTTAGGGTGTATCCTCCAGAAGCGGACTTGTGGTTGGCAAGGGCCAGAAGTCCATTAAGCTTTACTCCTTCCTGGCGCCCTTTGATTTCGACATTATTACTTTTCGATTTTGTGTTTTCGTCAAGTTGATCCAATTCAATCACGAAACTTTTAAATATAACCCACCCCGACTCCACTGAGCAACCGGCACAACTTCGTTTATGTTACCTCATTTCAGGCAGTGACATTGTTTTAACTTTGGCATGTAACACAAGAAGAGAAAATACAAAGCATCTCATTTGTTACTTACGTACGGTGCGTGTCATTAGCGGTCGGACACAAAGGTTTGATAAGAGTTACAATTTTTTTCATCCATCAACATCTACAGTTCCCGTCACAAAACTTGGCAATTTCCAGTACATCCCGGGAATAACCGATGTTTATTCCAATGCCGTAAGTATAATAAATTTGTAGATGTGCAAAGTTAAATCCAAATCGTCCATAAATCTATTTTTATGAAAAAAAAATTCAATAATAATTAATACCTTTACGATTATGAAAACCGAACTCAAACGCGTTTTGTGCGCATAAACTGCTCTTGCCAAGTGTTATGACAGGAATGGTACCTTATGGATACGTTTCTTTTAGAAAATCTTGTCGCATCATTCGCACTTAAGCGATAAAATAGGCGCCAGACATATATTTTTCAAGTTATACGTTCGATGTTCGTATTGGAGGTTAGTACTTACTTGACTCACACGTGATTACGTTTCGCAAACTTCGCTTATTTTTTTTAGTTCTTCTTTGTAACCCTAAATGTTTATCTAATTACAAGGTTTTGTTTGCTATTCGAGCAACCATCATTCTAATCGTGGCTATTCGAAAAAATATGATATGATCTTTAAGGGAAGAAAGAGATGCTAACACCGAGGGATACTTTACGGCATAACATCCTAGTAAGGTATTTATTGATTAATTTTAAGACGATAGTGACTCGAACGGAGTCACGCGTAGAAGTAGGTCAATACGACAGCGTGCTGTAGTATAGCACTTATCGAAGTACTGAATCTCTCACTCGCACACTTGACGTCAAGAAGTTAGGGGGAGATTTTGATCTATAATCATAATGTGTCGCGAACGCGTTTAACTTTTACTACTACTGTTTTTTTTTATATATTATAATATGGTAAGGACTAGTGCTTTCAGATCTTTTAAATTAATACGATAGGATTACGATTTGGGCACAATTTACCCGATATTGGATTAACGAAACGATGTACCTAGTTGTTATAAGTGTATTTATGTGTAACGATACTGTTTAATAGCAATAACGTAGCCACAAGCACATGTCGTTTCTATGTGTTAAGAGTGTATAGACGACTACATTTTTAGTCAAAACTTTTCAGTTTATATTTGCCTCTCTTTTTCTTTTCTCTATTACCGATAGTTCAGTATACTAGTCAACTATAAACAAATGTTGAAGTCTGTGATAACTGTGGATTGTTTTATTTCTTCACGTACTATTGTGATTGCGGGTTCCAGGGATTTCCTTTCTTTATCTCCGATTATATTTTTTCTTACACGCAAGGCAAGGTGACGCAGGGCACCAACTCACCCAAATATATTGAATATCTACAATCTGATCTACTGACTGCTTTATGGCGTTTGTAAAAGGTTTCTAAATTTTATTTATAAATAATGTATTCCAATACTTTACAAGTAAACTTTGATTACTGAAATGTTGTTTTATTGTAAGGTGCCTAACGATTTAAGTAGTTGCAGTTGTATTTTCTGTTTTTTTAATCTACAAACCTTTTTTTAAAATGTCATTGCATAATAAAATGCGGCCTATAAAATAAATAAAAAAAGTAAACTTTGCCAATGTATATATTTTTTCAGTATTAGTTTTGAAGTAAGCAAAAAAAGCAATACATGACTACTTAGCGAGTACTATAGACGAATACAAACTTAAAAACGATGTACTCAAACAATGTAAATTAGCATCGAAGAATCCCCCTATCCCATTTTTTTTCATACGAGTGTACATTTAGAGCTGTTGCAAATCTAAAACAAAAAACTATAAAATATGCTAATGTATTCATCAATTTTAGTAAATAAGAAATAGAAAAAAAATATGTCGAATTTTAACATTAGATAAGATAAATAAAAACATTAAGTAGATACGAACCTAATAAAATATATATTTAAAAAACTTAATATTTATTATAAATGCTTGCTAACTTATTCAATTAATTCCAGCATTAAAAATTAAAGTTTTTTACATTTTACTCAAATAGTAAAGTTTCATGCTTCAAACATAAAATTCCTGAAATGTTGAACCAATAAAGGTACAACTCTAAATAGGCAATAAAAATATATTTTCAAGTTTTATTATTTAGTCCACGATACAAGTTTATTTTTTTAAGGGTAAAGAAAAAACACTAAAAATAAATTCTAGTTAATAACACTGCTCTACAGAACTTTAATTTTTTTGTCAAATAAATAGGTGAACGTGACGTTGAATCGTAGACAATTTGGTTTTGTTCATAGTTTTCCAATTTGATTTAATTTTAAATGTCGAAATGAATGTTAGTTTTGTGTTAACTATAATTTGTTTAAGAAAAATATTAGAGTAAATGGTTTTCCGCTCAATTTATGTTTTTTTTTTAAGTTTCGTCTTTATATGCAGAAATCAAAAACAATGTTATGATGTTTAATTCACTGTTCTAATATACATTTATTTCCAGTAATTTGCTGACACTAAAAATAAAAATAGATACAAAATAGTTATCACATAAGACGTAGACAAATTACGTTGTTGTTGTAGAATGATTAAATTTTTTACTAATTTTGCAATTGTATTGTAAAAATTCATGCAAAATAGGTTAATGTTCATGCATAAAAACAAACCTGAGAAGAAAATTGATAACATAAACTGTAATTATGATTACTATAAACGATGTTTTTTCTATGTAGTAGCATACGTGTGGCCCGTTCTTTATCTAGTGATAACATTACCCGAAGGTTGTTCTTGAGGATATAATTTCCAAATTTTCCAGGGTTTCTTGTTGTTTTTTCCACCCAGTTGCTTACTATCAATTCCTTGACATCTTGTTCCACTTACTATAACTGTGTCATTCGATTCTATAATTGTCAGAAGTTTCGTCATCATTTAACAGACTGTAAAAATAAGATACGGTACGGTCATTGTAAATTCCTAGATCTGTCGACGCAGTCATTAGTAAGTTGACTAAGATGCTAATTGCCATAGTATCAAAATTAAATCGGTTACAGCAAACGGTTAAGTGTCTAAACCAAAAAATCCCAGCAGACTTCAAAAATCTATGGTTTGTCTAATATAAAACCGCACTTCACTGGTACAAGCTGTCAGAAAAGACAGCAACGTATACCTCTTGCCAAAGATTCATTAAAAAAAGCTTGGCAAAGAGCTCGTGGGGGCTAGTTTACCAATTGTCCTCTCGTAAGTTTTTGTCGGTCCAACCGTGCTCCAATATCCTATGTACTACTTGAGCTGGTAGCAACAAACGGACGGTTTTAGCAGAGAAGACTAAATACATAGTTTTTAGCTCCACTCTAAAACGAGATTTTTCACAGCGCCTCAACGATTCGTTCAAGTAGCTCGGACTCCAGGATAAGCAAAGTTTTGTAAAACGTCGTGGTTTCATGCGTCTTGGACTGGTGCTACGACTAAAATAAAACTTAGACCAAAAAATCTCTTGCAAATATCTGTAACAATTCAGTTACATTCATGCTCGTTTATGGCTTAGACATTTGGTACCACAGAATTTGACACACTCACAAGGCTAAGAAACGGGCCTTCCTTCAACTTTTATTCCTTAGAACAATTCTCGGAGCATTTCGCACCGTTCCCACAAATACTCTATGCGCTATTTCCAAACATCTTTCTCTATATATCCTTCTGCAGGAAATTTACTGCACTAACGTTTTAGGCAAGACAGGCTCGTGCACATTTTTGGACCAGCACGTTTTGATCGACGACTTTCTGTTTTATCAGCAGCCAAGCGTAGCCTAAAGATCTTGATCTTGGGTAAATGGCAACGGCTGTGTGATACTTCCAAGAACAAGCGTAACGGCTATTCTTTTATCTCTGACATTCTAACCTGGGTAAAAATGTCCCACGTTCCCGGACGAGAAATAGTCCGATGTGGACTTCACACGGCGATTTTTGATTTTATCTAAAGCGTATCACCGTTTTAGATGACAATATAAGTCTATCGTGCGGCGTTCCTGACACACCGCCACATAGCACGTACTCATACTTAACACATCTTACTGGTCTTACCAGACTATTCTTTTACTCGTAACATCTCCAAATTTAACCTGTCCTATTTGTGGCAAACTTGTACCAAGCAAGTTTGGATGATTTGATGAGTCTACCTTCTCCTTCTCTTTTTTCTCCCTTTCTTGTTCGCATTTTTCTCTTTTGTTCCCTTATTTTGCAACCCAATTTTCTTTTTTGTGTTTTGTCCTATGGCATTTTACCAAAATGACCCATTCTTTCTGCCTTTATTATTCTCGTTATGCTTGCTACTTTCTACAACTGTTTAATTTCAAAGGTGGATGTTTACTTTCAAACACCCTCCACTTTCTTTGCTCCAAATATCTTTCTAAACATCATTCTTTCCCTAATCTTCAAAGCTGATACAATCATCTGTTCTTACTTTTTTAATTTATCGTCATTTTACTGTACATGCCCATCACAATCCGCAAGCCGCCATCTTACTTAAACCATTTGATTTTTTTAAATTTACCGCCATTTCACACACCCTTACACTACCTTTTTACGCTTCTACCACCTCTTCAATAAAGTTCTTCTTCTTCAAGACAACCTTCAAACCTGTTGATCCACTAGAAGAAGTCATGGAGAGCCGAAGTTGATGGATGTGCACCAGAACATACTTATCATAACTACTTATAACAAACTAGTTCTATTTCATTTTTAATTATTTTTCCAGCATAAAGCAGGTAGCAGACACCCTCGTCGCAATCCGTCTTCAACATTTTTATTTTATTTTATTTCTGTTTTCTGTGTCTTTCAGGGTTACTTATACCACGTTTATTATTTTCTTGTCAATTCCAAAGTTCCTTATAGCTCTGTATAATTCATTTTTTTTAATCTTATAGTAGTGAAGCGTTCTCAAAATAATTGGAAACTTCAAAACAATGATCGAAAAACGTGGAACATTCTGGATACAGATAACGGAAGAATATAAAAAGTATTCCAAGAAAGATCGAGTTTAGTGTTGGAATTGAGTTTAGTGAGAAGAAGAATTCGGTGTCGATCTAATTACATAAAGTACACGTGTAAGTAAAAAAATACCGGTCTAATCAAACAGAAAGTATCCGCGTTGTTTTTTTTTTAAATTGATAGATTTAATTAGTTATGTTTATAAAATTGAGTGCTAATCGTGTAAATACTTCGTTAGTAAATTAATTAGATTTTTTTATCCGTGCGTATAAATAGTCATTTAATAATAAAAAAATTGGTCGCCCATAAAATTTAGTGCAAAAGAAAATTTTTTTTTTTTGTTGCCTGAGTGACAAATCTCAAATAAAGTAATTCATATCAAATTGTTACGACTTAAAATACGTTTGAGTACATTTCCGACTGTCGGATAGACAACTTTTTACTCTTAGTCGCGTGTGAGCTGGTTTTCCTGCTGGTCAAAGGTTAAGAACAATACTCAGTAAGAATAGAATTTGCTGCCATTAAAATATATTTTCTGTTAATATTTTTAAGGAAAATCTCTTGATGCAGAACGCATAAACCTCTGCGAAACCTGTTCGATGTTAATTTTCGTGTTGAAATTCCAACGGAAGATCTACTTCAGGTTTCTTATAAATTTTATCCACGCGCGGTTACGACTTTTTTACCTTTTCAGCACTTTCTTTCTTACCTTCATGATTATTCATTACTGAAGTTACTAATTGATTGACAGATGTTATTGTTTGAAGCATGTCGACCGTGAGCGAGACGGAACAATGTATATTTAATATATACGATTCTTTTTATAATACACCTGTACTTCGAGGTACTTATAGTTTAATTCTTAAGCGTCGCTTCAACCAAGGCCAAGCGCTCAAATAATGCGGACGTTGAGAAAACGTCATCCCGTAATATTATGTTTAAGGCTTTCGCGGCCATGATTTTTTAACAAATAAATACTTTCAGGTTTTGAATGCTTACACACTTTGAAAAATTTACAATATTTGACGTTTCGAGAGTCATGTCGCTGCCTTTTACAGAAAAACTGAAACAAGTTATAGAATCCTGAGAAGTCTTTATATTACGCCGTTCGGGTCCGTGGTTCGTAAAGGTTTCATTAGTCTTCCGGAACATGTTCTTTCATGTTGGTGCTAGATCGATTCCATTATCCCTATTGAAATTATTTATAGAATTTGAAAAGGCAACAATGTTGGCTAATTCCCAAAAGTTCTGGCCTAGACTATACAAGAAAGCCATCGAAATCGAGAAGTTCGACAATTTTAATAGGGATAATGGAATCGATCTAGCACCAGTAGGGAAAAACATGTTCCAGAAGACGAAGAATCAAAACAGTCACGAACCACTGACCCGAACGGCCTAATATAAAAGCTTGTCAGGTTCCTATACCTTCAGTTTCAGGTTTTCTGAAAAAGATAGCGACATGACTGTCAAAACGTCAAACAGCGCAAATTTTTCAAAACTTGTAAGCTTTCTAAATTTTATGAATTTCGTAAAAAGTGTAAATATGGAACGCAGTTCAAAACCCAAAAGTATTTATTTGTTAACAAATTTTGAGATAGTTGACAACAGTTTGCGTTTTGGGACGCTTCCAGAAGAAGTAAAAAAGGAAGTTTTGTACTAAAATTCATCAGATTAGGGATGGCATTGAATACCCAAAACCTTCGATTTAGTTTCTCTGAAGCTTAATGCTACGTTCGGTTGAGAAAGTTTTGAAAATAGAAAAAGGATCATTACAAAGAAGCTTCGTCAAGGGAAAACCTGATTGCGACAATATTTGAGCGACGTTAGCAAACAAAGTCTTAGGTTCCAAAGCAAAATTAGTACCGTAAATGAAATCGCCCACGTAGAAACCGTTGTCCTAAAAATGAAATTTTGACCCGTAAGTAACAGTGTTTAGTGCTCAGGCATTAACCAAACTTGCCTATACATTTTTTCGCAATCGGCCGTAATTGCGAAACGGTACTGCTAGAAATTCAACAAGAAATCAGGCAAAAGTCTTTGCGCTACCGTCAAACACGACGCGCAATTTTGTTATTGTGAATTCTGGCTTCACTACGCCATGGTAAGGTAGAAAATGAAGACCTTAGTTGTTCTGCAGTGGCAACTTGGTAAGATCGTCTAGGTTAAAGTACTCCTGCAAGAATTGACAATATAACTGTTTAAATTGGGGATTTTTATACAATTTTCTTTCAAGCAAGTAAAAGGGATTGAGAATTATTTCATACCAAGAACCAAATTTGTCGATGCGATCGTTGAAGAAAATTGATAAATAGCCAGGATACCTAAAGGGAAAAATCTTAAAGTGATCTTAACTGCAACAAGTGAAATAGCCGCCAATTTCTCAAAATCGAAGAAAACAAAAGCACCACTCGAGGAACCAGGAGTCTACCACATCCCTTGTCGTGTGGGCTGCCTTGTATATGACAAACGGGGCGCAACATAGCTACCAGATTAAAAAACATAAAGCGGATACAAAAAAACATAACCCAAAATCTGCTGTTGCGGAAAACTTCTTGACACCGGTCACACAACAAAATTTGAACAGTGTTGGCTAAATCCCAAGACTTCTTGTCTAGACTATACAAGGAAACCATTGAAATCCTGAAGAACGACAATTTTAATAGAGATAATGAAATCGATCTAGGACCAGTATAGAAAAACATATTCCGGAAGACTAATGAAACGAAACCGTCACGAACCACTGACCCGAACGGTGTAATATAAAGGCCTGTCAGGATCATATACCATCAGTTTTTCTAAAGAAGACAGCAACATGACTGTCGTAACGTAAAATATTGTAAATTCTTCAGAGTTTTTAAGATTTCTAAGTTTTATGAATTTCGTGAAAAGTGTAAATATGGAACGCGTAATCCCGTAGTTTTGTTGGAGTTCGGTACAAATACTTTTAAATTATTTGTTACATAAAAATTCAAGTGATAATCGTTTGCAAACGCATGATAACGTAATTGGGCGATATTCCATTTTTTTGTAATTTAATTACAATACCTGTTCTAGAATTTTTTTGTAAGGAGATTCGGAAGTACGTTGCGCATGTAATATTATTAAAATGGTTAATTAAACCCAATTTGTATCCCGCTTGTACGCCTGACGTCACTCATTCCTGTGAGATTATTGCAGGAAAAAAATGATAGAACGCGTTTAAACAGCTTAAATTTTTTAAAAGTTTTTTTTTTCTATATCGCAGTCTAGGGCATTGCTTTAATTACTTCCAGATCTACAATAAACTTTAACTATAATTTTAATTCAATTGATAATTTACTATCGTTATCAACTGAACGTCCTGAATTTTGTTGTGACATTTTGTTCTGGCTTACTTTGTTCTTTGCAGTGGAACTTTATAGTCTTTGGAGAGATCATGGTCAAAGTATTCCAATAAACCGATAAATAAATATTTTTATATTTATAAAAGTTGTCGTTTTATGTAAAGAATAAAACCAATTAGACTACAGGTTAGAACAGTTACCTCAAAACTTTTTGATTATATAAAAAAATTTGTACCAAATAACATAGTATTGAAACATTCTCGCATTTAATTTGAGGCTGTTAAATACACCAACAGAATATTTTAGTAGAAGCTGAGGCAAGCAATAATAGAAAAATTCAATAATCTTAAAGAAAAACTGCCGGGGTGCAAATTCAGTGATTTTACGCGCGCGTATAAATTAATTTAGTAAATGTTACAAACTTTGAAAAACTTACAATATTTGACGTTTCGACAGTTATGTCGCTGTCTTCTACAGAAACACTAAAATTAAAGTTATAGAATCCTGACAAGACTTTATATTATGCCGTTCGTGTCCGTGGTTCGTGAGGGTTTCGATTCATTAGTCTTCCGGAACATGTTCTTCCATGCTAGTGCTAGATCGATTTCATTATCCCTATTGAAATTGTCGTACTTCTGGATTTTGATGGCTTCCTTGTATAGTCTAGGCTAGAAGTTTTGGGATTTAGCCAACATTGTTGTCTCTTCAAATTTTATAATAATTGCAGGAAGGTCACTTTGATTTTGTTTTTCTTAAATATCAAAGTAACCTTCACTGCAAAAAATAAAATAGCCACCAATTTATCAAAATCGAAGAAAACAAAAGCACCACTCGAGGAACCAGGAATCTACCACATTCCTTGTTCGTGTGGGCTGGCTTATATAGGACAAACGGGGAGCAACATAGCTACCAGGTTAAAAGAACATAAGGCGGATACAAAGAAACATAACATAAGATCTGTTGCTGCAGAACACTTCTTAGACACCGGTCACACACAAAATTTGAAAAGGCAACAATGTTGGCTAAATCCCAAAACTTCAGGCTTAAATTATGCAAGGAAGCCATTGAAATCCAAAAGTACTATAATTTTAATAGAGATAATGGAATCGATCTAGGACCAGTATAAAAACACATGTTCCGGAAGACTAACGAATCGCAACCGTCACGAACCACTGACCCAAACGGTGTAATATAAAGGTCTGTCAGGATCCTATAACTTCAGTTTTTCTGAAGAAGACAGCAACATGACTGTGGAAACGTCAAATATTGTAAATTTTTCGGAGTTTTTAAGATTTCTAAGTTTTATGAATTTCTTTTGAGTGGGATCAATCAATATTTGCCGATACATTTTTTCAATGTCGGCGGACACAACATAGGTATGTTTACGAAAACAAACCAGAATCGAGAATAAATTCTGCTGAATGGTTTTACCAACCATTTGAATGTCGTTCAGCAAATGACCCGAAAATGTGGTATAAGATTCATTAAAGACGACACGGAGTTTCGTCATCAAGCTTCCTTCCTTTATTACTCTATGATGAGGAAAGTAATACGATTGTTCAAAAGATAGGGATTTTGAGAGGGAAATATGTCCTAAATTTTGATATTCTTGCATGACCAAAGTATAGTGCTTTAAAAGCTCTGGATTATAACAAAACCGATGTTCGAGAGATAAGAATCTTTTCTGAGTAGCATGAAATTAATTTACAAGAATCTCGGTTGATTGTTTTAAATCAATAGAAACGACAAACCTACCATCGGCATTTTTACGAAAAGTTTTTGGAAAATGCGTTTTGCTCACATTTTTTTCGGGTGAAAAAACTTTTTCGACAGGATAACTTTTAAGTTTCCAGAATTTCGAAATTAAACCAGAAAGATCATCTTTGATACTGACGTTGCATTGAGTTTGGGTAAATACTAGGAGGCTTGTAATACCAGAAAGAACTCACCCAAGTCTATTTTTTTGCAGAATTGGCAGATTAGAACCTAAATGAATTTGACTCACACATAACAGATTGAACCGAACCAATTAAAAGATTTATATCGCCACGGTCATTAAATCGGGGGTCAGATAACTGAATATTCGATGGAATCTGCAAGATATTCCAATCAACACGAGAGCTGGGCCTTATACAAGTTATTTCATCTATGATCAAGCAAGAGAGTGAAACTTGACACTTGGAATAATGCGAACGTACTATTACGTGACATTTTGAGTCGATGCAAGTTGTGGAAGTGCTAACAACAAAATTAGCGTCATAGATACGCACATTGAGTTTTTTGCAAAGAGAAGTTCGAATAAACTTTGATTGAGAACCTGAGTCAAGCAAAATTGAAACACAGTATGGTCTACCGTCAGAATCAAGAATTTGACCAGACGCTGTAGACAATAAAACTTGAGATGCATTTGCGCATAGTGTTGAGATGGTCTAGGGCGTTTCAACAATTACAAGACCATCTGGCTACACTTGAGAATCGACAACACAAGAAGATGCAGCATGTAGAAGAGTGATGCATTCTTTTGCAAATGCGGCAAGTATACTATGACAAGCACTGTGGTAGAACATACCCTCTATGAAGGCAGTTTATACATAGTTTTAGTTCTTTGGTTTTGGATAACTTTTGTTGAGGAGATAATTTTAAAAATGAATTACAGGAGTCCAAAGAGTGTAAATCTTTACAAAGCGTACATAGATATGCGTTCACCACAAGTGACTTAGAAAAATTTAGTTTTGATTTTTCTGAAGCAATCTTTGATTGAGGTTTAGAAGGCTTACTGTCTAAAAAATTGGCTGTATTTGTAAGAAAAGTCTTGAACTAGCAAAGAGATGGCAAATCGGAATTGGAGTTGTTGGTTAGAGTTTCCCATTCCCGAGACGTAGAAGCGTCTAGTTTTCCTGACATAATATGGATAACCACAATTTCAAATAACTCCTCTTCAGTTGCAAGAAATTTTAAAGCTGTTATATATTTGAAAAATTGCGAAATTTGGTAGCGGATTCTTTGATAAAAAGATCTAAATCCAAAATAGACTTTAGATGGTTTTTTATCAACATTCGTTGTTGATTGTATCTAGCACAAATTGATTGGCAAGCAATTTTGCAATTAGATTTGCGGGCCCGACTAATCTAGACTTTAAATAATGCACGCTTTGGATATCATTAAGGTTTTTATTTGCGTGGATTAAACTATTAAATATTTCTCGAAATTTGAGCCCATTTTCTAGTTTTCCGGAAAACTTTGCAATAGAAATTTTGTGTAAGTTAAACGTTAAACCTTTGTTTGAAAATTCTATTCGTGGTTCCAAGTGGTTTCTTAGAGTTTTTCTAAGAATACCATGTTGTTGCTAGGCTTTTAACACTGCCGTTTCATTACGTATACTTTCCAGGGTTCTTTGAAGAGACACCTCGAACCATAGAGCCCGTTTTTCTGGTGACATAATAAAAACATCTATGTCCCTCTAGGGGATTCTAACAGAAGTAATTTTACCTGCACACTGTGATTTCGGGCTATAATAAACATAGATCGTAGTTAATGTTTTATCCGATGCGTGGTTTTGATAAATTTGACAAATGACTGCATGGTTTTATTTGGGGCAGATACTTTATTTAATTAGTAGATTTGTCATAATCCGCTCTCTAATTTTGTAGCTAGAAGGGAAGAACACGAAAAGCGGGTTCAATTACTGAGTGAAACTAATTCTCGGCTAGAATAAGAGAATATGCAGCATGCCCTACGGGTCAACAAAACTTAACCGCAGAGACATAATAAGTCTGCCGGAGTAGAGTAAGGACAATTTCAATAATGATGTTATTAATCAATGCTCTAAACACCTCAGTTGATTCCGGCCAGGCTCCTGCCGATCGAATCAATTTTAATAGACCTACGCAAGTTACTGTCATTCGAGTTAAGTTTCCACAGCGTGATTTTCAGTAAGAGGAGATTTTTATTTTTGAGGCTTTCGCGGCCATGATTTTTTAACAAAAAATTATTTTCGGGTTCTGAACCGCGTTCTATATTTACACTTTTCACAAAAATTATAAAGCTTACAAACTTTGAAAAATTTACAATGTTTGACGTTTCGACAGTCATGTCGCTGTTCGCAGGATCCTGACAAGCCTTTATATTACGCCGTTCGGGTCAATGGTTCGTGACGGTTTCGATTCATTAGTCTTCCGGAACATGTTCTTCCATGCTAGTGCTAGATCGATTTCATTATCTTATTGACATTGTCGTACTTCTGGATTTCGATGGCTTCTTTGTATAGTCTAGGCCAGAAGTTTTGGGATTTAGCCGACATTGCTGCCTCTTCAAATTTTATAATAATTGCAGTAAGGTCACTTTAATTTTGTTTTTCTTAAATATCAAAGTGACCTTCACTGCAACAAATAAAATAGCCACCAATTTCTCAAAATCGAAGAAAACAAAAGCACCACTCGAGGAAGGAGTCTACCACATCCCTTGTCGTGTGGGTTAGCTTATATAGGACAAACTGGGCGCAATATAGCTACCAGAATAAAAGAACATAAGGCGTATACAAAAAAACATAACACAAGATCTTCTTAGACACCGATCACACACAAAATTTGAAGAGGTAACAATGTTGGCTAAATCCTAAAACTTCTGGCTTAAATTATACAAGGAAGCCATTGAAATCCAGAAGTACGACAATTTCAATAGAGATAATGGAAGTATAAAAAGAAGTTCCGGAAGACTAACGAATCGCAACCGTCACGAACCACTGACCCGAACGGTGTAATATAAAGGCCTGTCAGGATCATATACCTTCAGTTTTTCTAAAGAAGACAGCAACATGACTGTCGAAACGTCAAATATTGTAAATTTTTCAGAGTTTTTAAGATTTCTAAGTTTTATGAATTTCGTGAAAAGTGTAAATATGGAACGCGTAATCCCTTAGTTTTGTTGGAGTTTGGTACAAATACTTTTGAATTATTTGTTACATAAAAATTCAAGTGATAATCGTTTGCAAACGCATGATAACGTAATTGGGCGATATTCCATTTTTTTGTAATTTAATTACAATTCCTGTTCTGGAATTTTTTTGTAAGGAGATTCGGAAGTACGTTGCGCAGGTAATGTTATTAAAATGGTTAATTAAACTTAATTTTGATCCCGCTTGTACATCTGACGTCACTCATTCCTGTGAGATTATTACAGGAAAAAAATGATAGAACGCGTTTAAACAGCTTAAATTTATTTAATGATTTTTTTTATATATCTCAATCTAGGGCATTGCTTTAATTACTTCCAGTTGTACAATAAACTTTAACTAACTATAATTTTAATTCAATTGATGATATACTATCGTTATCAACTGGGTGTCCTGAATTTTGATGTGACATTTTGTTCTGGCTTATTTTGTTCTTTGCAGTGCAACTTTATAGTCTTTGGTGAGATCATGGTCAAAGTATTCCAATAAACTGATAAATAAATATTTTTATATTTATAAAAGTTATCGTTTTATGAATAAAACCAGTTAGACTACGGGTTAGAACAGTTATCTCAAAACTTTTTGATTATATAAAAAAATTTGTACAAAATAATATAATATTGAAACATTCTCGAACATAATTTGAGACTGTTTAATACACCAACAGAATATTCTAGAAGAAGCTGAGGCAAACAATAATAGAAACATTCGATAGTATTAAAGCAAAACTGCCGGGGTGCAAATTCAGTGATTTTACGCGCGTGTATAAATTAATTTAATAAATGATTGTTTTTCAACATCTTTTTTTCACTGAATTGATACGTTTAGTTTAAAAATTAGAGCAACAAATTAAAACATTTAAATAATAAGCTAAGTCTTAATAAAATGTATCAAAAAATCGTTTTTGAGTAGAAATAGTTCTGAATCAAAAACTAAAAAAAGTGCACCAATTATTTTACAAAAACTAATTACAATTGATTGCTAAAATGCGATTTGAATTAACAGTAATTTTTGTTATCTGTTATACGTCACACAACAAAATTCAACTTGAAACACGAAGTAATTTGCAAAACAGCTACGTCAGCATTCATAACTATGCATTATTTAATTAACTTTGGCATATAAAACGTTTGTAGTTCAACAACAGTACAAATTGAATTATTTTATCAAAAAATAAAGCAAAATTTAGATTGTTTTAGTAGTATATAAAAAACTTACAATGTGAATTTTCCATCTTTAGACGTTTACCATAAAATCACAACACACGCGGACGTTATTTGTTTACGCGACGAATACCGATAATATACTAACTATTCAAATTTGAAACGTATCTGGTTCTAACGATTACCTTATCTCTAAATACATTCACACTTTCTCCAAATGTTTAAATACAAAAAAACGAAGAATTTTAAATGTTTTATAGAAAAAATTGTAACTGCTGCGATATACAACTAAGCTAATTTACAATCGCAGAACTTTGTCTACAATATGTTATGTGTTAGATTATATAATCCAATTTCGCAAAAGCATTGATTTTCCACATAAAGAACACCGATAAGGACACGTAATTAGGAACCTGGTCCCTTTTAATAAATTACAAACATAATTGTTGGTTGTATCTTGGTATATGCGGTGGAGTAATCGCCTCCATTATACCAAAGGAAATAGAAAATTAACGTTTTTAGAGTTTTCTGAAGTGCAGCATTTACAAATAATCCAAAATAATTCAATACATTCTGTTATAATTTAAAAATTTTTGAATTCAAAGTTTCTACTTTTAGTTTTTTATTTACAAATATTTGTAACATAAACCAAAGTAAGAGTTTTTAATACAATCGAAGAATCAAAAATTCAAATAAAAAAATTAATATTATTTAAAATTTTAATGATTAAAAGTAAAAGACAGACATCTGTATGAGAGAGCGAGAAACAAAATCACACGGGTTGATAAACGCCATGTCCTTTTTTTCCTCTTCAATACACTTTGCTATATAAATTTTTTGCTAGCGTGTTTGTATAAATCACTATTTTTGTAGCGTTCGTTTGGTATATTAAAAGATTAGTTACATAAGGGTCCATATTTGCGCATGAGACCAATGGTACTTTTATTTTATTGATTAGGGAAAATTATTTTTTTAAATAATAAGTTGGCAACATTTCAAATTTGACATGGATAGTTAGATTGCTGTTGTGGCGAGTCAACGAGCGGCGCTACTTGTGCAGTGGATATCATACCAGAGGTTAGCTACGAAACACGTGCAGTGAAATTTTTTTAACAACGTGCCATTACAATGCCGGAACTCACACTAAACCTGACAGGAGAAAAACCAAATAAAATCAACGGGAGTGCTGAAGTTGAACGTGTAGACATTAAGGTAGCACCTTTTTAGCCCAAAGACCCAGTGCTCTGGTTTATCCAACTGGAAGGGCATTTCCAGATGAAGAGTATTAAAGCAGATCTGACCAAGTTCTGGACAGCAGTATCAGCGTTGGGTCATAGATACTCTAACAAAGTCGCAGATGTCTTAATGAATCCTCCAGCATATGAAAAGCTAAAAACCGAACTCATAATAAGGTTGTCAAGCTCAGAGAACACAAGAATAAAGCAACTCTGGGACATGAGAAGATAGGAGATCGTTCGCCGGCTCAATTCTTACGACACTTGCGTAATTTAGCTGGTACAACAGTGCCTGATTTACTACTACGGACAATATGGACAAGTCGATTACCAGCTCCAATTCCAGCCTTATTGGCTACTCAACCGGATCAAACGCTAAATAATTTTGCAGACTTAGCAGATAAGATCCATGATGCAACATCACAGCACAATGCAGTAGCCGTAGTGAACTTACCAGTACAAAGCCACCCACTACCAGTGCAGACAAACCCACCTGACAATCAAGATTATGGTAATCTGAGAGGTGATCTAAATTCATTAATGAAGAAAATGACACTTCTATCCCAAGAAATCGGAAAATTTAAACACGAACGTGGCAGGTCATTTTCACGAAGCCGCCACAATAGTAGATTACGGAACAGATCAGCATCTGCAAAGAAATTTGAAAATTGTTGGTACCATTACCGTTGGGGAAATGCTGCCAGACAGTGCATTCCTCCATGTGCTTTTAACAAAAAAAAAACGAGGAAAGCCAACAGTGAGTGCGGCCCGCGCTGATGGTCCCCATCCAACAGGTCGTTTGTTTATAACCGATAGTTTTACAAAAAAACAATTCTTAATTGACACTGGTGCGGAAATAAATGTGTACCCACGTAGTTTCTTTCAAAAGTCTCCCGTGAAAACAAACTATAATTATTATTTATTGATAATTGCTATGCCATTCGGCCTTACAATGGGTTACATTACCCTTACATTTTTAATACATATAATACGTACAGACATTTTAAACTAAAATAAATTTCTCCCATAAATTGTTCCAAACCTTCTTTCTATTACTGTTTTAATCCAATCCAATCCCTCTCCCTCCTCCCCAAGCAAAGCCTTCCTCCCCCTCCTTTCTTCCCTTAGCTCGTCACACTCCTCACTCAAATGCTCTATGTCCTCCCATCCCTCCCCACATAATCTACATCTCCACATTACGTCTTCCTTCCAATACTTATTTATATTCTCCTCATTTCCACGTCTAAACCTGGCTATAAGTCGTTTCTCTCCTAAGCTTCTCCTCCCCTTCAGATACTTAGGAACCCCCCTGGACACTATATTCCCATATCTCACATTGTACTTTCTTTCCCTGATCTTTCCTTCCCTCTCTTGCATCTATGAGTCTTTATCTCTTCTTACTATCTCCTCCGTATTAAACCTCCCTTCCTCTCTCCTTCTTTCCACCTCTTCTTTTGCGAAACCTCCTCGTTGGTAGTACAGTTTCCTTTCTTCCTGCCCATATATATTTTTACTATCTTTTACTGTCCTCCAGCAACATTGCAAAATTTTACATTCTCTCCTTACCTTCATTGTCTCTTCATAACCCATCGCCCTTTTCCCTGCTTCTATTCTAATCTTCTTTAACTTCCCCTCCTCCTCTATTATGTACCCTGGCGTCTCCCTGTCTAAACCTAGTATCCATTTCCAATATTTTATCTGCACCCTTTCCAATGGGTTCCACTCTTTCCAACCCCATACCTCCACCCCGTACATCATCACACTTTTAATCAACTTTTTGAACAGCCATCTTCTCTTCTCAATCTCCTTCCCAAATACTCTTTCCCCTAAACTCCATACCTGCCCTAATACCCTGTTACCCTTCTTTGCTAACTCCCTTATATGCGCATCATCTTTATTATCATACCTTAGCCTATATCTCAAATATGTCACTTCATTCACTGCCTTTTCTTATCTAGCTCTCTATTCACTAACTGTTTAAATATATAAACATTGTCTATTGCCCTTCTTCTCACTCTAAATACCATCTGCCAATCTGGTAATAGATTTTTTTCTTCCACTTCCTTTTCCAACCTCCTTTGTATAATCATGGCATACAATTTATAACTTACATTGGTGACACTAATCCCTCTATAATTCTTTACCTGTTTCCTATCCCCTCCCTTATAAACAGGCAGGCTTTCCAACTCCTTGGCAATTCCTCCCCTTTCCATATTATATTAAAAAAATTTCTTATATTTCCTCTCACTATCTCTCCTACATATTTCTATTGCTCTCCTTGCGTACCGTCCGTTCCTGCCGTCTTTCTTAATTTTAGTCTATTTATTGCTTCCTCCATTTCCTCTTTCGTTATCTCCCACCCCTTCTGTATTGTATTTACCCCTTACAATATCACCTGCCCTGGTCCTTCTATTGTTCCCTCCAAACGCTCCATACAATAACCCAACCACACCTTTATATCCGTTAAACCTCCTCTCCTCTTCCCTCTTCTTCTCTCCTTATTTAGAAATTCCCACACTTTTCCTTCTTTCTTTATCTCCTTTACTTGTTTCTCCATTTCCTCTTTATACGACACCTTTCTCTCAGAACATACATTTTTAAAATTCACTTTCTTATCCTTATACTCCTGTACCTCTATTATACCTTTCTTCCATCTTCTTCTAGCATTTCTCATCTCTGTTTTTGCCTCTCTACATTCTCTATTCCACCACCTATTTTCGTTCCTCTTTTTTCCTTGTCTTCTCTCAAACCTTTTCTTTTCTACTGCCTTCTCCATTTCTGCAGTCAACTCCTTTAGTCCTTCATCCCCCCTACATCTTCCCAAATCACTTGCTCCAACTTCATCTTATATCTTACTATGCTCTCCTCAATCCACACCTTTTTCACTCCCCATCCCCTCTGTTCCTCCTTTCTATGTCCTTCCACATCTCCCCACTCATTATCACGTAATCGATCACCGATTCCCCCTCCCTCCCATATAAGTGTAGTCACCTCTGTCCCCCTCCTCATTAAGAATTGACCACTCTTTTTCCTCACATATCTCCACTAACATTTTCCCATTCCTATTAACTGTCTTATCCATGCTAACTCTTTTCTTTACTACGCAATCCTCCCTTTTCCCCTGTTCTCGCGTTGAAATTACCCCCTATAATAATCTTTTCTTTTTCCTCCCCCTGTACCATTTTCTCAATCTGTTCACTTATCAACCTCATATCCCGCCCATAAACTGTTAATACTATATATTTTTCCTTTCCTTTTCTGACCACATAATTTTTTACAGTCTCTTTCCCTTGCTTCTCGTCTCCCTCCTCTTCTTCCACCGCCCAGTTCCTTTTTATACCCGTTAGTATCCATCCCCTTGCTTTACGTTTACTTTCTTTTCTAGTTGCAAATTCCACCCCTCCGGTAATTTTTCCTTCCATACTTCCCAGTCTTTTTCCTCCAACCATGTTTCCGACATTCCCATCATATCAAAACCCTGTACGTATCTCCAGAAATCCTCTCTTTTATTTTTTATGCCTGCCACATTCCAAAACAATAATTTCATTTGATTCTGCTTTTCCATCGCTTTTTCCTTAATACTTGCTAATCCAACATCATTTAATCCATCCTTCATCCCAAAACCGTTCTTCACCTTTCACCCACACTTTCAAGAATCCTATTTTAATACTTTTCCCCTCTCCTTTTATCCTACTCGCCTCATATCTTATCTTTTTTTGTATTTCTATTTCCCTTCTCGTCATGTTATCGTTTAAATAAATGTTCGTACCTCTTAACCTTCTTTTTTGCTTCCATACATCTAACTTATCCTCAAATGTACCCATCCTTACTAACATTACAAGCCCTGCTAGCTTTCTAGTTAAAAAAATAGTAAACTGGCGAATCATCTTCGATCTTATAGAAAGTCCCTAACCTTGTACCTATCCCTAAAAGAATCCTTGACTTCAAACGCATAGATTATGTTCGCCTGAATAATGCTATTGCAAAATCAATTCCTTCGTATCTTCCACGTGATGCTTCGTGCCGCGATCTTAAATCTGTAGACGCCTTCATTGATAAGTTGACCAAGATGATTCTCGACTCTTGCCACAATGGCTTTAACAGCATACGCTTAAGGCCGCGCTTCACCGGTACAAACTGGCAGTGAAGACAGCAAAATATAGCTCATGGCAAAGTTTTGTGAAAAAAGCTTAGCAACGAGTCCTTGGGGGTTAGTTTACAGGTTATCCTCCCGAAAGTTCCTGTCGATCCAACCGTGCTCCAATGTTAAAGACGGCGACAGATACACTATCTCAAAATTAGACACAATCAGAGTAATAGTTTCCACTGTATTTCCAGATGACGATCCCTCGACGGACAATGCCTATCATACCCAAATAAGATCCCGATCTCTTTTGCAATGTAATTCCCGACAGGACTGGGTTATCACTAACGACGATTTAGCCGCGGTGGCTAGCAAAATTCCTAAGAATAAAGCTCCTGGACTTGACGGAATACACTGTAACGTTTTGCGAACGGTTGTCTTAGATTCTCTCTCATCAACGATCGTTGACCTGTTCAACTCTTGACTAATCACTATTCACAAGTCCGGAAAGAAAGATCTCGCCAACCCAAACTCGTATCGCCCGATACGTTTGTTATCGAAACTAAGCAAACTTTTTGAAAGGACACTTCTAAAAAAGATACACGACGACATTCCCCCAAATATCTTATTCCATCCTACTCAATATGGCTTCGTTCCTGACCAAACGACGACAGAAGCCGCCCGTCGATTAATGACTATTGTACAATCAAACGTTCCCAAGTGTAGACTAGCAATTTTCATAGACATTTCAGGAGCGTTCAATAACGTATGGTGGCCCTCTATAATCGAAGCTCTCGTCGTTAAGAGAGTACCTGCTGACGCTACGCGCGTCATTTGTAGCTATTCGTCGAATAGATCGATAACATACTCGTTTTACTTTCAACCTTCACCAAACAACTGACGAAGGGCTATCCACAAGGCTCAATTTTTGGGCCGAGCCGGTGGTAAATGATCTCTTAGACAACAACTTACCAGCAGACTGCGACTTCTTCGCCTATGCGGATGACATATCCGTTACAGTTTTCTCTAATTCCAGACGAGACTTGGAGGCAAAATCTAACACGTGCCTAAATATTGTGACTAGCTGGGCTGGCAGCAATAAACTAAGTGTTTCTGCAGACAAGACTAAGTACATGGTTTTTGGCTCTACACTAAAACGAGATCCTTCACTGCGCCTCCACGATACTCCTGTCCGTAGAGTCTTCGAATTTAAGTACCTCGGACTTTTGCTTGACGACAAACTGATTTTTGTAAAACATTGCGCTTTCGTGGTTGACAAGTGTAAGAGCGTCTTGCACTTGTTCTACAAATACTCACGGTTGAAATAGAACCTTCACAAAAACATCTTACGAATATCTTCGACAATGCAGTCATTCCCATGCTCACTTATGGCCTAGACATTTGGTAGCTTAGACTTCGACATTCTCACGTGATCAGGAAACTGGCCTCGCTCCAATCCCTATTCCTTAGAACTATCCTTGGGGCTTATCGCACCGTTTTCGTAGATACCGTTTGTGTTATATCTAAGCATCCTCCCCTACATCTCCTTTTGTAGGAAATTTACTGCATCAAAGTCTATCGCAAGGCTGGCTCGTGCAACTTCCTTGACCAGTATATTTCAATCAATAATTTTCCGTTCTTTTTAGCGGTCAAGCGTCACTTAAAGGTTTTGATCTTGGGTGAATGACAGCGACTATGGGATGTAAATATTTATAGATATTTCGCAAAGAAAGAGACCAGAGCCTACAACAAAAATAAAGTTTTATTTTTCTAACGTATTTTGCATGGTTTTGTTTATTTTCTTACGTACGCTACGGCAAAGTAGGTATTTAGTTTTTATTATTATTAACAGCATGAAATTTAATTTAGAATCATTTATTTCAGTATTTTATTTTGAATAATCCTTTTAGTTTCTTTTCGTCGTAGCTACTTAATTAAATTAGCATCTCTTAGTTCCTTTACAAGTTTTTAAATCCTTTTCCTACCTACTTGGTTTTATGCCTTAGAAGCGACGATAAGCCGTAAGGCAGGTGCGTAAAAAACTCTCCGCGGCAGCGCGCCGGAAATTAAGAAAGGCGATGAGAGAACCAGGGGGCTCTAAGCAACCTGTCCTTTCATCATTCAAAGAGGGGCAACCAAGCACCTCACAGAATAAAGCTGTCTCTAAGACTGGGACTCAAAAGCGACACCGGTCTGACGACAGCACTCCCAAGAGAGGTACCTTAAAAAAGGCAAAGTCTGGGACCAAAATGGACACCAGAACTTTCAGCAAAGCAGCAACAGGCTTCAAAATGGCTTTTGTCCATGAAGACCTGGAGTGCACGCTGTCGGAGGAAGAACCAACGCAAACTAAAACCTGGATCCTCGATAGAATCGACACTCTGTCTATTGGGACGGTTTCGCCCAAATTCACGGAGTGTCTCCACCGAGGGGAAGCGCTGTTAATTACATGCGCAGACCAGGTATCGGTGGATTGGTTAAAAATGGAGCTAGGGAGAGTAAATCCGTGGAAGGGAGCGAAGCTTCGATTCCTCGAAGCGAAAGACCTTCCAAAACCAGTGCAAGCACACGCCTGGATCCCCGGGGCCCATGTGGAACCGGTAAAGATTCTGAAAAGGATCGAGATCCAGAATGCTGGTGTTGTAACCAGCAGCTGGGTGTAGTGGACAGGAAGGAGAACCCCAAAAGACAAACATTGATTGTCCTTATGAACCAAACTTGTTGGGACAAGATGGGGGCTATTTGCAACCATAATTCCTACGTCAACCTCACCAGAGAGACGTTCAAACTCCTCTCCAAGACGAAGGTGGGGGGAGAGGAGGCGACCAGTATGGAGTGCGAAGAGACGACAGTGGTTGAGGAGCCCTCAGAGGAACCACAGCCCATTGCGTCATCCATTGCACCTCAGTTGGTAGGTACAGGTTTAAATGGTTAAACTTGTACAAATAAACCTGCATCACAGTAGGGCGGCATCTGCTGCACTCTGTGCTTATATGAATAAACATCATATTGATGTAGCCCTAGTACAAGAACCTTGGACTTTTAAAAGGCAAATACGAGGTCTGGGATTGAGAGGAGCGCGGCTCATTGCTGAGCCAACCGAAACCAATCCCAGATCGTGCATTATAGCTAGAGATCGCGTTAAACTACTGCCACTTTGGGAATTCTGTTGCGGAGACCTGGCGGTAGTGACGCTGACAATGAAAAGGGATGGGAGGGAGAAGGAGCTAGTGCTCGGATCCGCATACCTCCCCTACAACCAACCAAATCCACCACCAACCATAAAAGTCTCCAAGCTGGTGGACCACTGTCAGCGGAAAAGATGGCAAATCCTCCTCGGATGCGATGCCAATGCGCACCACACTGTGCGGGGCAGCACGGACATCAACAAAAGAGGTGAGTCTATCCTAGATTATATTATTAATAAAAATCTAGAGGTGGTCAACGTAGACAACGAGCCGACCTTTGTCAATATTCGACGAAGGGAGGTTATTGATATAACATTTGGTACTGTGACTGCTTGCAGCTCAGTACACAAATGGCATGTGTCGGAAGAATCATCGCTATCTGACCATAGATATATTCGCTTCGACATTGAGTCAAGAGAAGCGGCAATGGCCGTACACAGAAATCCGAGAAGAACCAATTGGGACCTCTATAGAGAGAACCTAAAAGTCAAGCTCGAGAACTGCCCCGAGAAGGTGAATGACTCGGCGGGATTGGAAGCCATGGAAGAAAACCTTCGCATGGCCATCATAGATGCCTATGAGGCAAGCTGTCCCGCGAAACAGAAAAGAACCTCAAGTAAAATGCCCTGGTGGCATGAGAGACTTTCTCGATTGCGGTCTCAGACAAGAAAGCTCTTTAATAGAGCAAAAAACACCGGGGAATGGGGTTCATACTGAACCACACTCACCGAATACAATAAGGCCATAAGAAAGGCAAAACGTGACTCGTGGAGGAGGCACTGCGAGGAAATCGAAGATATTCCAGAAGGTGCAAGACTTCAAAGAGCTTTACAAGGAGGAACAGAGGCTAGAATCGGTTCTTTGAAGAAAAGTGTGGGGGGTTACACAGAGACCGTAAAGGAGACCTTGGAGCTTCTGCTCCAGTCACACTTTCCGGGATCAAAGACCCTCACCAAATCTGACGCTAGCGTATCAACAACTCTGGAACCCCTCTCAAGGGGAAACAGGACAGATTGGGTGCTAGCTCATCAGATAGTAAACCTAACCAAAATTAGGTTGGCAGTAAAAAATCTTCATCCATACAAATCCCCAGGGATGGATGGAATTTTCCCTGCTCAATTACAACAAAGCTTAGACCTGCTAGCCTCCACACTATGTACATTACTAAGAGCAAGCGTTGCTCTGGGATACATACCTATGGCGTGGAGGGACGTAAAAGTCGTATTTATACCCAAACCTGGGCGGGACTCATACGCCCTAGCTAAGTCGTTTAGACCCATCAGTCTAACGTCATTTCTCCTCAAACTATTGGAGAAACTTATTGAGCGACACATTAGGGACGAGGTGCTGGAGCCTGATCCCATCAGTAGATACCAATGTGCCTATCAACCAGGTAAATCCTGTGAACTTGTCGTCCACAGAGTAGTGGACGCAGCCGAAAGAGCGATCTCCTGCAAAAGAAGTGGCTCTGGGGGCGTTTTTAGACATAGAGGGGGCGTTTGATAATACCTCTCTAGAATCGATTAGAACTGCTATGGAAAGCAAAGGGGTACATATTACCGTGGGTAAATGGATTGATACCATGCTAAGACATAGAAACACTACGGCCTCGCTTAATAATGACTCTGTAGCGGTCCGAGCTGCACGAGGATGTCCGCAGGGAGGGGTTCTCTCCCGCCGACGACATAGTGATTGTGGTACGTGGCAGATTTGAAGAGACCTTATCAGTTGTGATGCAGGGAGCCTTAAATCTAGTTGAACGGTGGTGTAGAGAAGAGGGCTTGTCGGTAAACCCGGCAAAAACGAACCTCATTCTCTTCTCACGAAGGAGAGGCCCAACAAAGCTAAAGAGCATAGCAATGTACGGAGCCAAGCTACAGGTAGTAAGGGAAGGCAAATACTTGGGCGTAACATTAGACCAGGGGCTAACCTTCAAACCACACCTAGAGAGAATAGCGAACAAAGCCACAAAGTCCTTGTGGGCTTGCAGGCGAGCGTTCGGAAGCAAGTGGGGCTTATCTCCAAAAATGACCCACTGGATATACACTCGAATGATCAGACCGATCATTACGTACGCGTCACTGGTGTGGTGGCATAGGACCTTCACCCAGAGGGCCATACAGATACTCAGCAAAGTACAGCGTAAAGCTTGCCTTGGAATCACGGGGGCAATGATAACCACCCCGACGGCAGCCATGGAGACTCTCCTGGATCTGCCGCCACTACACCTAGTAATTACTTGAATACCGCCTGAAAGTCAACGGCGAGGAGAGATCGTCAAGGGTGGGGCATTCAACCATCTCTGACGAGATCTCTAAAGACAAAAACCTCAGTATGACAACTGAGAGAATACCCAAAACAGTTTGTCCTATTAAACTGTTTAAGACAACAATCCCCACCCGTAACGACTAGGAGAACAATTCCAACAAAACAAAGCTGAATAGAATCGTGTATTACACAGATGGCTCCAAAACCACTAAGGTCACTGGCTCTGGAGTGTACGGGAGCAATGGACAGGGCTGCAGAATCTCTGTAAGCCTAGGTCAAAAAGCGACCGTGTTCCAAGCCGAAGTATATGCAATCCTGACAGCATCTGTTCAACTATTAAAAGAGAACCTTTCTAACAGGAGAATCTTTATAGTCACAGACAGCAAAGCAGCGATTGCAGCATTAGAATCATATGTGGTGAACTCAGGGCTAGTACTTGAATGCATACAAATGCTAATCGCACTAGGTAGGTGCAATACAGTTACACTAGTGTGGGCACCTGGGCATGCGGGAATCGCGGGTAACCAGGTTGCTGACGGGCTTGCCAGGGCAGCAAGCGCTAAACCACTCATAGGCTCTAAACCGGCTTGTGGGATTACATATAACACAGCCAAACCGGAGATTCAAGCAATACTCACGAAAGAGCACTGCAGACACCGGTCGGAAGTCCCAGGACAGGATCATTCTAAGGTCTTTCTGGAAACCCCCGACGGGGGCTTAGCAACGAAGTAGGACGAAGATCAAACTTGCGACAGAGATGGTGACAGGCCACTGCCGTTTAAACAAACACCTGCATAAAATCAGACTGACTGATAGCCCGTTATGCAGGGGATGTGGTGAGGAGGAAGAAACTCCATACCACGTCATCTGCCACTGTGAAGCATTCACAAAGGCAAGGGAACGCCTACTTGAAAATAAACAGATTACACAAGAGGAAGTAACGAAGATTCGCCCTACTGAAATCCTGGACTTTGTCAAAGATACAGGTATTCTAGAAAGGTAGAAAACATCGGGGAGCACAATAGACCTACAGGTCGCGGTGCCGGGACCATATTAGGACCACCCCTAGGTAAAGTAAAACAATAATAAGGCAGGTGCCTTGCTGAACCGCGTGCTCACAAAGCACGTACCGATACCGAGCCCATCCGACTAAGTCTAACCAGACTTTCCTTTAAATGATGCTTTTCCTACTCTTACCTATCCTTTATGTGGCAAACTTGTACCCAGTTTGGTGGGTCCACATCCTCAGTATTTGATAGATTTAAACGGTTTTTGATTATTAACCTTCCACCGTTTAGGCACCATTTTAATTTATCTCCGAATTAACAGAGTGAAACCTACGATCCACTCACCGAATGTTGCTAAATTAGTCGCTTGCCATATACCCGATTTCACGAAATTCAATATATACAATTAAAAAAAATCTTATACCCAATTTTTTGCGCAGTATATTCTGTTATTAAATTATTAAAAAATACGTATCATCGTTAATGCAACAATTCAAAAATATAAAATTTAAATAAAGGTATATGTAAAGTATATTAAAATTGCGAAATTAGAATACGCGTATAAAAGAAACCGCTTTCCAATAATTCTATTAAAATTGTAATTTAAAGAATTGAATATCGTAACAGCATTTAAAATGTAAATTAAATAATGTAAAAAATGGAATAGAAATACAAGAATTAAGCAATAACAAGGAAAAGCTTGCATTTCCATTGTTAATAACGCCACTTGCGAGAAGCATCTTAAAACGTCAAATTCGATTTGTGTTTCTTCAGTTTTAACAATGTTAAAAACGAAAGAAACTTTTAAAAGCGCACTGACGCAAACAAAAACAATCGTTGTCCATTAGAAATAACAAACAACGAAACAGATTCGTGAAGGAATGAAAATCTTCTAGGATAGTAAAACAAATAAACCTTCATTTAAAATGTAGACAATGCATGAAAGACTACCGAAAACAGAAAATCTACGGAAGAATAAACATTAAGGTCAATCTGCAGAACTGATGGCAAACAACTCGAGCAAGAGAAGTTGTCCATTTCAACGCACTCTTTGTTCTACCCTTCTATCAAAATACTTCCGTCACGACCGGGCTCTTTCTCTTGGTAAAAACTATTTAATGGTAACCGAATTTCAATTTACTAACTGTCAATTGAAAATTGCAATTTGCATTTCAAATGATTTGCTTTTGCCGGCAATTAAAAGGATATACCCGCCAGTTCTGTTAATTACTAGCTGCAGGCTGTAAATTAATTGCATATAAATGACCGTCGAATTTTTCCCATTTATCATTTTTAAAAGGCACCGTTGCTGCGATAACACAGCAGCTAGGTATCTACATAAAAATAATAACAGATAAGAGATTGAATTTGTCCGAATTTCCACTGTTATTTTAGGGTCAACTGAATTTTCAAGCTACATTTGATTCTACGATCCATCTACGATATTTTAATACCAAACGGGAACAAATAGAAAAGTTATCCAAAAGTTTAATTAATAACTCAGTTTGTTTACGACATACATGTTTTCTTAAATAAAAATTCTGCCAAAAGCTTAATGTGCAATTAAGCCATCGATGCAGACATTTTCTATTAAAATTTCACGCATGACGAACTTTTGCGGTTACATGAAAATGACGTATTCTTCTTTTATTATGCAAAACATTTTTTCAGCAATTTTTACTTTTATCTACAATTTAATCAGTTTCGGCGATTTCAAAAGAAAATGTAATTTTTTTATTCTTCTTCATCACCGGGAAAACATCGGAGTTTATCATTTTAAAGTATCTTTCGTATTACAAAACATTCCATCGAGCAAAATTATAATGTCGTCTATTCGTTTTGGCTGAAAAAAAAGGGGACAAAATAAATTTTAATAATTCAAAAGTTTTCAAAGTTATCGTGCGAGTATAAAATATGGAAATTTTGATGATTTATTAAGCAGATAAATTCAATAGAGGTGTTACAGAATTTAAAGCGCTTTAACATTGCTTGTGAATAGGAAATTGCTAATTATTTTCTGTACGTTACCCAATAAAAATTCATCGCTATAAATCTAAGCAGCTCGTTTTGCAAAATTTTAGGCTGAAAAAAGTACTCGTACCCATAAAGAATTATATAATTGACCGACAAAGTAAATTATTATAAATTGCTCTTACAGTTTCATTCTTGGTTGTATAACAGAATAAATTTAGTAGCAAAGCACATATTTTAAAAATTTAAATGTAAAAATTTTTTCTTACTATTTAATTTAAAACAGAAAATTAAAAAAAAACAATACAAAGTTACCTTTTGTGACTATTTTTAATATCTTAAACGTAAAATAAAAATGTAACCAAGTAATATAGAAAATGTACTCTTACCTACAATATAGTTACGACCGTCACCACAATTAATAGTTTAAAGTTCTTACCTGAAAAAAAAACATATATTAATTTTACAATTATACATATTTAGTAATATTTGTTATACGAAGTGTGTCTTTTAAGTATTTGGCGCCATCTGTTATCAAGCAACAGACACCGTTACAGTCAGAATCATCCAACGTTTGTTTCTGAGTATTTGCAATGTCTCCTCTTATTATCCAATAATTATTTTCGGGTTTTGAACCGCGTTCCATATTTACACTTTTCACAAAATTTATAAAACTTACAAACTTTGAAAAAGCCGCTGTAAAATCCGTAAGCACAATCCAGAAACATCAAAAGAGGCGACTAAATCCTACAGACACCAAGATGCCGCACCTTTACGGTCTTCCAAAAATCCACAAAGCCACTCATCCTCTGGCTAGATACTTATGTACCATTTTACAACCGCTTACGGGAAAAAGCATCCATCACCTAAAGAATTCCTAGCACTTTGTCTCAAGAATTAAAGAAATTAAATTGAAACCAGAAGACATTTTAGTCAGTTTCGATGTGACATCTCTCTTCACAAAAGTGTCACTACAAACTGCACTGGAGATCATCAAGACCAAATTACGAAAAGCGGATTTGGGTGAGGAGCTTAACGGACTAATTAAGCTATGTCTAAAGTCCATGTACTTCTCATTTAACAATATTGTATACAAACAAATTGAAGGGGCAGCCATGAGATCACCACTTTCTCCAGTCGTCGCCAATATATTTATGGAGGATTTTGAAGAAAAACCATTAGAAACCGCTAACCTCAAACCAAAATGCTGGTTACGTTATGTGGAGAATACATTTGTAGTTTGGTCTCATGGAACAGAAACACTACACAACTTTCTGGATCACATCAACCAGTTAGATTTCAACATTAAATTCACTATGGAAAAGGAAACAAACAGAAGCATTCCGTTTTTGGACGTACTGCTCACTCGAAATATGGACAACAAATTGGGACATCAAGTATAGAAAACCGACACATACTGAGAGATACCTCAACGCCAAATCAAATTATCATCCAGCTCAAAATTTTGCAGTTCTAAAAACTTTAGTACACAAGGCCAAGGCGATCAGTGAACCGAACACGTTAAAGACCGAGCTAGGTCATCTAACAAACGCCTTATTAAAAACGGTTTCAGAAAAGCCGACATATATCGAGCAATTAACAAACACAGTAAGAAAAAACCCAAAGAAGGAGGAACCCGTAGCAACTTCCTTCCTTCCTAACATAAAACGCTGCACGGATAAAAAAGCCGGGATACTTAGAGGGAAAAATATCAAAGTGATCTTCACTGCAACAAATAAAATAACCGCCAATTTCTCAAAATCAAAAGAAACAAAAGCACCACTCGAGAAACCAATCCTTTGTTCGTATGGGCTGGTTTACATAGGACAAACAGGACGCAACATAGCTACCAGATTAAAAGAACATAAGGCGGATACAAAGAAACATAACACCAGATCTGCTGTTGCGGAACACTTTTTAGACACCGATCACACGATAAAATTTGAAGAGGTCTAAATCCCAAAACTTCTGGCCTAGACTATACAAGGAAGCTATTGAAATCCAGAAGTACGACAATTTTAATAGGGATAATAGAAACCGATCTAGCGCCAATATGGAAAAACATGTTCCGGAAAACTAATGAATCGGAACCGTCACGAACCATTGACCCGAACGGCGTAATATAAAGGCTTGTCAGGATCCTATATCTTGAGTTTCAGTTTTTTCTGAAGAAGACAGCGACATGACTGTCAAAACGTCAAACATTGTAAATTTTTCAAAGTTTGTAAGCTTCCCAAGTTTTATAAATTTTGTGAGAAGTGTAAATATGGGACGCGGTTCAGAACCCGAAAATAATTATTTGTTAAAAAATCATGGCCGCAAAAGTCTCAAAAATAAAAAAAATCCCCTCTTATTGAAAATCACGCTGTGAAAATTTAACTCGAATGAGAGTAAATTGCGTAGGTCTATTAAAATTGATCGGCAGAAGCCTGGCCGGATTCAACTGAGGTGCTTAGAGCATTGATTAATAACATCATTATTGAAATTGTCCTTACTCGGCTCAAGCAGACCTATTATGTCTATTAAGTTAGGTTTGTTGAGCCGTAGGACAAGCTGCAAATTCTCTTCTTCGAGCCGAGAATTAGTTTCAGTCAGTAATTAAACCCGCTTTTCGTGTTCTTCCGTTCTGGCTACAAAATAAGAGAGCGGATCATGACAAATCTACTAATTAAAGTATCTGCCCCAAATAAAGCCATGTAGTCAATTGTCAAATTTATTTATATTTTTATTTAAACCACGCATCGGATAAAACATTAACTACTATCTATGTTTATTGTAGCACGAAATCACAGTGTGCCAGTGAAATTACTTCTGTTAGAATCTCCTAGAGAGACATAGATGTTTTAATTATGTCACCAGAAACCTCTATGGCTCGAGGTGTTTCTTTAAAGAACCCTGGAAAGTATAAGTAATGAAATGGCAGTGTTAAAAGCCTTGCAACAATAGAATTTTCAAACAAACGTTTAACGTTTAACTTACTCAAAATTTCTATTGCAAAGTTTTCCGGAAAACTAGAAAATGGGCTCGAATTTCGAGAAATATTTAATAGTTTAATCCACACGAATAAAAACCTTAATGACATCCAAAGCGTGCATTATTTAAAGTCTAGATTAGTCGGGCCCGCATCTCTAATTACAAAATTGCTTGGCAATCAATTTGTGCTAGATACGATCAACCACGAATGTTGATAAAAAACCATCTAAAGTCTGTTTTAGATTTAGATCTTTTCATCAAAGAATCCGCTACCAAATTTCGCAATTTTTCCAACGCTTTGTTCAAATATATAACAGCTTTAAAATTTCTTGCAACTGAAGAGAAGTTATTTAAAATTGTGGTTATCCATATTATGTCAGGAAAACTAGACTCTACTACGTCCCGAGAATGGGAAACTCTAAGCAACAACTCCAATTCCGATTTGCCATCACTTTCTGAGTTCAAGACTTTTCTCACAAATACAGCTAATTTTTTAAATAGTATGCCTTCTAAACCTCAATCAAAGATTGCTTCAGAAAAATCAAAACAAAATTTTTCTAAGTCACTTGTGGTGAACGCATATCTACGTACGCTTTGTAAAGATTTACACTTTTTGAACTCCTGTGATGCATTTTTAAAATTATTTCTTCAACAAAACTTATCCAAAACCAAAGAACTAAAACTATGTACAAACTGCCTTCGTAGAGGGTATGTTCTACCCCAGTGCTTGTCATAGTATACTTGCCGCATTTGCAAAAGAAAGCATCACTCTTCTACATGCTGCATCTTCTTGTGTTCTCGATTCTCAAGCGTAGCCGGATGGTCTTGCAATTGTTGAAACGCCCTGGACCATCTCAACACTATGCGCAAATGCATCTCAAGTTTTATTGTCTACAGCGTCACGTCAAATTCTTGATTCTGACGGTAGACCATACTCTGTTTGAATTTTGCTTGACTCAGGTTCTCAATCAAATTTTATTCGAACTTCTCTTTGTAAAAAACTCAATGTGCGTATCTATAACGCTGATTTTGTTGTTAGCACTTCTACAACTTGCATCAACTCAAAACGTCACGTAATAGTACGTTCGCATTATTCCAAGTGTCAAGTTTTACTCTCTTGCTCGATCATAGATGAAATAACTGGTATAAGGCCCAGCTCTCGTGTTGATTAGAATATCTTGCAGATTCCATTGAATATTCAGTTATCTGACCCCCGATTTAATGAACCAAATCTTTTAATTGGTTCGGTTCAATCTGTTATGTGTGAGTCAAATTCATGTAGGTTCTAATCTACCGATTCTGCAAAAAAATAGACTTGGGTGAGTTCTTTCCGGTATTACAAGCCTCCTAGTATTTACCCAAACTCAATGCAACGTCAGTATCAAAGATGATCTTTCTGGTTTAATTTTGAAATTCTGGGAACTTGAAAGTTATCCTGTCGAAAAAGTTTTTTCACCCGAAAAAAATGTGTGTATAGCGCATTTTCCAAAAACTTTTCGTAAAAATGCCGATGGTAGGTTTGTCGTTTCTATTGATTTAAAACAATCAATCGAGATTCTTGTAAATTAATTTCATGCTGCTCAGAAAAGATTCTTATCTCTCGAACATCGATTTTGTTATAATCCAGAGCTTTTAAAGCACTATACTTTGGTCATGCAAGAATATCAAAATTTAAGACCCTTATGTCCCTCTCAAAATTCCATTCTTCTAAACAATTGTATTACCTTCCTCATCATGGAGTAATAAAGGAAGGAAGCTTGATGCCGAAACTCCGTGTCGTCTTTAATAAATCTTCTACCACATTTTCGGGTCATTTGCTGATTGACATTCAAATGGTTGGTAAAACCATTCAGCAGGATTTATTCTCGATTCTGGTTTGTTTTTGTAAACATACCTATGTTGTGTCCGCCGACATTGAAAAAATGTATCGGCAAATATTGATTGATTCCACTCAAAGGTATCTTTAAAAAAATTTGTGGAAATCCTCACCGTCAGAATCTCTCCAGATTTAAATACCGTCACTTATGGTACGACTTCTACCTCGTTTCAGGCCATTCGTTGCTTGTATCAACTCGGTGTAGAATGTGAGATCACTAAACCACTTATTTCTTAAATAATTAAATCCGATTTTTATGTGGACGATCTTCTTACTGGTGCTGATAACTTAGACGACGCTTGGAATATTTGCTCGGAAATTGCGTGTGTTGTACAAAAAGGCTGTTTTAATTTTCGAAAATGGATAATGTTCTTGCAGAAATTCCTACCTCAGTACTGCATCCGGATATTTTAGATCTTGGATCTCATGATCACACTAGCACTCTTGGTCTGGATTGGTCATTCTAAACAACCACCTTCATTTTTATTATATCACAATTAACTTCTAAAAATGTGACAAGAAGATCTATGCTTTCTGAAATTTCTCAAATATTTGACCCGTTAGGACTACCTTCTCCTTGCACATCTAGTGCAAAGATTCTTTAACAACAGTTGTGGTTGAAAAAATTGTCATGGGACGACCTTATTCCTATCGATTTCTTATCAAAGTGGTGTTCATATCGTAATGATTTAATTATCCTCAATAATTTTAAAGTTTCTAGGCACGTCTCATTTAAAGAAGCCACTGACGTTCAGGTTCATGGGTTCTGCAATGTCTCAATGTACGCGTACGGGGCCTGCTTATATGTCAGATCTATTGATAAAACTGGTCTCCTCTTATTGAAAATCACGCTGTGATTAGTTTTGTTAGTGCTAAAGACCTGAAGATGACTGAAATTCATCGTCAGATCAGTAAAGTGTATGGGAAAAATATTATGAGCGATCGGATGATACGGAAGTGAGTGAGAGCTTTTCGAGATGCCCTCTAAGAGGTAGATATCCTTCTCAACAGTAGCATAACACAAAGATGCATAAGCACCAAAAAACAGAAAAAAACCTCCTCAGAGAACACTCAACAAGTAAGAAGTCTTGGCAAACGCCAAAGATCAAAAACCCTATAAACCAAATGAACCCCAACCCTTAGTGATCAAGCCCCCTTTTAGTCGCAACTCCAAAAACCCAAAAAAAAAGAAAAAAAGTAATTTAGGTTACAAGGAAAAAAACTACACCCAAAAGGTTAGAAAATTATACCAAGAATCCGATCGCAGCCTAAAGTTTCCTCGATGGAGTGCTAGACGATTGTGTAAGGTTTTAAGACACATCAGGCCCTCGCATCATGTTAGAAACGCGCGCACATCACTCGCTTGACCCCAATAAGGTCAGTGGCAATATCGTAACGGATGAGGTCGGTGTCGTACAGCGTGTGAAGTGTGTTTTTATTTGTGAGTGACCTTGTCAATAAACCTTTTTATTCTTGACTACGCAGCTTTGGTTTTTTGTTTGTTTTTAGCATTGGTAAAAATTTTTATCCATATTTCTGTGACGTGCAAAATCCTATCTCTCCGAGTTCCTGTCGGAGGAAACTCCTCTCCGCGGAGACCTCGGAAACGAGTGATTAAGCATCTACAAAACCCTTGGGAAAGGATTATAGATATAAACAACTTATCACCGGCTAAGTAACCACGGCAGAAAGCAGATAGCCAAAAAAAATTACTTTAGTGCCCACCGTCCCAACGGCGGGGATTCTACTGACTACTGTCCCAACAATTCGGCTTGCACAATAACCGTGCTATAGAAAAGGTGCGGGCAAGCTACTACCCTCCCAATTTTTTTCCAGGTTAAAATCTCGAAATCTAGAGGACAACTGGTAAAAATAATACAAAAACTCTAATTACCTTTCTGATTATAGATCATAAGCGTGCAAAGATTTCCAAGGACCAAAGCTATCCAAATGACCCATGTAACAAATATAAGTCAGCTTCAGCAAAATGACACAGAAATTGAAGAAAAAACAATAGATGCAAACAAAAACCAAACAAAAGAGCAAGAAAAGATAACGACTTAACCAGACAAACAGTATGTGCTTACTAGATCAGGAA
This sequence comes from Aquatica leii, assembly GCA_035610365.1. Classification (NCBI taxonomy): domain Eukaryota; kingdom Metazoa; phylum Arthropoda; class Insecta; order Coleoptera; family Lampyridae; genus Aquatica; species Aquatica leii. Next base: position 49,479,526 of record CM069438.1, on the reverse strand, counting down.
TCAAAGAAAATGGCAATATTCAAAAAAACCGATAATAAAATAAAATTCAATCGCAGCGAGCAACAGACGGTATGAGACAAACCAGACGAAACATTTAAAGCACTGTTGGCTCTCTGTAATTTATTCTGAAAAAAGACAAAGAAGCGGCACAAACAAAAGCAAAATTAGAAAAATTGGAGAGAGAAAAACTAGAATACTGAAACGGACAAAACAAGAACAAGAAACCGGTTGAACAGTAAAACGAACAAATCCGTGGAAACACCGTGCTCCAACAAAAGTATGTAAAAAGTCGCGAAATTAGACGATTACGTTGGCAAAAACAAAAATCTTTTGCGGAAATTGCAAAAGAGATTAAAATAAGTACTCTGACCAAAGATAAGGACAAAAACTGATACACCACTATTATAGAAATCAATAATAAAGAAGACAAAGAAGGATAGAGAGCTTCAAAAAGGACATAAAGGCTAACAAGGTCGGGGAAGGCTTTGTCTTAATTAAAAAACTTGCCAATAGCAAAATATAAATCATCATTAATAAGAAACAAAAAAATAATTATAAGGTACAAGAAATCAACTACAATAGACCACTAATCATGCTCACGGGAGTCGAAGCAAGATACACCAATTGTGGGAACTACATTAGAGTGTATCTCCCACTGCTGATGAGCCCCAAAAGGGCGAAACGGCCGTCCAGTAGTTCACTCTGGTGGCGTTTGCACAATTGCATTGACATTGTTTACCCCCAATGTCCTTTTACCTTGTGGATTATCCCGACGAATTATTCAAAGCTGATTTTTAATTTCGCGGGTGTTAAACTAATTCAACGTGTTTACCGTCGTTTATAGCTATTTACAGTTAAATTTAGACACATAGTAAAATTATACTATATATATAACCTCTACATAAAGCAACTCAGAGAATATAAGAAGGAATACGACTTCCTAGAAAAAGTACTAAAAGCAGGAGGACTAATCATCGGAACAAGAAATTTAAATGCAAAACACCCAGCTTGGGGAGGTAAAACGTATAACAAAAGAGGAATGGAAGCATGGAAACTAATAAACACTTATAATAAATACCTTGGAAACGAGAAAAAACAAATCCAGTATTCTGACAATTGCTTTTGGCATAAGCATTACGAACTAGAAAATAATAAAAGAAGAGACACTTAGCAACCACAAACTAATTAGATAACAACATAGAAAAGAACGACTATGACAAGAAAATAAATAAAAGGTTCATACACACAAAAGTGGGAAGTCTTTGAAAAACACATGGCAAACTTTATAAAAACAGTAAATATTAGCGAAATCAAAACAGCAGAGAGTTTAAACACGGCAACAACATAATCAAATTAGCATGCTATTTAAGGTCCCAAAAAACAAAAACAGAAACACTGAATACTGGTAGTCCAAAGAACTAACAACGCAAAGGAGCGTAGTAAACAATACCATAGGGAATATCAAAGCTGCCAAGATCCAAAAACAAATATAAGAGGGTAAGAAACGCTTATAAAAAAGCAATAAAAGAGAGCAACATACAAGCCTTTAAGAAGTACTGTACTGCATTCAGCTTTAAAGATCCCTGGCATATTCCTTATAAAATAATATCTAACAGGACAAACAAACAATCCCAAACAAACACAATACAAGATAAACGCGGAAAGTAGACCACATCAGACTTGGAAACCAATTTGGCGTTGCTTGAAAAATGTTTCCCATACGACAACGAAGACAGTCTACAACAAACAGAAATAAGAATCAGATCCAAAAAAACAGCCAATAGAAACCAAAGAACCTCCCTTCACTGAAAAAGAGGTGAGAAAAATTTGTAAATAGTAAAAAAGCACCCGGATCCGATAACCTCACATGACCAATCATAAAAAAGCCATCTATGTAGACGTAGAATCGTGGACAAACTATTTTAACAAGTGCCTGGACCTGGGAAAATACTCAGAAATGTTTGAAGTGACAAAGATCGTATGGATACCAAACCGAACAATAAAGAAGTAAGACCATTCAGTCTATTGCCAAAACTAGGTAAAGTACTCGATAAACTGTGCACAAACTACATTGGATAATTCCTGGTGAACAATTCCTTGCTAGGTAACAAGCAATACATTACATCCCTCGATAATAGCACAATTAGGTGAGTGGAACGTTCCAGGAAATCTATTGAAAACTATCCGCAGTTTTACAAAAAAACAGAAAAGGAAAAAGCGGCATAACAACAAAGAACATAAATAAAGATTGCCTACAAGGGTCATGCTTAGGGCCGGTCCTCTGACTAATAATAATATAGATCAGGTTCAAACAAACAAGGAAAACGGCTAAACATAACCTGCACGTACAGGCCTTTGCAGACAGCCAACTGTTAATAGTAAGCGACAGCTCAGCAAAAAACATTGAAAATCATTGGAAAGAAATCTGGCAAGAATGTGAAAACTGGGCGCAAACGCACAAACTCACTTATGCCGAAAAAAAAAACAGAAATGCTTTTTTTCCTAGCTAACAAAAATGTTCGACCTAAATAAATATCTTGGCGTTATCATCGACATCAAAAACGCATTATAGAACACTTAAAAAAAGTCAAAACAAAGCTAGAACTACTGGCAAGCACGTTGTTGCCAGTAGCAAAAAAACAGGGATGGAAAACAGAAATGTTAATCCAAGTGTACAATCATGCCATACAACCAGTGATAATGTACGGCTAAAGAAATATGGGGGAAAAACGAGAACGTTTACAAGCACTACGACGAACAAGGTTCGGTAGGTTAAATCGGCGAGGAAAGGGTCACACACTTATAGAACCATCTGTAATCCTCGGCCAAACCGGACTCACAGAACAATTCCAGTATAAAGACCAAAGCCCATGATTCTGAAAGTCTAAAATCGGAAAATAAGGAATGAATTTAAAAAAGAATTAAATCAACTTCGGCTTACCCGCTCATTTTTGGATAGCGGAGGCGGTTCCCTGTGACTGTGGTTCCGCTAGATAAAAGGTTAAAGCAAGCCTAATACCGAAAGGTAAGAAGGCTAAAGAAAACAAGTTTTCTTAAATTAAATACCTGACCCCAATAGGCTTCTTCTCACCTAAAAAGAAGTCAGTCTACCAGCCGAAACAAAACACAAAAAATTCCCCCACCTTGAAAGTATATAAAAAGAAAAGGAAAAGATAGATCCCAAAATTTTGTTCTAAAATCAAAATAAAAAGAACAACAAACTGCAATCGCTTGACTGTAGTCGGAATCGGTGCCCCCTGGACAACCACAACATCTTTTAGGCCTAGTTCAGAGATTGAAGCTACCGGGTTGAAAACAACCAACAAGTGCCCTCCCCCCCACTCATGGTGGCAGATTAAAAGAAAAAAAAAACAGGAAGACAAAAGGAGGAAAGAGAGTACGATGTTGTTGTACTGCATGACTACCTTTCCTTAGATAGCCAAACCCCATAAAGTTCTGTTCTCTAACGGTTGTGTGTATGTTTTAAATTTATGCGACTGTAAAGATTATTCCTGTATCCAAATTGAGTCCTACAAGCCGTTATTCAATGTCACTGGTTTTTCTTTAGTGTTAATTTATAATTAAAACTGGTTTTGAACAAAAGATCTCGTTTGACTTAGATTGCATACTTCACCCCTTGTTTAAGAGTCGGGTACCATTAGAAGGCGATTATAAAAACAAATTCAACGACCCTAAACATAACTCGATAGGACCACCAGGAGTGCAGACATAACCCTCGAAAGTTATATCAAAGTTGGGCATGTTCAATCTAACCTGGGTAGAGGAAGAGAATAGGACAGTAAAGAAAAAAAAATGTGACTCTAAAGATCTTTATTATTTGCCTAGCAAAGTGGCAAAGAAAGTATCACTGGGGAGCAAGCTTCTAGAACTGATGAAAAAATCGAAAGAAAGGCTGAAAGACTAAAATCTTTGGTTGAAAAGCATACAAGCACTCAAAACAAAATTAAAAAAGTGGTGGCAGAATTAACTAGTGTCACAAGTCAAATCGCGACTATTGAAATTAAGAATTTAATTACGAACATTGATAAGAGACAATCTAACAGACAAGAAGACCCGGGACAAGAAAGAATATAAGACCATGGAAGAATGCAAAAATGTTGAGCATACCTGAGACATCATCAAGCAGCACTGGGTGAATAACAATTACAGGAGCCTGGATAAAGGCTACCACAGCAGATGAGGAACACACCATATACATTCTAAACGGACTCGAAAATACTGCGGAATTTTATGAAAAACATCGTCGGATACGTAGCCAACAATGAAGTTGTAGAATTCTAGTTTTAGTTTGCGTTACGCCTCAATGTTCAATAATAGGAGAGTCATGGTGTTCTAGAATAACTTTCCACCGTTGTCCGTAAGGATTACCCATTTCCAAACATCCACGGAAGAGACTGAAGACTTAGCTCGGCGGTGCAGAACAGCATCCTGTGTTGACCATGCATAGAATTTAGATTTGATGATTTGGCTGACCACACGTTTAATCTTCGAAGTGGGCTTGTGACTTAGAAGAGCGTAAGTTTCCTCAGACAAAATAGAATTGATTTTCGCAACATAATCAATTTGGTTCAAGCCTTTGTCGACTGGAAGAACAATAATATCAGGGTTCTTACGAAAACTCAGTTAGTTATCCCTAAAAAGTCTGCCTATCATACGGTGTCTCTAGAGGCGGCATGGATGCTAGCAAAAACAACTACATTTGACCTGTTGGCAGTAGAAAGAGCAAATGCTAAAAAAGGTGTGGAAAAAAACAAGAAAGAACTCTCCCTGCAAAAATAGCAAGAAAGATGAGCAGCTGACCCCAAAGCGCAGTGGACGCATAAACTTATCCCGAACTTGCGGGATTGACAGAAAAGGATATTCGGCAACTTAAATTTCCATAGCACTTAAGCTCTGTTCGAACATGGTTGTTTCGGCTGGTGCCTGGGCGGTATCCAAAAAAAAAGAGAATTCCTCGTGTTTCTTCTGTGGAGCAGAGGTTGATGACGCAGAGCACATCATTTTCCGGTGTCCACGCCGGCAAAAAAAACGAAGACGTGCATTGTTTCAAAATCATGACATAAACACGAATAGTATAATTCAAAAGATCTTAGTCAACGAAAAGAAAAACGAGCATGCAAATTTTAGAGCCAAGTTGGCATTGAAGTACGTCGACGCGTCGGAGAGCATACGTATAGCACAACCTATTTTAGTATTGCGGAGCACCAAAAAGAATAAAAACTTGGTCTTTCGTGACCTTACAGATAGATAAAGCAATTGCAGAGTGCAAGAGAAACAAGAAAGAAAATTTAGTAAATCAGTCAGATATAACTAAGATATAACAGTGACCGTTAGACAAATGAGGAAGAAAGCCAACAGTATCAGAACACAGTATTTGCTAAGAATTAGACGGCTTTGCACAAAGAGAAAAGTAATCTTCAGGAAAATACTGCGGAATTTTATGAAAAACATCGTCGGATACGTAGCCAATAATGAAGTTGTAGAATTCTAGTTTTGGTTTGCGTTACGCTTCAATGTTCAATAATAGAAGAGTCATGGTGTTCTAGAATAACTTTCCACCGTTATCCGTAGGGATTACCCATTTCCAAACATCCACGGAAGAGACTAAAGACTTAGCTCGGCGGTGCAGAACACCATCCTGTGTTGACCACGCGAAGCAATCAGAATCAACTAAATAGATTATTATATCACACGTCATTCGTAGGAAGAGAAAGAAGTAAACGAGAGTTCAAAGAAACAGTATCGATGAGATGAAACGAGAAAGAGCATCATCCTATAAAGAATAGTAAAGCCATATTGTTGCAATCTTGCCGCCTATTTTGCAAATTTACCAGTAGGATTTTGTAACCAATTCAATCAGAGAAGAGAGTGATAATCTGTGATGATGGAAAAAAGAGTGATTTCGATGTGAGCTTGGAACTTCTCGATAGCACACAACAACGTCAAACACTCCTTTTTGGTAGTAGAATAATTCCTTTATGCCTTAATTACCATTAGTCTCTTGGATTAATACAACACCTAATCGAAAGTCAGAAGCATTGGTTTGCACAACAACAAGTAGAGAAAAATCAGGACAAATACAAATGGATTTTGCAAAGAGAGAAAAGCGGCTTCACATTTTGGTGTCCAATTAAAAGATTCATTCTTACTAATTAAGAGAGGATAAGTCAAAAAAGAAAAATTAAGAATGACTCTTTGAAACCATCTAGCTGTACCAATGAGTCGACAAAACTCAGTAACATTCTAAGGAGCAGCAAGGTTCACAATAGCAGCAACCTTATCAGGATCTACCAATAATCCGTTACAATTCATTCAATCATTCAATCAGTCCAGCCGCAAACAACGGTTCTGTACTTGCTGTAAAATATTTATATGCTCCTTAAAGGTAGACAGAACGATGATATATGATTTCAACATAAAAAGAATTACTCACAATTTAGCAAAAAGCGTAAGAATAGCTAGCTACTGCAGCAAAATTCAAATGCAAAATGAGGAAGTAAGATTCCTTATATTGAAACGGTCAATTCCAGACGTTATCGTCGGCAGTGCAGTAGAAAAACCAGTGTAATCCCGAATTTTATTACAAATTGGCATTTATTACAAATACATAAACAACAACATGTAACAAAGGTTTAGCTACTCAGAGGTAGCATACGGATAAAATTTCAAAAAACATAAACAAATATGAACACAACTTTTATTTGATAATGTGTTGGCCTCCCTACTCTATTGGCGTCACACTCCCCAACTCTTTATGGCATTGATTCCAGCAAGATGCGTTCAGTTCCTCAGCTTGTACATTTAATGTCCGTGTTCAATGGTGAAAAAGTCAGGAAATCTGGGTAGCCATGGTAAGAGATCAACATTGACCTCTTCGAATCAGTCTATAGAGTGTCGTGCAATGTGGGAACGGGCATCGTCTTGCTGGAAAAGTAAGTCTTCCAACTGCTGTAGAAATAAAAATATATGGGATTCTACCACCTTGTTAACACATCACCAGGCGTTCATGTTGCCTTAGATAAATACCAAACAAGACTTCCTCTCATAGGCTGTAGCACCCCACACCATAATCTTCACTGTCTGATGCACATGCCGCTCAACAGAAAATTGAACATTGCACCGTTTTCCATGTCTTCGCCCGACTTTTAGTCTACGACGATTCTGACCTTTCCTGGGTCATGCTTGATAACAGGCCATGATAGCAAATTGGTTTCGGTTAAGACGATTTTTCTTATACGAACAACCAGCTTTGCGTAAGCCAATAATTCGACCTCTGCCGAGTTCGCTTAATTGGCGGTAATTTTCACGCTTTCGCACTCTCTCAAAACACGTTAAACAGAAGAACCGCAATATATAAACTAAACAAGACTTGTAATAGTGAAGGCTTCTACGGCCGGAGTCTATACTAAAATAAGAATGTCTTCCAGGTTTGGATGGCGTGTATGTAACCTTCCACTCGCCGTTGTGTTTGGGGCACAATTTTTTAGCTAATAAATTATTTTGACGCAAGAGAGAGAGCAATGCATTTTCCGCCCTGGCGTTGTTCGCTTTAGAATCTCAGGTTAAAGAATCATTCGGTAACTGCAGATTTTTTCGGCAAACCGTCTTATTTAAATTTCAGAAGAAAATATTTTGGAGACAAAATGTCTAAATGTCTAAAAAATGTCTCTTGCCAATTTTTATTAATGGTTAAAGAGATTTTTCATTCACACGTTGGTTTAGGTGGTACCCGTTCCATATTTTTTTTAGTTCCCAGCTTAGGTACCCCTGTCATTTGTTTTCATTAGATGCAATTTTACTTGTGCTATTGGGTTTTCTTGCTAATGCTATCAATCGGGTTTTTTATCTAATCTATGTAATGAACTACAGTTGACTTTCGTGCATATAGTTAGTAGTGGAAGGCTCTATAAATTTTTATCACAAGTATATTAGTACAGAAGCAACGATCTTTACGTAAATTAAGATATTTATGCCGCTTTACTTCAATCACCAACTTGTGGAGTCGCGAGAGCGTGGTCCAAGCTATGTACGTGAATCGGGGGATGCTAAAAGGCAATTTTCTTTGTTTCCCGTTGCATGTTACAGTTACGTCATTTTGAATTAGCAAATACTTAGTGCGTCAAGAATAAAAAACTCTTACTTAAGGTCACTAAATTCTATAAACGCGTTAAAGTAGTTCGCTAGTATTAATTGCAACTTTGGGATTGCTGACTTTTTTTCTTTGCCTTTTAGGTAGTCCATTGTGTCGACTTTTAACCAGAATCTTTTTTTTTGCTTAAAGTTTCTCGTTAATTTTTCTTTACTTAAATTTCACGAGTCTGTTTGGTTTTTTGGTGGAACAATCACATATCGTCGGTTGGCGACTTTTGAGCACATCTGCATGAGCTTTTCTTTTTATAAATCTGCATATCACAATTCAAGATCTGCTAGATAATAATACTTGGTTTTTGTTTTTACTTCCTGAGTTTTGTGGACTTGTATTCAGAGTAGAATTTGTAAAAGTATCTGTGAGCTTAGGTTCCGTGTTGTTCTTGACCGTGATCTAAACTTTTCTCTTTCCTATATCTCTTATTTTTCTCATGATTTGTTTTGGATTTTTGCTTGGTAAAATCTATAGGACTGTGTTAATTTTCTTGTTTTGCTAGCTTTTTGACTTTTTAGACTTTACAACGTGTGCTTTTCATTTGACACCTCCTTTTCTGTTGGTTGAAGTTTGTTTAGTTCTTGGAAGTATCATTCTGCTTCATGCAACTTTTGAACACATTCGTTTGATTATGCTTAGCAAATTGGGGAATTTACGTTTCTTCTTGAGTTGGGTGTTATTGCAATTGGGTTGCGTTTGGATTTTAGGGTTTAGTCCTTGGCGTATTTTTAAACTTCTGTCTTCTTTTTAGCTTTTTCTTGTCGTTTTCAGGTTTTAATTTTGCTGGAGAAGACTTGTTACATGTCGTTATTTTGTATTTTTTAAAAACATTTATTCTAAATTAATATTAACGGCTGCACTGTTTATACGTAGCTAATGTTCATTTAAAAACAGTCATAACCAAAAGCAAAATAACATAAACCCATCGTACATAAGCGTATATACCACGCATGTTTTCGTTCTTAAATCAAGGAAAAAGAATTAGTGGAAGCTACTACTGTTTACGAAGAATTGTCGGTTGGGTAAGTTTTTGCGCTCATATTTTGCGATTCATTACTAACATTGTCGATTGTCGACTTATTTCGCGACTGCATAGTAGACGATGTAATTTGATAGAATAATATTTATATTTAAATTAAAATCAATCACTTATAACGTTTGTTACGTTGTAATTTAGCATTTTTACTTTTTAATTTATAAAAATTTTGAATAAATATTTAAAAGTTTCTATTAGAATGTTTTAAGATATATTCAATGTTAATTTATTTAAAAGCAAAATTTCAAAAAAGCGAATATAAATAAAACATTCACATCGACGCTTCAACAATATAATTTCTTGTCAAGCTTAATCTAAATACAAAAAAACGCAATAATCCGCTATGGTAAACAGAACGAAAAAGATAATTCGAAAAACAAATGATGCATTAATTCAAATTCCATTCGATTCTTTGTTTTGCATTTCGCAGCGCCCCCCGATACAAATACAAACATAAATTCTACAATTTTTTTTGCCCCAAATTTCATCTTAAGCCTCATCGTGAATAAAAACGATTTTTGTTAGCTGCATCGTTTTGACTACAACAAATTAAAAAAATTAAGCTAATTAAGTAGAAATATAATAGATAGAGATTCCTTACTCTTTTGTAAAGCAAAATGAAGTGAGGGTAAATTGATAAAGCACAATGCTCGAAAGTCCTTTTAAAAAGTTCGAGTGGATAAGATTTATTACACTCCTAACGATAAATTTTACTCCAAATTGAACTTTTGTTACTTAACGTTAAAAAAAATTAAAAATATTCATATTTAAACGTTAATGGAATTTTTAAACTCTCATAAATTTTAATACTGCCGTAAAGCTCTTACATGATAAATCAAAATTTTCATGGATGTTCGTTACAACTGTCACGCAATATCAGAAAATACAATTAGGTCGTATTGGTTTTGACAGAATTACCCCAAACTATCGATTCTACTTATCCGATTTTTTTCTTTCTTGTAACATGTTTAGAAAAAAGTTCAATCTGAAATATTTCAATCTGTGACTGAGAATGTAATTAAACTCAATTAATGGCGTACTACAAATTCTTCTTTAATGCGTTGGCGATGATAATCTGTTGCAGATAACAGATTAATATACTACAAATGCTTGAACTAATTGTAAAGCAATTTATATTGATTTCGAAAATACGGCTTAAACATACAAATCAATTCCGAATACAAGATTAAATTAAATTTATTTACATCGTATGTTAATTTATTGATGCAAAAGCTGCATTTACAACTTCACTAAAGTAATGAAAACTTTGTACATTTCCGTTTTAAATCCTCCAGAATTATTTTCTTTAACTTCTCAGTTGGCACTAATCTACTCGACGAACGACTGTGATTAAGATACACAGGGAATATTTACAAAAACCAACACTAGGTGTTTAAAACTAACTTTAGAAATACGATCTACATAGTTTTTCTTTAATTTGATTAATTTTAAAGCGTAAAAAAATATTTTTTTTTATAATAAAAACGTTAAAAAATCCCAATCTTTTTATTATAGTAATTGGCCAATTATTTTCAAAATCCTTAATTTTGGTGTTATTAACTTAATTTTACTTGTATTGTATGATTAGTCTAGACAACGTAATGATTAGAGATAAATGAAATAGAATAAATAGATAAAAAATACTGAATTTTCCGGTCTAGTTACATTTCTGTTGAATTTAAATTTTACTGAAAGTATGTAATAAATTAGGGTTGAAGAATGAAAATAATCCCCGGATGGTAATCGACACCTCATTAAGAAGAAGCCACATCGGATACAGGAAGGAGTAATTATTCCACGAAGAGTCCTAAGGACCCAGTTTTAAAACTCAACCACAAAACAAAAAAGCGCAAGAAAAAGGAAATCACCATTGGAACTTGGATGGAGAAGAAAGGATAAAGAGGTAATACAAGAATTAAAGAAAACAACCATAGACATATTAATAATCAATGAAACAAAAAAGAAAGGAAATGAAACAGAAACCCTATAAGGAATATTGCACTGTTAGAGTAGAGTGAATAAGGAACAACGAGCAAAAACAAGGGTAGGAGTTTTCATAAAAAAACAAATACAAGAATAGGGTCAAATCGTAGCAACCAATAAATGAAAAAATAACAAAAGTGAATTGAAAAATATATGGCAGAGAAATTACGACACCAGGGGTATACGAACCAACGGATGATAGCCCAGTGGTAGAAAAAGATAAATTCATACACACTCTAACGGAAGAAATAGAGAAAGTGAAAACAACAGAAGAAATTATCATAGCTGTCGATTTGAATGGAAGAACATAAAGTAGGAAGAAGGATGAAACGAATTTCAAATAGAAATTTAATGAAGCAGCCACTGAAGTAATTAATGTGAAAAAACAACTATACAAAAAATGGCTAAGCACCAAAAAGAACGATGACTATAAGAAGTAGAAAGAAAATATAGGGAAGTAAAAAAGCTAGTCGTTAAAGAAATAAATGAAGGGTGGAAAAAAATCTCCCAAAACGTCGACCAATATATTCGACCTTAAAAACGAATAACAAGGATGAAGCACACATACCGTATATTAGGGAAGATGAAAGGGAATCCTACTATAAGAACCTACTAACGGAAACACGAGAAGAATTTATAGAACAAAGAGAAAAAACATAAAGAAAAAATGGAAAAAGGAATACAGTGGTGACTCGCATAGAGAACGCCTCGCACAGCGAACGCTGCACACAACGAACTTCCTGTTCGTTCATTTCATGATTCATACAACGAACTTCGCTTCACACAACGAAGTCGCCCGAGCTTCCACGATGGCTGCCGATGTATTGCATCCTCCCGCGCAGGCACTGCAGGCAGTCGTTAGTCACTGCGCTTAACTTACGCACGTATCGCGGCAATCGTTCTTCATTACGAATTAAATCACGCACGTATCACGGCAGTCGTCCTTTTAAGTTAAACTCAATATTTTTTTTATATCATGGCTTCTAAAAAAAGCAGGAAGGTGATTTCTGTTGAAATGAAACAGGAAATAATTAGAAGGAGTGAATGTGGGGTAAAACAATGTGACCTCGTCAAAAAGTTTGGCCTCAGCAAGACCACCATTTTCACCATTTTGACAAACAAGGATGCAATCAAATCAGCCAAAGTAGCCAAAGGAGTATCAAAACTATTTCATGAAAAACATAGGTCTTTAATCCACGAGAAAATGGAGAGGCTATTAGCGATTTGGATTAAGGACAGGCAGGTGAAAGGTGACGTAACAACCCAAGATATTATCTGTCACAAAGCCAAGATAAATTATGACGATCTAAAGAAAAACGTCCCTAGAAGTAGCAGCAATCAAGATAATGAAGAAGAATTCAAAGCCAGCAGGGGGTGGTTTTTTAGATTTAAGAAAAGGTGTGGAATCCACAGCGTTACTATGCATGGTGAGGCTGGCAGTGCTGACAAGGAAGAAGCAAAAAAGTTCTAAGTTTCAAAAATGTATTAAGGATGAAGGATACTGTTCACAACATGTGTTCAATGCCGATGAAACGGGTCTTTTCTGGAAAAGAATGCCAAGCAGAACCTTCATTACAAAAGAGGAGAAGAAATTGCCAGAACACAAAGCCATGAAGGACACACTTACCCTTCTATTGGTTTATCACTCTGAAAATCAAAGAATTTTCAAAAAAAATAACGTTATTAAGTCCAAACTGCCCGTCCATTGGAAGTCCAATCAAAAAGCCTGGGTGACCCAAGTTATCTTCAACAAATGGATTCTAGAAACCTTTGCTCCTGCCGTGAAGAAATTCTTGCTAGAAAAAGAACTGCCGCTCAAAGCCCTTCTGATACTTGACAATGATCCTTCTCACCCAAAAGACCTAGAGGAAATATTGCAAGAAAATTATCCTTTTATCAAGGTGCAGTATTTACCACCAAACACCACATCCATTCTTCAGCCAATAGATCAGCAAGTTATTGCGAACTTTAAAAAACTCTACACTAGAGCCCTCTTTAATAAGGTGTTTGAAGAATGCGAGTTTGGTGGAGACAATATGACTGTCCGAAAGTTTTGAAAGGAAAAATTTGATGTCCTTATGGCAATACGACTTATACAGAAGGCCTGGGAAGAAGTGTCACAAAGGACCCTCATTTCTGCTTGGAAGATGCTTGTGCCTTCGTGGACCCAGGAAGAAGCAGTAGTTGATGACACAAAAGTGGTGAAGGACATCATCACAGTGGCCCAAAGGTTGAAATTAGAGGTAGAGAAAGAGGATGTAAAGGAGCTTATTGAGGAACAAAAAGAAGAGATGACAACTGAAGAGCTCCAAGCACTTCTGGTCCAGCAACAAGACAATGCTCAAAGGGAAGCGTCATCTGATAACGAGGAGCAACAATCAAACAATCAACCAATCCCAACTGCTGACATCAAGAACATCCTGGTCAAATGAAAAGCAGTTCAGGAGTTTACCAATGCCCACTATCCGGATTCAACTGAAGCAAACAGGATCAACAATCTTTACTCCGATACTCTTGTCCGTTATTTCTGGCAGATGTTAGAGAAAAGATAAAAACAAACGACTTTGGACAGGTTTTTCATGAAACCATCGGCCAAAAAGCAGAAAATGGATGAAGATGTGCAAGATTCGGTAGACTCTACTTAGTCTGTCTTAAAATTAAAAAAATGTGTTTTTTTTTAAATTATGTTTTTAGATGTATCTAAATAAAAATAATAACAAAAAAATTATCTTTTTTTATGTCATCTTAGCATATTTTATGCTACAGAACGAATTATTTTTTTTAACATATATTGTTATGAGAAAACGCGTTTCACATAACAAACTTTTAGTATAACAAACTTGCTCCTGGAACGAATTAAATTCGTTGTGTGGGGCACCACTGTAATAGACATCACAGAAGAAGACATGCACAAAGCATCAAGAACAATCAAAAATAATAAATAACCATGACCTGGAGAAATTGGCCCCAAACTAATAAAATATATACATATATATTATTGTATCCCTTTTTACCTTGAGATGTAAGGGTTAATTGAAGTTAACTTAGAAACTTTACATAATATAATATATTTAAAGTATTTAAAATTAAATTAACTAAAAAATTGCGCTCATTCTCTTCTATTTTGTGCTAAATATTTGGCTTCTATCCAAGTTATTGATCGATTTTCAAGTATTTTGTCTATTGTTCCATTCCATGTTTTTTGGGGTCTTCCCCTTTTCCTGGAGATTTTTGTCTTTGTTTTCCATATTAGTTTAACTTGTCTGATTTCGCTCATTCTTGTTAGATGACCAAACCATTTTAGTTGCTTTACTTCAATTGTCGTCTGTAATGGTGGTATTTGAAGTTCTTCTTTGATAATGGTATTTCTGATTCTGTCAAGTTTCGTTACTCCCTTGACTTTTCTTAAGAATTTCATTTCTATAGCCTGAAGTTTGGATGCTAGTCTTCCTGACAGCATCCATGACTCGCACGCGAACGTTAAGATTGGAAGGACCGTGATTTTATACGCAGTTATTTTTGTTCTGTTGGATATGTTTTTATTACTTAAAAATTTTTTGTTTAACAGATGGTATACTTTTGCCGCACTCTGTATTCTTTTATTTATTTCACTTTCTTCTTTGCCACTTGCATTTATATTGACACCAAGGTACTTGAAATTGTCTACTTTTTGTATTTCTTCGTTTTAGATTTTTATTTCTACCGTTTCTTGTGTTCTGGATAATACCATTATTTTGGTTTTTTTGACGTTAATTTTCATACTGTATCTACTAAGTGTTTGTGCCCACGTGTCCATGTTATGTTGCAATTTCCTTACACTAGATGCTAACAAAACTATGTCGTCTGCGAAGACGCATTCCGACATTACTGTCGGTGTTAAGTTTTTATAGCCGAGGTGGAATTTTTTTACTTTTTTATGATTTTCTTTTATAATATCGTCCATAACTACGTTGAATAGAAGATGACTGAGAACTGCTCCTTGCTATAAGCCATCTTTTGTACTAAATGCGTCTGAACAATTATTCATTGTCCTTACATAGTTTGAATTATCACTGTATATACTTTTAATCGCATTTATAAGATTTTCGCCAATCCCTCTTCTTTTCAAACTTTCCCAGATTTTCTTTTCTTGCCAGGCTATATTAATTATCTGCACCAACATTAAGTCTCCAGTTTTCCCGATGTTTTTTATGAACTTCATCGTGTCCTGCCGATTTACCATTTTTAATCTTTTTTATTGCTTCCAGTACTTCTTCTTCCGTTATGTTGTTCGTTTCCATCGGTTCCATTAGTATTTCGTTTGGTTCCGTGTTCTCGGTGTTGTGTTGTAACACTTCTTGTCCGGTTAGCAGCTCTTGGAAATATTGTTTCCATCTTTTCATAACTTCATTGCTGTTCTTCAATATTTCCCCGTCTTTGCTTCTGATTTGTATTAGGGTGTGTTGCTTTTCTTTTAGGTTTCTTATCATTTTATAAAACAGTTTTTGGTTGTTTTTATTGCTTTCCATTTTCCTGCCAAAATTTTCCCAACTCTTTTTTTTCTCCGTTATTACTAAATTTTTTGTTATTGTTCTATGTTGTTTCTATATATTGTAAGATTCTTCCGTCTTCGTTTGTAGGTACCTTTCCCACTCTTTTTTTCTTCTGTTTTGTTTGTTTTTTCCCTACACTGCCATTTAAATCCCCTGCTATTATTTTACACATTTACTTTCTTCTGTGAGTTGTTGTCAAAATTGATCCTTTTTTTCATGTATTTCATCTTCGTTTGGTCCATATGCCGCTATTAGTATTTCCAAATCTATTTGCATCTCAACTGTTAAAATCCTTTCTGAGATACATTTCTATTTTCTCAATTATGTTTCCCAGTCTTTATGTATCAGGCATGCAACACCTCCTTTAGCTCTCTCCTCTTGTAATACTCCACTGTATAAAAGGATGTGTCCCCCGTTTGTTTTTATTATGCCCTCCCTTTTTTCTTTGTTTCTGTTATTGCAATTATTTTTAGTTTTGTTTGTGTAAGTTCTAGTTCTAGTTCTTTGCCATTTAATCCTCTTATATTTCATGTTGCTAGTTTCCAAATTGTATCCTTCTTTTCGTCGATTTTGGCTTTTTGTTTTCGTTTTTGTTTGTATCCAATACTCGTTGACCTTTCTCGCCGCGTCGTCCCTAATTCCTCCATAATATTATTTAGTTTTTTGGTGTTGTTCTATTACATATTAATCGGTTTTCTTTTTTGCTCTATATATATTCATCTTGATAAATAAAAATTTTTTGGTGAGTTATTTTAAGGAGCGATCCTTTTTCTCTTTCTTCTGCGCCTTAGTTTCCGTTGCACTTCTATTTCTGAATAAGTAAGATCACTATCGGTGTAAATCTTGTGTTCTTTTAGCTTATATTTATTTTTAAGTATCTCTATTTTCTCGTTCCAATCTTCCTATTTGACTACGCATCTATTTTTCCCAGTTTTATAGGTCTCTTTAATCTAATTTTTCTTTGAGGATTTGTATCACCATTTCCTTTATTTGTAAATTTCTTTCCGTCCCCTCTTATCAGCCCTGGTACTATTACGTTGTTTCTTCTTTTTTCTCTTTTGTTTATTTGTAGTTCATTCTCTAACTGTTCTATTTTTGTTTCTAGTTTTTCTGTCCTCCGCGGATTCTTATCTTTTCTTATTTTCCACTCTTCTTTTGTGGATTTTATTTCTTCTCTTAATTCTTTGATTTCTGTGGCTTGCTTTTTTAATTGTTGTTTTAGTTGTCTGTTGATGTCGACTAGCTCATGTTTAGTTTGCGTGTTTTCTTTTCTAATGTCTTTAATATTGTTACTAATACTTTCCATTAATTGTTTTAGCTCATTCATTTTGTTCTCGTTTTTGTTTCCTTTGTTTTGTGCGTAAACGCGTTGAGGTGACCTTGATGTTTTCTTGCTAGTTTTGATCGCCGATTTTTCTTCCAGATTGTCTTTACGTTTTCTTTTCAAATAATTTTCTAGATTACCTGTACTATGTGAACGTCCTCTAACTTTACAATTGGCGTTCATTAATTCTTCTTTCTACTAAACTTTGAAATTGCAAATTTGGTTTGTAAGTTTTCCTCAATTATGTGACAGAAAGAAATGCGAAAATTGCAGAGGAATAGGCGTAATGGCGATAATGAGAAGAGACTATGGAAGGGTAATAACGAATAACCTAGAAGCAACTATAGAAGGAAGAATTGGGGAAGAACAAGCGGGTTTCACAGTCGCAAGATCGATCATAGATCACATATACACGCTACAGCAACTTATAGAAAAGAAAACGACCAAAAATATAACAATACATCTCGCTTTCATTGATTTAAAAACAGCGTATGACACGGTACCAAAAAACAAACTCTGAAAAGCCATGACAGAAATCGGAGTACCACACAATCTGATAGAGGTAGTGGAAAAACCTATATAGAAACAACAAAGTAGCAGTGACAGTTGGATCGAAAATGACAAACTACTTTAAAACCACTAAAGGATTGATACAAGGCTCTTCCACTTTACTGACACCTTTTAAAATATACCTTGAGCACAACTTAATAAACTGGAAAGAAAATGCGAAGGAATGGGCTCGCCAGTTAGAAATGAACACTTACACACACTTAGTTTCGCAGAAAATCTAGTGGTAATCGCTCAAGATAAAGAGGATCTCGGTTTTATGTTGCGTAAGTTAAAAGAACAATATACAACAGCAAGACCAGAAATAAAATTTACGAAAACCGAATACCTGGTAACATCACAAGAAACAGGAGACATTATAGTGAAAACACCAAAATAAAAGAAGTAGAAAAGTTTAAATACCTAGAATACACTATAACAAAACATATTAGGACGGAAGAAGAGATAAAAAAATGTACAAGACAACTCCACTCAATCATATGGGATAAGGACATTACAAGAAATACAAAGATCCAGGTTAACAATACCATAATATAAAGCATTATGACATACGGAGGAGAGAATTGGACCATAAATAAAAGAACTCGAAGTACAATAATATCAGTGGAAATGGAATATTGGAGAAGGTGCTGTGGAGTTACGAGATTGGATAAAATAAGCAATGATGAAATTAGATATAGAATGAATGTGCAGACAGATATGCTGAACTACATAGAAGAAAAAAGACTCCAATGATACGGACACGTTAGACGATGTAGCAATAGTAGATGAATAAATAGAGTGACGGACTGAAGTCCCATAGGTAGAGGCAAAGAGGAAGACCAAAGAGATCATGAAAAGACGAAGTGGATAAAACAATGGGAAAAAACCATTGGAGATGAAGAATGGAACAACAAAAAAGAATAGAGATTGAGGTTGAGAAATGGAAGGCCGTGACAACTGTAAAAAATCCAGCATATATGTAAGTAATTAGGCCAAAATAACTCAATAGCGCCGAGTTGGAAATCTTTGTCCAGAAGACGTAGAAAAAAATTCTGGTTAAAATAGCAGGTACCGAAAATACAATACTCATACCAAGTCAAAACAAGAAATTTTAAAAAAATACATTATATCCCGTCGCGGGACGCAATAAACTGTTGACTTTGCCAACGTTCTTGCTAGGAACCAAACATCCTTGCAATTTGTTACTGAAAAGCTTTCCACAACCGTTGTTGCTGCAATCCTGCCCAATTGCCCTATGCCCAAACGGCAAAAACCAAACTTGTTGAAAAAGTTTAGGTAAATCAATAGCTCCTGTTTCTAGCTGGACTGTCGTTAATATCCCCAATCCTGATTCTTCTTTAAAGACCGCAGACGAGACAAAAACGACTCTCATGAAGGTTTTAGATCCTCAAAGCTACGGCTCTAGACTAGATCGAGCAACCAAGACAGATAAAAACTCAGTTCCAATAAACACTTTAAAGTTTAGTTCCGTTTTGATACTAAAGACAAAGCAAGTTGCTATTGGATCCTTGAGGTCCATCCGAAAGTTCGACGATATCTTTTGGCATTGCGTCGTGTGTATTTGAATGCGTGCAGAGTCAATGATCATATCCTAGTAACACGCTGTTTCAATTGTCAGAAATAAGACTAATTTTCCTCCGACTAAAAGCGACTTACAGTGCGGCCACTGTACTGAAATGCCCCAAATCGGATTGAGACCCTATATGCGCTAACTGCGTTTGCTTTGGCCATGTAAGAGACATCGTCAAACACAAGGCAATCTCGAACACCTGCCTTGCGTACTTGAAAAGGTTCGACGCCAAAATATCCAACACCGATTATAAACTGTGAGGATACTTTACTAACTTTCGAAGCTATGAGTTTCTTTTCTGACAACAACATAAACGGACTATTGACTCAAGAACCATACGTGTTTAGTTCAGGTTCAAGGTACAAGCTTGCTGGTGCAGTCGTACCTTTTAACCAGATTTTCGCATCGTCTTCTATGCGGTACTACTCGGCTATTGTTATCAATAGTTTGAATCCCGTCGGAATAGTGACACTCAGCCATCTAACAAATAACTGCAATGCAGTAACTATGTAAAGACTTCCGTGGTGTTTAATGGTCGCTGAGTGAGGATGTCCCTATTCATTTCCGAAACTTAGACAAAATGTTTGATGAATTAAGAGACACTCTAATTATCATAACATGTGGCTTCAATATCCCCTCCACTCACCTCCCATCCTTCCAAACGCCGTCGTAAAGACGACAAAGATATCTTTCACAATACCTTGCAAGACAGCATAAAAGAATCCTTTGAATCCGATATTTTGCGTCTTACTACAGTAGTGTAGGGAACCTTGTGGGTGAACGTGATCTCTGTGTTGTCAACAAAACTCATCAACCTTTCACTTCTTTCAATTTTACTAGTCATTTGGGTTCAACAAATATATGTAGATGTTACATTAACGTCTGTTTGTTTAGCCAGGAAAATAATACACTGGCAAGTCATTACTGAAGAACACCGGCTGATACGGTTTCAGTTAACCGCCAATGCCCCTAACCTCGCACCGATGCCTAAGAGACTTCTCGATTTCAACGTATAGATCCCGTTTGCCTGAATAATGCTATGGCAAAATCAATTTCTTTTTATCTTCTACGTGGTGCTTCGTGCCACGATTCCAAATCTGTGGACGCCTTCATTGTTAAGTTGACCAGGATGAACATAGCTTGAATAGCATACGCCTAAGATCCAGAGCTGGTGTACCGTGGTGGAGTCCTAAGTTAGAGAGGTTCCAATGTTAAAGACGACGACAGATACGCTATCTCAGAACAAGACATTAACAAAGTAATAGTATCCACATTATTTCCAGACGACGATCCATCGACGGACAACGCCTATCATTCCCAAACAGAATCCAGAACTCTATTGCTAAGTAATTCCCGACAGGACTGGGCGGTCACCACCGACGATTTGGCCGCGGTGGCTAGCAAAATTCCTAATAACAAAACTCCTGGATTTAACGGAATTCACTGTAATGTTTTGCAAACGGTTGTTCTAGATTCTCTTTAATCTACGATCGTTGACCTATTCAACTCTTGCATAAATTGTGGTTATTTTTCTACCAGCTGGAAAACCTCGGAAAGAAGGATCTCGCCAGCCCAACCTTGTATTGTCCGATAAAATTGTTATAACATATCTTACGAACGTTTCACGTTCAGTTTTTACCAAACGACTTACGAAGGGCTGTTCACAAGACTCGGTTTTGGTCTGACCTTGTGGAATCTAGTTGTTAACGATCTCCCAGACAAAGACTTATCAGCAAACTGCGACATTTTCGCTTATGTGGACAACATTACCGTCACAATGTCAACAAATTCCTGACGAGGCTTTAAGTCAAAACCTAACTCGTGCCTAGCGCTGATTCCAGTAAGAAACTAAGTATTTCTGCAGACAAGGCTAAGTACATGGTTTTTGACTCCACGCTAAGACGAGATCCTTGTTCTATAAATACTCACGCTTAAAATCAAACGTTTACAAAAAACATCTTGCGAATATTTTCGACATTGCAGTCATTCCCAAGCTAAGTTATGGCCTACACATTTCGTATCCTAGATTTTAACGTAGTCAGGAAATTGGTTTTGCTCCAAACCTTATTCCTTACAACTAACCTCGGGGCTTATCGTATCGATTCTGTAGATACCCTCTCTGTTATATCCAAACATCCCCCTCTATATCTCTTTTTGACCATTAATTTTCCGTTATTTTCAGCGCCCAAGCGTCACCTTAAGGTTTTAATCTTGGGTGAATGGCAGCCATTGTAAGACACTTTCTATAAAAAGCGTAACGCCTACTCTCTCATCCCGGGTATCTTCACCTGGGTTAGAATATGCCACGTCCACGGACGAAAGTCCGTCCAGATAATTTCCTCACACGATGATGATGACCGTTGTGCAGCGTTTCTAACATTCCGGCGCATTGGATTCTTGCTTGTCACAAATTCAATGATGACTGTCGTGCCCTACTAGCCTCTATCAACCCCTATCCCAATTTCCTTCAAGCCATCCTTAGACTGGTGCTGATGTAAACTGTTATAGACCATTTGCAAAAAGATACCAAAGCTTACAGTAGTTTTAGTTTGCTAACGCAAATATAAATGGTTTTAGTTTTACTTCTTACATGTAGGCGGTGACCAAGTAGGTATTTAGTTTCTAAATTATTAACTGCATGTATTTAATTAAGAGTCACTTTAATTTATTATTTTTAGCTGAATAAAATGTTTCAGTTTATTTTTCGTCTTTCTTAACTAATTCTGCCTCCTTTACTGCCTTCCCTTTTCCTTACAATTTGGTTTTATGCCTTAGAAGTGAGGATAAGCCGTAAGGTAAGGGCCTCGCTGAACCGCGTGCTCTCTAAGCACGTTTTAGTTATCTAGTCTATCTAAATAAGTCTGAGTAGATTTCCCTTCTATTCTATGATAAATTTTCCTAAACTAAACCTATCCTTCTTGTGGCGAACTTCTAACAAGCAAGTTGGGGTGGTTAAGTAGGTCCAGATCCTCTTCCTCAGTTTTTTGGAAAGCAGATGTCTATCTTTTGCACCATCTTTTAGGAAGCTTTTCACCTTTAGGCCATTTTGCCCATCATTTTTTTCTCATTCCGTAGCCGTAGTCTCTCCAATATTGAATTGAATCATGAATTTTATTTTTATTTCTTATCTAGTCTTTCATGCTTACCCCTTTAATAACTTTTAATGTTTTGATTTTTGCTGTCATTATGCTCTTCGCTTTTGTTGTATCTGCTCGAGTTTCCACTGCATATGTGAGTACAAGTCTCACGGCTGTTTCATATATGCGGATAGTAGTATAGTAGGGCCGGTTCTGGCTCACTCGGGTAAGATCGGTAAGAGATCGTGAAGTTTTGTTGCTATCGTTTCGTTTCGGGTATGATCGATTTGGTAAGTCCGAATAGATCGCATAGGTGTTGGGGGAATTGCAAAACGTCGTAGAAGTCGTTTCGTTTCAGTTATGATCGGATGTAGGTTTGTCGAGGAAGTTCGTAGTGATGGTGGAGATGCTATTGTGTGTATATAACGGTAACATTAGTGAAGATTTAATATTAGTATCTTATTCGTTTTAATAAACTTAAGAAGTAAATTAAGATGGAATCATTTGGTTCCTTATCTAAGTGATAGAAGTCTATTAATAAATGAGCAGTATAAAATAAAATATTTTAGTAAAATAGATGGTAAATTTGGGGAGCAAGTGATTGTCGAATGCCAAGATTTTAAAGTCCCTCTACCACAAAGATTTATTAACAAGTTTTCGATTGAGGACATAAACCAAATTAATAGCTTGATTAGTTCGGAAAAAAACATCTATCTCGTGAGCTGTTGGTGAAACAACAAACATTGAATTTATTCAAAAATAAAATAGAGTTATAATGTATGACATATGTAAATATTTAAAAAATGGAAACTTGAAATAAACTATAAATGTTTGAATTAATGATACGTTTTTTATTTTACTATTACAGGCTTTGTCATACCTTAGTAAATATATTAGACAGTAGGTGATAGTAGAGAAGATAAAGAAAGTTTGGTAGTCAGTTTGAAAAGCGGTTTGAAAAGCGGTTTGCAAGATGGTCGGTTTGCAAAGCTGTTTGGAAAACTGTTTGTAGATGTAGTGTGTGATAAACAAAATTTAAAGAGAGCATATTCAAAACATTCAAACTTACACGAAAATCAAATATTTTAAAAACCGCAGGAAAATGTAAACCCTATCTCTATCGATCTTAACCGAACCCGAACTTACACGAAATTCAAATTTGAAAAATGCGCGGAAAAAGTGGTTACTACCCCTTTACCCCTTTTGAAACTCGAACTTGCCCGGTCTCATCTGATTACAAGCTTACACGAAATTCAAATTTAAAAACTGCGCGCGCAGACGAACATAGGTGAACAAAGTACGATCTCGCCCGAACTTACACAAAATTCAAATTTTCTAAAAAGCGCGGGAAAATTAAAAACCGATTTTACACGAAATTCAAATTTGAAAATTACGCGCGCACACGGACACAGACAAAGAAACTCCGATCTTTCCCAAACTTACACGAAATTCAAATTTTTAAAAAAGCGCGGGAAAATGTGAGCCAGAACCGACACTACTATACTACTGCGGACTTTGTTTTCAACGAACATATATTTGTTCCTCTATATAAAGTCTTTTGGATGGATAAAGACTCTTGACGCTTCATTTATTTGGATTTGAGTTTTGTCGTTTACATTATATCTAGCGGGTTCTTTTACTATGACCATTAATTCTGCCTTCTTGACAGATGCCTGCATGTTAAGTTTATTTGCTTTTGTTTAAAACCAATATAGCAGTTGCTGCAGATCGTCCGGATTATTGCCCAACAAAATTGCGCCGTTAGCATAGCATAACATAGTATTGATTTTTGTCCCATTCTGCATCTTCCAGGAACTTACTTTTTTATCCATAAAGAGATTGAACAAGATTAAGTTTAAACTATCGCTTTGATGGATTCTTATTACTACTAGTACTTGTTCGATAGATCCCTGTGATAGTTTGACCTCTGTTTTGTTATTTTTATTGAATTCTTTTATTAAGTTAATGTAAGATACGCGTGTCCACTGTTACAAACCTTTTGTTTCAAGGGGCCATATTGATAACAACCACATTACTACGGCTAGCTGAGATATCGGTAAGTGATCATTAACTTATTATAAAACAAAAGACTTTCTCTAATTCCTTGTCATAGTAGGTGGTTCAATCTTAGGCACCACTGCCTTAAATTACTAAAGTACTCAAACGGTACAAGTCATCGTAACCAATAATACACAACTTTGCAAATAGCTGAAGGCTAAACTATAAAATCGACTGAAACTAATATATGATTTTAAAATATACTAAAAGTAGCTGAAGGCGTAGTACAAATAATAGAAAATAACATAATTAAAATTGATTAAGGCTTAGTAGATAATAAAAATGCAGGATTAAATTACGTAACATAGTTACAAAAAGACAATATAAATAAATGAAAGCTTAAAGTAAATAAATCACATCACACGACACTAGACAAATAACCACAACTGATCAACCTCCAAAAGGAACAAACA
Source organism: Aquatica leii (assembly GCA_035610365.1). Lineage (NCBI taxonomy): Eukaryota > Metazoa > Arthropoda > Insecta > Coleoptera > Lampyridae > Aquatica > Aquatica leii. The sequence continues at coordinate 49,454,799 of CM069438.1, read as the reverse complement.
TCTGGGGTCCGCTCTAAATCGGTCCACTAAGTATGATAGTAAAAATAACTTCACTCTGAATAGCTGAGAGTGTTGAGAAAGTCCCCTACGCCAAATTAGCTGTAAAAAAATTTAAATTAGCAAAAGCAAGATGGCGTTTACTAGTCATTTACTTGTACGTAATTGAGTACAAAGAAAAACTATTCCATTTCATTCAATTCAAGTACATAAAAGAAAAGTTTTATTCAATACTGTTAAAAACGCAATAATAGCCACTAAGTAAAAACGAATTAAAAAAAATTACTTTCAATTAAACGGAACGAAAGCTACATCGTATTGTCAGTAGCGCGCTTATACCAGTGCAATTACAAAAATTATAAAATACGAAAAATGTGACCCGTTATTGCTAACGACACGTAACATAGTATATTCATGACGTCTGGCATTGGTAGTATGTAAAACGCTTTTTTGAAGTATATTTGTCGGAGAAATAGTTTTTTATATTTGAGAGATTTTGCAATTATTGGTCTAAGCATGAAGAATTTTGTCCCGGGCGTTAATGTCATTTTACGAGTGGGAGATTACTGATTTTTATTTCCGTTTCTAACGTTGAAAAACATAGTATGTGAACTAACGCTATGTCCAATGATATCTACATTTTAAGTATTGTAGACCATCCTCGTTGTTAATGGGTAAGCCAATTTCGATTTCGATATGTTACTTATGAAAGTTTCGCTGTGGTAAGAATTCAGTTCTATTTTACGAAGCAATTTAATTTTTTCGTATTATCGCAGCAAGTTGGGTTACCTTCACGTGTCTGCCACCTTGGAATTTCTTTCTTCTTTTGAATCGATAAATTGGAACGTGCACGGATGCAAACATTAAACACAACACCAGTTTTAATAGCTAATTTAGAATCAAGCTTGTAGGATATTTGTAAGATAAACGATTATTCTCAAAGATTTAGTGGCACTCCTGCAATTTTCTCAGTAAAAGTCATGTAGAAGCTTCGTAAATTCTGTTTATAATATCATTAGATCAACTTACTTACTTACTTGTGATATTATTAAATATCTATTTATTACATTTTCAACAATTTTACGGCATTGTTTTGGATATGCCATTAGCTAATCGTAATCTCTTTTTAATATCTAATAATTTTTGTTGGTGAACGTAAATGCGAAAAATCTAAATATATATGTTGTCACAAGTAATTTATGTAGATTTACAAAAAATAGCATAACTTTAAATATTTTTTTTTATGCCTGACTATCTTTTTTCTTTTATTGCTGATAATAAATTGAATAAAATTTTAAAAAAAATTTACAATCACTTCAAACAATTTAAAAAAAAATTAAATTATAAAAATCGTTTCTAGTCAGTCTCAAGAAACAAAATAAGTTAAAAACTTAAAGAAAAGAACTTTGACGTGTATGCCATACAAAAACAAGTAAAAAATAAATGTCAAAAATGCATATATCTTTTCTTTTTATTTAAAAATTTAGTTGTTAGATACTAAACACATTTCAGGATAAGCAAAAAGTTTAAAATTATGAAAATTTAACATATTGCATATTTCTAACACAATTTGTTACCACAATTCATATGTAAAATACAATTTTTGATTTATTTAATACACATTTCTCAACTCGCATTGTATGTGACAGACTTCTCGTTTTATCTCCGGTCTTACGAAAACCCCAACTATTGTTTGAGACATCTGGCATGTAATTTATAATTGTATTATCTGCAAATAAACTAACTTTGAAAAAAAAAATTAAATAAAAACACTTCATTTGAGACGTACGGAAATACTAAATTTATGAAAACATAACAATAATTTCATTATTTTATTATTTCAGTGTGAAGCTTTATAGAGTAAATGCAATTTAAACGTTCTTCCATCATTACATTCTGGTATAATAAAAATGATAACTTAGTTTTTAATACAATTTTTATAAAATAAATTATAAAATTATAAAATCTGGTTGTAGTTTACGAGGCACCGGATATGACAAAAAAAATCTGTTATATATAAGTATTGTATGTACGTATTTATTGTTTTAAATATGCCGTTATAAAACACTTAAGTGTATTATAGCAAAGTTTTAAGACCTGCTTATTAAAGATGCAGTATATTTAAATTTTTAAATGTAATTTTGTACTGTTGAAAAAACTCGATTTGTGAACGTTTTTGACATCCTCTATGTCAAGCATCAGATGTTAATGGAAAAAATATTAAAACCTTGCTTATAAAGTTTCTACCGACGCACCTGTCCTAAACTCTAACTTCAAGTTAAAGTTAAACTAAATATAACCAACTTAGCCCGATTTGTGATACCACGGTACTATACTTTTTCTTTATTTTTCAGTTTTTAGGGATGTTTATACCGTTACTAGTGCTAGCAACAGGTTGAACCGTAAATACCCTTTTACTTTCTTAATTAAATTTAGTGTCGATCGTATGTACAGCAACTTCGTATACAATTGTTATCACAAGTAGATTATGTCATTGTTCAGATTGGCTAGTACGCCATTTTTTGTAATTAATGTAGGATTCATATTGGTAACATTTAATTTTTAACATTACAAGTTTTGCTACTCTAATTGTTAATCGTACAAAGTGTTGCGTAACTCAATCATTCAGTATATGTCATTGAATTTTGTTAATTATGGCGATCTTACAAGTAGATGCAACAGACCAAATGGCACAAAAAGATGGCCTATGGAAATATTCTATCATATATCGCCGCAATAAATGCATTCCATATATGGATCACGGCTAATCCCGATTATGAAAAAAGCCACTTAGATGCAAAAAGAAGGTTTCTAAGTCAATTAGACAAAGATTTATGTGAAGACAACATAATGTTTTGTTACAAAAATAATGGCGGTTTGAAGACAAATATAAAGAAATGCATGCTAAAGGTTGTTCCAAAAATTGAAAACGAAGGAACCCTACAAAACCAACCACGACCAAGTCAGAGCCGATGTTATCTTTGTATAAGGGCCAAAGACAGGAAGTCAAAACAGTGTTGTGTAGAATGTAACCAGTTTATATGGCTAGAACATTCATAAAAGCAAACATTGTGTCTAAGTTGTAAAAATAAAAAATAATTTGCCATTTCTTAAATTTGTTGAATATGAGTTTATATAAAGGTTAAAGTTGACAACTTTTTTTTAGTTAACAAGAACTCAACTGAGTAAAATTGTGCAGCGAAATATTAAATTGTCTTAGAATATCTCATAAATTCATAGGGTGCAAATGCACCCCGCTTGGTATGGCATGTAAGAAAAAAATCTTGGTATTATAAGGATTTAACTCGATCCATGCGAGGTCTAATGACAAAATAAGTGGGTGGATGAAAACTACTAGTGCGTGAGGGTTTTCCTTATAGTATTCGATACATGAACCATATAGATAAGTGTGGAATTTGCTGTGTTACTTTTTCTCTCTTTCGCTTCTGCTATTTCTGGCTGTAATGCAATACTAATCTAAATAAATTATCGTAATAATTTTATTAAAACGTCCAGTTGTTTTATTCTTAACGCACGGTTGTGTTAAAGGTATGGGTATCTTTCCTTGCTTCTAACTTTTTTTATTCTACTTGCAAAAAAAGGTGGCGCAGGGCACGTTGGGTACCAACATCTCGACCTACGACCATCTCCGATTAGAACTAGCCAAAACAGATGAGCCGACAAACAACACTTTACTTACTTTACACTTTCGCAACTCGTGTGTTACAGTTTATCTATGATATTCTATTTTATTCACGATTTTCAAAATTTTATGATTCTTTTTAACAAAAAAGTGTTCTAGACACAAATGGGTTAAGCTGACACTCTCGTTATCTGTAATTTTCAATACTTCAGTGTCAAGCTTTATTAATTTCGCAGTCACTAAAATGTGTCATTGACTCCTCATTGTTTTCGGATGAGTCATTTTTAGCATATAGGCTAAAAAGCTGACTGCGTCAGCGTGGTACATTTACTATCACACAGCGCCGACTCGGTCATTATGACCGAGATACATTTCCACGATGTTATTCGCAGAGATGATGAATGCTGGAGAATTTTTTTCGTAGACTTTATTACACGCATCGGCTGTAAGACATTATTTTAAACAATTTAATTTTGAAGATTCTGTTAAACATTATCATGACGTATATGTTTGTTTATAAATTAAAAAAAAATCGCCAATAAATATTAAAAGTATTGGTGTTTGATTCCTGCAGACCAAATCTTTGAGTTAATAAAAAAAAACATAACATTGTGTTACTCAGTTATTATGTCAAAAGTGTTTTATTATAATGTTTGTCCCCTGTATAAGATTCATTCTCGGAATTTCGTCGCAAGGGCAGGGATAAATGTCAAATTAAAAAATTGTTTTTTCGCTGACTGAGGTCTGCTTCATATATATGGTCTAACGTAAAAGCACAGCGAAGATTTCACAAGCATCTGTGCTATTAGCGCGTGTATTATTAACGCTGTTTTTGTGAAAGGCTTCCTAGGGTAAGCATAAACTGATATTTTTTGTTGATTTTCCGTAATTGTCATAACAATTTACGATACCGCCACGTGTTGAGCCAATTAAGGATTCATGATTTATCGCTGCAAGCTATAATTAAAAACAAGTAGTAAAAGGGGCTCTTGGTTAATTAAGCCGAAACAATCTGGGGAAATAAGTCGTATTTGTTCTTCATGTAATGTTCGAATAAACTTAGAGGCACATCTGCAATAAGAATTGTCAAAACTACTCGAATGCTTGACGCATTTGACTACGATTCAATGTTTGTCGATAAGCAATGTAATTGTAATACGATCCAATATCTAATTTTACTTCATTTCCTTAGCGATTTTAGGGGATGACAGCGTGCCGATAGCTATCCACATGACTTGGATAATCGTAAGTACTTTTTTTTTACTTGTCATTAATTTGTGTATTTGTCAAACGTAAAATTAAATTAGCGCATGCAAATTTTAGTTTCTACTGCTTCAATTTACGCTAAATGTAATTTGCTATGGGCGTGAAGTTATTACTTTTGCATTAAAGCAACGTTTAACTCCAAAATTACGTATTACTTGATTTTATTCTATTGTGAGTACTTCGATAACTTTATGTGTAGAGGGTTTCCTAACCTCCAGAACTTGTATCAACGTTATTACTGTGATGTTTATAGAATTATTCTTTGTTACTATATATGCAGCTAATTCTGCTTGGCTTACGTAACTCTTTTAATCTCTTCTTCTTTCATAATTAAAAAATAAATATATTTGTCGGTATAACCAGTATTTTGTCATTTATTTTAGCTCGATGTTGGATAGATTTAAACAGTGTCTATCATGCTAGTTTCTAATCGTTTTGGAGCCTTTTTAATTTTTTTAATAATTTTCACCAGGAAACTTACGACCCAAATCTTCGAATCTAACTGAGTTAGTCGCTAGCAATTTACGTTAAGAAACATAGTTATTTCAACAATTTAATTACAAAGCATGCCATAGTGCGGAAGACAGCATCACATACTACTGGACGTCAGAAAAAAAAGGTTGGAGGAATGACGGAACGACCAGTTTCACCAATGTAGACTAAACCACATAAACAAAGAAATATTAAAACTTAACCTAAAGTTTGGTTTAGGTATGTTGACGACACGTTTATTGTCTAGTCTCATGGTCATCTCGAATTTCTTGATCATCTTAACAATCAACACTTAGATATCAAATTTACTATGGAAATCGAAGGTAATGGTTATCTCCCATTTCTTGACGTTCTTGTGACTAGTAAGCCCCACGGATCTTTGCGCGATTTTGTTTATTGCAAACCAACCCATACGGACAGATACCTTCATGCTTCGTCTCATCATCATCTTGCACAGAAACGTTCTGTTACTGAATCTTTGGTTCATCGTGCCTTTTCTATTTGCCAATCTGAGAATCTAGACTTCGACATCTTACTAGAACCCTAGTGAACAATGGTTATATTAAGCAAGATGTTCATAGTGTGTTACATACAAAATTGTAATTACATTACATTACGTTCGTGAAATATTTGAGTCGTCACAAGGTAAGATAATTACTGCCGTTTTATTAAAAATTCGTTTGTAATTTCTCCTTAATTTGATAGCCGTTTCCCCACGCTTCGAACACATGTTCGTTTCATTAAAGAAATGTTGAAGATTAATTATTATTAAGAAATACCGTTACCGAACACGTACGATTTTGGAATTCTCCACCACGAAAACGGGGTCTCGACAAGCCTTACTGTGGGAGATGTTATTCCGTGTAAACTAGTCGATTGTGTTATCAGCCACCTGTGCTAAATGGTTACTTACAGTATACGATACAACGGGTTTTTATATAACATTTAATGATTTATTAATACTATTTTTTGAGCTTCCTGTTCTTTGTGAGTTAGTGTGTGATACGATTTGCTTTTCACTATTTATTACAGGCCGCTGGCGGGGAAAACGTTTTCTTCGCGAAAGTGGATACTGGATTTTGGGGTGAGTTATTTGCTTAACTTTTATATCGTGATCACGAAAGTTACTCACAGAATTTTAATAAATGTTAACGACCGTAATTACTTTATTGCTTATATACCAATAAGGTAACCTTAATCATTTACGTAACTGTATCGCATGCTGTGAAGGAAAAACATAGTTACTACGAGATTTTCGGTGCTGTTCGTTTCGATATTAAATGTGTATTGTGTGTTGCCGATACTGCGGACATTCATGTACTAAGCCTTCGATATAATCTTATAAATCTTATGTGTTGCGAAATCAAAGTTTTCTACCCTTGTTAGCGAATATTGTTAGTCATCCTAGTATTTATGGAATGAGAATTTAATGTATAATCGTTCACCTGCGACGCTACTAAATTAAAATTGTGATATTTGTCAGTTACAGGTAGAAATCATTCGAGCATGAATGAGTAAAGAAATTTCATATACTCTTGTCCATATTCAACGTTAACACATTAAAGTGATTATATTTGTTAATCTCCCTTGTTATTTATCTTCCTCCTGCAATTACCGTTCGCTGTTAACGAATTTTGGCTACTCGAACATCAGAGTAATAAGGATTACGAACCTCCAATTGAGTTACAAGTTTGGACCGTCTGTCGTGATCGAGGCAGAAGTGTTATCTTGGATCAGATCTGGCGCCCTTAAGCATACTTCCTGGGAACCTCCCCTACCTCCGACTGTGTGAGTTGGCCGTGCAAGGTTCGTAAGACATAAAGCTTGTAACAAGTGTTATTAATCGTCGTCTACATCCACGTACTCGATTACCTAAGGACATTTCTACTTCCGAATCCAATCCGAAATTGGCCTTTTTACCCTACATTCACAAAATTACAGATCAAATAGGGAAACTTCTCCTTAACACTGCTGTTAAATCCATATTCAACTCGACAGGCGAAATTTTTCAGATTCTTTCTTCTCCCAAGGACCAATTTCCTACACTTTCATTTCAAGATGTATATCAAATTCCTTGTTCATGTGGTTTAGTCTACATTAGTGAAACCGGTCGTTCTGTCATCACTCGCATTTCAGAACATGATCGTTGTATAAAGAAAAGGTCCCGGTCATTAGTCATTTATCGAAAACACGCCCTCTTTCAACAGTAACCCAATCAGAGACGAGCTTAACCAGCCGTGACGATCCTTCTTCTTTATATACGGAAACTATTTCTTCTTAAGTCACTTCTATGGAGTTTAGAATCTGGGTTAGTTCATAAGTTGATTACCTAACTCTGTAGTGGTACTTTGTTAAATTTTTCTTGCTTTTTCAAATTCACCGTTTTTTTTCTTAAGTTTTCAGGGGTTAGAATCTGGCTTGGTTCACATCTTGATTACCTAACTTTTGAGAAGTTCTTAGTTAGTTTTCGGTGGCTTGTTTGAGTTTTTTGATTTATCTCACGCCCTGATGAAACCCCTTAAGAAAGTAGGCAAAACGTTGGCAACTTCGGTAACAACAACCGTGTCGGTCCAAACTCGGAAGACATTCTTATCTTAGTATAGACTCCGGCCGTGGAAGCCTTCGTTATTACATCAATAAAGTCTACTAATATCGGTTCACTAGTATATGTTTCTATTATTTGCTTTAACAGAAATATGTAGTCTTGCACACTTCTTCCTTTCCTGAACCCACATTGGAAATCTTCTAGTTATGTTTCCATTATTTTCTCAAATCTTTTTCTTAAAATCTTCTCATACGCCTGTGCTAATATGCACGTTATTGTAATTTCTCTATAGTTTGAGCATTTCCGTCTATGTCCTTCCTTGTATGCTAGCATCGGTAACCCTATTTTCCAATCCTTCCACCTTACCATGCTTTGTTACACAACTCTGTTATTACTTCCCAGGTTCTTAACCATCTATGTACTTATTCCGTCATGTCCCGATGCGTTTCCTCTTTTTAGGCTTTTCACAGCCTTAATTACTTCTTTTATTTTTATGTCAGAGTTCTCGTTAACTACCTACCTGTTGCTTTTCTTCCATATTTCGTCTACTGTAAGCATTTCTTTTATCTCTTTAGAATGTCTTCTTGTTCTGTCATTAACGTTCCTTCTTTTGTTTTAATATGCTTAACCTTTTCTGTTTTTTTTTCCGCAGGAACTTCAAGATCTTATAAAATGGTTGTTGGTTTTCGACACCGTCACGTTTCATTGTTTTTCCAAATTCCTCTCAAGCTTTTTGTTTTACTTCTTTCGCCATTTGTTTGACTTTATTCCGTTTTACTTTATACCTGTTAAATTTTTCACTCTCTTTACTACCCAAGTATTCTTTCTACCTCAGCTTTTTAATTTTTATTTCTTCTTTTATTTTATTGCTCCACCATCTTGTTTGTTTTTTGCGTTCACTCATTTTCACAACGTCGCAAACTTTTTTTTACCGTCTTTATCATTGTCTCTTTGATACTTTCTCATAGCTCTTCACTTGATGGTTTGGTAACCACTTTTTTGATTTTACTCATTTCTACTTCAGCTCCACAAGTATATTCGCTAGCTAACTTTTTCTCTTTTAGTCTATATATTTTAATTTTACAATGCAATTTTTTTTTATCTTTTGTGTTCTATCCATTACTTTATACTCTCCTACTCTCCCGAATAGATTTTTGCCATTAGTAAGTAGTGATCAGTGTATAATTCTGGACCCCATATACCCGTGTGTGTCCTTTATTTCTTTTCTGTAATTTCTGTTTATTATCAATTTCTCTCCTTTGTTTTTTACTTCTCAAGTGTATCCTTGAGTGCATTAAAAGTGTTTGTTATTATTAAATTGTTTAGTATGCAGAAATCAATCAGCCTTCTTCCATTATTATTTATAGTATTTTTGCCATGCATTCCTATTCTTTCACCAGATTCTTGGTTTCGCTTACCTACTCTTCCATTGATGTCACCTATTATTAGTAATTTTCCCTTAATCTCCTCGATTATTTCTGTTCTTCTTCTTTCTGTTCTCGTTCTCGTCAGGTCCATATACTACTATTATTAAAGTTTTGTTATGTTTCTCAATATCCATTTCAATCTGCAATATTGTCGCTGTAATGCTTGTTCATTTGTTTATCTATTTTGCTTTTTCCTTTTTTATTATGCATCCCACTCTTTCCTAGCTCTGCTTGTGTGCTGTACTCCACTATATATATTGACTTCCAGAAAAATTTCAACACCTAGAGCTTGTTGAACGGTTTTATTGAGATTTTTAGGAAACGTATATTTTCATGAAAAAAAGTGATGATTAAAATTTGAATAAAATCTAGCGTTTTTTTCCTGTTGTTTCCATAGTAACATAGTAACAATCAATTTAAAGTAGTAGACCATTTAGTAATTCGCAAGTTTGAAAATTGTTGTTGTTTGTTCACAATTTCATTCTGAACTTGATAACAATGCCGAGGAGTACGTCAACATCAACATTTTGTCCAATTAAGTGATTTTGAACGTGGCCGTGTTATTGGTATGAGAGAGGCCGGACTTAATTGCTCGTCGTCTACACCGAAATGTTTCATCGGTATTGAGATGTTGGTCCAAATGGTCCGAGGAAGGGGTTCAACATCGTCGCTGTGGATCTGAACGTCCTCGGAGGAATACAAATCGCGAAGAACGTCGCTTAAGAGTTTTTGCCGCAAGAGGCAGATTTTCAACAACTCGATTAACTGCAAATGATTGGATGAGAGGTATAGGACTCAGAATGTCAATCTGTTTATCGCCGGATAAGATCTTATGGGTTGCGTTCATATCGTCCATTTTTATGTCATCCTCTTACACCACTTCACCGCCTACGCAGACTAGAGTGGACCAACAAAAGGGTTAATTGGGCGCAAGAATGGCATCAAATTGTGTTTAGTGACGAGTCCCGATTTTGCTTGTGGGCCCACGATGGTCGTAGGAGGGTCAGGCGGATGCGTGGAGAACGTAAAAATCCAACATTTTTTGTGGAACGCACCACAGTCCTCACTCAAGGAGTAATGATATGGGGTGCAATATGTTATGGTAGCAGAACACCTTTGGTATTTATTGACGGCAACCTAAACGCAGCTGGTTACATTGCTAATGTGTTACAACCAGTTGGGCTTCCATATCTTCCGGGGCTGCAAAATCCCATTTTCTAGCAGAATAATGCGCGCTCTCATACGGCAAAGGCTACAACACGGTTTTTGGAAGAAGCTAACATTGCCGTCCTCCCATGGCCTGCTCGGTCGCCTGATTTGTCGCCCGTTGATCATGTCTGGGATATGATTGGTAGGCGACTGGATAATTTACCACACCCTCCAGATAACTTACACGATCTCCAGCTACGGATTCAAGAAGCTTGGGACGATATACCACAAGCAGCTATAGATCACTTGATTGATAGCATGCCAAGACGTCTAAATGAGTGCATTACAAATCGTAGCGGAGCAACTCATTATTGAAAAAGCTTATTAAGCTTTTGTTTTTTTGTTTTTAAATTTTAATCATCACTTTGTTTCAAGGAAATAAAAATTTCCTAAAAATTTAAACAAAATAAAATAAAACAACTTCTAGGTGTTGCAATTTTTCTGGAAGTCAGTACATCAAGATATGACCACTTTGTAGTTTTAATCCTCCTGTTACTTTCTTCTTTGTTTCTGTTATTCACAGAATATCTAGATCTGTTTTCTCAAACCTTTCCACTAATTCTTTTTCCTTATCCGATATACTTCTAACATTCTATGTGCTTATTTTCCACGTTATTTTATTCTGATCTTTCATCTCATACTGCTTGAATCTAATGTTTGTCATAGTTTTTTGTTTTTGGCTTATTATTTCCGTTCGGTCCAATTCCATTGCCGCAGTCGTCCCTTTGCAGCTTCTGTTGCTTAGTTTTTTGGAGTGTTTACAGGAGCGCTTGTTTTTCTTTCTTCTAATATTTCCTTGGCTTTGTTCCATTTCCATACTATTCCATCTATTGTAATTTTGTTATACCCCAGTTTAATGTTTTTACCATAGTTTTTTTCTTCTGCGTCTTTCCGTAATTGTATTTGTTTTCCTCTTTTTTTCTTTGTTAGGTCATCATTTATGTAGATTTTTTCGGTGGGTATTTTTCTCACCTTTGTTTTATTAAGCATAATGTTCTCTTTATTTTCTCTTTGCCATTTTCTAAGCATAAGTTTGTGCCTAATGTATAGGCGTCTTTTACCTTAACTTCTACTTCCAAATAATCTTTCATAAAGTTTTCTACTTGAAGTATTAGTATGCTTGTTTCATTCGTTTTTATCTTCATGCCTTAAATAACAATATTATTCTTTCCATTTTTTTTATCTAATACTTCAAGCTTATATCTAATCTCTGTCCTCCTTTTCTTTCTTAATGTTTTCATTTTCTTTTCTTAATTTCGCATTTTCCTTTTGTATTTTTAACATTTCAATATTGTACTACTTTGTTGAATTCTTACGAGTTTAACGTCTTCTGTAAGCCCTAGTACCATTTTTACTAATAGATCCATCGTCGCTTTGCGTTTTATTTGGTGATCTTTGAGTTTTTCTTGATTTCTCAAAGGTTTTATCTCTTATTTCAGATCTTCTTCTCTTTCTCCCGTCGTCAGTCGATTAATCATCATTATCGGTAAATAATTCTTTCATGCTGCTCATTTTTACTTGTTTATAGAATTTCTTCTAATGTATATGCGTCGCTGTTTTCTTATTTTTAATGAGAAACTTAATTAATACTTACTACTTAATTTTATATTTTTTTAATACGATTTTGTTCTAATCATTTAGTGATACGCACCAAATACACACGTCGCGATTACGCGCGCCTATCTGTCCAAGTTGACCCCTCGGAGACCGATAAGCGGTTTACTTAAGTTTTATTATAAAATGCAATTAAAAAAAAACTTAATTGCAAACGTAGATTGTTGCAATGAAGAATAAACAAACAGTCATTGTCGTTAACTTTAACCATCGCAGTCAGTAAGTTTGCAAAACATTGGTCCTTCGAGCCAAATATCTAACATCTATTGTTAACTGTACCTTGACCCAACTTACCTAAACAAATTTAAAAATCTACACAACGTAAAACAAATACAAATGCAGCAAGAAAAGAAAACAAGTTAAACGAATTCATTCATTGACAAGACGCTTTAACAAATACTCTAGAAGTTGAATAAAATGGATGAACGCATTTCCAAATTAAAACATTGCTCTCTTAAGAATATTATAATGGAACATCAACAAGAATTTAAAGGATATAAAGCCTATCACACAATCCACTCCAATACAACAAAAAGAGGAAGTGATAATTATCATAAAGAAATCGATCTTACATCTTCAAGAGATGGGTTACCAAAAAGTGGCTACATCTGTAAACATTAAAACAAAAACATATAAATTAACAATCACGGCAATGTACTGACATTTTCTCAATAGCCAAAGAAATACATTTATTATCGGAGACTAACTACAACTAAAAGTAAAGAATTTTTAGCAGCATCTAATCAGCTTAAATGCGAAGTGTTATCAAATGGGAAACCAACGTATTGGCCTACGAACCCTCACAAAATTCCTGATGTCATCGACTTTTTGTAGTCAGGAATATCTCATCAAACTATGTCCAAATTGAAGAAGCATGGAATATGGACTCAGATTATTTTCCAATACTTCTTACATTAGGCGATGATGTAATCGTGTAACAAAAACCCACCTAGTCTAACTAACAAGGGAACAGATTGAGAAAGCTTCAAAATCCAACTTAAAGAACAAATCAAACTTTCCGATCCACTTAGAACAAAAAAGCAGCTAGATGATATAGTCGACCTATTCGTTAAAAACACACAACAAGCAGCATGTGATAACACTCTTGCTCAAACTCTTAGAACAAAACGAAATAATTACCCAAAATAAATTAACAACCTTATAACAAAAAAAAAGAAACACAGACGGAAATAGCAACAGACCAGAGCACTAAATTATAAAACAACTTTAAATAATGCAACTCACCAACTAAAGCGTAAAATTTGGCGTAAAATAAAGTAATTGTTGTTTATCTGAGTGAGTTAACTAATGATAACAAAACCGACTAATCCTCTTAATCCTCCAATCCGAAATACGAATGGAAATTAGGCCGGAAGCAATACCCAAAAAGCTTATAGGTTTGCAGAACATCTTGAGAGCATTTTTCAACCAAATTATGGAGAAAAAAAAATTATCATCAGACCCATTTCACCGATGGAAGTCTTAGATAAAATTAAAACAAATATTAACCCAAAAAAAGCCTCTGGTTTTGACCTAATCACAGATAAAGTTTTGAAACAAGTTCCCAGAACAACTATAATATAACTTACCAATCTTATTAACGCATCGTTCAGATTAAAATACGTTCCTAATATGTGAAAAGTATCAGAAGTCATCATGATTCCCAAACCAGGTCAACCTCCTAATGACGTAGCATCGTATAGACCTATATCTCAAAATTATATAAAAACATACTCCTCAAGAGACTAAAACCCATAGTAGAGGAAAAGAACTTGTTACCTTCTCATCTATTTGGTTTTAAAGAAAGTCACTCCATTAATGGTCAAGTAGATAGAATCATAAATGTCATTGAAAAATCACTAGAAGAAAGAAACAGCTGCTACAATCGTATTTATCAGAAAAATATTTCAGAATTAAACACGAAGATGCTTACTCAGAACAAAAAGAAACCCGAACAGGGGTACCACAAGGTAGAATGCTAGATCCGGTACTCTATCCAGTAATATCCTAAGTTTTGAACATAAAACAATAGCAACATTCGCTGATGACACCGCCATCATTTCCGTCGGAAAAGACCACAAAGAGTTTCTAAATTGCCAATAGTTTGGCACAAGTAACACTAACCTCATAATACCCAAAGTAGAACCAATAAACAACACGTAAGTATATTCTCACTGCCAAAGTAGAACTTTTATATGAAACAGACGTCACCAAAATCTAATTCTGCATCCATAAAAACCAAACACAAGCTTTAATATCTCGTAAACCTGCAGTACCCTATAAAAAAGTTGAAAAAAAGCCATTCGTCAGTAAACCCTTCAATTTCAAGTCTTACTTGATTAAAATTACAGAAATCAAGTAAATATTTCAATATATAATAATAAAATAAAAAGTAACGATAAAAAACAATATCACAATTATTTCCCCTGTTACAAAACCCTTTTGGAATGTTGTAACAGTGTCTGATAGGTTAGATCGGAAAATGTCGGTTTAAAGCATTACATAATTAAGAACAATTAAATTCTATTTTACAAACTATAAATTATATTTTATAATAACTAATATGATTAGTATAATTTTATTTGTATACAGGTCTGGTGCTGAGTCCGGGCCCAGCTCAAATGCTGTAACAGAACGGGTTATTTCCCTAAATGCCCTTTAAAACGGTGTTACGGACGATGTACAAAAAGAAATCCCGGTGGAAGTTAATGGTAGTAGCGGCAATATAAGAAGTGTGGCAAAAAGTTGATAAATATAATTTAAAAAAAATATATTATTGTTAACTCCAGCGTTTTCTATTTAAGTCGCTTTCCGCGAGTGCCGTTTTCGGTTTTGTGACTTGCTGTCCCCTCTTTTAAGTTTCAATTTGTCGCAAGTAATTGATGAAGAATACGGAGAGTACGTTACTTAGTTTTGACCCGATTATTACGTCTCCTTTCTTGAATTTTATTTCGTTAATTTTTCTTAAATGTTAATTATGCTGTTTAGTGAGTAAACCGTCCGCCCTTTTGTGCGTGTTAAAGACTTAACTCCACCATCCAGGAAAAAGTAAGATCAGGGTAAGTCGAGCAATCGCTCATTTTTAGGTAAATTGAGGCCTTGATTTATTACGAGTTTGGGTGGTTGTGCGCTCCCGATTTTCCAGAAGACCCAGGAACGTTATGTAAGTACTTTTCTAGTTCGTTTACTAATAATTCAGTGGGTTGCTACCGGAAGTCATTTCCTTACTTAAACATTAAATACAGTCCGCTGTTCGACTTCCGTGTGACCGAAACATTTGGTCCTTCGAGCCGGATATTTAAGATATCCGTTTCCGTTACATTCCTTTCAATTGTTCAAATTCATAACGTTATCACTCGCGCGATAAGTATTTATTTAAGAATTTACGCAGATTTTAATACGGGATTTTGCGTTATTTGTATTATTCGTACTAAGTTATTTAATATCACGAATAATGCCCGAAAGTGATTTGAATGTGCTGGTGGTAACGAGATCACAGGTCTTTGCCGAGGTCACTGATATCGCTGATCGCTGTTCTAATATTTCCAAAAAAGATGCGAAATTTCATCTATTTATGCTCGACGAATTGCTAATATGCGAATCCAACTTTCGAGAAGTTCAGCGCCAAATATTAATTAAAAACTCCGCTCTGGCTAAGAAAGATCAGGTTCCTATCGATCAAATACAAAAAAGCTTTAGAGATTTAGTTTACTCGATTCGGACCATATTTGATAAACTTCAAGGTGCTGACACTGATAGCGGAGCATCACAACAATCATGCAGTTCTTCTTCTGACCCACTTCAAGGTTTCCTTCCGAAAATTATAATTCCGCATTTCGATGGAAAAATTGCGACATGGACAAATTTTATCGGTCTATTTGATTCATTAGTACATAACAATAAAAGTTTAACGTCTCTCGCTAAATTTCATTATTTTTAAAAATGTCTCTTGCTGGAGAAGCAGAATCCGTTATTGCCAGTTTTCCATTAACCGATGCAAATTTTGAAATTGCTTATTAAGCATTAAAAGATCGTTACCACACGATAGGCCGGAATGTACCTAGATAGCATTCTGAATTTTAAGCATCTTGTTTCCCCTACTCAAGAAAGTCTTAGATCATATCTCCAAGTACGCCAAAATGCAGCCAGTGCTTTAGCAGCACTTCCCATTCAAAATCATTTTGAAATTATTCTGTTTTATTTAGCTATGTGTAATTTGGATTCATCTACCTCTCGTGAATTTGAATTTCGGCGACAAGAAGATGATTTTCCTACTTATAAAGAACTTATTGAGTTCATCAATCGACATGTGCGTAGTCTCGAACTATCTGCAGCTGAATTCAAATCACGTTCTTTGACCAAGGTCAAACCAAAAATCCTTATAGCCGCTGCTTCAGTTCCTCTTCGAGACAAGGAGGTTGCTTTAACTTCCAAGCCGCATGTGGCCGCTTCGTCTTTTAAAACTAATAAAGTTAATTCTACTTACAATCGTTCCTTTGCATTATCTTGGCAATGCCCTGTATGTAAATCTGATCACAGTATTACTTGGTGTTCAGAATTCCAACGAATGTCCATAGATAAAAGAGGCAAAGCCATGCGTAACCACACGCGTTGTTTTAATTGTCTTGGAGCTCATTTAATAACAGATTGTAAATCTGAACGATCGTGTGTGCATTGTGGGAGCCGTTAACATCATTCATTACTGAATTTGGATAAGGAAGATAATTCTAGTCCTGTACTTTCGAAAACGGCGACTTCCTCAAGTAATATCACAGCTGCTCAAATAATTGTTGCCTTCCGCCTACTCATTCCAATCATACGATTCTTCTAGGTACAATTTAAGCACTGCTCCGAGATAGTTGCGGTGAGTTTCGCCCTGTTAAAGCAGTTCTTGATCGAGGCTCACAAGTCTCTGCTATTACTAGCGCAATGGTTAAAGGTTTAGGTTTAACTCCCAGCCCTTCTCTGTTACAGATTTCGGGAGTTGGACAAATAGGCTTCCGCACTCTTGGCACTGTTGACTGTGTAATAAAATCTTGTTACTCTTCCAAAATTATCACAGCTACTCCTTACGTACTTTCTTTAATATCTCAAAACCTCCCTTTGGCTCGTCTTTCCAAGCAAGTCTATTCTAGTCTAAGACATCGTCAACTAGCAGATAAATATTTTCATGTACCTGGCAAGATAGAAATGCTTGTCCGAGCTGATCTATTTCCTACAGTCATTCGAGAGGGGTTTTCTATTATTAAAGGTAATCTTTCAATTTTTCCTACTATATTTGGCGACGTTATTGTAGGTCCTGTACGTCTGGGTTCGTTAACTTCTTCGGCCGTCTCTCTTCTAACTCTTCAGTCCAATCCTACAGACTTCCTCGTCAAGTTCTGGGAAGTCGAAGAAGTGCCCGTGGTAAAGATTCGTAACCCTGATGACGAATGGTGCGAACGCCTGTTTAGCGATACTCATGCCCGAACCTCTAAAACCCAACGCTGTCAAGGTAGCTGCGAATTCAAAGTCATCGTACACAGCCTTTTTAAACTTAGTAAAGCGTTTAATTTTAGATCCTTCCCGCTATGCCGCTTATCAACAATTTATGTCTGAGTATCGAGACTTGAGTTACGTGTCCGTTGCTACTTCTTCTTCGTCATACGTGCTACCCCATCATTGTGTTTTGAAGTGTAGTGAAAAGGGGACGAAGATTCGTGTGGTTTTTAATGGTTCGTCTCTTCTTCATGGTAAGTCTTTAAACGAGCAACTTTTAAGTGGTCCTAAGCTACAAAAGGATATTTCTACTATTCTGATAAGTTTTAGGTTAAATCCGATTGCGTTGTATTGTGACTTTCGCATGATGTATAGACAAATTTTGTTACGTCGTGAAAATGGTTGATTACAACACATTTATTGGCGCGAATCCATTCATAATCCTGTCGTCGAGTAGGAACTAAATACGGTAACGTACGACTTAACTCCTTCAGCTTACCTGGCTCAGCGATGTCTTCAACAACTAGTTGAGGACGAAGGATCTCATTACCCGACTGCGTCCGCCGCTATCCTTAAGAATACGTATGTTGATGACGTGATAACCAGTGTTGGCAGCGTCGAGGACGCACTAATTCTCTGCACCGAGCTTGCTCGTCTTTTGGGAAAAGGAGGTTTAGAAACTCTTCTAATGTTTTCGACCGTTAAGTCTCCTTAAGATCCTTGACCAGTGCTGGAATCATCGTTTAGACACCTTTTCCTCTCAAGTTCAGCCCTTTAGTAGCGACTGCATCAAAAGAGCAGTTCTTTCTTATATTGCAAGAATATTTGATCCTCTAGGGTTCCTTTCCTCTCTAGTTTTTACAATGCAGCTTGTTCTACAGCGTATATGAACCGAAGGGCTTAATTGGGATGATGTTCTTTGCCCGGCTCTTGCCTCCCAATGGACCAAATTGGTCGACGGTTTGCCTTACCTTTCTTAAATACACATACCAAGATGCATCTACCCTTCTTTTTATAAAATCTTACACGTTGTAGGATTCTGCGATGCGTCTCAGAAGGGATATGCTGCTGCTGTTTACACCTGCTTTAGTTCCGCTGAGTTTCGAATACAATCGTGCCACCTCATAATCGCTAAGTCAAAGGTAGCCCCATTAAAAGTTCTGTCAATTCCAACTATGTGAAGCGCTCTTGCTGGCGCGCCTTTTCCATTCGATTAAATCTCTTTTTGCCATTAGTATTATTAGAGAAGTTCGCCTTTACACTGACACTCAAGTAGTTCTTGCGTGGCTCTCTCTTCCTCCGCATCGTCTTCATAACTTTGTCGCTAACCGTATTGTCACTATTCTCGATCTCACTGAACGAAAACAATGGCATCATGTTGATACTGCTGAAAATCTTGCTGATTTAGCCTGTCGTGTTGCTACTCCTGAAGTTATGAGGAGAGCTTCTTTCTGGATTTCTGGTCCTACTTTTCTAAGTAAGCCTTTGTCGCAGTGGCCGTCTCTGGCTGTTCCTACCGTTTTGAATTCTTCGTTACCTGATCTTAAAGTTGGCGCAACTCTTCTTGCTAGCCTTGTACCTTCTCATCCTTTGCTCCCAGTCATCGAACGATTTTCTTCTTTTCTAAAAATGCAACAGACGATTGCATGGATACTTCGTTTCTTTCAAAACACTCAAGCTCGCAACACAATCTTTTCTTCTGATAACAAGCTTCTGCCTCTTTCTCCTGCCGAATTACAAAAGACTACGCATGCTTGCGTCCGCATAACTCAAGCCGCTTATTATAGAAAAGAGAATGCGCTGCTTCGGCAAGGTAAACGCCTCCCTTCTTCTTTAGAACAGTTGTCTCCGTTCATGGATGAGGAAGGTCTCCTTAGGGTGGGCGGAAGACTGGACCACTCCGCTTTGCCGTCTTCTTCTCGTCATCCGCTGCTATTACCTCAGCAAGCTCATCTCTTCGCTCTTTTGTGTTCATACTATCATGTCGTCTCTCTTAATTCTGGTCATCAGACCGTTTAAGCTTTATTGCAAACTAAATTCTGGATCATTTTGTTGCGTAGTGTTCTAATACATGACGTGTCATCGCTTTAGAGCTAACACGTTTAAGCCAACGATGGCGCCTTTGCCCGCGGATCGCGTCAACCCGCAAAGGGCTTTCGCCGTAACGGGCATAGATTATGCAGGACCTTTCACTGTTAAGGTTAATACTCTTCGTTCGTCTCGTACTACAAAAAGTATCTATGTTTGTTTGTCTGCACCGCAACCAAAGCTGTACATCTGGAGTTTCCTTCGTCTTTATCTACAGAAGCTTTCTTTGCTTGTTTAGACAGATTCCTCGCGCGTCGGGGAATACCACTTCGCATCAGATCGGACTGTGGCCGCAATTTTGTTGGCGCAGCTAGACAGCTTGCTGAGCTGTATGATTTTTTGTGCAAAAATAATCATTCATTGTGCGAACGTCTCTCACTTCGTAGTATTCAATGGGTCTTTAATCCTCCATATGTTCCTCATTTTGGAGGACTTTGGGAAGCCGCTATTAAGTCCGCTAAGCGTCTGTTATATCGCAAAATTGGTAACACGGCCTTCACATTTGAATAGTTTTGTACCATATTTTCTAAAATTGAAGCGGCATTAAATAGCCGTCCGTTGTGCGTCCTTTCATCTGATCCCGCCGAAGCTGCTTGGTGAGCCTTTGCTATCTTCTCCTTCCTTTCTAGATACTTATCACTTTACTTTCAAACAACGCTGGCGTCATCAAAACAGCATAATACAGTACTTTTGGCGTCGCTGGTCTGCTGAATATTTGCATACCTTAACTCAACGTGCAAAATGGTTTCAACATAACCCCGGTCCTCAAGTGCGTGATGCAGTTCTTGTTCAGGATTCCAACCGACCGATAATGTCATGGTTGTTTGGTCGAGTGGACCTGATGGGCTCTCTCGGATAGTCACCGTTAAAACAGCAGGTGGTCATCTCACTCGCTCGCTTTCGCGGTTAGCTCCCCTTCCAGGACCTAAATAATTTTTTTTACTTCTTACTTTTTTCTATGTAATAGCGAAGGCTTCCACGGCCGGAATCTATACTAATATTAGAATGTCTTCCGGGTTTGGACCGTGTCATAGTTGCAACCGAAGCTGCCAACGTTTCGCCCACTTTCGTAAGGGGCTTCATCAGGGCGTGAGATAAATCGCAAAACTCAAACAAGCAATCGAAATCTAACTAAGAACTTCTCAAAAGTTAGGTTATCCACTTGTAAAACAAGCCATAACCTAAACTATGAAAAGGTAAGAAAGAAAACGATAACCTGAAAAAGCAAACGAAAATCTAACAAAGAAGCACTACCGAGTTAGGTAATCAACTTGTGAACCAAGCCAGATTCTAAACTCCGTAGAAGTGACTTAAGAAGAAATAGTCTCCGTATTTAAAGGAAAAGGATCGTCACGGATGATTAAGCTCGACCCTGATTGGGTTACGGTTGCTAGGGGGCGTGTTTTTGATAAATGACTAATAACCGGGAACCAAAGAGGGGATAGTTCGAAGCCATGATCGCGATTGAAGTTATTGGGGTGTTTGATGATTTCTATGCTTTCTCGGAATTTTCTGTTGAAAAAGAATGGAGATTTGGCAATCAACGAAACGTTATCAAAGTCTATCTTGTGACCTGTAGTAAAATGATGTTCAGCGACCGCAGACTTGGAAGTATACCTTTTCCTTATACAACGATCATGTTCTGAAATGCGAGTAATAACGGAACGACCGGTTTCACCAATGTAGACTAAACCACAAGAACAGGGAATTTGGTATACACCTTGAGATGAAAGTGTAGGAAATTTGTCTTTGGGAGAAGGAAGAATCTGAGAGATTTTGCCTGTCGAGTTGAATATGGGTTTAATACCATTCTTACGAAGGAGTTTCCCTATTTGATCTGTAACCTTGTGAATGTAGGGTAAAAAGGCCAATTTCGGGTTGGATTCGGGAGTAGAAATGTCCTTAAGTAATCGAGTACGTGGATGTAAACGACGATTAATAACTCTATGAATATCTCGCTTTACATAACCATTGTTCACTAAGGTTCTAGTAAGATGACGGAGTTCTGAGTCTAGATTCTCAGGTTGACAAATAGAAAAGGCACGATGGACCAAAGATTCAATAACAGAACGTTTCTGTGCAGGATGATGATGAGACGAAGCATGAAGGTATCTGTCCGTATGGGTGGGTTTGCGATAAACAGAATGGCCTAGAAGTCCGTCGGGCTTACGAGTCACAAGAACGTCAAGAAATGGAAGAGAACCATTACTTTCGATTTCCATAGTAAATTTGATATCTAAGTGTTGATTGTTAAGATGATCAAGAAACTTAGACAATTCAAGATGACCATGAGACCAAACAATAAACGTGTCGTCAACATATCTAAACCACACTTTAGGTTTTAATATTGATGATTCCAAAGCAACCGTTTCAAAGGATTCCATAAAAATGTTAGCTACAACTGGTGATAGAGGAGAACCCATAGCAGCACCAGAAACTTGTTCGTAAAACTTATTATCAAATTGGAAGTAAGTAGAGGATAGACACTTTTCAATAAGAGGAACCAAACTCAAGTCCTTGCCATGTTGAGACAGAATCTGTTTGATGATAATAAGCGAATCCTTAATAGGAACTTTAGTAAAAGTGAAGTAACATCAAAGCTCACGAGAAGATCTTGGGGTTCAAGTTTTATAGTTTCAAGACGTTGAATAAAATGCTGAGAGTTGAGGATGTGAGAAGAGGTTTTACCTGTAAACTCGCAAAGAATGTTGGACAAGAACTTGGCTAGCTTGTAAGTAGGAGATTGGATAGTACTAACGATAGGTCGAAAAGGAATACCTTGTTTGTGAATTTTGGGAAGTCCGTATAGACGAGGTGGTTTAGAATCTGATGGGGTAAGTCGACGTTTAGTTTCAGGAGGTAGATTGGAAGATTTGATGATTTGGCTGACCTCGCGTTCAATCCTCGAAGTGGGGTTATGGGTTAGAAGAGCGTAAGTTTCCTCAGACAAAATAGAATTGATTTTCGTAACATAATCAATTTGGTTCAAAACTACAGTGGCGTTGCCTTTGTCGGCTGGAAGAACAATAATATCAGGGTTCATACGAAGACTTTTTAGAGCTGACTCTTCCGACTTAGAAATGTTGGATTTGGGAATTTTTGATGATTCAAGGATTTTGCCAGTGTTAATACGAATGGGATCTGAGATGTGGCGAGGAAGATGTCTTATAGAAGACTCAACAGCACATAGAATATCTTCTTTAGGAATACGTTTGGGAGCAACCGCAAAATTCAAACCCTTAGAGAGCACCGATTCCTGTTCTGAAGTGAGAACCAAACTAGATAAATTGACAACCGTCTTTACTGAGTTAGTAGTAGAAGAAACTTTACGATTCTTGGATTCCAATAATTGAAACTTTTTGAGATGACCTTCAGTGGTTAGTCGTAGAGTGGTATCAGACTGCTGGTAAGTAATGTTACGAAAGTGGGCGAAACGTTGGCAGCTTCGGTTGCAACTATGACACGGTCCAAACCCGGAAGACATTCTAATATTAGTATACTTTTTTCTATTTTATTTTTGATTAAATTTTTAATTTTCTTTAAAATAGAACATCGCTCATTTTAGGTGGGCGGTATGTTAGCGCGAGCGTTTTCTATTTAAGTCCTTTCCGCGAGTTGCATTTTCGGTTTTGTGAACTGCTGTCCCCTCTTTTAATTTTTTGATAAAGAATACGGAGAGTACGTTACTTAGTTTTGACCCGATTCCTTTCTTAAATTCTATTTCGTTCATTTTTTTTAAATGTTAGTTGTGCTGTTTAGTGAGTAAACCGTGCGCCTTTTTGTGCGTGTTAAAGACTTAACTCCACCATCCAGAGAAAAGTAAGATCAGGGTAAGTCGAGCAATCGCTGATTTCTGGGTGAATCGAGGTCTTGTTTTATTACGGGTTTGGGTGGTTGTGCGCTCCCGATTTTCCAGAAACGTTATGTAAGTACTTTTCTAGTTCGTTTACTAATAATTTGGTGGGTTGCTACCGGAAGTCCCCTCCTTTCTTAAACATTAAATACAGTCAAATTATAAATTATAATCAAATTATTACTAATTAATTTTTGTACACGTGTAATTTTAATTCCTTTAATTAAAAACAATTCCTAAAGATATTATAAAGTTGATTATAGAACTTTTAGATCGTTTCTAAAAAAAAATTTGCTTAATTACGTACAAAACCGAATTGGTGATCCAAATTTATATATTTAATCTATCACAAATATTGCGTAGAAATGAATCTGGGCTGATGACTTAGCAAAAACGTTGATAAATGCTCTCGCTAACAAAGTTTAATATAAGAATCAATAAGGCATAAGAATCGATATATTTGTTGGAGAGAAAGTTTCAAACAAAGATCCATTATTACCTTCTAATCTATTATCTTCCATAAGATTTCTGTACGGAAATGGATATCACATAATATTTTTGCTCGGGTAAAGTAAAATAAAACCCATTTTCATAACACGCCTGTCATGTTCGATAAGAAGACAACCAACGCCGAGAAAATTTTTAGAAACTCGATCTTTTATGTTCAAAAACAATTATTTTGTATTTTACTTATTTAGAATCCAAAAAAAGTTTGTGCATTACTACAGTTTCTTAATTAATTTTTTTTGCGTTTTCAACCAATATGAAACAAAATTAAATTATGCAAACCGATTTTACGACTTGGAGTTTCATTAAAATTTATGACACATAATAACGGGAAATAAAAGCCGATTGATTAAATATTCTATCTGGAAGCTCTACACATGGAAAATTCGTTTTCTTGTAGTTTTTGCGATGAAACAATATTGAATACCGAGCGTTATTAATGCTGCCCATTACTGAATCTACAGCATTACGACTGGTAATAAAATCCCGCGTTTTTTATTTAATTTTTACCAATGCCGAGGTAATTAAACGTAATCTACTCGATCATCATTTCAAATTTTTTTTGCAAATCGAAAAGCGAAGCTCGAACGCTCGAATTAAATCATTCGCGTTTTTTTTACATATTGTTCCAATATCATCAAGATTAAAAAAGTCATTTGCGCCTTTATGGCAACTATCGAGCGTGTGTTTTTGATAGGAACGTCCAAAACAGACGTCAACAGTATTCGAATAAAATTTATCAACGTCTGCTTGGTCTTTGTCCGTTTTTTCCCTCTCTGGTTATAACCGGACCATCAGCGAATATGAAGTTACACTAAAAGCTTTAAGAAATTTTATGTTTACGGCCACTACATGAATCAAACGGTTTTTTTTATTTGTTATGCTTTGGTAACGGCAAGAGGAGAAACCAACGACCATTTTAAGAACATAAACATTCCCAGATTGATCAGATCCCTACTTTTAGGAATATTGAAACGAAATAGACGCGCACAAGGTGACAAAAGAACCGAAAATTGAAATTTAGATTGCCGATCTTTTATGCTGTGCGATAAATTGCCTAAACAAAAAACTCGAAACACAATAATAATAATCGCAAATGATGATACGTCTATTATTCATACTTTTTGCGAAATTAACTTTGTGCTAAGTTTTGAATTCATTGTGCTTACAATAGAAGGTAATTACATATCTGTTAAATTTGCTTATTATTAATTAGTAATTAACAACCGTATTGTATTATGAATTTAGCTTCTGTTTTGCTATCCTAATTTACATCTATTTATGATATAAATTGTAGTATTAATTAAACTAAACTACAATAAGAGTTTTATATATAATTAGTCAACTTTGAAATGATGTGCTTTAAATACTTTCATAAATTGGTTGTAAAAAATTTTTTTTTGGTGCAACTATAGACACAATAGATATTGCGTTCTAATTATGCAAATATTTTAATCAAATTTACATTTCACTAATGCGTTTAAAACCAATTTAAATAGACAAAAAGTCAAAAAAATTGTTATTAAAACGGCTTAAGTACTTTTTGCGATTCACCTGTTATGAAACAAATTCGATTCGTAAAAACAAAATAGTTTCGATTTTTTAAAATCGAGTTATGTGGTAACTACACAAAATTAAAAATGTTAGAAAAAACGAAACATATCCCAAACATAATAACCGCAACAGTTATGATATTTACACAACGCAACTGTTTCGGAATCCAAAGAACGCTTTAGTTTTGAATTTTTATAGCATAAACAGTTTTTTGCTTTAAAAACTAAACGATTAATTCGTTATAAACTTAAATATAGTATTGATTTTAAATAATATCTCGCTTATTATGATTGTGTTATGGTAAAACATCTTCATATAGTTTACGTGCTGTATGAATTTGGTCCCACCCTGTCACTTTTATTTCGCTATATTTGACGTTGAGGAAGACAGCACGTAAAAACTAACGTTGCGTCTAGTGAGATCTCCAACATCGTATACCATTTTTGTTATAACTTCGATTACCAGTGAAAGATTCGCTGAAGTAAGAAATAACTTTTACTTTTACGAGGCGATTTAATTTTCTTGTGTTATCATAGCGAGTTGGGTCACCGCCACGTAACCGCTCATTTGAGCTCTTTTAACTTATGTAATTTACATTTTTTTTTCTTTCTAGTTTGCTTGTGTTTTTTTTTATAAGTTAGTGTGTTTGCTTTGCTTTTTCTGTAATTTAATGCCATTCTTTCTTATCCTGCATCTTTGGTTGTTCCAATTTTTTTGATCTTCCCGACGGAGTTTAAGTCTTCCTCTCTGTCCAATGTTAAGGGAGTTCCATTTTATGATTTTTTTTATATTTGCTTTGTTTCTTCTTCTTTGCACGTGTCCGCACCATTTCATTCTCTTAGCTTTAATTATTCTTGTTATGGTTCCGTTTTCTAATATTTCATTTATTTCTATATTCATGAGCCTTCTAAATTCTCTGTTAATTTTTTTTGGGTCTCCTTGTCTAACCCCTCGTTTTTATGCTATTTTCTTTGTTGTTCTTTCATGTGTTTGTACTACGGCTTCTGATTAACCCATGATTATTTTAATTAAAACTCTTAGTTTTTTTGTACGATTGTAGTTAGTATTTTATACGTTGTGTTCAGTGTTATTTGCCTGTAGTTATCGCAATTCATTACATCTTCTTTATTGGGTATTAGTCTAATAATTCCTGTTTTCCATTCTTTCGGTATTGTTTCCGTTTCCCATGCTTTACTTATTACTTCGTATAATCTTTCTCTTACTTTTTTTCCCCCATACTTTAACATTGCGTTACATATATTATCTGTTCCTGTCGCTTTTTTTATTTTTTAACTTATATTTATAATTTCTTCTATTTTTGTGGTCCTCTGAATTCTATATTGTCCTTCTCATCTTCATCTTGTGATTCTTCTTCTTGTTCATTTTCTTCTTTTTTTTCTTTTTTTAAGTAAATAATTTTCCCAGGTCTTCCTGTCTATATTAGCAGTTATGTTTTTTTATCTTTTTTTGCGTCCTTAACTGTTAGTATAGTTTAGTATTGCTTTTATTATCATACCTTATTACAACCATTGTTTTGTTAATGTACTCACGTTTCTTTCCGGTCATTAATTTTGCGCCTTCTTTTCTTATTCTCTTGTAATTTTCGTAATCCTCTTGCTTGCTGGTTCTTATCCATTTTATTCTTGCTTCTCTCTTTCTCATTATTATCTTTTCGCATCGTTTAAATTACAACTTAAACATTAAAATTTGATTTATATATTTAATAATTTAAAACCTTCAAAAACCAATCCGTCCACAACAATTCAAGTTGGTAAACAAAATTCATTTTTTAGAGATGGCTGGTTCAAACGTGAACAATAATATTCAAAATTAATCTGTGTTAAAAACATGTATTTAAAAATTTAAACAAATATTAAGCACGATAGAGTATCGTACTTAATAGGTGGACACTTACCCAGGTAATCAGTATTTAAACAATACCAGATTATAGGGCAAGTGTCATTGATCAAACAACTTAACGTTGAATGATCAATGACACTTGTCCTAGAATCCGGTATTGTTTAAATATCGATTACCTGGGTAAGTGTCTACCTATTATGTACGATACACCATCGTGTTTAATATTTGGTCCTTCCAGCCGGATAATAACTTCTTCTTTGTTTGCTCGAAGGACCATATATAGAGCACGATGGTGTATCGTACTTAATAGTTTGACACTTGCCCAGGTAATCAATATTTAAACAATACCGAATTCTACGAAAAGTGTCATGGAATGATAATTTTATTAATAACAGTCGAGTTTTTATATATTATTTTGAATCGTTGTGAAATACAAAGTTAGCATTTTTACGGGTACTATTTCAAATGTGGGTTACTATAATGTAACACATTCTTAGCAACTTACTGATATAGCGGAAGTCTAAATATAGCGTAACAACTTACTTTTGCAAATAAATGGATTGTTTTACAATGTGGAGTAATCATTACTTATGTTTACAAATTATTAAATTTTTAAATAAATGCTTTTAACACAGATTAATTTTGAATATTATTGTTCATGTTTGATATATTTAGCACGATGGTGTATCGTACTTAATAGGTGGACACTTACCCAGGTAATCAATATTTAAACAATACCGGATTCTAGGACAAGTGTCATTGATCAAACAAGTTAATGTTGAATGATGGTGCATCCGGTTCGAAGGACCATATGTTAAGCACGATGGTAATTCGTACTTAATAGTTTGACACCTATCCAGGTAATCAATATTTAAACAATACCAGATTTTAAGGCAGGTGTCAATGATCAAACAACTTAATGTTGAATGATGGTAAGCACGGTGATGAAATCCGTACTTAATTGGTGGACACTTACCCAGGTAATCAGTATTTAAACAATACCAGATTCTAGGACAAGTGTCATTGATCAAACAACTTAACGTTGAATAATTTTTCTTAACTTGATTCCATAATTCTTCTAATGTTGCATGGCGACTGGATATGTAGACGTCAGTTTTCCTGGACTGGCAGTCTTTTTTGGCATTGTTGAGAAGTTGGATAATTCTTTTTCCCAAATATTGTTGCTGGCGGGCTAGGTCGTTTATTTCGTCCATGTTGGTGGTCATTTCGATGACTTACTTGATTTGATAAGCTTCTTTTTTCTTGACTAGAAGATCCCTGGATGAACCGGAAATGAAACTTTATTTAACAGGTTGTAAGTCTGTTAAATTTTGGAATTGGCTGTGGTGAGCCGTGGCAGTGGAACTTCTTTTTCGTTTGATGGTCCCGGATGGACCGGAAATAACTTCTTCTTCGTTTGATGGTCGCGGATGGACCGAAAATAGCTTCTTCTTCGTTTGATGGTCGTAGATGGACCGGATAATAACTTCTTTTTCGTTTGATGGTCGCGGATAGACCAGAAATAACTTCTTCTTCTTTTGATGGTCGCGGATGGACCGGAAATAACTTCTTCGTTTGATGATCGCAGATGGACCGGAAATAACTTCTTCTTCATTTGATGGTCGCGGATGAACCGGAAATAACTTCTTCTTCGTTTGATGGTCGCGGATGAATGGGAATTAACTTCTTCTTTGTTTGATGGTCGCGGATGGACCGGAAATAATTTCTTCTTCGTTTGATGGTCGCGGATGGATCAGAAATAACTTCTTCTTCGTTTGCTCAAAGAACTATATATTTAAAACGATGATGGTGGTGGATCCAGGGTGGATCCGACTCGAAGGACCATATGTTTAAGCACGATGGTAATTCGTACTTAATAGTTTGACACCTACCCAGGTAATCAATATTTAAACAATACCAGATTCTAGGGCAGGTGTCAGTGATCAAACAACTTAATGTTGAATGATGGCTAGCACGGTGATGGAATCCGTACTTAATTGGTGGACACTTACCCAGGTAATCAGTATTTAAACAATTCCAGATTCTAAGGCAGATGTTAGTGATCAAACAACTTATTGTTGAATGATCGTAAGCACGGTGATGGAATCCGTACTTAATTGGTGGACACTTGCCCAGGTAATCAGTATTTAAACAATACCGGATTCTGGGACAAGTGTCATGATCAAACAACTTAACGTTGAATGATTTTTCTTAACTTGATTCCATAATTCTTCTAATGATGCTTGGCGACTGGATATGTAGACGTCAGTTTTCCTGGACTAGGAGTCTTTTTTGGCATTGTTCTTCTTGCTGGCGGGCTAGGTCGTTTATTTCGTCCATGTTGGTGGTCATCTTCATCAAAGCACTCGTTTATATTTTTAACTCGTTTTGTCCGAATTATCTTTTCTGCAGATTTTATAATAATTATTTTTACTGTATTCCACTTTCCTCTACTTTCTTTTTTGTAGTATTTTTGTATCTCATTTTCCTATGTCTTCTTTTCTTCTTCTTTCTCTAGTTTTTCTATGTTTTATTTTTTTGTACCTTGCTGTCTATGTTTTTCTTTAATCATTCTTAGTTTCATTTTTGTTATAACCAGGTTGTGATCTGTTTCTAAGCTAGTTCCTCTGTATGATCTTACATCCTTAATCATGCTCTTTTTTTCCATTCCATTTGATTTTATGTTCTTTTTTGTGTTTATATTTCGTACAGATCCGTTTGTGTTGATAGGTGACATAACCTCATGCCGCTATCTGTTGTTATTTCGTGGATAATATCTTTCCCAGCCAAGTTTTTTATGTTATCATCTCTTCCTATTTTTATATTGTAGTCTCCTAATACTATCAATATATCATGTTTGGGTATTTTTTCACAACTTTCTTGTAGTTTATTACAGAAAAATTTTTTTCTTCTGTTGTTGCTTCTTCGGTGGGTACATAAGCATTTATTATAGATATGTTAGCTATTGTAGTTTTAATTCTAAGATATGATATTCTATTTTTCTAAATGGTATTAGTTTGTTCATAATCTTTTTATCTTTCATAAATGCCGTCCTATGTTGACCCTATTTTTCATTTCCTCCATAGAATATTAAGTATTTTGCTTTGTCTACTCTTATTTCTTGTAGTGCTAATATACTTATTTCGTAAAGTTCCATTTTTCTACCTATTTCTTTCATTTTACCTGTTTCTAATAATGTTCTAATGTTCCGTGTTCCTATTTATAATTGTACCTTTTTTTATTCACCTTTTTTGTGCATTTTACCAATTCCTTTTCCTTTCCATTTGATTTGAGCGTTTCCTGTGAACCATATCCTTGTTCATTGCTATTTAGTAGTTTTTTAGAACATTTGTGTTATTTTTTTGGATTTTCTTGAAACGTCACTTTCTTGGGATCTTTCGTTTATACTCCTTTTTTGTCCATTTTTATCACTTGTTTCTCCATTTTCATGTTCTTCCTGTTTTTCTAAGTCCATTGTTCCGAATGTTTTGCTATTAATTATTAGTTTGTCATTTCTTATTTGCGCTTTATATCCCATATTTCATGCCTCCTTCATGTACCGTGTCAATCTTCTTTCCTCCTGTACTTCTTTAGGATAATCTTCATCTATCCAGATATCTGTGCCTTTTAGCGTCTTTGCATCATTTCTTTTTTTGCGGATTCCTTCATTAGTTTAATCATTATTGGTCTTGTTTTTCCTTCATTGTGTTTTCCAATTCTTCCTGCTTCATCTATATCTTCTTTTATGTTAAAGCTTACTCCTATCTTCTGTATTACTGCATTAACTTTGTCTTGCGTTTCTTTCTCGTTTTGGTTCTCGTTGTCTTTTATTCCTTTTATTACAATATTTTTCTTTCTCAATTCTCTTTCGCATATACTTATTCTTTTTTTCTGCACCTCAATTTTTTCAAGAAGTATTGTTTTATCCCCTTTTACTTACGTTATTTCCTGCATTACAACATCCAGTTTTGAATTTAATTGCTGCATATTTCCATGAATTTGCTCAAACATTCTTTTAATTTTGTTCATGTCCGCCATATTTGTTTCTTTTTTGCAACCCTCGCATATCGGTTCCAAATTTGTTAACACGTAAAAAATTAAAGAATTATTACAATTTAAATCTAGGTCTGATAAGGTTGAGCTTGGTGTCAAACGAAACTTTAGCCAGATATTTATTCGCCACAAAAAACACGTAGTCGGAGCAGCCGACTATTGACCAAATAGCAATCAGTGCCCAACACTCAACACAAGTGGCTCTTTAATCTATTTAAATACCGATAACAGTTTTTCAAAAACTAACGAGTAGCCGAAACATAGGTCTATCCTTTATGCACAAAACCGTTACACTCTGGAGTAAAAAAAACAAATAGAGAGGTAAAAACAGAGAGGAAAGAAACAACGCCTAAGGGAATGCAACTGGCACCCGCCAGTGAGGTGTCAAAAAAATCGCAAGGTGACACTGATTGACGCAATGCACTTAGATTAACACTCCGACTACCGAAGCTCGTAAATAAACACACGCACACCTACTAAAAACACATCCCTTTGCTCCAAGTTTGCTGAAAAATTAATTTCAATTCATGCCGATAGAATATTTGGGAGAAGGGCAATTAATATAAAAATCAGTGGCAATTGTACCGGTGAACATGTTAGTTGGAAGCTAGGCGCATTCTGTTTAGTATAATCATTAGATAAACCATACAAAATATTACTTGTAATATGTCTTTTTATTACTTTTTCAGCAATTTTAGAAAGTTGGTTTGGATATGCCATTAGCTAATTTTTTTTCATTTTTGTTATTACAACTGCTTTTGATTCCTCCAATATCATTTTATTTAATTGTTTTATAGTGGTTGGTATTCCTAATGTTGATATGTCTTTCATTATCGTTTTTCTCTCTAAGCTGTTAAATGCTTGTTTAAAGTCTATGTACAAAATATGCAGATCACTGTCTCTTTCATAGCATTTTTCTATCACTTGATTTAACATGTGTTTTGCATCAATTGTAGATTTCCCTTGACTGAATCCATTTTGGTATTCTCCTACCTCCCTTCGTGTGTATTTTTCAATATTATTGATGATAGCACTTTATGCACTGTATTTTTCTATAGTTTTCACATTTTTATAGATCTCCATTTTTTGGTATAGGCATTATCATATCTAGTCGCCATTTTTCAAGCATTACGTCTTTTTCCCATACTGCCACTAGTAACTTGTATATTCTTGTTTTCAGCTCGTTTCCTCCGTTTCTTAGCATTTCATTGTATATACTGTCTGTCCCTGGTGATTTTCCATTTTTTATATTATTTATAATATTGTTTACTTCTTCTTGTGTTGGGTTTTCCACTGTTTCTTCTTCTTGCGTATTATCTGTTTCTTCCTCTCCGCTAGTACCTTCTTCTGATGTTTCCATGTTTTCTAGGTATTCTTGCCACTTTTTTAATTAATTTCTGTTATCGTCTTCTTCTTTGTTTGGTGCATTATATAATTTTGTGTTGTCCTTTTCTAACACCTCCATTTTTTTTAGCCATTTCAGCTTGTTTTCTATTAATTTTATTCCGTCTTTTCGTATTTGTCTGTATTTTTCATATTCGTCTTCTTTGTTTGTTCTTATGCATTTTACTCTTGTCTCTCGTTTCCTTTATCATCTCATCGCATTCATCGTCGTACCAATTGTTTTTCTGTTTTATTTGTTTTTTTAATGGTTATTTCTGATGTTTCAATTATTGCATTTTTGTTTTTTTCTGTTTTCATTTGTTTCTTCTTCCTTTTTGAAACTCTTTTTTTGTTGTCTTCATTGTTTAAACTCTTAATATTCGATTTTTTACCATTTCTTCTGGTTTTGTTATCTCTTACCAATCTTAACTTTGTTTTTGCTATGTGACTTTATGATCATTTTTATGCATGTACTTTATACAACAACAAATTAAATTCTTCTGCTAGGTTACACAATATTGTTCCATTATTATTGGTTTTTCCAATATTAACGTGTCGTGTTTTGGGATTTTCTCGCATGTACTTTCTATAATTTTGTAGTATATGTCCTTTCCTTTATTTGTTGCTACTTTGGTTCTATCATAAACGCTGTTCCATTACTTCCTTGTTTTTCTTCTCGTGCGTACATTATTGAGTATTTTTCTTTATCTAATCGGCAATTATCTCTCCATCTCACCTCTCGTGATGCACATATATTTATTTCATATCTTTGCAGTTCCTTATTTACTTCTTCCAGCTTTCCTATTTTTAATAATGTTTTTATGTTCCATGTTCGTAATCTCTAGCCTTGTTTCGATTCTTACTTGTCTTTCTCCATTTCCTCGCCATTGTCGTTATATTTTTATGTTTTGTATTTTCTGTTTGCGTTGCTAGTTTTTTGGTTTGGTTTCGTTCTTCGTCGTCGAAAACCCCGCTAATAGACCTTGTGCCCATACAGTATTGCTTTGAATTTTCTGCTTCTTGAGCTATTCTTTTATTGATGTTTTTTCTGAGCTTTCTTTGTTCGTCCGATTTTTCTGTCTCTGATTCTTTCTTGAGTTTTGCCTGTTCGTTCTTATTTACTAAAGCGTCTTAATTTTGCAGTTGTAATTGCTCGAGTGTGTAGTATTCTCCATTTATTATTAGTTTATTACCGATAAGATTTGCCTTCTATTGCTTTGTTTTCGCTTCTTTCACATAGGTTATTAATGTTCTTCTTTGTTGCCGTATGTGTTTTGTATAATCTTCTAAAATCCAAATCTCCGTCCCTTTTAATTTATTGGTTGCTTTAACGACTTCTATTTTCTTATTCCATGAGTTAAATTCTATAATAACTGGTCTATTTTTCCTTCGTTTTTGTGATTTCCTGTCTATTCTCTTTATTTCGTGGAGTTCCCTTTCCATGTTTAATGTTACTCCATTTTGCTTAGGATTTTTCTTATTTCTTCCATCAGTATTGGTTTCTGTTCGTTTTCTTTTATTTCTTGTATAATTATTTTGTTTTTGCGTATTTCTTTCTCTAGTGATTCTAATCTTAGAATTAGTTCTATAATTTGGGCATTTAGTTTTTCATTCATTTCTTTGAGTTTTTGATTATCACTTCTTACATTTTGTATTTCTAATTGCAGGGCGTCTATTTTTGTTTCAATACGTTTGTTCTTTTCATCTATTGCTACAAACTTATTGATAATTTTACCTAGTAATTTTTCTATATTGTACCTCTCTCTTCTATTCTTCTTTTGCTGTGTTTCCTCTATTGCGTGTAGGAACCCGTGTTTATTTGTTTATTTATTACGGATATTTGACTATCAATATTTAATTTAATTATTTGCTTTTATTGGACATTAAAAAAACATTTCAATTACGTGTGTTAATAAAATAAAATTGTTGTTTGTAAATTTAAAATCTTAACATACATTTTTAAAGATATAATTTAAAAAAAAAAAAATTCTTAGGTGCTACACAATTAAAAAAAAAACGAATTTCACATTTACACAAAACAAAAAAAGTCTAATTAACATTTCCATTTAATTTAAAAATTTGCAAATTTCAAAACGCGATTAAATTAGAAAAAAACTTGTTAAAAATGCAAAATTTGATATGAATATTAATTTTTTTCTTTTCTAATTTTATAAACTGTAATTGGTTTATATCCGAATGCAGCGGTTTCCGCATGATAATTGTACGGATTTTTTAAACAGCAAGAAACCATTATTTTTTTGTTAAAATACTTGCAATATTCATTATATTGTTCAAATATATTAGAAACCTTAAAAACAATTTTACCGCACTGCATTTTATCTATTGATTTTCTAGAAAGTTTGTTGCAAAATGTAGTTGTTAGGTGTAGCTAAAGGCGAGAACTAATAATTAAAATAAAACTACAATGCTAAAACAGTAACAATCCAACAATTTAAAAAAATTGTTAATGACAATAAATACCAAAAAGGCTAAAAAATAGAAAACACATTAAATTGTTGTTACTCTCAAATTATTCATAATTGAATAACAAAAGAAAAATATTTACAAACAGTAAAAATGTGAAACAATTTTGGTTTGCATTAAGCAAAATTTACACCAAAGTTAGTTTTCATTTACCAAAATTTACTAATAATGTAATTAAAAGCAACTTGGGGTTCAATGTGCAGTGATGTTTTCACACATCAATAACAAATTGTGCCTGAAATATTGTTTAAAAAAACATAAACACAAATTTAAAAAAAATTTAAATGACGTAATTAATTTAAAAAACAAACCTATTTTACAGAACTAAAATTAAATTTTTAATTAGCGCTACCCCTTTCTTTCTAAACTTAGTCTGTAAAAATACAATAAAAAAAACAATATAATTAGATGTGCAGTAGAATTAAACGACTAAAAACCAAGTAAATAAAACATTTATTTAATTTACTTTAATTAAACCTTTTTGAAACGTTCGCCGATCGATTTCAAAAATAATCTGTAATTAACTAAAAACATAAAAAACAATCGCACATTACATTTTTTTAAAGCTTTGCGTATAATCGCATTAATCTTAATACCATATCATGAAGAGATTAAAGTATTATGTTGAATTTTCAATACAGAAAGAGGAATTTCAATACATGTAAATTTGTAGTATTTAATTAACTGGTTTAAATTTTTTCCTAAAAAATATGATTTTAAATTTGATTTATTTTTTTTACACATTTTTACTATATTATTTTAAATAGACAATTATAATAATTTTTGCATTGTTTACAATTAATTTTATCACGTTTTGGTTTCATTTCAATACGAGGATTAGTTATCTAAACTCAACTAAGCATCCTAATTAAATTAAACAAATCTTTTTCAAACGTGAAATCCTTGAATAAACGCAAAGATAATTATTAAAACTAATTGCAGTATTTTGACAAAACATATTTTGTCAATGTTATTTTAATTGATTATTTTAACCCGTGTACCTTTGGCGACTTTAACTGTATCTGAAATACGACTACAAATTCAAGGAGTAGTTTCCTTTTACATTTATTTACACTTCTTTCTCTTTAATTTTTTCTCCTCTCCTGTTAGTTTCTTTCTCCACACTTCTTCCATCCACTCCGCTCTTTTTCCGTTTTCTTAACTTCTTCTCTTAAATTCTTGCATGTATTTAAGGTCCTTCGTCTCTTCTCCACATAGTCTGCACATTCTTTCTTCCTCTTTTCTCCAGTATTTATTTCCTAACACTTTGTTCTCACGTCTGAACCTTGCTATCATTTTTGTCTTCTTGCTTTTGTTCCTTTCCCCCTTTAAATATTCTAGAACCGCATCTCCATTAATATTCTTATAATTCACATTATAACTGGTCTCTTTTATCTTTGTCCCTATCTCTCTTTATTATTTGTCATTAAAAACAAACAATGATGACGTCATTGTGCAAAAATACATGACATCATAAGATGGCTAACTAAAAAGTAAAATTTATCTGTCCGAGCGTTTTTCTTGAAAACACTAAGTAACGCAATTATAAATTTGGTTCCTTACTTTATCCCGCTTGTCCGTCTGGTACCAAATTCTTTTCCTCTATTTTCTTCTGTAGTCTTTCTTGTAGCACTGTCGCATATAATTTGTATGCCGTGCTTAATAATGTAATTTTTCACATCCTTTCTGTCTTCTTTTTTATGTATCAGGCATATTATTACTTCTCTCCATCTCTCCGAAAATCCTTCCTTTTTCCATTATTTATTTACTATTTCCGTCATCCTTTTTGCTACATTTTCTTCCTTGTATACCGACTTTTCGCCTTGTATCCATCTTCTCCTGCCGCCTTCCCTTTTTTTACCTTCTTTATTGCCTCTATTACTTCGTCTTCGTTTATTCTATCTCTATTTCTTTCTTTCAGTCATACTACTACTTCGTTTCTTTACTTTTCTTTTCCTTTCCTTTTCCACTACATCCTGTTCCCTGATATACTCCCAAAAATCCTATTCCTCGTTTTTTATTCCCGCTACGTTCCAAAATACTACTCTCAGCTTACTCATCTCTCTCTGTACTTCTTCTTTTCTTTCTTTTATACCTCTTTCTTGATATTTTCCCTTCTATTACTCATTTCTCGCCCCCTTCCCCTTTTAGTTTTTTGCACTTTGACTACCCATTTTCTCTCCACTTTCTCTGCTCAGCTCCCTGTCGCTGTGGTACCATATGTATCTTTCTCCGTCTACTTCCGGTTTCCTGTATTCTACCCATACTCTTTTCCTTTCCGCTCTTTTTTCCACCAGCTGTTCATTATTTCTCTTTCTACTCTCTTTTCTTTCCATGTCAAATCGTGATTTATATAAATTCTTGTATTCCTTAATTTCTTCTTCTCCACCATCACTTTTTGTTTTTCCTCCCATTTCCGCCACCACCATCTCATTTTCCTTCTCTCTATTTATCACTGTCACCTTTTTAATTTCTACTTACTAATATTAATTCTTTTTGTGGTTCTTTACTTTTCCACCCTTTTATTACAATATTATTCTTCCTTTTCCATCACTCCTTATATTTTTTCGCTAGTTTTTCTACTACTTCTACCAGTTCTTTTTATTTCTTCCACTTCTTTTTCCTTTCTTCTATTTCTTCTTTTATTTCTTTGATTTCTTGCCTTATTCCTTGCTTGTTTTTTCCATCTGTATCATCACTTCTCTCATTAATTCCTTTAGTTCTTCCATCTCTTTCTGTATTTTCAAATGTGGATTTTATTACCATAATCTAAATAATATATCATAATAAATTATGATTTTAAGCTGCAGTATTTTCAAGAAATACATATTTTTTGTTTTCTTTTTTTCAGATAATAGCAAATAAACCACTGACGGAATCTGATCTGCTTCAAATAATAAACAACAAAGATTTTTGGGAAGACTTAGAAAATGAAGCGATAGATGAAGAAGACAATGAAGAAAAGGGTAGAGCTTGTCTACAAAATTTTGGAAACGGTGATATAAGCGATCATGAAGAAGTCGATGATGAAATTTTCAGTGAACATGACTCGGAAAGCAAAAATTGAGCGGAAATCAAGTAATGAACAGGATATTTCTCAGGAAGATCTACCAGGCGGTAGTGATAACGAAACATTAGAAGAGAACAAGAAAAGTTTATTTTGGTATAAAAAAGATGGAACGAAATAGTCAAAATCAGTTCTTACAAGAGGTAAAACTAAATCAAAAAATATCATTAGAATTCTCCCTGGTTTGAGAGGCCTAGCTGCAAAAAACTCTCCAAATTCTCTTCTTGAAGCTTGGAAATTAATAATTACAGATTCAATCATTGACAAAATTCTTACTCATACTAATGTAAAAATTTAAAAAAAAAACGAAATAGAAGACATGTCGTCTCTCCTTGTTTTATTCAAGAAACAGACAGACGAAATACTGGCACTCATCGGTTTATTATATTTGATGGGATCTTTCAAGTCTGACCACGAGGATCTTCGATCTTTATGGGCTACAGATGGAACTGGCAGGGATATATTCCGTTGTACTGTGCCATTAACACGATTTTCTTTCCTACTTTGCTGCCTTAGATTTGACGACGTAAATACCCGAAAAGAAAGGGTAAAAGAAAGTAAGCTAGCTCCTATTTCAGAAATTTATAATAAATTTGTTAAAAACTGTTATTCTCCTGGAGAGTTTCTGACTGTTGATGAGATGCTAGTTCTATTTAGGGACGATGCAATTTTCAGATGTACATTCCAAGCAAGCTCGCTAAGTACGGTTCAGGTCTTGATCAACAGCAAAACTTACTACTTGATAAATTCTAAAATATATTGTGGAAAACGCAACGATCGACCAAAGTTTTCTGTTCCTACGGACACTGTCCTCCGTCTTGTAAAACCTGTCGCTAGATCAAATAGAAATCTAACAGGAGACAATTGGTACACTTCCTTAGAGTTAACAAATAAACTGTTAAAACAAAAAATTACATACGTAGGAACACTGAAGAAAAATAAGAGGTGTATACTACCAAATTTTTTACCATCTAAAAAGCGCGATGTCAATTCATCGTTGTTTGGATTTACATCAACACAAACTATAGTTTTTTATATAACGAAAGTAAACAAATCAGTAATATTAATTTCCACAATGCACAATGATAATATTGTGAATGATGTAACGAAAAAACCTGATATCATTTTGTTCTATAACTACACAAAGGCAGATGTTGACTCCCTTGATTGGCCAATGGCATTCCTCCATATGATGTTAGATGTCTCAGATGTTAACTCTAGAGTTCTAAATCAATTTGCTGAATTAGAAATTTTCAGATTAGACTTTCTAAAACAACTCGGTCGACAGTTATGTGAACCACATATGAAGAAGAGAGTATTGAACACCAATATACCACGTAGAGTACGAGACCTGACTGCTGATATACTTGGTATTGTTAGGGAGGTTTCAGCAGTACTTCCACCTCCACAACGCGTACGTACATCAAAAAGAAAAATATACACTTTTTGCCCCCCAAAATGTGACAGAAAATCATATTTTTAAATAAAAGTTAGTTGTTTCCTCAATTTTGATTATATTTGTCTAAAA
The DNA here is from genome assembly GCA_035610365.1 of Aquatica leii. Taxonomy (NCBI): domain Eukaryota; kingdom Metazoa; phylum Arthropoda; class Insecta; order Coleoptera; family Lampyridae; genus Aquatica; species Aquatica leii. Next base: position 49,414,751 of record CM069438.1, on the reverse strand, counting down.
ACATGGGTCATAATGACCCGTAGGTAGTACTTATGTTGCACTTTGGGGTAAGTAGTGGTTAAGGGTTAAACATAAAATACAACCTTCTACGTCCAAAGGCACCACACGAATCACTTTTTCCTTTAAAGATTTGGTGTAAAGTGACCCAGTTTTAACATGTTTGCAATTAAAGTTTTCAGGCCGGTTCTGACTATCTAAACACATAGAAATTGTGTGTTGATTGTAACTATGCGGTAAACGATGAGCGTGAATGCTGTAAAATCCGTTAAACGAATTGATGTATTGTGTTAATTATTGTTTTCTTTGATTTTCCATCTTCTACAAAATCAATTGTAAATAAAATAATTAAAGTAGATAGTAATGTTAATTTTTTAGCATTATTACTGACCTAACTTAACAAAATGTACTTTGTGTACACGATCGCGCTTATCTAGGGTTGTAACCAAGACACAGCTTTAGATAATTGAATGCAAAGTTCAGCTTTTTAACGAATTCTTTCGTACTTCTAAATATTTAATTTAAATCTTCTTTATTATGTACAACAGTGATATTGTTTTAATGTATGGTGAGTGTAATTATAACCTACACCACACGTAGATTGTAGGTTGAGCAATATCGTAATAGACGATTGCTTTCAATAAGTTTTATTTTGAGATGTGTGCAAGAACTTAGAGAAACTGGAGATGCTTTTCCTACCTACGAAGGGCGTGATCAAGAAAGATCACTCCATGTATTAACAACAAAAGAATAAATCTTTTTAATAAAATCAAAGCTTTAATATTTGCACTAGAGAAATAGGTCGCGCAGCTAACGTGTCTCATAGTAAGATGCATTGTGCTTTAAGAAATGATTCTTTGTACCCTTACTATGTTCAACAAGTCTAACTTACGTTGAATTTAAGCTGCGACTGTCCTAAGATGGCTTCAATCCCAGACCTCGTTGAAAGTGGCTCAAACAAACATGGGAGCTTTTGAACGTTTAAAAGTCGGACTACTATGGGGTTGACCTGATACTTGCATGGTTGTTTTCCGAGTGTATAATGTAAACAGCAAGAGCTGCTACATCTATCATGTTGAAAAACATGGCGTGTGGCCAATGAAGAGTCTTTCTTTTTGTAAAATAATTGGTAAGCATCTTGTCCATGTTGTCCGCGCTGCTCTTCGACGCATTGTAATACATAACTATTTCTGGTTTTTGTTTTGATCTGGTGATGTTAGTATTGTTCTGAATAGTTGACAACGTTACTATTCGTTTCTTCTTTAGCATGTAAAAAGAAATGCTAACTTTGCTATCCTCGCTGAACTCAAATGTCAAAAAAAATTCTCTTTTCTACTGACTTTCGTTCATTTCTTTTGAGATGCAGTTCTTATTTTGCTTTAATGCATCTTCCTGATCTCAGGAATTGGTAGCACAAATCCCGGACAACTCGTTGGCTGTTGCCTGTTTTGGGGCCATTTGATCATTTCCGGTATAAATTTGACTAGTGATTGAATATGCGGTTTGTGCATCACAAACCCACCAAAACTTGATGCCGCACTTCACATGATTGGACATAATATATTGCGTAAATCTAATCCTGCCTCTAAAAAGAAACAGTAACAGAATCGGTTAAAACATACTTTGATGACAAATTTGTATTCAACATCAACCAGATATCTGCAATAGCAATAGCTGCCGTATTATCTGATTTCACCCTCTCACTTCTGGTGTTTTCGTTGTCAAATCGGGTAAACCGGCATATCTCATAAAACCTGTTTATCCCCATTGCTGCTCAATAAAGTAGATATGAATCAAACTTCCATAAAACTCGAACATGTTCAGTATCAGAATGATCAACGCTTATTGTTATCAGTATCCCAATAAAGGCATTAAGTTAATCTTGGTTCAAATGTTTCTGTTCCACTTTTTTATTGGTTTCTCTTACAACGATATCAACAATGAGCTTCAAAAAAATGCATTTGAATGTATCAACAACTGACAAGTGTTCTGTTGATGGCACGGGTCTAGGTCTATGGCGGATAATGTGTTACGTACGAAATTTTCATTACGGAATACCCTGTATATTGAATGGAAATTAGATTCCGGTTTTGACGCCCTCTACCGATCTTTTCTCGTGGCTGTCATTTTTACGACAGAATCGTGAAGCTGTCAATTGCCTAAAATGGTCTGGACGTCTTAAAGTAATTTTTCAAGTGACATCCGTAATAATGGGAATCAAATTGTAATTACATTACGTTTGTAAAATAATTGAGTCGTCACATGCCGTTTTCCCACGCTTCGAGCACATGTTTCGTTTCAATAAAGAAATGATGAAGATTAATTATTATTAAAAAATACCGTTACCGAACAAGTACGATTTAGGAAGGCATATTCTCCACCACAAAAACGGAGTCTCGACAAGCCTTACTGTGGGAGATGTTATTTCGTGTATACTAGTCGATTGTGTTATCAGCCACCTGTGCTAAATTGTTACCTACAGTATACGATACAACGGGTTTTTATATAACATTTAATGATTTATTAACACTATTTTTTTAGCTTCCTGTTCTTTGTGAGTTAGTGTGTGATACGATTTGCTTTTCACTATTTATTACAGGCCGCTGGCGGGGAAAACGTTTTCTTCGCGAAAGTGGATACTGGATTTTGGGGTGAGTTACTTGCTTAACTTTTATATCGTAATCACGAAAGTTACTCACAGAATTTTAATTAATGTTAACAACCATAATTACGTTATTGCTTAAATACCAATAAGGTAATCTTAATCACTTACGTAACTGCATCGCATGCTGTGAGGGAAAAACATATTTATTACGAGATTTTCAGTGCTGTTCATTTCGACATAACTTCAATGTGTAGTGTGTGTTGCCGATACTGCGGGCATTCATGTATTAGAACTTCGATATAATCTTGTAAATCTTATGTATTGCGAAATCAAAGTTTTCTACACTTGTTAACGAAAATTGTTAGTCATTCTAGTATTTAGGGATTGCGCATTTAGCGTATAGTTGTCAATTTACTGCGCTACTAAATTAAAACTGTGATATTTGTTAATTCTACGTAGAAACCATTCGAGCATCGATAGGTGAAGAAATTTCATATACTCTTATTAGTATCCAACGTTAATACATTAAAGTGATTATAATTGTTAATCTCTCTTGTTATTTTTCTTTCTCCTGTGATTATCGTTATCTATTAACTAATTTTGGCTACTCGAACATCAGAGTAATCAGGATTACGAACCTCAAATTGAGTTACAAGTTTGGATCGTCTGTCGTGATCGAAGCAAAAGTGTTATCTTGGATCAGATCTGACGCCCTTAAGCAAACTTCCTGTGAACCTCCCCTACCTCCGACTGTGTGAGTTGACCGTGCAAGGTTCGTAAGACATAAAGCTTGTAACGAATGTTGTGCTTTTAAACACGAGTAGCTGTCGGCGGGTTCTTCTTTCATTTAGTACCATCTTTAGCTACCACAAACAATTCCGACGCAGCAGCGTCGTTGTCTTGTTCCTCTTCCTCTTCTTCTTTAGACGAATTTGCCTCCAGTTCTATCTGATTATGCTTGTCGGCAGAAACATCTTTGACGCCCGATAAATCTAAAGCATTGTCTACTGTGGGCTGCCAAGTTGTTTTTCATAAGTAAGCCTAGTAAACGACTTATGTACTTAACGCATTTACAAAATATAGCAAACATAACTTTTTTATCTTGCTGCAGATACTTTCTCCATTCTTCAAAATAAGTTTTTCAGCTCTTCTAAATAAAACAACAAAACTCATTTTACACTTCCAGGTAAAAAATATTAGTGATTTCAAATAGAATTATGAAAACTAAATTAATTTAAATGAATAAAGAGATATAAATAGTCTTCGCATTACGAAATTAATCATTTACACTGATGTCAGAAACTCCTCAACTGTCATTCATAACTACTCATGACCCACAAAGTAATAATTAGGTAATTAGAAATTATGTCTAAATACCTTTTGCAAAAGTGCACTTAAATATGCATTAGCCATGATTACATTAATGATAATCTCTCATTAAGCAAACCCTAACAAGATCTTTTCTAATTGTTTATGCATTTTCCGTTGAAAAGTAAAAGTAGGGTATAGTATGCAAAGTTCACGTAGGTATACGGGTGCCTAATTGTAAACAATACGCATAAAAATTATACGCGCACATTATAATATATGTTAAAACAATTTGTTTTAAGTATTGTGACACACCACAACATTATTTTTATAGTAACATAAAAAATAAAATCATTTTTTAACAAAGACAATCTGGTATATAAAATAAATTGCAAAAATTGTGACAAAACCATATAAGTGAAATAAAACAAAAAATTAAAAAAATGCCAATTTGATTGTAAAATTAAAAAATCGAATCTACGTCTATATAAACCATATTTGTAACGTTGTCTTAAAATTTAACTATTTTGACTATGGTAATTGTAGCTGCAACATTATTGCAATTATTTATCATAGATGTTTATTTGATTTCAAATTTATAAACGTGTTTTAAATTAAATACTTTTCTTATATGTGTACACATTTTTAATGCAAAGTTTGTATTAGTTAATAACTTAAAGTTTGCGTTGTGTGTTTGTGTTTACATGACACAATCGTAACAGACATACACACATACTGTAAAAGTTTTAACACTACTAACTAATATTTGCACAAACTAAATGTTAGCTTACATAATGACGATTTTGTCTTAAACAATTTGACTTCATTACCCTTATGTAAATTTTTATATCCTATGAAATGTATTTGTTTGTTAAAAAAACTTAAAAAAACAAGATCAATACGTATTTCAGGTGACAGTTACTAAAAAATATCGTATTAAGTTACGTTAACGTAAACATTCTTTAAAAAACTTACGTTAAAACTTAAACTTGATTAATACACATTTTAAACTGTAAATTTGGTAATTTTTTTATATAATAAATTTAAATGATTAATAAAATTAAGACAGTAAAAGTCACTAGCGTTAAATTACTTCAAAGTAGGCTATACAACGCATCAAAAAAAGTCACGAATATTACCAAAAAAGTTAAAAAAAGAAAGAAAAGCAAAGATCCGAAAAGAAAACACCAATAGAAAATTAAGAAAAAAACACAGATGTGAAAACAATCAGAAAAAATTTAAAAAATATGAAAAAACGGATCAATTGAAGAAAAGAAATGTAAAAGTAAAGGAAACATATTTTAAAAAATAATAGAAAAGCAACAGACAAAAAAACTTAGTGATTAAAGGGTACACATTCAAGTTCAAAAATGAAGCACCAAATTTTTATAAAGTAAAACTTGAGGACAAAGAGACGAAAAAAAGACTCAAATCAAAAATAACTACAAAATTTGGTAAAAAATGTTTCACAACACCTTCCAAAAAACAAAAATAAACAGATAGAGAAGATTGATACGACTGTAAAAAAGATTAAGAATCAAAAAATAAAATTAGAAACAAGGTAACAAAACAAAGAAATTAAAAAAAAATATTAAAAAAAAGAACAACGCCCAAAAGAATATGTACAAGAAAAAGGAAATTCTAGAAACATAAAACCGATGTAAAAGAAAGAAAAGCAATTGGAAAGCTAATTGCAGTCGACCAGTTAAGAAACGATTATTAGGCGATAGTATAGATCCATCAACGAGTGCAACAAATAGTTGTGTGCAATAGTGATGAGTGAGCAGCGTTAGCAATTTCATTATGTATAAAAAGGATAAGTGGGTCAGTTTGACACTTTTATTACACCGTTAAATATTGTAATAAGAAATTAAAAAGGAATTTAAATCAAGTGTCTCGGACAACCAACAATTAACTTATGTGGCGTTACATGGCGACCGTAAACATCGAGACGAATTCGACGGTAATCTAAGCAAACTACCAGCATTCCTGAACACACTAAGCTTGATAAAGCTAAATATTAGCGGAAGTGAAATTATAACAGTAACATACGTCAGATCGAAATTTTTTTCCACCGAAATGAAAATGAAAAATCTAACCCTAAAAATGAAATCATCATACATCGCACGAGGCATGTCAGAAGAGCTTGCAGAACAACTTACAATTAACTGCGTAGTAAAATCAATCATTAAAAACTGCAACAAAGCAAGTTTTTTTAGGATAACGAAAGAAGCACTTAGTAATTATGTCACTGTAAATGCTGACAAACCAACACCAACAGTATTGTACACCGGTCAGAATCAAGGACCATGTCCGAAAATAAACTACGGCAATTAGATAAATACTAGACAACCTAAAAAAATGCAATCAACGCAAAATGCGCCAAGCGTGCATATACATCTCCGGATTTATTAAATTACAGAGCAATAACATAGTTTTACCAGTAACACAAAATATGACAAAAGCACATCATCAAAACAAGCAAAAAACTCAATAAATATAAAACAAGAATAAAGAAATAACATACACAAATAATACGTTATCAAAATCGATACTTAACGTAACTTAAATTTAAAGTAGCGTCAGATTACGCTACCTTACAGAAATCTTATAGACAAGTCACTTTTAGAAGAAATCTTGGTTTAACTACTACTGATAATTTCTGAGAAATTTAGTAGGTTTTCGATAAAATGAATGTGATAATGAACCATCTTCATTTCCAGTAACTAAAACGTTCAAAAATGGTAAAGAGTTTAAATGACATGGAAACTCGTTGAGCGTTGAAGGACCATGTGGCAAAATGACAAAGGTACCAACACTTGACTTTTAGATAACATTTAGATACATTTTTTCTGAAAATCTTCCATAAATATATTAACAACCGATAAAAGCTGAGAACTTATAGCGCTTCTGACTTTTTTCGAAAAGTGGAATATGTAGACGTCAAACATTTTTCTATAATAGGTACTATGTCATTTGAATTATTGTTATGTTAAAAGTGTTTTGGTATGATGTCTGCACTGTATAAGATTTATTCCTGGAACGCCCACTTTTGCTACAGTGGGAGAAATAGCTTCTTTTGGTGTTGTTGTTGTTTGTCTGTCTTTTAGCGGCACGTTGGTTTAACTTGCTTAGGTTATCAAATCATTCCTTTTGAATAGCTTAGCAGGTTTTTAGTCAGACACATGTTAGTAGATTTTGTTACGTGTAATGTAATACCCTATATATTCATTGCATTAAAGTTAGATTTCTACATTCGGCGCTCTCTAACGAATTTCGTTTTACTTCACTTCCTGTTAAGACGTTAAACCGTCGTATGCAGAAACTATGATATAAATCGAAACGTATTTCTCTTAGTTTATTCATCACAGGGTAAGCTTTTCCTATTAGTTTTTACAATTAATAATTAGTAATTTTGATGTTAATTTGTTCTGTGTATTCTCCACCAATGAGGGGTTAATATCGACCAAATACCTTCATGGAAAGATTATAATTTTGGAAAGCTTATGTTAAAGTTAAAAACGAAATCTTGACAAGAAATTTTCTCCGATGTACTGTTCCTTATGAGTCAATCGACTGCAATATTTACCTTTAATTTAATGTGTGCAACAGCATTTGATAACCAGTTTTGTTTCTATAAAGAATAGCTTTGTAGATTTTTGCTTTCGTAAGTCATTGTGCTGACACGATTTGCTTGTTCATTAATATTCCAGATCGACTCAACGAGGAAAACGTTTTCTTCGGGCAAGTACTGGATTGTGAGTAAGTCTTATTTAATTGAATTTGCGTTGTCATAAAGGTCTCTCACGAAATCTTGCTTGTAATTCTAATTTACGTAATTACAATAATTGTTTCAATACCATTTCGGTATTTTCATTAATCAGTTTTGTATGTCGCATGCTGTGAATCATAGATATTTGTCATTATGAATTTAATTTTCTTTGCTATCAACACTGTATGTGTAATTTAAACCTATATGTATTATGTGTTCTCGATACTTCCGGCATTTATTGATCGAATAATTTACGATAAAGTTTTTGTGCGTACTAAAGTTAGATTTCTACTTTCGGCGTCCTCTAGCGTGTTTCGTTTTACTTCATTTCCTGTCAAGACGTTAAACCGTCAACTACTCAAAATCGTGCTTGTGATGTTAAAATTTTAACTTTGTAACATCATCGGCGTTTATGGAAATTAGAATATAAATCGAAAATGCATTTCTATTAGTTTATTCATCACAGGGTAAGCTTTTCCTATTAGTTTTTAGAATTCTTTACTAATTTTCTTGTTAATTGGTTAGCACGACCCAACACGTTTAAGATTACGAACTTGATTTTGTTACAAGCTTGGACCCTCTGTTTTGATCAAAACAGAAGTTTTATTAGTAAGATCTGGCGCCCTTTAAATTCTATTTACTTGAACCTACCCTATCTCCGACTAGTGTGAGTTGACCGAGCAAGGTTTGTAAGACCTATAAGCTTGTATCTTGCTTTGATTAGTTTCTTGTTTTAGATTTTAGTGTGTTAGCTATGTATTCTTCAGATAAAGAGCCACCACTTCTTTCTTCCTCAGATTCTGAATTGAAAACATACTGGAATGCTACTTTTTTTGATAAAGATCCTCGGGTATTTATTGAGTTTATTATTCGTATTGACGAATTGTCTTTGTCTCGTAGTGTTGCTCAGCATCAACTTTTTCTCTCAGCTATTGAAATTTTATCTGACAAAGCCCTTCTTGATTTTAAGACAAATCAAATTTCGTTACGTTCATAGAACGATGTTGCTGCTGTTTTGACTTTCGGGTTTTTGCCTTCAGATTATGATGAACGCTTAATGGATACTATTCGCAGTCGTACGATGGGAGCTGACAAATACATTGGTATTTACGTTACCACCATGCGATACCTCTTCCTTTAGGTATCGGATTTCTGAACATCAGAGACCAGTAACAAAGTTCAAGAGCCATTTTAGCCTTTGTTAGATTTCTACTTCAATCTCTTCTGCGATTTCAGCTACTTGTTTTCCTTATGCATCTACACTTTCTTCTTCTGTATCTGCTTGTACCTCAAATACTTGTGTTCGTTGTCGTTCTTAAGATGATAAGCTTTTACGGTCTGTTTGTTTTGCTTTCTAATTTCTTTTCAGTTTCTAGGATGATTGGGTCTACTACTGATCTTTAGTATTTGGTTCTGATATCTAAAGTTACTGCTTCTCTTCGTCGTTTCTTTTGTTGTGGTATTATGAAAGGTCTTTTGTGTAAACGTGTACGTGTTTTGTCTTGTGACCCTTGCGTTTGGCAGTTAGTTGTCCCATCGGACCAGCACAAGCAACTTATTCAGGATCACCACATTACATCTGGTTGTGATTACCGCAGCGTTAGGCGCACCTTAGAAGCTTTTCGATATCACTTCTACTGACCTGATATGAGTTCATACGCTACTGTTCTTCGTGTTCGAACTCACAACGAAGCTATCGTATTAGATCACGTTGTCCTGCAGTGCTAAGCACGACAAAGCTTTCCAACACTCATGTCGTTATAAGGTCTACGCGTCTATATAAAGATTTTTTCATTTTTCCGGATGTAAAAGCAGCAGCTATTGCTTTTGTATTTAGTCCTTTAGTTGCTTCCTATTGTGCTTTGTAGTTTCCTTCATCTAATCGTTATCTTCTCTTTCATCAGCGTTGCAAGCGTCGTAAGTTCTAGTTTTTTAGGCTTTCGGATTGTGACCTCTGCTATTCTTCTGGTTCTTGTTCTTTGGCTTTGGTGGTTCCAGTCTTTGAATAGGTCGCTGGTTAGTTGTGGTTTAGATGTCTTCTATTTGCTTTTACCTGCATGTCACATCTCTTTATATCTTCTTGTTCCTCCTAAAGATTTACCTTTTAAGTGGGATGGTTAGGCACCGTAAGGTAGCATCTTTGTGTTCTTTTACGGAGTGAAGAAAAAATCAGGCATTAATCTCAAGCCTAATCTTTTTCTGTTTTCTTCTTCGATCTAGGGTTCTTCTATGTGTCAGCCATTCTCTTTTTCTTTCGATTTTTTTTAATGTTTCTCTCTTAAGCGGTTAGCTGGACATAGAAACATCTAACCTTATCGTTCTCGGTCTGTCTCTATATCTATCTTTCTTACTTTTCATTTTATTCTTCTTGAACCTAGGGCTTTTCTATGTGCTAAAAATTTTTCTTTCTTTATGACACTCTTTCAGGTTCGTCTCTTGGTCGTTTGGTTAGGCATTGAATTTCCGTTCGTTTCTTCTACGGCGAGAAAAACGAAACATACATCTACATCTAGTCCTATGTTTATCTGTATGTCTCTTTTTTCATTTCATTTCTTTGTTACTTTTTTCCCTTTTTCTTTCTTTTTTTGCTGCTTAAGGTTCTTGGTTAGTTGGTTGAATACTGTTTTTTTAAGTTACTTTCTACTTTAGTGTTCACTGCAACTATGTTTCCTTTCTTTTTAGTTTCTTTCTTCGTTACTTCTCTTGTTTGATTGGGTTTGGTACGTTTTGGTTTTGTTCTGTTTGGTTTGGGACTTAGATTAAATTAAATCGTCGCTTCTTGTACTCTACGTACTTCCGCTTAGTCGGCATTTTTGACGTTGTCAGTCACTGTTAGAATATTCTTATTTCTTTGGGTTTCTTTTGTTCTTAGAATATTCTAATTCGTTCTTCGGCATTCACGTTCCTGTGTGACATTCCAATACAACTCACGACGTTCGATTAGCAAGTGAAGTTTTTTATTCTTCTTTATTTACTCTTATTTCTCTTTCTTTCTTTCGGTTTTGTTTTGGGTTACGCGTTTTACATTTTACTTTGATTGGAACACCCATAGTGTTTAGTTTTTTGGGTCTTTAAAGTTTTAATTTTGGGATTGATAGTTTGTTTCTTTGCTTTTTAGGTAGTGCGTCTTGTGTCAGCTTTAATCAAAATCTTTTCTTGATTGAGATTTCTTCATTGGTTTTTCATTGCTTACGTCTTTAGGACCTCTTTGATTTTTTTAATAGAAGAATCTCATATCTTCTTTTGGGCACAACTGTATTAGTTTTTCTTTTCGACTTTTTTTTCAAATCCGCGTATCACAATGCAAAATCTGCTCGATACATAGTTTTTCTATTTACTTCTCAAGTTTAGTTAGTTTTGGAGACTGATAAAGAAAGTAGGATTTGTATCTGTGAACAAAGGTTACGGGATATTTAGGCGTTGTGCTTGACCGTAATTTAAACTTTTCTCTTTCTCTTGGTTTGCTTAGGATTGTCTTTCTGTGATGTCTATAAGATGGCGTTATTTTATTGCTTTTACATACAGCGTAACGACTGATGTCGACTTACGAGTACCTTTTCTCATACTTTATTTCTGTTGGTTGGAGTTTTTGGTTTTCTGGAGTACGTTTCGGCTTTGTGTGACTTTTTGAAGACATCTTATTGGCGATTTTTAGCGAAGTAGGAAAAACTTTCATTTACGTTTCTTTCTTTCTATTCTTGATTTTAGTTAGTGTTCACTACCCAGGTTTTTATGTTGTTGGGGGGAGAATTTGTTTTGTTAAAAGTGTTTCGGAATGATGTTTGCACAGTATAAGCTTTATTTCCGGAACGCCCACTTACCGCTACAGTGGAGATGTAAACCGCTCTTCGGTATGTTTGCGCCCTAATTTTATATTTTAAGGAATGGTATTCCCTGTGTTTTTTCTTAGAAGAAGGCGATACACCAATGTACGGTATTAATACAAACATGATAACAGCATCAATGTTTTCCGGAAACTTGTAATTCTGATGTTAACGTAGTGTTAGACAAAATTCATTGACTAGATCTAGTCGAAAAGACTTTGCGTGTGAGTATTTGATTTGTTTTACTTTGCGACGGGGTTCTGGACAAGGTGGGCGTCGCAGTCCAATATCTGAAAACTAGAATCCTAACAAGAAATGGGAATTACCTACATGAACTACTAATCGGAGATGAACTGCCGACCAGCTCAGGCGTGGGTTTCGTTATGCAATCGTGCGTTTTATGGGTCAACAAAAATTTTCACTCAACTTACACGCTTTGACAAACAAAGACGTAAAATGAAAAAAAAATAGATAAAGGGCGCCAGATTCTACAATCGTCATAAGAAAAAAATGTTGAATCACACAAATTAGATTCTGGTTGCATGGACGTATCATTAGAGGTGTGGATAGACTACAGATAAAATAAGACTGGCCAAACTACTAAATTTCTCTTAAGATAACACATTTTTAGAAAACGTTGATAGTGGCAAAAAAAATATTTTAAGAAAAGGATGAAACTTACTACACCTACATACGAACTGTTGCCTAACTAAATCTAAAATTAACTATTACAACTTTTTTGTCGCTTTTAATCCAATCTAAACGGCATTGTAATGTAGGGTATGTAATAATAAGCTTTGTCACAAATTTGTTACTTTTGCTTGTTTGTAACTAAATTAAATGTGTGTGTGTGTGTGTGTTTAATGTTGTTAGGTGGCTTTTTGCCAGTAACTTAAAGGCAGGCGACTAGCTCAATATAATTTGGCAAAAAGATCGAAGCTATTGGTGTGCGAATTATAAAGTAATTTAAAAAAGCGCTTTTTTAAATAATTTAGTTACATATATATCCATCTTACTCTATGGTTGTAGTGAGTTAATCGTAGTATGGTTAGCACCAGCAACAAACTCGTTTAAAGCTAAAAATCTAAACCATCCTAGAAAAATGCAATTCACCATCCTTCCTTTCTTCCATTCTTCAATTCTCCATCCTTCACATATTTATCCCAGGTCCGCGCCACTAGTTTCTATGTGCTTTTACACGACATCATCAGTCACCAACCAATAACCAAATGTGTTTTTTATTAGGATCCACAAATTCACAATTTATGTTATTAAAATCATTTTATTTTTATCAGAAATCATTATAGAAGTAAAAATACGACATTAATTTGTTCCAAGAAATTTTATTTATATACTGCAAAGGACCAGCCAAGCGTTATTGAAGAACAAATCCACTATACGAAAAACATATATACTTATGTCAAAAACATCTTGGTATAGTTTTCGTGCTGTATGAATTTTGCCAAGGCATAAATGTCGTTTACGCGCTGGAGGTTACAGATTATCATATTTCCGTTTCCAACGTTAAGTAAACAAGTGTGTTAACGTCATTGTTACGTGCATAAACTTAAATAATGCATTACCCTGTATATTCGTTTAATTAAAAATTACTTTTATATTTCTCGACGCCATCTATCGGGTTCGTTGGTCACTTTGGATTTGAGTAGGCGATATCCGGCGAGATACCGGCATTTTGATTTTGACATCGTTCATATTCTAACCTATGTCTGCGTGAATTGAAAATCGTTTTCTAAAATCATCCACGTGTTGGGACACAATGGAAAATAGAAGTCTTCTGAATTAACTGATTTCATCCACGCAGAGTAAGTGGTTTTGTTCTTTCTTTAATTAAAGGTAATTTTTATGTCTTTTTGTTAGCGCCATGTGCTACCTCCTAAATAGGGGTATTCTGGTTGTACTTTAAATTCTACCAGGGAAAGTTGTGACTTCGTTACGATCGTGTGGAGTATTCGAATCGTCACCGGCCGTTCCACCACCATCTGGCCCATTAACATCGATAAATATTTTGAGGGGACGATGCTAACTTTTTATAAGGCCTACGAGTAGAACTAATTAAACCACAGAAAAGGGAGTACAACAGCATTCGACTACCGTGTTGTGTTATGTGTGCTTGCTTTAAAATTTAAGTAACAATTTTTGTAGATCTTGATTTCGTGAGGCATTGGTTTGACACGATTTGCGATTTAAATTATTTACAGGATTCGTGTCGGGGAAAGCGCTTTCTTCGCACAAGTGGAAGCTCCTGGGTTTATGGTAAGTGATTTTATGTGTTTTATTTCGTGGTCAACAAGGTCGCTCACGAAACTGTTGTACATATTAATTTCGTGGTTACGAACGTTATTGGATTACTATTTAGATAGTAATTTTTTTTTCCTCTTATTTCGTGTTACGTATGCTGTGTACTACCAATACTTATTATGATATTGTAATATTAATGCCGTACTTATTATCATTATTTCGTGTATCTCGCATGCCGTATACAAATGAGATTTACTATAAACTCTACCTCGCTATTCATGTCGAAGTAATTTACCTCTGTATTGTGTGTTGCCGATACTACGGACTTGCTGTAATGAGAATTCTTATATACCTGTGATAATCATCAACGATTGTAGATTAAAGTTATTATTGTGGTTACTTGTTCTTTTATGACAACATACCTTTCTCTTTGGATCGTCGTTATCTAATAACAAACGTTGGCTACTCGAACAGCCGAGTATAAGGATTACGAACCTAACATCGTGTTACAAGTGTATACCGCCTGTCTTGAGCGGGACAGAAGTTACTTTGGGATAAGCTCTGGCGCCCTGAAACATCTTTTATATATTTCTTGTAAACCTACCCCTCTCGCCGACTATTGTGAGTTGGCCGTGCAGGTTCGTAAAACCAAAAAGCTTGTAACATCATGTCCAGGAGTCTCTATATTTTAAGTACCGTAGATCATCCACGCTGGTAGTGGTTAAATAAGTTGTGATTTTAGATGTGTTGGTTGTGAAAGATTCGCTGGGGTAAGGAAACATTTTTATTTTATAGCGCAATTTGATCTTGTAATATCTTTATAATATTTAGTCACCCGCATGTGTTGATTTTCCTGAAAAATTCTTATAATGAACTAATGACACAAACACTAAATACAAAAACTACACCGGATGCGTATTATGTTTATTTACGTTTAAAGTAAATTAAAACCACCGTGTAGATTTCCGTTACTGCGGCAAAAATTACTAGGAAACTTTTACATATTATTTGTGGTAACTTGTGTGTATAGGTATCGGCTCAACTTTCAGAAAATTTAAGGGGATCGTGTTGGAGATGCCATTAGCTAATCGCAAATTAAAAATTCTGAGTAAGTATCGTGTTTCTTATATTCAATTAGTTGCTTAAAGGTTGGTCGTATACACGCACGCATATTACGCTTGTTATCACGAATAACGTACGTATTTTTGTATTTAAGTAAGTTTTAGACGGTGTGCTTTGTTTTAATATAGTATAATGACCATAAGGTCATGATAATTGACAATCTCTTTGTTGCATTTATCAAAGTTAATTTATTAAATGTAACTTTAAGTCTATTTTAAAGGTTAGAGAACCCTTAGTTATTATATGTTAATCGATTTATCTACCTTAAACGTTATCAGGTGTAGACGGGCACCTGTACTACAAATATCTCCCGTTTAGAGCTCTTTGAATTACATTATAATTTGCACATCGAAGATCAGGCTGAATCCTATTAGTTACTTTCCACGATCCACTCTCCAAAGTTTTAAGCTGTTGTTGCTGCAGGTTTAGTTCTTACCGTAACATACTGCGGGCCAAATCTTATTGAGAGAAACAATCTAAAATGCTAATTATCACTTCGTAGAAATTAGCCAGGTAACACAAGATCGTTTACTTTGGAAACAATCTAGACTTTTGCTACCTGTGTCGGTTTATTTTAAGCATTCTAGAAACCTGCAGTGGCGATATCGTAACCGATGAGGTAAACCCGAGGTGCGATTATTGCTAGTTGCAAAACTATTCATCTTTGATGGTATCCACGACGCGTCGTTTCTTTTCTAACTTTTCTGTTGTGATTGGTGGTAGTTTTTTTTTGTATCGTGTTTAGAGAAGTGCTGAGGTATTAACGCTTTGCGGATCCATTCTCGGAACACCTTCTCTTCGCTTTTGCGGATTTATCGATTGGAGAAATTCTTATGATCCTTACCCATGTTTTTTTTCTTCTTACTCTTTAGATTTCTTAGTTATTATGCGAGGCGGTTTCTTTTTGCAAACCTCTTTTAAAGGAGAGGCACTGTTACGCATTCAAATTAGCGTACATATTTGGCGGTCATCGGTTTTCAGTTTTGACCACCAATGATGCTGCAGAATCCTTGCATGCGTTTTCTCTACCCCCATATGTCCTGCCAACAATGAATCATGACACTCTTGGAGAATCTGGCGTCTCTCTTCCTTTGGAGGAATTTTCCTCCAACACTCTACGTCCAAGTCAACACAACCACGTAAACGTTTATATAAACGTTCGTGTTCAATTCGCAACAGAGGATATTTCTCTGGATGTGATACCACACGGCTAACCAATTTCTTATACCAGATATCCGTACCCTCATAAGGTTCTACCGAAAATACCGTACATGAGCGAAATAAATCTAAGACAGGGACAGATCTAGATAACAAGTCAGGTGCAACATGATCTTTTCCTTTTCGGTGTATAATAGAAAAGTTATATGGTTGTAACCGCAAAGCCCACCTAGCTAAACGTCCCTGTGGATCCTTAAGCTTATGAAGCCAAACGAGACTATGATGGTCTGCAATCACGGTAAAGTGACGACCTTCCAGATAATATCTCAATTTTTCTACCGCCCAAATAACCGCTAAACACTCTCTCTCAGTGGCAGAATACTTTCGTTCGGTGGACGTCAACGAACGCGACACATAACAAACAACTCTCTCTTGGCCCCTGACAGTTTGTGAAAGAACGGCTCCCAGCCCGAACGCTGATGCGTCAGTTTGAAGCGAAAAAGGTAGTGAAAAATCAGGTCTGGACAAAATTGGGGGAGTAACCAAACATTCCTTAATAAGCTTAAATGCTTCCTCATATTCAGCAGTCCACAGAAAAGAACTGGACTTTTTTCTTAGTGCGGTCAATGGCTCAATTAAGGTGGAACAATCCGGGATAAAACGTCGATACCAAGACACGACACCTAAGAAAGATCGAATTTCCTGAGCGTTTTTGGGAGTAGGAATATTCAATATAGCTTGAACCTTGTCAGGATCGGTACGAAGTCCTTCTCGGTCAATAACAAAACCTAGGTACTTCAATTCGTGACCACAAAAACGACATTTCTCTAACGAGATTGTTAACCCAGCACCATGTAAACGATCAACCACCTCCTGCAACAAGCGAAAATGTTGTTCAAAAGATGGGGCAGCTACAGCAATGTCATCCAAATAAACCCAAACGTAAGGTTGAAGATCCTCACCTAACACCTTGTCAATAATACGCTGCCACGTAGCTGGCGCGTTTGACAAACCAAACGGCATAAAATTAAATTGAAATAATCCTCGCCCCTGCACAGCAAAAGCAGTGAGTGGTTTTGATTCAGAAGACATTGGAACCTGCCAATAAGCACTTTTAATGTCCAGTGTAGATAAGTAGTTTGTGTTTCCTAAATTATCAAGTATGGCGTCAATCAATGGAAGTGGATAACTGTCTTTTATCGTGACGGCGTTTAACTTGCGATAATCTACACAAAAGCGCTTACTTCCGTCGTTTTTCGGTATAAGACAAACAGGGGATGACCAAAGAGAATTGCTTCTTTCCACGATTCCTGCTGCTAACATTTTATCCAACTCTTCATTGATGAGTTGTTGCCGATAAGGCGATACACGATAAGCTCGTTGCTTTACGGGCTCAGTTCCAGGAATTAATCGAATTTGATGTTGAACGTTAAGGCTGCCACTAGGTCCTTTATTCTTCAAGCAAGTTTCAACAAATGGTATAATTTAATTTTCTGGTCGTCCGTCAGTTCAGCTTCTTCCTGAATGGTAGTTACAGAGGAGATCGGTTCGGAAAAATGCCACACATTTTGGCTTACATCAGGCACTAACCCTACTCTTTTCCAGAAATCGACTCCCAAAATCAAAGACTGAGTTATACTCGGTACAACTAAAGCGGACACAAGGCAACTACGTCCTTGTAAAACTATAGGTATTTCCGCTACACCTAAACACTCTACAGTAGCACCATTAGCTACTTGACAACGAAGCGGACCATTACGCAATTTAATACCTAAAGCTTGAAGAGCAACCCAACCAGATCCATCAAAAACCGTGACAGTGGCGCCAGAATCCAACAACCCTAGGAATGGTTTCCCAAAGATGCTGATTTGCAAATACGGTCGTCTATCTCCAGGAACTGTATCTAATAAATAACGGAGAGTGTTAACAGATTGGTCATTTAGTTTCAAATATTTTGCCGGTGATTCCAGACATTGTCTCAAGGTCAACACTTCATGGCGTGTTGAGGTCAAATTTGGTAAAACATCAAAATTTGCAGAATCAGAATGATCTGGGGTCCCTAAACATTGGTTCGCGGTTCCGTTGAGACCGGTTCGGAACCGTTTCTGTCGTTTCCCGAAAGCGCAGTTTGGACATCGATAGGCGTCGGGTTATTCGGATGGTTTAAAGATACGGAGCGCCTGCTACATTTTCTATGCGCTCGGCAGCGCGGACAGTTTGAGGAAATATATCCGTCCAGATTACACCTATAACATCGAATCGGTGGTCGCTGCACGGTCGCTGACGGCCCTTGTATGCCGGCTACGGGCTGCGTTTCGCATGTCGCATTCCAACTTGTTGAGCTATGCGGTGGAGTAAAAGGAGCGTGCAAAATTGTAGATTGTCCGTACTTGGGCTTGGTTCCTGTAGACAACGAAGGAAAAACTAAATCCGGTTCCATCATATCCAATTTGGTGGGACCGGTTGACACGGTATAGGAATCTACTCGGTCCTTTACTTCCTTCAGTCCTTGAGTAAACGCACTAAGTTCAGCAATAGTCTGAAAGGATTTTCCTACCAGATAGAACTGATAAAACGGTGCCGTATTCCGCATAATCACCTGGATTCGGTGAGTCTCCGGTATTCGGGTCGATATTCGATCGAAATACGAACACATTATCGCGATGAACATTCCCACGGTTTCGTGTGGTTGCTGTTTGCGAAGTAGAATTTCGCGATACAATTCTTCTTCGTAGCAAGGTTTTAGAAACTCTCGCTTAAGCTCCCGCACAACAGCGGTCTAACTATCAAAAGCGGCAGATATCCTAGCCTGTCGATACCACAATCGCGCCGGTCCATCAAACAAATCAATAGCTTTGGCCAGCAACTCAGTGTCGTTGATCTTCTCCGATGATCTCCGATGATCTCCGATCGTCTACTCGTTCTAGAAATGAATTAAGCGAAAGACCTCGACCGTCACCCGAGTAACGCAGTCCCCACCGTTCCGGGGATAATGGTCGCTTATCTCGAACAACAATAGTAGGGGTTCCTGATGGACCCTTTAAATTAGCATATAACGTAGAAATCGCTTTGCCCTTTTCCTCTTCTCTCTCGTCTGAGTCAGTTCCTGAGTCCGACGCTATATTGAACATGGACAAATTCATAGCCAGCGACGTAGATTGGGCTTTTACGATCGTTTTGCGCTTTTGCATCCAAGTGGCATGAAGCGCTCCTAATTTTTCAGCAATGTCAACTTTTTACCTCTTTTCTTCGGAAGAGCGAGCCATTAGGTTTCGGAATCGTTCGAACGCATATGCCAGCTTTGAATCAAACTTCTTACCATCCTTGGATGCTGGAGTAGCCACAGGTAAAAGATTTGTAAGTTCATCCATTACTCGTTCGAGCGCTAATACGTCATCTGCATATAAGTAGGGATATTTAATTTCGGCAATAGCTTCGCCCATTTGTCGCTCCATCGCGCGCAACGCACGTAACTTTGTACGAAGTTCGTCCACTGAAAGCTCTTCAGTAGGAGAGCTTCCTTTACATATCAACAAATAGCGAAGTTCGTCTTTTCCCAAACGATTGATTTCGTAACGTAGCTTAGACAAGGTGACTAACAACCACAACCAATTACTAATAAGTTAGCAAAATATTCCGAAAATATCTACAATAGCAGGAAAAAAAAATCGACTAAATCAATACCAAACGAAAGTCATAAACCAGGAGTATAACTAAGTGAAGAGAAAAAAAATCAAGAAGAACTCAAACACCAGTCTCCAAAGTATGATAACTACAACCAGGATGTTTTTTTTTTCAATTAAGAAAAATAACAATGTCATAAACAATAGCAAAGGGGTGTACAAGGGCGTCGCTTAAATAGTATATGCACGTGCGTAAATAATTTCATAGTGATTGGAAGTTGTAATGACCAAAAAAAAATTAAAATAATTCGTCCCGAAACTAAAAAAATTATTAAACAGACCTGGATTATATAGATTTTGTTTGAAAACGATTTCAAAACATAATAATCAATTTTGAATTTGTATTTGCTTTCCATTTTCTGTTTTTATCTAAATTAGTAACTACGAGATAATTTTTTTATGTACACATTTTGGGAATTAAAAACTTAGAGGTTTAAGTCGCAGCGTACAGAAGATTGTAAAAAAAATGAAAGCTAATTTGATTTGTCCCGACAAAAAACACGTGATAAGTTTTTTAAATACAGTTTATTGACGTTACAAAAATATTTGTTTATTAAAAATGCAGTATATTTAAATCTGTAAATGTAATTCTGTACAAAATTTTAGATATTGTTATTTTTAAATTGCCAATGAGATTCAAACAAATTTGGTTTGTGTTGACTAGCTAATTATGTTCTTCGCCTAAGAGAGGCATGAAAAAAACTAATTTTTTTTATATAGTGACGTTTTATGCACTTCTTTAGTACGATTTATTCAACATAATAAATAATCTGAAACTGTCATCAAATTAACTAAAATTAACAATAATTGTAATTGTGGTAGTGTTTAAATTTCTAGTTGTTAGTAACTAACTAAAAAAAGTTTATTATTTTTGTTATTGAATTCATAAACTCAAACCAAAACATAAAAATCTCTAGATATTGACTTATAAGTAAGAAGCTTTTAAAGTTTAAATAAAGCTTGCTCCAATTTATTTTGTCATTAAGTAAGTACATCGACAATAAATTTATTGACTTATTTTCGAACGTATCAAATTTTTTCGAACGCTTTTAATAGATTATTGCTTCAATTTGATAGAGAAGCATTTGTAACAAATAAAAATAAATGACGCTTACAATGTGACATTTTATTATTTTTTATTGAATATATAGGTCCATTTATGATGAATACGAAAAAAATTTAAGTTTATGACAATAGCAATCTCTTCGATTTGTTTTTTCGCTTTTTATTTTAGTTTAAAAAATCGATAAAAATCTAATACGTTTTAAATAAAATTAGAAAGCGGTTGCTAAACAAAAGGAAACGTTCGTCTGATTGCAGTTGAAACCCTAGGCAATTTTTTACATCGACGTTTTGTAGATTAATCCATCTATTGTCTGAAAGACAAGGGATGCCATTTGATCAAGTAAAGTACCTAGTTTAGACAAAAACAATACTATCATCGTCAGCTATGTCTTCCCCTTAAACGCAGACACATTTACTATAAATTATACATAAATCTGACAAGCTTTCAATATCTAAAGACACAAAAGTAGAGACCTTTTTATAATAATTTCAAGATTTGTATCCAAAAAGATTAATGGATTAACATTTTTTACCTAATTTTTTTGTTCGTAAAAAATGACTCGCATATTAAGTAAGTGAAGTAGCAATATCGGTGGGTATAAGAACGTGGCTGTAACATATTTGGTGGTAGTTTCTGACGAATGTACATTTTTCTCGTCAATTTCCCTGATAGTCGACCAACCCTTGACTCGTAAAAAGATCGAACGAATGTCGCATTTCGCAGCAAAAACATTTTTTCTCGCAAAGATTTTTATCTCATGCAAAGTGCATTCATTAAAAACTTCCTAAATTACTAAGGCCCCCCCTTGTAATTGTAACAAAGAGAAAAGTTGTATTATTTTATGCAAATTAGTTAAAATAAGAGTTGGCAAAGCAATAAAGCACGTGCGTTTCCCAGTTTTCATTTTGTGCAAAAGGTAAAAGTTACTCCTCTGTTTTTGTTAAAGATTTTAAAGCTTATTTTCACGTGAGATTAATTAATTAATTAAAACCTTTAACCATATTTATTGCACTCAATCAATTTTTAGTTGTCTTTTTGTAATTGCGTTTAATAATTAAACTTCGTTAAATAATTACGTACTAGTTGAGCTTTGTACTGAATGTAATTGACGCCTACAGAGCTTTTTGACGTACACCGGAAGTAATAGGTTATCGAACAATTAGGTAGCTAAACAAGTTCAGTTTAATTATTAGTATGTTGAAATAGTTTTCGTAATCATTTAATTAAACATGCACCGCCAAGATTCAAAAACATTATAAGAATACATTTTTTAATTAAAAATGTTTCTTAGCATGTATGGGGAAACGTGCACGAAATACTTAACTAATTGCCTAGTATGTTTTTTAAAATAAATTTTTTTCAAGATAAAACGATAAAATGCATAATAAAATATGCATACTTTTTTTGAAAATATTTAAAATTATTCCAAAAAGTTTAATTTGCATCAATCCTGGACTTTCTTATCTTTTTTTCTAACAATGATAATTAATGTTGTAAAAAATTCTAAATAATAATAAAAAAAAGAAATTAAATCAAATTAAAGAAAAAAAAATGAAAACAAATTAGCTTACTTCAGTTTTAACATCATCGTTTTATTAGAAAATATACGATTACTTTACAGAGTGTTATTGTATTATAAACCTATATATCATATTAGTGACGCCGAACGTGGGGCCTAAAAATAAAAAAAATGTAAAGTAATACCTGTGTTAATACATTCGATATGATCATGACGTAAATTCGACCTAAATTGCTATGTAGGTTAATATAAACATTTTCCTAAAAAAATTCTATTATTATTGACAACTGTTAATTAACCCATTTTATACCATTGTCCTCATTTAAGGACGCCTACTTCAAAATTTTTTATGTTAAAAACCTTTATTTAAATTAAGATTCTGGATAGATTACAGTGTTTTGTAATCATGAAACAACGTAAATTATATTACTAATATATGTCCTCGATGTAGCCAACGTTACAGTATCAAACCTAACCTACTTTTGAGCTTATGGCACTTGTTTTCTTGATTGTGAATATATTCATTGTATAACATAATTTTTAAGAATAAATCAACAATTAGTTCTCAGGTAAGTACTCAATTCATATTTATTTTTGGTATAAATTTTTCAATTACAATAAAAAGATTATTCAACCTCAAATCTTGCTGTCCTTGTTTGGGCACAATGGTTGAATATGAGGTCATTTATGTACATGGAGATGTAATTGTGTTTTTTGCTTTCCAGATATGGAATATCCAACTATAAACACAAAATCATTTCAGTTTCAATTCCTGCATTTAGAAGAAGCAGTTGAGAATTTAAAGAACAACGATCGCTTTGCAGATATTGTTATTATACCCCCAAAAGTAGATGTTCTCACTGATGAGGAAAATTATTCAGATGAAGAGTTTTCAATATCTTCGATTCCAAATGATGTTCCTGAACAAATCGAACTGCATTTTTTATCTAGCGATGAAGATGATGAATACATTCCACCATCACAAAAATTTCATCGACAGCCTCAAAAATCTACTTGACAGAGACAAAAACGCAAGGTCGCTTTGGTTCCAGATTGGTCAAATGATAACATAAGTATTCAAATGGAAAATACTAACAACACCTTTCCAAATTTATCTAAGCTAAAAAATTTTTGATATGGAAATATTTGAACTAATAAAAGATGAATCACTAGTATATGCTAAACAAAAAAATGATCACCATTTTGTGACAACTGAAGATTTCAAAATTTTTATTGGTATACTTATTTTTACTGGGTACCATAAACTTCCAAGAGAACACCTTTACTGGAGCTTTGATGACGACACGAAAGTTTCCTTTGTGGCTGCAAGTATGTCAAGAAATAGGTTTCAACAATAAAGAAATATTTACATTTTACAAATAACTTGACGTTAGATAAAAGAGATAAAATGGCAAAACTGAGACCGCTTATAAAATTATTGAACAAAAAATTTAGGCAATGGGGAATTTTCCAGAAGAATCTTCCCATAGATGAAGCTATGGTGCGTTATTATGGACACCATAGTGCAAAACAGTTCATTAGAGGCAAACTGGTACGATTCGGTTATAAGGACTGGATGCTCTGCGCTTCGACTGGATATTGTTTCAATTTCGATGTGTACTGTGGAGCAAAAAAATTATGACGAGCCTGCAGACATCCCACTTAGATCTAAAGTTGTTTTAGATTTGCTAAAGGTTATCAAACATCCAACAGATCATACTGTCTACTTCGATAATTATTTTACTAGCTACGATCTCTTGAAGGAACTGAATACTATGGGGTTCAAAGCAACTGGTACCGTAAGGGAAAATCGTATAGGAAAATGTCCCTTAAAAAATAGTAAGAATATGAAAAAAAATGGAAAGGGGCTCATTCGAGTATAAAGTCGATAAGTCTAATGGACTTTTATGCGTGCGGTGGAAAAATAACAATGTCGTTACGATGCTTTCCAATCATGATGTTGTATTTCCTTCAATAAAACGTTGATCTTCCGAGAAAAAAGCGAAAGTACGTGTTCCACAGCCTATATGGAAACTATAATTCCTGCATGGATGGCGTCAGTTTGCTTGACCAGGGCGTCAATAATTATAGAATATCTATATATGGGAAAAAATGGTGGTGCTCTTTAGCAACACACATGATAAATCTTGCAGTAGTCAACGCTTGGCATTTATATAAGATTGTAAATCCCAAGTCAAACATGGACTTACTGGCATTCACCAGAGAGGTACCAAGATTTTATTTGAAGAATTTCAAAAAATCTATCAGACCCTCTAGAAGCGTCACTCAAGATTTAAAATTCAGTGATGGAGGTCATTATCCTGGAAAGCTTAAAAAGCAGCTAAGATGCAAGGTATGCCATCAAAAACTTGCTCGAAGTGTACCAAATGTAATATTACTTTATGCATCGAGAGAACGTGTTTTGTGAGCCATCATGAGCAATTGTTTTATAAAAATGAATAAAATAAAAAATAGTCGTTTGCTTTCTATTCTACATATTATCCCATTGTCTCCATATGAGGACGTCTCATTTATTTGACGTTGAGCACAAATACAAAAAAATTTTTATTACATAATC
The DNA here is from genome assembly GCA_035610365.1 of Aquatica leii. NCBI lineage: Eukaryota > Metazoa > Arthropoda > Insecta > Coleoptera > Lampyridae > Aquatica > Aquatica leii. The sequence continues at coordinate 49,389,860 of CM069438.1, read as the reverse complement.
TTCGCAGTGGCACATTGTGATTGAATGGTTGACATTTAATGTAATTATATTTATATACATTAAAAATGAGGTTATGGCAGATGGCGCGGTCACTGGTACACAGCTGATCGTTAAATTTTTTTTTCTCGCGGTCGCAGATATGTGACTGATGCAAAAAATATATAAAAACAATCCTTGATGCGGATTTTATATCATGTTAAAATTTCAACTCAATCGGTGCAGAACTTTTTGAGTTTTTGAAGCGTACACAAACCAACATAACATTTATATATATATATACTAGCTGTACCCTGCCACGCCTCGCAGTGGCACATTGTGATTGAATGGTTGACATTTAATGTAATTATATTTATATACATTAAAAGTGAGGTTAATCCAAAATAAATAATATAATTACGTCCACGTGTTAGATGTAATAAAAAAGATATAACCACTCACTTCTGTTAGAAATCCACTTGAATTATAATAAGTCCTTTTATTTTACCTGTCAGTTAATAATATTTTTACTGTCCATCTTTGATATAAAATATAACCTCTACTTACGATTTGGTGAAAGGCGCAGTTCGATCACAACACTATCACACATTTAAGTGAATGTTTAATTCAGATTGTATAATAATCAGAATCAGAGGCAAATTTTTTTGTAAATAAACAATGTAATTGGGAACGAAATTGTTTCTCATGTGACTGCGTCATTATTATTTTGGTTGTCAGCGAGTGTTTTCCTAGCTTACGGCAGATGGCGCGGTCACTGGTAAACAGCTGATCGTTAAAAAAAATTATTTTCTCGCGGTCGCAGATATGTGACTGATGCAAAAAATATATAAAAACAATCCTTGATGCGGATTTTATATCATGTTAAAATTTCAACTCAATCGGTGCAGAACTTTTTGAGTTTTTGAAGCGTACACAAACCAACATAACATTTTTATATATATAGATATAGATTATGTGAAGCATCGTTACGTCTCACTGATTCTCAGATTAAGTTAAACAATTCCGAAAAACTTAACGGTCTGTAATCATCATTCTTCATCAATAAACATTTGTTTATACAAATTCCCAAACTTTCGTATAGGTCTAGTTCTTTTCTGTTGTTTCATTTTCTTAATTAAATTGATGTCTTCTATTTTATGATTATTTTCAAACATATGTAGGGCCACACTGGATTTATCTATTCTCGTATATTTGGCGCTAACTAAGTGCTCTTTATAACAAATTTTTAGAAGTCTTTTGGTTGGCCCTATATATATTTGGTTACAGTCTTTACAACTAATTTTATACATTCCCGATTTATCGCACATATCTACTACATCTTTCGAGTAACTTAAAAAGTTTTTTTATGTTATTGTTAATGGTTGTTAATATTTTGTAATCAAGTTTTGAGAAATTTTTTTGAAGTGTTTTAGTATATGTGAGATAATACGAAAGTTTTACATATTGAAACGTTCGAGAAATTATTCTCAAGTTCGAAAACCTTTACGAAGTTGCTATCCCTTTCCAGAACGTTCACCGAAAGATATAAAAAATTCGCGAAGGATTGCCAAAATATGTAAAAGCGATATAAATGAATCATAGGTCAGTTATTTCAGTAATTCGAAGTCGGCAGTATTAAAAAGATTATTCAAGTTTAAATAAATAAGTAATTAACGCGTATGAAGATAAATAACGCAGTATAACCTTGTACGTGACTTTGATGTAAACAAGCGTTAGTGTTTAAATAAATAGAAGTTATCCGCGGACATTATCTTTCAAGTGATAGTGCTATATAAATTAGTGTAAGTGTTTTTATTAAATATCCTGAGATTTATTTAGATCGGTTAGTTAAAAACGTGTACATAATTTTAGTATAAATAATTTAGTTTTTAATAATCGTTACAGTGGTAATAAGGTGTGCGGTATCGAATAGAATCGTGTAAATAAATAAACTGTTCACGATTTTAGTGTAAACCATTAAGTAATTTAATATCGCTCCCGTAATAAAAACATTGATTGCGTAAATAATCAAACTTTAGTTCGCGATTCACGTGTTTGTTTATAGCGTTTAATTTTAGCTGTTCCATTTTGTTAAACTAGCGTCGGGCATTATTAAACTTTTTTTTATTATTATTCGTGGTTCAATTTATGCCGTTGACGCGTTTGCAAGCAGTTAAATTGGATTCAAAAATATTTGAAGTTCTCGAATCTATAAATAAAAATACAGAAGAAAAATGGGCGAAAATTCTCAGAAAATTAAAAAAAAATCTATACGAGCATTCTCAGAAAATGAAAGAACATTCTAGAAAAATGAAAGAAAAGCTTCACGAAAATTTGCAGACAATGGAAGGAAATTGTAGAAAAATTAAAGAAAAGTTTTGCAAAAATTCTCAGAAAATTAAAGAAAAATTATTTGGAAATACTCAGAAGATAGAAAAAAAATTGATGGAAAATTCTAAACGTTTAAAAGAAGAAATACAAACGAGCATAGAAAATCAAATCAAAATTGTTCAAGAGAAAACCCAAACAGATATGTAAAAATTTAAAAGAAGACATTTGCGAATCTATGAATGACAAAATAGAAGCAGAAAGAATGAAGCAAATGATTTGCCATGGTGAAGGAAGCGTCACGAGCAAAGATTTAATGGACCATAGGGAAGAAACCACTAACAAGTTTAAAGTTGTACCGCCAAATTTTGATAGTAAAGTTCCATAGTCAACCTACTACAAACAGTTTGAAGCCGCAGCTACAGCTAATGGTTGGAGCAACAAGCAGAAAGCGACGTGTTTAATAGTGTCCTTAGGCGGAGAAGCGCTTACAAACTGTACCTGACTAGCTACAAAAAAATTACGAACTCCTTATTTTAAATTTAGAAATAAGATATAGAGTGCACCAAGCTCAAATTATAAGTGGGGTTCAGAAAGCTGCCGAAAATCTTCAGAACTTTAAGGCTGACATCGCCAGATTAACACGGCTTGCATATCTTACAGCACCAGATACTTTCTTGGAACATTTGGCTATTCAAAGCTTTGTAGACGGCCTCCATGAAAGCGAAACGCAGCAGACTCTTCAGTTAGCTCGAGTTGCTTTGGAGTCGGAAGCAGCAAAACAAGCATCGCAACGAGACGATCATAAACTTTGCTGTGCTGCAGAAGTGCCCGCGCAAACACTGGAGAGCATCGAGAAGATAGCGTGACGAATACTTCGGGAAAAAGAGAAGACGACTTTGAACTGTAGTGAAATAGGCCATGTACGACAGCAGCGTTGAAGAAGTTGGAACGAGTTGACCAAAAGAGACAAAAGTTAATCTCATCTAGTCAGGTTCCGGAAATAGCAATTCAAATGGCATCGCCGATAGAGCAATTGGATAGCATTTATCTCCATGACAAGATCAATGGAAGAAGTCTTCAGTTACTGGTTGACACGGAGCGACGAAGACCATCATTTGTCCTGACATGTTTTGGAAAATGAGAAGGCAGCACTAGTAACAGTACGACTTCGAACGACGACAGTCAAAGAAATACCTACTCACGGACAAAAACAAGTGACCATTGGTTTGGGAAACGGAGTACTCTACCATAAAGTACTAGTAGCCGATATAACGGAAGGAGTTATCCTGGGAATGGACGTGATAAAGAAGTATGGGTTCCATTTGGATATAAAGAACGATGTCCTGAAGATCGACAATAAAGAAATTCCTATTTATTCGTCAGAAAAGGCAGGCGTGCGAGTCTTATTGAGTGAAGACGTAACTCTGTCTGCAACGACTAAAAGTGTAATGGTGGAAATCTCAAGAAAAACTACATACACGCGATTGAACCAATGAAGGGCGAATTAGTTGAAAAAACATTACTCCTTCGCAGAACTTTAGTATGAGTGAAAAACACAATGCCAGTAAGGATCTAAGGTCTTGGTAGACCAATGCACGCCAGTATCTCAAATTGTAAGATGCGTGAAGTCTAACAAAGATACGTCGCCGAAGAAGTGCCCACTACATCTATCGGACATTCTTACCTCCAAATGCCAAAACCTCAGCTGGCTAAAATTAAAGTGTTGATCCAACGGTATCAAGATGTGTTCGCGTTGGATAGTGGTTCCAAAGGAAGAACTAACGACAACATCCACGCCGACTTTATTTGGCGAAAATAGAAGAAGCTAAACGAATAATTACGGACATGGAGAGAAAAGGCGTGATTGAACCTTCAAATAGCCCATGAGCATCCCATCCCAAGAAGAAAGATAGATCAACGAGATTTTGCGTAGACTACAGACAGCTAAACGACGTGACCAAAAAGGACAGCTTCCTTTTACCCAGAATTGGCGATACGTTAGACACCCTGTCAGTCCAGTGATTTTCCAGGTTAGATTTAAAGAGTGGGTATTGGCAGGTAGAATTAAAACCCAAAGATCGTGAAAAAACAGCTTTTACGATTAGAACTATTTTGTGGCAATTCACTGTGATGCCGTTCGGCCTGTATAACGCTCCTGCAACGTTCGAGCGTTTGATGGAAACCATCTTGCACGAACTGTCTTGGAAGACGTGCTTGGTTTACCTAGACGACGTGATCGTGGTTGGAAGCTCGTTTGAAGAACACTTGAAAAAATTGTTCCAGCGACTACGTGGCGCTAATCTCAAACTGAGCCCAAAGAAGTGCAACGTATTTAAGAAGGAAGTGCAATACCTTGGCCACGTCGTATCTAGAGATGGAGTACAGGCTGACCCAGACAAAATCCGAGCAGTGCAAGCATGGCCAAAAAAACATCAGGTACAAAGTTTCTTTATATAGTATAGTTATGCACCTATTATAGACGATTTGTACCTGGATTTGCCAATATAGCCAAACCTTTGACAAAATTGACCAAAGAAAGCAGAACAGTCACTTCGTCGATTTTGAGTTATCCAAGAGAAGATGGAAAAATTGTTTTAGATAACGACGCAAGCAATCGGGTCATAGGCGCGGTCCTTTCGCAGGTTCAAGATGGTCAAAAAAAAGTTATTGCGTATTTTAGCAAGGTTTTGTCTAGGCCAGAAAGGACTTATTGCGTGACTAGGAAGAAGCTGGTAGCAGTCGCCAAGTCCATAGAACATTTCTACAAATATTTGTATGGACAAAAATTTTTTTTGAGAACGGACCACGCCGCTTTAAAATGGGTACCTTTTTGGTTGGACTACCGCCATTTTTCTTCTTGCTAATTTAAACTAATTGTAGTAAGTTGGCGAAGACTCAAAACCTTTCCTTGAAACACAGCTACAAAAAGTAACATCAGTACTCTTTTGCAAAGAAATCAAATTTTTAGTGGGCCATTTAAAACCCGGTACAATTAAAATACAGTTGATGACTTCAGGGGTACACTGAAAGAGTTTGATTTCGACCAGCTGTAGCTAACTATAAAGTTTCTGTTTCTATGTGGTTTACTACCTTACGCCTTCAGCGTTATTAACTATATTAAATTTGCAACTGTGTTAAGTACTTATCTGCATTTCTTTAGTTCTCGCCTTCAGCTTCATTAATTATGTTCAGCCTTCAGCTTTATTATTAAGTTTTTAGCTACTTTTAGTGCATATTTAGTGCATTTAGTGCATAAGAACATTATTAATATTTATCTTTCAATCGAGTGTAATTATTTAGCATTCAACTTAATTCAAATTTAGTGGTTATGTTGACTTGAACCGAATAAAGAACCTTAAAAATTGTTTTATTTCAAGGCCGGTGGTAGGTAATTTAAATCGGCAAATGCAAACTTGGTATATTATTGAAGTAGCAATTATTACTACGCTAAAGTCTAGGAGTAAGGCTTATGTTATTTATAATAATTTGAACGATCACGTTTTGCTGTTCGAAAACTTAATGATTGCAACGTGTTTATATTTTCCTTTGTGTAAATAAATTTCGTTAGTTATTTATTTTCTCTATTTTGCTGATTGACTGTGCCTAGTTGTTTGTTTTTCTCCTTTACCTAATTTCTTTGATTGTGGGTTCGTATGTACGCTTGGTGTCTCCAAACCAAGGATTCTACCGGTACGATAAGAGTGGTGCTCGTTTTGCTTCCTTTTTTATTATAGCATTCTTAACCACGCTCCTCACAGACATCTCAACTAGGCATGGTATCGTAGTTATTACCAGCAGGACCACTAGAAAAAAAGTTGGTAACACATTACTGGTGAAAATGGTGGCATCGAGTAAAGACTAATGTTGCGAGTTCCAAAGATGCTATGAGTTTCCTCCGACAAACATTTAGTCTAAAAAACCACCTTGTCAGGTTTATCAAAAATTGTGTTCAGTTGAACAAAATAATAAGAGTTTCTAAGTTTACCTAATGCTGAGAATTCTTTACTTGACATAGATTTTACAGGAGACGCGAAATTGATAATTGATGTCGTAATCCCGAAATGAAAACTTCACAAGGTCGAAGCAAAATATAATCTATCATTCAAAAGTAAAACAAAATTTCAATTTACCGTGGTGGATGTGAATATGATGACTGTTTTACAAGATAATGAAGAATCCAATCTGACGGTCAAAGAAAAAAACATGGTTAACAGTTTCCTTTGCAAGATTTCAATAATTAAACAAAAAGTAAAGACACTACTTAATATGGTCAGCGTAGTATAGTATAAAAGTAACTAATGACACACAATTAGGTTCCACCCTATAAGTTGTCGACTTATGGGCAGGTGTCCAAAAAATGTTTGTGATGTGCATACTATTGTGTATCTCAAACTTGATTGTGCTGTGCACTGTGCACATCTTTCCAATTGAATACTTCTGATTTAATATAACAATATTGGATTTACTGAGTGCGCAATTGATGCTGCATAATACGCATGCGTTATTTGTAGCCATTGTTATCTTCTTATTAGATTTCCATAAAGAGCGGACGTTCCTGCATGCAATTGCAGAATATATTAAATTTGAACTTGTGGTATACAGCTTTTGTCGTTACCCTGACAATCCGCGTTCGTTGTCATCTAAATATGCGTTTGTTGTTAATATAGAAAAACGCTTAGTAAGTAAAGGTTTTTTTACGCCTAATTTTATTGTCCGGTACGTTTGACTTAAGTTTTTTCAATACGTACAAATACGATGCTTTTCTGTACGTTATGATTCTGTGAGATTTCTGATACATACGTATCTTTACAATTTACAAAGTTGTGATTATTGATCATTGATCTAATGCAAAAACTATCCCAAAGATTTTTTATTAGAGCATCATCCAATTAACACCTTTAAATAACTTGTTTAAATATTTATTATTTATTTTCTAATTCGTAACCTTCAACATTTTGAATCGTAGATCACATTACTTTCAGTCGGAACGTTTAAAGCATCGTAACATTTCTGTAATTCAGCTGTTGTGCGCACGCTGACCCATTACCCGTCGAGTTACTTTAAATGAAACAAACCAGAATTAGGCACACAATTATTCGTAAGTAAGCTTACATATGCATTTAGCCAACTATAATTACATAAGGGGTAGTGACTGTTACTTCTCAAACTTAAGAAGCTCCGGTAGGTAAGTTTTTAAACATTTTCCTTCTTTACGCGGTGTTATTTAAGTGCAATGGTCGATTTGTAAAGGGTCACAACCGTACGTAAATTTAGTAGTTGTGTGATCGAGGTCAAAGTTGCGGTGATTGTTTGTCATTTTTTTAATATTAAAACTAAACTTAACTTCTTTAAAAAATTTAGAATTGCTGTTAAAACAGAGAAAATGTTGTTAAATTTATTAATATAGAACATGTAATCTTTGAGAAAATATATATTGCTGTTGTTAGATTGTTCTTTTTCGTTTAATTTTTTTTTCCGTTTGCTTCGTGGTGGGTTCAGACGTACCCTTAGTTTCTCCAAATGAAGGAATTTTATCAGTACGTAAAACGCCGCTTAACGTAGCTAGCCATGATAAGGTGTTTTTTTACCAACTACCTTACCACTACAAAAAAAAAGTAGGTAACAAAAAGTGGCGCCCAACGTAAGACCTCGATTTATTGTAGTATTTTCTAATTAGTTTAATTGTTGGAATGGTTTATCAGTGGTTAATAATTATCAAATTTTCTCTTTGCTACTTTTATTTTCTATTAGTTATTGAATAGTTTTTCGGTCGATAGTTATTAATAGTGCTGATTGTTTTGTCGATTGTACTTAGGTTTAGAAGCTTAGGTAAATTTGTGTTTTTTTATTAGCTGCAAGTTTTAAACAAGTTGGGGGATTAGTAACGGCTTGGATTTTTTCTGCCTCTCTTGATCTTTTTCTTATAATTGGGGTTATTTATTTACTCGATAAGATGTGGAAATTTGAGGTTAATCGTTTACTTCAAACTGAGTTATAGTATGAACTAGAGGGTCGAGGAGCAAATGTTTGCTGTAGCTTCAGATACTGATACTGGTCTAGCTGTTCTTCTGTACCAAGATAAAAAGTGTAAATTACACTCCTGAACGGATTTGGTTGCTTTACTTGAATCTGAATTCTTACCGTTGGACTATTAAGAACAACTCAAAGATATAAAGGCAAGAACTATGAAAACTTCTGAAATTATAGAGCGATACGTTACTATCTGCATTACTTCCGTTTTCTCTTGAAGACAAGATCAACGTGATTGATTCTACCTGAAGAGTCTCATGGCGTGCCATGGATTTTGTTCCAAACTTCCGAACCGATCAATGGAGTTTCGCTACGGTTATCCTTTTAGCTTTTGTCGATATCAGTTCACCCTCTCGTTCTGGTATGGATCTCTCTTTTGCACAACGTTTCCAATTAAACACCTTAGTCAATGATGCGGTACTTTTCTTCTTTAGATATTCGGCCCGTCTACTGGCAGATTCCTCTTACTGACAAGTCGACAGAGTTGTGGGAATTAATTTAAAATCCCACTGTTTTGTTTATCTTGACGACATTATCATGGTTTCGTTCACCTTTGAGGAACATATAAACATCTAACAGCAAGTCGTAAGACGATTACCTGACCTGAAATACTTGAGCTACGTTGTGAATTGTGACCAACTATTAAAAATCCTGATAATGTTGCTGCTATCACGAATCTTACTACTTCCAAAATTCGTAGGCCCGTTCACGATGACAACGGTTAAGTTCCCGTGAACGTACAAATTAGCAGATACAAAGAATGTCTCTGTTGGTGTTAAGCATGTAAAAGATCTAATACCCGACCAAAGCGTCGATAGTAACACCATCTTTTGTACTAATGTTTTGCTTAGATATGCTCGTAGACGGAAACGTCGTAAAGTGGCTAAGAAAAACGATAAGTAAGAAGCACTGATATGGAAAAAATAAAAATGAAGAAATTTGGGATACCATCGATAACGTACAATTTATCTTAATTTTATTTTATTTATTAAAAAAAATATTTTACCTTTGCAATTTGTCTCCTTTACTAAAGTTTAGTGTAATAAATTTGTAACCGTCGTTTGAGATTATGCGATTTCTTTCGTGAAAGACCCGGTATTTGAATTAATGCTATTCATTTCATGTATTTTAGAATTGTTTTAGTGATATCAAACTGATTTAAGGAAGTTATTTACCGTTTTTAGATTCATAATTGTTAATCAATTTTGTGTTCATTTATTTAGAAATTATTACGTTGTGTTAAACAACCGTATTCTGCGTTTGTATTGATTTGCATTTTCTTTGTTTTGTAAAAATTGTAGTTGTAATTTATGTTTCCCTTCTGAGATATAATTGTAATTGAATATATTTTAGCTGCTTATTGATTTTCAGTTTGTTTAAAAGTTCTTTGTTTTACTTCTATTAAATTACGTTGGAATAAAGTCATTCTTTTAATTTATTAGGCAGTTATTATGATTCAGGTCCCAACAAGTAATCTTTATGACGTAACAAAATAATATATTTTGTCAATTTGACAGTTCACACAGAATCAAAAGCCGTTTGCCAGAACCTAATTTTTGTTCTTTAACTACTTATTTTTAATCCTCAAAATATTAAAGATCAACAAGGATAAGTGACCTTAAAATTCTGCCACCTTAAACACGAGCACTCTGTATATAAAAATTATACGCATACAAAAATAACAAAAAAACATTACGTTGTTGTTCCATTACGTTTATTAAGTTCTGTAACAAGCAACATTAAACCAAATTTATGTAGGAAAATAAATAAACCGAGTAGCTAAAATGAAAAAAAATTAGAGAAACATAAATTACTTAAAACCAATTTGAAAAAAAAATAAAAGATTTATAAAGACATATCGACTTCGCCCTAATAGATTTAATTTGCAAATCAAATAAAACAAATGCTAAATCAATTCGGAAAAAAGCTTTAGGAAGATGCTACATTTGCAAACGGTATATTATTCACTGCTGATTTGACGATGTTCAAAAAAAAATTATGGAAATTCTTATAGGAATACGAGTACCTTTCGAGTATTACATTCAACAAAATAAACCGTTTTGTCTTCATTTATTTTACATTTTTAACGTTTATGTGAATTTCAAAGTAGGTTCGAAATATACAATTCAAAAAAATGTTAAACAATAATAAACAAAAAAATATATAAACATAAATTGATTATAATTAAATAAAGTTACTTATCAAAAAGTGTAGTTAAAAGTAAGTTATTGCAAAGAAAATAAAATAAATTTAATTATATTTTATTAGCTATTTTTGTGTTATTGTGGTAGTTTTTTTACGGCAAATATTAATAACTTTGCGAATTTATTAATATTTATGTTATGTGGTAGTTGCCAAAAAAGATTTTATTAAAATTGAGAAATTAATTTTTTACAGTTCTGTGATTCTAACAACAAATTAAGTTACTGTGCTTAGTAACAAATTTTTAATTTTTTTAACCTAAGATAATAGTAATATTTGGTATTTTTAAATTCAGATGCACAACTTGATTATGCAAAATAGTTTACAATAAATAATTATTTCATTTAATTATAAAAAAACTTAGATATAAAAATATGATTTGCAAACTTGTTATGTTAGAAAACATTTTATGATTACTCGTCTTGTATACATTTTGTTCAGTGTAAACTCCGTTGATCGTATTGGATTACTCTCTCTTTTTCTTTCAGTAACGTCAACGCATTATGACAAGCAAACTAAAAAGTCAGCACGTGTTAATAGAACTTTTAACCTTGTGACATCTGCCTATTTAATATCATAAACTGTATGAAAATTTAATCGATGATTGTAAGGGAATCCTGAGGTATGATGCACATTCACGTTTTGCGGTTAGAATTAGTTTTCTTTTGTTTTTTAAGCATTTAATTACGTTTACCTGCTAAATGCAAAAATTTAAGAACCGCGACAAGTTGGCTATCCAACGTCAGAGCTCTATTATCTTTGTACAATCACAATTCTTTCTTTTCTCTATTGGCTAACATCGAAGGTTAGTGAAAAACTTCTGAAATAATCTTTGACGTTAGCAAATATGAATTTTAAATCATCTTTTGCTGATTTTTTATAAAAACGTGTGCTTGTCTCTTCTTCTGCTTCTTGCGTGTGGAAATTAATCGGTCCATTGGACCAATGTAAGCACCACCTTCTATGTAACGCGCTTTAGAAGTTCTTTGCTGACACTTCTACTAACCTCGTAAGGTTGCTGAGTTCCTACGTTACTGTTGTTGTTCAAACTCAGAACAAAGCAATCTTATTAGGTGGCGTTGTGACGCATTGCCGGGTACGACGAAGCTTTCTAACATTAGTGTGGTTTTAAAACCTTCTTCGGGAATACATAAAAATCGTTCCTCTTCTCTGGATGGAAACCGCTACTATCGCTTTTGCATCTACTTCATCGACCGTTTATAATTGTGCTTTGTTTTCTTTTTCTAATCGTTCTGTTCTTTTTCATCAGCGTCGTAAGTTGTAGTTTAGTTTTAAGCTTTTGACTTCTGCTATCCTTCTGGTTCTTGTCTCTTAAAGTCGTCGTCGGTATCGTGTTAGTTGTAGTTCGAATGCTATCTATTTGCTTTTTTCTATGTTGTTGTTACCAATATTGTTTTCTTTTGATTACGATTTCTTAAAAAAATCTTTTAGTTTCTTTCTTCTCCATCTCACTTTAGAACAGACTGACCTTTTGGTATGTCATCTATAAGATGTCTGCTTTTGGATTTGGTTTTTTTTTCTTGAGTTTCCTATTTCGCTAACTGTACTATCTTCTTTCTTTTTCTTATTATGAGCTTCTACGGAAAAAAAAAGATATAAAACAACTTTTGGTTTTTTAAGGTACGCTTTTTTATTAATGGTTTGTTTTTTGTGTTCCTTCTCTTGTTCTAAGTCTTGGTTAGTTGCTTGAACACTTTCTTTCCTTTCTTTTTAGAAACATTTTTTCTTTAGTGTTCACTGCAATTATGTTTCTTTCTTACTAAGTTTTTTTCTGGTTTGATTGGGCTTAGTTGGTTTCTGTTGTGCTCGTTGTGCAACGTCGTTTCTTGTACTTCTAGCAATGTACGGTTAGTCAATGATGCTTTTTATTCTTTCGTATTTACTTTTTACTTTGTTTTGTTTGCTTGAGATTTTCTCGTTAATTTTGCTTTTCTTAAATTTTTAGAGTCTGCTTCATTTTTTTGGTGGAAGAATTTCATACCGTCTGTTAACGACTTTTTCACTCCACTGTCTTAGTTTTTGTCATTGATTATTCTCCTGTTTCACGCGATTTTTGAACACATCCGTAATAGTTAGTGAGCTGGAAAATCATGTTTTGTGTAAGTTTTTTCTTGGGTTAAGTGTTATTGCATTTGGGTTGGTTTTGGATTTTAAAGTTCCATTTTTTGCGCGTGTCTAAATTTTTGTTCTTTATTTTAGATAGTGTCTACTTCCCAGGTTTTTATGTTGCTGAGAGGAATTTGTTATCGTAAAAAGCTCTTTATAGTTCTTTGTTTTGTATATATTTTGCTTAGTTTAAATTCTATTGGAAGCAATGGATGATTACTCTCTCTTTTTCTTCCGGTAACGTCTACGCATTTGCATTTTGACAAAAAAACTAAAAATTCAGCACGTGTTAATAAAAATGCTTAGGAAAACTTTTAATCCTGTGACATGCTATTATTTAATAGAATAAACCGAAAAAAAATTTTAACGATGATTGTGGGGGATTTCCTAAGGTATAATATACATTTACGTTTCATGGTTTCCTTAAATTAAAACTAAATTTCTCCAGAAGCACTTATCCTACCAAAACATTTCCATTTTCATTCAAAAAAAAAAAAAGAAAACCAAATCCGTGTGGTGTTAACGTATTTATGTTATGCGGTGTTGTACATAATAGTACAAGGTTCAATGATAGTGTTACTATAATCGTTCCATGGGAAGAATAAACAAATTCATCCGCTATTATTTCAACTTAACCGTGTGCAATTTGTGGTTAGAGCATAAGCGTTATATGACCTGCTGTAATCAAAGATTGATTTCCAGGCTGGCTACCGCGTCGCTGATAAATTTCCTTCCTTGACGTTTCGGTCTCCATATAAATTCTTCTAAGTGGAAGAAAGCTTTATTCCGTCGCCCTTATTAAAATTGTGGTCATTCTTCTGAATCATTATTGCTTCCCTGTAGATTCTTGACCAAAAGTAATCTCATCTGGTGTTGATCTTCCTGGCGGTGTGTTTCTTCTTAGTTTCTTTGGTTTTTGGAAACACGGTTAACATCTCTTCTTTAGCACTAAAGACCACCTTCCCTTCATTTCTCTCAAGAAGTTTACAGTAGTGCACTTTGTAAATGTTTTATTTCCTATTCTAAGAATCCTGGTTCACACATCACTATTGTCCTCCTCACCAATACGTAGAACCTTTCAAGTTTTGGACCGGATGGTGGCGTGATTGCGCGTTTAGATATCTGTTCGTATGTGTTGGTTTCTTGTACACCTGGCGACCCAATAAACCATCGGCCTTCCTGGTTACGAGGACATCTAGAAATGGTATGCTTCCGTTGTTTGTCACATCCATGGTGACTTGAATATTTAGATGTAGAGGAAGCTCGTCTAGAGTTTCTTCGCTGTGGGGCTACACTAAAAAGCTGTAGTCCAAATATTGGTAGCCGCACTTTCAGATTGCTGGTCCCCAGTACTCTAATTTCGAACTCTTTCATGTAGGTATTTGATACTACTGAGAACAGAGGAATTTCATTGCTGCGCTTTCTGTCTGTTGGTAATAAGATCCGTTGAATATGAACACTGTAGTCGTCGTACATTGCTAGCTTGTGGGTGGCTGATCCAGTTGTGCTAAAAATTGGCTGATCTTCTCGTAGGTGTGCTTCTCGTTTATTTTGGCAATACAGTCCCTTGTGGCATTTCCGTTGTTGGCTAGGACAGTAATTTCCTTATTCATCCAAATGTTGAGCTCTTAGCTCTTCTCCGCTTATGTTGGATTTTGTCGGTTTAGTTATCTTTAGTATGTCTAGTGTCCTAATTCTTGTTTCTTCCTTAAGCTGCGCTAAGAGCGTTCTAACTAACAATGTCTTCTTTCGGAATACTCTGCGGAGCTAGAGCAAAGTTCATTCCTTTGGAAGGTGTTATCGTAGATGGTTCGTCCAATGTGATCGTGGAAAAGTTGATGACGGTCCTGGAAGATTCTGGATGTTGTTTCCTCTAGGTTTAGGCTGCGCCTAGTTTGTTAAACTTCTTCTTCTGCATTTTTGTTGATACTATCTTGGTTGCGTTGTCCATTGATATGCTGTCCAGTGTCTTCCAAATATCTGGATCCAAGCTGTTAGACAACGAAAAATGTACCCGCAAGAGTATTTGTGCGGTTAAATCCAATTGTCTTCTTTCCCGTTTAAGAAAGTTCTGTTGTGACGTTTTAATCCATGCAACAGTGTAGAAAGGTCAACTGTGCCAGTAGTTTAAATTTCTTGAACCTAAAAGTTTTCAAACTTTAATGCGTTCCTTCTCCGTAAAGACCAATTATTTTTACTTGTAGGTTTTTGCGGCAGTCGTACAATCTTAAAATTCAGTTTCCGGACTAATTACTGCGTCCTGATAAAATTTTGTTTTTTAACGTTTGGTCATCACCGGTCTACCAAAACGTCACGGAGCAGTTAATAGAAACAACCAATTGGTATAAATACTCGGAGCCAAAGGTACGAATTTTAATATGTTGTAAAAAAACTTTTCTAATATCTATAAGCAATACTTTGTAAACAACTTTTTGCGCGTTTTGAAAAATCTATGACTGAAAAAGTTAAAAGTGATTTGTGCATCTCTCTATCGCTAACGAGTTCATTTTTTCGCGTTTTCATTAATTCGTTCCTTCATAGATTTGAGTTTGTTTTATTTATTTCATCTTATAGTAAGGTCATTTTAGTAATTTCGCATTAAAATATCCAAGATATTTCACGATTTACGTTTTAACTCTTTTTCTTGATTTATTATTTCCAACTGTTTATATTTAGTTTCTGAAATAAAGAAACCCGATATTTTAGTTATTATTTATATGTTACTATTGTTGCAATTGTGCAGCTACATTTATTAAACCCGCGTTTGTTATAATTTTGCATTTTTGTTGCATTTTCATAATATGGGATTTCTTTTAAAAAATTACGTGTGCAGTGCGTGCATTGTTTGATTTTGATTCAAGCTCGGAAAGCTTAGACACGCAATGATTCCGCGTATCCCTTAACTCTTGTAGGCAAGATTTGTTAACAAATTTAATCGTTTGTCAAATACGACCAAACATTTCCGTATGGTTATGGATGAAAAGTTTAGTTTCTCATTTGAGTAATTTACCTTCGCTATGTAGCGGATTGCACCAAATTATCGTAGCAATTCTGACATCACCAACTACCTCATCTAAGCACTGCGGCTAGGTAACAATTACCCTAATTACAGCGTTTGTCATGCTATTAATTGCAAAAAGGTTCAAAGTGGTCCTTACACGGATCACGGTACATCATAACTTTATCTTTCTTAATGTGTAAACGGAATGATCTGATCTGTATTTTGTAGATGTCGGGTAAGTGATTACGCTGGCATCCGGGTGTCGATAACCATTTACGTTGGTGATAGCATAAACCAAAATGTCGCTACTTCGACTGATAACCGAAACGGTAATTCCCAGATGAGTTCATAACCATAGCAGTGAAACTAAGTAATAGGCACATCAGAATAAAAAGGAAAAAATACCAAAAAACAAAAACCACTAAAAGAATAATGGATTAAAATCGTTAGGTGTTTAATCTTATCAATCCAACAAATTTGTGTGTGAATAACCGTACTGCAGATAAATTCTTGAGTGAGTACATCTAAAAGACAAATTTTAATAAACGTCAATTTACAGAATAAATTCTTACCTAACGACTAGTTTCTAGCGAACATGTACTAAGAAGTAGCAAATTTGTTAACCTTCTGTAGATTTCATTAGCCCTTTCAAATGGGAAAGAACGTCAGAAGAGAAAACAAACTTATTTAAGCGTCAAAATCTCCCACCAACGTACGCTATTCGTGGAGGTAAACAGTATGACCAATTGTACAAAATCAAAAAATAAAAACAAATATCATGAAACATTAGAATATTTAAGATTAAACAAAATCGAACAAAGATTTAATCAAGTTGTCTATACGACAGGTCTTAAAATGTAATTCAAATTAGAAATTCCTAGTTGCAAGTTACTAAATAGATTAAATACAACTTTTACATTACAAACTTCACAAAAGTTTAAGCTCCAGCGAAAAGAAACTCCAAAACCAATACGTCGAGAAAATCTACATTCTAATACCACACTGACCAACCCACAATGACTGGAAACTCAACCCCGAGAAGAAAGAAGATTTGCTAGCTTACGATGATTAGGAATTGAAACCTGTAGCGAAAGCGCATGAAGCGAACTGATTCTTCGTAGCGACAAGTAACCAAATCAAAAGAAAAGGAAGTACATTAAAAAACATTATCGCTTTTAACAGAAATCCGCTGAAGCGAAAATCTAGAAGTAAGGTAACGTCCTTGAGTAACCCGCTACGGCCTCCAAAACCTAAATGGAAGTCGACTGACAAAAAAAGAAGAAAAACAAAACAAATCCTATCACGGCCTAAGGTTTCCTCGTTAGAGTGCCGGACGATTGTGTGCCGTCGTAGTGTAAACACACCACCGCGCGACAAGGTATAAAAGCGCGTTGTTGGGCCTCCCAACGTTACTCCACACAAGCGCACGTCACCGCAACTAGTACTCGCTTGAAAACTCAAAGATGAACCCTCCCAACCCAAATAACTGGAAAATGAAGAAAAGAAAAAACATCAAAATTTTACCTTAAAACCAAAACAAAAGAACTAAAATAGCTAGTTGTGATTTTGATTTGTCTACAGTCGTCGGTCTCTTAAGCGCCCCGTATCTAAAAAACCCTTAAAAGAAATACCCAAGACAGTTATATTCAGAAATGGACGTTAATTATTATGAACACTTGCAAACACAAAGTCTAAAAGTAAACGTTGTTTAACGTCAAAATCGTTAAAAGAATAATACGAGGTTGGAAAAAGAGTAGAACCTGCGACTCGGTCCGAAGGTTCCAAATTTAGTTTCCCGAAGGAAAACAATGTAGACAGCTTGGTTTAATTACGCCACGCTTGCCACATCCAAAGCAGTGTAAAACTTGTGGATTTGGACAACGCGGAAACACATGTCCTTTTTGACCGAAATTCCACAACGAATACGCTTTCTGGAATGAGAAGAAGTAGAAGCAGAAACCTTATCGCCGGTAGGCTTAGAATAACTAGATTTAACAAAACAAAAAGATTTAGAAGCTCGATTCTGTTCTGGACCTACATAAGCTCAATTAGGTTCTAAAAGATGGCTAGTACGTCGAGATGGTGGTGATTTAACAATCTGAGTAAGATATTTATTATATCTAGGTGTCTATAACCATTTATGTTGGTAATAGCGTAAACCAAAATGTCGCTACTTTGAGTGATAGCCGGAACAGTAATTCCCAGATGAGTTCATAACCATAGCAGTGGAGCTACATAAGTAATAGATCAGAATAAGAAGGAAGAAATACCAAAAAACAAAAACCACTAAAAAAGCATTGGATTAAAATCGTTAGGTCGCCATTTTGTAAAACCTGACGAAAAGTGTTTAATCTTATCAATCCAACAAAAATTTGTGACTAGTTTCAAGCGAACATGTTTTGACAAGTAGCAAATTTGTTAACCTTCTAACGTAAGACATTAGGATATATAGAGTTAAACGAAATAAAAAAGAGCTTACCCCCAATGTCCTTTTACGTTGTGGTTTTATCCCGACGAATAATTCAAAGCATATTTTGAAATTCGCGGGTGTTAAACTAATTTCAACGTGTCACCACCGTTTATAGCTATTTACAGTAAAAAAAAGAAATGTAATGAAAGTTGTCTATACGATAGGTCTTAAAATGTAATTCGAATTGGAAATGCCTTGTTGCAATTTACTAAATAGATTAAATGTAACTTTTATATTACAAAGGTCTGTTAAACCGTTAACCTTCTTAGCGTCTTTTTGAGTTTGATTGTTTTTTTAATTTGGCGTTTTCCAAAGTCGTGAATGTCACATCTACACAAAACAAACTTTTACTGTCTTATAAGATTAAGCATACCGAAGGTGTTTAGCCTCGCTACTTACTACGCAGTTTACAGCGATGTCGATGTTAGGTGTACAAAAATACCGATGATGCATAAACGAGCGCGGTTTAGGTCGCGGTCATTACTTTGATGTCCATATATGATAAAATAAACCTTTACTTTTTTGTGAAACCGGGGATACCAAACATAATTATTAATCAAAAAATTTTTGCCTGCGTCAATTGTACAATAATATATCGATAGAAACCGCGATCGCAACCTAAACCGCAACCTAATCCGCGATCGCAATCTACACCGCGACTTGAACCACGGCCTAACACGCGCGCATCTATGCATCTACGGTATATTTGCACCCTTAAGATTGATGTTAAAAATTTTTTAAAAGATCTTATATAGTACAACATTTAAATCAATTGTTATTTTTTTGTATTCTAAAAACAATATAAGTTTAGTTTATGTAAATATAATGTTATTTATATCTTTTATAATCAAAGACTTAATTGCTTTTCTATAAAAATTTAAACATTTAAAGTGCTTATATCTTTCAATAACTTATATCTAGAATTAATTTTTCACAAAGTCTCTCAATTAGACAAACGTTAAAAAAAACAAAAATTTTAGACCCGATGCATCCCATGAGCCTTGTACATAGATAAGGTGATTTTCTTTACATCAAATTTTGTAAATGTATGTTCCGTTTCATTGTATTTTTCTACACATTTATGTGCAATGGTAGTCCATGCTATTTTTTTATCACTTTCATTTATTTTAGTATACGCATCATTTCTTTAATTAATTTTTTTGGAGGTTCTTTTCATATTTATTATATTGTTTTTGTATATGTTACTAAACATATCTAAAAACCTTATAATGGCTATGTAAAGAATTTATTGTCATTATCTAAAAAGATAAGAAGAGTCAAATATGCTAAATCTTAATGCCGCACATAACATAACCTTATCGCTATTATAATCGTTTTTCCTTTTAGAAATAAAAAAAAATGACACTAACATAACAATTGCAAGGCATTAAGGATTCGAATGACACTGATGAAAATATTTTAATGCTTTGTTGCAATTGTATTTCTATAGTGCAAAGTTAATGATGCGATTTATTTATACCATTGTATGTATATATGTATGTACTAAAGTGATATTTATTTGTACGGACTAGGAAATTTATAGTGCGATTTAAATATGTCTAATGATTATTATACGAGACCACTAAGTATGCCTGAGTTAGAAGTAATTATTACAGAAGATTTCAATATTGCGGAATCGGATACTATTGATGCAGTATATATTCCTCCGACTGTAGACGAACTGACAGATGAAGAAGACATAGATGATAATTTATTGGAAGAAGATCCCTCTGATATAGTTGGAACATTTGAAGTACATCTGCATCAAAACGAGGATTATCCTACAAATTAAGAGGAGCATGAGCAACCGTTGCCTAAGGAACGTAAGTCGGTTACTCCAGAATTACAGAAACTTACTCCAATTTGGGAAAAAGAAGAAATAGAATTTAGTACATCACAATCTAAGGAAAGTGTGCGAAAGGAGAAACTAGTAAAGCTTCTTGAAGGTAAATCACCAATAGAACTATTTAGAAGTACGCATCCGATAATAACTGACACGATTTCCAATTTACGCTTGTGGAGTTGAAGAGATTTATTGGAATTCTAATACTAACAGGATACCATACTTTACCACAGACACACATGTATTGGTCCAGAGACGATGATAAAGGTTTGCGACTTGTTCAAAATTGCATGAGTCGAAACAGATTTCGAAAAATAAAACAAAACCTTCACTTATCTGATAATGATCTGTTACAAAAAGAAGACAAGTTTACAAAACTTAGACCATTTTTCTCCATAATAAACAAAAATTTGCTACAGTTTGGAGTATTTTCTCAAACTTTGTCTATTGACGTAGAAATGGTGCCCTACTTCGGCAGGCATTCGGCTAAGAAGTTCATCAAAGGAAAACCAGTGCGTTTTTGGTGCATTTGTAATACCAAAGGGTATTTATTTCAATTTATTCCGTATGCTGGGGCAAATCCGACTAAAGAAAAGTCTGAACACGGTTGAGGAGCGCAAGTTGTTTTGGACCTGTTAGAAATTGTTGAAGACTTAAGTCAGCACAACATTTATTTGGACAACTATTTCTCCACATATGGATTATTTTTAACTTCAAAGGAAAAAGGATACTTTGCAACTGGCACAATACCTGACAATATACTGCCTAAATGTTCTTTGGAAGAGAACAAACTGGTGACTAAACGTGGAAGAGGAAGTTTAGATACGGTGTACGACCAAAAAACAGGGATCGCTGTTGTCAAATGGAATGATAATTCCACTGTAACCGTTGTAAGTAACCACACACCAATTGAACACACAGTGAACGTTAAAAGGTATGGCAGAAAACAAAGAAAAGACATTTATATCCCTCAACCGCATTTGATAAAGTTGATTTGCACGATAACGGTATTGCAAACTACAGAATTAGAATACGGGGCAACAAATGGTGGTGTCCACTTTTCATAAATTGCGTAGATAGTGCAATTGTAAACGCATGGAAGTTGTACAATTTAACAAATAGAGAAGGTGTTAGTCAACTGAAATTTTGATCCTACCTAGCTTTGTCTCTGACCAAATTTGAAGGTACCAGTATATTTATGGAAAATGAATCTAATGCAAGTACAAGTGCAACAGTAAATAAAGGACGACCATCGGCACTTGCAAATATAGACGAAATATGTTTCGACAACTTAGGGCACATTATTGTTGCTCATGAAACGAACGCTTGCAGAAGGTGCAGGTTATGCAAGAGTGCAACAATTTATATGTGCAAAAAGTGCAGTGTACATCTTCATTCTAATTGTTTTCAAAAACATCATAACAACATAAAAACAAAAAAACTTACAAGAAAAGGTTATGAGTGGAAACAGTCCACTAGTCCAACAAGCATACCCTCTAATATTATTACTTATTCTAGTTAACATAAAATTATTAAGTCAGTAGAATTAAAATTTAAATCTATATACAAAGAAAAACGACGGACGTTAAAGTTAAACAAAGAATACACACACACCTTTTTAAATTTTAAATAAAGATATTGTAGATATAAGGTAAAATAAAAGCTACATGGCTTCAAAATTATGTACCACAAGCGTTAATCTAAGGCTCAGTACCGAATACATTTTAAGGCGACCGCGCCCTAAAAAGTAGCGACTCCACAAAATAAAAATAAAGGAAGGTTTACACGCAACATTTAGTTAAACTAATATCAAATAATAACAGTAACGGACACGTTAGACACTCCGTTCGATCAAAAAAAAATGATAAGTACTATCAAATGAAGTAATAAATACCATGGTGAATCTACGATTACACTAACGTAACTATCAACAAAGGCAACGACAACAATAAGACAAAGGCAGCGACAAAAAACAAAAGCCTCGACCAAGGCAAAATCAAGATGCAACTGGAACTCTAATCTTAGAATGAAATATTTACAGCTTACTCTAACTTATCACTAACCTAAAACTATAAAAATTAAAGTAGGGCAAAAGAAAGCAGAAATCTTGAAACTTGGTTTCGACAGCTAAATAATTCTGAAGGAAATGCAAGAAGGCGTGTCTTTGCATCACGAGATCAGCAAATAACGTTATCCCACAACTATCTCAACAAAACTACCGACACCTAGGCAAAATACGATCAAGACGAAGAAGAATTAAAAATGTCAAAATCACTAGTTATCATCTACAGGATCTTCGCCATTGTAAGCTTTCAAATCTTTAATATGTCACTTCCCTAAATTGTTTCCAGATATATCACATAATTTATAAATAAGACGGGAGTGAACTTTAACAACTTTACATAGAATAAATTTTGGTGCAAGCTTAGCAGCAAAACTTTTAGTAGCGTCTGAAAGAACATATTTGCTCAAATCATATCGCTCATAAGCCTTTTTAAAACGAGATCGCACATCTTTCTACAGTGCGGGTAAAGATAAAACATCTTTCTCCCATTGTTTACGCTTGATATTAGATATAATATCATTAGCATGATTTTCAGATATAAGCCCATAAAAAGATCCATCCACAGGTACGGTAAATAAAATCGGTAGACATAAAAAAAAGTCTATATTATTAACACAGACTTTTTAAATAAAGATATTGTAGATATAAGGTAAAATAAAAGTTACATGGCTTCAAAATTAAGTACCACAAGCGTACTAATGAAAGGCTCAGTATACTTTAAAATCAAATACTAATAGTAACGGAAACGTTAAACACTTTTCTCACATTTGTTCCACTCTGATTCCACTGTAAGTTTTATTAACATGCAGCTGAACCAATCTACGCTAGAGTATTCCAAAAATTTTAATTTTCTTTTTATCTTCATTGATTTGGAAACGTCCACATTCTTTATTAAAATCACTAATTCACTGGTAAGCGTTTGAGTTTCTGCCATTGAATTTCACAATCATAAAATCCTTTGCAATTTACCTGTGTCTAAAAGAGCTATAAGTTCTTGATTATTCAAGAATAATTTAATGTAAGGACGATTGTCATTTGGCATAGAGACAAAGAGAGGAGATAATTCAGGTAAACTTTGTGAGGAAGAGTTACGATAAAACTTAGAAATGCTTTTTAACCAAGCAGACCATTCATTTTTAGAACAGTAGGTTTTAGATAACTTTACTCTTTCTTTCGGATGGTACGGGAGATATTTTTGTAGAGATGACTTGAATTTTCGAGACACACTGCACCTCTTCGTGCGCCAGACTCGTTTTTTTGGAAGAGAAACAGTTGGTTGACCAGCAGGAATTCCAGAAACCACATTACGTTTAGAGGAACAAGAAGTACACTTTGAATTAACTACATTAAGAGTTCCAAACCCATAACAAAAAATTTTCTTAGGAAATTTACAGTTAGAATAGATATGTCCATTATTTTGACAATTCCAACACGTAACGACAGACAAAGATAATTTCGGGGTTGAGTCAGTCATATTGACATCATCAGCGTAGGCAAAGTCAAGAGCTAAGAGAACATCAACTTTCTTTGAAGGTAGCGGATGATATTTTTTAATTTGTTGGTGACTATTTTCCAACTTACGATCCAAGAGAATAGGAAACGTTGGAGTATCCTGTAAGACCAAATGTGAGATAAAGAAATGATGAAGATTTTTTTCTACTATATGAAGTTGATCTTCAACCAAGGGGGGTGTAGACAATCTGTTAAACATGTCTTGCATTATAGCAATAAAGATAGCAACACTCTCGTTTTCTCCTTGAGTACGCTGCTTAATTTCAGATAAAAGTTCATCATCATAAAAAAATGGAAGAAAAGTTTCTTTCAAACGTTTTTCCAAATCGTGCCAGTTATTTACAGTATGTCGAACAGAACGATACCAAATAAAAGCTTGTTCTTCAAAAAGATCAACGGCAGAGTTGAATCATTTTTGTAAAGAAATATTACGTAACTCATGAACTTTTTTTTAAAATTGGATTAATGTGTTTTTACTTGAAGAACCAGAAAACTTCAAATTCCATTTACAAACCGGCATACTATACGAATGAGGTACGGTAGTTTATTTAATCGAGGTGTTATGTTCCAATGGGGGAGGTGGAGAAAAAAAAGGAAAGAACAAATTATTTAAATTAATTACCAAGATGTCATGCTTACCTTTCGGCTAACCTCACCGTAGATGGTCGTCGGGTAAAAGAAAATCGCAAGACACAGAGTTTTCTTTAGGTAAGCGAAATGCCCGAGTGCGCCAACTCTTCTCGAATTTTTGTCGAAGATAAACAGTCTAGGTACGAGAAAAGGAGATCCTAGACCCGAAGTCCCCCAAAAGAAATATAGTACGAATCAATAATAACCATTTATTGATTATCTATCTATTAATAGCTAATTCCGGAACGGAAAAAGCCAATCGACGGTTACGCCACTGGTATAATCACAGAATCAATTACCTTACATAACACACAACAAAATTGTAACATATAAATTTAAGATTAAAGCAGGTCCAAAATAGACTCTGGAAGCAATAAGTAAAGCGCTAATATTTAAAGTATATCTCCGCGGCTACCGCAACCCGTAGCATAAACTACCCGCGTTAAAACAAAGTAACACCGCCCGTGGTCCTTGACGTCAAGTTCATCACGACCGGTAGTAAAAGTGTCGTTCAATTAGTTTACGACAGAAACGTTTCGAGCTCCCAAATCTCTACCCTTGACAATTAAATTTTTTTTTTATGTTAGCAACAAAAAAAGTGTAAGTTACGTTAAATAATCATTACATAGATCAACCGTTACATTAAGGCGTCTGTTAAACATCGTAATTAACCCTATTTGAATCCTAGTAAAATTGACGTTAAATATTATTAAACATAATTACGCATGTCCAAAAGTTCGTTAAATATTTTAATTAAAACAGAAGTAAATGTAGTAGGCTAGGTGTACAGGATGTACAAAGACAAAGTTCGACGAAAAATGCATTTACATTCAAAGTCTGCACTGATTTCACTTAAATCAAATCGCAGCGTATGTAGCGATAGCAGCAGTCATGACCCCAAAGCGCGTGAACAAAAATGAGTCGAGGTTTAGGGATCCCTCGCGGTTCCAAGCTTAACGATACTATAAATACCTCGTTTACTTCAATCCCCCAACCTGTA
Source organism: Aquatica leii (assembly GCA_035610365.1). NCBI lineage: Eukaryota > Metazoa > Arthropoda > Insecta > Coleoptera > Lampyridae > Aquatica > Aquatica leii. The sequence goes on along the minus strand of CM069438.1, from coordinate 49,364,673 downwards.
GCACAGCGCCATCAATCCACTGGGATCCTTTACTCTGCGACTTCGATTACTGCATAAGTACAGCGATTCCAAGATAACTCAGTCCGACAGCTTCGACAGAGCTTGGAAGAAAATTCCAACAGACATTGAGAACCCAAAAGCAAGAAAGACGAAAGAGCTAAAATAGCGAATATTAGTTGATACGCCTCTACTTTTAACCACGTGCGAAATACTAACCTACTTTACGATTTTTGCAGCAAAATACATAGATCTTTTGTTGGATGCATCGAACGTGTAATCGGATTTATTAGTGATTGCTAAAATAAAACGTCGTTGTATTAGATATTAATCGATGAAAGAGAAACCTCATGTTTCTTACCCATCCGACTTTGTCACGTTCATTACACCGCAAAACCACCAAATAAAGTGAAGTTTGTAGATGGCCGACTACTCTCGAGCGCCCTCTGCGAGCATAACTTGAAAATCACAACTCGAGGTCAAGTATTCCCCATTTTTAAGGTAAGTTGCCTAACTATCAGACGGATTTTCGCTCAATTACGAATTTACGCGTTACAGAGATATTTTGCAATTGTGACTCAATGTCGGATGTCCAAACGTAAAAGAAAGTTGCCTTCCAAATCAACAAAAGATTCATTTTATTTAGACAACAATATTTTTTCTTGCATCATTTTCGATAATAATTCGAGAAATTCGGTCGGTAACATGAGATAATCGGTACTGTAAACGTTTAACTTTAGGACTTCCAGAAGAAAAATCAGGAAAATCTTTCAAAGAATTAGATACTTCGGAGGCATCTTGTTAACGATATTTCTAATCCAGGCGTGTATTCAAGACAAAAGAAAAACAATTCGCACAAATTCGCAAAATAAATTGTTTATTTTCCATTCATATATGTTATTTCCCACCCGTGATGCCAAAAATTGTTGCGCACAATTTAGGTAGCTTTAAATAAGCGAAGAGTGCGCTAACAAACGATGTAAAGAAATTAATTAAACAATTAGAAAAATTGTCAAAATTGGTCAATTAACTTCCGAAGTCAGGGATGCCAAATAGTTTGATTTTATGATTTCCCATCAAGAATCGATGACCAAGGTGTATTTTCTTCAAGAAAATCAATTTGGATAATTGGCATTTTTTGAGTTATTCATATACCAAATCCAATCAAGTTATAAAAGTAATGATAATTTCATTTTAAAAATAAAATCGGTACACATAAAAAAAATCTGTATTATTAACACAGACTTTTTAAATAAAGTTATTGTAGATATAAGGTAAAATAAAAGTTACATGGCTTAAAAATTAAGTACCACAAGCGTACTAATACTACTACCTCGCCCTAAAAAGTAGCGACTCCACAAAATAAAAATAAAGGAAGGTTTACACGAAAGATTTAGTTAACTAATACAGATAGTTTAAAATCAAATACTAACAGTACGGAAACGTTAAACACTTTTCTCCCATTTGTTCCACTCAGATTCCAATGTAAGTTTTATTAACATGCAGCTGTACCAATCTATGCTAGAGTATTCCAAAAACTTCTTAGCATTTAAATTTTCTTTTTATCTTTATTTATTTGGAAACGTTCACATTTTTTATTAAAATCCCTAATCCACTGGTTTGAGTTCCTGCCATTGAATTTCACAATCATAAAATCCTTAGCAATTTTCCCTAGATTTTGAGTTTCAAATTTTATTTGTTTATCATCAAGCAACTTCTTTAATAATTTTTCAAACGATTCATTTGAGCTACTAGGTATAGATTCAACACTATTTGTTTCTGCTAAAATTTCTTTCAAGTAAAAATCGTTAAACTGTAGGTTTTGTTCTTCATACAAATATATTTTTGATATGTCATTTGTCAAAGTTATCCATATTTTCTTTGTTTGATACTTTTTATTTATTGATTTTCTTACTTTGACATAGTTTTGAGTATTTGTAATAAATTGATGCAAGTTTGCAGCTTAGAACTGGTATTCCAAAAATTTGTCCGTTAGGTGTAGCTATCGAGTTTATGCATATGGTGTTTGACTTTCCATCTACTGATGGTTTCACAACAGAATCAAATCTTAATCTTTCCATGTTTCGTGAAATATTTGCAGAAAATGTTGTTTTCTAATGTTATTTATATCTTTTATAATCAAAGACTTAATCGCTTTTCTCTAAAAATTAAAGGAAACAACATTTTTTTTGCCAGTTCAACGATAATTTACAATGTTATTTATGGCATTGATATGAATAGTAAGGTAAGAAGTAGCTACAATAAAGTAATAATTAATGGGAAGTGGTAGTTCCCTTACAGTTAATTTAACAGTTGCTTACAGGTTAATCACAGTCCGATTTAATTAGGTACAGGTCTTAAGGCAGTTGGCGTTTTAGTCTTTGATGAATGTTTTGTCTGCCTATGTTATAATGAACAGCGCCTTGACAGTTGTGAATGGTCGTATAGAACTTTTTAGCACTCGCGCTGATGTAGCTGTGAACTGTAGTTACGTCTAATTCGTAGTGAAGCTGTTCATTGCGAATGAACCATGGGGCGTTCACTGCAATGCGTAAGATTTTATTTTGGAGTCTTTGCTGTGTTACTCCATACTGGCGATGCGTAGAGCACCAGTGGTCGAATAAGCGATTTGTACATCATGATGGTGCATTTTGGTTTAAGCGATGATTTCCTATTAATGAGGGGATACAGCTGCGCCAACCTCGCATATCCTTTGTTTAATTTATAATTTACGTGGAGTTTCCATGTGAGCCTCGTGTCGAGTAGTACCCCTAAGTACTTTATGGCAGCGTCAGCCGTATTCCAAGGAACGATGCTGTTGTTTATTACTAAATTGGGAGGGTTTGTGATCTTTCTTAAGGATAATATTTTTGCTTGGCACTTAGTTGGGTTAATGTGAATATTCCATTTCGTGTACCATGTGCATATTCGATGTATTGCTATCTGCAGTGTCTCTACGGCGTGGATGTCAGTGTGTTGAGTCAGAATTGCAGTATGATCCGCAAAGGTCGCTAAGGTAGCCTCTGTGGTGGGGATGTCTGATGTAAATATATTGAAGAGCACCGGCCTCAATACACTTCCTTGTGGGACACCTGCGCGGATGATCTTAGTTTCTGATATTGTGGTGTTGATACGTACTGCGAAAGTTCGATTGTCAAGAAAGGAGAAGATTATTGCTTTGAGGTAGTTGGCGACTCTGATCTTGATTAGCTTGCTTTTTAAGCCTTCGATCCAGACCTTGTCAAAGACTTGGGCGACGTCTAGGAATACAGCAACAGATTAGCTTTTAGTTTCAAATCCCTCTTCTATTTTTTCGGAAATTCGTTGGAGTTGATGTTGGGTTGAGTGTGCTTTTCTGAAGCCAAACTGGAATGGTAGTAGTACATTGAGTGGTGATAGTTCTTTCATTAACTGGCTGTGGATGATCTTCTCTAGGATTTTTGAGAGCGTAGTGAGCAGGCTTATTGGCCTATAACTGTCTATCGATTTTTTATCTTTACCCGGCTTGGGAAATAGCAGTATGTGGGCGTGCTTCCACGCTTTTGGGAAATAACCTTGGCGGAGACACGCGTTATATACTGTGGCGAGGTGTGCTAGAAATTTATTAGTGAGGTGAGTTAATATTAAGTTTGTTATTAGATCATATCCAGGGGATTTTCTTTTTGGGAGTTTACTAATTATTTCTTTGATGTCTTGGGGAGTAGTTGGGGTTATTGGTTCGGATATCACAGGCTGATTTTTTTCTATGTAGTTGATTATGTATGCGGTTTCATGCGGAGCACTGATATATTTAGGTGTGAAAACTCTCTCGTAGTAAGCTGCAAAAGTTGCTGCTTTTTCTTCGTCGGTAGCAAGAGATGTGTTGTCAACGCTTAGTGTTGGGATTACCTCGCGCTGTTTTAATATGCGCTTGGTGGCTTTCTACATTCCTATGCCCCCTGGTTGAAGGTCCTCGATATATTTCTGGTATGTATTGATTCTCAGCTCGTCCAGTTCTCGCTTTAAACTGTGTGTTAACTTGTTTAACAGGCGTTTTGTTTCAGAATCTCTGCTTCTTTGCCATTCTCGTCTGGCTTGGCTTTTCCTTTTAATCAATTCTGTGATTTTGTGTAGTAGGTAATGGTGATTGGGTCTTTTTATGATTTTGGAAGGAAGAGTTGCTTTTAGTACACTACTGGTTATTGATGTTCTTAAGCTGGATATTGCGATGTCTATGTCTTCGTTGCTGCTTAAGTTAGTTGGGCACTTCAGTTGCATGTCTAGGTTAATTTGGAAGTCGTCCCAGTGTACTAACCCGTTTATGAGTTTAGGGGTTGGCTGTGTCACTTGCGGAGTGCCGATAAACGTTATAATTACAAGTAAGTAGTCTGAGTCAAGCTCTTCTACCACTGTTTGAAATACCGGTTTTGCGAAGTTTTTTTGTAAGACAATGTCCAGGATGTCTGGTAGGTGATCCTTACGGGATGGATAGTAAGTGTATTTATCCGGAGCTATTACTTGAAAAGAATATTTGGTCGCGTAGCCTTCCATCTTTATTCCTTCAGGATTATTAGCTCTGCATCCCCATAGTTGATTCTTCGAGTTGAAGTCTCCTATCATTAAGAGTGGTTCAGCAGTGTTGAATGTAGCTTTAAGGTCTTCCCCTATTAGTTTTTTATTCGGTTGCCTGTAGGTGCTTACTAATGTGAGGTATTGGTCATTTAGCTTAATTTTAGCTCCAATTGTTTCTAGAATGAGGTTAGCAATGCTGGAGATGGGGTGGTGAATTATTTTCTTTTTAACGAGTATAGCTACTCCGCCAGCTGCAGTTCGGGCATTTCTATCTTTCCTGTACACTAGGTATCCTAGTATTTTGAGTGTGTCTATTTCTGATAGATGAGTTTCGGTAATACATGCAACATCTATATTGTGCCTGGCAAGAAAGGATATCAGAAGTGTTCGTTGAGTTAGGATTCCGTTGGCATTCCAGTTTAGGATTGTTAGTTTTTCTATGGGTTTTTGGGGTTTAGGGTCCATTGAGAAGAATAGGAAGGAGTGTGCTGGTGATCAAATTTTTTATTAAGGGAAGGTAAGGGGTTATTAGGTCGACATTTAAAGTCCTTATATCTTTAAACAACTTATATCTAGAATTAATTTTTCACAAAACCTCGCAATTAGACATAGATAAAAAAAAAACTTTAGACCTGATGTATTCCATGAGTTTTCTTTACATAAATAAACATTTGTGTTGAAATATTAGCGTTAAAGTATGCAAACATTGGTTTTTGTTGAAGATAAACAGTTTTAGATTAAAAAAATTAATTAATAGTTGAATTTTAATTAGACTGAAATAACGTACGATAAAAAAAGTTTCTAAGCGTTCAATCAAACGTTATTATATGTTTAAAAACTTTTATCGTAACTATCTAAATTACTATTGTACTAAATCCGTTACTCAAACTTTCAAAATAGGGTAGGTAAATTAGTAACGTAAAAACTTGTATAATTAGTACCAAAAATTATTTATTTATTAATCGACGTTGCTAAAATATTAAACAAAATTTGAAACGTAAAGTCAACTGAATTGTGAAAAGTGAAAAAAAAATATGGGAAAATTCTGTTATAGATGATCCCGAAAAGCGTTAAAGCTTGTGTAAAATAACGCGTGAACATTACTTAGTACTTTTTAGATACTTTTTTGTTTCATAAAGAAAACAAATTGTTCTATTACAAGCTCAATTTTCTTCGAGAATGTTATACCGTCCAATTTAATTTTATTGCGCGTTAAATATGTTCGAAATATGTGCGCAGTTATTGAAATATGTTTACACTAAAATCCAGGCGTTGTTTATTTTACATGTAAACGATATTTGTTAGAATAAAGGTGTTTTTTACATAAGCCAAGGGGGAAAGATACCGTTTATATTTATTTTACGAAAGCCGTAATAAAATACAGACGAATTTGAAATCGCACGCCCTTAATAAATCTATTCCACGAGGCGAAATTTTTTATGCGCGTAATTAAATTTATGTGGAATCAAATATTTTTGAAAAGATTTGATAATAAACACGGGTTAAAAGGAAGGGATTTCTAATATATCACGCACAATGAGCTGAAACATGTGCTTGAATAAATTTCGGACATGGAATATGACGACGATCGCCGACCAAACTTTTATTTTTCGAACAAATTGCATTTCATATACGACGCTCCTATGCTGACCTTATGGATCTTTTCAAATGTTATATCAATAAGAAAAATTGTATTCTTTGTATATACGACGACGCGGCCGGAGAAATCTGCAGATCAAACGTTTCACAAAAACTTTATGAAAAATCACCGTTTGTATACATATAGAACTACGGCACGTTTTTCTCTACATATTAATGCGCGTAAAGAAAAAATTGCGAAAAAGAAAAACACAGTTTCCCACGAGATTTTCATATCTTGTCATAGAATACTAATGCAAAGTTGAAGGATGAGGGCACAGTCACACTTCGAATACGCAATGTTGTAAACAATCACCGTAAGTTGCGACCTCTAGGGATCATCAGTACAGAAGAGTCAATCGTCAAGACAAGATGTTTCTCCAAGGAGACAAAGTTTGTTTTCCATTCGTCATTCATTTTTCTTTCAAAAATAAAATATTGACAAATCATTTTTCTATTACTCGAAATTGCTCCGAAAAAATAAATTCTTAAATATGATTTGTTTGTCTTGGTGAAAAGTTCAATTTTCCAAGATTAATTTATCGCAATTTGTCTTCCAGTGTATTTTTATCTAATAAAGCAAAACGGTTGTAAAATGGATTTAGCCGGAAAAAAGGAAATGAAGATAAGTTATTGCAACAACCTATACAATTTGAAAAAATATTTGTATACTTTATGTGATAAACTGTTACACTTCTGTGACAGTTTTGATAAAGCACTGTTGACTTTAACATAGATATTTGTTGGGAAACATGAAAAACTAAAGCGAAAAAAGTGTCGTTTATATATAAAACACAAATGTATGTTTTTTTGTCGTTTTAAATTGTGTTTTTAACAATTTTCTCAACATAATCTTGTACGAATTTTATATTCATATTCTACGGTTTACATAAACATAATATATTTTAAATTTACTACTGTAAAGCTTGAAAACAAACAAAATATACAAACATAGCAAATACATTGTCTGTTTTATTGATACAGTAAATAATATCAGTTAAATGGAAATTTGGTCAAAATATATATGTTTTTAAATAATTATAGTTACTATTGTGACTGAATTTAAACAAATGCAGTAAAATAAATCTACTGCAACAAAAAAAAAGATTTAGTTTACACCCACTGTAACGGTGACGGCAGATTTTGATTTGAAGCATTAAATAATCTAAAAAAATTAACATTAACTGTACTATACAAACTTAAAACTATTCACTACAATAAACGTTATTATTATATTATTAGTGTAGTTTTAATTAAATGCGAGTTTAGTCCATGCTCAAATTCTGTAACACAACAGATTATTTCCCTAAATGCACTTCGGCAACGATAAAAAAATTATATGTTAACGATTGTATATAATACTTAACAAACACACGGGACAAACTGAAAGATTATTAATTAGAATGTGTACTCAAATAAGTCTTTGTTGCAATCAAAAAGGTCAAGGACTTTGTTAAAAACAATGAAATTTTACAGGTTATTACGTACATACTGTAATCGATTAAATAAATTTTATTTACAAATTTACAACGATTGTGTCTATTTACAATGACGATGTTTGCAAAAAAAATCACGTCGGAATTTAAATAACGGTAGCGAAAATATACGGCGTGTTGCAAAATTAATTCTAATTACGAAATCAATAACTGGAAAAAAAAGAATGATGCTAGAAATACTAAACTACAGAGAACACGTTTCAAAACAGATTCAATATTAACTAAAAACTAATGAGTATACCAAGCCAACGTCTAATGTTCAGAATAAAATACGCAAAGTCCTTGAATTCGACCGATATTACAGATATTTTAAAAACCAACTTTCATTTGGGTAGCGTTGGATACCAATATCTGCACAACCGATTTATACATTATAAAGTTTTATAAGTCAACGACGATTCCTGCAAAAAGTGCTATGGTACCTTAAGCGGTTATGATGTCACTGTAATTCAGTAACACTTATCAATAGGCTAAACCCAATAAAATAATGTACGAATCAATTTCACTTGTTTTAATATTCAATGGTTAACTATAATAGTCGGTTGGCACTGTAAGTTTTTTTTTTGTGGTTAGAGAAACCAAGTGTTTGTCACAGGATAATCAATGAATACTACAAAAAAATAATAATCTTCAGTATCAAAACTTTACTCTCAAGATTTAGACAAACTCACTAAAAGTTTCACTGATACGTTTTCTAAAACTTGGTTAAAAAAGCCACACTCAAACTAATCGAGTAGGCGCTGATCGAGTATCATTGTTTTTTAAAATTTTATTTTAAATTATAGTAAGGGTGTAAGTTAACAAGAATAAAATTGTATTTGTTTAAATAAACGGTTAATGTAAAAATATTTTGATATAAGTGCATCAATTTTATTCCAAAACATAACTGTGACTTCATATGGACACATATTAACCGACGTTTCCATTTCAGGGAAAACCAACGTTGCGCTCAGTGAAATCTTCATTCTGAAATATCGTATGTGTTATCTGTGAGAGTTTTGTTGGGCGAATTGAGCCACCGCCACGTTTCTGTCCGTTTGGAATTGTAAATGTTCTTCAGTACACCTCTGTCATGTCGCTAAATTGAAGCACGTTTGCGGTTAAGTCTGTGGAATATTTGTGAGGTGAGCAATTAAGCTTGAAGACTCAGTGACTCAACTGCGATGTTAATAGTGAATGTGATTTGAAGGCTTGACGCATTTTGTTTATAAATATCATTCGATGACTTACGAACAATCTAATTGTTAGATCATTATATATCTATTTTTGTTACAATTTCGGCAATTTTAGATGATGATTTGGAGATGCCATTAGCTAATCGCATGTCTGGAAAATCGTAAGTAACAATCGTTTTTTATTATCTATTAATTTGTGTTAGTATCAAACGACTTAGATATATATGAGTGAATAGCGTCTGTCGTTTATTTGTCAGAACCGAAGTAAATAGTCTTTGAGATGGAATGTCGCCAAGAATCTTTTTCAAGAATATTCGTTTTAAAAAGTTTTACAAAGTAGCGTAATCAAATAGGACAAAATACCGACATTTAACGCCATAAAGAAGAAGAAAGTTATGCAACGGTTCCTACGACGTTGCATTATACATCGTCGGGTGGGGGTGCTTAGAAATTCTTTTAACCGTCGTTTTTACGTCTTTAGTTGCTCCTCAGTTTTGCGAGATTTACTATTCAAAGAAGATCAAGATTTGATTTGGGATTGATGAAGATCGTCGTCATGGAATAGAGAATAAACGACTAATTTAATCGTCTTGTACTATAAAATATGCATATGTCCACAACTCGAAAATTGAAACATAGACCCAAAGAAACTTTTCAAAAAAAAGACTCGTTGCCAGATTTCTACAAACCTTTATCAATAGCCACTCTGAATCGAGCGGTTTCTAAATCAACAAACTCACCTAAGTTCGGTTGTGCGATGCTATTCGGAAACTGGTGGTCAACACCATAGAAGGGTTTTTTGACGTTACGAGAAACTTTAACGCAGCAGCTTGAATTGAAACGCGACAGAATGGCCGGGCCACAACGGCTAGTCGTTAATTGGTTTGAATTGATAGCGATCGTTCGGGTTTGAACTAACAACTACAGAAAGTTGGCTAGGCGCGTAACGATTAATTTTAATACAATTACGCCAGCATCTACCGTTTCTTTACATCACGGAGCCAAAAACTTTTTCAAATTTATCTCCAGGTATTCAGTAGTTCTTCCAGAACAATCTCTACCTCATAGAACTGTGTTACATGCCAAAATTAACACAAAGTCACTGCCTGCAATGTAGTAACATAAACGGGGTGTGCCACTAGCTCAATGGAGAAGGGGGTGGGTTTTATTTAAATCGATAAATAATAATGTCGAAATCAAAGGGCGCCAGGAAGGAATAAAGCTTAATGAATTAATGACCCTTGCCAACCATAAGTCCGCTTCTGTAGTATACACCCCCAACGGACTTACCTTAGAAGGTGCATTTCGCTAAAACCTAAAATAAACTAATAAAGTTACACACGCGGAGGCCGACGGAATTAAAAGCTCTTTACACTTAACAAATTTAACATTTATTGAATGAATAACACAAAATGAACAAAATAATAAAATAATTGACTTGAAAATATCAAAATTAATCACACCAAAACAGAAACAAAGAACGCAAAATGAAAGTTTGAATAAACACACAATACAGAACAAAATAATAATAATAAAAAAATACTATTGGTAAACATTAATTACCAAAACAAAACAAATATTCACGGCCGTGTGCGCGTTGAAATTAAATCGTAAACAAAATGAAATATACTTATAAAACTAACGTATAAATATAAGGTTTGAATCGATAATTCGGTTCCGTATAATAAACTTTAAACTTAGGATTAAAACAGTACCGTAAAATACGGTCATTAATTAGTTACATTAACGTTAACTTCGAAACACTTGTAATTTTTTTTTACTTGAAAATTCAAAGCTTTTAACACTTAAAACACGTAAATAATATCTTCACGATTAAATAAATGGTGCAACATAAATACCTTGAATTCGTCGTAACTGCAGGAACGAACTTATGGTTAGTCCGAGGTAGCCAAACGATAGGTACTCCAAATAATTTCTATGCCGGCGGAAGAATTTCCTTTTTAACACTTAACATAATCCGCACAAATGCGAAGACAGGACACAGTACAACCCAACGATTGCATATCCAACTTGAAACTTGAGTTATAATTATGGAAACCGTGAAATTTGCTTAACCCGTAAATTACGAACTTTGGAAAAAGATCAAACTTTTCCACCACTACACTACATTTTCACGGTACCAATTTTCTTTTAACTTCCGCGGTACGGCATAACGACAGGGTTAACGTACCCTTACCACCCGGTAACCGGTAATTTTAATTGCGACCAACGATCGATTGATGATTATTGACCCCCAAAAACCAAACTCTCTCATATTTAACACTTCGTCTTCCCACTAAATTCCCTCCGCTTGCGCGGTAACATCTACGTAAAAGATAGAGCATCAAAACAAACGCACTTAACAAAGACGGCAATTATAATTAGCCACGTGAATTTCCATTGCGTCGACTTTCGACCGAAATATTTCCCATCGAAATCCTTAGCTTGCATAACTGCAGGTGTCTCATGACAGCGCTTAATCTAATAGGATTCAGCCTAAACAAGAAAAATGGATCAACTTACATTCCAAAAAGGAAGTCGTAAATTATATTGAATTGTTATTTTACGAAGATAACTAAGTAAAGTACTAAATCAAAAACAAAACTACGGATCTTTATGCATTCAAAAGAAAATATCAATAATGATTGAAAACAACTTGAAATACCAATAAACTTAAACCACACAAATAACGAGCAAAACGTTCTTGAAGCTAATACCGTATCAAACGACGAAAACAAAACCAAACAACAAAAAAAAACGCCAATTCAGCCAGCTGAATCTATTTATGGGGCCTGTCATAAAAAGAAAACTGCTGAATAACAAACGCAGGTCACAACTGTCTTCCTACAGACATATTTCAATAATAAAGCAATAGACAATACTAAAAAAAAAACGCTGTTACCAGCCTTTTTTGGAGCGGGCTCTGTTGGTAACAACCACGTGAGTGTGTGTGTGGTTAAGAAACTATATTAAAGATACAAAACTAAGCGCCATTCCTCGTACTACTAAAGATACTCTTATTGGAGATACCAAGGGTACGTCTCAACCCACTTGCTTGATAACAAATAGTAAACGTTCACTAGTTCAGAATCAAAAAAACTTGACGGGCGTTATGTCAATGTCAGAAAAAAAACTAAAAACTTACCCCACCGAAGTTCCTTGATAACGAATAGTAAACATACACTACTTTTTATGTGTTTATCAACAAAAATGAGCGTAGTAGCTAAGCTTACGTATTTCGTTATGCGTCTAAATCTGGCTTTGATTACTTTCAACACTGTAACGTGTAAATTCGTAAATGGGCATTAATTCGCCAGATGGTTAGGCAACCTTGCCTTTACCCGTGTGAAATATCTGACCTCGAACTATATTCTTCGATTTATGCACGTAGAGGGCGTGAGATAAGTTGGTCATCTACGGATTTCCGTTTATTTGGTGGTACGAGTTTGTGATGGATGTGATGGAGACGGATTGGTAAGAAATTGAGGTTTTCCCTCATCGATCATCATCTAACGTAAAGACGTTTTATTCTAGGAATTCTTAATAAATCCGCTCGAATGTCGCATTCGTAGAACGAACCAAAGTCATAGAGTAGGTTAGTATCCGCACGTGGTTGATGGTGGAGACGTACCAACTAATTTTCGCTGTTTTAACTTTTTTTCTGGGTTTTGTTTTCTGTTTGGCTTCTTACAAGCGACGGAGTCGTTCACTGCACTTATGAAGTAACGGAAGAGCAGCTGTGTAGGGGATATAAGTCGACTGATGGCAGTTTTCTCGTATCTTGGGAAGTTTGCCGAGGGTTAATAACGAAGTGTAACCAGGTGAACGGGTATTTCCATAAATAATTTCTGGCCGAAAAGGTATTTATGCTTATATCTAAATTATAACGCCTAAAGCCGGAGATACCGCGCGACCTCGACCCTCATTCGTCCGCGCGCTTCGGGGTCTCGACTTCTGCTCGCGCTCAACGACATCGTATAATAAATTGTGCAAATAACGTTACAGTTAAGTGAAATGGAGTAAGAACTGACTTCGACGTTTTGTGTACTTCCTTCCTAAACATTTGCCTTTTTGTTAATACGATACGCCTACTTAATCTATTTATTTGTTTGTTTATTTGCTATCAGTAAAATAAAAGAAACTTGAATCCGTAATGTGCAGGAATTTGTAACTATCAGAGATTTGGGAGCTCGAAACGAATTATTCTGTCGTAAAATGATTGACGAAATTTATTCCGTTATGAACTTGACGTCAAGGACCACGGGCGGTGTTGTTTTTTTAATTTTCACTTGCGGTCACGCGTGTACTTGCTACCGTTTATTGTAGTTGCGGCAGCGTAATTTAATTTTAGTACAAGCTTTTGCTTCGAGTATTTTAGACCTGCGTTAACATTGTGATTTAATTGTTGTGTAATTTATGTATATGTAATTTATACCAGTGGCGTAACCGTCTCTTTAGATATAATAGATGTTTATTGTTAATTCTGGGTATCTTTCTTTTGGGGGACCTCGGGTCTACGATCTCCTTTTCTTCTGCCTAGACTTACTACGTTCGACTAAATTTCGAGAAGAGGTGGCGCACTCGGGCATTTCGCTTACCAAAGAGTATTCTTTTCACTTCGATTTTCTTTTACCCGATGACCATCTGCGGTGAGGCTAGCCGAAAGGTAAGCGTGACATCTTAGTAATTTATTTTTTTTCTTTTTTTTCTCCACCTCCCCCATTGAAACGTGGCAACACAATCAAAAAAACTTGACGGGTGTTATGTCAGCGTCAGAAAAAAAACTTATCCCAGCGAATTCTTTGATAAAGAATAGTAAACGTGCACTACTTTTTATGTGTTTATAAACAAAAATGAGCGTAGTAGGTAAGCTTTCGTACGACGTTATGCGCCTAAATTTGGCTTTGATACTTTCAAAACAATCAAAAAAACTTGACGGGTGTTAATTTAATTGTATTAAAGCAGCATGGCTGACGCCATCTTAAGAATTTACTTGCAAACGCTTTTTTATTTTACTAAATCTCCTAATCCTGCCAAAATACTGCTCCATTTTTTCCCAACATAGTTGCTAAACGTGTAAAAAAAATAACCAACGATGAAAATTTAATACAAAGAGTAGTAACAATTTAGCGAAAAAGGTTTTGATAATTCAAACGATCACAACGAAATCAGATGTACAAATGACTGAGAAAAACTTCCTTTTGTTCGGCTTTTCCTTCACAAACAGTAGAGGCGCCAAACCAGTGACGGCGTGCTTGAAATTATTACTTATATCAAATATTCAACAAAAAACGTCACAAACCACCATTCCTATAATAGTTATCACCAAGTTTAGAAGGTTAACAGTTTGAAAAGTTTCTTCCAGTTGTTCTGGAAGCCAATAAAAATTTATCAAAACTAAGACCTTCGAAAACCAATGAGATTATTTTAGTTATCTTAATCACCTATTTTTTCAATAAAAAAATTAATTTGTATTGAATAAAAATTTTTTTTTGCCAGTGTTTCGAAAATCTTCAATTAAAAATAAATATTTTTTGAACTTTTTTGTATTTTGAGATGATAAAATTTGAGAAAGAACGTTCTGGCGCAACAAAGGTTCAGTGCAAAAGAAATCGGCGCTTTTGTTTCACATACGTTTGTACCGTTCATAATTTTATTCTTTCGACATTCTATATATCCTCAGTTGGCAACGCCGCATACGGATAATTAGTTACTTTCCGTTATTTTTCATTTCTATTTTGGAATAGTTATAAACATTTTTGATGTAACTTAAAAACGTCTAACATTAGGATCATTAGAAATTCCGCATGTAGATCACATCAATTAAGTTGCATTTTTTGAAAACGAGAATCCAATTCAAAACATCGTCTTGCCAAAATATGTTATGGAAGCTTTAGCATTTGTTTTGCTTTCAATTTTATCAGTTAACCGTCACCCTTAAACAAAACATTTATTATATGTAACCACAACGCAGATCATACTGACTTAATTTTACTTTCAGTAAAGTTTAAATCATCTTTAACTTTATGTATTGTCCTTTCATTACATTAACGTGATATCTGTCAAAATTTTTCGATGATTTGAACACAGTCAAAGCCAAAGTTAGGCACGTAATAGAACCGTAGCACATAAGCATATATACCACGCATATTTCGTTCTTAAATCAAATGAAAGAAAGTAGTGAAGGTTACTACTTGTGACGAAGAATTGTTGGTTGGGTAAGTTTTTGTGCTGATACTTTTAGCAACCTTTATTAAAACCAATCACTTAGAATGCTTGTAAGCAATTGAATATAATTAGTTGTATGAAGTGTTGCCTAATTAAAAGGTCCTACATCAACACTATAGCTCTGTTACTAGTCGACAAATCTAAAATCGATAATTAATAGTTATTAGGAAATAAATGTATTATTGTTAAAACTTGTGTTTTGCAAATTGTTTCTTTCGGTGCTCGATAAATTTAGACAAAATTTGTATTTAAGGTTATTTACTTATTTTGGTGCTTTTTTAACTTCTTGTAGGTTTAGCACACCGAGACTTGCGATCCGCCTGCCGAATTATCCTGAGCTAGTCTTTTGCCTTTAAGTTACGAGTAAATTCTCGTAGCACCTAACGAGCATTGTTGTTTTATTTTCCTTTTTAAGCCGCTGTGAAACTGCCTGCACGAATTAAATGAAATGTGTCTTTAAACGTCCACTCGTTGTGGTATTATGTATTTTTGAAAACATCTTCAATTAAGTCTTTATTCAACGCCGAGTAAAGCTTTTCTATTCTTTTCTTGATTAAGCGTAATTTACATTTCAATTTTGTAGCACCACGTGCGACCTCTAATGTGTGCCAACATCCGTTGTATCTAAAGATTAAAACCATCAATACACCCCTTGGTAGTGGTTTAACTCGAGTATTTATCTTATAAAAACATACAAATTTATATATAAAAATATACAAATACGAGGCTCCGATCAAATAAGTGACTCCTCTATGTTGTACAAAAATGGTTATCATAGAACTTCGGTGATAGGTTCCATTATTACGTGGCGTGGATATTTGACACTTCTTCTAAGAAAAATAAGTAGGGGAACCCGTGGTAGAACGGGGTACCGAGGCGGAACGAGAAATGGGTAAAGTACCCGCTACAGGCGACAGAGGCGCATGCACATCGCGCACAACGTTCAGTTCGTTGTGCTACGTCATACGCAGTAGGTGTTCTTAGTGTGAGAATGTTTTTTGTTTTGATTTCATCGAAGGTCGACAAAGAATCTTGAAAATTCTATTTCTTGTTCCACAACACCAAGATAATTGCACTATACACTATTATTATTACATTTACGTTTAAGTATACTTTTGACTAACTAAAAGTCAATTGATAACTCAAGTCTAACAAACATAACCTGCATCACACACGTGTTCACGTGAACGGTATTTTGGGGCACAATGGGTGGGGCAGTATGGGGTATACCCCGTTCCGCCCCTGATGATGTTCAAACTTTTGATATGGATAGGTATTTCTGTTTCATCTGCAGATGGTGCGTATATATAAAAAAAACACCCAGCAGACCTGGTCTACAAATGCTATAAACCAAGCTGTTGATGCGGTTGTCAGTGGAAAAATGGGATACGTGGCGGCATCATCAACACTGAAAAAGTATGTTAAGAAAAAACGACAAAATTCAGAAGCTGTGGTTGATAAAACTTCAGGCAAGTACCACACGGTTTTCACAGCTGAGCAAGAGATTGAACTTGTAACCTACCTGAAAGATATGCAGAGAAAACTCTTCAAAATGACTGAAAGAATTTTGTTGACTGGCATATCAGCTAGGGGAAAAGAATAATTGCAGCCCTAATTTCAACAAAAATTTAGAAATGACTGGAGAAGACTGGGTTAAGGGCTTTCTGAAGCGTCACCGTGATTTAAATCTAAGAAAACCAGAAGCAACATCTGGAGCACGGGCCATGAGCTTCAATAAAGTCGCAGTATCAAATTGTTTCACTCTTCTCAACGAAGTTCTGGACAAACACAGAATGAATGCTACTAGAATTTTCAACTGTGATGAGACGGGCATTAGCTTGGTCCCGAAGCAGTTTTCTAAATAATTGCGAATAAAAAGCAACGCTAAGTAGGTGTCTTAACTTCTGCTAAAAGAGGCTCCACCGTTACAGTCGAGATATGTTGCTCAGCTGCTGGATCATATATGCCATCAATGCTGGTACTTTTGCGAAAGAATAAACAACGGGAATTTGAAATTGGTCTTCTTCCAGAGGGCTGGGCTGAAGTTAGCGATTCTGGTTGGATGACCACAGAAATTTTTTTAAAATGGTTTCAAGAGTTTCTTCTTCTTTTTTCCAAAGCGACGATGGAAAATCCAATCCTATTACTTCTCGACGGGCATGCGTCACACACAAAGAACTTGACCGTCATAAATCTGAGCTTATACTATGAAGATGAAATAAGGAAATGGCGCAGGTCACACCCAGAAAAAGTGGTACAGCTTTTCGACGTATCTGCACTCTTTGACCAAACTTTCTAATATGCATCAAATATGAGAACAGCTATTAAAGACTGAAAAATCTGGTATCTGGCCACCTAATTTCAATGTATTCACGGATGAAGACTTTCTACCGGCAGAAACAACAAATATTTCCTTGGACAACCCTGCTGACAGAAAAAACAGGAAACGCCGACTGCAGCAGCCGCCCCTATTCCGTTCATTGAAACCCTTAAAGATCTTCTCATGTCAGCTCTAAATTCCCTGCCAGGTAATGAAATACCCCAAGATGCTGTGCCATCTGAAAAAATACGCGTAGATACTCTGCCATCTACCAAAACACAAATTCACCCGATACATGTTACTGATAATTTTCCTATCCAGGAAAATCTTTCTGTGTCTATGAGTGACGAGAATCTTGCATCACCAGTTAGTATTCATGTCAGTTCTAAACCTGGCTGTTTCTGGAGGTCCGACTCTCCCAGCCGTATCATTGCCGACACGAATTTTTTAATTGCATCCCCAAAAGATCTCATCTGAAGATGATTTGTACTCCAACTCCACTGAAAGCTGGTGTTCTTGTAGCATTTGTAAAAAATTGGCTCATTTATCATGTGCTGGTCTAGATAGTGACGACGATGAGAGTGTTCTCATGTGTGAACTATGCCAATAATCAGTACCCCATTGCGCCCTGAGTGCATTTCCCATTGTACCCCGGGGGAGAAGCAAAATGGGAAATTTCCTTTTAGTTTTTCAAACGATAATTTTTCATAGTGATTAGTAATTCAGATAAGTTTCGCTGTAGTTTCTTTGTAGAAAAAAAAGGGAATAAACATATAAGTTGCCAAATGACGGTGTTGTCCTATTCAAACTTTCACCAAACGTGACCAAAGCTTAGCTGCCACGTTCCGCCCCAAGTTTCCCTACACACGATCCAGCATACAATTAAGTTAATTTTTTTTTCTTTATAGTTATTATTTTGTAGATAATCAAGTTTTCGTGAGTGACGCGATTGTTGGTCAGTTTAATTACAGGTCATTGAAAAAAACGTTTCCTGAATGTTCAACACCGGATTTGGGTAAGTCCGATTTTATTACTGTTCTCGGTAAATCTTGTCGCTACGGAAATATTCACGATTTAGGAAATCATTTTTACAACGATTTTTTTTCTCTTCTTTTCTCTTCTCTTACTGATGGTATAACGTTCTTATAACCGAATGTGCACCAATTTTATACATAATTGGATTGACTTGTAGAAGTTTTATTTTGTTTATTTCCCCTTTAATCCGACCTTAGATATTTTTTGAAAGCTTCAAAGTAATCAAACAAGACCTGTTTCAGCAAGACAGTGATCTGGCGCCCATAAAAAAATCTTGTTCTTCGACCACCCCTCTCTCCAAATAACAATTGTTTAAATTCTATTACAAATCGGCCTTGCAAGGTCCGTAAACAACAAGAAGGTTGTAACAGCTTATGAGTCGGTGGAGCAAGCACCTGTAATTAAAGTCTCGTCCTGGTACCCTTTTTGCCAATAGTCGTAAGTTTTACTAACCCTGCATTCTTTTACTGCTGCAGAAATGCCGTCGCCTCGTTATAATTATATTTTTTTTCAGTTTCAAAATGTCTTTTAAAATCCAAAGAGTATTTTAATGCTTGTTTGGTTAATAGCAATATCGTTAATCCAATTTAACAAAAATATAAGATACAATTGATTCAAGAAATACAATTCATGTGAAAAGAATGGAACTCGTTAGAGACGATTTATTTGATGATCTTACATGACTACTAGATTTAACAACGGGTTAGTTTGTATACTTTTATTCCTAAATAATTCCGCTCATTGTAATAATATGCGATTAACAAAAATACTGTAAAACAACTAGTTTGTCAATCATCGATTAATAATCTCAGCATAGTTAACGCGCTCGCTCGATTCGGCACGCTCGCAACGTTAAAATATCTCGGTTTTAATCGTCATCATTAACACACTTGTGTGTTAAATAACTATCTTTGATACATTTTTCTCGATAAAAACATTTGCAATTAATTTACTACATAATAAAAAAAATATTTTTTTTTTGCATAAAAAATTTTATTTTTAATTTAAACATTTCTTAAAAACTGGTACATAAAATCAAGCCTATTAATATTAATTATTTAAGAGATTAAAAAATTATTCTGTTTACTCGTGTCCTTAAAATCATTTTTAATGAATATTTAAGGCTACTCTCACGAATGAATTTTATTTAAAAAAAAAGCTTTTATAATTCTATTAGACTTATGGCCGGTTTTACTTAGTCTTTCCTGCAGTAATCCGTATTTTGGCATTGAAATAAGAAACGTTTTTTAAAGAAAAAGGAAACGTACCGCACATACTTTAACGTAATCGACAAAAGGAGTTTTTTTTAGACGTACCTTGTTATCTTTTTGCCAGGAACATGATCCCTTTTTGTTGAGTACTTTGCACGCCAGCAAGGCATTTTGACCTGGATTTACTTCCGTGTAGGCGGGTTGCTGTTCAAATCGCTGAACGAGTAGCACCCCTGCAACAAAAGAGAAAATTATGTAAATGCATTGCTTACGTAACACTATGTAAGTCAAGTAAAAACCAGCAACGCTCGACTCCATACATGTTAATAACCACCCGGTGTTGTAACATTTAAATCTCAGTAGGCCGTATCCCTGATAAAACGGACAAATTGTAGAACAATGTCCGATAACAAGCTCATAATTAATGTTGCAGAATTATAAATGAAACTCGATGTTAGATAACTTCAGCTAAATTACCTGACCGAGTTTATATAATATCGATATTTTTACCTGAGCGACTCTAGTCTTAGGATTAGATCTGTCTAGAAAAAAAAAGAATCGTTGGATTACTATCACGATTAATAAGAATAGGGTCACCTTTTGGCATTACACAAATTTATCTGTGACTTCTGGCGCCAAATAGAGTCATTTATATGTTTTTAGTTGTAAGGCTAATCCAATTCCGATTTTATTCGACGTTTTTTTCCAATAAAGACGTTGGACTCGAAACTTTCAAGTAGGTCTTACTTTATTTTCAAATTTAGTTTTGTAAAACAACACGATAAAACGAAAGAAAAAACTTTTATCAAAACAATGCATTGTATTTTTTTCGTTTTGTTTTTAATTTCAATTTGTGTTTAATATTTGTTGTTTCTATTTGTTGTATTACATATTTGGGTTTCCTGTTATATATTGTTTTACCTAACAATGTTTATGTTCATATTATGTTTCATTAAGCTAACAGTTAAATTAGATATTATTAGAATACACGCTACGTGATTACAAATTTATACAAACATTGAAATTTAATTTTAAATTTGTTGTTTTTCGTCCTTTCTATACTATAAATTAATTCGTTTGTTTTTATTATAAATATTTTTCTTTAATCGTGAATCATGTAACATTCTTGCTTTTTATTTAATACATTCGAGTTTGTTTTATTTGTTTTGTGTACTTTGGATTTTTTTTGAGTAATTTCACGTTAGTTTATTGAAGTTAGTATACGTTTTTAAATTCATCTTTGTCAATAAAATTTGTAAGAAAATTTTGCACTCAATTAATTCGAAACTATTACGCTGCTTAAACATCCGTATTCTGTATTTACGTCGATTTGGCATTTTCTTTGTCCTGGTAAAATCCCAAATGTATCTAATTTATATTTCCCTTTTGAGATACTATCGCAATTAAATATATTTTAACAGTTTGGTTATCTTAAATTTGTTTAAAAGTTCACTGTATTAAGTATGTTATTAGTATATTTGCACGTGAGTCATGTTGAACTTTATAATTTATTATTTCCGATAGACAGTTTTATTATTCGGTTTCAACAAATTAATCTATATGAGTGTAATTGAATATTTTGGTTTGGATATTTTTTTTGTTAACGTTGCATCTTGTGATGGGAAGACTGTCTTCTTTCCACGTCTTTGTTTTACTGTTTTCGTTTACAAAGGTTTTGGTCGCAGCTCTTTATGGAAGTGGTCGCGCACTAAATTTATAAGTATAGGTTGTTTTAGTTTTGGGGGCAAAAGGTTCACAAGTTTACCAATCATTAAGACATATCGGAATGTAATCCAAGTTGAGGGTTAATTTAAACCTTAAGAATCAGGGATCTTTGCTGAAGTAATGCAGAAAACAGTGAATTTTTAGTTTAGTTAGTGGAGGTTTGTTTCTCCCAGTTTGTAGAATTTACGGCTTTTACAAATTTCACGTGCTTTCAAGTTTTATTTGTACGTTATGTAGAATCGCGTGTTAAGTTGTGCGATGTGGTTTTATTTTTGCCTTGGGACGAGTTATTGAGAATTTTCCGACGGAACCTAATCATGTGAGGGTAAATTTCAGCATTTTTTGCCGACAACACCTGGCAACCTAATAGTCAACTAGAAGCCTCTTCTTAGATCCACTACAAAAATTTAAGGTATTTACTTTGAAGTGACTAAACCAATTTGGTGAATTTAATTACGCGAACATAGTGTCTTAAAAGCTTAGGGTTTTAACAGAATAAAGATTGTAGCGAGTTACCGGTTTTATCGATTTTACAATTATTATATAGTAATTGTCTTTTGTGTATTTATAAAAACTATACGTAACACATTTTTAAATGTTTGTTTGACGTTAAACCGAAAAATCAATTTTTCTCGTAATTTATTAAAATTTTGATTGTTGTCTAGTAAAATAAATGTTAAATAGTTAAATTGTAACCAAGCCCTTATTCCGTCGGCCTGTGCGTTATGTGAACTGCATATAATTTCAGATTTTAGTGGAATACATTCTGTTTAAGGTAAGTTCCACTCAGAGCGTGTTCATCAAAAGCCGGCTTTCTGGTTGGCAAGGGCCAGAATCCTTTTTAAGTTATACACCTTCCTGGCGCCCTTTTGATTCTGGTCTTTGTTTTCGTTTACTTTCAAAAGTTTTCTAAACAGTCACGGAGTTTTGAATATAATCAACACGCATCTTCACTGAGAACCAGCAAAACCTGATTCCTGTTACTTTCATTCAGGCCACTATCATTTTTCCAGCTTTTGCACGTAACAAGGTCAAGGTTTTAAACTTTTAGCACGCTTTCAAACTGTTAAAAGTAATATTATCTTGAAACTAACAGAAATTTAGCAAGTTGTTGAACTGAGTTCTAAGAAAGCTCAATTTATACTTCTAACATTGCAACGTTTTTTTGTTTATTTAGCTGAAGTCTTGTTTTGGTTATGACCGCAAATAAGCATAATCGAGTACACAAAGTACATTTTGCTAAGTTAGGTTAAACATAAAAATCAAAATTTATTAAGTCAGTGTAAACACAAAGAACTAAAGAACTCCGTTACCGTTTAGAAAACCCAAAAGTAAACAAAAATCAAAATCAAAAGGGCGCAGAAAAGCTGCATAGCATAAAATTGACTTCTGGACACTCTGAGCGAAACTTACCTTACACGGAGTGTCTTTCACTAAAATCTGAATTTATACACAAATCCCATAACGTGTAGGCGAACAAAATAAAAATTTTGTTATAATTTAACTATTTAACATTTATTTTAAGAAAAAAAATTCAAAACAAAAAGAAATTAAATAAGAGCAAAAACAAAAAAAGTTAAAGTTAATTGACTAATCGCAAACAAAACAAAATTTAAAGAAATAAAAAAAATTACATTAGAAATCACACGGCTGTGTTCGCATTAATAGAAATTAAATAAATATAAAACAAAATAAAATAAATTTCTAACTCTTTTTAAAACCAGATTAAAAATCTTAATAATAAACTACAAGATTAATTAATTTTCTGGTTTAACGTCAACCAAACATAATTTAAAAATTTGTTACATATAGTCTTTATAAATACACAAAAAACAATCACCATATAATAATTGTAAAATCAATAAAATCGGTAACGCGCAACAATCTTTATTCTGCCTAAAAACCAAAGCTTTTAAGACACTATGTTCGCTTAATTAAATTCACCAAATTAGTTTAGTCGGTACAAATTAAATACCTTAAATGTTTGTAGTAGATCCAGAAAGGAGCTTCTGGTTGACCACTGGGTTGCCAGATGTTGTCGGCAAGAAATTCTGAAGGGTACTCTCAAATGACGAGGTTCCATCAAAAGATTTTCAATAATCCGCCACCAAGGCAAAACTAAAGCTGCGTCGTACAACTAACACGATTCTACATTACGTAACATAAAACTTGAAAGCACGTGAAATTTTAAAAACCGTAAATTTTACGAACTAAGAGAAACAAATTCCCACCAACTGAACTACAAATTCACTGTTTTCTCCATCACTTCCGCGGAGAGCTCTGATATGGTTTAATGATTGGTAAACGCGTAAACCTCTGCCCACCATATTTATAAACTCAGTGCGTGGAAGAAAACAATCAGACAAAGACGTAGAAAGAAGTTGCAAACCAATTTAATTAAGACGCATAAGTAGTGTTCGAAAACGGTCTTTTCCATTGTGAGAAATGCAACGTCAACTAAACAAAAATATCCAAATTAAAATACTCAATTACACTCGTAAAAATAAACTTGAAACCGAATAATAAAACTGTCTATCAGAAGTAATAAATCATAAGGTAGATTCTAAATGTAATATAATAAAATTCAACATGACTCAAGTGCAAACGCACTAAGAACGTACTTAATACAATAAACTTTTACACAAACTTAAGATAACCAAACTGCTAAAACGTATCAAATTATAATAGTTTCTCAAAAGGAAAACAGATTAGATACATCAGGAATTTTACCAAGACAAAAAAATTCCAAATTAGCGTAAATACAGAATACGGATGTTTAAGCAGCGTAATAATATCGAATTAATTGAATTCAAAATTTTCTTACTAATTTGATTGACAAAGATGAATTTGAAAACGTGGAATAACTTCATTAAATTAACATACAATTACTCAAACGGTCCCAAAGTACACAGAATAAAACAAACTCAAATACCGGTTCTTTCACAAAAGAAATCGCACAGGTGCGAGGTACTTTTGCAAAAAAACCAAGAAAAAATTTGAAAAAGCTTGAAAGCTTGGAAAAGATTAAAAACCAAGCCTGTATCCACAAACATCAAGCCAAGTCAAGCTTTTATTTTTAAAAAGCTTAACTTTCAAGCTCAAGCCAAGATTTTACGTTTCAAGCCAGGCTACGTGGCTTGGTGAATCTCTAGTTGTATATAGATTTCCGTCCATATCAGAAACGTTTATTTCTACCATGGAATATATATAGAACTAACGACCAATAAAATAAAACAAAAAACGAGAACTCTAAACAAAAGCCAAAAATATTGGTTGGCTTAAGCAACCGGGTAAAAAAAACAAAAACGGACACGTCAAAATGACAACAGCGACATCAGACGGCGCACGTACATTCGACTGCCGGAACAAGTACGCAAAAACGCAACCTATACAGCAGTAACACACCGACATCTAAAAAAAAACTAGCACACCAAAGTCAATGGATCAAAGAAACCAAAAAAAAACGTTCAAGGACAAGTCTTTATACGTTTCTACAAATGCTTTCTAAGAGAAGATAGAAAACTTGCAATTATTCATCTTAAAAACTTTCCTGCACCTAAACAGGTTCTCACTTGAGCTCAGGAAACAGTACTAGAATAACAACAACATCAGTACCAAAACTCGGCGGATGATTAACACTAAATCCAATACAAAAAAACCCAATACGTCTTGTTTGCGAACAAAAATTACTAAAAAAATTGAAGCAGTACCCAACTAGTTGTAGCTTGAATTCTCAAAGATTACTTTCCGAACATTATTCGATTCCAAAAAAAAAACAGAAAAAAACCGAGCGCAACAAACCTTGTCCACGAAGCAATGGATCCAGAGCTAGAAAGAATACACTGACGTGAAATCCAATGCTCAAAATTGTGCAGACAAATATACATCACTACATGGCAGCCTATACGTCCCTGGGTGCTGATATCTTTACACAATATTGACATCGCCCTTATTCAAAAACCATCCACAAAAGTGTAATACAAAAATTAAACTATCCGGGTAGATGACTATTTGCAACCCTTGTGCATGCATTATCGTAAAGAATGTATTAAACTTAATGTCATTATGAAATTTATGTTCTAAAGACTTAGTAGCAGTTAAATGTCCGTAGTTGAATAAGCATAAGAAAAAAAATTATAATCGGATCCGGTTACTTGTTCTACAGCCAGACAAAACTAACGCCGCCGTAAGACATCCAACGGCTAATTAACAGTAGGACCGACAAATCGCTGGTTCTTAGATGCAATGCCAATGCACAAACATGAATCCAAGGCGTAAAAAACGTTTAGATTTTATTCTAGAATCTGTTACATGTCGTTATTTATGCATTTGCTAAAAACATTATTTCTAAATAAAATTCACG
Organism: Aquatica leii; assembly: GCA_035610365.1. Classification (NCBI taxonomy): domain Eukaryota; kingdom Metazoa; phylum Arthropoda; class Insecta; order Coleoptera; family Lampyridae; genus Aquatica; species Aquatica leii. Next base: position 49,338,934 of record CM069438.1, on the reverse strand, counting down.
CCTGCACTGGTTTGCCGCCTGCACTGTTTTGTAACGCGTATCGTTTACTACATTTACGGAAAAGAAAAGCGTAAACAAAAAAAAACTTTCATTCATCCATTTACGTACTTTAGATCTCTGGGAACGTTTGGTCGTATCAGAACGCTATCCGCTACATTGTAAGTAATTCTTCTTTCTACTTAATTTTGCTCGTTAGTTACTTTTATTATTCTTTAGCGAATGTGGTGATCTTAGTCGACGCATTAACACCTGTGCAGTCCGCGTTATCTATAAAACAAAGGGTGACGAAAGATGACTCGCCCCTCTTTCTAAAATTCTTTTAGTACGCATAGTAAAAATTATATTGAATTTTCTAATTATTAGTCAGCTTTCAGCATGTGTTTATTTAGAACTTACCGTATTACTTGTTTGAATTAATCGAAGTGTAGATCATACTAATTCATTTTACTTTCAGTCGTAATTTTAAAATCATCTTTAACTTTATGTAATGCAGTTTGTCTTGAGTACGTTGATGTGTCATGTTTCTTCGATCATTTTAAATGTCATCAAAGCCAAAATTAGGCACAACGTTTTACGTAAGCTTAAATACTACGCATACTTTCGTCCATAATTTGTTATGTTAAAAGTGTTTTGGTGTGATGTTTGTACCGTATAAAATTTATTCCCGGAACGCACGTTTTTGCAGCTATGGGAGTGATTGCTGTCAATTCGTTAATTTTGACATCGAATTATCAAAAAAAAACTTACTTTTTCGATGACTATGGTCCGCTTCGCATATATGTTCTAACGGAAGTGCCCAGCGAAGTTTTCACTTTTAATAATTTGCACTCATTTATGGTATAGATGGGTAGTATTTTCGCTGTTTTGTAAAAATTATTGATTCATATTTTTGCGATTTACTTTAATTTTTCCGTAATGTCATTAGCGGTTTATGGATACCTACACGTTATCCCATTAATGTAGAGATATTAAAACTGGTTTCGTTTATTAAAAAAAACTTCTATGATGACGTCACGCCACGTTGATTGAAGATATTAAAACATTCGGTATATTAATATAATTCTAAACGTATTGTAAGGCCCACTTACCAAAATAATCTAATTCATTTGGGGACAACTCGGCGCATTTGATTTTCTCATTAATCGTATGAACCGAATGAAATTTACTTATGATAACAAAGTATGTACGTGTGTTTTATTTCAGCAAAGTTTAGAAAATTCTTGGAAAGTGCTGCTAGCTAGTTGTATTCTTCGAAAGAAAAATAAATTGTAAGTATTATATTTCCTACGTTAATTCTTTTCATCTACGTTGCCAGTTGGTTGCACGAAGAACAGTACGTACACGTCAGGTTGTTGTCACAATTAACTATAAAAGTTTTTTTTGTGTGTAACGGTGCCCTTTGGTTCTCTAAATTGTCGAGATTTGTATATTCGTGCTATAATTTACAAATATAAATTTATTCTTTTGGAATGCAAAAGTTAGACCAACAAGTTTAATTTTTTGTAAAATGTGTTGAAAAAATTCTCATAATAGAACATATAAAAAGTAGTGAACGTTGCTACTTGCGACAAAAAACTTTGGTGGGATGATTTTCAGCACTCATTTTTTCCCTTTGCTATTCATTATAATTATCGTTTATTAATTCGTTTCGCGACTACATGTAAACAAAGTAGTGAATCGAATACGTTTGAAGTTACGGTGCTATCGTTCCACCTCGTTTTTAACTCCTATTCTCTAAAATAAATATATTTTGTTATAAACTGTGTTTTGCAATTTGTTTCATTTCAGTGTCTGACAGATTTAAACGGAATCTGTAATTAATAGTTTTTCTCCGTTTTGGCGCCTTATTAATGATTTTATGATTAGCACACTGAGTATCACTAGACATAATAAATAATGGAAGTGCGTCTACGATTATAACAGTACCGCGCAATAAAGTTTGTCATAACACTTGTTATTCTGAAGACGAGCAAAATATTAAAAACGTGGCATGTATCGGATAAACTTTTTTTGTCTGGTCATAAATACATTTGATTCAACATTGAATCAGACGAGAAACTCGTAATAGAATTGTGACGATTACTCCGGATTGAACTGCTTAGCTGTAATAGAAAGCTAGTGGACGGAACGGTTCTCGGGCGTCAGATTTGTTTGAGAAGTTTACTCTCCTGTTTAACGGCACTGTCCAGGTTACTACAATGAAGACACGGTTGTCCATGGCTCCAAACGGACCTAAAAGCGTAGCGAGGCGACGGAAATAAAATACACAATAGTAAATAAAAATAACTTTATTTATTCTCAAAATAAATAATAAGCGGTATATGCGACGAGGACAGAAGCGGCGGCCACAACCAAGCAAGCGGAAGGTGATCTATAAACCAATGATTGATTAGCGTGCGTTCGACAAGCGGTGACGTCGGTGACTAAGCGAGCAAGCATGCACTAGGGTAGCAACCTCCGTTGGATTGGTAGACGGGGTTTACTCGAATTTGAACTTTAGAGGGAGAAGAAGGGATTTGGGCACGGTACGGAAAGGCGTATCCGCAGGCTAAAGCCAAACACTACGGAGACGACGTGTTGACGGCGTATTCGCAGGCCAAAGCCAAACACTACGAATACGACGCTCGGTAATAGATGGAGGAAGACGGATCCGCAGGCCAAAGCCAAACACTACGGATACGACGTGTTGACGGCGTATTCGCAGGCCAAAGCCGAACACTACGAATACGACGCCCGGTGAAGGATAGAGTAGGAAAAAGCAGACAAAAAGGAGAGCATTATCTCCCCGGAGATTCGGTTAATTACAGCAAAACGGTTTACCCTAAAATCCAACTGGTGCACAGGAACCCCAGAATCCTTTTTGATGTAAGCTCCAACTGAAACTGTCGTTCTTGCGTCAGGGTTCCGGTTTTATTGCGGACGTTAGTAAGAGGGAGAACGGGTCTAAGCGGGGATGGCATGCGCTCTGACGGATAAAGCGCCTGTAAGCGGGGATAGCGCGAACTCAGATGCGCGTTCGGTACTTGGCGAAAATCCCTTTTTACATTTATTTGCTAACGGATACGGATAACAAAATTAAAATAACTCAATCCTAACAATAATAATTAAACAACGGTTAATATAAGTAACGGTTCGTTACAGAATACAGAAACCCAAAAACCGACTGGAACTTATTCACTGAAATACTAGTCGGCTAAATAAGAGACTGCCCTACAGTTGCAAAATCAACGCACGAACTAATTAATCACGGGCAGTATTGTTAATTTGACAAAATCCCCATATTAGTGAAACAGGAGACTTAGAAAAGCAAGATCACGCATTAAAAAACTATTTAACACTGCCAAAAAGAGCGAAGACTAAGACGAATACAGAACCAGCCGCACAAATACAACAATAGTATTAAAAAGCAAAGAAAAACTATTAGAGAAAGTACTGCAGAAACGTAGGAGACGAATCTCGTATGAAGAATTACTGCAGAAACACTTCCCGGGTTCATCGATAACTGAAGTTCCTAAGCATCGGGAAACAGCTGTCGGGTGGATTAAGTAACCAGACGGTTATCATTGCCGATTCCAAACCTAGATAAAGAAAGAAGGTTGTAGCAGTAAACCAACTTCCTGCCTTACATAAAAATCATAGCTGCTAAAAAACCTAGAAATAGAACGAAAAACACATGAAGACAAATGAAACTAAAACAGAACAACAATTTGTCATATATGAAATATACAGGATCTCTCCGACAAAATAAACGAAGACATAAAAAATGGAGTAGTTACTTTTACGATGGAGAACCCATATAAAAGAGAGCTAAGCAGGGAGTATCCATGATAATCCACAGGAAACTGACGAAGTATAACTCTATATGGGAACCGATTAATGAAAGAATAATACAACTGAATCAGAAAATGTCGGAACATAACGTGAGAAGCTGAGCGCACTTGTTTTTTTTTTAAGTTATTATATAAAACTGAGTAATTTATTTGTAGTAACTATGTATATACATAACAGTTTAATTTACAAAAAAATTTGGAAATTTCTGTTGGATGTGCCATTAGCTAATTGCATATACAAAAACTTTGTTTCTTATGTAAAATTTCTTTTCACTCTGTTAGTCGTATGCATGCACCACTAGACCTACATTTACGCTACAAATAAGCATAAAACTATTTTTTACATGTAATAAGTTAAATAGTGCGCTTTATTTCGCATAAGCTCGTGATATTTGACAACTGTGTTATATTTCCCAACGTAAACTTCTTTTGGAACGTAATGTTAAACCATTTTATTTACTTATATGTACAAGGTGTTTCCTAATCTAAGCGGCCTGCATCATTATTATTAACTGTAATATTTCTTGACGAACCCTTAATTGTTATTTATTTGCTTAATTCTACACGTTTTTAACCTTTTTCTCTGTCGTTACAATAAAGAGATTCGTTGTTATAATTGTGTTTTGCAATTAGTTTACCTTCAGTGTTGGAGAGATGTAAACGAGATCTGTAATAGATATTTCTACCGTTTTGGCGCTCTTTTAATTCTGTTATAAACAGCACACAAAACACCACCCACGACTCATTCTCTGACGCGTTAAGCTACCGCCTACTATACACCCTTTCGTTCGCGGATGACCAAATAGTAATCGCACAAGATATAAATGACATAATATATCTGAGCTATAAGCTTATTGAGGAATATAACAAATTAAATCTGAACATAAACATTACAAAAACGGAGATATGTGCACAGGACAGCATCAAAACCTACATTAACGGAACATATAAAGAAATTAAAATACCTTTAAAAAATTTAAAGAAAGAATTATGCTATGGTAAACAGTGTCCTGTCAGACAAAATTATTACAAAAGAAAAAAAAAACGATTTACAACTCAAATGTGAAAAACATACATAGCTCTGACATATTGACTATAAAAAACCACAGAAATGAACATCTAGAAAAGAACGGCAAAAAATCCAGGAAAAATAAAGTCCCAAATAAAAGTAAAAGATGGAAGATACATGACATTATTGATTATTAGCAGAAACTGGAGAGAAAGAGTAGATAACGAGATTTGGGAAACGGATCTAAAAAAACGCTTATGGATAAACCGAGAGGAATGACGATTAAGAATCGGAAGACGTCCAACAATTAGGACTGACAATTTAGAAGCATCAAGAGCCACTGCTACAAGGTTATAGTAATATCGTGTATCACTTCTTTTGACAGTAGGTTCTCAGAACACTGAGAACTTCTCTAAATGCTACAACATTGAGTATCTGCCGTTTCATTTAAAACCGACTTAGTTTACTTATGAGTTATTTTTATTGTGGTCCCTTTTCTAGGATTCTTACCAAGTCTACCTATAATTTTTGTTTTTTTCACTAGTACGTTTATTCTTATTTTTTTAGTCTTTTTTACCCAGTTTCGTTATTTTTTCAACTTCAATGTGTAGTTTCTTAAACATGTTTCACTTCTTATATTAATGTTAGTCTAAACAAAATTTCAGTTTTTGTTCTCTTTGTGTTATGGTTATTATGCAATACCAAGCTTGCCATCTACTTTGTTACCTTCGTTCTTTTAACCTCTTTTTCTTTGTTAAGATTTCTTGAGTGAGGAGTTACCGGATCTGCAAGCGCTGAGTAGACTCACCCGTCGAGTAGAGCACCACATCCGCCTCCGCGATCGACAATCGATTAAACAACGTCACCGCCCGGTCAACCCTAAGATGCGAGAGATAGTCAACGCCGAAATTGACCTCATGCTCGCCCAGGGGGTAATCGAAGCGAGTCATAGTCCGTTGAAATCACCCATCGTCATGGTACGGAAAACCGACGGAAGTGCCCGATTCTGCATATTTCCGCAAAGTCAATGACGTCACCGAAAAAGATGCTTACCCGCTCCCGCATATTCATGGCATCCTGGACCAGTTGCAAGAAGCCAATTACTTCTCGAGCCTCGACTTAAAAGAAGGATACTGGCAGATACCGCTGTCCGCCGAAAGTAAACAAGTAACCGCTTTCACCGTACCGGGTCGAGGCCTATTCCAGTTTCGAGTATTGCCTTTTGGTCTTCACTCCGCTCCGGCCACGTTTCAACGCCTACTTGATACCGTCATAGAACCTGAATTGGAAAGGCAAAGCATTTGCTTATCTCGACGACATCATTGTCCTAGGGAAGACTTTCGATGAACATCTGCAGAACCTGAAGTTGGTGTTTAACCGTCTCAAAGCCGTAAACCTAAAATTAAACCCGGAGAAATGCCAGTTCGGACGCAAATCACTGAAGTATCTAGGCCACCTGGTCAGTGCAGAAAGAGTCCGGACCGATCCAGAGAAAGTGGAAGTCATCTTGCAGATTCCGACCCCCACCACCGTCAAGAAGCTCCGTCAGTTCCTAGGAGTAGCCTCGTGGTACCGTCGATTTATACCGTCCTTTTCTACCACAGCGGATCCGTTAACTAAGCTCCTACGGAAAAAACAATCTTGGAAATGGGGTACCGAGCAAAAAGACGCTTTCGCGCTCCTCAAGCAACAACTAACCGAATCTCCTGTGTTGACTTGTCTGGATTTTGGAAGACCGTTTATTCTGTAGACCGACGCATCTACCACGGCCTGGAGACAGCTTTACTTCAAAACCATTTCGACGGTGACCACGTAATAGCCTACGCTAGCCGCACGCTGACAGCCTCGGAGTAAAACTACTCCGTTACCGAGAAGGAGTGTTTGGCGATTGTATGCGGCATCGAGAAGATGAGACCTTACTTAGAAGGTTACCACTTCACCGTCATAACGGATCATCAATCGCTGCGCTGGCTTCACTCAATTCGAAGTCCAAGTAGTCGCATCGCTCGTTGGAGTATCTTCTTGCAACAATTCGACTTCAAGTTCAAGTACCAGAAGGGTATTCTGAATAAGATAGCAGACACCCTATCTCAAGAACCGTTGCCAGGGCCCATTGATACTTTAGCCGCCGTTGAATCTGGGGGTTGCAAATGGTATGAACGGCTAGTTGACACCGTCCAAACTAATCCACAAGGGGTACCCGATTACACCGTGCGCGATGGAAATATGTATCGACACCTTGTGCCTCTGAAAAAAGCTATCAAAGAAGACCTAACCGAACCCTAGAAGCTTTGCGTACCAACCCCACTCCAATCACGCGTGTTAGCGGAAAACCATGATCTCCCTACCGCTGGCCACACCGGGATAGCCAAAACCACCGCTCGTATTGCCGAGAGATATTATTGGCCAAGCATGTACCGCGACATAGCAAGGTATGTCCGCAGTTGTCAGACCTGTCAACGGTATAAGGTAGAAAGTCAAAACCCCTGCGGGATACATGCAACCTTCCCGCAACTGTGAACCCTGGGACATCCTTAGCCTTGACTTGATCGGTCCTCTACCCAGGTCAAAAAAAGATTGTTCCTTCGCTGCGGTCTTCTTGGACCGGTTCACCAAATGGGTATGTTGCCGTCCGCTCCGTAATGCCACAGCCGCTCATATTGTCACCGCTTTCTACGAAGAGATCGTTACCAAATTTGGAACACCTAGTACGGTCATCGCCGATAATGGGGCCCAGTTCACTAGTCTCGCGTTCCGGCAATTACTTCGCAAGTTTGGAATCCAACACCAACTGACTCCCCCGTATACTCCGCAAGCTAATCCCGTTGAGAGAGCCAACCGTACGCTAAAAACCGTCATTGCTCAGTACTGCGAAACCGATCAACGCACTTGGGATCGCCACCTTCCCGATGCGGTGATGGCTCTTAATACCGCTCAACACGAATCCACGGGGTTTACACCAGCGTTTCTCAACTTTGGACGCAAATCAGTGCTTCCGGCAGCTCTTCACCGCGAAGTAGAGCCTATTGAACAGGATGACACCGGCGATTCTACCGACGTACCGCCCCGTTACCTTAGCCATTTGCAACAATTCCAAGAAGTTTTTCCCGTAGTCCGCGACACTCTCACGAAAGCGTTCGCCAAGCAAAGCAAGCATTATAAGTGTGGAAGCGCGAGTATCCTCAATCTTCCGCTGTTGAAAGATACGCTGACAAACTCGCCCCTAAGTATGCGGGTCCCTTTACCGTCACTAAAGTCTTATCCCCGGTGGTATACCGTCTCCGAGATGAGCAAGGAACCGTACATCCTTCCGTCCACGTTAAGGACCTTAAACCGTACCGGTCTAGGGTAACCGAGACACTTTTACTTACAGACCAAAACATGCCGAAATTGACTCGCCCTCCGCCGTCCACACATTCCGTCAGTATCCGCTTAGCCCAGGAGGCTGAGAGAGCTCGCCGGATCAATGAAACGGTAGCCCGCCGGAAAGCGACCGACCACGAGATGGACGTCGACGATCAACAGACACGGCCCGCAAATACCGCTATCGCCGTGAACAGGTCCATGACTGCTTCTTCCTCCGCCCCGCAGTCGATACTTTCGTCCAGTTCAACCAGCACCGACACAACGTTAGGAATGACCGAGCCCAAGGCACCGCCGGGACAACTGTAACCGTCCGCTCACGATGCGGTCGCCTAGGAGTGATGCCGCGCCACTGCCGCTGTCCCTCCCGTTCTACGCCCCGGGGGGCGCAACCAATCACCGCGAGGACTTCACGCCTTCCTCCCGAGTAGGAGAACCGAAGCCCGCATCGACAACAGCGACGTGGGAAGCCAAAGACTTTGAGTGCCGCCTTAGCAATCGAGACGCTTCTATGTATAGTTTTGTGTAGTGATTGTGGTGGCAGTGCACCAAAAAAAATGTTTCTTTTTGGTTTTTTTCCTCCCCGAAGTAAGAGGGGAGTGTAACGAACCGTTACTTATATTAAGTTGAATTATAGAACGGTATTTAGTTTTAGTAGTATGTTTGATTTATTTTTTTTATTATTAGGGAAACAGTTGTTTAATTATTATTGTTATGAGTTATTTTAATTTTCTTATCCGTATCCGTTAGCAAATAAATGTAAAAGGGGATTTCCGCCAACTACCAAACGCGCATCCGAGTCGCGCTATCCCCGTTTACAGGGGCCTTATCTGTCAGAGCGCATGCTATCCCCGCTTAGAGCCGTCCTCCCTCTTTCGAACGTCCGCAATAAAACCGGAACCCCAAGCAGGAACGGCAGTTCCAGTTGGAGCTCACATCGAAGAGGATTCCGGGGTTCCTGTGCACCAGCTGGATTTTAGGGTAAGCCGTTTTGTTGTTATTAACCGAACCTCTGGGGAGATACCGCTCCCCTCCTGGTCTGCTCTTCCCTCCTTTATCCTTTACCGGGCGTCGTATTCGTAGTGTTTGGCTTTGGCCTGCGAATACGCCGTCAACACGTCGTCTCCGTAGTGTTTGGCTTTGGCCTGCGGATACGCCTTCCAGTACCGTGCCCAAATTCCTTCTTCCCGCTCTCAAGTTCAAATCCGAGTAAACCCCGTCTACCGATCCCACGGAGGTTGCTACCCTAGTGCATGCTTGCTCGTTTAGTCACCGAAGTCACCGCTTGTCGAACGCACGCTAATCAATCATTGATTTATAGATCACCTTCCGCTTGCTTGGTTGTGGCCGCCGCTTCCGTACCGCTCGTTGTTTATTTTGAGAATAAATAAAGTTATTTTTATTTACTATTGTGTATTTTATTTCCGTCGCCTCGCTCCGCTTTTAGGTACGTTTGAAACCCTGGACAACCGTGTCTTCACTTTAGTTACCCGGACAGTGCCGTCGAACAGGAAAGTAAACTCCTCGAACAAATCTGGCGCACGAGAACCGTTGCGTCCACTAGCTTTCTATTTCGGCTAAGCAGTTCAATCCGGAGTAAGCGTCACAAAGTATATTCATTGTTATAACCTGTGTTTTGTCATTTGTTTTGTATCAGTCTTGGACAGAGTTAAACGGTATCTGCCATTAATAGTTTCCCACCGTTTTGGCGCCTTTTTAAATTATTTTATACTTAGCACACCGAGACCTGCGATCCTCTCGCCAAGTTGTATTGAGCTAGCTGCCTACCTTAAAACTTACGGGTAAAATCTCGTAACAATTTAACCATCAAGACTAGAACAAAAAAGTGTCGCCACCGACAAATATAAAACAATTTCTACGTCAAATATCAAGAACGAAAGTACTTGAAAAAACAGAAAACAGTGCTGGCAAATTGAGCTAATTAAATTTATTTTGTAAACAAATCAATATTAATGCAACTATTTTTTCACAAAAAAATTCTGTAATTGATTACAAAAACTTTATTTTATCTACACTAATGTAAACAGAAACCACGCAATTATCTAAAACTAATTAATTACACTGCAACCGAATAATAATCACAAAGCTTAAATTCATGACATAATTAATCACAGCGTAGTTTGCGATAATCGCAAACGCGAATTTTTATAATCAATTACAATGACACGTTTGCGTTTTCCACCAATCGCTGATTTTCTTTATAAATCACGACCAACAATATCGGATTTATCAATAAAATAGACAAACGAATTTGTTAAAAGTTTGTGCCTTAACTTTCTGCTAAACTTTTCCACCTGTTATGTGCAGTTATCATTTTAAACTGCAACGCAATACACATTTCGCTCATTTAGAAAATTCAAGTTTTAATATAGAATTTTAAAGTTCGATGTTCAAAAGTTGCAAAAGTTTCTGAGTAAATTAGATTAAAAATATTTTCAAAATAGTATAATATTTTATATCTGTTATGCAATCAAAGAACTGTTAGTACATTTTGTTTCAAGTTTTGATAAACTCGTGATTTTGATCAATGCAACATTCAATTTGTTATTAAAAATTTTTAACAGTAATAATTATAATTAAACAAACAAATGTCAATGTGTAGATTATTAGTTATTACTTTGGCACTTCTTGTTGCCTGAGTCATTATTAATTTAATATTAACTACAAGGGTAAATCAGAAGTACGGTTTGCTACTGTGCCTTACTAATAATGAAAAAACTTTTAACAACCTTAATTAATTAGTTCATAATATACAACATCCAACAATTATTACATATATAACACACAAATAATTAAAAAGTTTACGTCGTTGGGTCCTTTTTTTTAAATTTTGTATTAATAAGTGTTAATTATTTCTGCTAATAAACGCAATGGTTTTACATAAACTTAATAATAAAAATTTAAAAAAATTGCAAAAAAAAACAAAAAACTCGCAGCCTTTTTTAGACACAGATAACTTTGTTATAATTCAATGTTTAATATTAGTAATTATTTACGATTTGGTTAAAATGCCATCATTTTTGTTTGTCTTGCTTCCGTTAGTACAAATCTTTTTTAAATATAGCAATCCGTACGGTTTTTTGAACTTTGGCGCCCAACGTGGAGCCCAAGTTGATACAAGTTATTTCCTCTAAAGATTATCTCGTTTTATAGCCTATATGCTTTTATTAGTAAAGATTTAGAGTTATGATAAATAAACTCAACTATTGTTTCATTAGTTTCTAACGCTGCAGCTAAAAAAAAAATTAGAAATGTTTGAAACATTAACTTATTAAGCTGGTTATATGAACTGTGTGTGACACATCTTAAAATCGTGACAAAAAGTATCGTAAAAAACAATGCAAGAACTCTGTGCCATGAATAACCTCATGATATGCAGAATGCTGTTCCAACTTAAAGGTATTAATAAAGCAACCTGCGCTTCACCAGACAGTTACAACCCATAACTAAATTAAACACATTCTTTTAGAAAACAAAAATTTTAAAAATTTTATACAAAATTAAAAACTATGAGAGAAGCGGCCTGCGCATTTAATCATACATGAATACAAACTAATTTCCAGCTTAGTATAAGAAAGAACTTTAATGTAGTATTAGAAACGAAATCAAACACCACAGCAGACTTATCGACATTACATTTTGAAAGAATTTGGAAGACCTTCAAAAACGCACTTTCTGAAACTGCAGCAGAAACGATAGTTTCTAAAGAAAGAAGCGTCAAAAGATAGATATTAGAAAAGTTCCTCGCCGAGCTCCGTTCCCGCAACTAATAATGGCTGTACGTCCACAAAGAAAACCAAACTTTTTTTTCATCGCGGTTTGAAACGCCAACGCTCTCCTTAACAAGAAACTTAAATTTCAATACTTCCTTCAACGTCGCAACATCGAAGTCGCCCTCGTCTCCAAAATCCATCTTTAGAACTGCGGCAATCCCAGCATTCAAAACTATAAGAAATGTAACACTAACCAAACCACAGGTCGCCGAGGAGATACGTCCGTTTGCGTCAAACGGTACATCTCCCACCACTATATTCCAACGCTACAATTTTAGAATCTAAAAGCAACCCAAATCGTCATTAATACGGCAGTCAACGGAAACATCGTCTTACCCGCATATTTAGATGCAATTTTTAACGCTAGGATCCCCAGTATTCGCGCAAGAGACACAGCAGTAAAACCAACCGCAATAGTCGACTCCTTCAAAAGATCTCGTTAGCATCCAAAATTTTGTCGTAGACAGACCTACGAACCCACAATCCATTCCCACAAGGGACTTCTCGACGTCATCGATATAGCTTTTTTCAACAACATTAGTTCCGACCACCAGCCCGTGATTCTACAACTCGGTCATCAAACGAAAAACGATAATCTTCAGTTCAAAAAGAACATCACCATGTGGCCGTCACACAAGTCCCGGTCATTGATAATATCCCTCAATTTCAAACCGCGGTTGGCCGTTTCACAAACATTTTCTAAAGATGCATCTTAAAACCGACTAAAATTATCTAAGTCCAATCCAGTCCAACCCCACTTCACATTCGCAACCAAATCACTGGGAAAAACCGTCTAAGACACATATGGCAACGCACCTGTTACCCAAACAACAAAAAAGTTCAAACCGCTATCCAAATTTAGACCAAACAACATCAAAATCTTGTCTTCAATGACAAACTTCAGTCACAAAATCCACAAAACCTCAGCTTCTGCCAAATAAAGAACAACCTTAAAAACAGGAACAGGAACAAACTATCCAAACGACAAAAACTTCCGTCAAACAAACGTCATTCACCGCGAGGTCAGACGCACCCTAACGTCCACTACAAACAAGCCCTACAAGCACACTTCTTCCAAGAAAATCAAAACGGAAATCAAAAATCTCAAATCGCGGAAAGCTCCCGGGAACGACGGCATTCTCAACAAGCCCCTCAAACTTCTACCCAAAAAAAGTATAGCCACCTTAACTGCAATTTTGCTTGCCTAAGACTCCGATACTTTCCACATCAATGAAAAACTTTGGACGTCATAATAATTCCCAAGCCCGGAAAAGACCACGTCATGCCCCCAAAACTACCGTTCAATCAGGTTACTTCCAACGCTTGGTAAGTTATTGGAAAGAATAATTTTCATTACATTATAGGAGCAGGTCGACACCAATTAAATCATCCCCCAAGAAAAACTAGAAATTGGATAATTAAGGCCGACAATAATTGTCATTTTGTTATTATAGTGTTGTTGATTTTGTGTAAAGAGTTGTTCTTTTACTACGAAACTTTAGACCATTATCTCCGTGATGTTAAAGGTGAGCAATGATGCACAGGCTATAAGTCCAACATTATTCTGGCAACATGCTCCTGCGTACGACTAAATTTGATACATCAAGAGTCGTCATGAAGAAGACGAGAATATCCTTAATGATGGCACCACCCGGCCTGACAGCATTAAAGAATCCTTTAACTCAGATATTCTTCGCCTTACGAATGTAATCTTTGCTTGCAAGATTACTCTTTCTCGTCAATCAGAAATGGTTGACATCGTCAGCAGGCTTCAAGCAACTTTTCCAAAACCAATGATATTTTGTCAAGTCTCGCAGCAAACTGCTGACATCGCCAACACCTAGACTGATGTCAAAACAGCCTTGCAATCTGTATCAGTCAAATTATCCACAACTGCCATTGCTGCGCCTTCTGTCCATCTATCCTATGCCCAAGTGGCACGTTCTAAAATTTTTGAGAAGGTTGTACCTTCAAGTAAATCAGTCCTCTTATTGCCAGGTCGACTGTTTTCATAGTTACAAAACCTGATTCTCCCCTCAAGACCGCTGATGAGGCAAAAACGACGTTCATAAAAGTTTTAGATCCTCAAAATAATGGCATTAGACTTGACCGCGTTACCAAGACAGGCAAAAGCTCGATACAACTCGAATCCGAGAAAACTAACCTCACTAAAAGATCTGTGGCTATCGTAGATATAGCCGCCCTTGTGATTAAGCTCTAAATCAAATCGTTACCCCGGTTTTCTCTTCTAGACGTTTAATGTAACCTGTTTGCTAAGCATGCAAAACAAGCTATTATCTCCCAACATTTTCACGACGCCACGCCTCCGACGAGGTGCTTCATCTCGCCAAGGAACACCTACAAGTTCTGTTTAGTCTTAGTCTTAGAGACAAATCCAATTGAGGTCCATTCCAAAGTTCGATAATACCTTTTAGCATCCCGTAGCGTAGAATGTGTGTAGGGTCAATGACCCATGCGTTCGGTTTGGTTATCTAGAAAACGTCGTCAAACTCAAAGCCATTTCCAAAATCTGCCCAGCCTACCTGAAAAAGCGCGAGTTCAATATATCAAATTATGCGCTGTAAGTACACTCAATTAATTTTGAGGTTTGCGCAAGTGAATCTTCGCAATTAACGTGTTATAATGAGCTTCGCCTCCAACAACCATATAGGCATACTACTGACTTAAGAACCTTACGTGTTTAATTTAGGTGCAGGGTATAAGCTAGCTGGGGCGGCTATACCCTTCAACAAGATTACCGCATCCTCTTCTATGCGGTATTACTCCGCTATTGTTTTCAATAGTTCGAAGCTATTTAACTAATGACTGTAACTATGGTTTCGGTTCGAAACACCTCCTTGGTAATCATCGGCGGTTATTAGCCGCCGAGTGAGAATGTTCAATTCATCTCCAACACTTAGACATAAACCTTGATGAACTAAAATGCATTCTTATCATAGAAAATAACTTCAGTTCGAAATCGCCGCTTTGGCACTCCCCGGTGACCGACGAACAGGGACGATGTTTCCCTTTTTTAACACGAAAAATAATAGTCTCATTTCCAAAGTAATAGAAAGGGACCACCGACTGATACGGTTTGAGTTAACCATCAAGACCCCTAACCTCGTACCGATCCGTAAAAGAATCCTTAATTTCAAACGCATAAAACCGCTTCGCCTGAACAATGCTATTGTAAATCCAATTCCTTTTTATTTTCCACGTGGTACTTTATGCCACAATCCCAAATCTGTCGACGCCTTCATTGATGAGTTGACCATGATGATCTTTAACTCTTGTGAACATGGGTTGAATAGCATACGCATCACGATCAAAGTAATTGTATTGTACAGACGACGATTCCTCGACGAACAACTGCTACCATGCCCAAATAAGATCCCATGGTGGTTACCAGCGACGATTTGGCCGCGGTGGCTAGCAAAATTCTTAAGAATAAAACTCCTGGACTTGACGGAATACACGGTAATGTTTTGCGAACGGTTGTTTTAGATTTTCTGTTATCTATAATCGTTTGGATAATTAGCAGCAGCTGTGGGACATTTCCCAGAAAGAGCGTAACGCCTACTATCTTATCCCAGATATTCTTATCTGGGTCAGAATGTCCCACATCCTAGGACGAGAGGCAGTCCAAATCCTTTCTTCACACGGCGGATTTCGCTGTCATTTAAAACGAATTAGCGTTCTGGACGACGACAACTGTCTGTCGTGTGCCGTTCTTGACACCAGCACATCGGATTCTCGCAAATTTGATAACGTTTGGTGTGACCTATTAGCCACCATCAACTTCCATTGTAAATTCCCTCAGAGCATTCTTAAACTGGTGCCTGATGTATATACACTTTTTGTAAAGAGAGATCAGAGCTTTTATTAGAAACAGTTTCTTTCGTTTTGCTAACTTATGCATGGTAATTAAGTTTGCATCCTCAGAATGGTAAATGTCACATTTACCACTCTGAAGATGCAAGCCGCAATGTCTTGCGAAACGTCAGTTTGTTTGGATTCACAAACGACAATACGGCAAACGCCAAGTTCTACTTCTTCTTTTAACTTTCAAGAAGAGACTAGGACCAAACCTAAAAAGTCTGGGTGTTTAACTACGACGCGGTCTAATCTGAAAGTCGCTTATAATCATAACGCAAAGTTGCATGGTTTTAGTTTTATTTTCTTCCTATTAGTATGCGACGACAAAGTAGGAATTTAGTTTTTCAGCCACAACACTTTTATATGTTTTTCAATTATTCACTGCATATATTTATTTAGAGTCACTTTATTTTATTATTTTTAGTTTAATAACACTTTCAGTTTATTTTTGGTCGTCGCTATTGATCAACTCTGCCTCTCACTTCTCTACCAAGTCTCAAAGTCATTTTCCGAACAACTTGATTTTATGTTTCAGAAGCAAGGATAAGCTGTAAAGTAGGTGCCTTGCCATGTCTGACTAGACTCTCCTTATATTTACACATTTTCCTGAACTTAACATATCCTTCTTGTGACGAATTTGTACAAAGCAACTTTGGGTAGTTTGGTGGGTTTACAATCTCCTCCTACTCCCTCTCCTCCACGTAACGTAGAAACCGGCGTTTCTCAAAGTTTTGCGTTATCTCAACTTCTATGCAAACTCTTCACGGCAAACGTCCCAAAAATCAACGGACTCACCTACACTTTCTAAGCCGACGACATCGGCGTCCTGGCAACATCTCGCCCACCCGCACAAGTCGAGAGAAATCTTCACTTCACTAGACATCTGGTACGACAACTGACGAATAAAAGTCAACCCCTGAACCCCGACCTTTTCTTCAACCAAACGAACATCGCCCCCACAAGCCGTCTCCACATCAAATGCAACGATGTTCTCTGGATGAACAAAACCAAATACCTCGGCCTCACCCTAGACAAGAAACCACTCTGAAAACCCCACATCACCCAGAAACTTGCTTCTTCCAACGGCCTACTCGTAAAATTATATTTACATCAAGCTTCTCATCTCATGGTTCTACGCTGCCAAAACCCATACCCTCCAGGGTGTACATTTTCTAAAACAAGATTCTCAGAATGATCGAAGACGCTCTATGGTTTTTCTGAACAGACCATCTTAATCAGAAATTAAACATTCTAAAGATTGCAGATTTCGGCTGCCAATCCGCAGCTACTCTCCATGCAGACTTTGCAGCATACCACAACCACCTTGTCCTGTGGCTCTAGGATTACGACATAGATGACATGCCTAGGCACAAGCGGCCAAACTATGTCATCCTAGATTAAACATTCAAATAAAATGTTCAACTAATTCGTAAGTCGCGTAAACGCTAAACTTGCGATAAATTTAATTTAGTACGCGTTTGACTTTGGAAGTGTAAAGTTCTTGTTATCCTCGTATACCGATTAGCAGATGAAACACGTGATATCGTCGACCTACGGTCAGTGCACGATAGTGCAAACAGTGATAGCGGACCTTTAAAATTATATATTCTTAAAATTAGTTTTACAAATAGTAATTAGTAGTTTCTAATATAAAAACAGATTAAAAACAAATAATAATAATGTTTCCTTCGGAGAACGTTACCAGTAAACAATGTGCAACCAACAAACTTTATACAGGGTGATTCATCACTAAATATGCATCAATCACAAATGCCAATATACCAATCACAAATGACTTCTATCCCGCTTTTGCAAACGCAGATCCAACAGCCAACGTACCAGATGCAGCAATACCCAGGTCAGTCAAAAAATAATCAAAATATGTTACAATTTTTCCCAAATCAAGAATAATATAAACAAACAATACAGCAACCACACAGCTCAGCTCAACTGTTACGTATGATGTCGACAAATGTAGAAGAATTAGAGAATACACGTAACAAAGAAAACCCATGGCAAGTGGTAAAGTGTCAAAAAAAATGATTATAAGCGACTTTTGGCTTAGACCGCGTCCTGGTTAAACACCCAGACTTAGGCTTGGTTCTAGTCTCTTCTTAAGAGCCAAAACAAGAAGTAGAACTTGGCCTTTGTCGTATTGTCGTTCGTGAACCCAAACAAACTGACGTTTCGCAAGATATTGCAAGTTGCATCTTCAGAGTAGTAAATGTCTCTGAAAGAAAAAGCGTAAATGACGATATTTATACCAATAGCGATTAACGTGATTAACCGACTTTATCTTTCCGTTATTGCTTAACTGACATCGTTATTACTTGGAGTGTTTGTGTCCTTCCCAAGAAGGTCGATGTTTGTCTTAGATGATATAATACTGGTAGCCAAGATTTGCTGAGTCTTATACCGTCTTCTCGGTTCATATTACAAAACCGACATACGCACAGGTAACATATGAAATTGAAAGTCCCAATACCGTCCAAAATAAATTCCTAGAATAATTTAAAAACATGTTTAGGCAAGTAACGCAACAGAACGGCATGGTAATCAACATGCTTACAATGCTGATAAATAAAATTAAATAATGGCTAAGTTTCTTAGAATTGCTTTGTGGAACGCCAATGGACTGACTCAACGCAAAGAAGAAGTAAAAATATTCCTCCAACAACATCTGATGGATGTACTATTGGTCACTGAGACTTATTTCAATAGTAGAACTTATTTTAAAATACCCCACTACCGTCTCTATCATACGAGACACCCTGATAACACTGCTCATGCTGGAACAGCAACTCTAATCAAATCATCGGTAAGCCATTACGAACAACAAAAAATTGAAAAATGCTATATACAAGCAACTACTATTAAAATACAACTACTACCATATGACCTAACACTCTCTGTAGTATATTATCGACCTCGTCACAATCTGAATAAAGAACGTTTCCAAGTGTTTTTTGATACATTAGATCATCAGTCATAGCAGGAAGAGACTTTAATAGTAAAATAACATTATGGGATTCCAGAATTACTACTGCAAAAGGAAGAGAACTTTTAAAAGTAATGAATGATAAGAGCTACTGATTTTTATCAATTGGAACCCCGAAATATTGGCCTACTGACACAGACAAACGTCCAGACCTCCTTGATTTTTTTGTGACTAGCGGTATTTCTTCACTTTACACAAAGGTAGTAGCAAATTACGACTCACCTTCTGACCACGCCCCAATCATAGCTACAGTCAGCTCAACGGTAATAAACATCAAACGTGCACCAAAATTGTGCACAATAAAGACAGACTGGGACATATATTCGAATGAGTTAGCAGCTAATATTAACTTATGAATAAGATTGAAGACACCTACTGAATTAGAAGGAGTTAATTGCAATTATACATCAAACAAAAAGAAAGCTACACCTGAACTACATCCACAAGGCGATTGGGCGACGGCGTTTGGGCGCCGGGCGTTTGGGCGCCGGGTGTTTGGGCGCCAGGCGTTTCGGCACCGTAATTATGTTATGCAAGAAAATTTTACCAATGCACTTTCAAAACGCTACTCTACATTACCCTTTATGTTATTGAATATTTAAAACAAATTTTGCAATATCGGTATTTTCTTAATTGCTGTACATTTAATCTGGAAAATATTTTAATTATTGTCTTGTGATGTGCTCAGAAAGCAATTAAAAAGATTAGTGTAATTAGAAAATTTTAGTATTTAAACTTACTCTTCCACATCAGTCTCTTCAGTTGTCTGCAGATATTTGTTGCCATAATGGTGTGAGCGTAATAGTGTCTAAGTCTACATTTAATTATGGAAGATACTCAAAGTAAGCGGAATAAAAAAAAGTGTCCTATAATGGTTACATGTACGTTTTTGACAAGACAAGCAAAGATGGAAGCAAAAAAATTTGGAGATGTGAGCGAAAAGCAGACAAGTGCCTAGGTCGTGTCCATACAACAGTAGATGGCAAATATTTGTGCTCCTCGGGTAACCACAATCATGGTAGTGATGCGGCATGCGTAAGTGTTTCTAAAATAAAAATTGATGTTAAAAGACGTGCCGAACAAACCATGGAGACTCTTGCCCAAATACTTAACTATGCCCTGGAGGGCACTGGGCCTGCAGTTCAAGGGCAGTTGCCCAATAAGGATGCTATTAAAAGATTGTGTCAGCGGACGCAAAACCGTATCGCTGCTGCACCCCCAACTCTGATAGATCTGGAAACGTCAGTAATTCCGGAAGCGTACAGACTATTCGAATGTGCTCCTAGACAATCCGAAATGTTCTTATTGAAGCATACCGAATCAGAGCAGCCGAGCCCATTTAGAATATTAATATTTGGGAGAGAAGATAACGCACGATAGAGCTAGCACACGAAACAAATTTTTATGAATGGAGCATTTCGGCAAGCGCCTCCGTTATTCCACCAAATTTATGTTATTTTAGCAAACTAGGGTGAATTCGTATTTCCAGTTTTGTACGCGTTCTTGCTAAACAAGCAACGCCAAACGTACGATTGGCTGTTTTCAATTATAAAAGAAATGTGGCCGCAGTTTCAGCCTGAAACTGTTTCGTTGAATTACGAAATAGCCGTAATTAGATCACTTGCTGAAGCATTTCCAACGGCACGATTACTAGGCTGCCTGTTGTTCAAACTGTGCGCGGAAGCTGTTAACACAGTGGCGTACATTTTAAATAGAAATAGGTAACAATAATATGAAAAATATGAAAATCATTTGAAAATTTTTGGTACAGAGTGTTTTGTACATGTACCAAAGGAAAAGAAACGAAAATGGGACAGAAAAAGCGTTTCTGGAAGATTCGTAGGATACTGCGGAGAAAAAGATGGTTACCGAATCTATATAGTGGCTGAGAAGAAGGTTGTTCGAAGCAGAGAAGTTATTTTTAAAGAAAAACAGCTTCTAAAAGGGAATGGAAAATTGTTTTTAGAATATGAAGAAAAAACTCCCATTGTTCATGTAAAAAACGAAAAACAAACTGTACATGAAATTAAACTGAAAACCACTAGTTCGGAGGAAGAAGAACTTGTACTCACAACTTCGGAGGAAGCGGTTGAGGATGATGTTGCCCCAACGATGTCACGCGAAGACGATAGTGGTGCAGGACGACGTAAAATTAATAGACCAGCATATTTACGCGATTACGTGTACCTAGCGGAAAACATTCCAGATTCCTACACGGCGGCTATGAAAACAACAGAAGGGAAGAAATGGCTAGAGGCTATGTGTGAAGAACTAGCTTCGTTGCGACAAAACGACACGTGAGATCTTGTAGATCTACCACCACATCAACGGCTAATCAAAAATCGATGGGTGCTGAAAATTAAATACCAACCCGATCGATCTATTGATCGATATAAAGCGAGACTCGTTGCAAGAGGGTTTGCGCAGAAGGCTGGAGTCGATTATGGTGAAACGTTTAGTCCGGTAGTTCGTTCCGACACCATACGAACCATGCTAAGTGTTGCCTCCTCTGAAAGGATGCAGTTGAAGCAATTCGATATTAAAACTGCCTTTTTATATGGAATTCTACAGGAGAAGGTTTACATGAAGCAGCCTGATGGTTTCGACGATGGAAGTGGTCGCGTTTGTAGACTTAAACGCAGTCTATATGGGTTAAAGCAGGCACCAAGATGTTGGAATGAGCATTTGTTGACTTTTTATGTAACTTACAATTTGTGCAAAGTGTGGCAGACCCATGTCTTTTTGTGAAAATGACAAGTGTGTCCAAATTATTTGTTGCACTTTATGTGGATGATGGACTAATTGTCGGGACAAATAATGTGGAGATAAACTGCTTTGTTGGTGAACTTGAAAGACAGTTTCAAATTACAATCTGTTCGACAAATTATTTTGTAGGGATACAGATTTCAAAATTAATTTGTGGTTCATATTTTTTAGATCAAAGGGTCTACACAAACAAAATTCTGCAGCGGTTCAACATGGATGAGTCGAACGCTGTGACAACACCGTCCGAAACAGGCACTATCGAGGACGATTCGCCAGCAAATGGAGTCCCATATCGTGAGGCGGTCGGTAGTCTCATGTACCTGGCTGTAGCTACAAGGCCCGACATCAGTTATGCCGTAAGCCTGGCATCTGAATCGCTAGACAGCCCAAAGGCTTCAAATTGGAAGGAGGTGAAGAGGATTTTTCGCTACCTAAAAGGGACAATGGATTACGGTATCCTGTACCGAGGTACAAGCGAGAATCACTGTTTTCTAGCATATAGTGACGCCGATTATGCCGGAGACAGCAAAACAAGGCGTTCAAGGAGTGGAGTCGTTTGTACTAATCAGGATGGTGCAATATCCTGGTGCAGCAGAAAACAACCTTGCATAGTATTATCAACTATGGAAGCAGAGTACATTGCAGCCAGCGAGGCAGTCAAAGAAATAATCTGGCTTAAAAGGCTATTTCAGGAGCTAACAGGTGAAAATTGTGCTCCAACTCTCTTCATTGACAACTTTAGTGCTATCAAACTAGTTAAGAATCCAGAATTTTTATAAGAGGTCAAAGCACATAGACATCAAATTTCATTTCATTCGTGAAAAGTTCAATGCAGGTGAAATGAACATTCAACACATCAGTGGAGTTAACCAAGTGGCGGATATGTTCACCAAGTCGTTACCTCGTGTTAAATATGAAAAGCTGAGATGCTTACTCGGCATGTGTGTTTTGAAAAACAATAGTTACAATATTTTGGGAGGAAGTGATGAAAATACAAAATATCCCTAATGTTTTGTCACTATCTTTTTGTAATACTTATGTTGATACGATTGATCACTGTAGCGTCAGAGCGTTAGTTACTTTTTGTATTTTGTAGTAAGTTCAAGTGTCACCTTATTTTATGTTCAGTATTTTATATTCTAACCTTTTTTAAAAATTAAACAAACTTTTTCTTAGTGTTATTGTATAAATCAACAATACTTTTATATTAACGATTTTGTAGCTTCCTATCTTCGTGAATTATTGTGTTGACACGATTTGCTATTTATATCTATTCCTGGCTCACTCACCGGGGAAAACGTTTTCTTCGATCAAGTAGGTACTGGATTGTGGGTAAGTTTATTTAAATATTTTGTCGCTGTCAGAAAAGTCACTGACAGAACTTTTCTTTATGTTAATTTCCGTAATTACGATCATTGTTGCAATACCATTAAGATAGTTTCATTAATTACTCTGTGTGTATCGCATGCTGTGTACAAACGATATTTATTACGAAATTTTCTTCGCTATTCATTTCGATTCAACTTATGTATTGTGTGTTTCCGATACTTCTGGCATTTGTAGATTGAGAATTAGATATACTCTTGTTAATATTCTACTTTACTAAATTAAAGTTTTTGTACCCGTTTAATCTTTTTTTTATGGTACCATACCTTTCTCTTTAAATGTGGTTACACGAACATCAGAGTAACAAGGATTACGAACCTAAAAATTCGTTACAAGCTTGGACCGTCTGTCTTGATCGATGCAGAAGTGTTAATTATAAATGATCTGGCGCCCTTAATTATTATTCACTTGAACCTCCCCTATCTCCGACAGTGTGAGTTGGGCGTGCAAGGTTCGTAAGACCTATAAGCTTGTAACAAAGAAATAGTTATGTTAACTTACTTATATAATGCCCTACTCAGGCTACAATATTGGCCACAAACAATAAAATTATCAAAGATAATTTTAATACCAAAACCTGGAAAAGACGCAAACAATGTACCCTCGTACAGACCGATAAGCTTTCTTTCAACAATATCAAAAGTACTTAAGCGACTACTACTTCATCATATACCTTTACAAGCCGTAATCCCAGACCATCAATATGGGTTTCGAACCGAGTTCTCCACTATACAACATTGTCCTGGGATAGCTAGTATTCAAAAATCTCTGAGCAACAAGAAATACTGTACAACAGCATTTTTCGATGTCAACCAGGTCTTTGGCATGCAGGACTTCTAAATAAAATCAAACGCATTCTACCGGAACCTTACCATATGTTGTTGAAATCATATCTCAAAAATAAAAAATTTAGAACTAAAGTAAATGGAGAAATTTTACGAAATTAAAGCAGGTATTCCGTAAGATAGCGTCCTTGGACCCTATCTATACTTCATATATACATTGGACCTTCCCACAACTACCAACAAAACTATGGAAACATTCTCGGACGACACAGTTATTATGGCTGTAAATAATCAGCACGTCTACAAGCCCACCTTAATTTACACCAAGAATGGCTGAATAAATAGAAAGTGAAAATTATTGAAACAAAAGCTATACAAGTAACCTTCACCATACGTAAGCAACAATGCCCACAAGTCGCCATCAACAATATACAACTCCCGGTATCAACAAATGTAAAATATCTTTGAATCCATCTAGATTCAAAACTTATAGAAGAAAAGGAAGCAAATAGACATGCGTTTCATGGAGTTACACTGGCTCATTGGAAGGAGATCTAAACTGTCACTAGAGAACAAAATACTGTTATTAAGCCATTCTGGACGTACAGCATCGAGCTGTCACAGTCGAAAATCCTCAGAACCATGGTTGATGCACCGTGGTATGTGAGTAAACAAACATTACACGAAGATTTAGGAAAACCATTCATCAAGGAAGTCATACAAGAGAGAAGTAATAAACACCACGCCAGACTAGAAATTCATACAAATCTACTCATACAACCACTATTGCAAGACCGGAACAACAGAAAGTTGAAACGACAATGGCTAATCGACCTTAAGTAAGGTAGTAGGGGTCTGATCGTTGGAGAAGACCTCATCAGGACATTAGAGAATTTCAAGCCAACCAAATAACTTATAGAATATATATAATTCTGATTGCTGTTTTTCAATTAAACAAAAAAAAAATTAATTTGTTTTCTGTATAGTTTTCAACCCCCAAACCTATCAACCTAAAAGTTAATTTTAAGTACACGTAGATATAATTTTTTTATCAATATTTAATAACCTCACATAAACTATAGAAGCGTCGGCGGAAAGAAAAAGAAACTTAACTGCTTCAAAGTTTAAATTATGATGCTTAACTTTGCTGTATAAGAAACCGAATGTACATGGCAAAAATATACATAACTTCAAGAATAATAACCGTGATTTAAAATTCGCAGAATTTTGTGAATGCAGCACAGCTCGTGCTTTGAATGTTTAATACCAAATTCTGTTTAGGATATATCTGTATATCTGAGCTTGTGTGACTCGATCCATTAATTACAAGTTCAGTCAGCTTCAACATTACTTCCTTTCATATTAAAATTGCAGTTTCGTTGACCATGACACTAATTTTGGAAAGATCCATCATAACTATCACGATATGTATATTTATTTAATTAATTTGAATATCAACAAAGGTTAATAATTTACATAGTTTGGCAAATGAATTATAGAGGTATAAGAAAAATGTGTTAGATTCACGCAAACATTTACTCAACGAAATTATAGGGTAGTTCCATTTAGTCGTTAATAAAAGCAAAACAAAGAATCGCCGTATAAAGATCCAATTGAAATGAAATAAACATTCTTTGTGTAATTACGTCGTCCCAAACGACTCTTTAGAGATTTTCCTTTTTAAATTGTTTTGTATCGGTGCAGCGTCTCAAATGCAAAATCTTGTCGCAGCAGCAACTGTACTTGAAAATACATTTATATTAATATTCAAACCACGAAGCACTTTGTATAAAATGCTGTGCTAATGTACAAAATACATCTAACGCCATTCCAGATACTCAGATACAACATAATGGCATTTCTCGTACTGCCTCCGCAAAATTTAGTTTTGCGAATTTTAAGTCTAAGCTGTAATAATATTAGTGTAACGATAAAAGCTAATCTAGTAATTTAGGGGCTTGATTTCTTCTTTAAAAGTAATTACGAGAACGTACCCCAAGATGCTAGAATTTAAATAATTGAACCAGATTCGAGGAGTTGGAATAACGAATAGTTTAACTGACAAGTTTCATTACTGTTGCGCCACACTCGAGCACCAAGGGTTCAAATTGTAAATAATACATTTAGACATAATACTTGAATTAGAAGATGTAAATAATCAGACCCTTACCAAATAGTTTACTGTGTTATTTAGTGCGCTCGTACAACAACGGCACATTCAGTTAGCCGATAGTTGCTTTAGCGTTAAACTATTCCACGACTGAGGAAACCACTGCACCAATGTGGTGTTATTTCATAGCCAACTATAAAAAAAATATTATTACAACAAATAATGTAAAAAAGTTAGCTAAGTAAAACGTGTCCTTTACAAAAAAGAACAGATAAATTGACACGTCAATTTTTAAATTTAAATTATCACTCAGAGAGGAAATTATTAACCCTCATCTAGTAACCCCTTAGAGGTATTAATCCCAACGTTAGAAAATCAAATAACACAATATCAATTAAGATGATTAATTTCATTGATAACGTTTAATTTAAAAAAATCGATATTTACCACATTCAACTAAAATTCTCAATATTTAAGCAACGTTAATAACCTTTACAATTACTACATTAATATCTATTTACATTTTTACATTTTTACTTTTTTTTACATTTTATTATCCCTCCTCTCTTCTTAACTTTTTCCTCCTTTTCCATACTTCTTCTCCGCTTCTCTACTTCCATAACCTCTTCTCTTAACTCTCTGCATTTATCTTTCATGTGATTAAGATCCTCCGTCTCTTCTCCATATAGTCTGCACATCTTTTCTTCTTCTTTTTTCCAGTATTTGTTATCTAACTCTTCGTTCCCACATCTGAACCGTGCTATAATTTTTTTCTTTTTGTTGCTTTTATTCCCTATGACCTTTAAATATTCTTTCTGGCATCCCTTCACCCTTGATACCCTTATAATTCCTATTATATCTGCCCTCTTTTATCGTTGTCCGTCTTTCTTGTTTTTCGATGTCCCTATCTCTCCTTATTATTTCTTCCCTTACCCCTACTCCCTCTTTTCTTAATCGCTCTACTTCTTCTCTCGCGTACCCGTTTCTTTTGTAATACTCTTCTATGTCCTCCTGCCCGTATTTTGCTGTTCCTCCCTTTATCTCTTTCCAACATTCTTGCAGTAAGTTGCATTTGTTCTTTCCCTCAGTTCTTCCTTGTATTTTATGGCCCTTTTTCCTGTCTCTAATCTTATCTAATATATCTTATCGGTGTATCTCTGTCCAGTCCCAATACCCATTTCCAGTGTTTTTTCTGTAGCCCTTCTACCTCTCTCCACTCCTTCCACCCTCATATTTCCGCCCCATACATCACTACCCCCTTTATTAACTTTTTTCTATATCCATCTCGAATACCTTTTCCCCCACATCCCACACTTTTCCTATTACCCTGTTTCCTTTCCTCACTCTTTTCTTTATGTGTTCTCCCTCATTATCCTGCTTCATCGTGTAGCCCAGGTATGTAAATTCCTTTACTTGCTGCACTTCCTCATCCCTCCATTTCCACTCCTCTCTTTTTCTTTTTCCCTTCCTTTTATAAATACCATTATTTTTGTTTTCTCCGTGTTTACTTCCATTTCTTTTTTGTCATGTATTTTTTCAGCGTTTTCATCATCTCTTTTATTTCATACCTTCGCTTTCCTTTCTACTATCCCTCCCGTCTATTGTCTTCTCATTGTATCCTCATTATTTCTATTAATATTTCATTGATTTTTCTACCATTATCCCTCTTTTCTTTTCTAGCTCTCTACTTGCCAAGTGTTTCAGTATATACAGGGTGTCCCACGAGGTACTGTACATACTAAAATGGTATGTTCCTTAGGTCAATTTAAGTAAAAAACGTCCTATAAACATATGTCCACTTCGCCATAGTTACACAGATACAAGCGTTCAAAATTTATAACTGATCACACATTTTTTGAAAATTAATTATTCTTAGTCAACTGGGAAACAAAAGCCGAACAATATGTCATTTATTGCTTTCTTTTCTACTAATGTCACAGTCGATTTTATTAAATGAAGTGTAATTTAAAGGCAAAATGCCTTCTCATTTTTCTAACAAAGAGTATGCTAATATCATTTACATTTATGGATTTTGTGATGGAAATGCGAGATCTGCCGTTAGGGAATATGAACAAAGATTTCCCAACAGGAGGGTGCGAAATCACCAAACCTTTTCTTCTGTGTTTCAACATGTACGGACTCATGGTTCATTTCCATCAGTTTCAACAAGATCTGACCGTCCTGTGCAGTTAAATGTGAATGAGCAGGAAAACATTCTACAGATGGTTGATCGGAGTCCAGGGTTGAGTACTAGAAGAATTTCTTCTCGAACGGGACTCCCCCGTATGTCAGTATGGCAAACATTACATGATGGGCTTTTGTAACCTTATCACATACAACAGGTTTAGCATCTGGAACCTGGAGATTTTGCTGCCCGGTTGAATTTCTGCCACTGGCTACAGGTAAATCCACAATTAGTTCCATTCATTTTATTTAGCGACGAGGCGCAATTTACTAGAGATGGAGTGAACAATACACGTAATTCTCATTTGTCGTCATATCAAAATCCACATGGCACAACAGAAACTAACTTTCAGCGCAGATTCTCTGTTAACGTATGGTGTGGCATGATTGACGACCAACTTATTGGACCTTTTTTCTTTGAGGAACGTCTGACAGCAGAAGCATATGCTAACTTTTTGCGGAATGAATTGCTACCGCTTTTGGAAGAAGTACCTTTACTAACAAGACAATAAATGTTTCTGCAACATGATGGAGCTCCTCCACATTTTAGTCGGCATGTGACCGAATATATAAATGTTGCTTACCCCAATAAGTGGATTGGGGGTGGAGGCCTGCATGCTTGGCCACCGAGATCGCCCGATTTTACACCTTTGGACTTCTATCTGTGGGGTCATGTGAAAAGTTTAGTATACGAGGTAAAAGTTAATTCCAGAGCTGAACTAATAGAGCGTATCCTGGATGTGTATCAACAAACACGGAACAACCAGCAGATGCTTTGAGCGGCTACTCGGTCCATTTTAGATCGCAGCCGTCGTTGTATTAATGCCGAAGGAGGTCATTTTGAGCATTTGATGTGATTTTTTTTGTTTGTTTTTTTATGTTTGTTTTGTAGTTCGATTTTCTGTTTTCAATAATAATAATTTTCAAAAAATGTGGGAGCATTTATAAACTTTGAACGCTTGTATCTGTGTAACTATGGCGAATTGGACCTATGTTTATAAGACGTTTTCTACTTAAATTGACCTAAGGAACATACCATTTCAGTATGTACAGTACCTCGTGGGACACCCTGTATATATGTTGTCTATCACTCTTCTTCCTTTTCTAAATCCCGCTTGTTCGTTTGGTACCAAACTGCATTCCTATATTTCCTTCTGTAGTCTTCCTTGTAGCACTACCGCATATAATTTGTATGCCGTGCTTAATAATGTTACCCCTCTGTAATTCTTGACTTTATTCCTTTCTCCTTTTTTATGGATCGGTCATATTATTCCCTTTCTCCATCTCTCCGGGAATCTCCCATTCTTTAATTTGTATTCCCTTTGTCGTTATGTTTTTCTTCCTTTCTTTCTTTAGGTACTTCCATACATCTTCTTCCGTTTTTATTCCTTTGATCTGCTCCTCTTGTTTCGTTTTGTTTTCTTCCTTCTTTCTCTCGCATGTTTTCTTGTATATTTTTACTGCTTTTTTATATTCTTCTTTTTCTTTCCTCCCTTTTTTTCACTGTCTTAATGCTTTCCTTGCATTTTTCATTGCTTCTTTGCATTCTCTATCTCACCATTTCTTCCATCCTGTTTTCTCTCGCTTCCACTTTTCAAATATGACTCTCTCTCTTGCTTTCTCCATCATCTCTCTCATTTCCTCCACAATCCCTTCCCTACTTATACCGTTTTCCCTATTCTCTCTTTATATCTTTTTATACCTTTTTCTGTCCAGCTTTTTTTCGTTAAGTACTCTTCATCTTCTTCTTTCTCTTCTCTTTTTCTTCCCACATTGTCAATTCCAGTGGTTAGTGGTCTGACTTTACCTTTTCTCCTACTTTAAATGTTTTCACCTTTTCTGCAGCCTCTTCATTTGTCATTACAAAATCTATTATTAATTCTCCCCTTCCTCCTACGTACATATCTTCCCCCATTCCTTCTTCTCTGTTCCCATTCATTATTTCTTCTCTTTTTCTGCATGGCACCAACCCACTTAAACTCCTCCGGTAACTCTTTTTCCCACCACTCCCATTCTTTTTTTTTCCATCCATGTCTCTTGTAATCCCACTACCTCCTGTTCCTTGATGTACTTCCAAAAATCCTGTTCGTTGTTCTTTATTCCCGCTACGCTTCAAAACAATACTCTCAGCTCACTCACCTCCCACTGTGCTTCCTCCTTACATTCTTTTTTTCCTCCTTCTTTTTCTTTTCCTTTTTCAATACTCTTATTCTTTTTCCTTGCCATTGCGTCCCTTCGCCCTTTAGGTTTTTGTCTTTTGGTTGCTTATTTTCTCTCCCCTTTCTCTGCTCAGGCCCCTATCCCTGTATGCCATATGTATTTTCCTCCGTCTATCTCCAATTTCCTGAATCCTACCTATACTCTTTTTCCTTCCGCTCTGTTTTCCACCGCTATGTTCATTATTTCTCTTTGTACTCTTCTTTCTTCCTATGTCGAATCGTGACTTATATATATTCTTGTATTCCTTAATTTCTTCTTCTCCGCCATCACCTTCTGCTTCTCCTCTCATCCTCCCATTTCCTCTACAACCACCTTTTCTTTCTTCTCTTTGTTTACTGCTGTAACCTTTTTCACTTTTACTTTCACAATTAATTTTTCTTCCAGCATCAATGCTAAATCCTTTTGTGGTATTTCAGTTCTCCGCCCCTTTATTACAATATTATTCTTCCTTTTTCATCTTTCCTCATCTTCCGCTTTTTTCTCCAGTCTTTATATTCTCTCCACCAGTTCCTCTTTTTCTTTCTTGCACTTCTTTTCCCTTTCTCTTATTTCTTTTTTCATTTCTTTGATATCTTGCCTTATTCCTTGCATATTTTCTTCCATCTGTTTCATCATTTCCCTCATTAATTCTTTCAACTCCTCCATTTCTTTCTTTCCTCCTTCTGTTCTTAAGGTTTTTCCTTCGATTTCCTCCGTTACCTTTTTAATGTCCGGTGATCTTATAGTTTTCTTTCCTCTTTTCTCTTTTCCTTTTCCTCTGCCTCTCTCTCTTTTATTAATTACTTTCTCTTTTTTTTAATTCGTCCTTACCTTCTTTTCTTACTTTTTCGTGTTTTAAAACGTCCCACTTGTAGTGATTTAATTTCAATTTAAATGCAATAATTTCTGTTAATGTAGAAGGTTATCTTTCATCGCTGACCTTCTCAATTATACTGTTTATTCGCTATAATTTCACTTGTTCGTCACAGTTCCCACCCCTTTTTCTCTCCTTCTTTCCTCTTACTACCACTACTAACTTCAGTTCCTTCACTCACTATCTTTTCCAACTTCTACACTTTTACGTTTCCTTAAATGTAATTACCACCTTCCACATCGAAAGGTACTGCACGAATCAATAACGATGTAGTAGCTGCAACTTGTTTGTATTTAAACGTCAAATACAATTGGTTGACATTACTTAGTAAAGTGTATATTACCAACTTGTTTAACTTTCCCGGCCCCGGGTTGGGTGAGTTCTCACCTCAGTTTGAACTTTTTTGGCTGAATTTTTTGTAATAGCCGTTTCATCTGGTTTATATATCGTTACATTGTTCTTTGTACTTTTAAGTACTTGTGAAATCAGAAAATAGTTGCTTTTTCAGATATATTTGAAAAATTATAGCGATGTGCTGACGGAGTTTCACCCCACGTGGTATTAGATGCGATATACCTATTAGATGCTGTTCGTTCGAGATTGCAATGGACTTCGAGGAAAAAATACCAAACGACGTCCAAGATATGTTCATTGCTAAAGATGACACAACTAGGCTGAGCTGAGCCTTTCAACCGAAAACGGTAGCGATCGAAAAACATAATTACTGTTCGTCCTGATGTTGCTCCCCAAATACCTAGGTCCAGTAGTATGGCAGAAGTGTTCAAGTTATTTATTTCTGTTGATACGGTGAATGATATAGTAAACTTCACAAATCAACGAGGGGCTTACGAAACTGATAATCATAATGACGGGGTAGATGATATGATTAGGAAGGATGTCGACGATACTAAAATATATGCCTTTATTGGTTTGTTGGTATGTGCTAAAACACTAAAGACTAATCGTGATCCCATTCGGATGCTGTGGTAAGATGACTTGCTTCCATCGTCCAATTTTCTCAGCAACAATTCCCGGAGGCAGATTTTCGCAAATTTCCAGTTGGATGTGATTCGACGAAAGACACTTAACGAAAAGAGCAACGGACAAGTTAGCACTTATACGAGGTGTAGCTTAGATCTTCATAAAAAAACTGTCAAAAGTATTACAACCCATGATCACACTTGACAGTAGACAAACAAATTGTGCCGTTTCATGGTAGATGTCCTTTCAGAGCCAACATAAAAACTAAGCCTGCCAAGTACGGTATAAAAATTTGGATTCTTGCTGACTCAGAGACTTGTTAGTTCAAAAACTTGCAAATCTATTTGGGAAAAGAGAGAAATGTATCCGAACGAAACCAAGACAAGAAAGTGGTACTGAATTTAGTTTCGTGTTTGGGTCCTGGATACGGGGTCACAACAGACAACTTTTTTACTTCTTTGGAGTTAGCTAAAAAGTTACTAAACCGCAAATTTATAGTGTGTGGAACACTAAAAAAGAATAAAGCTATCATACCTGCAGATTTCTTGCCACAACGGCAACGTCCTGTGCATTCTTTTATTTTTGCGTATCAACCAGAGGTTACCATGGTATCGTATGTTCCAAAAAAAAACAGAAGCATTATTTTGCTATCATCTAAACATCGCGTTGTTATCGTCTCGGAAAAAGAGCACAAAAAACCGGAGATGATATCTCACTATAATAATACTAAGGGTGTGGTTGATACACTAGATAAGATGGTGGCAGAATACGGTTGCAATAGACAATCAAAAAGATGGCAAGCTGTCCTTTTTATAAATTTTATCGACGTTGCTGCAGTCAACGCTTTTATGGAGCAATTTGCACCCAAATTGGAAATCAGGGTGCCGCCACAAAAGACGATTGTTCCTTTTGGAATTAGGGAAAGAACTAGTAGAACCCCATATGAGAAGGAAGATTAGTGACCTTGTCATACTCCCCAGGCTAACTAAAAAGACAGTTTAATAAATAAAGAAAATATTAGACGCTATCAGTCAGCAGCCCAACGCAAACCAAGAAGAACCAGTAAAACTGGCGCCCGAAACACGAAAACGAGGTCGATGTCATGTATTCTGTAGGTCAAATGACAATAAAATCCGATCAAAATGTACCTTGTGTAAAAATTTTGTATGCCCAGAACACAACAAAACGAGAAAAATATGTAAAAATGTTAACTTTGATTGTATAACTGTACCAAAATATGACCTACAAATAACAATTCGTTCATAGTTTCCTTCCTACTAAAATTAAGAGTGTTAAAATTAAGAATAAAGCTTGGGTAAACATTCACCTCACGCAGTATCAGGAGTTTTGAATAAAACCCGGGGCCGGGAAGAATTTACAATATAATCTTAAAAAAACTTGCAATTTTGAAAATGTACTAAATGTGCCTAAAATCGATCATCCATCAAATTTAAGAAAAAATAACATATTTGAAGAAACACGGTGCGATTGAACCTTCAAATAGTACCTGGGCATCCCCAATAGTACTAGTAAAAAAGAAAGATGAATCAACGAGATTTTGTGTAGATTACAGATAGATTAACAAAATGACCAAAAAAAACCTCAAAAATGGTAAAAAAACAGCAGTTACGATTGGGACTAGTTTGTAGCAGATTACTGTCCTTTGACGTAAATGTGTCTTCAGGTAATTGTCGTGGAAGACGTGTCTGGATGACATAATTGTGGTTAAAAGGTCGATTGAAGAAGATGCGACCAACATGAAGAAAGTGTTACAACAATTGTTTAAGGCAAATCTAAAATTGAATCCAAAAAACTGTCACGTGTTTAAGAAGAAAGAAACATAGCATCCAGAAATAAAATTTAAACTGACCTAGTTAAGATTCAAACAGTGCATGCATGACTAAGACCAATCGACAAACATGTAACGTGTTTTGATTACCTAAAACCTTAACCCACAATGAAGAAAACTCAACGGCAGCTCCGGTATCAGAGAGTGGCGTGGAAAAAGTATCTAATACAAATTAACCTTCAATGTGCCGATTATTATCGATTAAACAGGCGCCAGAACTACAATAACTACAGATGCCCTTTGCACCTGTACATCATTGAAAGAATACAAGTAGTGTTTTAAACATAATGATTTTATTCAATGTAAAATTTTGTTAACGTGTTTGATACAAATCTACCATCGATAATTCCAGTAGCACACGCTCTTCTCAAAGTTTCACCAAACCGGAATTTAATTAATATAATTATATCTTAAGTAATTAAAAGACTACGAAATATTGTGAAATACGGTTGCATTTTATTAGTGCAAAAATATTTAGTACACAAAAATTAATATATTGCCATTTTCTAAATTTATTCCATCACCAAGGCAAACGTAACTAATTACCAAACGCGCACCTGATAGCCAATCACACGTGCACGCATAATTGCCTACATTACAAGTTTTTCAGTAGCACGAAACATACCGCCCATCAAAATCAACAATGCAACGGTTTTTTTTTGAATAACCACCAACAAAAAACCAACTTAAACATAATTTTAAACTAATAATTAAATATAATACAATGTCACTGCAATTCAACTATTCTATTCATCATACAATAAAGAAGTAGACTCAATTTGTCTTCGATTACGATTAACGTGCCAAAATCTATTAGCTCAAGCACTTTTGATTTTGACCACTTTCCGCGTTGATGTATTCGTTTTTTCATCTGCGCTAAAAGTAGTGTAATCTTTGTAACAATTGCCAATTCAAAAGACGAGTCATTTCTAAATGTGACAAATCTAAGTCCAGTGCGGACGTTAAAAGTTCTAAAATCAGAAAATGACTAGATGATAACACGCTCAAGTCATTGGGATCTGATCTAAGACTACATAGAAATCAAAAATTGAGGACTGCCTCTTTTTGCACGACAAGTCTGTTCATCTCCTCATTAATGAAAATTTGATTCTCAATTACCCGCAAAAGATGGGTTTTAACGCAAGCACGACAATTTGTGATAAATCGTGCTTCAATTCATATGCGGTTCCTGGCGGCAACGAAACTATATCTTTCGGCCAGAATTCTTTCTGCTAATAAAACCAATTTGATTCCGCCCACCATAAAGAGCATGCGACTAGCTCTTCTAGTAGAAGACCACGCAAAGCTGAATCGGCCGTGTTGTCACAAGAACGAACGTGTGAGGAGATGAAAAAAAAGAGTCAATGCCCTTTGCGCCACTTTTTCTTGTGGATGAGTAAAATACAGAACGTCTAGGCTAGACAAAAAGAAATCCCAGACCCGCAATCCCCAAAGTACATCCCGAAATAAAACAATGGTTCTCAACAAGAAAATGACAGTTTCGTTTAGTACATAATAAAATTTTTTTTGTTTACTTGGGACAACCGACCCTATGAAGAAAGAGAAAAGGCAGTCGAATCGTCGTCGTTCACAAAATCTTTACTGCTCCTGTCCTGACGTAAATAACAAAAAAATTACAAAACAAGTCTAAAGTAGACTCTGGAAGCAAATATTTTTAACACACCGCCGCAATTCACTAACGGTAGCGTAATTAGATACGTTCGCGTAATTGATTGATTATAATCCGCCCGTGATCTTGACGTCAAGTTCGCAAGCCGGATAATTATCCGAGATGTGTCCCCGTGACATCACATCGACTTCGACGCGTACTTCCAATTTCTTTACATTTATTAGAATATTTAAACTAATGCAAGCTAAATCGTAATTTTAACATTTCTGAAAATTAAGTAAGTTTATAACAGTTAAACAATAATTTTATATAGGAGCAAAAGATAAAAATTTTTAATAAACACATCGTTTATAAGTATATTAATTTATTCGTTTCGTTAATTATTTCAACAATCGACGAACACCGTTAAATTGTGTTAACGAGACGTGATTCGAAAGACCGAAGCACCGGTCGAGTTAAGGTTGATATAGCGTTCGTTCTTCAGTTTGTTCACCGTTAAAATAATGTGTAAGTAAATACCTTTTTAGAAACTCCGCCACCATTCGACCCACTCCCAGTACGTGCCAGAAGAACCCTCAAAACTGAGTCACCAAAACATGTCGTAACCAACTTAATTCTTCGAGTACGCCATAGAATTAATTAACAGAGTATTCCATAAGAGCTACAATATGTGCTGGACAGAAATATCTCTGTGCGGTTTCTACGACTCGCACATCCAAAAGAATAATTTTGGATTTTACAATTCTTTTGTTTGTAACGCCGACACACACCACACCGCACGTGACAAAATCAAAAGCGACTGGAAATGTCTTTAGAAGATGATCTACGCTTGCGCCATCTAACAGTATAAAACTCGAGCACAATCTCTCGAGGTCAGGTATTCATACGTTGGTGATAACTAAGTCGCTTATCCGTCAAACGAGATAATTGCAAGTTAAAATTTAACCGTTACAAACGTGACGCCAACAACTATGAGAAACGATTTCTTAAATGTCTCATATTACATTAAACTTCTGTAATGCTTAAACTATTAGATACAATTATACACTTTTTTGTAGCAAATTTTGTGCTCAATAAATTGTTTATGCGCAATTTTCATCTATATTGTACCGTTTTTGCAGCGTGCAAAACGGAAGCTCGCGCGGATCTAATTCTGCAATTACTATAATTATTTTTCATCACTGCTAAGTGAAATTAAGACTTATATTTTGAAAACATAAAACAAATCATAAGTAATATCTTGTTTAATAATAATAATAAACATTGCATCCGAAACTTACAAAAATGAAGTGAAATTGGGCACCACCGCAACTTTCAGATTTGTTTCATCTGAGCGTTTCATTGTTTCGTTACACAAACCTTCGAATCAAGCATCCTTTAAATGTTTTTAGCACTAAAAGTATGTCATCAATGCACAAAAAATTCGCCATCGTCGATATTGTAAAAACTTTTATGTTGTGTTTGTTTAAATTTTATGAAACAAAATTATTACTTTATATATGCGATATAAATACAAATATAAATAAAACCGTTGTACGACCGTAAAAATCTACAACAAACAATAAAAATAGAGGTTACAGAAAAATGTTGTTATTTCTATAAAAGCTGTTCCAGCAACATTGTTGAAAGTCATAGTTTAGTTACACGCCAAACCAGAATATCCGGTTTTCTGTAAATTCGTAACAACAATTTAAAAAAAATGTTCAGCAAAAGATTCAATAAATTCTTTTTACAATGAACAATGCACGATATTTCTCTAACACCCATTTTCACTCTGATCCATTTTCAAGCCACATCTGTGTATATACGTGTTCAAGCATCGATGTCTTTGATAGAAAATGTACGATTTATTTACCCATCGACTACATTCTTATCTATAATGCTTTTAAAAAGTTTTATTTTTGCTATTCATCCATATTTATGAATATTCGTACAAACCCAAATAGAATAATAAATCGATGCATTTCTAATGCAGAAAGAAAATACAATTTTCTTCGTGCAGGAAGTAAAACCATTTGATTTAGATTGTTTTATTTTATGTTTGCAGGCTAAAACTTTAGTATATTGTGTACACCTCATTTATTCTACGTTTACATTGTTACGTGCACTTCACTGCACTTCCTCGACGTAAAATCAATCGCGTTTGGAAGAATTTAATTGCGCTGGTTAAACACAACTAGAAAATAGCGTGTAAAACAGTTTTTACATCGAGAAAAAATATATTTTTACACAGGATGCGCTTCTAAAGAACGCAATACACTAACAAATGAAAACGGAAACGACACAATTTTTGGCCAACGTACGAAAATATTTTCCGGTTTGTCTTACGAATAATAGCGGAAATCAAAACAAATTTCCCATTTACTATGGAAAATTAATTTTTGTCGTGTTACGAGGTTGAAAAAAAAATAATAAAAATGATTGCGTGTCGTCACAAAGTTAAACCACCTACACTAAAGCAAATTTACTTGTTTTTCTTTTATACCTCATTTTGTTTGCTTCCTACTTTCGATGCAAATTACGTCATTATCCTTTAAGAATAGGTTTTGCCATATTAAGGATAATAAAAATTCCTTGTAGCTCAGCCGCCTCAAGTGTACGTTTTACATCTTATTATTTGTCATATAAAAACTAATTATGTTTTAGATTGGCACTTTAAAATTGTTTATCCTTTTTTTATGCTAGATTGAATTCACGAAATAAATTAATTTCAAATTCTTACGTATATTGTGATGATGGTCTCGTGCAAGTTTTTTCTTATGTTACCTGTAAAAGAAAAACACTGTTAGAGTTGTAATTTTATACGTTATCATCGTAAACAAAATCATAAAACTTTGATCCAATGATATAAAATACATATCAAGTCAAATTTATAAATTAATTAAAGCGAAAATAAGAATAAATAAATCAAATTTAATGTGTCAATGCATTTCAACGTTACGTTCCTTTAAAGGCGGATGAAACACCATCACTAGTATAATAAACAAAAAAATTGTATTTCCCTTGTCATTTATATACTGTTTTACTATAAATAATCGTTCTTATTGTATTTTTCAAGAATGTCAATTAAGAACAATATTTATTTACTATTTTTAGTTTTTAATTCATTGTAATAATCTAAAAAAGTTACAACAGACAGTCGCCGTAGAAAAAATAATGTAATTTTAAGTGGGCACACCCATATTCAACACTCCACAACCTCAAACCTCAATTCAACAATTCCCCGCAGCCACTTAGCCAATTACCTACTAACATAACTATCCCTTAATTATCCTACAACACTACACCACACAGCAACTCGAGACACCAAACGTACAAGACAACATATCCTCAGAAACCCCAAACCCAGACGATAACTATGAAACTAGACTCAGACAACAGACATCCATGGCAAATTGTAAAGAAACGCAAAAGAAATAAACAAATCATTCCACTCAACACCTCCAACACATTACAAACAAACG
Organism: Aquatica leii; assembly: GCA_035610365.1. Taxonomy (NCBI): domain Eukaryota; kingdom Metazoa; phylum Arthropoda; class Insecta; order Coleoptera; family Lampyridae; genus Aquatica; species Aquatica leii. The sequence goes on along the minus strand of CM069438.1, from coordinate 49,299,833 downwards.
TCTAAAACAATTACAGCCCCCTATCGATTGAAAACATCAACAATCCAATTGAAACAAAAAATACGGTGTGTTTCACGACCTCGACTCATATTATATATAGTATAAAAAACTTAAAACAAGGTACTAGAGCAAAGCACATGCAATGTCTTAACAAAGCCCCTAAGAAGACACAACATAATTTCGTACCAACTAAAAAACAACTGTGCATTCAGAATTATAATTAGAAACCTACATTATTCTGCCCGCAACGCTTTAAATGTTTAACACAAGCTAACCAAAGGTCATTTTTTCATTGACTTGAACCACAAAGGAACAACACCAAAATTTTCAAGCTAGAATCCTTATGCAACGCACAAATCACTGTAAAACCTTCTATGGAAAGTCACAACATAATATAGCGCATGAAATGCCAGTCCCACGGGCACTCTTAAACGTATTACACGGAACTCTTTAATTGGTGAAATGTGGCAAACACTACGACTCGAAGACATCCACGAACCTAAGACACACTCCAGCCACGTGTGCATTATGTGCAGAAAAACACTATGTTAACTACAGATGCTTAAAAAACCTAATAGCAGCAAGAAACAGACCTAAAATAGCAAACTACCAAAACCAGCGGCAACTGATCAACATACAACGTACTAATCCCTCTTTCCCCAATATAAGTTTATCCCACAATAGTGTCTTAAATCATGAACTACCTTGATACCAACAAAAAAAACTCAAGCAATATCTGTTGAGTAAGGAACTCTTCAATAGAACATTAAGGTCAGTCGCATTTACAGCCCACTCCAACATAGGATATCAACGGAAAAATAGTAGGATTTCTTCCAAACCCTTGGAGACAAGTTTGTCGTAAAGGGCAAATAGAATGCCAAACACAGACACTAGCAATCGAGAATTGTCACCACAAAAGACAAAAACCTCCTACGTACTATGACTGAAAGCTATTACGACTTCCTCACTAAGAAAGTTCTTACCTACTAGCCGGCAGATCCTGGGAAACTCCTTGACTTACTTGATTGCTATATAGTAAACAAAATCCCTAGAAAGAAGTGCATAGTGGAATCTAACTTTGATCTCTCCACTGACCATACTCCGATCATCGTCAATATCAGCACAACTGTTGTTAATAAATCGCCTCCCCCACAGTTATTTTCAAAAAAATACTGACGGAAACAACTCAGAATGACCTTACTACAACCAATACTATCAACAGACTGCTGTATGCCCCGCAAATAATAACCCAATAACTCAAAACTATAAAAATATGACATAGGTCAAAAAACATTGCAAATTAAATTAAAAACAACTTCAAAAAGAGCCCCAAAATACTACCTTCCAACATTACAGTGTCCGCCAATATCCAGATGATCACACGCTGTGGAAGACAACAAAAAAACTAAAAGACCCTAGCTGTCTATACCCCTAATCCGTAAACTGGATGGTGAATGAGCACTGACAAAAACAAGGCTGATAATTTAAACCCAAGCCAGATAGCAATTACAATAAAGTAGAAGACTCAACCAATATTTCACTTTAAATGTTTCCTCCCATAAAAGCCTGTTCATCAGCAGAAATCAAGAGAGAAACAGATAATACAAACCCTACGATTTAATAACCAAAAAAATATTAAACCAATTACCTCGCCAAAGCCATAGTTCTACTAACAGTAATCTTTGACCAAATGTTAGATGTGTCCCACTTTTCCATAATATAGAAATACGCCAAAATTATAATGATAAATAAACAACAAAAACCTCCAGACGAACCATTATCACATCGACCTATCAGGCTCCTGTCCATAGTAAATAAAATTTTCAAAATATTCTTACTTAAAAAGATATACGTATAGCATAAACCCCTGACGCTACTACCTAACCACCAGTTCAGATTCCGGGAACGCCGCTCTACTATACAACTGATTCGTAAGGTAATCAACGCAATTGCTAAGAGTAATGAATGCAGTACGCTTTGACATTTCACAGGCATTTGATAAAGTGTGGCACACGGACCTTCTCTAGAAAATAAAAAACAGATTATCCAGCAATTTTAATTACTTTGTAAAATCCTACCTAACCGACAGAAACTTTACAGTAAGACATAATGACAGTCAATCCAACTACTATACTATCGAATCCAATGTTACCCAGGGGAGTGTTCTAAGACTTTTGCTATTCCTAATCTACACTGCGGACATACCCCAAACAAATGGCACCACAATTGCTGTGTTTGCCGATGGCGTAGCTGTATTATTTGTAAAAAAAACGATTTGACCTTACGGTATTGTCAATGTTTATTATTTGTCTAATTTGAATTTCTTGAATAACATCGCCAACGTCTACAAATGATAGCCGATCGCATTAGCTAACAAACCTAGTTTACACCGCTAAGTATTTCAAACGCACTAACCAAAGCGTCCCGTTTTTTGTTTACTTGAGTGTACTTACCATTAAACGGCGTTTTTTTTACAAAACGAGTTGGAAACTAAGTAATTGCCAATTTTTATACAAATAAAACAGTTTTCTTTAATACAAGAAATACACTTTAATGAACGATTTTCCAATTTGTGAAATGGCCCTTTGCCATATTTCTGACAGCTTCACAATGCCACAGAATTTTTAGTCTTGATCGACAAAAAATTGAAGCAAGTGCCGTTTCACAGCGTCATCATCAGTTTTATTTGAGGAGTTTTGCAAAGAGCAAAATAAATAATAATCTGGTGGTGCAAGGTCATCAATTGAAGACCAAGCTCTAATAATTTTTGACGGTATTGATATTGAGATTTGTGCGGTCTAGCGTTATTCTGGCAAAAAATTACACCATTAAACCATTCTAAAAATAATCTTAAAGTTTAGTTTCCTGAGTCTTCTGAAGAAAGACACGAGATGATGCCCGAAACGTCAATAAGCCAAATTCATCAGCGACACGGTAACCAGTCCGAAAAAATCCAATTGTTAGATTTCAAAGTGGTTTGTAGTGACTCATCATGCCTAGACCATAATTGTTTCCCACCGACGTTATTGTAAACAATCCATTTTTCATCGCCCGTAGTGATTCGTTTTACAAAAAATTGAATTCATTTCGTTTAAAATGCAGATATCAAGCGTTACATAAATTTCTCTTTTTAACAAGTTTTAGTTTTAAATGTTTTTCAATCACCGTGTGTGACACATTTAACTTAACACTGCTATTTCTCGTACAGATCACAACGATCCGACTTAATTATGACTTTGATAATCATCATGTCCGCAACAATTCACCTCCGAAAAAGTGGTGCGTTTGTGTTTTGCCAATTTATCAAACAACGTCAAAAAGTCTTCGCTTCGAAATTTAAACAGAAGATAAACAAAAGAAGTAGTGATAGAGGAACCTGAGTTTACGTTGGTGGTCTGCAAGAAAGAAGACCTTGAATTAGAGTTTGAAAAGTTTGGCAAACTAAACTCGACATGGGTAGCACTTAATCCACCTTGTTTCGTTTTCATCGAATTTTCTAATCAGGTCGATGCTGAAACTGCATGCGACAATTTAAATAGAACCGACATATTAGGTCCTAAAATAAGAGTTCAAACTGCTCGCGGTAAGCGAAAAGGTGGTTTTTGTGGAGGGCGTGGAGGTAGTGGCCGAGGAGGAAGTAGCGGTCGTGGTGAAGGAGGCGATTGGCGAAGAAGAAGTTCCTTTGGCAGTGGTGGTTATAGAGGATGCCTGAACGTTGAGCCTTTTTGATTGAAAAATTGAAACAAGTAACTTTTTAGCAGTTTGCGATGCATTTTTTTTACGCAAGAAAAACATGACAAAAGTGTTCGTTTTGCACTCCATATTAAAATTAACGTCAAGCTTATGACTTTTAGCAAAAATACGCGAATTCTTTCTAAAACAGACACAATAACTGAACTCTAAAGTTATTACGTTAAAAATATGAAATCGAAAAGTTCTTATAAACTAATGTTCTTATATGCTTCAATATATCCTTACTTTTTATTATAATAATAACAAATTTTTTCTGCAATTTCTGATTTAGAAGGTTGTTAAAGACAGCTACATTTTTTCTTCCATAAGTTCCTACGCTTCTTCACACACATGTTGTTACGTCCAAAATTTTCGTAACGTAATACCCTGTATATCGAATTAAAATTAGATTCCGGTTTTGACGCCCTCTGCCGATCTTTCTGGTTACTGACATGTTGCGGAATTCATTTTGAAACTGTCAACTACTTAAGACGGTCTGTCTCGTTGTGAATTTACCTAATCCAAAATTTTATTAGTACATCCACTGTGATGGACAGGAAATTATAAGTTAATTACGAATGTAACTTAATTTATTCGGCACAGGGTAAGATATTTGCATCCGGTTTGTTAGGATTCTTTTGTAATTTCTTTCTTAATTTGATAGCCGTTTCACCACGCTTTGACCACATGTTCGATTTAATAAAAAAACAACGAAGAATTAATACTATTGATAAATACCGTCAATAAACGCTTAAGATTCTGAAAGACATATTATCCACAACGAAAACGAAGTCTTGACCAGCATTTGCCTTTGAGATGTTATTTCTTATACGCCAGTTGATTGCGATACCCACCTTTTCGTAATCGCAAATAACAGCATTCGATACAACGGGTTTTTATATCTTATTTCCTTTATTATTATTAACGATTTTGTAGCTTCCTATTTTCGTGAGTTATTGTGTTGACACGATTTGCTATTCAATATCTATTCCAGGCTCACTTACCGGGGAAAACGTTTTCTTCGACCAAGTACGTACTGGATTGTGGGTAAGTTTATTTAATTACTTATTTTCGCTGTCAGAAAAGTCACTAACGGAACTTTTGTTTATGTTAATTTCCGTAATTACGTTAATTGTTACAATACCATTAAGGTAATTTCATTAATCATTTTGTGTGTATCGCATGTTGTGTACAAACGATATTTATTACGAAATTTTCTTCGATATTCACTTCGACTCAAGTTATGTATTGTGTGTTGCCGATACTTCTGGCATTTATGAATCGAGAATTAGATATAATCTTGTTAATATTCTACGTTACTAAATTAAAGTTGTTATGCCTGTTAATCTTTCTTTTATGGTAATATACCTTTCTCTTTTATTGTGGTTACCCGAACATCAGAGTAACAAGGATTACAAACCTAAAAATTCGTTACAAGTTTGGACCGTCTGTCTTGATCGAGGCAGAAGCGTTAATTATAAATGATCTGGCACCCTTAATTATTATTCACTTGAACCTCTTCTATCTCCGACTGTGTGAGTTGGCCGTGCAAGGTTCGTAAAACCTCAAGCTTGTAACAATGTACAACCAAAAATCCAAAAAATACCATAAATCACCTTTGAATTAAAAAGAAAAAAAAACTTTCACTAGTCTAATAGTTGAGGCTTCTACAAGCGGAGTCTATACTGAGATAAAAAGGTCTTTCGAGTTTGAACTGCGTCAATGTTATAACAAAAGTTACCAACATTTTGCTCACTTTCATAACGGGCTTCTCAGGGCATAAAAAAATAAAAAAACTAAAACAAAGAATTTCTAGAGTCAGGTAATTAACTTGTAAATCAATCAAATTTTAAATTCCAAAAAAATTAGAAAAAGCCGATGAACCTGAAGAAGCAAACAACAAAGAACCACTACAGAGGTAGGTAATCAACTAAGCCAGATTCTAAACTCCTTTATGAATGTGGGCGAAACGTTGGCAACTTCGGTTATAAGATTGACACGATCCAAACCCAGAAGACGTTCTAATCATAGTATCTATTACTAGATGTCAAAGTTGTTTTAAATCAAAAATACTAGAAAATCGAGTAAGAATGTTATTTCAACAAAATATGTTAATCTATAGTAACATTAACGTAGACTTAAATTTCGATTACAAAGAACTCACTCTAAAACAATCATTGTAAGAAACAAAATGCCTAAACAAGTTCTTAATAAGTTGACAAGTTTAGATCTGAATTTGGTATACACATAAATTAAAATACTATAAAAACTTATAACATAAACGTAAGAAGTACAAGTTTTTCTAAATCACATGTTAAGATGGTTTGCCAAAAAAATTTTAAATTACCTTTGAGTTTTCTAAATTTTTTATTTAAGTTTGATTTATTTTGTAACAAACTGTAGTTGTAGTTAAGTATCGCACTGTATATATTAAATATATTCTTAGTATCTAGTATCGCTCTGTTTGTTTTAGTATTGTTACTAGATACTTTAGGGTCTAGGACATTTGAACGCGACCGTTTGAACACGATACTTTTGAACGCAAAGACGTTAAACGCAGACACTTTTAAAGGCGAGACGTTGAGACGTAAAACGTAAATTTATTTTGTTTTAGTTCATTTAAAAAAAAAACTGTAAAAAATTAGAAAATCAAAACATGCAATTTTTGTTTTTAATTAAAAATTAAAAAAAGTTGACCTGTTAAATAAAATTAAACGTTAAAAATTTAACGTACCAAAGAAAGAAAAAAAACAAAAGAGGAGAAATCGAAAGCAGCATAATTGTAAAAAAAAATTGTTGAAAACGTACCGAAAGAAAGAAGAAATGTTTTTCATTGGCTTAAAGATTTTTGTAAAATATAGAAAAAAGTTAATTAAAGAAAATAAACATTTAACTATAAAAACAAATATTCTTTTGGGTTTGAACCGTATCAACGTTGTAATCGAAGTTTCCAAGTTTCAGTTACAACATCGCTCTTTTCAACTTGTTACTTTTATTGTGATTGTTTAACCTTATTCAACACCTTAATTTTCATACAAGTTTTTTGAAATTAAATTCTTTTAATTTTATTCGTTAATTTCTTTTTTTTTGATTTAATCTTTATTTTTTTTATTCTGTTTTCAATTTTTTAGTCAACAAACTTTACTTTTATTAATCATTTTTATTTTTACAATTTTTTACTCTCTATTTTGTGTTCTCTAAAAAAAAATTTTTAAAAATGTAGGAGACAGTTTGTTGATTTTTTTTACTTCTTTTACAAACTTTTTTAATTTATGAAACTAATTCTATATTACCTTTTATTAAGTATTTATTTTAGGTTTTTCTGAAATAGACAGAAAATTTATAATCGATGACATTTCCGTTTTTTCACTTTAATCTATGTACCTTATTTTTTATAACGTTTTTGGTTTTCATTTTAAATTTAAACGTTGGCATTTATTTAATACGTCAAATGGTAAAATGACGAAGATACAAAATAAAGCTGCTTCTCGCAAACTCAGCACTTACTGTTGTTACTTTGCATAAGAAAATAAAAATGCGCTTCGCGTTCACAACTCTTTGAGTTCAAACGTCTTTGCGGTCGAACGACCGAGTTCAAACAGGCCATTACGGATATTTAAAAAATTGCTAAATAAAATAAAATTTTAAATAAAAAATACACACAGTAGCAGCATTAAAATGACTGAGGAAATTGGTGCGAGAGTAGCTCACGTCACCGTTGTCAATTTACTTTTGCGATAGTCCCGGTATTCACACTTGTTTTAATTAATAAGTATTTTACATTTGTGTTATGTTCTTTATTATGATGCGATTTTTAAAACCGTTAACGTATTTAGATTCATCAAGATTGTATTTTTGCCTTTAATTTTAATTTTTTCTAGTAGCTCAACATTTTTTTTATGTTAATTTATGGAAACAGTATTACACAGATAGCTCGAAAACCACTAAGGGCACTGGCTCTGGAGTGTACGGGAGCAATGGACAGGGCTGCAGAATCTCTGTAAGCCTAGGTCAAAAAGCGACCGTGTTCCAAACCGAGGTATATGCAATCCTGACAGCATCTGCTCAACTATTAAAAGAGAACCCTTCTAAAAGGAGAATCTTTATAGTCACAGACAGCAAAGCAGCGATTGCAGCATTAGATTCATTTGTGGTGAACTCAGGGCTAGTACTTGAATTCACACAAATGCTAAACGCACTAGGTAAGTGTAATACAGTTACACTAGTGTGGGCACCTGGGCATGTGGGAATCGCGGGTAACCAGGTTGCTGACGGGCTTGCCAGGGTGGCAAGCGCGAAACCACTCATAGGCCCTGAACCGGCTTGTGGGATTACATATAACACAGCCAAACAGGAGATTCAAGCAATACTCACGAAAGAGCACTGCAGACACTGGTCGAAAGTCCCAGGACAGGATCATTCTAAGGTCTTTCTGGAAACCCCCGACGGGGGCTTAGCAACGTCCATCTTAAAATTAAGTAGGACGAAGATCAAACTTGTGACAGAGGTGGTGACAGGCCACTGTCGTTTAAACAAACACCTGCATAAAATGGGACTGACTGATAGCCCGTTATGCAGGGGTTGTGGTGACGAGGAAGAAACTCCATACCACGTCATCTGCCACTGTGAAGCATTCACAAGGGCAAGGGAACGCCTACTTGGAAATAAAAAGATTACACAAGAGGAAGTAACAAAGATTCGCCCTACTGAAATCCTGGACTTTGTCAAAGTTACAGGTATTGTAGAAGGGTAGAAAACATCGGGAAGCACAATAGACCTACAGGTCGCGGAGCCGAGACCATAATGGGACCACTCCTAGGTAAAATAATAATAATAATGGAGACAGTTATTAGTAGTTGGGCTTTAAATATTATGCAGTTTGTAGTATTTATCTTAAGTATTTAGGTTCTTAATTTGTGTTACCAAAAACAGGTATAATTGTCTTTAAGAACTAAGTGTTCATTCTAAATTCGTTATGAGACATTTTTGAGAAATACATTTACCTCACTTAAAAAAATACGTCATAATTTCTAGTTTTGCTTTATTAAAGCTTGTACGCCATGGTTTTGCCTTCAGTGGAGGTTTAAAAAATTTGATAAATATCGGGGCGGTACCATCTGTACCGATATTAAATTTTAAACTACTAAAACATAAAATCTTGCTAAGGAAGTCAATACCTTCCATTTTCTAATGTACGGCTTTGTTAAGTTTATGGTTTAAACACAATGTTTTTTTTTGTGTGGTAGGTTTGTTGTATCGTTATACAACCCCATTTTCGCAAATGTTTTGCCTGTCACCTTTACCGCCCGCTAAATCAATGTTGCCTTCGAGGTCCATCACCAGGAGTTGTCTCAAATGAAGTCAAGGTATTTATCGTTAATTGTAAGTATCAAAAGGCTTTAAAAACCCAATTTATGTTATAAGTTAGTTTTTAATTAAATAATTAGTTTTCTTTTGTAATAATTTTTTAGAACGTTGAGATTAATTCCGTTTTATAAATGTTAGTACGCAAGTTATTAGTTCATAGTTTACGTTAACCTTTGTGAAACCTATACACCCGTTCGCGTTGTATTTTTTTTTGTTTCAATATAATTTTCAGATTTTATGTTGATAATTCTTAAATATAAGTTCCATAGAAATTAAAGCAACCGAACGAGTTTCTTAGTAAATTAAGCCCTAAAAACTGTTAAGCGTCGTGTCTTTATTTGGCGCCCTACTGACTTTAGCTTTATTTGATTTTCTTTTACGTCTTTTTCTTTGACATCTAAAATTCACAAACATCTTTTAGCACGTATAAATTATATCGCTGTTTTAAAATTCTCATTTGGCCATTGTTATCTATAGTTGATATTATTTGTTCTTACAAAAATTGTTTCTTCTGCCAATTAATTTATGTTTTTCCTAACCTTGTTTCAAGCTGTTTCTATGTTGTCTAGTAATAATATGAGATCAATTGAAGTGTTGCGTTTTAACCTTTGATATTATGTGAAGTCCTCTAGCAGTGTTTTAATGTAATGTAATTGATAGTTGACTTTGAGTATTGGACCAATTGCATTAATGTCAAATATTAAGTACAAAAGTCTATAAATTGATTTCCGTTGTAGTTTAACACATCTTTCTTAAAGCAATGCTTAAGGCTATTTATCAATTTTGGTACCCTAATTTTAGTCTTTTATGCCCAAAGGCTCGTTAATGACCCTGCACCTTTAATTTAAATTTCCAAGTTTTCTCAGTTGTTTATACAATTACATATGCTATCAGACACGCAGGAAAACAAACTGGCATATTGTGTATTTTAAGATTTAATTACATGGTTTTGTTTATATATTGTATGTAAAGCTCAAACTGTGGTGTAAACGCGAATTCGTTAAATATTTTCCAAAATCAGTGTGTGATTTGAGGTAACCAATCTGTATGGGTTGTTAATGACCTGTTGGGCAACAAAAGTTTGTTTTATAAGAATATAAAAACGCCTTTGACAACTGATGAGTAATTTGAGAAAATAAAGACAATGTATACGGATAGTAACACGCGTATGAACAAGGTTGCCACTGCTATTTATATAAGTCCTCCAGATGAACTTGTCGGTGCTGAAAGTGCACAAAATTCTAAAGATAAACGATCTAAAGAAGCTAGGTTTGAGGCAACTTCAAGCACTTGCTGAAACCAATATTCCATTAGATAGTCATAAAAGCAAAACAGAAGAAGTAAAACGTTCTAAAAAAAACCAATCGGGGTTTTCAACAAAAACATGAAGATAGCAAAAAATCGGCATTAGACCACCGGCAATTTAGGTTAAGGCATCATAAAGCAAACAAATTTTAAAAGTATTCCTACATTTATTTTGTCAGTCAATAGTGAACCTCTTCAATTTCGATTGGGTTTATCAGCAGCAACAACGAGGGACGTTAGAACTGTGTTGTAGTCAGTGAGCACACGTGAATGAGTGGCAAAAATAAAATTTTTGAACAACTGACTTCTTCTATGTACCCATTCCATGTTGAGATACCAGCAAAGTCACAGGTTTTCTCGTGTAATAAAAAATATAATAAACGTATAATAAAAAAAATGCGAAAATACATTTATTAAAAGCAAAAATAATTATTTTACCACGGCAGCAGTCGAAGACACAGACCTCTGGGTGTGAGCCTGAATGAAAATAAATACAGAGACGTGAATTCCTTTAATTTATTAACTATAACATAATACACTATTTACATTAAAGAAAAAATGAACATTATTTGAATCAAAACATTATTTAGGGATTAAAACAATATTTGGGCGCCAATCACCTTTAAATTGGTGATAAATAAAAAACATAAAATCTTATACCTAATTATTAATTGATATTAAATGCAAAAGTAGTAAACGTTTAATTTGTTATCGAGTATGTTACCCGAAAAGTTTTAACAACACAATTTAATTACTTGAATTCAAAATGTAACGGGTAGTATTAATTCCAGTTGACTCACCATATATGATATGACGTTATCGGATATCTTCTATTTTTAGCACATTTTTGGTTGAAGTGATAAGATTCTTCCAAACGAATGTAGATTTCCAAACACAACAGCAAGCATAAAACCAATGTATAAATCCAATGAATAATAACTCCAATAACGGAAAATCCAGTAAATAAAAACCGAAATAAAAAATCTAGTAAAAAACCGAAATAAAAGAAAAGATCCAGTAAATCAAAAAAGAAAAGACCCTAAATATAAATAATTAGAATGGTTTTTAAATGACATGATGTACTTACGCTGCTTAGCAACGGCCTTGAAATAAATTCCTTTGTCTAAATGTATTACGTAACATTGCAAAATCACTAAAAATGTCGAATTCAATAAAAAAATTATATCAAAATAAAGGTAAACTCACCAACAATTAGATGGAATGAATAAAAATTAAATTGCATGCGTTTTTACGCCATAATTAAGAAAATTTGTCTTCCTTGCATCACTCACGTGAAATACCAAAGATTTCTCAAACGGAAATGCGATCTTAAGTTCTATAACCTAGGTCGATTAGAAACAACGCGACGTTGCCAAACTGAATAAATTTACGTGCAATATTAATTTCAGAAAATAAACGAATGCAAAATTGAATTTTAATGTAATGAACTCTAACGAGACGTTACACTCGAAGAACCACAGCCACTTAGGTGCAGCAGGTAGTATATCGGCAGCCATTTTGGAACCTTCGTGAACGTCGACGATTATAGTTTCACAGAGCCCAGCGTTTTTCCTCACGCTGCAGCGCTAGATTTCTGAGACCGCATAAGAACTCATTTACTCAGCTGAAATATTTTTCTTCATGCGAGGAATCGAAGCGTCAGGTACCACCACGCTGCGAGAGGTAATAACCGTAATGCTTTCCATCTCGAGAAAAGTATTTTCACCGTCAAGAATGTTTACATTCACATCGGTATTGTCGTATACAAACTGAACGAAACCTTTTGTTTTAACAGGCGGACTTCTTCCTCCTCGCACTATATCTGAGGTGGAGAAAAAACCCATAGCTGCGCAGAGATAAATCCACACTTCCGATAGAGGTAGGTACCTAAGCCTATCTTGATAGTGGAGAGGAATGAATGGTTTCTTGCTGCAGAGATTATTGCGTGAGCAATAGACACATATTTTTTTCTCATTTTCAGTGATTCCGAAACAACAGACACTGAATCTTTTAAGAAATTGTGTGATAGAGGATACGTTTTCTTTCGTTATACCAGTTGTCATAGAATATTTTGTCGCCGACATCTGTGAAGCACATAGCAACTTGGCGACTGCGGCCGGATCCTATCTCAGCAAAAGTTATCTTGTCGGCAAAGCTATTTTTATCTAATCAATGAGGCTCAAAGAAAACTGACATTTATTTCTGTTCTCTTAAAGTTACGCGAAAATAAATTCCATACACTGAGTAACATTTTTGGGTTCTGAATACAGTTTTTCTCTTACTGCGGCTGGAAAGCTGTCGAATTTTTTGTAGCTTAATTGGTGGCACCTGTCGTTAGCGGCGACGAGGTCTGTGGTAGATGCAAAGCGGTGATTATCTGGTTACCTATGTCACCACGACGTCTTGCAGTCTCGACAATCGTCCCCCTTATGTGGAATGATTTAACTGTGTGAATTTTATTTTTGCGTGACGTTGGAAGTCGTTTTGAAAGCTGTAACTTCTCAGTAATTTCTTCCTTAGAAAAGAAACAAGCTTTTGTAGATTCATTAAATCAACTGATGATCTTGAAGTTGATGGTTGGGGAGAAGGAGTTTTATCTCCTCTACGACGAACAGAAGCTTTGATGTTACGTGGGGCAATATACTTCTTTCTGCAGGCATCGTGAATATTGACTTCATTCAGGTTCTCCAAAAACTGAGCATTTTTCTAGAGACCACGTGTGAATTAGTGACTGGTCATTACGGTTTTTAACAACTACTACTTTGTCCTCAAGTAGACATCGACAATGCTAGTGCCCGGAAAGACCGGCATTGTTGGAATCTTTTCACACCACGAAGCTTGAACACAAACTTTCAGATTACAATACGAGTTACTCACAACGGAGGATCAAATACTGTGGGCTCGGAGGGAAGAAGCCGATTGGTATGGGGGTATGGGAGAGGGAGAAGACGAAGAACGCCTGCCTACGCACAACGAAAAACCGCTGAGATCCTCAAGGTCACTTGCCACCCTACTACTATTTCTGCACATTTGAAGTCTTTGACTTATGACATTGGTACATACCTACAATTTTTTCAGATTAGAGTTCTGCCTTAATTTAAATCTATGAAAGTGTTGTATGTTTAAGCCTTAATTCACGCAACAAAAAAGTGATTTGGTACATTTCTGGAAAAATGCGATTTTAGCTGATATAGGTTTTTTTAGATTTTGAAAGAACTACGGGGCCTACAGATCCCGCTTTACGTTTAATTTGAACCTAATTAAATTGCCTACAACTTTTATTTTATAAGTTCTACTTGTGGGATTAATGGTTTAGTCGCAATTTTGGAAAATTTGATATAAAATTAAAATTTTCACTATTTGGGAAAAATGGCCTGTTTTTAAAAAGTCGTAATTCGGTAACTAATTAATCTAAAAAACTCTTTAACAACGTATATAGTGGATTTTTTCGAAAAATGCATAGTTTAGGAGATGTAGAGCAAAAATTGAATGAACTTTATGACTAACATTAGAATGTCTTCCGGGTTTGGACCGTGTCATAGTTGCAACCGAAGCTGCCAACGTTTCGCGAAACGTTGGCAGCTTCGGTTGCAACTATGACACGGTCCAAACCCGGAAGACATTCTAATGTTAGTATAGATTCCGGCGGTGGAAGCCTTTGCTATTACATTAACAATCTCTACGGGGAGAATATTTCTTCTAAAATCTCCGTATTTTCCAAACTTTGCCACAAACTCGTCAAACTTTTGTGCAATTTAACCTTTCTTAGTCGCTGTCGTGACCACAACATCATTCCTACATTCCTCAAAATTAAGTTCCACATTCAGACACGTTCTTCTAAAAACATCCTACACCGTCCTAGCCTAGCGTTGATACGAGAACGGATTAAGCAAACTAGGCGAGAGTTAGACACCATTTCGAAACAACTCTTTTATCTTCATCTTGAGTTGGCCAACACTCTATCCCCGGATGATTGGAAACTCTTCGACAACATTACTTACCAGCAGTCTGATACCACTCTACGACTAACCACTGAAGGTCATCTCAAAAAGTTTCAATTATTGGAATCCAAAAATCGTAAAGTTGCATCTACTACTAACTCAGTAAAAACGGTTGTCAATTTATCTAGTTTGGTTCTCACTTCAGAACAGGAATCGGTACTCTCTAAGGGTTTGAATTTTGCGGTTGCTCCCAAACGTATTCCTAAAGAAGATATTCTATGTGCTGTTGAGTCTTCTATAAGACATCTTCCTCGCCACATCTCAGATCCCATTCGTATTAACACTGGCAAAATCCTTGAATCATCTAAAATTCCTAAATCCAACATTTCTTAGTCGGAAGAGTCAGCTCTAAAAAGTCTTCGTAAGAACCCTGATATTATTGTTCTTCCAGCCGACAAAGGCAACGCCACTGTAGTTTTGAACCAAATTGATTATGTTACGAAAATCAATTCTATTTTGTCTGAGGAAACTTACGTTCTTCTAACCCATAACCCCACTTCGAGGATTGAACGTGAGGTTAGCCAAATCATCAAATCTTCCAATCTACCTCCTGAAACTAAACGTCGACTTACCCCATCAGATTCTAAACCACTTGTTACGGTCGAATTTTCTTTACGTACGCCTATGTTGTTACGGACGAAATTTTCTTTACGTACGCCTATGTATTTTCAACATGAATTTAGATTCGGGTTGACGCCCCTCTAACGTTCGTTTCTCGGTGCGATTCATTTGACGGAAATTCGTCACACGGGCATGATATACAAGGGTCTGTACACATTGAATAGTTATGTTATCTATTACCATCTGGAAAACCAATTATAATTAGTGAATGATCTGATTTCTTCAAAGGGTACAGGGTAAGCTACTGTCGTCTTTTAGTAAAAATTTCGTTCGTAATGCGTTACTCCTTTTAACAGCCATTTTACGTTCCTTTCTTTAACAGCTGGTACCTTATCGATAAATGGCTATCGTAAACGACTGCTAAATACGTCAGCACGTTGCCGTACACGGGCACCAGCGTAAGGCGATTTCCACGCTACGAAATTGGGGGTCTTGTGGAGCCTTCCCGGGCAAAGAGTGCTACACGTGGATGACACGCCGTGACCTGTATTAACCACCTAGTTGTGTTCTAACGATATTCAGTATTCGATACCAATTTACGAAGGAATGAACCTCGACAAATATTTGGATGGGACGATGCTAACTGTTTCTTTATAATGCTAATGGTTATAACTAATTAAACCAACGAAAAGGGGTACCACAGCATACGACAACCGGTTTATATTATTTATACTTTCTTGTATCTTAAGTAATAATTGTTGTAGATGTGATTTCGTGAGACATTAGTTTGACACGATTTGCGATTCAAATTGCTTACAGGATTATGTGTCGGGGAAAGTACTTTCTTCACACCTGCGGAAACTCCTGTATTTATGGTAAGTGATTTTATATGTTTTATTTCGTAGTCAACCGGGTCCCCCACGAAACTTTTGCTATTAGTTCTGTAATTATCGACATTGTTGTTTACCAGTTAAGTAGTAAATTTTAGTTATGTTGAGTTGCGCATGCTGTGTACTACCAACGATTGATTAACGTTAGTGCTATATTAATTTCGCACGCTTTGTTTCGATAAGTTAACATTAACGTAGTACTTTATTATTACTGTGTTTGATTGTCAGTAATGCCTTATTACTAAATTATTTTGTGTACTTCGCATATTGTATGCAGACGAAATTTACTACCATCTACTCTTCGCTAGTCATGTCAATGTAACCTACGTATGTGTTGTGTGTTGCCGATACTTCGGATATTTAGTTATACTCGAACTAAAATCATTCTTGGTCATGTTATCCAACTGTTATCTATTCGAACGTTAATCTATTTATCGTTATAGAGGAATTAAAGTGAAATTGTTATTAACGATTGAGTTTCTTTTTTTTTTGGTTCTTTCAGCCTTTACGAACCTAACATCTTGTTACAAGTTTATTACCACCTGTCTTGAGCGGGACAGAAGTGACTTTGGATAAGCTCTGGCGCCCTTAATTATCTTTTCAATATTATCTAGGAACCCTACCCTCTCACCGACTACTGTGAGTTGGCCGTGCAGGTTCGTAAACTAGCAAAAAGCTTGTAACACACCTCGTCTATACGGATTTCCTAAAATTCACAAACAAGGTATTCCTTTTCGGCCTATCGTTAATACTATCCAATCTCCTACCTACAAGCTAGCCAAATTCTTGTCCAACATTCTTTGCGAGTTTACAGGTAAAACCTCTTCTCACATCCTCAACTCTCAGCATTTTATCCAACGTCTAGAAACTATAAAACTTGAACCCCAAGATCTTCTCGTGAGCTTTGATGTTACTTCACTTTTTACTAAAGTTCCTATTAAGGATTCGCTTATTATCATCAGATTCTGTCTCAACATGGCAATGACTTGAGTTTGGTTCCTCTTTTGAAAAGTGTCTATCCTCTACTTACTTCCAATTTGATAACAAGTTTTACAAACAAGTTTCTGGTGCTGTTATGGGTTCTCCTCTATCACCTGTTGTAGCTAACATTTTTATGGAATCCTTTAAAACGGTTGCTTTGGAATCGTCAATATTAAAACCTAAAGTGTGGTTTAGATATGTTGACGACACGTTTATTGTTTGGTCTCATGGTCATCTTGAATTGTCTAAGTTTCTTGATCATCTTAACAATCAACACTTAGATATCAAATTTACTATGGAAATCGAAAGTAATGGTTCTCTTCCATTTCTTGACGTTCTTGTGACTCGTAAGTCCGACGGACTTCTAGGCCATTCTGTTTATCGCAAACCCACCCTTCATGCTTCGTCTCATCATCATCCTGCACAGAAACGTTCTGTTATTGAATCTTTGGTCCATCGTGCCTTTTCTATTTGTCAACCTGAGAATCTAGACTCAGAACTCCGTCATCTTACTAGAACCTTAGTGAACAATGGTTATGTAAAGCGAGATATTCATAGAGTTATTAATCGTCGTTTACATCCACGTACTCGATTACCTAAGGACATTTCTACTCCCGAATCCAACTCGAAATTGGCCTTTTTACTCTACATTCACAAGGTTACAGATCAAATAAGGAAACTCCTTCGTAAGAATGGTATTAAACCCATATTCAACTCGACAGGCAAAATCTCTCAGATTCTTCCTCCTCCCAAAGACAAATTTCCTACACTTTCATCTCAAGGTGTATACCAAATTCCCTGTTCTTGTGGTTTAGTCTACATTGGTGAAACCGGTCGTTTCGTCATTACTCGCATTTCAGAACATGATCGTTGTATAAGGAAAAGGTATACTACCAAGTCTGCAGTCGCTGAACATCATTTTACTACAGGTCACAAGATAAATTTTGATAATGTTTCGTTGATTGCCAAATCTCCATTCTTTTTCAACAGGTAATTCCGAGAAAGCATAGAAATCATCAAACACCCCAATAACTTCAATCGCGATCATGGTTTCGAACTATACCCTCTTTGGTTCCCGGTTATTAGACATTTATCAAAACACGCCCCCTAGCAACCGTAATCCAATCAGGTTAAAAACCCGTGACGATCCTTTTCCTTTAAATACGGAGACTATTTCTTCTTAAGTCACTTCTACGGAGTTTAAAATCTGGCTTGGTTCACAAGTTGATAACCTAACTCGGTAGTGATTCTTTGTTAGATTTTCGTTTGCTGTTTCAGGTTATCGTTTTCTTTCTTACCTTTTCAGAGTTTAGGCTATGGCTTGTTTCGCAAGTGGATAACCTAACTTTTGAGAAGTTCTTAGTTAGATTTCGATTGCGATTTATCTCACGCCCTGATAAAGCCCCTTACGGAAGTGGGCGAAACGTTGGCAGCTTCGGTTGCAACTATGACACGGTCCAAACCCGGAAGACATTTTAATGTTAGTATAGATTCCGGCCGTGGAAGCCTTCGCTATTACAGAACTTTATGTGTTTAAATAAACAAAATTTAAAATTTTTTAGTAATTTTTTTATTACTTTAATAATATTTATTGGTTGTAAAAACTATAAATTTGACAAATGCTTATAGCCAAAATTACGTTTTTTATGAGTTATTAATGCAAATTCGCCAATTATTTGTTATTAAAAGCGTTCTTTAAATAAATTTGTCATTGTTGATTGAATTTTTATCTTAACTATATTTTGCACAAATCGTAATTGCGTAGCTTTAATGTTAATCGTGTTGTCATCATAAAAAATTTAATAATTTTTTGGATCGATGTTAGTTTTATTGTAACGTTTTTTAATTTTTAATAAAACGTTTCTTCAAACATTTACATTCTTTTATAATTAAGACCATTAATCAAAATCGCACAAAAATGATTGATTTTGCTTTCACACAATTTTCACAATAAAAAGTTTAATGCTTTGATCTCTGTAAAAAAAAGTATATGAAACTCTTAAGCCAATTATTTCACTTCATACAGCTAAACTCTGAAGAACAAATGAAACAAAGACTAAACACTTGTGCCTTCACAACCGTATTCATTTTAAATCCTTACGTTTATGTAACGTACTTATAACGCATATTAACCAATCTGAAATTTGAAATTTCTGAAGCATTTTTTTTCAGGCTAACACGCATTGAAACAATCGTTGTTGCGGTGTTTAATCAAAGCTTTGCTACAACTCAACTTTCTTTGAATATTGTTGAAGTAACCGCGTAAAAGAAGTTCGCAAAACTGCAAATTAGAATTTTCTTTCAGCTTTGTGTTTAATCAAATTTCAACTTGAAGTTTTTTATTAATGTTTATAGTAAAAGCGCTCGGCGTTTGTAAAAAAAAAACTTCTAGTTAAGACAGTAATTACATGAAATTAAATTAAAATTTGTTAATATAAGCGTAATTTTGATTAAATATTAAATACTTATCGTAGACGAGGAGGAAACTTTGCTATTTTAATAAGGATTTTATTAAAATATCTAAAGAAGGTATAATATTAAAATTTCCAAGCCTTTTCACGAAAGATGAAGGTATGTGCTGAATCATTTCGCATAATTTATATTCTAAAGGGACGAAACTACCCTTGTCAATTATTCAGTTGGTGTTTAGAGAGGTTTTTATACACGACTACAGCATTTTTTTCTCTAATAGCTAGCGCATAAATTCTTACGGATTTAACTAATAAGTTAAGCGAAGTTTCTAAAATCTCCTAACATTAGATTGGCATTAACCGTAGAAATCTCTGAAAATTAGGATTCAACCCGAAGCGTTCTTCGAACATGTTCTGCAACTATAAAAGGATTAAAGTCCGTGTTGATACATGATTTAAACATTACGGTTGGTCAGCATCTCTTTTCATCGTTTCGTTTATAAAAAATATATTAATTAGTTAAAGTACTCCTACTTAGTTTAGTTTTATTAACCGGAAAAGTATTAAACAACGTGTAATTACCAATAAAGTTTGTTTAAGCTTTGTAATCCAAGATTAATACGTATTCAAAATTAACAAAAATCCGAAAGATTTGTCGAACAATTTCTGGATTAAATCGATTTCATGTTTTGTTTAAAAATTCTTTATGACCAACAGCAACGTCACTGTAATTTTGCTCATTGAACTCTTTTATGTATTCAGTTTTTGATTACAATTGTCGTTTTTATTCTTTATTATGTACATTTTTAATTGCTATTTTAATCGATTCTAAAATTAATGGATTAGAAAACGTTTTGTTTGACACATTAAAGTTTATTTTATTATAAAAACAAAAAAATTCAGTTTTATTTAATTTTGTTTGGTATAAATAATAAACAAAAATGTCTAATGGAATCATGAAAAAACTAATCTTAATGATCGAATTTAGAAATTAGAAAGAAAGTTTATTTTTTCCATTTATTATATAATTGCTCAAAAAGGGTTAATTATATTATATTATTTATTTTATTTTTATATAGATTCACTAAACCTTCCCCTTTATATTTTTAATTTTTATATTTTAATTAACGCTACATGTTTCGACAGAGTCATCTTCAGGCGTATTCTATAAAATCAAAAAATATAAAATCGAATCTTAAATAAATATAAACTTACATTGGAATAGAAAAATCAAACTTCAAATATTATATAAACTTTTAAAAAATAATAATAATAGAAATCTGAAAAATGAATTAAAAAATGAATTAAAAAATCAAAAAGTTATAAAAATGAATAAACTTACCAACATATATAATCAAATTAAATTAAAAATGGTTAAATATTTGAAGTTTGACACAATTCAAAAATTTTAAACAACACAACATTATCTTAATAATAGAAAATCCTAGGATACAACAAAATAATATAATAATGGAAATAATGAAACAAAAACTAATTAAGAAAAAGTAAATTATTATTAAAGTTAACAACTTCGTTAAGAGATGATTCACGATTAGAATTGTAATTTTCAATAATTTCTTTTATTTCTAAAAAATTAAAAAATTAAGTCTTAAACCTTTATTGCAAATGTGTAGAATTTCAAAATCTTTTTTAGAATTGAATGAATGCTGAGAATTTAGTATATGATTAGCAAATGATGATTTAAATGAAATGTTATTATTTTTAATACAAGATAGATGTTCAGCAATTCTAATTGAAAACTTTCGACCTGTTTGACCTATATAAAATGCGTTGCAATCACCACATTTTAATTTATAAACACCGGATTTGTCTAAAATATTAATTTTATCTTTAGTATTAACAAATAAAGATTTAATATTATTATTTGACGAAAAAGAAATGTTAATGCCAAAATGTTTTAAAAGATTTTGAAATTGAAATGAAGATGGGCCTATATAAGGAAGAGAAAAATATATTTTTGATTTATTAGAGACAGGAGTAAGAGATGAACAATTTTTAATTTTAATAGAAGACAAAATTTTCTTTTGTAAATTTTTAATAATATGTAATGGATAACCATTAATATTAGCTAGATAATAAATAATATTTATTTCTTTATTAAAACTATCACAATCAAGAGGAAAAGTATATAATCGGTTAAAGAAAAATCTAAAAGCTGCTAATTTGTGTGAGAGTGGATGAAATGAAGAAAAAGGAATAACGTGATCAGTTGTTGTAGGTTTACGATAAATACCAATTTTAAGTTTGTTATTAACACGTTTAATAGATAAATCAAGAAAATTTAAAATATTGTTTGATTCTTTTTCAATTGTAAATTTTATATTTGGATGTAATGAGTTTAGTAAATTAAAACAATTATTTAGATCATATTCACTGCCTTTAAATATAACTAAAATGTCATCTACGTATCTTTTATAATAAATAAAATGTTTTTTAATAACATCATTAGAAAAAAGTTTATAAATTTCTAAGTTAGATAAGAATATTTCTGCTAGTATTGGTGAAAGGTTATTTCCCATTTTTTAATTCATTTTTCAGATTTCTATTATTATTATTTTTTAAAAGTTTATATAATATTTGAAGTTTGATTTTTCTATTCCAATGTAAGTTTATATTTATTTAAGATTCGATTTTATATTTTTTGATTTTATAGAATACGCCTGAAGATGACTCTGTCGAAACATGTAGCGTTAATTAAAATATAAAAATTAAAAATATAAAGGGGAAGGTTTAGTGAATCTATATAAAAATAAAATAAATAATATAATATAATTAACCCTTTTTGAGCAATTATATAATAAATGGAAAAAATAAACTTTAATATTGCTTACCGAGCAAAAATTTTCCATGAATACATGAAATCGAATCTTAAAATGAAGAGAACTTCGCTAAACATATGGTTTAATAGCTTGTGTCTTAAAGAAGGACTATTTCCAAAATACATTACACTCAAAACTAAAAATAAATCACCTCAAGCCATTAATGCAGTAACAAAAGGTAAAAAAGCTTGGTTAAATAATGAAATACAGTTTTGGTATAAAGTTAGAAACCAATTAAATTTAAAACTTTATATACAACATTCATCTTTATTTAAATATTTTCATAACTTAGAAATAGATGAAATTATAAATTTTGTTAAAGATAAAGTACAAGATTTTGGTTTTCATACTTTTAATAAACTAATTCTAAAAATAAATAATTTGCGAAAATCAAAAACATTAAACAATTTTCAAAATAATAATATCCAAAATCCAAACTTTGTTTTCATAAGAGATTGTTTAATTTAAGTAATACTAACTTTGACAAATGTGAAACTGAATTTCTTGAGCGTGGTCTTAAATATAATAACAATCAACTTAATACTAAATTACTAGATAATTTCAAAATAGACTTAGAGTGTATAATACATAAAACAGCTAATTATACTAATACTAATTACATTAGAGCTATTTGTCATAATAAACTAAGCAAAATTACTATTCCATCTGGTAAATTTAATAAAAATGTTATTAATAGTATTAAATTAAAAATTAAAGACAACAATTTAATAATAACTAAAGCAGATAAAGGTAATGCTTTAGTTATTATTGAAAAATCTAGTTATATTGAAAAAGTTAACAACTTCCTCACATCTAATGACTTTGAACTTACTAATATAAATTTTCTTTCATTTACTAATAAAGTTAGAAAATTCATTACAGAAAACAAAAATTTGTTATCAGAGTTCTTTAATATTAAACATTATAGTTTAATTTTAATGAATCCGTCACTGCCTTTACTATATGGTCTTCCTAAAATTCACAAAATTGATTACCCAATAAGACCAATAGTTTCTTTTACAAATACTCCAGTTTCTAAAATTTCATCTTGGCTTAATAAAGTATTACGTTCTCAAATTAACTTTCAGTTTCCTTATTCTATTACAAACTCTCAATCGTTAACTAGAGAATTAGTTAGTTTTACTTCTAAAGACAATTTTATACTTATCTCTTTTGATATTATTAACCTTTTTCCTAGTGTTCCATTTATAGATTGTTATAATATAATTAAAGAACTACTTGTTCAATCTAACTTACCTGATAATATTTGTATTTTTATACTTGGTTGCTTAAATTTATGTTTAAGCCAAAATTTTCTTATTTAACAACCAAACATTTATTCAAAAACAGGTTTACCTATGGAAATAACCTTTCACCAATACTAGCAGAAATATTCTTATCTAACTTAGAAATTTATAAACTTTTTTCTAATGATGTTATTAAAAACATTTTATTTATTATAAAAGATACGTAGATGACATTTTAGTTATATTTAAAGGCAGTGAATATGATCTAAATAATTGTTTTAATTTACTAAACTCATTACATCCAAATATAAAATTTACAATTGAAAAAGAATCAAACAATATTTTAAATTTTCTTGATTTATCTATTAAACGTGTTAATAACAAACTTAAAATTGGTATTTATCGTAAACCTACAACAACTGATCACGTTATTCCTTTTTCTTCATTTCATCCACTCTCACACAAATTAGCAGCTTTTAGATTTTTCTTTAACCGATTATATACTTTTCCTCTTGATTGTGATAGTTTTAATAAAGAAATAAATATTATTTATTATCTAGCTAATATTAATGGTTATCCATTACATATTATTAAAAATTTACAAAAGAAAATTTTGTCTTCTATTAAAATTAAAAATTGTTCATCTCTTACTCCTGTCTCTAATAAATCAAAAATATATTTTCTCTTCCTTATATAGGCCCATCTTCATTTCAATTTCAAAATCTTTTAAAACATTTTGGCATTAACATTTCTTTTCGTCAAATAATAATATTAAATCTTTATTTGTTAATACTAAAGATAAAATTAATATTTTAGACAAATCCGGTGTTTATAAATTAAAATGTGGTGATTGCAACGCATTTTATATAGGTCAAACAGGTCGAAAGTTTTCAATTAGAATTGCTGAACATCTATCTTGTATTAAAAATAATAACATTTCATTTAAATCATCATTTGCTAATCATATACTAAATTCTCAGCATTCATTCAATTCTAAAAAGATTTTGAAATTCTACACATTTGCAATAAAGGTTTAAGACTTAATTTTTAATTTTTAGAAATAAAAGAAATTATTGAAAATTACAATTCTAATCGTGAATCATCTCTTAACGAAGTTGTTAACTTTAATAATAATTTACTTTTTCTTAATTAGTTTTTTGTTTCATTATTTCCATTATTATATTATTTTGTTGTATCCTAGGATTTTCTATTATTAAGATAATGTTGTGTTGTTTAAAATTTTTGAATTGTGTCAAACTTCAAATATTTAACCATTTTTAATTTAATTTGATTATATATGTTGGTAAGTTTATTCATTTTTATAACTTTTTGATTTTTTAATTCATTTTTAATTCATTTTCAGATTTCTATTATTATTATTTTTAAAAGTTTATATAATATTTGAAGTTTGATTTTTCTATTCCAATGTAAGTTTATATTTATTTAAGATTCGATTTTATATTTTTTGATTTTATAGAATACGCCTGAAGATGACTCTGTCGAAACATGTAGCGTTAATTAAAATATAAAAATTAAAAATATAAAGGGGAAGGTTTAGTGAATCTATATAAAAATAAAATAAATAATATATTAGAAAGAAAACTTGATAAAGAATACAGAATGAAGAGGAGATATAATATTTGTTTGAATGCATTAAACAATGTTGCTTGATGCGAAGTAATAATATTCTGCTGAACTTTCATTGTTTATTATTTTGAAATGAATATACACAACGTTTCGATTGCTGTGGTATCTGCAATCGTCATCAGGTGAATACTAACAAACTTAGAAACTACTGGAGCTTATATACTAAAGACATGTTCGATGAAGCGTTCAAGCGTACAAAATCAATTTAGCGTAACAGATTAATTAACAAAATTACTTAGTCAAGTTTAAGTTGTTTTAGAGGTTCGATTGGTGGTTTCCATATGTTGCTTATCTCGACACTTGGCTGGCTGAAAATTTCTTAGTTGTTGTTGATGAATGCCGCTTCTTTAAATTTCCGTTTGTACCAATGTTCCTCTCTGTGTATGATTTTTGCTTTCGACCATTTCATTCGATGTTGGTTATCCCACGAATGTTGCGCGATGCCGGACTTAGAAGTCTCTCCTCTCTGTGTGTGCGTCTGATGTTCTTTCAGTTTGATGTCAAGTGGTCTTTTGGTTTCCCCCACGTATGATTTGCCACATTCACATGGAACTTGGTAAATACAGTTTTGGGAATCTCGACTTGTTTGTGGCTTTGTGTTGGAAATTATACTCCTAATGGTGGTCGATGATTTGAACACTGTATTTAAGTTGTAGCTTTTCCCTATACGTTTTATTGATTCTGATAAACCTTTAACATATGGGATGCTCAGCAGTGAATTGGGCAGTTCTTCTGTTTTAGGTTGTCCCATGGTGTTCAATTGCTTTTCTGTAAAGCTCTCCTACAATCTTTTCTGGATAACCATTCTGCCTTAGATCGTTTCTAATGTTTTTGATTTCTTCTCCTAGCCCTTTCTCTGTGTTGCACAACCTGTACGCTCTGTCGATTAGAGATTTTACTACTCCCTTCTTCGTAGATATGGAATGGTTGGATTCAAAGTTGAGATATCGACCGGTGTGTGTCGGTTTCCTGTAGACAGTCGTTTCCATAATTTTCTTGTTCTTTGTTACTTGAACGTCTAAAAAAGAAAGTGAGTTCTCCTTTTCCTATTCCATAGTGAATTTAATGGATGGTTTGATATTGTTCAGATGTTGTAGAAAAAGGTCTAGTTGCCGATTACTGTGGTTCCAAATTATAAAGGTATCGTCAACATATCTAAGCCATGTTTTGGGTTTGAATTTCGATTTCTCTATGGCCTGAAAAAAATTATTTTGAAGATGAAAATATGCAGTTTAATGGTTTTTTGCTTGAAAAAATAGAAATTAAAGAAGAGAAGGCTCCCGAAAACGCTGACCATTTACATACAAAGCAGAATAAATTAAAGTTAGCAGAGAGATTTTCAATAGAAAAATTTTCAAAATCCACAACAAATGTTACACAGTGGCTGCGTATTTTTGAAAAAGAATGTGAACGTTTAGAATTAAATACAGATATAGAAAAAATTGAGATGCTGAGATTGCTGTTAGACGATTCCTGCAAAGACTGGTATTTATCAATGCTAATAAAAAACACAGTGGAATCAGATTGGTCAATATGGAAACAAAGTTTAAAAGAAACATATTCTGATAAAGGATTGTCGCCTATCAAATATGCTATGAATTTCAAATATTTAAAAGGTTCAATATTAGACTATGCACTAAAAAAAGAAAGATTACTGCTAGAATTGGATAGTACTATTAATAAATCTCTACTTATAGACTTGATTGCCATTGGTTTACCAGAATTCGTTACAGATAAAATAGATAGAGAAAAATTAAAGGAAGTTGATGACCTCTTCAATAAATTGAGAGGGTTAGAGCATCTAATATAAGAAAATAATAACACTAAAAATACACCAGTAAGTAATAAATCAAAATTTCAAAAGTCAAGCGGTACAAAAGAAAAAACTCCATGTAAAACATGTGAATCAAAAGGAAAAAAAATAGATTTCATCCTGAAAGCACATGTTGGTACAAAAATGAAAAGAAAGAGGATATTGAATTAATGAACACACTGTTAAACGTGGAACTGTCAGATGAAGATCCAAAAAACTAGAAATTCCCCCACTAATTGAAATAAAAGTAAAGTTTGAAGGGTCTTTGGAGGTGAAAGGACTCTATGACCCAGGCTCAAGAATAACGGTAATTAATGCAAAATTAATAAATAAAAATCTTGAAAAAAATTAAAAAAAATATCAGTTAAAAACAATTAGTGGGTGGGGAAAAAGTTATGGGTTTGTGAAACTAAACGCAGAAATAAATGGTATAAAAAAAATGCTAAATGCTTTTGTATATTATAATGAAAATTTCAATTTTGACCTAATTTTAGGCCTAGATAGTGTAAAGAAATTTGGATTGACTCATGACGAGAATTTAAATATCCAATTCCAGAACACTAAAGAGAAAAAAAATGAAGACAATGATAAAGTCGACATGCAAATTGAAAATAGATTTCAGATAGATTTTAATGAATTTGTAAATACATATGAATTCAAGATAGATGTAGATCACTTAAGTGAGGAAGAAAAAATACAAATAAAGATTTTATTAAATGATTATGAAGACATTTTTGCTAAAGATAAGTACGATGTAGGCAAAGTGAAAAATTATGAAGCCTTCATAGACTTACAAATTGATAAATACTGTTCTAAAAGACCATATAGATGTTCAATAGATGACAAAAAAGAAATAGAAGAACAAGTATCACAACTTTTAAAACATGGTTTGGTCGAAGACTCATATAGCCCTTTTGCTGCACCAGTCACACTGGCTTTTAAAGCTAATAGAAAACTTAATGGTTAAAACAATAGGTTGCAAATATTTCACAACCTTGGACATAAATTCAGCTTTCTGGTCCATTCCCTTACGAGTTGAAAACAGACAAAAAACGGGATTTGTAACCCAGGAGGGCCATTACCAGTGGACATGTCTCCCGTTCGGATTAAAGACGTCACCAGCTATCTTTCAAAGAATATTGGTAAATATAATAAAAAAATTTAACCTGTCTAAATTCTGTGTAAATTACATAGATGATATAATGATCTTTTCAGAAACATTCAAAGAACATTTGAACCATATTAAGTTGCTGCTAGACGCAATAAAAAAAGAAGGTTTAAAACTAAAATTTACGAAATGCAAATTTGCAAAAAAACGAAGTGAAATATTTGGGCCACTTAATAAAAAATGACACAATTACACCATTAAAAGATAATTTAAAAGCAATAAAAAATTTTAATACCCCCGAAAACAGAAAACAAATAAGGCAATTTCTAGGGAAAATAAATTTTGAAAGGAAGTATGTACCAAAAATAACAGAAATTCTTGATCCTTTGCCCAACCTGCTAAGGAAAAATGTTAAATTCCATTGGTCGGATACTTGCATAGAGGCATTCGAAAACATAAAAGAAATTTTGTGCTCAGAACCAATTTTAGCCATATTCAATCCAAAATCGGACATTTTTATATACACAGACGCAAGCATTAAAGGCCTTGGAGCAGTGCTAAAGCAACCTCAAGCAGATGGCACGATAAAACCGGTTGCATACTTTTCAAAAAAATTAAACGAAACACAAAAAAAGAAAAAAGCAATTTTTTTGGAATGTCTTGCCATAAAAGAGAGTATCAATTTCTGGCAATATTGGTTGCTCGGCAAATTTTTTACAATTTACTCAGACCACAGACCTCTAGAAAACTTAAATGTAAAAAATAGAACGGATGATGAGTTAGGAGATATAATACATTATATATCTCAACATAACTGTACTATTAAATACAACCCCGCAGAAAATAATGCAGAAGCGGATTTTTTTAGTCGAAACCCAGTCATGGAACCAGACGAAAATGCAGATGACATTTTAAAAACAGTAAATAATATTTCTCTACAAGAAATCATAGATGATCAAAAAATAAATAGACAAATAACAGAAAATATACAAAAATTCACAGTAGAAGATGAAATCTACTACCGAAAATTTAAAAATAAGAAAAAAATCGTGCTGAGTAAGGAATATAGCAAAATTCTGATAAGACGTACTCATGATGAGTTCTGTCATACTGGCATAAACCAGACTACACTTAAAATAAAACCATTTTACACCGCACCAAAATTGTCAAAAAATATTCAAGATATATGTAAAACTTGCGAGGTTTGCATTAAGAACAAGACCAGGCTGAACAGAAAATATGGACTTATGTCACACCTGGGACCAGCAGACAGACCTTTTCAAATAATGTCTCTGGATACTATCGGCGGATTCGATGGACAAAGGTCAACAAAAAGGTATCTACACCTACTAGAAGATCACTTTACTAGATTTGCATATATTCTATGCTCGAAAAATCAAAACGCATCAAACTTCATAAAATTAATAGAAAAAGTCCCGGTAGAAGATAAAATAGAAACCATACTCTCCGACCAATACCCTGAAATAAATTCAAGAGAGCTCAAAAACTATTTGAAAACAAGAGACATAGAATTAATCTTCACAGCCGTAGACGAACCGTTTTCTAACGGGCTAAACGAAAGATTGAACCAGACATTGGTTAACAAAATAAGATGTACACTAAATGCAAATAAAAAAAATAAAAAATCATGGGCCACAATGGCAGAGGAATGCAAAAAAAATATAATGAAACAGACCACTCAATTACAGGTTTTTCACCCGAATATTTACTGAATGGAAAATGCACAGCTCTGCTGCCACCGGAACTAACAAAAAACCTAAACAGAAGAAATTTGGAAGAGGACAGAAACCTGGCATTTCTCCGAACTCGAAAATCACACGAGTATAACAAATCTCTCTATGATAAAAATAGAATAGATCATAAATTTAAAGAGGGTGACCTGGTGTACGTGGCGAATAAAAACAAATTAAACAGAAGAAAACTGGACGAAATTAGAGTCGGTCCTTTTAAGATAGAGAAGAAGATATCGGACTTGATCTTTAAAATAAATGCAGAAAACAAAAAAGATTCGATGGGCTTATATCATGCCTCAAAGCTTATCCCCGTAGACTAGTCTGGCTGGCATTAATTCACCTGGCAATTAATGCTTAGAAGGGGGTAGATGTAAGCTTCGTGCGCATGACACTAGAGTAGATACTAACCTCTAATAATTTAACTATAAAATAATTTGCTGACATAAGTAATCAAATAAACTAGGCATATAAAGTTAGTAGAAGATAATAATAATAACTGTGAAAGTGCTGAACGTTTAAGGTGTTAAAGAGATCCGGGAAGCAATAGCTTGATTGTTGATTCTTTTATTTTAGGTTAGTACAAAAACGTGCTTTGTAAATATTTTATTTATGTAATTAATTGAATAAACTCTTATTTTAGAAGAATCTAATCGTGTTTCTTCCACTGATTATTTATCATCCTTATATAAATACAATAAAACTGTTTAAGTGCATGCACAAATGGTAAATAAGTGAGACCCTAACAACAAAGATTCTGGATATTTACGCCTAAACGATTAATGTAATTAGAAACGTTGGAAAGGAGCTGACTTTTTGGATAGTAAAAGGATTGAGGCAAGGCTGTTCTTTAAGTCCCACCATTTTCAACCTATACATAGCGGATATGGAAAGGCACTTAAGCAGAGAACAAGCCGGGGGAGTAATAGTAGGCAATACAAAAATACTGGCACTGCTTACGCAGACGATATAGTACTACTGGCAAATAAATCAGAAAACATGAAGGCTTTGATGAGAAGTTTAGAGAAATACGTGCAGAAGAAAAAACTAACATTGAACCTAAAAAATAAAAGTAATGGAGTTCCGGAAAGGTAGCGGCAGAAAGAAAAATGAAGACTGGCACAACGAAAAAATAGAAGTTGTAAAAGAGTTTAATTATCTAGGATACTATTTGCAACAGAATAACGGATCAGAAACCCACTGGAAATTCGTAAAGAAAAGAGCAAGAGCTGCTATGGGACTACTATTGGGTATAGGAAAACGAAAGGGATGATTTCAAAGCCAGGATGATATTGGTTGATTCTACAGTCAAAATTATATTTATGTGCTCAGCGGAAATGTGGGGCTGGCGATTTGAGGGGCAGCTAGAAACTACAAACTGACGTAGATAAAATAGACACTAGAACTGGAGAAAACTACACTCTCGTACATAGTCCTGGCGGACCCCAAGGGGACACAATACAAATTGAAGCAGTCAGAAGAGCAGTGCGTTAAGAATGGAAGGGGAAGAACGCGGAGGATGGAGATTACCTGGCAGAAGTGTGGCGACGTATGAGAAAAGATGAACAAAGGAGCAAAATAACAAAATGGAACAAGTGTACCAAAGCGCTGGGTTGTCCTTGAAGAAAGCGAGAAGAGAAAGAAGAAGAGAGGAGCTGGAGAGTGAGGTCACAGAGAGAAAGAAACACACTAGCAAGAAATAGAAGGAAAAACGAGGAAAAAAGGAATTTACAACAAAAAGAAAAACACATGGGGATGTATCATAATACTAAAAACAAAAGAAAAACATGAAACCACATATTAATAGCTAGATTTAGATGCGGCAACGAAGCAAAAGGCGAAAGAAGCTGGGACCAGAAGGAAGAGAACGGTTGCAGATTGTGTGGTGATGATTCCGAGACAATGGTGCACCTACTATAGTAATGCAGGAAGTTACTGCAGAC
Organism: Aquatica leii; assembly: GCA_035610365.1. NCBI lineage: Eukaryota > Metazoa > Arthropoda > Insecta > Coleoptera > Lampyridae > Aquatica > Aquatica leii. Next base: position 49,268,236 of record CM069438.1, on the reverse strand, counting down.
GGGTATTTGGGTTCTATGCGAAGATGGAAGGGAGAAGGATGGATGAAGAGAGTCCTAGACGATTGAGAGTGGAAGAGGAGAAAGGAAAAGAAAGAAGAATGAGATATTCATTTTGAACTTAATGATTGTCTATATGATACACATGTACAAGTTTTTTTACAATAGAATATATTTTTATAGAAAAAAAATAAAATAAACCATCTATCTAGCTACTAAATCATAAGTATATAAAGAAACTAGTAAAAAAGATCGCAATAAATAAAATCTTAAGCTTTTAGACAGTGATATTTGAAGAAATTGAAGAGTAACATACGAAAACGAATATAATAATAAAGCTTTTGTAAAAAACAATTATAAAATGTAGGATACCGTGTCTAAAGTAGAGTAGGATGACAAAGAAAATTTTAAAAAAAATGGGGTTGCAGTTTTTGAAGTTTGATGTGGTTCATGTGCATAACAACAACTATATATAGCTATGTGTATTTTTACAATTTCGTACATTTATTTTAAGGTTCCATCGACAATAAAAACAAGGTTTGTTTGAGGAACTGATACCGAAGGAAGTTTGCTATATTTTTGAAGATATTGCCGCAGTTCTTTGAAGCTCCAAAATGGGATCGATCCTTTTTACTTGCGACGTCCAGGTGCAACCCCGCGGATATAAGCTTCGCACGTACCCACGGTTGGGCAAATACTTTACCAAATGTCCGACCATGCGATTCCTCTCGCACTGAGCAGGATTGCTATTGTAACGATGACATCAGTAGAGTAAAACTAACTTGTCTCTGGACGGTCTAAACCCATTGCACCATCCCTATTCCTAGGCGAACAATCTAACACTTGACGAATCCTGCTTCGCGATGATACAAAGAACCGACATTAAAAGATCAAAAAACGACGTAGTTGTGAGCGCTTGGTCGCCACAAGCCAGTTATCCCGGTGGTAACTTTTCTGGTACACCTTGCTTAAAACTATTAAAAGCCAAAAGGATCGATAAGCTTTGCCTTTGCAGTCCCTATACTTATTGAGCATCGGGATCAAACCAGCACTTGCCCTTTTGCTGTACGCAAAGTTTCTGTCCTCGCTGAGCAGGCCTTAGAACAGATGTATCGCCCCAGTCAATTTCCCACCTGGCGATGTCTTCAAATCGAATGGCAATCGAGCATAATTACAAACACGTTAGACGCCCAGCTACACGGTCCCATCTCTCACCTATGTTGTACCTCTCGTGTCTCCTTAGGCTGCCAAACTTTTTTTCCCAAACCATTTTCATTGGCTGTGGTTTCTCCAAACAGTAGGTAGAGACAGGTTAAAAATCTTGTTAATCCATTCATGCGCGTGCTAATTAGTATTTATTTACACATCACAATAATAGTAAAAAAAAAACAGACAAAGTTTGCTAATTAATGATAATGGACAATTAACAACCAATATAAAAATATAAAAATAAAATATAAAAGTCTAAGTTGCGAATTGCCCCTTAACATCTCCAATGCGGGGTTTTATTTCTCTACTGAACCCGTTTTCATTTGCAAATTTATTAAAATGTTTCACTACTTGGCAAAGCCCGTTGCCTGCATAGGAAATTTCTAGTTTTTTGTTCCAGTGCGTATTGATGTTCGTTTTCCCTACGCCGATATGAGAGTTCATCAAGAAAAGTTTATTCATCAATTTAATAGTAAGTGGTTGATTGTAAATAGGTGCAGTAAGTCGTGAGTCGTAATCCGATAATTTCTGAATACTTCATAAAGAATGTTGGGAATGTTAATTTTAAAATTTAAAATTAAAAACGCCGAGCCAGTCATAAAAACCCCCGTAGTTTACCCGCGCTTGCTTGAATCTTTTGACGTTGACATTCAGAGCACTGGGGAGAAATCACATTGCGTCAACACCAAGAAGAGTCATAGTTACGACCGCACCCAGAAGAATATTTCGCACGCCTAGAGTGCCGTGTAATCTATCGCAAATACTAAAAGAAATCCTAACTCATGGTCCTCGCTCCCCAGGTTCCCGTAAAACGATAGGCGCAGTATCCTGTACCCCCCTACCGCGGGTTTTACGACCCAGTCTCTTAGTAAGAAATCGGCAGTTCAGTGGTTAACTCGGAATGGCTCATCCTTTCTAACTCTTTATTCCTGGATGATCTTTGCTGGACAGTTTAGCACCTCGATACCAGATCTCGCTCGCCCGGTTATGGAAAGCAGCAATGTGTATCAAAACGGGACCTAAACATCCCCTCCTATAAGGATTAATGTCGCACGACAAAATAATTCCGTCCAACTTATGCCTAAGCTAGGTCCTACGCCAGTTGATAGAGCACTGGCACTCTATCTACCTCGAATACTCCTGATGCTGCCGGACTACGTTTCACGTGTCTCCTCCATCCTACAAAAATGGATTCTTCTGCTACCTTGCAATATTCGAAAAGCCGTCGTTTCTTTTACCTAAATGCACCAGTATATTTTGTATATTGGAATTGGGTAGATTAATGTCCGTTGTATAGGTCTAAAGCGCAAGGCAATTCACATGGACCCTGGGCATTTTGGACCGTGTACGGCTACCACAAAACGTTTCCTCTGTCCGAGTTATAAGCTAGTTTTTCGATTGTCTATTTAAATCTTTAGTGATAATAATCTTTTATTAACGTATTTTTTTTCTCTGATATTTTTTGTATTTTCGTATTAAACCTACTCCTTTTGCTCCTTATTTCTTTGTTATATCCTTGACCTAGTACCTTTCCTTTAAATCCACTTTACCTGTTACTTGTTTTTTTTATTTTTTTCTTCTTTTTGTTTGCTTAACACTTGTTTCTTCTACTCTTCTAAATCTGTTTCATCGACTTAGAAAGCAGATGTCCAGCTTTCGAACTATTTTTTAAGAGGTCGGCCGAGAGGTCTTCTTGATTTTAGTTTTTCATGCTTTGTTAATTTTTCCCATGAAAGGTCTGTCATTCTGTCAACGTGATCTCTCTAATATCGTCATCTCGACCCCACAGTCATTGTCTGTGGCTGATTATTCGTAATATTTTAGCATGTTAAAACTGTCATTCCAAATTCCTTTTTTGTTCCAATTACTAGTCATTTTTAAAAACTTTTTAAACTAAAAAAGTTGTTAGCAACTTTGATGCAAAACATCACCCATCAAATTAAAAAAAATTAATTTACAAAATAAAATAATTAATTCGTATTTTGCTGTTTTCTAATATCATCTGTTTACTACAATTTCTTGCTTTCAACATTGCTACAACAATTCTATAAAATTTTAAATTTTTGTTTAGTTTTGTCTGTGCAGCATTTACCTCAATCTTTACAGTATTTTTAAAATAAAATATTTATGAATAGTTAATTATAAGTTTAGTCTTTTAGACTATTTCTGTTTTTATTTGTAATATATTTTGCTATTAAAAACGTTTACCGTATGATCCATGTTTAAACAATTTGTATAAAAAAATATTGTACTGTATAAGAAGTGTTAAAGAATAAAAAAAGATTTTTAAACAAGTTAAGGTAACATTTCGACCAAAAACCAACAGATAAAATAAAGAAAGATACGCAGTGAATAAAACGAATTAAAGATAAAATGTTACAAGTAGGTGATGTAAAAGGAAATAATAATTTAATTACAAATGTATATGCAAATGGGGCTTATAATTCTAGTACAAATACAATTGTACCGGTAGATTCGTTTTCTAACGTACCAACTACAAAACAAGTTATGTACAACATGAATACACATACCCGAATAAACCCTGTTGAGAATTACAATAATTAAGAAAATTGTTTCAAATTTTTATCAGTTTTGTATTTTACACGAATAAATTTTTTCAATGAGCAACATAATTTTACTTAAAATTTATGCACGTTTTCATTTAACGTTATATTTTATTTTAACATTTTTTAATTATAAACTTATTTAAATGTAAATTTAAAAAAAGTTGCAAAAAAAATTAGACTAATTATTCCATTTTTAACAAGAACGTGGAAGTATTTTTGTTAATTAAATATTCCTGGTTCTTTGATTAACTTTAACGTACTTTAAAAATAACGTACACAAATGCCAACAGAAATGTAAACAAAATGTAAGTTTTTTTAGAAAAAAATCAAAGTTATAATTTTTACTTCATTTTTTGTTTTTTTTTGGTATGTAACGTATATCGCAATCAACACAATCGATTTAATATATAACACACAATTTGTTTTATATTACACAATTTATTTTTTAAATTTTTTGTACTTGTAAAAACATTCAAATTGTGTATTCATAAAATAGAAATAAGTATGTGAACTTCACGACATAAAAAAGTACGTATTTTTAAAAACGTTTAAATTTTAAGAAAGTACCAACATAATATAAAAATAAAATTTTATATTTACTGTCTTCGAAGCTAAGTAAACATAAAAAATGTATGCAATGTCTACCATATTAAATACGCAGATATTATGCACTAAAAACATAATATACAACATAAATACGAAAAGTTGCGTGGCATTAAACTAGAAATACAAATGTATAAAGAAACTAATAAAAAATTATACGTGTAAAATTTTGTGAAGAAAAAAACTATTGGTTTCAACATAAAGTCAGTTAAGCTCTAACTTTCATGTTTGTGAAAGACGTTCTAACTTTAAAGTTTTAAAACAATGCAATGTTTACAAATGCAAATGTGCATCCGTATTGTAGTCACGTGACATGTAACATACTTATTATATCTCTTTGAAAACTTCCATTGAGAAGTAGCAAAACCGTGCTTTTTGAATAAATGATCAACTCCTCCTTTTAACATGTTACAAATTTGGAATTTTAATAAATTCTTATAAAAAAATATTAAAACTAATTAAATTAATATAGAAAAGTCTTTGATAAACCTCGATTAGGCGTACTGTACAAAATTCTCGAAAAAGTTTTTCCGAATATTACAAACACGCTACTTTTTATGTTAGCATTTTCTAGTAGATTCACCTTCTTATTTTTTTTTGCTCAATCCAACTAAGTACACTTTCAAATAATCCGGATTTGTCGGGTCCGCACTCTCAACGAATTAACCAAAAAAAATACGTTTTTTCTTCTAAAATTATGTCTTACTTTGTTACGTTAATTAATCAATAACGTTTAGAAAGTTGTAGAAAGACGTTGAAATTTAGAAACGCATTCGCAAAGCTTTAATAAGATGAGTTTTCGTAAAAAGAAATTGATTTTCACTTTGTGCTGTCTGACCTGAACGACTAACCAAGTTACTAATACCCAATAATCTCTACAGTTTTTGTTTAGTGCTTTGGTACGTTTCGAATTTGTTGTTGCCAACATATTGTAAATGGTGCATTTTGTAAAATTAATTATTGCGTACTAAAACTACAATTTTGAAAACGATATTTATATAGGGTAAAACAAATTGTACTCTTGAGCTTAAATCCACAATAACGTTTAATTCTGTAAGCATAAAAAACGTTTAATAAAACCGTACTGCAACAGTGAGTATAATTATAGTCACTATTTCACAGTTAATTTTCTCTAAAATAGATACAATTTTCATAATTTTTTTTTCAATTTTCGAACACTTTCTATGTCAAAAAAATTACATAAATGTATACGTATGAGGACGTTAAAAAACAAAAGAAAAAAACTAAAAAAAAATTAAAAAACTACCTATAGTCTGTTTGCTCAACAGAAACAATTAAGCCACTCCTTAAAAATTTATGCTTGTGCCATAGAGTGAGTTCAAAAACCCGTTTTACACCTGGCAAATTAATAATTTTACATACATTAATAAGAAGTGATATGATTAGTAATATTCACATAACTTAAATAAATAAATTAGAATAACAAAAGAAAACGTTTAAATAAACAACAAAGTAAAATGTCAAACGTGAAACAATGATCGTGTAAAATGTGTTTTAGAAATTCTACCAATCAAAAAATTGTATTCAGATGTAGCTAGTTATTAGGGCGTGGCTTGACTATTTCTGTTTAGCAAACAGACAATAGTAAAAAAAAATCAAACTAAAGTAAAAAATAATAGTAAAATATAAAAATAAAAACAAGGAAAAAGTAGAAGAAAAAAGCGTTTTATCAGATAGACAAGCAAGATTTAAATCAAATTTCAAAATGTGTACATTTTACAACAAATTAAAAACAGTTTATAAATTAGTACAGAAGTAAAATTAGGATTGGATTCAATAACAGCGAATGATCTATTGACAGGTAACGTCGTCAAAATCCCAACGATAAAATAATTTTTTTTACGGCGTTACTTGTCAATACATCCTTGACTTTTGCTGTCATTAAATCCATTGTCAACTTTTCTATTTTCCGTACCAATTTATAGTTTTCTATTTATCATAAGTAGTATTTTTACCACAGAGCATAAACATGAAAAGAACGGCGTATTTAAAAATAGAAATTAAGGAATAGTTGATCAAAAACTTTTTTGCAGCGTTGCATGTACTCCATTCGGTAAACATAATTTTAGACTGCCTTCAAAACTATGTTAAATATACTCGTCAATAGAGATTTTTCTGTAAATTAGTAAATGTACAAATTATTCAAAACGAGTACACTTTTAGCTTAGGTTACCAACTCAGGTTGAAGCTGTAACCAACTTTTTCTTCAGCGGATCCTGTTGGTCACATCCACAAACACCACGGCTAGTTTCGTGGTTGACGATTGGGCGTAGATGATTAAAATATAACAAAGGAAGAAAACTTGGGCGCCATCTCTTTAAACCACTAATAGGATACTGAGTTGGAAAACCAGGCGAAAGACAAAGAAACAGAAGCAAGCAACAGAAACACTCAAAGAATATAACACTAAGTTCGAATTACCACCTTTAAACGCATCGAAGTAAAATAAGGTTGCCAAAATTTCCGGATGTATGCTAACAGCCCTAGTTATATAAACGGACTTAATAAACAATCAAGCTGAAAATAAATAAGCGTACACAATGTAACCGTCGTTTGTGCGCTTTCTATTGTGAAAGACCCGGTATTCGAGTTGGTTTTATTCGTTTCGTGTACTTTGAGATCGTTTGAGCAACTTTACGTTAATTTAATGAAGTTATTCCACTAAATTCTAAACCATTCTAGATTTATGTTTCCCTTATGAGTTACTATTGTAACTTAATATATTTTAGCAATTTGTTTACCGTAAGTTCATTGTATGAAGTACGTTTTTAATGCATTTGCACTTGAGTCATTTTGAATTTTGTTATATTACATTTATCTTATAATTTATTACTTCCGATAGACAATTTTATTATTCGGTTTCAACCAGTTAATCTTTATGAGTGTAATTGAAAATTTGGTTTGGATATTTTTGTTTTGTTGACGCTGCATTTATCGCCAAAAGAAAGACAGTCTTCGAACACTACTTATGCGTCTTAATTAAATCTGTTTGCATCTTCTTTTCACGTCTTTGTTTTACTGTTTTCTTTCACAAAAAGTTCCGTCACAGTTTTTTATGAAAGTGGTCACACACTAACTTGATATATATATTAGTGATTTTGGTTTTGAGCAAGAGGTTCGCAATTTGAGCTATATACCTTCCTAGCGCCTTTTTGATTTTGACATTTGTTTTTGTTTTCTTTCAAATTTTCCAAACGGTCACGGAATTTTGAGTATAATCCACATCCATCTTCACTGAGTGCCGGAAAACCTCGTTTATATTGCTTTTCATTTAAGCAAGTTTCACAGTAACGGCAACACGTTTATATAATAAATACATTTTTAGAAACTTTTTTATATATGAGGCGGGTAAATGAATTAATTCTTGACTCTCTTTATCGCATTTACAAAGTGAATACTACGATATAGCTGATCTCCAAAACTGCTGCTAAAAAAACTAGTGAAACCAATCACATGTTAATGGAGCCACCATTAGAAGAAATTAAAAAGAAGTTTTTACTTGCAACCACCACGTATCTGACAGAAATCACACAAAATATTCGTCAATGAAATCAGTAAATCAAACTCAGTTTCTACAAGACAAAAAAAAATGTTAGCCAGCAAAATAATTAATAGAAAAGCACTTAGAATGAAATGAATGTCAGCTGCACTTGCCAGATTAGAGCTACACGTTGAAAGTGAAAATAAACAGGGCAAACGTAACGTTTCGTTTCTGTCTAATGCCGTTTACGAAAACAATTTAAGTTGCTACAAGCTTATAGGTGTTACGAATCCTGCTCGGCCAACTCGCATTAGTCGGAGATAGGGGAAGTTTAAGTAAATAGAACTTAATGGGCGCCAGATCTTACTAAGTAAAAACTTCTGTTTCGATCAAGACAGAAGGTCCAAGCATGCAACAAAATCAGGTTCATAATCCTCGACATACAAAAAAAGAGATATATATGTATAACTTTAATTTAATGTTGTCGATTATTAACGAGCACAAAAATTTATCGTAGATTATACAACAATGGTTATATAAATGCCGGAAGTAATGACAACACACAATACATAGGCTTACATTACACATAGGGTGTTCATAGCGAAGAAAATTAAATTGATAATGGCAAATATCTATGATGAACAGCATAAATAAATACTTAAATGGTATTGAAACAATTACTGTAATTACGCAAGTTATAATAATAAGCAAAATTTTTGTGAAAGACCTTAATGATGACACAAACGTAACTAAATAAGATTTACCTACTATCCAGTACTTGCCCGAAGAAAACGTTTTCCTCGTTGAGTCGATCTAGAATATTAATGAACAGAGCAAATTGTGTCAGCACAATGACGCATAAAAGCAAAAATCTACAAAATTATAATTTAATGCTAAAAGAAATTAGAAATAAAAACCCAGTTATTAAATCCTGTTGCACACATTGAATTAAGTGAGAAATTTCAGTCTATTGATTCGTAAGTAACAGTACATCAGAGAAAATTTTCTTCTCAAAACTTCCTTTTTAGACATAAAGTAGGCATTCCAAATTATATTTCCATTAAGGTATTTGGTTATTAACCCTTTATTGGTGGAGAATACACCGAATACATGTGAACTAACACGTGTCCGGTCGTGCTAACAAATTAACATGGAAATTACTAAACAATTCTAAAAAGTAATAGTAAGAGCTTACCCTGTGATCAATAAACTAATAGAAACGCGTTGTCGTTTTATATCATAGCTTTAACACACGCCGATGATGTTAAAAAATTAATTTAGACATCGCAAGCATGATTTTAAGTAATAGAGGGTTTAACGTCTTGACAGGAAGTCAAAAATAAAAATTTAACTTTAATGTAACACGTAACAAAGTGGAACGGTTCTGGCGCTTGTTGTACCTTATTCGGTTGCCCTTTCCCGTCATTTTTCCAATTATGGTACTAAAACAGTTTGTTCAAACTACGTGACGCGCATCAGTCGCCTGCTTGATCTCTCGGAGGTAACATGTGTGGCAGTGTTTTGCAAGCGTAACAGATTCAGCAAACTCAAATGGTTTATTTCGGCATTTACAGAATAAATGATCAAAAATGAACCCAGCACGCTTCTATGGTATAAAACGTTACGTCGAAAAATTAATTATGTAATTTTGATGACCTGTCGTATAATCTAGATGCAAATATCAACGGGAGAGATGGTTCTGATGATGAGCATAAAATTGAAACAAAGGAAAGAAGTCGAAGAAAATTTAGATAAAGCTGCTAAAGAAAGAGGAATGACAAAAGCTAGGAAAATAGTAAATCAGTATGTCTACAAATATGTGACCATAATGAAGAACACTGCTAAGGATATCGCAGACTGAAATAGAGCTTTCCCGGGCGCTAGATCTATTCGTAAGCCAATTCAATATTTTTTAAAGTTTTTGAATAATAATAACTAACGAATCAATTTCATATACTGTTCAAAATAAGCCGCTCATTTTGACTTCAAAAGCATTACAACAGTTTCTAAAAACCTTCAAATCACTTTCGAAATTACTAAAAACCCGGTTGTACTAAAATTGTCACTTGACATTCATGATGTCACTTCTATACTTAATCGATATAGATGGAAAATGATAAAAATAACCTACAGCAGAAAGTTAGTTACGGGAAAAGAAATGTGTGAAGCCCAGAAAAGTCGGACGTCCGAATCGATCATCCATTGTCACTCAGCAAGCCGTTAATAAATACAATAAACATAAGTAACTCACACTGAAGGCTGAATAAATCAAATTACAAATACGCAAGTGGTTTTCCAATACGATATTTGTACATTAGTCTTCCTTACATCAAAACTGTCAATTTCAATTCGTATCTGCGACTGTGTCGTCGAAAAACCAGTGTAAGTGTAAACTTTATTAAAAATTATTTATAGCGAAAACGTAAATAACGACGAGTAACAAATCCCCCTAGCAAAATTAAAACCTGGAGATGACACAAGCTTAAAAGAAGACAGAAGTTTAGGCAAACGCCAAAGATGAATCCCTAAAAACTGCAACCAATCCACTTTCATAGAAAAACCTAAACCAGATAAAGAAAAAAAATCCTGGAGGATTTGCGCGAGGAACTCCAAGTACTAAGGTCTCTGAGAAAAGAGTCGCCATAGCGCCTAGAAGACCTACAGAGCACAATTAAGTCATCCCAAAAGAAAGATGGTGCTTATAAAAAGTGGACGTTTTTCTCAACACTCGCCTGAAGCGGAGATGCCTGAAATTAACAATTAATAACATATTACAATGTACCCATTGTTGACAAATAATATTTTTAATAAAATTAGTTTTCCTATTATCGTGCTTTAATTTCAATGTTCTCGGTTACAAGTATTGACACCTGCTGGGTTGTGTAAAACCACCTATAGAAAAAACTGCCTGTTCCTAAGATCAAACCTGGTTTACACAATTAAAAAAACTTCTGTCACAAAAAATTGCCTCGATTTTTTTTAAACGAGTGTACTTGTACGTTTAATTACGATATTGCGACTTGATCTACACTGGGTTTCAAATAAAATGCACCACATAGAAGGAGTAGACGTGGAGGGTTATATATGAAAAAATAAATGATTTAAATTTGGAATAAAATTGTGGATGTATGCAAACAATATACAAGGTGTTATCCACATCTCTACGCTTCCTTTACTTTTATTTCTGAACCCTTATCGTTGTAGTTCTTCAGATTTTTTTAGATATAGCTATCAGTTGTCATTTTTTGTGGCAGAATGCCACGAGTTTGCAGACGAGGTAATTTTCAACAATTAACGCCTTTTGAGAGAGGGCGAATTATTGGTATGCAGGGTTGGGATATCGTGAAATCGCCAGAAGATTAGGACGTACTCATTCAACGAAATTAAAAACATGTCCAGGATGGCAGGAGAAACAGTTGCAAACACGACCTAGAAGTACTGGGCAACCCAGAGTATAAGTACTGTTTATCATCAAAGCTGCTCTTTTGGATTGCGATCATATCGACCAAACTCTGGTATTCCTCTAGCACCTTACCACCAAGAAATCGAACCTTATTTTTTGTTACTGAAAAACATCTAATAATGGAATTTTCTTCGGCTTCTTTTTGATGCATTCACACAAACGTACAATATTAGTAGTGTAATTATTGTAAGTAATTGAGGGTTATGGTAAATACAGATAATGAGTTGTAAATGATAGTAGTTCGATTGCTATTGATGATGCTTCCCCAAGCTACTATTATTGCGGAATTATTGCAAGATCGTACCGTCCGCGAAGTCGCTGCAATGTTGGCTTATTTCAATTAAATTAAATTAAAACAGGCAAGCCTGACGTCTTCATATTGTTTAATAAATATAATTGTTTTTGTGGATTAGAATTATCTAATGAAGTGTTAATATAATTACAATATTCTTTGTATCAAAGAATTCGTAGAAAATTATTGGTTTTACGATAAAAACAAAAACTTTCCTATGAAAAATCAGGCTAGTTACAATGTCGGTAAGTGGACGCGGTTGAGAAACTATAATAAAGATAAAAAATACCTAGGCGCCACTCTACGTATTAATAAAAATTCTTAGCTTGGAGCGACTAAAGGTACGTCTGGGGCCACTATAAAGCGCACCGGATGCAATATTTATTCTCCCAAAGATAGCATGTACTATACTAACAAATTTAACAAACAATAGTAGCGTTATTGTAATACTCCTAGTAATTATAACAATTCAAAAAATTTGGTAGTAACTAAAATAGTCAACGAACTGTCACTTCATGTTTTGTACGTTTAGTTTTTAAATAATAAAAAAAATGACAAATAATCACTGCAACTTCGAATGCGTCATAGCACATTAAAAGTCGATATTTGTACTCAACAACACCGCGTAAAGAAATAAAATATGTTAAAGTTACCCATAAAGTTCCTTGAGATTGAGTAGTAACACTCGCTACCCCATAGCTAGTCGACAAAATGCGTAGGTAAGCTTACGTAAGACAATTGTGTGCCTAAATCTGGCTTGATTATAATTAAATTGATTCAAAGTAACTGGACGGGTATTAGGTCAGCGTACACCTGCATTACAAATGTTACGATGCTTCAAAAGTTACGACTAAAACTATACTTTTAGTATAATCTACGATTTAAAATGTTACTGTTTAAAAAAATAAATACAATAAACATAAGTAACTCACACTGAAGGCTGAATAAATAAAATTACAAATACGCAAGTGATTTTCCAATACAATATTTGTACATTACTCTGCTTCAGGTTCAAGGGTGTAATCGTCATCTAGAAATTTTAACAAAAAACATTTGAACGTTACTGACTTGTTATCTCTATGAACAACAAGAAGTAGTACTACCTCTAACTAATAGCAGGTTCAGAGACAGCTATTTCACCCTAATGGACTCGCTAAAAAATTTGTAATACTTAAGCAACTAGTGGACGTTAACAAATTTTACCTGCAACTGCTGATATAAATTACCAAATCGCTTAAATTCTGTTAGTATATCCCAAAACTATTACAGCATGATTGGATTCAACGGAACGCGTATGAACCACCTGGCGACTGCAGTGATAAACCAAGTGCAAAATGGACGATTAAGATTCCTTACATCAAAACTGTCAATTTCAATCCTTAGCTGCGACTGCGTCGTCGAAAAACCAATGTAGCTGTAAATTTTATTAGAAATTATTTATAGCGAAAACGTAAATAACGACAAAATAGCAAAACTAAACCTAGAGAGCTAGACCTAGAGCTACTGGCTGAACGAGTAAGATTTCTTTCAAAACTGTCAATTTCAATCCTTATCTGGGACTGTGTCGTCGAAAAACCAGTGTAAGTGTAAATTTTATTAAAATAGCGAAAACGTAAAGAACGACGAGTAACAAATCTCCCTAGCAAAATTAAAACCTAGAGATGACTCAAGCTTAAAAGAAGACAGAAGTTTAGGCAAACGCCAAAAATCAATCCTTAAAAATTGCAACCAATCCACTTTCATAGAAAAACCCAACCCAGATGAAGACAAAAATTTGCTGACGCGAGGAACTCCAAGTATTAATGTCTTTGAGAAAAGAGTCGCCAAGGCGCCTGGAAGACCTACAGAGCACAACTAAGTCATCCCAAAAGAAAAAAGGTGCTTCTAAAAAATCGACATTCTTCTCAACAGTTGCCTGAAGCGAAGAGAAAATTAACAATTTATAACGTATTACAAGGTACTCACTATTGACAAATAATAAAATTAATTTTCCTGTTATCGTGCTTTAATTTTAATGTTCTCGATTACAAGTATTGACATGTTGCGTTGTTTAAAACTACCTATAGAAAAAAGGGCAGTTCCTAAGATCAAACCTAGTTTACACAATTAAAAAAACTTCTGTCACAAAAAAAATGTCTCGATTTTTTTTAAAGCGAGTGTACTTGTACGTTTAATTACGATATTGACACTTAATCTACACTGGGTTTCAAATAAAATGCACCGCATTGAAGGAGTAGACGTGGAAGGCCGAAATTTTGTATGTAAAACTGTTATATATGCACAAATAGATTATTAACATTTGGAATAAAATTGTGGATGTATTTAAACAATATACATGGTGTTATCCACATCTCTACGCATCTTTTACTTTTATTTCTGAACCCTTATCGTTGTAGTTCTTCAGATTTTTTTAGATATTGTTATCAGTTGTCATTGTTTTGTAAGTGTCAGAATGCTACGAGTTTTCAGACGAGGTAATTTTCAACAATTAACGCCTTTTGAGAGACGGCGAATTATTGGTATGCAGGGTTGGGATATCGTAAAATCGCCAGAAGATTAGGACGTACTCGTTCAACAAAATTAAAAACATGTCGAGGATGGCAGGAGGAACATTTGCAAACGCGATCTAGAGGTACTGGACGACCCAGAGTCACGCATGAATGAGAAGATCGTCTGTTAAGAAGAAGTGCCGTTCAAGACCCTTGGGAACCATTGCGTTCAGTTGGAATAAAGTAGAGATACGAGCAGTTGGTCGCAGAGTCTGTATGAATACTGTTTATCGTCGAATCCGCTCTTTTGAATTGCGATCATATCGACCAAAGTCTCGTATTCCTCTAACACCTTACCACAGACTTTAATGGTACTAAGCCAGACCAGATCATTGGCTACATGAATGGAACAACAATATCTTTTCTGATAAGTCTAGGTTCTGTTGTTACGTGCAAAATTTTCATAACGTATAAACCTGTATGTTGAATTAAAATTAGATTCCGGTTTCGACGCCCTCTGCCGATCTTTCTGGTTACTGACATGTTGCGGAATTCATTTTCAAGCTGTCAACTACCTATAAGGGCCTGTGTCGTTTGAGTTGGTCTAAATCCAAAGATTTAATAGTACATCAACTGTGATGGAAATAAAATTATAAATTAACTACGTATTTAACATAATTTATTCGTCACAGGGTAAGATATTTACATCCGTTTTGTTAGGATTCTTTTGTAATTTCTTTTTTCATTCGATAGCCGTTTCGCCACGTTTTGGCGACATGTTCCGATTTAATTAATTAATTAAGTACAAAGAGAAATGAACATCGATAAATAATTGAAGGCCTATTATCTACACCGAAAAGGAATGTTACTTCTTCGACATCAGTCGATTGCGATACTCACCTCTTAATAATTAGGAGAAACAGCATTCGATATATCGGGTTCTTATATCAAATTTCTTTTATTAATAATTTTGTAGACTTCGACTTTCATGAGTCATTGCGTTGACACGACTTACATTCATACTATTTCAGGCTACTCAATGAGGAAAACGTTTTCTTCAAGGAAGTGCTGGATTGTGGGTAAGTTCTCTTTTTAATTATTAAGTCGCTGTCAAAGAAGTTCACTCACGAAATTTAATTTATTTGATATACGCAATTGCAATAGTTTTAATATCATTTAGGTATTGTCAATATCTAATTCTGTGATATTGCAGGCTGTAAACCTTCGTTAGTTAATAGGAAATTTTCTTCGCTTATTGACACCCGAGGTGTACTTATGTATTGTGGGTTGCTGACCCTTCCTTCATTTATGTACTTAGAATGTATCATAAAAATTTCTAAATTATCATTACTAATCCTCTACGTTAGTAAATTATAGTTATTAAGACTCGACGATACTGAATTATACTTGTTCATACTCTACATTATTGAATAATATTTATAAATATTCTACGTTAGCAATTTATACTTGTTAATACTCTACATTGTTGAATTATCCTTATTAATATTCTACGTTGCTAATTTATAGTTGTAAATACTCCATATCATTAAATTAAAGTTATTATACCTGTTTTATCTTTTCTTTATGGTAACTCATCTTTCTTTGTGGTTAGTTACACGAACACCAGTGCAACAAGGATTACGAACCTGGAATTCATTACAGGGTTGAACCTTCTGTCCTGATCGAGATAGAAGCTTTACTTATAAAAGATCTGGCGCCCTTTAACTCTTATTTAATTGAACCTCCCCTATCTCCGACTGTGTGAGTTGACCGTGCAAGGTTCGTAAGACCTATAAGCTTGTAACACTGTTTATGGCACTCGGACGGGCGTACACGTGTGCGGAAACCTAGATGACAACGCTACAATTTACAGTTTGTACAACGGAAACATACTGGCTTATTAGCTGGTGTAATGGTTAAAGGTGACACAGAGTTTTTGAAGAGAATGACGTAAATTTGCTACCGTGGCCTGCTAGATCGCCAGATTTATCGCCAATAGAACATGCCTGAGACATGATGAACAGAAAACTGCGTCATCTAGGTAACCCTCCAAATACCGTAAAAGAATTGCGATGACAGCTTCAAATAGCCTGGAATGAGATACCCCAGGACGCAATAAGTCACCTTATTTCCAGCATGCTTAGAATGTAACTTGTTGCATACAAGCACGTAGTGATGTTACACATTATTGATCCACGTCGACTCCTTCTATGTGGTGCATTTTATTTGAAACCGAGTGTATAATATCTTATGTATTAACGTCTTGTATTAAAGTTTTCTACGTTGTTAATTTATAACTTTGATTTGTATTTGTGTAGCGGTGTGGACCTTTTTCAGTTACTGGTTCCAAACGCTATTTTGTTTTATCCGGCAAAATCATTCTGTAAGCGTATGAACGGGTATGGCATCCTTGTAAATTTACTATTTTGGTTACATTTACCGATACGCAGTCTTCGATAAAGATAAAATTAAGAAAATTGTACGTATCTTTGTTTTATGTCAACTTATACAAAGTGAATTGTAATTTTATTATTGTAAACTATGAAATTAAGATTTTATTGATAAAAATAGAATGACACAAAAAACGTAGGTAATGATAAGTATTATGATAAAAACGAAACCAACGAACGTTTGGCGAACAATCTTTCAATCAGCTTGTACAAATTGCCCATTGAATATTGTCAGGTAGAAACATGACAAGTGCATCGAAAGAATTTTTTTTTACCAAATATTTCCGCGATATTCTAAGCACGTTTCGATATTTTAGTCTGGTTTTTGTAGACGAGAGAAATTGGTAAGAGAAAATCCAGCTTTATTGCGAAAAACGGTGTAAAACGAATATAGGGTAAAGTGCCAACACTGCATATAACTAAAATCCTCTATTATTATACTACATGACACGTGCTTGTCAAAATAAATACAATACACTCCTTTTTTCTCATCTTTTTAACGCTTTCAAAAAAAAATATCGCTTTTATAAAGTTGTATTCCATTGACGCATCTTTAAATTTAGGTTATAATTTATGTTATAATTAATTCCTTCGGCGCGAGAAAATAAATTATTTGAAAGCAAAACACCTTTAAAAGGTAATTTCGTGTAATACCTATAGGCGCTGCGTTGGGACATAAACAACCGGTTGTAATTGAATTTTTAACAATATGATGGTGTAATACTTTTAGCGGTTCTTTTACAAGTAGGTCAAAATATATGTTTTAGGTTTGAATAAAAACACGGATTGCAAATAAGGATGAACTGCTAAAAGCTGAAGCGTTTCCGAACGAATCCCAGAGGCTCTCTAATGCACGCTTCAAAGGGATTCATCCTCTCATTGCTACCAACTGCACGCATTTATTCAACCAATATAGATATTTCTGTTTTCGCCAAAAATTTTCAATGCCTTTGGCGAAATTTCAAATGTTTAAACAGTAAGTGACACGATTTATTCATGTTTGGCGTCATCCAAAAATGCGCTAATTCAATACGTATGTTTTTTACGAACAAAATTTGCTTAATAAAAGCATTTGTTCTGTAAACATCGAATTTTATGCGACAAAAGAGATATAAATAAAAAAAAACGTGTAATACAACATGCAAATACCATAAAACAATTTGTAAATCTCAAAGGTAAAGTTTTGTTTGCAAATTTTATTTCTACTTTTTCTCTGTCAATTTATAGAATGAAAATTGACCTTTAAAAAAAATTTAACAACAAAAGATATAACCATAAACATTTCAGAAAAAAAACATATAGTTAATTCAAATAGAATTTAAAATAATAAAATATTAGAAAAAAAGTGACAACAAAATTTTAGTTAAAAACGCCTTTTTACGATCATTTTTTGATATACCCTATACCAGTATTAGTTGCAAACTTTAAGTTGGTCAGCGTGACGTTCCCCCATCACTGTTTGTGCAGGTTCTGTAAAACAGTTTTACATAGAGCGGATTTCTCAACCTAACAATTTATTTCTTCAGCCGGCAGTCCAAGAGCAGCGTCAAGCTGTCGCGCTCTACCTCCCCCACTCCTTCAGTTTCCTCCGCCATAAAGACTGCATCAGCTTCATCCAAGAGTCGTCGTAAAGACTAATCGATACCTCGCCTGACAGCATAGAAGTCTCCTTAGATGCAGACATCCTCCATCTAACAAAAGTAATTTCTGCCTGTAAGATTACGACTTTCCGTCAATCAGAAATGATTGACATTGTCAGCAGGCTTCAAGCGACTTTTCAAAAATCCATGATTTTCCGTCGTGGCTCGCAGCAAACTGCTGACATCGCCAACACCTTGGCTGATGTCCAAAAAACCTTGTAGAATGCTGCACCTCCTGCCCAACTATCGTATGCCCAAACGGCACGTTCAAAAATTGTTGAGAAGCTCAAGGTACCTTCTGGTAAATGTGTTGCTCCTATTACACGTTCGACCATAGTCATAAGCTCAAAACCCAATTAATGAAAGTTCTTGATCCTCAAAAGTACGACCTTCGACTTGACCGTGTTACTAAGACGGGCCAAAGCTCGATACGACTCGAATCCGGAAAAACAGACTTGACCAAAATATCTGTGGCCATCCTTGATAAAGGCGGTCTTGTGGTTAAGCTCCAAAGTAAATCGTTACCACGTCTGTCCCTCCTAAACGTTCCTACTAAGTTGTCCCCTGGGCAGGTAAAAAAAGCTATTATTTCTCTTCCACGACGCCTCCGACAAAGTACTTTATCCGGCCAACCAACATCTGAAAGTCTTGTTTGGCTTTAATTCGACGATACCTTTTGACATCGCGTCGTGTGTATGTAGCGTGGAATGCGTGTAGGGTCAATGACCATATCTAAGTTACTTGTTGCTTCATTTGTCAAAAATGTGGCCGCTATTCTTCAGACTGTAAAAGCGAGATACAACAATATAGACATATTACTGACCCAAGAGCCATACGTGTTTAGCTCAAGTTCAAGGTACAAGCCGAGTGAGGATGTTCGTATTTACCTCCAACACTTAGACAAAATTCTTAATGAACCAAGAAGCATTCTTATTATCATAACAGGTAAATTCAATTCAAAATCGTCGCTTTGGCACTCCCCGGTGACCGACGAACGACGACGATGTGTGGAAAACCTCGTGCGTAAACGTGACCTCTGTGTTGTCAACGAACCTCGCCAACATTTCACATTCGCTAGCCCTCTAGGCTTAACTAATATAGATGTTACATTAACTTTTCTCTGTTTAGCCTAAGATCTAGATCTGGTGTACCGTAGTAGAGTCCCAAATTAGATAAGTTAAAGCAAGCGGTGCGTTTGCAAAAACACCACCAAAAAGTCCCTGCAGACATACAACATCAATGGATTGCCTCGTACAAGACCGCGCTTCACCGGTACAAACTGGCAGTGAAGACAGCAAAACTTGGCGACAAATCCTTGGGGGTTAGTTTACAGGTTATCCTCCCAAAAGCTCCTGTCGATAACACGGTGTTTCAATGTTAAAGACGGCAACAGATACACAATTTCAGAGCAAGACACAATTAAACTAATAGTTTCCACATTATTTCCAGACGATCGATAACGCCTAACAGACCCAAATAAGATCCCGATCTCTTTTGCAAAGCAATTCCCAGCAGAACTGGGTGGTCACCAGCGACGATTTAGCCGCGGTGACTAGCAAAATCCCTAAGACTAAAACTCCTGGATTTGACGGAATACACTGTAATCTTTTGCAAACAGTTGTTCTAGACTCTCTCATCCACAATCGTTGACCTGTTCAAGTCTTGCATAAAAATTCCAAGAAAGCCATCGAAATCCAGAATTTTAATAGAGATAATGGAACCGATCTAGCGCCAAAATGGAAAAACATGTTCCGGAAGACTAATAAAACAAAACCGTCACAAACCACTGACCCAAACGGCGTAATATAAAGGCTTATCAGGATCCTATATCTTCAGTTTCAGTTTTTTCTGAAGAACACAGCGAATGACTGTCGATACGTCAAATATTGTAAATTTTTCAAAGTTTGTAAGCTTTCTAAGTATTATGAATTTCGTGAAAAGTGTAAATATAGAACGCGGTTCAAAACCCAAAAATATTTATTTGTTAAATTTTATTCTATCTTAGTCAACATAGCTTTTATCCTGGCATAACGACGACTGACGCCGCCCGTCGATTATTGACTATTGTAAAATCGAACGTTTCCAAGTACAGACTAACTATTTTCATAGACATTTCTGGAGCGTTCAATAACGTATGCTACCCTCCTATAACTGAAGCTCTCGACGTTAAGAGAGTACCTGCCAACGCTATGCGCGTCGTTCGTAGCTATTTGTCGACTAGATCGATAACATATTCTGCGAACGTTTCATGTTCAGTTTTCACCAAACGACTGACGAAGGGCTGCCCACAAGGCTCGGTTTTTGAACCGACTTTGTGGAACTTGGTTGTAAATGATCTCTTACACAAAGACTTACTAGTAGACTGTAAGACATTTGCTTATGCGGATGACATCTCCGTCAGTGTCCACAAATTCCAGACGAGACTTAGAGGCAAAATCTAACACGTGCCTACATATTGTGACTACCTAGGCTGGCAGCAGCAAACTAAGTATTTCTGCAGACAAAACTAAGTACATGCGCCTCCACGATACTTCTGTCCATAGGGTTTTCGAATTCAAGTACCGCGGACTATTGCTTGACGACAAACTGAGTTTTGTAAAACATTGCGCTTTTGTGGTTGTCCAATTTTAGATGACGACAGATGTCCGTCGTGTGGCATTCCTGACACTCCGGCACCTCGGGTTCTCGCTTGTCGCGAATTCAATGATGAACGTAGTGTCCTACTAGCCACTATCGATCCTTATCACGATTCCCCTCACGTCATCCTTAGACTAGTGTCTGATGTTAACATGTATAGACCATTCTCAAAGAGAGACCAAAGCTTAGAATAGTTTTAGTTCATTAACGTAAATTTGCATGGTTTTTAGTTTATTTTCGTTCTACAAGTATGCGACGACGTAGGAATTTAGTTTTTTAATTATTAACTACATGTATTTTATTTAGTCATTTTCTTTTATTGTTTTTAGTTCAATAACACTTTTAGTTTGTTTTTGGTCGTCCCTACTTCACTAACTGTGCCTCTGACTTCCCTTCCACTTGTCAAAGTCCTTTTCTTATCAACTTGGTTCTTTGCCTTGTAAGCGAGAATAAGCCGTAATGTAGGTGGCTCGCAAAACCATGTGCTCCCTAAGCAGGTACCCGACACCCAGCCCATCCAACTGAGTCTGAATAGACTTTCCTTATATTTGATACACTCTCCTGAACTTAACCTATCTCTCTTGTAGCGAACTTGTACCGAGCAAGTTCGGGTAGTTTGGTGGGTCCACATCCTCCTCCTCCTAGTCCTACCAATTAAACGGATTAGTTCCTAAATAACAAACATGTTCCTCGTTCGACTGTAAACCACAGCTACTACCAACAAATTCCAGTACCCAAACTTTTCCATTGGATTAAAAAAGTGCACACAGTAGGGCACAAAACGTAGCCCTATAAAGAAAAACGTAAGTAACCAGACAAAAGCAAGTTTTCCGAGTCGCCCGTAGTACCGTCACGGTCAAACACATAATCGCAGTGAGAAAACACTTTAAACCTATCTCAGATCTTGAACATTGAACGGTACCTGACGCCTTCGCAGACTTTTTTCGTTTGAGCAGATTTCATCTACTATCGCGCTATCTGCTCGATCAGTTTCGCCTTCTACCAAAACCTGAAATTGGATAAAAAAAAACTAAAAGTTTTATTAGTGAAATAGACGAGGTCTTTCCTACCACCCTAAGGGCCATATTTTCAATCATAGTTTAAACTTTGGTTAACCTAAACTCAGGATAATTTAAAAATACTGTCATATCATTGGTTACAAGTCTGGAGCTAGCTATGACAGAATTTTGAAAGCAACCGTAGGTTAATTAATACGAAGTTTAAACCTTAATTGAAAAACCGGCCTTTAAATAGTAAATGAAGTATTAGGATATCTCGGCTGTTGACCCAAGTACTTATAGAGCACAAATTTGTAGAGTTAATGTCAATTGAAGCTTATCGGCCATATATTAAAATCAAAACCCTCACATTAGAACTTAAAATTCTACCAATAAACCGCCGCTGAGAATACCACAAAAAGACATCTTAACCTACCCTACTACTGCGTCGGAATGCAGTACGCCTTGGCCGTCACCAACTCAGCAAAATCACAAATTTTTGAAATAACGCTGGGTTTTATAAACGGGACTAACACAGCAAAACCGCCGCCTCAACGCTTGTCCAGTGTGAAACCAGTCAAATTGTACATAACTGGTTGATTCTGCACTTAACACTACATGCAAGGTAAATACACGATCCTTTAAACCAACGCCAAAAATATCAATACAGGATCAAAAAATGTGCAATAGCATCCAGAACAACTCCGGATACAACGCTGAATAGGAGACTTGCAAGTAAAAACGTTTGCCTCCCGTAAATAAACAGCTGTTGAAAATTTACCATAAATTTTTGGAAAACATTAAATAGGTTAAAAGCCGGAATGACTAAATCAACGGTTTCTTGCACTCATTACTGTGTATAAACCTTTCTTATTTGTCTGTTTTGTGCAAGTCTTAATCACGGAGTCCTGCAATTTTCTTAATGTCGTCGTACCACCTTCTGGCCTCTCCTTATTTATTCTACCATTGTATTTATTTCGTGTTTCATCTGTTATTTATGGTTCAAAATAGGTGTTCTGCATAGTTCTTCAGATATGCCGCTCTCTCAATTACATCCGTTGTTCCAGTTCTTTTTCGTACTCATGCATTCTGCTTTCTGTCCTTTACTGTTATGCTTAAAATGATGTTACATGTCAATATTCATTCATTATCTAAAAGGCATAATTCTAATTAAATTTCACAGCGCTACTGGTTGCGGACCTCATTGAAGGTAAAATTCTTAAAGTTATACGACATTTACAGGATGGGATCGCGTTCGGGGCGATCGGTGTTTGCATATTTTGGGTTGATGTGAACGGTTGATTTGATTAAAACCCTGTCCGTTAAATTGTAAGTAATTCTTCTTTCTATTTATTTTGTTTTATGACCAGTATCCATCGATGGCGATAGATGAGTTGCGCCTCGTATTGTATACTCAAATTGTTTGGGTTTAATTTTCTGGTTGTTTAATCAACCTCAAGCATTTTTAATTTGAATGTATCGTACCACTTATCTTAATTTATAACTATCAAACTAATTGTAAATCATTCTAAATCGGTTTACTTTAACGTTGTAAATTTAAAACACATTTAACGTTATGTTATGAAGTTTGTCTTGAGTAAGCTGGCGTTACACCATTCAAGTTTGATTGTTTAAACGTAGTCAAGGCCAGATTTTGACAAACCATGCCGTACATGTAAGCTTACATACTACGCACGTCTCGTAAACAAAATAGTTAACGTTTGCTAGTTGTTGTAAAGAATTTTGGTGGGATAAGTTTTTTTGTACTCATTTTAATCATTGTTATTAATTATATTTGTCGATTATTAATTTGTTCGCGCCTGCATATAAACAAAATAGTTGATCAAATTACGATTACAGTTATGGTGATTGTTATCCGGTAATATTAACTGTTTTACCTACTATTTAAATTTTATAAATTATTTTTCTGTTAAAACAACAAGTGGAGATAGTAAATGTTATTATTGGATAGAATTATATAAGTTTGTTACGTTCTCTTGATTGTCTTTTCTGCTCTATCCTATTTTCTTTGCTGCTATTGGCTTCAGAGGTACCGTTGATGTTTCCGAGCCAAAGATCTTATTAGTACAAAAAGTCGCGCCTATTTTTTTTCTTTTTGTTTATTATAGTTTTCGCAACCACGCCCCTTCATAGACATCTTAGCTAGTCATCGTGACGTGGTTGTTACCAACGAGACCCACTACAAAAAATGTTGGTAACAATGATCCTCTCCAAAGTTCTTATTGTAAACATTAATTTTGATCTAATCTATTTACCGAGGGCTTATGTTTACGGTCAATAGCTTATCATGGGGATGATACATTAATTGAATACCTTGGCCTTTTCTTGAATTTTAATATACAAGATAGTTTTCTGAATGCTGCACATCCCAATCGTCTTCTACGTTCTATTTAAATAAATTTTCAACTGTCTTTGTTTTCCTTAAACTAATCTTCAGACCTCTTGATTTTGTTTGTAATTATGTTAACATGTTCTTTAAGTCTTCTTTTTTATTCAAAAATACAACTAAGCCATCGGCAAATTTTAAGTATTTTAAACGTTCTTCTCATATGTTAATTTCTTTGTCTGATCATCTAGTTCTTTAAATATTTCCTTCAGAACTGGCGTAGATAATACCGGCAATATTTTGTCCATTTGTTTTATGCTTTGCCAATGTCCCCCTGTCACTTGTTTAACTAGTTAATCTGTTTGTAATAATTTTTGTTAATAGTTTGTACAAATGATAACTAACGTATTACTCTAAATTTTCGATATTTCTCTATTTTATAAGCATATGCTGAACGAAGTGATTAACTGTGACACCGTCTCCCGGTGTCTTGCTTTTTCCCATTTGTGCAATTTTCTTTGATCGTTATAATTTCGCGTCTTTGATTTTGGATTCTGATGCATACATATTTTTATTTTTTAAACTGCTTCTTTTATTGAACTATTATAGTTTTTTTTTAGATCTTTTCCTACGACTTTATGCGTCTCTTCTATATTTTTCTGTCCCATATTTTGTTAGCTTGTTCGGATTCTGTTTTGTACTTCCAGCGATTTTAGATGTTGTTTCTGTTATTTAGAATGTTATAAAGGGTGTATCAATAAGAACGTAATATTTAAAATGCATGGCATGTTTGATAATCATGCTGTCACACGATTATGACGTGACCGATAAAAAGTAAACAGATGAAAGTGCAAGCAAACATGAATCCTTACACGATGGAACAACGCTTTCTAATAGTTTAACATTACTATCAAAATAATAAAAGTTTTATTGCAAGAAATTGTAAAGTGCTGTTACGTATCGTTAACTATTAGTTTTTCAAAATTTTTTTTTAATAAAATTCTTGCCACGTCACTGTACGCAGACACCACTGGTTGGATATTTCAACGTAAATTAATATTCACGGCGGGGGATGTTTTATTAAGTACCTTGATCAATCCCATTTGACTTTCTACTTTAGTAATTTGTAATCGTTTAAAATCTTGAACTGTAAGTGTTTTAATTTTTCTTAATTGTACCTCGTTTTATTATTACGCTTTTAGCAAATTGAATAACGATTGAAGCATTCTATTCATTGAAGGTTCTTAGATCGAGTACTCTACGAAATTATTAAAAATTAGGTGCAGGTAAACAAAATGGCGTTCGACTCTATTATACTTTTTGACTAAAATTTAACATTTAAAGCAGAATAGGTTCGAGGTCGCTTCTTACATTCCTAATTTAAGAAAGTAAAAATATATAACGTTTCACATTTTTTAGCGTCTGATGAATCAGTCTACAATCCCGAAAAAATAGTTACACGGACAAGGTGACAAAAAGAGGACCTTAACCTCAATTAATCATCACAAATTCATAAAATTTTTGTTAGCATAGCTTCGTTTTTTTATGACTAGTGTAAATAATGTGTATCAAATTCTATACTTGTATTATGTACGTATTTGCGTTGTTTGAATTAAGCCATAAGTTATATATTGTTAATTTATGTCAAGCCTTCAGCGATAAGTACGTTAAGCTTTCATCTCTTTTTTTGTATAACTAAAATCAATAATTAATCTTTTACTTCCAGGTAATTTTATAACCTTCAGCTAGTTTCGCAATTAAATAATTCTTGTGTACGTTAACGATATCCCATCGAGTATCCTTTTAAACGTAGTAAAGGCAAGAGTTTGATAAAATTAAATCATTGATTGTAAGCTTACACTCCTCGCAAGTTTAAAAAATAACAGTATTGATGTAGCTCATTGCCAACTATCTACAATACGAAATTTTAAGTTTGATGTAAGTCTATTATTTTGTACTATATTAAACGTTTATTTATTTATAATTATATTGTTGCTACTGTATGTAATCGTTAATACTTAATCGATTTATTCTTTAATTTTACGATGTTATTAGTAATTACTCTTGATTCAAATCTGTTAAAATGTGTCTTATTTCTTTGATATTGTGAACACAGTTAGCTTATGCAACAGTTACTGTTTTCATTTTGTTTGCTTCTTATTAGAAAACATAAACTATTTTTTATCGATTGAAGAAAATATATATGCACTTTGTTACTTTCTGTTATTGTTTACTTTTTTCTAATCACTTTGACAGTTGGTTCAGACGTACCCTTTAAGAGTTTAACAGCGGAGTGGCGCCTAAATTTGTTCTATTTTTATTACAGTTTCTCAACAACGTTTAATCGCCGACATTTCAACTAACCGTGGTGACGTAGTTCTCAATTTATCTACTGTGAATTAACCCGTAACGTAAATACAGGTGATTAACTCAGTATAATTGGGAAAGTGGACCACAAGTTTCGTTGTACTGATTATAAAGTATTTGAAAAAAATGTCAAACGGTTGGAAGATAGTAATAGAAGACGCCGTTTAAACCTATCCAACTCTGAAAGAGAACAAATGGCAAAATACAAGTTATAACAACGAATATAAGAAAAGAAGCAACGATGTAGAAGATGGTAAAAATTAAGAGTAACAGGTAAATATCACAGAAAATAATCGTATATGCAAGCCCCGTTTGGTTGAGCAACAGGTCGCACATAAACTGAAACTTGTTCGACTAACTTTTACATTCAAAAAAAAAATTTACATGAACAAATGTAACACAAATATCTAATATCTCATAATTAATCGAAAACAAAGCACACCGTTTAATAATATTTTACACAAAAAAAGTTTTATACTTAATTGTGACAACAAATACAAATTGTACGTACATTTGTGCGTTGTATGTGCAAACGACTGGCAACGTAGATAAGAAAAAAATTAAATAAGAAATACAATCCTCACAATGTGTTTTTAAGAAGTATGCAGTTAGCTAACGGCACCTCCTCCACAATTTCTTAAAATTTGCTGAAAAGTAAATTATCACGTACGTACAGCGCTATCACAAATAACGTTCTTAGGTTCCTACAATCTCTAAAAAAAACAAATGCGCTTAGTTTCCCCTAAATTAATATTGATATTTCGGTAAATGGGCCTTCCAATTCATTTATAATTGTAGTAATTAACCAATGGTTTCGATGTCCTCAACGTAGATTCAACAGCATTTCAATACTTTGTAACTTGTAGCGTCACGAACAGGTGTCAATATCTCAACATTCATGGAACACTTGTAGATAACCAAAATGAAAAAAACCCACGGGTTTTCGTGCGCCTGACTTTCGAGCTGCACTAAATCGAAATTGTCAATTGAAAATGTAACCACACATGTCGCGAGAACAGATGACGTTTTGTATGTAAAAAGTACTTCCGAGACAAAATTCATACGAAAATCACACCAAGATATTTTTAACATAATAAACAATAATAAAAGTATTGGTTCCGTTAGTGACGTGAAACACACAATCGTAGAGGTCGTTTAGAACAATACATCTGTTTGCAAGATCGTAGCCAAAAGTTCAAAAACGTCTATTTGTCATTGTGCACAAGAATTAATTCTTCCAACGGGCACTCTTAAGCGTATTCTCCCTAAAAATTTATGCCTATAAAGTTCAATTGACTCAACAACTTCTGCCAACAGACCAAGCATAACAAAGTGAGTCTACCAATTAGATCCTTGACCAACAAGAAGTAAATGCCAATTTTGCAAAAAATCATTTGCCGTTATGCCGCATTTGGGATTTCTCTATTGTCTTTAAATTTGTCTACACTGACTTGGTTTATTCGTTTTAGTTTGTGCTTTGATTTTTTATTCTTTTCTGTTTTAATAATTTTTGCTCCTCTTAGGCGATGATCACTTCCTGTATTAAAAAAAAATAGAGCTGCTACATTTTGTGGAATTTAAAATATAGTCAATTCTTGTTTTGGTTTTACCGTCTGGGCTTTGTTATGTTAAAAGCAATTTGGTATAGTTTGCGTGCTGTATAAATTTTGTACCGGACTGTTTTCTTTTACATACAAAAACAGATTACACTTTACTTTTGTTTTGACGTTGAGTGAGACTGCATGTAAAAACTAATGTTGCGTCTGGTTGAAATCTGCATTTTAAATACCAAACACCATCCTGATTATTAATGATTAAATTAACTTCAATTCGAATGTGTTACCTTTAAAATTTTATCTGGGGTACGAATTAACTTTCATTTTTACATCGCGATTTAATTGCGTCGTATTATCGTAGCAATGTAAACATTGAATACAAACACCAATCTTAAAAATTAATTTGGAATCAAGTCGATGGAATATTTGTAAGATGAATGCTCAATATCAAAAACTCAGTGGCACACCTGCGATGTTTTAAGCAAACAAGTTAGTTGAAACTTTGGCGTTGAGTGTAATCATTAGATAAAGCATAATCATTACTTGTGATATCATTATATATCATGTTTCTTATCCTTTACGGCAATTTTAAAAAGTTGCTTTGGATATGCCATTAGCGTATGGCATATCAGAGAAATATCGTAAGTAATCTCTTTTTATTTTCTCACACTTTTTGTTCTAGTCGAACGTAAATACGAGCAACTTCAATATATATGTATGTTTTCATGCTTAATTCATGCAAATTTAAAGTTATCCACGCTGTGCTTCTGATTTCGTAATCACAGATTTGCATCAATCGAATTTGTATTCTTTGTTTGCTTATTAAATTATATTCTCATATTGAATTACTATTAAGTCATGTACCTATGCGTATGAAGTGTTGCCTACTATTAAAGATCTGCTGATACTAAATTTATTTATTGTCTTACATATAATTTGTTATCTTTACTTCTTAATTACTATGATTAATTTTACTATATTTTATTATTGCCATTGCAATATATTTATTAACGTGGAGTAAGACTAAAAATGTGTATGGCATAAATGAGGAAATTTTGCTGTGCTATGTAACAAAATTATTAAAAAAGTTTGCACAAAATGGAATAAAATCTCTATGCTAAAAACCTATTTGAAGCTGCATGATAATGTTGTCACTTCCAGGTTGGTATTACGTTAGGCTGTTTGTTATTATTACAAATTCCCGTTATGTTTTTGCAGATATAAAAAAGTTTTTAGTTTGCTACGTAGAAAATCTGAATGCTACAAACCAAATAAAGCAAAAATATTGACAACAGAAGAAATGACAAAATATCTAGTCGAAGCATCGGACGAGCAACATCTGCTAAAAAAAAGTTATTACTGTATTTGAAATATTTGGCGCTTGGCGACAACTCATTTTGATGTGTGTGGACAAAATTGAAAATTATGGTCGATTTTTAATTGTTACAGAAGACGGCACACTCTTTCAAGGTTGTACATTATATAGGAAATAGGTAACACTTCGACTGCCAGGTTTAAAAAATCAGTGTGTTTTTTATGGACTATAGAAATCGCAAGTGCAAACGACAATTAGTAAGAATTTTGGCGCTCTTGCAATTATTTTATAATTTAGCACATCAAGTAACACCTACGACTCACTCTTCAAAGTGTTGAGCTGCCGCCTACACTCAGTTACGATTAAATTTACGTAACAGCTTATCCAAGTCCATTTTTGTTGAAATTGGCATTCTCATCATATAGTCTTTAATTTTCTAAGAAATTTGTCAGTATTGTGACTATGCTTTCTGATACCCAATTCGTATCTTTTGGTTGTATATTTCATCTTCATCTTGTTGTTGTCCCAGAATGGCGTTAAAGATTTGTTATTATATCGTATTTGCATTTTACTTATTCTCTTGCGTTTGCAATGTCTTTTTACGTAAGTTCGACTTCATAATCGTTGTTCGTAGACATCGCTGCGTCTATTTGTATGATCGTCATCTTACATAATTCCGATATCTTTAGGAATATACACGCAACTGTTTCTGAAATTCCTTTAAAAGGACACATTCTTCATACAAGGAATCCTACGCCCTACTAGCTTGCGGTGTTGTGTCCTTTGTGTAAAAGTGCATTCAATGACCTTGGGCTTTTCTTCTAACTTTAGGTAGTCCTGTTACGTCCTTTCTTATTTTCTGTATTTCGTCATTACGTCATACAATTGTGCATCGTATGTATGTCGCTACCGTAATTTCATTCCTTTCAGATCTTTTTGCCAGTTTCTTGCACAAAATTTTTTTTTTTGACAATATTTGTTTATTTATATTTTTTGTGCACTTAATTTGCAAAAATTCTTAATAATTTTGGTTCAAGCTAAACCAAATTAAACTTAGATATTTATACGTTATAACATTTATGTTTAACAATATTTATATTGTACGTCACTATATACAGTGTGTCCGAAAAGTATGGAATATATTATACAGGTCGATAAATATGCACTTTACACGAAAAAGTTGTAAATAAAAGTTGTTTATCACTTAGTTATCTACCACCTGGGAGATATCAATTTAAATTTTTGCTGTAAACAAAATTGCAACGAATAACACTTACATTTTTTTAAATGGCAAGGCACGTCTTTATTATACTCATTTGATAGAGTCTTTTTTTCTCTTTTCAACCATATGAAACTTGAATACCTTTACATCAAAAAATTTTCAAGAAAAACAAGGACATGTCTAACAAACTTATTTTACTGAGCAGTATTAATCAGGTACGTAATATGTAGCATTGAAACAATTGAATGCACTTTAGAACACTCTCACACTTTGCTATTTGTTAGTGCTTAAAATATGGCTCAATTATCTGAGAAACATAGAATTGAAATTTTAATGATTCTGGGATATGGAGATAGAAGAAGAACCCAAGACGAAGTATGTAATTTATTTAATAACTTGCATCCAGAATTAAACATTTTGCAGTCCACGGTAAGCAAAATTTGGCGGAAATTTCAAGAGACAGGTTCGGTAAAAGATGCGAGTAGAACTGGTAGACCTTTGTCATTAAGTAATGTGGAACGAGAAAATGTGTTCTTGTCTGTTGAGGAAAATCCACAAATTTCTGTTCGGCAAATTGCTAGAGACCATAATTTGAATAAATCGGCTGTACATGACGTTTTAAAAAAAGAAAAATTTTATGCTTATAAAGCTTGTGTAGTTCAAGAATTATTTGAAGACGATTTGGACAGAAGGCTGGAGTTTTGTGAAACAATAACAAACAAACTTGAACGAGATGCACATTTTCATAAAAATATCCTTTTTACTGATGAGGACACGTTTTGTTTAACCGGCACAATTAACAAACAAAACACACGTTACTGGTCTTCACAAAATCCTCACTGGTATTTAGAAGGACACACCCAATACCAGCAGAAAGTCAACGTCTGGGTAGGAATGATTGGAAGTCAAATTTTGGGGCCATATTTTTTTGAAGGTAGTTTAACGGCGAATATTTATCTCGATTTCTTAAGATTTGAGTTAGTTCCTGCTTTGACCGAGTTATTTCCACATGAAATAGATCCAGATATACCTCATAACAGAATATGGCTTCAACAAGACGGGGCACCTCCACATTTTGGAATTAACGTCCGCCACTTTCTTAATAATACTTTTCAAAATACATGGATAGGCAGAAGAGGTACGATAGAATGGCCTGCTCGCTCGCCGGATTTAAGTCCACTAGATTTTTTTCTTTGGGGCTATATTAAAAGCAAAATTTATGTAAATAGACCAGATAATGTTTAAGATTTAAAAAATCGCATTAGAGTTGAGATAAGAGCTATAACTCGAGATATGATTTCAAAAGCAATCGATGGTTTTAAAAATCGAATTTACCACTGTCAAATTATGAATGGTTTACATTTTGAACATTTATTGCAAGTTTAGTTTAAAAACATTTTTTTGTTATAACAATTTTATGTAAAGATATTTAAAGTTTAATATTTGCTATTGTGACAGTGCATTCAATTGTTTCAATACTACATATTACGTACCTGATTAATACTGCTCAGTAAAATAAATTTGTTAGACATGTCCTTGTTTTTCTTGAAAATTTTTTGATGTAAAGGTATTCAAGTTTCATATGGTTGAAAAGAGAAAAAAAGACTCTATCAAATGAGTATAATAAAGTCGTGCCTTGCCATTTAAAAAAATGTAAGTGTTATTCGTTGCGATTTTGTTTACAGCAAAAATTTAAATTGATATCTCCCTGATGGTAGATAACTAAGTGATAAACAACTTTTATTTACAACTTTTTCGTGTAAAGTGCATATTTATCGACCTGTATAATATATTCCATACTTTTCGGACACACTGTGTATAACATGTCAAATAAACCTCAAAACTTTAGTTTCTGCCCTTTACTCATTTGTGCCCATATCAATTAATTCACAATACTTCAAACAAATTTTTGATTATAAAATATAACGCAAACATTTTTTTAACGTATCAGCTACAATAAACGCTAACATTAAAAAGCTTTTTTATAACTAAAACTTATTGATTAAGTATGTTAAAAAGTTTCGTCTTATTAAATTTTTTTTATTCAAAGTTTGCTTTTAACTTAATTTCAGATGAAAAAAAAAGAGCTTTACCGTACACGAATTTTTAAACTCAAAATGACGCGTTGGTAAAATTAATTTTAAATGCAGCATTCTGTTTCAAATATTTAGAATTTCATTTTGATATTGCGCCAGCAATTTATTGCTATTATTATTATCTGGGAAGATAGACACAGACATATGACTTCAATAATACTGCTACAACAGTATGACATTCTAGCAAGAGAAATTTTCCGGTTGTATATTACGTGCGGTTTACACATTTGTGCAATGTGCATGACGTTTAAAATTAAACGGATTGCTCTTTTAGTCTTCTAATTAAAAAAAATGGTGTTACTTGTAATTTAATGTTCGCATTTCGTCTGTCAATAAATTATTTCAGACTTATGTTTTATTAGGTTATAATGTTGTGTAGCATTAAGTCAAAAGATTATGGTACCGTAAGCTTACACGAAAGCATGAATAATGGCATAAGGTAGGATTATCATTATTAACATAAAGGTTCAGCTAGGTATTTATGATGTTACCATTTTTTTTTAGTTTAGTAAGAAGTAACGTTCCAGTTTTGGTTTAGTCCAAAAAAAAATTATTAATAAAGTCAACTCAATAAAAACATTTCAAAACAAAAAAAATTGTAAATTTTACATTAATTAGCGTGAGTTACAATTAAATCAAATTTTCTATCAGGAGTAGAGGCTCATCACGAATTTGCTAATTTGGTTAAAACTTTTAACTTTGTACAAATACAGAAATAAAATATTTTTTTAATTATGATACTGTTGCAATGTGTAGAAATCTCGCTACTCAGGTTAAGTTATATTGAATCTATTAGGTCAGTATGTAATTTAGTTAACTATTGAGCACATATATACTAAAATTACATTGACGAAACGTGTATTTGTCTTCAAATTTTAAAATCAATATTTTTTAAATAACGTAACAACATTTAATAATAGAGTAAATCATAAATGTACCTTATTTTTTTTAATTTTTATGCTGAAATTCTTTCAGTTTCAATTTTATTTTGTTAATAATTTAGTTTGTATATACTAATATATGTAAATTTGTTACATGTCGTTATTTTGTATTTTTCAAAAATATTTATTTAAAACTAAAATTAACGGTTGCACTGTTTATACGTCGCTACTAATTGTCAAATCACGCTTTACCTATTCAAAACCGCTGTGAACGTTGGTGTACCTGAGTGTTTTTTACAATATGTTAGTAGTTTTTTGCTCTGATGCATTTTCTCTGATAGTAATTTCTATTACCGTAAGGAGCTATAAAGGTAGTAAAGGTTGTAAAACAATTTTACACCCGCGTAATTCAAAATAGCTGTCTAATTTTTTTTCTATTACGTTTTCTGCGAATGAGCTAAGGAAACGTATTCCAGGTTTTGGTCGGATTCTGCAATTGGGTAGGAATTCAATTCCCAAAAATAGCAGTGTCTTTGTACCCGGCTGTTACCGGGATATGTAACCTGTAGAGTTCACCTTGTTTATGTACTCGAAAAAGACGATGGAAGACTTGCACCTATTTCTGAAGTATCAGTATCGTATTACTTCGATAATTTACTTCTATAACTAATCAAGCAACTTTATGCAATTACTTAATATAGCGTATACCGTATATTTACTACTTTAAATATGCCAGTCTTGTACGCACTACTTCTTAGTATCGTATAATTTTGTTTTTATGTAATCGTATCCACTAACCGTCAGCCTTCAGCATATAACTTATTTTATATTATAACGCAGATCATACTGACTTACTTTCAGTCGCAAACTATATATCATCTGTAACTTTAATGCATTTTCGTTACGTAGACGTAACATCCTTCAAGTTTCTTTAATTATTTGAACACAGTCATAGCCAAAGGCAAAATAACATTAACCGTCGTACATAAGCTTCTATATCACGCATATTTTTGTTCTTAAATCAAATAAAAAGGAGTAGTATTAGTTACTACTGCTGACAAAGAGTTGTCGGTTGGGTAGACTTTTGTTCTCATATTTTACTTTTTTGCGATTCATTATTATCATTGTCAATTGTCAACTTATTTCGCGACTGCATACTAGACGAGGTAGTTTGGTTGAGTAATATTTATATTCAAATTAAAATCAATCACTAATAACATTTGCTGGCAATTGAATATAATTACTTGTATAGTGTGTTGTCCACACGTGCACTAACTCAATTAGGAATCGATTGTATATGATCAAAACCCTCCATTTCGATTATAATGCAATGAAACGTTTATAAAGGTAATTTATTGACTAATTGCGATGATTTAAACGCAGCGCGTAATATGTGTACACAATTATCCAATGTTTTAATCTCAGCTGGTTTTACTCTTCGTAAACATATTTCGAATAATCTTGAGGTTCTTGTCGATGTTCCAAAACATGATCTACATCTTGGTGTTCTTGATTTTGGCGAGCGTGAGCATACCAATACACTTGAGCTTATCTGGTCTTTCCATTCTGATCACGTGATGTACTCTGTATCAAAGCTTTATAGCAATAA
The DNA here is from genome assembly GCA_035610365.1 of Aquatica leii. Taxonomy (NCBI): domain Eukaryota; kingdom Metazoa; phylum Arthropoda; class Insecta; order Coleoptera; family Lampyridae; genus Aquatica; species Aquatica leii. The sequence goes on along the minus strand of CM069438.1, from coordinate 49,232,996 downwards.
TGTCACCAAAAAACAATGTTTTCTCAAACTGCTAATATTTTGTATCCTTTTGGATTACTAACTCCATGTACCATTTTAGCTAAATCTCTTTTGCGCCAATTTCGGTTGCAAAAACTAACTTGGGATGTCCCGGTTCTAAGTCCTATTCGACAAAAGTGGTTGCGAAGTCACACCAGTAAAACCCATCACTATTCCAAAACTTGAACTCAGAAAATTGCTACTGTCTAAACCATTCGAAAAGTCTCCCACTCGGCAAATTTTCCACTGTTTTTGTAAACGAACTCCACTATAGTCTTATGGTGGCTAAAAACAAATCGTAATCTTTTAAATACGTTTGCGTTCAAAAAAATTGAAATTCAGATCTTCTCATGCTATATGGCGTCATGTTCTAACAAAATTAAATCCTGCTAATCTTTTGTCTAGCGGAATAGAACCTCAAAATATTAAAAATTCATGTAGTGAACGGTCCAGATATTCTTCAAATCGACGAGTTAAGGTGGTCCGTTGTTAATGATTCACATATTGACCTTAACGAAATGTAAAAACCAGTACAATGTTTTTCCGTTGCATCCTCCGATCCATTTGAGATAATAAAATTTTTCATGATTAAGACTAGTGTTCGCATATTGTCCTCAATTTATTAACACTTGTATCCCCAAAGAAAAACAAATAATTGGTTCTTATTCTTCAAGCAAACTCCAAAATTCATTGCCAACTATATTTAAAATTTTTCAAAAACAAAGCTTTGCTAAAAAACTTTCCTTTCCTGGTCAAAACCAAATCTGCATTAGCCAAACCTAATCCTGTTTTTTAGATTCTTCCAGCGTTTTGAGTAGGTGATAGATTGATCCACTCACAATTTTCATGTGACAAAAAGTATCAAAACCTAATTTTATCATCTTAAGAGTATCTTAGCTTACTACTAAGTTTGATAAGAAAAAGTTATTTATAATCGTTTGCGATGCTACAGACTTGAGACAAATCCCAGATCCAGTCGAGTAGACTGTACACATTTTTTGTCTGTGGGGTTCTTTTCGCCTTAAAAATCGCCCTATACTGGGCAACACGTCGTACAATAAACTGACCTAAACTTTTACATTCGAAGAAAGAATTACGTCATATTCGCAAATTTAAAATGACAAAAGTATATAACAAAAACAATTAAAGCCTTAGAAACTTTACGCGCACTGCATACGACTCTGTGACGCACAAATTGATCTAATTATTAATTGCGTTAACTTAACATGCACGTACGGTCAACAATCGACATGACCAACAAAGTACTAATCGTAAAATTAGTAATTGTAGTACTCACAGTTAGGTTTTATCCAGTAGGGGATTAGCTAATTCCGTACCTGTGTGTTACGGACGAAATTTTCATTACGTACGCCTATGTATATTGACTTGAAATTAGATTCCGGTTTGGACGCCCCCTACCGATCTTTACGCGTGACTGTCATTTACGACGAATTCTTTAACTTGACAACTGCATAAAATGGCCGGTGGGGCTTGCAATTAAATTTTCTAAGACCATCCACCGTAATGGGGACCAATTTATAAGGGTATTACGCTTATAATACATTTGAGTCGTCACCGGGTAAGCTAACAGCGTAAATTCCGTTTTTAAAGCATACAATCATTTGAAATAGCGAATGTGCAGCGTTTCCATTTGACTTAACGTAGCAATTAATGATAACAGCTCCTCTCCAAAGACATCGCAATTTTGAAAGTTTCTAACCCCTTGACGGTGTGCATAGTTAAGTTATAGTAACGTGACGTCATGGAAATTGCTCCCCAAATATGCCACCTGTTTGTTATCTTCACCGATAAAGGAAACGTGTGGGAGGTATGGAAATCCGCTATAGACAATTAGAAATGAATCAAACTTACCCCGACTAAGCATCCACTCAATAGCCACAAAATTCATTTCCAGATTCACGTGGAATCCCGTGAAATAACTTAAAGGTGAAAGCCTCGTTGGGCGTAAAGGTCTATAAAGCATCAAACCTTACCCAAAAGTGAATAAATGCGCGCTTATAAAATTTGACATCGCCGACGAAAAGTGGGCGTGTCGAGGACAATTTTTATATTAAAAAAATGTTAACCTACCAACTTTTAACATAACAAAAGTCAAAACCGAAGAACAGTTCCCCATATGTAATTTTTCAATTTAAATGATTGTGTGCAACTTTTTTTTTAAATGCAGAACTAAGTTTATTATTTAGTTGAAGAGGCAAGGTTTGAGTAATTTGTTCAGATAACGGCACTAATTTTGTTGTTACAAACAATCTTTTTGAACATATTAATTAAAATCAAATTTCAACGTTTTCCACGGTTGGAAAAAACAAAGAGTATTTTAATCCACCAATCGCATCATCAAAATTTGGATAGGTCATTTTTATATTACAAGAAACGAGCTACCACAATATGCCACTATGAAGCAGTAATTAATTCATCTCCTTTGACATATGTACAAAAGCTATTTTTTTTAAGGTCCAATTGGTCGTTAAAGAAAAGCGTCGGTGAAAATCTGCTAGGTCTGTGCGCAGACGTCTCTAGATGACCCAAGAAACGCAGTTGTCATTTCTGAATACATAGAGAACACATAAACATGCTTCGAAAAATAGAGTCTCCCGCCAAATGTCAATTGCGTTCAGTCGTTTAATTCGCGGAAATCGTCGGATCACAATTTCTAGGTTGAATGATTTATTTCTTGAAATTTCACGGTCAACCATTGTGAGTGAGAGACTCGAGTACCGCAAACTCTGCGTGAGAAACAAAAGGGCAATCTAAACAGTGGACGCATTCACACCCCTCGATTCGAAAACTAGTGAAGTGCAAGCGCACGTTCTCCAACAAAAAGTGTATGGCTACAGTGTTTTGGGAAAAACGAGTTTTCTTGATGGAATTCATGCCACGTGGCACAACCATCACTGCAGCTTTATACAGCGTGTCTCTTAAACGTCTTTGCAATTCAGAACAAAAAAAGAATAATGTTGTCGTCAGGCATTGTCTTTCTCTATGACCATGCGCAACCGCACACTACACTTCCAACAAAGATCCTCCTGCAGCGTTTTGGATGGAAAGTTTTCGATCACCCACCATACTGTCCTGACTTGATTCACTCAGATCTTTATCTTTTCGCCAACATGAAACGCTCGCTAAGAAGACAGAATTTTGCCACAAAGAACGAGCTGAAGACAGAATTGGCTGAAAACACAAGCAGCTGCTTTCTATGACAAAATGATTGAATAATTGGTACCACGCTACGACAAATGTATGAATCGGAACGGCAATTACGCCTAAAAGTGGCTTAATATTGTATCACATTGCTCCATATAAAATCTTCTTGTTTGTCACTGCGATTTTCGTTTAGCGACCAATCGAGCCTTGAAAAAAAGGAACCATCGTATCAAAATTCCAAAAAAATCCATGTTTCTCCAAAATATATTTAGTGTTTAAAATTAAACTCGATTGACAAAAACTCAAACGACATAAATATTTACAGAACCTAAAAAAATCACTTTTAGATAGTATTACACGAAAATACAAAAAAGTAATAACTTTAAGGCGATCTAACCTTAATCTTAAAATGTATTACCACTTGCGGTAATATTCCCACAACAATAACATCTAAAGAAAATTTGGACCCCTTATATTTTTTAGATGTTCTATTTAGGTCTCGAGTAGTGAACAATAGAGGATGTTAGGTTCCGCCAACGGTGTAGGATTTGGAGTAGAATTTCTTGGTGGACCACCTGGAGGAACTAAAAGTAGCACGCCTAGAGCTCTGCTAGCGACTGGTAGTGTTGTCGTGCTGATGGAATTTGACCCCTAAATTGATATTGACTTGGTACGCGTTCTGTCACAAGGAAGTATTTGAGGTGCAACGAATCGACAAAAATTCATCAATCCAAAAATGGTAATAATTATAGAAGCATCAAAAAATCCTAAATTAATTTGCGTGGTTCAATTTTTTGGGTTATCCTGCATTAGGACAACTAATAAAATTTACTGGAGAATGGCCCCCGAATTTATGAAAGCGACTACGTAACTTCCACACCCGCATTATTTCCTTCCTCTACTCCCATTTTTCAAAAAAGAAGTTCCATTTCCAGAACTACTTTTTTTGTGCCCAAAAATGGGCGGATTCTTTAAACTTCTTTTAAATTCTCTGCGGTTTGGTATTTTAGGAAACGTTCCACAATTTAAAAATAGAGTGGCTTTAAGAAATCTAATTTATAAAATACAAGGTGTTACATTTTATCTAACGCAGTTTATCTTGCGTACGCTGACGTAACACTCATCAAGTTTCTTCGATCATTTTGAATGCAACGTAAAAATTAGGCACATAACGTGGTACGTAAGCTTACATACTACACATACTTTCGTCCACTAGCATAAGTAGTAAACGTTGCTGCTTGTGACAAGGAACTTTCGGTAGGGTAGGTTTTAGTACTTATTTTTTTCATTGTTATTCGTTGTAATTGTCGATTATCAATTTGTTGCATTTAAACGAAGTACCGTAAAACGGGGTTACTTTGGCACTTTTGGCCTACTTTGGCAGCTATTGGTTATTTACTTTTAAATGTTTTTTGTTTGTTTATATATATATTTTTTTGTTTTTTCAAAGATTCTATTTTATTATAGGCATAAATTAACAAGCAATTCCTAGAAACTATAAAAAAAGTTGGGGTCGCGTACCTACAGGAACTTTACTAAAGCTGACCTTCAAAGGGCGTTGGCTGCCATTATGAGCGGCATGAGTCAGACGGCGGCAAGCAGGCGCTTTAAAATTTCACGTGGAACACTTCAAAATAAGTTGAAGGGCGAGCATACGCGCCCTCTAAGTCATCCAACCGTATTTACATCTGCAGAGAAGCAGTTACTGACAAAAACTTTAGTTTTTTTTAGTTTAGTTGATATTCGCGAATTGATCCACAAATACTTAAACAAAAAGGGTCGAAATGTTAAGGAGTTTCATGACAATGTTCCTGGACATGATTACCTCAAAAACTTCATCATCCGAAACAAGTTGAGTGTCAGTTTGGCTGCAAACATAAAACGAACACGTGCGGCGGTAGGACCAAATCAACTTGTCGAATTCATTGACAACATTAAAGATGTTATACAAGATATTGATCCTTCTTTGGTTTTCAATTACGATGAAACAAATGTCCAAGATGACCCTGGAGCCAAAAAAGTCATTGTTCCAAGAGTCAAACCAAACGCATGGAGAGAGTTCAGCAACATTCCAAAGACTCCATCAGTATCATGGTGTGCGGAAACGCTTCTGGAGATTTATTGCCCCCTATGGTGGTGTACAAGGCAAGAAATCTATACGAAGGTTGAACAAAAGTGAGGTCCTCCTGGAACGGTCTACAGCAACACACCCAGTGGCTGGTTCGATATGGAACAATTTAAAAAATGGTTTTTCCAAATTTTTTTGCCCAAAATTAAAGATATTGAAAATCCTGGAAAAAAACTTGTTATTGGGGACAATCTAGCCTCTTATTTTTCACCTGCTGTCATTGGAGCTTGTGAAGAGAACAATATTTATATGACTGCGTTCCCACCCAACAGCATCCACCTTATGTAGCCATTGGATGTGGCAGTGTTTGCTCCGTTTAAGAAAAATGGCGTCAGATCCTAGACAAATGGCGCAGTGAAACCAAATCGTCTTCGTCCATTCCAAAATAATATTTTCCAACGCTCCTAAATCGATTGTGACTTGCAGTCAGTGAGAATGTGTTCAATAATTTACAATCTGGATTTCGAGCCACAGGGCTCTGTCCATTTAATCCACAAGAACTTCTTAAAAGAATTCCAGACTATCAAAACAACGCAAATGCTCAAGCTGGTATCCTAAATAAGAGCGTAATTAATCTGCCTAAAGATCTACGCGGATCAAATAAAGAAAAGGTCACTAAAGCACGTGGCAGAAAAATGAAGCCCGGTAAACCCCTCAAGGTTGATGCACCTCAATCAAACCTATCTACAGATGAACCAGTCGCTGGCCCTTCAGAAACCCAAAGATTCTTACTAGTAGCGACGATAATAGTGACGACGAACCCGTTGCAAGTTTAGTTGCAGTTCCTAAAAAAATGCCAATAAGGGTTGTTAAAGCTACAGATGACGTCTGCGCCATTTGCTCTAGAAAGTGGAATAACTACAGAGATCCTGATTGGATTTGTTGCAGTAAATGCAAAAAATGTATTTGTGGCTTTTGCAATGAGACGAGCACGGACCCATTGTTTGTTTGTTCCCTCTGTACAAACGAAGATTTTGACAGTGATGACTCTTTAAAAGATGCTAATTTTCTCTGTAAAAGGAGTGTTTTGATTTTTTCTTTGTTTTTTTTGAGAAACCTGTAGAGAATGTATGTTTTTTTTCTTTCAAAGTTTGTTTAAGTTGTTCTTTAAATCTTGGTAATAATAAATGTATTATAAAAAAAAAGCATTATAACTTCAATAACTTCCGAAATATAAGACCAAACTCAAAGCTGTCCCCATAATTTACCATTTTTGATGCCAATTAGGGCTTAATACAGCCTCTACATTGGCGTAAATTTGATTTGCAAGTGCTGCCAAAGTAACCCCAAAATTCTACCTACTTTGACACCCAACAAAAAAATGTTTTTCTCCATCATGAGTGGATGACAACCAACCATATTTGGGTGGTCTACTGCCAATTGGGCACAAGGCACAATAAAATTTCAAAAAGTTTGATTATGCAATCAGTTTCTGACTTAAAGCACCAAAATAGGCCAAAACCTGCCAAAGTAACCCCGTTTTACGGTAGTTGATCAATTACGTTTGAAGTTACAGTGATTGTAAATTACGTTATTTGCTTTTTAAATTTTATTGTTTTGTCAAAATCAATATATAAGTAGTGCATGTTAGTATTGAATATAATTAGTTGTGAAAAATATTGCCTAATCTAAGGGGCTTGCATCAGTATTATTAATTGTGATATTTGTCGACGAATTCCTAATCGCTATTTATTTGCTATCGTTCTATTCTGTTTCTAATTGCTCAATTGTTTTAAATAAATATATTTTCGATTTGCAACTTGTTTCTTTTTAGTGTTTGACAGATTTAAACGGTATCTGCAATTAATAGTTTTTCTACCGTTTTGGCGCTTTTTTCGTTACTTTATGATAGTATCACCTGCGATGTTTTTGCCGAAGTATATTGAGCCTGCTTTAATTTACGTGTAAATCTACGTAACAATTGTGCAAAATTTATACAAAGCGAGAAGCCATAACAAAGATTTTTTAACATAACAAATTAAGACTATTGCTGGCAGCAAACACAAATGTTTGGATTTATATTCAGTTTGTTTGTTAATATTTTTGTTTACGAATTTGTTTTTAGTTTAAATGTTGTATTTATTTAAACAAAAGTGACAAATTCAGCTACACGACTATTTTTGTACCAAACATACGTATTTCTTCTAATTATTTTATTTTATTTATTAACTTTATTACTCCAAGAACTTACATATATTTAAAAAACACAGTTAATAAAATATTTGCTTTGACAAAATTACAATTAAGTCATCCTTCTGTAATATAGGGTGCTTAAAGTAATGTCGGCATGACAGCTCCTTTTGTACTTTCTCAGGTTGATGCTAACACCAATTAATTTAACGTTTATTAAATAAAACAAACCAAAAAGTTTCTCAGAAATAATTAACGTTTAATTTTACAGTCTAACGTAGTAACAACAAAGAAGTTTAATTAGAACTGTGCCTAAAATTGGCTCCGTCGTTTATACATACTCGATTGTATTTAGAAGTAAACAAAATTTCGTAAAGCATAAAGCGTCAGACAAAAAAAAAGTATTTAACTTACTTAAAAAGTTTTAATTAATTTTCCAAGTTGGCAAAAAAGAATACTTTCGGTACACATTAATATACCCAAAGAAACGATTTTTTTCAAGTTACAAAATAAGATTTCAATTTAAATTTATAAAAACGTAATTAGTTATTGGAATTTTGTTTTTATTAAAATGAAAGGATAATTCTTAATAATACATATTTATGATTGAAATTGGATAGTTTTTACAAAACAGGAATGGAAATGGAAAAACAATATTGCCCGATACGGTTATAAATCAAAAAAACGACATTCGCCCCCGCAACGCTCACACGTATAATTTCATTACTACATTTGCTAGTTCGCATCAATAATTTTTATTAACGGTTGCGTTAACTTATAATTTAACAAAACTTGTATTTTCACTACAAAAAAATATCTAAAAAGAACAGATGTAAAACAGGTCCGCGCAAAACAAAAAAAAAACATTTTTGACATTCTTAGAAATCTCGAAAGGGAACATCAAAGAACATTTCATCATGTCATCTTTTCCGTTACGAAAAAGTTTTGTTCGATGAAATCGGATTTTATCTTTTTTTCTATGTATAGCGAGGATTTCGGATAAAACTAAGTAACATGCGGTGAAATACACTGCATCAACTCTTTGGATCAAAAGTACGTATGAAATGATAAAAGTAAAATATTCACTTTAAAAATTTCGATAACAAGCTTTGAAGTTCGAAAAAGCTCATTTTAAACATCTTTTAAAGATTGATTTACAAATAACTTAGATTTAAACATTTTTTTTCCATCTTGCGTTACAAACGGGGCGAAAAAAGTAAAGAAATGCCTATCTGATTTTTCTTTCAACGTTTTTCTGTAGAGAACCTTTTAACCTACTTATTTATAAAACACTTCTATCTATTTCAAAAGCATACGAATTGTTAATATAAATAATGTAAGCTGAAAAGTGCACAAAAATGGCACTTATTTAATGATTAATGCACGTTGCGTGTTTGAAGAAAACAGTACAATACGCAAACACAAATATTTTCTTTTAAAAAGAATGGTTTAACAGCAAAACTTATTAATATTAAAACGTTTGAGAAATTACTAAGTTCGAGAGCCTTTACGAAGTTTTTATTCATTTCCAGAACGTTCACCAAAAGATATAGAAAATTCTCGAAGGATGGCCAAAACGTATAAATGCGGTACAAACAAATCATAGGTTAGTTATTTCAGTAATTCGAAGTCGGTGGTGTTAAGAAGATTATTCAAGTTTAAATAAATAAGTGATTAACGCCTGTCGAGATAAATATACCGAGTATAACCTTGTACGTGACTTTAATGTAAACAAGTGTGTGAAGTTATCCGCGGACATTATATTTCCGGTAATAGTGCTATATAAATTAGTGTAAGTGTTTTTATTAAATATTAAATTTAATTAGTTCGGTTAGTTGTAAACGTGTACATATTTTTAGTATAAATAAATTAGTTTTAATAATCGTTATAATATTTAATTAATCGCCGTTATAAAAATTATATTTGAAGGTTTGACAACCCAGAAACGCCTGAAACTAATAATACTACGAAATATTCTAAGAGGTACAATCTTTCAAACTTTTATGGACTCATTCTGAATCAGGCAATTTATTTCCTGCCACTCTGGAAACATTTACCCTGCCTGGCAACATTTTAGTGATTCTGCTAATCTGCCACTTAACTCTCTTAACATGTTTATTTGTTTTTGTAATTACGCTGCAAAAAAAGTTTAAGCCACTTAAAATTCAGATGTCAGATTTCATTGTTTATTCAGTGGCGAAAGATCACAATTGAAGTTGGGGACCAAATTATTTTATTGTTTTTCCGTTTTTGCCGAAACAACAGGTTTCAAATATTAAAAATATCTTAAAAATTACAATTAAAATTAATCAGTACGATCTACACTTTGATTAATTAGAACAAAACAAAATTAGAAAATCAAATACAATTTAGAAATTATACATACAAAACTAAAAGGTCTTTAAAGTGAGGCGCGTCATCTTTTATCTGGGAGTTACTAAGTGAGTATCCCCAAAAAAGCGAGGTATTAGCCCCAAGAAACTCCTTAAAACTTAAACTTATTAGTACATAGAACAATTTTTCATCAGCACATTCGCTAAAAGCGCACTAAAAATAACCAACGGGAAAAGGTAAGTAGAAAGAAGATGTTACATGTCGTTATTGTGCATTCATCGAAAAGACTTATTCTGAATTAAAATTAACCACGGTACTGTTTAAATACGCTACGTATACACCTTAGGAGTGGGATACACGGTATATCGTATCAAACGTCCATTTTGTACCTTGTTTTTTCCGTTTGGAAGTCGCTGGTAAAAGTTCGTTTATCTGTTATATTATTTTAAGACATCGGATGTGCTAGAGAAAACGAAAATGTATTCCAGGTAAAACGTTGGCATTTTGGGTTGGGGTGACGTTCCCAGACTGCAAAACAATTCTTAAAGATGGCGTCGTTTTTTAGCAAGTTTTGTATCATCTGTAACCTTATGTATTGTCGTTGAGTACGTTGTCGTGAGATCCGTCAAATTTCTTCTCTCATTTAAACGCAGTCATAGCCATCAGCAAATTAACATTAACCGTCGAACATAAGCTTATATACCATGCATAGTTTCCGGTTTAAATCAGATAAATAAAAGTAATGGAAGTTACTACAATTGACGAAGAAGTGTCAGGTTGAAAAGTTTTTGTACTCATATTTTACGTTTTTGCGATTCATTATTATCATTGTCAATTGTCGACTTATTTCGCAACTGCATAGTAGACGAGGAAGTTTAATCAAGTAACATAAACATTTAAATTAGAAACAATTATTTATAAGATTTGTTAGCAATTAAATATAATTTTTTGTATGGTGGGTTGTCTAAACGAAAAAGCCTACATTAATACTATAGCTGTGATATTAATATATTAGTCGACAAATTTCTAATTGTTATTGTCTATTTCTTTCTGTTGACTTTAACGACTATTTTCTCTTCTTGAAATAAACATATTGTTAGAAGTTTTGTTTTGTCAATTTGTCGATATTTACTTGTTTTGGTGCCTTTTTAATTTAGTGTAAACAATACAATTTAACTTTTTTTGTAACTTTTGCAATGAAAAAGTTAATGAGTGAAAGTAAAAGCACTTTATATTTTGATTTTTCACTTTGTTATGATTGAAGCATAATGCCAAGGATATGAGATGCGTAAATATATTCATATCAACCGGGTTATAACGAAAGGGCGTTATGAATTCATTATGCCCTCAAAAACGATAATGTTTTTTTTTCATATTTTTGTTTAGATTGAGATGATAACAAATTTTCTATTCCCTATTTAGCATTTCTTTTAACATAATTGGTTAACCTTCTTATACATTCATCATAATTGTAAAATTAATTCTGACAAATAAATAATTAAACGTCAAATTTGTTACAGTAACACGTAAGCTTTGCACTCAGCTGAAGTGCAAACAATTACTTAGGACTAAATACATAGTAGCAAAAAAACGACGGTTGTTCAAAGTTTCGAATAAAACAAGAAATTTATGAACTTTGTTTATGGTAAGGTATTAAAAATTGTTGAAACTTTTATAGACGTAACTGAGAAATCCTTGCATTACCTTATTTTTGTGATTATATTTTTATAAATTGTGTTGTTAAAATTAACGTTGTTATTATGCCCTTTGTGGTGACTATCATTTCAACTATTAATCTTTTTTTGTAATTAGGTTCGATATCCAGAATTAGAGAATTGTTGGCCACACGAAAGAAACACTCCGATGGAGTTCTTGAACCACCTCAATCAGATACATCAAAACATCAAGTTCAAGTTCAACATGGAAGTGGAATGTTACCTGAATTCAAGAATAAACCAGATAGAACCCTAAGACACCAAGTATACAGCAAGTTAACTACCAGCGGCAGATACCTACATGCAGAAACCCATCTCTACCCAGCACAAAAACAAAACGTAATAAACACCCTGATACAACGAGCACGGACCATATGCAAATCAGAACAACTAGAACAAGTACTAAAGCACCTAAAGACAGTGCTCAAAAGAAACGCCTATACCATTAGCTACAATGACTGGGCTATCAGAAAAAAATCAAACCCTAAGAAGAGAGAAAAGGCTCTAGCCATAACGTCCCTACCATACGTAAAAGACTGTGCAAATAAAATAGAACGTCTTCTAAAAAAATACAACACCGTGTTCAATACCACAAAAAAGTTAACATCAATATTTCCAAAGACAACGAACAACTATGAAGATCTCCATAGGCCGGAGCATCCCATGCTTACGAGAGTTTAGAAAATGCTTAAAAAACTTAATCAAATGTAATTTCAGCAAAAAATTGTCAGAAGGTTCAGAAATGTCAGTTGTAAAGTTAAATTAAATTTAGAATAATGATGTAATGTTGAAAAATATGTAACAATTTAAATTTTAATTTGCTACAATTCAAGCTGACGTGTAGGCAAGTTTCCACTCACAGTCGTGAATGCCGCAAAAGGAAGAGCAGGTAATACGAATGCATTTGCACTACAATTCCGTTTGGATATTGTTCGCTTTGGGTGTCGGCTAAAGAATCGTTCGATAATTGCATTTTTCTTCTAGAAACATCCACATTATTGAAATCTTTTTGAGTGCATCACGTTTCATAATTTTTAGCTTCCAGTTTAGGTACTCCTGTCATTTATCTTTGCAAAATACATTTTGACTAGGCCTTATGGGTTTTTCTGCTAATCTCACCGATTAGCGCTCTGCGCTAGAACGAAAAATAGTCTAATTGAGCTACCGTTGCTTTCCATACAAATAATTTAAACGTTGTTTGGACTTCGATTTTAACTTGACGTAGTTTAGACGTACATACATTGTACTTACGTAAATTAGATATAAATTACACGTACACTAGATGCGGATTTAATTTAAATTAAACGTAATGTACTATAGATTTGGGTTTGACTTACATTTAAACTTAGACGTTGATTTACTGTAAATATCATTTGTACGTAAATGAGAAGTAAAATAGACTTAAGCTAGGTCTAAATTAGAAGTAAATTAGACGTAAATTGTATGTAAATTAAACGTAAACTGAATGTAAAATGTATGTAAATTAAGCTTCATTTGTATTAGACTTGTGTTTAACTGGTATTTTTACACGACATGAGTTTAATTTAGGCATTATTTGTAATTAAATTTAACGCAACATAGATGTAAAATAAACCTTAAAAGAAAATCAATTGTATCTAAGTTAAACGTAATTTAGAGTCAACTTACTTTTAAATTTAATATAAATTTAATTTAAACATAATTTGGACGTAAATAAACCGTAAACTAAATGACATAGATATAAATCGCACGTAAAATATACGTACATTAGTCGTATATTGAATGTTAATTGTACGTTAACATTTAGACTTGACTTGAAATTTATTGTATTTCAATTAATTTAAGTAAATTAAATTTGACTTAGCTTGCAATTAAAGTTGGCATGGCTTTATTCTAAACAACACTTGTACGTAAATAGTATATAAATTAAATCTAAATTGAAAGTAAAAATTCCGTAAATAAACGTCATGACTTGAGCTTAGCTTACAATATTTTGACGTAAATTGGACAAACATTTGATGTAAATCAGATGTAAATTTGACGTAAATTAAATGTAAATTAAGGGTAAACTAGACGTAGATTGTATGTAAATTAAACGTTATTTAAGGTTGACTTACAGTTAAACTAATTATGGATTTAAATTAAACGTCAATAAGACGTAAACTAAACAAAAATTGAATGTAAATTGCACGTAAACTGATTGTACATTGAATGTAAATTAGATGTTAAATGTATGTAAATTCAACAATATTTAGACTTTACTTGCATTTGAATTTGACGTAATATTAAACATAAACTGTATGTAAACTGTATGTAAATCTAACGTCAGTTTGACTTTTAACTTTAAATTTAACTTGCAACTAAAGTTAACATGGATTTATTTTAGACATCACTTGTACGTAAATAGAACGTAAATTGGATGTTAAATGTATGTAAATTAAACGATATTTAAAGTTTACTTGCATTTAAATTTGGTTTAAATTAAACATAAACTAGATGTTGATAATGTGTAAATTAAACGTTATTCAGTTTAACCTAACATGAAATCAATTTGGACATTACTTAAACAAAATACACGTAAACCAGAAGTAGATTTTTTGTAATTTAATTTAAATTTAAACTTAACTTGTATTTAAACTTAACATAGATTTAATTTAAACATTATTTCTACGTAAATTAGACGTAAACTAGACGTAAATTATATTTAAACTAGACGTACACTAGAAGTGAAATAAGCGTAAATCTTATGTAAATTGAACTTAAACTAAATGTAGATTGTATGTAAATGATTTAGATTTATACAATTAAATTTGATATGAATTTACTACTTCAAACATCATTTGGGCGTAAATTATACGTAACTAAAACGTAAAATAGACGTGAACTAAACAACTATTAGACGTAAATTACACGTAAACTTAAGGTAAAATTAACGTAAACTGGATGTTGGTTGTATGTGAATTAAATGACATTTTGACATGACTTGCATTTGAGTGTAACGTAAATTGTACCTAACGGGATGTAGATTTTTAAACGTAAATAAAACTTAAATTAGACGTAACTGGAACTAAAATCAAACAAATAATAAAATTTTTTTAACACACTCAGTTTATAAAAATTTGCGTATACAAATAGATACTTACGTTAATGTTTTTAAATTTCAACCGTCATGAATCGTTTATCTACGCTTTTTTAATAGTACTACAAATAAATTGGTAAGTTTTTGTCAACATACTACGTTGATATGTACTTACCAGAATACATTTTGACTTTGCTATTTGGATTTTTCTGGTAATATCACCGATTGGCGATCACTATAACGAGTATTAGTGTAATTGAGCTACCATTACCTTACATGCAAATAATCAGTAGCGGACAGCTCACCGGATTGCTTTCTCAAGTAAATTAACACCAAGGCCAACTTTTTTCATTTGAAATCAAGGTATTTATGTCGCTTTATTTTTTTCCACGAATAGAACAGTTTAAATTTTTACATTTTACGTTGGTCACCTATCTCCGCATCGTCCGAACAATTCATGCGTTCACAGCGTGGAAAGATGTGTAGTAGCAATGAGGAAAGTCTTTTAAAGGTGTTTGATGGCAGTTGCATCATCCTGACATTTAATGTTATGCTGAACTTGAGTAAACGATTTGTCCGCTTCCGACTTAAGTATGCTTAAATCCGACTTGAAACCTCTTGATTCTAATTCATGTTTTAGTTTTTTCTGCGTTGGCCGATAAATGTCTAGCTTCCAGCTAGCCATAATGCTCGTAGTAATAACTTGAGTAAATCAACAATAAACAAAACTAACCTAACGAATACTTAATATTAACAAAACCTACAACCACACATGTAAGGTAAATATAAGAAATACATCCTAATCCAACTAATACACCAAACCATAAAACTAGGTTTGTGTGCCGAATCTGATCGTACTAACAAAAAAAATAAAATAAAACAAACCACGAGTGTACTAAGACGAAGTCTTGTCAATCCAAAATGTAATGCCCAGAATAACTAACTCTACAGGAGTGAAAACTAACCAGATACGTAGAGAACGAAATGTTACGTAGAGAGCTAGATTGACACGTTGGGCGCCAATTTGTTACCTGTAAAAATTCCGAGCTAATAACTAGGTTGCCGACTAACCCTTGGGTCGTGGGTAACTTATTCAAGAATATAATAGGGAGCCAGGTAGCTTTGTCGACGTTTCCGCGCAACACTGCGGAAGGGCTAGGCTCGCCAAAACCCCAAGAAAACACCAAGTAGTTCATACGATTCTTTAATAGCTTGCATCTATCAGCTATCTAAAAGTGAGCTTACTACGTGTAATTCTACGAGAACAATATATAGATGTAAATAGAGTAGAAATGTAAACGATAATTCGCGTTTTTCCCGCTTTAATAGAGAAACAAAAGTTAACCGCGTCGTCTCGCGCGAGGTCTTAGAGGAGAGAAAACGCTCACAAACCGCGACAATCTGGTTAGACAGCCTGATAACAAAAACTAAACAAAAAATGTCTAACCCGTTAGGATAAACGGCTCGCAAATTTACGTTTTACACTAGTATGATGAATGCTGTGTATGACTAGACGATTTGTTGGGATAAAGTAAACAAAATAATAACTATACCTATGCGGCTAATATCAGGTCGACATCGTCATTTACGTGTGAATATTTTTTCTTTACATATGTGTGAGTGTGTATGCGACAATTCAAGCTAGAATTACAGTAATGTGGGGTTGAGGTGTGCGGCGTACGTTAAGCTACCCAGCGATATCGGAGCAAATCGTAGATAGAAAAAAAACCATGTGCGAGGTTATTTAACCCATAAATTAATCAAATTGATCTCACCCACAATTTCTTTTTAGTTCGTTGTCCCTCAGCAAACGTAGAACAACCACGTGGTGCCGCGTTCACCAAACACGAATACGACAAAGGGTGAACAATTTCTACGACTTCTGCACCTTATATGTGGTAAAGGTGAAAACGAAGCCAAAAACGATGAAATCAACCGAGTTGCTAGAGGTACGATAACAATGAACGACTTTCTTACCAGGTGTTATACGTTTCTATCTTTTAAGCTGCCGGACAAATCCCGTATAGGAGCTATTGATTAATTCCTCCAAAATCAAAAAGACTAAAGTTATTTTAACAAATCTCATTAATTTTCAAGACGTTGCAGCTCTTTCTCAATGTTATCAACCTAAGAATGTCGTGAGGAATAAGTCGTCGGGTTATCAATCTCGATAAGAGGTTAAGAACCACTTTATCTAACTGTGTCAAATAGGACACGTTGGCCAAATGTTACACAATTCCCCCCTAGCTAAACTAAAACCTGGTAAACCCCAAGTAAGTAATTGAACATAAAAGACATAAAACCTAAACCAAAAAACCTTAACAAGGCTAAGCTTGACGAAAACTTAAGTTGTAACGAGGACTAAGTTTTTATAGGTTTTCCCTAGCCTATTCTAAATATCTTTACGTAGATATTCGTATCGATTTAGCCTCGGTAATAAAGTCTCTTGATTCGAATCGTTTCCAAGGTTGTCTGGTTTGAGGGGTTTTCCTAAAGTGTCGGCATACAACATGTGTTCCCTGCCAAATAAAGCAAAATCAGGGATAACTTTGCGTTTCCCCGTCCTAATCGCGCCACCTATCTGAGGAAGTTTTACATCCCAATGTCAGCGATTATCTTCCACATACGAGAAGATCATAGTTTTAACACCCAATTTATTCTTTCAGTTGGGTTGGCTCTAAGGTTATAGCAAACTGTGTACAAGATGGTCGTTCAATACTCTTTGCACAAGCTGGTAAACTGCTTAGTGGTTCGAAAGGAGAAGAAACATGCATATTTGGTAAAACAATCTGCAATTATTAGTATTGCGGTGTGACCTTTTGACGAACGTGGCAAAGGACCAACCAGATAAATATAAAGTGTTTGCCAAGACCTCGTCGCTGTAGCTCTAGGAGCTAATGCCCCTGGTGGCTTCCTTTGTTCCATCTTATGCTTGAAACATAACTCACACTGTCGTACATACTTTGACACGTCAGCTTTCATTTTAGGCCACCAATACCTTACTAACATCCGAGAAAAAATCTTAAAAACGCCACCATGTCCAGCAGTAGCCAAATCATAATTCTCCTTAAGAATCGCCAATCGCTGTTCCTTTAGGAATTTGGGAAATTATGGAGTAAAGTCAAAATTCTATCACGCATTTTTAGATACAAGCGATTCGTGACTGATAGTGACGCAGGAGAAACCAAACAACCTTCTATCCTAGGCACAGATCGAGGTAGAATATCAGGTACAACGTGTTCTTTCCCTTTTCGATTTAGAACGGTGAAGTCACATTGTTGTAGTTTTATGGACCACCTGGCTAATCTACCCGACGGACTTTGAAGGTCATTAAGCCAAATTAAAGAATGGTTATCGGTAATTACCGTGAAAACGGTTCCTCTTATGTATGGTCTAAATTTCTCGATGGCCCATAAAACCGATAGACAATACTTCTTGGTGACAGTGTAAAATCGTTCGGTTTTCTTTAAGGAGCAACTAATCTCCCTCAGAATGTTGTTGACTTAGCACTGCTCCAAGCCTGAAATCTGATGCATCAGACAATAGGTAACCTAAAATCCGGACAACTTAATACCGGGGCCGATACAATTTAGTCTATTTTCAAAATGGAATCTCTAAAGCGGCAGCGAGCCTCTATTCAACAAACTCTAAACATTTTTGTGGGATTCTTGTCAAAGGTGGAATCTCAATTTACAATCTCTTTATTGGCTAATCCAGCCAAAACTATATTCAAAATACAAAGAAGATCGACTGCTGCAACTCCTTTATTGTCACAATTTCTGGACATACAAATGCAAATTCAAGCTCAATCTGAAAATGTGCCAGATGGGGTTATCGTCCAAGAAGAATTCACAAATTCTTATTATGACTCAATTGCGACAGCAGAATATTTGTCGAGTCAACTTTCTCCTTCAATAACCGAAGGTATACCTACACCGACTGGTTTAAGCGATCCAAATGGGCTTACAAACCCAATTAACAGCAATAATTCTATCAAGCTTCTTGTTATCAATCTTCTAAAATTCTCAGGCGAGATCGAATCTTGGTTAGAATACAGAGACTTGTACAAAAGTTTTATTCATGAAAATGATTCAATTACTTTCATACAACAGTTTCATTATCTACGTGCCTCCTTAAGTTGTGACGCGTTGCTTACAATAAAATCTTTAGAATTTTCGGGTGAAAATTATCCATTGGCTTGGGACACTCTTTGTGAGCGTTATAACTCTTGAATGTTGGTTTACAACCATATAAAGGCACTTTTAAATCTTGAATCTCTCAACCAAGAATCTGGGAAGAAAATTTGTCACCTTCATGACATGTTATTCAAGCATGTCAATGCACTGAAGTCGATTTCAGAAACGGAAGATCTGTTTGATACACTCATAATTCACTTGATGGCTGTCAAACTTAACCCTTACACAGCAAGGGAGTGGGAAATACTCAAAAGTAACAAGGCAGCTATTCTACCCACACTTAAAGATTTTAAAGGATTTCTAAAGAGTAGCGCAGATCTACTTGATACTCTAAATTTAAAACGAGATAAGCAAATTCCAGTGAGGGTTAAGGTCACTTCTAGAGCTTTTGTTGGTCACACTCTATCTTGTGTGTTGTGCAAAAGTGCTCACAATTTATAAGCTTGTCCAGATTTTCACCAGCTTTCTGTACCAGATAGGCTTTCAAGGGTTAAAGAGTTGCATGCCTGCTTTAACTGTTTTAGCAAAGGTCACGCAGTGCCACAATGTTCATCAAAATTCAATTGTCGTACGTGTAAGCAAAAGCACCATACATTGCTACACAAAGAGCCTATTGTTACTTCGCCTTCGCTTCCAGAGATGGCAATTTCAAGCAGTCAATCCATTTCGGCATTCGCTTCAAATACTGTTCAGGTTCTGTTACCTACAGCTAGAGCAAACATTGTGGATTGCGAGGGAAATCCTTTTCCGGTTCGTATTCTACTCAACTCTGGATCTCAGTCTAGCTTTATCACCTCTAATATGTGCAAGAAACATAACCTCCCAGTCAAAGCAGTCAACGTTAGTGTGACTGGGTTGTCCACAACCAATACTCAAGTCAATTCATGGTGTGATGTACAAATTCAAGCCCATTACTCCTCTTTTACAGTCAATCTTTCTTGCTTATTAATTGATAGAATTACTAACACCTTGTCTGGTTTTCGTGTGAACACGTGCTATATTCAAATTCCCGTGTACATTCATCTGTCAGATCCTCTCTATGACAAGCCTGGCAAGATAGACATGCTTATAGGTTCTTCCGAATTTTGGGACCTTCTTTGCGAAGGTCAGATTCATCTTGGTCCGCATCTTCCTACTATTCAAAAGACCCACCTTGGTTGGGTGATTAGCGGTCCTATTCCTGATAGCAAAAATAAACATATTACGTGCCATCTTTCTCGGTTGGACGATGTGGATTTTCAACTGTCAAAATTTTGGGAAGTTGAACAATATCCTGTGGAAAGGGTCTATTCACAGAAAGAGAATATCTGCGAAACACATTTCGTGCAAAGTTGTAAACGTGCTCCTGATGATCGTTTTATTGTACAAATTCCTTTTAAGCAATCGCCATCTCTCTTAGGTGACTCATTGCAAGTAGCCACCAAGCGCTTTTTCTCTTTGGAGAAACGATTACAACCTAATGACACTCTGCGTAAACTTTACACTTAATTCATGGACGATTACGAGCGACTTGGACACATGACAAAGGCTGTTGTTAGTCCTTTGGAAAAATCTTTTTATATGCCCCATCATGGCGTGTTGAAAGAAAACAGTTTAAGCTCAAAATTGCGTGTTGTGTTTGATGGCTCTGTTCAATCCACGACTGGCTATTCCTTGAACGACTTACAATTGGTCGGACCTGTGATACAACAGGACTTATTCTCCATCTTGATTCGGTTCAGAAAATTTGCCTATGCCATATCTGCGGATATTGAAAAAATGTATCGGCAGGTGCACATTGATCCTCTACAAAGACCGTTAAAACGCATTCTTTGGCGTCCATCGCCGCAATCTTCTCTTGCTACATACAATTTTATTACTGTAACATATGGTATAGTCTCAGCTTCCTTTTTGGCCACTCGTAGCCTACTTCAACTTGCAACCGACTGCAGGGATTTTCTTCCCGAAATTTCTAAGGTAATTAAAAAAGATTTCTACGTGGACGATCTTTTAACTGGTTCGGATTCATTAGATTCTGCTAGAGACTTATGTCGGAGCATTCAAGCTGTGTGCATGCGAGGTGGTTTTAAATTATGTAAATGGATCGCCAACGATCCTCAAGTATTAGGCTACATCAATGTGGTTGATATTTATCCAGGTTTACATGAATTTGGCTCCCACGAAAATGCCCACATTTTAGGTTTGTTGTGGCAATTCCAAACTGATGATCTCATGTTTTCAATTTCGGTTCCGTCCTTTACAGCTGTGACTAAGTGAGCCATACTTTTAAGTATTGCTCAAATCTTTGACCCTCTTGGATTGTTGGCTCCTTGTACAATTTTAGGCAAGATGCTGATTCAGCAGCTATGGTTGGAAAGACTTTCTTGGAACGATCCCGTTCCAAAGCACATGCTTGATAAATGGAATTTGTTTTGTCATGAGCTCCAATCCTTAATGATTGTCGTATTCCACGACATGCTGTGTGTCCAAATTCGATTTCTGTGGAATTGCATGGTTTTTCCGACGCATCGATGCATGGATATGGTGCATGCATTTATTTAAGGTCTGTTAATAGCAGTGGCGCGGTTCGTGTTAGTATATTGTGTGCGAAGTCCAAGGTTTTGCCTCTGAAACCGCTCACGATTCCTAAGTTGGAGCTTTGCGCTGCAACCTTGCTTTCTAAACTTTTCGTTTGCGTGCACAAAGCGCTGAATATTCAATTCATGCGATCTGTCTTATGGACTGATTTTACCATAGTACTTGGTTGGTTGAGTACTCCTCCGAATCTCACAAAAACATTAGTTTGCAATCGAATTGCTGATATTCAGGAACTAACTTCTAGTTGTCTTTGGCGTCATGTTCCGAGTAAATTCAACCCCGCGGACTTGCTCTCTAGAGGTATTCTTCCACGTCAACTAGTCGATTCTCCCATATGGTGGAACGGGCCTCAATGGTTGCAAGACGATGAATTCAAATGGCTTTCCGTAAATTCTTCAATTACGTCAACGCTTCCAGTGCTAAAGGGCCAAATTACTTGTCATCATATGACTATGTCTTTTAACGATCCTTTTCCCATATCAAAATTTTCAAATCTTAAAAGACTAATAGCTGTGGCTGCTTATAGCTTGCGTTTTATCAACAACTGTCGCATCTCGCTTTCTTCAAGACGATATGGTCCTCTGTCTTGCGAAGAGTTGCAAGTTTCTATAAACAAAATCATAAAAATTTCGCAAAATGAATCTTTCGCAGATGAGCTTAAAACTTTCAATTGTTCTCGGGATCCTAAGCCCTCAGGAACTATCGGTAATTTACACCCCTTCTTAGACTCATCTAGTGATATTATTGGTGTGGGAGGTAGGCTACATAATTCAAATTATGACTTCAACAAGATTCACCCTGCGATAATTTTTAATAAACACCATCTCTCGACTCTCATTATAAGATCCACACATTTACAACATCATCACCCCGGACCTCAATCACTTCTTTCTATTTTCCGTGAACAGTATTTGATCACTAATGGTTGCAATGTAGCTAGGAAGATAGTTCACGCTTGTATCAGGTGTTTTAGATTCTCAGCTAAAACTACCAATCCTATCATGGAATCTCTCCCAGCGTCACGCATTCAACCTGGACCTCCATTTATTAATGTAGGGGTAGATTACGCAGATCCATTCACAATTAAAGACCGCAAGGGTCGGGGCTGTAAAACGTCCAAATCTTACTTGTGCTTATTTTTGTCTGTTTTGTCACAAAGGCAGTTCATCTTGAATTAGACACCACCTTATCTACAGAATCCTTTTTAATGAGTTTACGGAGATTCGTTGCTCGCAGAGGTAAACCGGCAAGCATGCATTCTGACAACGGCACCAATTTTGTTGGAGCAAATTCTGCCTTAAGAGAACTAGGTAAATTTCTCACCGCGCAAAATACATCAATTTTAGAAACAAGCACTCGCGAAAGAATTGCGTAGCATTTTATCCCTCCTCACTCTTCACATTTTGGTGGTCTGTGGGAAGTCGTTGTCCGTTCAGTCAAGCATCATCTTAAGAGAGTTGCCGGCAACTTGATTTTAACATATGAGGAATTATCCACCCTCCTTTGTCAGATAGAAGCCCTATTGAATTCCCGTCCGATGACTCCGGTATCTCCTGACCCGAATGATTTAAGTCCTTTAACATTTGCCCACTTCCTTATTGGACGCACCTTGACGTTTGTACCTGAGGATGATTGCACTACAATTCCTACTTCAAGACTCTCGACATTTCAAGCTGTGCAAGCCGCACAGCAGCATTTTTGGGAAAGATGGAACAAAGAGTACGTATCTGAGCTCCAGTGCAGAACCAAATGGCAGTCAAGCAAGTCCCAACTGTAAGTCGACACTCTTGTATTGATTAGGGATGATAATCAACCTCTCTTTCATTGGAAATTGGGAAGAATCGTCAAATTACACCCAGGGGCCGACGGAGTCGCTCGTGTGGCCTCCATAACGACTACAGGCGATGTTATTCGTCGTTCGTTTTCGAAAATTTGTCCACTACCTTTAGACATTTAGTGATGTTTTGTACTTGGCTTCGCAGTGTTAGTGCAAGTTCAAGTGTTAGAAATTAAAATTTAGCTTAGATACACAATCTATGTAATTATATTCTTTAAGTTTGATGTTATTGAAAGCCTAGTCTTTCAAGGACGGGGGCATGTTTAGGCCTATTTGTTCGTTTTAATAAGTACGGGCCTGTGCCAAGTTCGGTTCATGTACCGCTATGGGATTTTTTTTAGTGTGTGGTTGTTACTGTTAAGACTGATTTGGAGTTAATCTGCCATTATTATTATCATGTTGGTGTACGTTCGACATTAAAAAATGTATATACTCAGCATTTAAATGAAGAAGTTTCTTTAATAAAAACAAATACATTCAAGGTCCTTCGATAACAATGTAAAAATCAAAGGGCGTACATTATACTTTTACTATATTTTTGTAAAAAAATGAACTTGTGTGTACAAGCTAATGTATTTTTAAGATTATTGTCGTATTTATTGTTAGCAAATTTATGCAAAATGCGTTGGAAAACCAATTTGTTTAACGATGCAAATGGTTTTTTTTGGCGTATTGAAAGACAGTCACTATTAATTCCTATTATATTAAAGAACACGCAAACCCGCTTAAAAAAAAAAGTTTAAACGACAGGCAAAATTAATTACACCCATTTTACTCAAGTATTGATTTGTTTCGAAAACTTTTGACCCCAAACTACATTTAATTAATAGCGCAACGTGGCAAAACATTTCCCGCATTTATCAATTACAATTACATAACGTTGTAGATGGAAACAAATGAAAATACGAGCAAAGATCTCACTTAAATGAAATAAAATACAAATAGTAAATTTCGGTTAGTGATTCCGCAACTTTTATTATATTATTTACTTTTAGTTCAACAACGAAAACTCCGAAGAGCTAAGAAGCTGATGTTTTATATGTGTTACGAAGAAAATAAGCTTAAAAGTAATCTGTTTTTGAAGTAATAGAGCATACGCCACAACCCGCAAGGGTGCTTTATTAATCAATTCATTGCTTATACGCGACATGATAGTTTTAGACGGGATGCTCATTAATTACAGGGTATATGTCGCCATCTGTTCTCGTGTCAAGTACGTGTTACCATTTAATATCTTCTCTATTGTTTCTCATGTTCTACCATTCTGCTTTATGCACCTATTAATTCGTTCGGTTATTTAAAGCTTGAATAATGCACGCGTTTAACCTCTTTTTTCGCAAAGGGCGCAATTTGAAAATTAATAGGTTTCGATACATTAAGATTTATTGTTAAGGTTAAGCAACTGTGCTGACAAGAAACGCGTGATTAATATTAAAGTAGAACTTAGCGTGCCCTAGGATTTGGCACCAAATAATGACTACATCTGTCTCACTTTGTTCAATCAGTGTAATGTTCCATACCTTCTAACCCCAAAAAACGGACGCTGAAAATAACGTGATTGATTACGCGCATCGAAAATAGTAAAACGTAAAAAAATTAAATTTTAATAGAATGAAATAAACGCAAAAGTAGTTTCTGAAGTGATCTCCAATTTAACTCGACGTATTTTATGCGAAGTTTATGTCAAGTACCCTCTTTTCCCAACCGAGCTTTTTTTAATCAGATTTGTATAAAAAAAATGGATTATTCATTTACATCTCTACTTGAGTCTTTTATGTAAAATAATGGAGTGACAACTAGCAATCGCGTATTATTAATACACATTTCTAACTACGTTATCAACTAATCGAAATTTAATAAAACGCAATTAATCATTTTTTTTCTTTTGCATTTAAACATCCTTTGTTAAGCACACAAACCATCGTTTTGTTCCACGAATAACGAGATTCTTGTTTTCATTGATTTTCTTCATTAATGAATGACGTGGGGTGTTACACAAAGTTAAAAGAAACTTTATTAAAATATTACTAAAAAAAGAGTAACACAAGAGATAAATGCTTTTCGGTAAAACGGGAACAAACTTAATTATATTTTTTTGTGTTTCTGAAGAATTTTTTGCAAGTAATTTATTTTTAGAGTTATGAACGATAACGTTTCATGTTTAATATATTTTTCGGTTGAAACAAAAATGCTTTTCGGCAAGTTATAAGTCTTTGTTGTTTTACCTGATAAGAGCTTTTTGATGTATGTTTATGTGTCGTGAACGTACTTCCGCCGAAATTTTGTGACTAATTATAACTTAATTTAAAATTAACTGATTTATTTTTTCGTGACTAACTACGATGCTAATGCCACTTAGCCACTGAATGTCACAATAGTAAAGTTGGTTAAAAATTTTCGTGATATTGACCTGAATTTATACTTTAATTAACGAATACGTTTATTTCCATTTTTTATTTCTGTACCTAAATTAAGCTTTTAATTAATTTTACTTTCAAAGTTTGCGTATATAAAATAATTGTTTCTATTATTTTAGTTTTTTTATATTCACATAATTTTTCATTAAATTTTCGGAAAATGTATACAGAAATTTAGATAATGCCTGATCCTGATTCTACCCATCCTTTGCAACTACGACAAATCACAAAAAAAATAAATTACTACACAAAAAAGTACATGGCGCCCGAGCAGAGACTTTAAAATTTTTGATTTAAACTATTTCACAATCCATGTCAAACAAATTGGACATGTTTCTAATTCTGTCTTAAGTATTACGTGTTTAATTATCAATTAAATAAATAATAAACGAACAGTAGCCGGTTATTACAGTGAATGAAAGTAATTATGCCTGTGCTAGAGTGCCTGTCAGGTGCCGCACAGCAGCGCTTTTTTAATAATTCTTAGTACTTTTGACATACGATTATTCCCTTTTTTAATTTAAGTGCGTAAATTACTTGCGTTTTCAAGTAGTTTTACTTTTGATGTTTTACCTAAATAAAATAATTGTTATTATTAATTTGAGAACTTTTTCAAAACCTTCCTCTTTTCCGAAAGCTTCTAGTTGATTGGAATACAGACAACTATACACAAACCGGCTTTCGTTGTTTAAAATACCGACTAGTCTTACGCCGCCCCCGAGTTATTACCAATAACTAACCTACGTAAAAACTGGCGTTCATTGTAAGAACTGCGTTAATTATACTAAAACCACCGAAGTCAATCTATAACCACAACTGAGCATTAAAAGTACCCGGTGTAATAATTTACCTACGAATTGACTATCCGTAAACCAGAATTACATAAACCGTACTTGTCGAAAATAATACATCAAAGTGGCATTAATTATAACTTTGTTGAAGACAGTAGAAGACAGTTAAAAATACTAATACAAACTCATAATAGCATGTTGACATTTCAGATAACAATTATTACAACCCCTACCAGCTGCAGTGGGGTAGTAACTATAAACACACGTTGGAATTAATGGTAAAGAAATATTGTCCCAGCTCAGAAAAAGAGAGGGGAAGTAGGTAACAAATAATAATGCAGCCGTATTTGGAAGTAGCTTATATTGTTACATGCCAAAGTTAAAACAAAGTCACTGCCTGAAATGAGGTAAGATAAACGATGTTGTGCCGCTGCTCAGTGGAGAAGGGGTGGGTTATATTTTAAAATTCCGTGATAACTTGGAAACGACATTGACATAAAATCGAAATAAAATGGTTAAAAACTCAAAATCGGTTAGGGCGCCAATCAAGGACACGATGATTATAGCTTCTGGACCCCTGATAACCCAGAAGCTCATCTGGTTGGTTACAACCCCTGGACTTACCTTGAGTTGTAACTTACTAAACTCTGAAATGTACTCCAAAAAAAATTACGTTCGCGGCGGCTGAATCAGTAAAAGCTCATTACATTTAACAATTTAACATTTATTTGAAATAAAAAAAAAGGTTCAAACAAACTTGAATAGTAATAATAAAATCAAACAAAATACTGGTATTGAAATTCGCAAAATTAACCAAAACAAAACAAAAAAAATACGTAAAACGATTGAATAAAGGCACAAAAACAAAATAACAAAATACAAAATTCAGAATTTAAAGAAATAAAACAAAGCACAAATTAATTAATCTTAATTTATCTAAAATCACGGCCGTGGGCGCATTACATAAATAAACTTACTTGAATAGAAAAGATGAAATAATTCGTTATTGATAGTAAAACTTTACTTCGACGAAAATTCTTTTATCACGTATTTTCGACAAATACTAACATTATTAGTTACATTATTGTTTTTCTTTCAATTCGAGACTTGTAATTTTACTTGAAATACAAGGCTTTTAAATCAGACCGATGGTGGTTCACTTCACGATAATATCAAATTCGATAAATACCTTGACTCAACTGTATCCTCCAGGTAAACTGCTGGGCACAGTGGTTCCAGAAGCTTTCGAGTTTAGATCGACCCCGGGACGGTCTAGGTGTTCTGTAGTCGGTTGAAGGTTCGGTGAGACCCCCAAACAATGGAATGACGGCGAAAGATATGTTTTAATTCAGCATTGAAATCCGCACAAAAGCGAAAATTGGATTCTCAGCATAACACATCGTAAATAAATCTAACTCGAACGTGAGCTTTATTATGGATACCATGAAGTTCATTAAACCGTAAAACTACGAACTTGGAAAACCAATATTTCCTATCACACCACTTAATTTTCACGGTACCATTTGTTTAACTTCCCCGAACCCTTGACTACGTCACGGAACCCTGTATTTCTTAATTGCGACCAAGAAAAGATCTCTCTCAAAATCAAAATTTTACTCCTTTTAACTCCTCGTAATCTCACTTAATTCAACGAACTTGCGCCGTAAAATCTTTGTAAAAGATGGAACACTAAACAACGTAAATTAACAAAGATGAAAAATATAGTGGCCACGTGCGTCATGTCACGTACGCACACTAAAGAAAGAAAATGTTCTCACGAAACGCTTGCTTAATTAAATTATCAAGTGATCCAAATCACGCTCGTAAATGACCCCGACATAAACAAAAGTAGATTCTAAGAAAAATCGATCAAATTACATTCCAAACAGAAAGTCATAAATTAGATAGAGTTGTTATTACATTGAAATACCCAGAAGTAAAAACACTTAATCAAAATCAAGACCACGGAAATTTATGCGTTTAAAAATTAAAAAAAAATACCAGTAATAATTGTGAAATAACTATAAAATACAAATAAACTTAAATCAAACGTAATAAAATAACGAGCAAAACGTTTTCGATGCTAACATCGAACTAATCAATCGTAAAAAAAACAGAAAACCGCAAATTCAGCCAGATGAATCTAATTACGGGGTCTTACATAAAAGATTCACTGCTAAATTTCAACGCCGATTACAATATAATCAAAAAAATCCCATAAAAACTTAACAGATTTAGCAAATACCCGAAGATATAGGCGCCAGGTAGTTTATTTTGAAAACAAATCTTGTAATTCTGACAAAATTACCAAAGCCAACCAAAGATACCAATACAATCAAAATCCAGAACAAATTTCGTATTATCAATACAAACACAGTAAATATACTTAGCGATACAATAGATATAAGATTAATATTGTTACGTGCTAATACCCTGTATATCGAATTAAAATTTGATTCCGGTTTTGACGCCCTCTGCCGATCTTTCTGGTTACTGACATGTTGCGGGATTCAATTTAAAGCTGTCAACTACTTGCGACGATCTGTGTCGTTATAAATTGACCTAATTCCAAAGATTTTAAGTACATCCTCTGTGATGGACAGAAAATTATAAGTTAATTACGAATTTATCGTAATTTATTCGGCACAGGGTAAGATATTTGCATCCGGTTTGTTAGGATTCTTTTGTAATTTCTTTATTAATTTGATAGCCGTTTCGTTACGCTTTGACCACATATTCGATTTAATAAAACAACAATGAAGAATTAATACTTTTAATAACTACCGTCACCGAACGCCTAAGATTCTGGAAGGCATATTCTCTACAACGAAAACTAAGTCTTGACCAGCATTTGCTTTTGAGAGGTTATTTCTTATACGCCAGTCGACTGCGATGCCCACCTTTTCGTAATCGCAAATAACAGCATTCGATACAACGGGTTTTTATATCTTATTTCATCTATTATTATTAACGATTTTGTAGCTTCCTATCTTCGTGAGTTATTGTGTGACACGATTTGCTATTCAATATCTATTCCAGGTTACGCACCGGGGAAAACGTTTTCTTCGCTCAAATAGGTACTGGATTGTGGGTAAGTTGATTTAATTATTTTTTTCGCTGTCAGAAAAGTCACTCACGGAACTTTTGTTTGTGTTAATTTCCGTAATTACGTTTAAAGTTACACTACCTTTAAGGTAATTTCATTAATCATTTTGTGTGTATCGCATGCTGTGCACAAACGATATTTATTAGGAAATTTTCTTCGTTATACGATTCCACTTAACCTATGTATTGTGTGTTGCCGATACTTTTAGCGTTTATGAATTGAGAATTAGATATACTCTTGTTAATATTCTACGTTACTAAATTAAAGTTTTTATACCTGTTAATCTTGCTTTTATGGTAACATACCTTTCTCTTTTAATTGTGGTTACCCGAACACCAAAGTAACAAGGATTACGAGCCTAAAAATTCGTTACAAGTTTGAACCGTCTATCTTGATCGAGGCAGAAGTGTTTATTATAAATGATCTGGCGCCCTTAATTATTATTCACTTGAACCTCCCCTATCTCCGACTGTGTGAGTTGGCCGTGCAAGGTTCGTAAGACCTAAAGCTTGTAACAATATATAAAAATTAAACATAAATTAATATGGACTCTAAATACATAAGTCAGTAACACAAACTGAAAAGTTAGTAATTGATAAAAAAGATCCTCCATTATTGGTCGTAACATTATATCAATAAAAAACATCAAAAAACCATTGTCGAACCAATATTTAATATTCAATTAATTATGACATGTTTCGGCCTTATAATAACATATGCGCCATCTTCAGATACTAATAAGCACTAACAAATGTATATAATAAAAACTGTCTATATTGTATAAGTAAAAAAACATTTAAATAAATAAATAACTATACTACACAATTGCACAAACAACCTAATAATGAAAAAAAAGTTTGTAATTTCTACCGATAGGGAGTAATTTCCCTCGGTGCAATAATCGTAGAAACAAATTTTCAATAACTAGTAGAGTAATCAAAACAAAAATTAAATAAGAGGGAAAAATTTCCCAACGATTAAGTAAACGTGCACTCAATCAAGATGTCTAAGCAAACTTGGCCTAGTCAAAATCGAATGACTAAAAGTGAAATTGAAATCAAATAACGCTACATAAAATGTAAAAAAGTAGGATACTACCTTACTCGAGCCACATGTAATACTGGTTTACATATACCTGTAGATCGGTTGACTTGTCCAGAGCTCTGTCAAAGTTCTTAGTCATAAGTCATCAGAAAAGAAATTAGCTAAAACACAAAAGTAAAACAGTACCACACTTCGCACTTAATGTAGGTTAGAGCATAACCAAAATTACAGCAATACATGACTTTACTTAAACAATCTAATAATTGACATTACGTTCACTTAACTTAAAAACCTAGCATCGTAAATTTTCCATGGACTGCCTCCAAAAAAATCTTGTAGATAACGATCTTACGTAGTATTTATTCCAAATCAAACGACAGAAAATTATAGACAAATTATCTCTATCAGAAATCGTAATTACAATCGCAATGGTTGTATTACGTCACATAACAGCACTCGTCCGCCCTTTAGCATCAAAGAAAAAAAGATGTACGGAATCCTTGACTTACACCCGCCATCATTCACCTTTTTTTTCTTTGGAAACGGTTACAGCATCCAGGAGGAAAGCAACCAAAAGAAAAACAAACCCTCAGTAACAATTTCTATAATTTAGAAACAATAAGATTTGGATTAAAAAACTCGCCAGGTTAAGAATTAACCATTTAAATCAAACTTTTACCGCAGTATTAAAACTACGTGTGCATAGCAACGCAGTGAAAAATCTGCCTGTAGAGGCAAATTTATTATTTACATTGCAAAAAATTAGTAAATAAATTATTAACTGGTGCGTTCATTTGAGAACGTTACTAATTGAAAAGAAAACGTAACACAATGGTGCACTAATTTTTACCATAACCAAGATCATATTATAACTACCTCTATATATTTATTTTTAAAAGTATATTATTTCGTAAAATAAATAAGTGTCCTAACCCTAACTAAAGTTTGCATCTAAAACAAATCATATAAAAAAAATAAATCACCACACTGGAAAAAGTACATGGCGCCCGAGCAGAGATTACAATTTTTTTTGTTTCAAACGATTGCATGTCATAGAATCAAATATAGTAACTAATATTTTATTTACAACCAAACAATAACCTTTTTGGTTCAGCGAGAATTACACGTTACCGCCACCACCATTATTTTTATTATTTTTTCAAAATTCATTACTTTTGTTTTTAGAATTTATATTGTTAGCGTCACAAAAATTATTACTAAACTGAATGTTGCGTTAGCATAAAAATCACACAAATCAGTATATGCATAGTAAACTGCAATATTAAACTACCCATCTTAATTTAAAGATGGAATCTAGAATATAATCCGCTATGGAATCCGCCTCCAATTTTGTAAACAGCACTTTAATCCTTATCCCGCAAAATTCATAGAATAATTACAAAGCTTTTCTAAAAAACACTATCGCACACCGCCAGACAAGTACAATTTATCAAGTCCAAACCTACACTAACTAAACCTAAAACACTAAAACAGCAAAATCGTTTATAAACTTTAGAATTAAAAATCTCCTAAACAAAGAAAAAATCAAAATATTATTAAAAAAAGTAACACAAGATAAATAAAAATAGATAAAAAACCCAAAGTTCGTGCCGATAAAATCACCACATCATTTGGTATGTACCCGGTGCCTATCCATAACCTGTCAACCGTTATGCCATGCAGTGTTATATCAAAACTTACCAACAATAAAATACTAAGTTTGAACTCTCTGACACAACAAAAAGCACTCGCGAACATGAAACACTACATTACCGTCTTCTAGAAAAAAGTCATATCCTTGTATTGTCTACAGAGCCCTAGTTAAAATAGATTAAAAAACTCTACAGAAAATCCGCCTGTTCAAATCCAGTCTCAAATAAAAATAGTATAAGCAAGGCTGGTGCTGAGTCCGGACCACGCTCGAATGCTGTAACATAACGGGTTATTTCCCTAAGTGCACTTTAAAATGGTATTACAAAACAAACAGAAAGATTATTAATTAGAACGTGTAAAACAACAAATTCAGCTAGTAGAGATGTCAAGCGTCTTAACTAATTCTCAGCCACCCGGACTACGAAAATTCACAAATTCCAGGCTATCCTAGCTGGAGCAATCTATTAGTTTGTTAACTTATCTACGTTTGGTTGATGCAAATTGCAAGAAGCTAGTTTTTCGTTTGAGCTTACGAAAAAAA
Source organism: Aquatica leii (assembly GCA_035610365.1). Taxonomy (NCBI): domain Eukaryota; kingdom Metazoa; phylum Arthropoda; class Insecta; order Coleoptera; family Lampyridae; genus Aquatica; species Aquatica leii. Next base: position 49,200,286 of record CM069438.1, on the reverse strand, counting down.
GTTAAATTGAAACATGTCAGAACAGCCGAGACACAACGAGTAGTCGTTAGTTAGTTTAAACTGAGAATAGCAGTCGCTAGGGTTTGAAAGAACAGTTATAGAAAGTTAGTCGGGTGTGTAGTAAAGTGCTAGGTGTCGTTAGTAATAACGTTTCAGATTTTTGTATGTTAATAAAATTTTTGACGTGGCACTGATGACTGGCGCCCTTGGTTAAATATTTCGACGAAATTCGAGATTTACAATGCGGTTACGTCGTCACATAGCGTATTCGAGAATTTTCCTGCTTAAATTTTAATAAAAACCTTGTCGGTTAAATCGTAAGTACATCTATTTTAATTGAATTTCACATAGGCGTTATTACTACGTTTTATTTCTACAGAAAGGGTTACATAAATTTTTTACGCCGTCTCTCACATGTAAATGAATACCAGACGCCATTTTGCTTTAGCTAATATAAAATTTTGTTATAGCGAATTTGGCAAAGACTCAAGGTTTTTTTTTAACCCAGCTACTTTTAAGTAAAAGTAATATTTCTTTGGAATAGTGTCGCACACCAAATAAAAAATTCATCTAATATAATTTAATCTGGAATTCAATTTAAATTTATTTTTTGTTCTCGCGCTGATTGTTTGCTTTTATCCTATTTCTTGGACAGCTGGTTTGGATGTACATTTTAAAAGTATTGTGGCTGATGCCATCTCGTGGTTAACGAGCCCACGTATAAAATGTAAACAAATTGGTGCTATAGCGATCGTAGCATTTTGGTAGTTGGATTTGCTAACCGCGAAAATTCGAAAAACGTATCGAATATTACACGATTGCAATGCACCAACAAATATAATAAAAGTAACCATATTAGTAAAATTGCAAAAATTACCACCAGAGAGAACCAGTGTACGGCCGTTTCACCGTTTTGGGGATCATCAGCACTGATGTATTTCCACAATTATACTGATATATTTCTATAGCTTATATTCATGTTTCCTTATAATAACATATAAAAGTATTGTGGCTGACGCCATCTCGTGGTTTCTATTATTTTAGTTTTTTTATATTTACATATTTTTTTCATAAAATTAAAATAAATAAATTAAATTGTTTTCATACAAAACATAACCCCTTTTGTCCTGACAGTACCTAGCCTATGCATCTACAACAAATCACAAAAAAATAAAATACTACACTAAAAAAAATACATGGCGCCCGAGCAGACTTAAATTTTTTCGTTTTAAACTATTATACAATCCATGTTTTCTAGTCAAACAAATCGGACGTGTTTCAAATTCTGTCTTAAGTATTAAGTGTTTAATTATCAATTAAATTAATAATAAATTAACAGTGACCGGTTATTACGGTAAATTAAAGTGAAATGCCCTTTAAAACGGTGTTACGGAACGGACGTGTTGACGATGTACAAAAAGAAATCCCGGTGGAAGTTAATTGTAGTAGCGGTAATATCAAAAGTGTTGCAAAACTAATCCTAATGACAAAATGATTGCTAGAAAAGAATTACGTGACTAAATTATTAATTACAGATCTAAGCCACCCTGACTCAAGCAATTTATTAATACGCCAACTGATTCGATTACGTTCAAAATTCAAAATATAATTTAGAAGCTGGTGGGTGTATCAATACAACGTCTTTACAAATTCCAAGCCATCCTGGTAGAGCAATTTATTAATTGGTTCACTTATTTACGTTTGATTGGTGCAAATCACAAGACGATTTAGAAACTAATAGTCAACACGATAAAAAATTATTTTTTTGACGTACGACAATTTTATAACACAGCAAGTTGAATTAAAAGACGTCAGATAGGACAGTTACAAAGAGTTCGGCAGGTATGTAGTGGTATGCTACGTGTCGTTAGTAATAACGTTTCACATTTTTGTATAGTAATAAAATTTCTCAGGCGGCACTAGTGGCCGGTGCCCCTGGTTAGATATTCCGACGTAGTTTAAGATTTATAGTGCGGTTACGTTGTCGCATACCGTGTTCAGGTATGCTGTGAGCATATTGCTGTTCATAGGAACCTTCTCCGTTAAATCGTAAGTAATTTCTTTTTATTGAATGTAACATAGTCGTTATTATTACGATTTATTTGTACGGAAGGAGTTAAATCGATTTTTTATATGCCATTTCTCACATGTAAATTAATACCGCCATTTTGCTTTTGCTAAAATAAAATTTCATTATAGCGAATTTAGCAAAGACTCAATGTCTTCTTTTCAACCCAGTTTTTGAACTACCGCAGCCTTCTATGTAGCGTCTAGTCAGAAAATATAATCATACCAGATTCAAACATCAGTTTATTGCCAGTTGAAATAAAACAAATACATATGTTGAAAACTGGTAAATGCTATAAATAAATAAATAATGACAACGGCGCTACTTGAACCACTTAATAAAAAGCGCTCGAAATAAATTTCAGTAATTACGGATAGATTAATTGAAGAAGTCGTAACACAGGTAGCTATAGAATTAATCTAATAACGCCGTGGTAATTGCAGTTAAAAATCATTTTAGAATAACAATGCCGGTTTTTCTATTGATACCTTACTGGCGGTTTTTACATTAAATCGGAGAGTAAACGTATAAAAACAAACGGTCTTATGAACTGTGGCTAAGTAACGACAATCAATCGGATAATTAAAACTGATGCGGTTTACAATGAAGTAAAATCTTATGTTATGGTCAATGTTTTAATTAGTATATAATCCTTTTGCAATACTATCAAAATAATTAAACGAAAGTAACGACGTTAATAGTGCCACGGAGAGGCCATTACGCTGTGTAGACGTTAAAATTATTAATTGGTGGTGACGATAAAATTAAACACCTTCTAGTAACGCCACGAAATGGGCGTTACGCTTACTGAAAATTGTGGAAAAGACCTAATACTAACCCCTAGCACCAGAAAGTTTCTCTGGGCTAATTGTCAGTGGTGAATAAGAAACTTTAACTGAATGTTATGAACAGGCACGGTAACTAAGACATGTTTACTAACGGTTAAAATAAAATAATACTAATCCTAGCGCAAACACAAAAAACTACAAATATTATCTCGGTGTCGAAAAACCAAATAATAGTAAAATAAAACGATATTCTAGGCCAGGGGTTTCCAACTTATGAGTGACCGAGGACTGCCATTAGATTCATGGAGTAAATAGGGGGCCGCATCCGCACAGGTATATATTTATATAGCTACTATTAATGAAAGCCGCGGGCCGCATGCAGGCAAGCCGCGGGCCGCGTGTTGGCAATCCCTGTTCTAGGCTAATCAATTTCATGATTGGAGTCGGCGGATACGTAACTTGCAAAAATTTCTGTGTAATATTATATACAATTACTGTTAAATTAAATAATTATTAAAAATGGTATTTTTGTACTCTTAGAATTGTAACGATTTAAAATCATTTTGCTATATTTTAACTGTCGTTTAGGCAACTTTACAAACGTAGTCGCGTAACAATGAGTTTCTCGTGAGTCAAGTTTTTAACCGTAAGACGGCTTTGGTTAAATTTCCGGCTTACTGCAAACTATTCATTTGTTCTTCAAGTATGTTGCGTGTAACTAGGGTTAGGAAGCAAAAGAATCGGTAAGGGATACAATTTTTGTTATCTATCAACATCTACTTCATGGCTACGTTTCTTTTAGAAAATCCTTCAAACGCATCGCATTTAAGTGGTTAAAAGAGCGACGAAAACAAATTCTTCCAGTTACTTGTTTGAACATCACTTTGGAGGTTAGTGCTTACTTAATTTACACGTGTATTTCTTACTTTTTTAAGCACTTGTTTGTTACCCCCATGTCTATTTAATTACGAGGTTTTTGCAATTATAGGTTGATAATCATTAGAAACGTAACTACCCGAAAAAATGATGTGATCCTTAAGCAAAAAAGGGATGCTAACACCGAGGGATACTTTATGGCGTAATATCCTATTGTAACGTATTATTCATCTTATGGTTAATCGAGCAAGGAGAAGCATGGATGTATACCAATACGACTATCAGAGTATGCCTTCAACGAATTGAAGTGAATAAACACTCTTCGTATAAGTTTTAACTTAACTACTTAAATTTTGAGTATTGTTAATATTTTGTAAATTTAAATTGTTCATTATTAAAGATATTTTATTAATAAGTGTATTTATTTAGAACAATTTAAATGCAAGCTTTCAAACTTGGTCTGAGTTCTTCGTCAGGCAAAATTAAATTAATTTGACAATTATAAAACTAAGGTAACTAACAACAACTTGTAAGGGAACTATTACTATTATCTAGTTCCCTTACAAATCATTGTTTTTAGTTATCTTCGTTTTATAATTGTCAAATTAATTAAATTTTGCCAGACAAAAAACTTAGACCAATTTCGAAAGTTTGCATTTAAATTGTTCTAAATAAATACACCTATTACCTTAAAAATATCTTTAATGTTGAAACGTTCTCAAATTTAAGAGCCTTCTCGAAGTTGTTATCCATCTTCTAGAACGTATACCGAAAGATATGGAACACTCGAGAACGATTTCCAAAATCTGTATATATACAAAACAACCAAATCGTAGGTCAGTTATTTCCGTAATGCGAAGACAGCAGTGTTAAGAAGATTATTCAAGTCTAAATAAATAAGTCGTTAGCGCATGCATGTAGATAAATATACGGAGAATAATCTTGTACGTGACTTTAGTGTAAACAGTCGTTAACGCATGCGTGTAGATAAATATACGGAGAATAATCTTGTACGTGACTTTAGTGTAAACAAGTGTGTGAAGCTATCCTCGGACTTTATCTTATCTTCGTGTAAGTGATATAAATTACTGTAAGTGTTTTAATAAATATTATTAGATTTAATTAGTTCGGTTAATTTAAAAGTGTATATATTTTTAGTATAAGTAAAAATATTTTTAGTAGTTTTAATAAATTAGTTTTAATAATAAAATTCGGTACAATATGTTTTGTGATGAAAGTTTTATGTCTAAAATAAAACGCTTAAATGGAAAAGCTGTTCATTATTGATTGATTATTTCTAAAAATTAACTAATTATGACGTTGGTTACTATCGTACTGCGATAATCTCTTTATGTAATAGTGTTGGAAGCGGCGCGACGCTTTTGGGTGTTCCAAGAGTAATTTAAACCACAAAATTATTAAATCTCGCTCGTACACTTCACGTCAAGCGGTGCGGAGGCGATTTTTGATTCATAATCATACTGTAATGCAAACACGCTCAGCTTTAACAATTACTTTTGCAGTAATTTTTTTAATCCGTTAGATTAAAGTAGGGACCAGTGTTTCCAGATCTTGGATAATTTTAATTTGATATGGTAGAACTACCATGTACGCGCAATTTACAGGCTATACAGTTGTCGAAACTGTGTAACTAGTAGTTATTAAGATCTTCTGTGTAGCGACTATTGTTTATTAGCAGTGGAGTTGCCACAAGCTCATATTTCTTAATAAATCTGAGGCTAAGCGCCATCTCGTAGAAACGGAGCTACGTACGAGTTAATCCACATGTAGAAAACTATGAATTTGTTAGATAGATAGTAAATATTACAACCGCGAAAAAAAAATGTATTTCTTGTATGTAATAATTACTTTAGAAGTGCATCGGCGTTTTTAATCAAAACTTAGCAGTTGATATGTTTGTCTCTTTTTCTCTTCTTTGTAATAATTTGATCAAAAACATTAGTCAGCAATAAACAAAACGATAATTTGTGATAGCATTTAATTGTTTTATTTTTTCACGCATAATTGGGATTGTGGGTTTTGGGGATTTCTTTCTCTGTCACAGATTTGTATATTTTTTTACACGCAAAGCAAAGTGGCGCAGGGCACCGACTCACCCGAATAATTTAGATACTTCAATCTGACTTACGACCATTTAGGACGGAAGCTAGCCAAAAGATGAGTCGACTGTGTGTTACACAATGTAAAAACAACAAACAAATATACCTAAAAAAAAGACTCAGTAAAAAATTTCCAAATTGTTAATTGCATTATCTTGGACTAGAATATTCTATTCATTTCTTAAATCGTCTCGAATATTCCAGAAGTTTGAGAATGTTTCAATGTATTGATATTCCAATACGTATTTATACTCTAATACATATCAATATTCAGATCCGTATTAATATTTCGTAACAAATCGATTCCAATACATATTAATTATCCGATACGTATCAATGGAATAAAACACTTTCTTATATAGACCGCAAAAAACTAAAGGAACTAAAAGATTTTTCAGTAAAATTCAAAAAACTTCGCTATAACACACTATGAAAAATGTACAAAACGTCGATTTGTTATAACGGATGTTTTCCTTGCAAAGTAAAAGCAACGTACTTTGATTTTAAAGCAAGTTATGGTAATTAATTAAAAACTAAGCGTTCCTGAAATTATTATCAGCTTCCAGAACGTTTACAGATGGATGTAGAAAATTCTCGAGAAAATAACAGAAATATATAAAAACGGGTTAAAGAAATTGTATGTCAGTTATCGAAGCCGGAAGTGTTAAGAAAACGTTTAAATAAATAAGTGATTAACGCGTGTGTTCGAGATAAATTAAACGGAGTATAAACGTACGTGCTTTTAATGTTAACAATTGTCAGTTTTAGATAAACAGAAGTTATCCGCGGACAATATTTTTTGTGATATTGTTGATGCGTATTATTTACAAATACTAATAGTTTTGTAACTAATATAAGAAAATAGCTGAAGTAATTTCGTTGTAACGAATGCCAATCAAGATTTTTAATTACTTAGGTATAGGGTGGCTTGTTAATGTAACAAAAAAAACAATTGTAACCAAAGGTACACTCTAAGTTAGTAAACAGTTTATAATTGTTGCAATTGTAAAAAAATCTGTTAACTAATCTTTAAAACTATTAAAATGTGTTGAGTAAATGTACGTAATATTTTCTGTAAAACATTTTAATATTTTTTAGTGTTAACATTGTGTTACAAAAAAAAAGATGAAGGCGTGTAAATTTTGATTTAATCAAAGCGGTTAAAAATATTACCAGACGTTAAAACCGCGATACCCTGCAACCACCTTAATAAAACAAAGAGATAAGAAAATAAACGATAAATAAAACAAAATTTGCCAAGTTTATGTTTCAGTTGCGGAAAATTGTATTTTGTACTCATATTGTTATACAGTGTGTAAAATAGTATAATACAGTTTTACGATATTATTATAAACATTTCGGATGCAATTTTAACTGCTAACCTCAAAACAATGTACATGCCGTATTTGTTAAGTCGTAACGTTTTAGATCCAAAATTCATCCCCGAAATTGTGCAGATTTATGATCATCTATAACCATCTAAAATTCTCTCGCTTGCTTCATTTTAACGCAATATTCCTCTTGCATCGTAACGTTTAAGGGGGATAAAATAAGGAAGGTAATGAGGAATGGTCGGGGCATTTTGATCCTGTGAAGATCTTCAGAACTGGAATTCGCCCCCTAAGACAACCGTATAACGTGATAAATTCAACAAGATTGAGAAATTATAGTCTTAGCGGTGCGAATACTGCAAGAAAAACGCTTTAGTAGTTACGAACAATTTATATTAAACCAAAAAATTAGTGAGGTAGAACACGTTGTGTGTATTTAGCTTTAGACGCTTTTAATTTATTGCTTGTATTTAAACTACTTACTTAAAGGCACTTTCCTTACTATTTCCTTTTCTAACAGATAACGCACTTTTAAACCGCGCATTTATCGCTTCGCTTTTTTTTTATTTTGAAAACTTTGAGTAAACTCAACCTTCATCAAAGCAAATTTCTATTTGAGCCGATCGCATATTAATTTAATCAAAGTTATGGTTAAACTACAAGAGCGAAAATATTTAATATTGTGAAAATGGAAAATTATTTGCGTTTGTTAAATCGGAAAACAAAATTTTATTATTACGCGGTGATTTATTTTGACGTTAAATACTACTCTTTGATGATTTTACATAAATTGATTATTATTACATTTATTGCCGTCGTACCTCAGGCGTATCGGCTAACCATTCAGTCGTTGAAAAAAAGACTGCCGGGTATACAAAATAATTTGTCACAAAATAAAAGTAATTTATATAAACGCAGATTGAATTTTTTTTTTAAATTGTTTGTTAATCAGTAGCAAATTCTCAAAAAATTATTTAATTTTTTCATTGCGTCTACAAAGTTTATGTAAAAATAAGGATTTTCTATCTACTTTATTATTTGACAATTTTACCTTTATGTCAACACAAAAAAAAAATTATTTTGGATTGCCCTTAGCACAATACATCAGTTTTAACAATATTAAAAATGAAGACCGCTCATAAAACTTTTAAATTAATTTGTACCCTACAACATTCACAACGAATTCTTTCTATATTTTTTGGAATCGATGTAATATTTTATTTTTATAAAAACCCGTGTCAGCTACAACCCAAATATAAATATAATATAATATAGAAATTAAAAAACAAAACAGAAATAAGTGCATTGCTGGTAGCGCATAGAAGTACAACAAGCAATTAGCCGTAAATAGAAAACACAAAATAGAAAAATGAATGTAACGTGAATAAAAAAGATAATAAAAACAGACAAAAAAATTATACAAAAAACGTTAGATGCAATAAACAAAAACCTTAAGCAAAAAAATTTCATTAACAAAAGCGAGGCTATTCCAGTGCTGAAGAGTCCAAATAGAGCGAAACAGTTGTCTACTGGTCTATAATGAAAGTTTCTGCAATTATATAAACAAATTTTGGGCACTTGTGTATTTCAGTTAGGAATATTATGCCACCTATAATTCAAATACATTATTAAAATTTGCGGTTGTAATATTTACTATCTAACAACTTCATAGCTTTAACCCCAATTTTAACGTGAGTTTGGACAATAACCGAGACGTACCGTATTCCAACGTGGTGGTAGTGGTGACGAACCCAATCTTTTCTACGATAGTAGAACGCCCGCAAATTATGTACTTAACGCAAAGATACGGATGCGGTTTGCCATGAGGCTGTTACCCTTAGAACAATAAAACTCTAGCTTATGTCAAAATTTGATTTTGGACAGAAACTAAAACCACGGTTATCGCCCATTATTTTTCATAGTGTTACCATGCCAGTAAAACTAGACCTAGTTCTGCTTCTAAAGATCAGGCTCGAATTTCAGACAGGAACTTAAAGCAAGGTGTTACATGCAAAAGATGTTGATAAGAGCAATGCCTAAATAAAAATAACATAAATAAAGTAACTGACGGTGCTCACTGAAGATGGTCGTGAGCCACATTTAAAAATCCGTAAATAAATTTGAAAATTCATAATTTAAAAGTAAAAGCAAAAATCAAAAGGGCGCCAGGAAAGTTTATAGCACAAAAGAGCTTCTAGACCTTGCCAACCAGAAAACACGTCACGAAATGTACACAATATTAGAATCTACATTTTTTATAAGGTGAGTAAAATCACTAAATCCTAAAAAAAACAAATCAAAGTGATTTGCAAACAGATTAATTGATTAAAAGCTCTGTTACAAAGTTTCACACACAAAACAAATTTATAACAAAATAAACGATCACAATAAAAATTTAAAAAAGGAAAAAAAATAGTCAAGATCCTATATCACAAAGTGTGTATTCACACAAAGCACTAAACTAAAGCGTCAGTACGTAAAATAGCAACAAGCGTTAGCTCCCAGAGTTATGAGTTTAATCAAAGCATTTTTCCAATTAATCGCAAAATAAACGGTATAACTATTACTTTAAATTAAAGTTTATTTTTTCTATTAATTCTTTTCAAAAACTCTAAATGGGTTTTTATTATATTATCTTATTTTAGTTTTGAAAAAATCTCAAAACCTTTCCATTAAGTTTATTTTAATAAACGCTACATGTTTCAACTTATGGTCATTCTCAGGCGTATACTATAAAATTAAAATTATAAAATCGAATCTTATTTTAAATATAAACTTGATACATTAGAATTGAAAAATCAAACTTCAAATATTGAATATTAAACTTTAAAAAAATATTATTATAGAAATCTAAAAAAATAATATAAATTAAAATAAAATCAAAGTTATAAAAATAAATAAACTTACCAACATTTATTAATCAAATTAAATATGATTAAATATTTGAAGTATGACAGCTGCAATTTTTAATTTTTTTTTTATCTAATAAAAAATTTAGTTTCAAACCTTTATTACAAATGTGTAAAATTGACATTAACATTTGTTTTTCGTCAAAATATAATAATAAATCTATATTAGTTAATACTTAAGATAAAATTAATATTTTAGATAAATCTGGTGTTTATAAATTAAAATATGGTGATTGCAACGCATTCTATATAGGACAAACAAATGGCAAGTTTAGATTTGCTCTGTTTTGTATTAAAAATAATATTTCATTTAAATCATCATTTACTAATCATATATTAAATTCTCATCATTCATTTAATTCTAAAAAAGATTTTGAAATTTTACACATTTCAAATAAAGGTTTGAAACTAATTTTTTTAGAAATAAAAGAAATAATTAAAAATTACAATTTAATTATTGATTTTTTCCTTAACGAAGTTGTTAACTTTAATAATAATCTACTTTTTCTAAATTAGTTTTTGTTTGATTATTTCCATTATTATATAATTTTTTTGTAATCTAGGAATTTCTATTATTAGGCTAATTTTGTATTTTTCAAATTTGAAATTGTCAAACTTCAAATATTTAATCATATTTAATTTGATTAATAAATGTTGGTAAATTATTTATTTTGATTTTATTTTAATTTATACTATTTTTTAGATTTGTATAATTATTATTTTTTAAAGTTTAATATTCAATATTTGAAGTTTGATTTTTTAATATTTCAATTCTAGTTTATGTTTAAAATAAGATTCGATTTTATAATTTTAATTTTGTAGTGAAGATAACCATAAGTCAAAACATGTAACGTTTATTAAATAAAAAAATTAAAAATAAACTCAATGGAAAGGTTTTGAGATTTAATAAAAATTAAAAAAAATAAAATAATAACTTTAAATACCTGAGTCTAATCATTATGTTGGCAAGACGTGTTTTCCTGGTGAACCGCAGTCCTTAGGTGAAGTAGTCAAAGATGTTCTCAGAGTTGCTGTGATAATTTGGTGTGATCCGCTACAGAGCAAAAAGTTACGGAAATAAAAAACTAAACTTTACACTTATAATCATACGAGAATATTTTGTTGTGTTTGACGAAAGATTAATTGCGTTAACAAAACGAAAACTAAACATTAAACTTCCAACTTTCTTAAACACATTGTTATACAGCAAATTGCTACCTTAAGATTAAAGAAACCACGGCTCTACCACGAAAATTAGAATCCAATTGCCTAATTAATTAATGTTCTCCTATTAGAAAAGTTACACGTACTGTCTACAAAGTTATCAAAAGAAAACCTATATACTAAAACACGAGCGACAGCGATGCTAAATTATAACAAAACGTAGTAACACGTGAGTTTGGACAAAGTTTTTCACGTCGAACATGCAACTGTAAGCAAAAATAACAAAACCTAAACGAAACTATTAATAGTGTCAAAAAAAAACTACTAAAATATCGAATATTAATCGGAACTATAAATTATAATGCAATCTTAAATTTATTAACACAAAGGAAATGCTGAATTGACGTAAGCACGGCAAACGGATTTTTTAACAACGTAATACCATAAACCAATTGAAAACAAAAATTTAATTACAAATTCAAAAATTAACGAAAAGCACTTAATTAACAACGTAAACTTAAAACGAGCGTAAATACGAGGTTCGACAGAAAAATCCAAAGCAGGTTACAACAGTCTAGACCCGAGGCTTTTCACCAGTGCCAGTAAACTCAAACCGAGTTTCGGAAAGGAGATCAGTTCTATTGAGAAAAAAAACTAGTAAATGGGACTTGTCTATAGGGCAGCGAAAACGTCTTGTGGTGCGGTCTAATACGCTTCGGGTCCATGCTAGTTTCCTTACGCCATGGACTCATAAAACGTTCAGCAATCTACCCAATACCAATGTTTGTATTGGTGCAACTAATGTCTAAAAGACGATGACTGTACGAATGCTACGAGGTAACAGAAGAATTTGTTGGATAAAAAGGACTCGTCCACTATAGCGCGGCAGTAACCCGAGTATCCGAGAGAATTCCTGATATCCAGTGCTTTGTCTTATTGGTGCTAGACTCTCGAGAGCTTAAAAACTAAATTTAGACACTGGATTCCTACCACGACGCGCACTGCCACTTCCTTTAACTGGACAAGCAACAGCTGCTGTCAAAGCGCTAAAATCGCAAACGAAGATCGACCAGAAATCAATTTTACTATAGATAAATAGCCAATTTCTGCAAAAATCTGAAATTATAATTTATTTTAATATCTCCGTAGATCAAACGGCACTCCGGACGTGCAAAACGGGCAGATAGCTCCATAACTTCCAGTACAGTCGTATAACAACTCAAAAAGAAGACAGCAGATTAAGAAAACACAAAAACAGTAACCAATCACAACTAGTGGCTTATTGACTTTGCTTACATCGCATTTAGTTTAGGATGGGTTACCCATTTCTCGTTTTGGTTCGAAAGTGTTTATACCGATAATTCTAACTCAGAGCTTAGTCCCTGTTGTGTATGGTCTTATTCCGATCAGCTGACGTTCATTCGGTTACAGAACCTCTCTATTAAAAATACTCTCAAGCCGTCTCAAGGGGCACTTAGTTAAATTTCAAAATGTCTTATAATCAAGATGTCATAGAGTCTGTGGTTGTTTTTATTCCATGCGCGTTTACACCAACAACTTTTGTTTTGGTGGGCACAAAATTGTAAATTAGTTTGGTTCGGTACAGCTTTTAAAAAGTACCGAACTAAATGTTTGGTCCGTTGCTTTACACCGATCGCATTTAGTAATTGGTTTGAATATAGTTTGGATTTAAACCTTGGTTCTCACACTACATATTTTTTTTGTTTCATTACCTCTGATTTAATTTAACATTTTTAGATTCACTGCATGCGCAACTGATACTGCACAATACCCATGCGTGATTTGTAGCCATTTTTTTAAGTCATCCTTTGTTGCATTTCCGTAAAGAACGGATACCCTTGCATACAATTGAAGAAAATGTCAACATGGAAAAATTTGAACCTATGGTGTATTGCTTTTGTCGTTACGTTGACAATTCGCTTTCGTTGTTATCTAAATACGCGTTCGTTGTTAATATAGAAAAACCCACAATTAGTAGAAATAAGTCTTTTCCTTGTTTTTTTACGCACGGTAATGTAACTTTTAGAGCTTGAGTTTTAGTTTTTTTCTATGTACAAACAAATCTTTAGTCTATCTCGTATAATTTGGTTTCTTCGATACGTACGAATACGATGATTTACTTTGTACGTTAATAATTACGAATATTACAATATGCTTTTTTGTACGTTATAATACTATAAAATTTATAATACGTACGTTCCGTTACGATTTACGAAGTTGTGATAATTAAACAACGATCTCATGCGAAAAGCATTAATCAAATCACTGTATGAAACCAATAAATTACAAATTCCGAAGATTATTGCATCGTCCATCACGTGATGACCACGATAACACGTATGTAAATAACTTGTAATTATTACTTTAACATTTGTTTCAGCAACAAAATTTAATTTGTTTTCGAATTAAAATGAAATTTAAGAGTACCATAGAATTCTCACGACCCTAATTATAAAATTGTAAATATGTCCTATTGTTCTTGTTTTATATTGTATATTTCTTATAAATAAATTTCTTAGGTGCATTATTTAAATTATCATTATGTTAAAGTAATTACACTGAACAGGTAAATAAATTCAACTTAATATAGCAAAATTCTTTAACATTACGTTCACGTACAGAGGTAGCTTACCACCAGTATTTGTAAACAACAGTTTGCTAGCTCAAATAAGTGAAGTGAAATATTTTGAGTTACACCTTGACAACGGATTAACTTAAAAAATATTGCTGACTACCCAACAAAAAATCTAAATTATCTATAACAAATAAGTTCTTAGTTCCATGCATTTTCAAATCCATGTAGGCGTATCGTTTTAAGCAATGAGATACAACTCTCAGTTATTCTCTATTTATTGAATACAATCCCAATATTTTTATTCTATCTATTCTATTGTCTTTACCTCAGCAGTCTGCTAGTCCAGTGATTCTTGTTTCTAGCGACATAGCCAAGCCAGCTCTTTTTCAATGTGACCTTTTATCTCTCTCTAAATATTTGTCTTTTGGTCTCTCAAAGTGATACTCAATATTTGTCATTTACCTTCAGTTTGGTTAGAACAGATTTGGTGCATATCCAAGTTTCAGTAATATAAGTAGTTACCGATAAGATGTAGTGGTTGTAGATTTAAAATTTGAAGGCGTACGGTATATATAATTTAAATGCATCCTTAACATTTACGTATGCCGCCCACATTAATTAATTCCTTCCTTAACTGCCATTTTCTGGTTGACTTTCCTAGTTTTCATTGTTTGTCCTAGATATCTTACCCGTTCTGTTTTGTTTTTTGTTTTGGCTCCGCTTTGGTGCGAGCGCTCGTTTATTTTATGCATTTGTTGTTCTATCGACCATGATCTTTGTGCATTTGTTGTTTACTTACGTGCATTTGTTGTATTAAGAAAAGCCTATAATTTGTAGGCGTAAGTATTTTTTTTATTTCTATACGCATTATGTAACCTTTATGAATTACGATTTTATGTCGTAGGTTAGTCTGCACCTCACATATTTGATAAATTTTCTTTATGCTAACGACTACAATTTGTACGCCAGACGTTGGTCTATATAGCATCCTCTAATTCAAACAATAACACATATGTAATCAATTTTAAGATTAGATTAAAAACTTTTTTTATAGAATTCCTACGACCCCATCACTATAAATTTGTATATATATTGTTTCATGTTCTATATTTTATATTTGTATAAACAATTTGAGATGCATTATTTTTATTACGTATTATAATTAATAATAACAAACTTAAGTTACCGATTTTTTCTCTAGATACCATTAATCATAATTTTGTCCAGAACACTATAACCTACAACATGATCAGCAAATCGTGTTACTTTTTCCGTTTATGTTCAAGTCTTTTTTGCCCTATATTTCATTGCCTTCTCTAAACCAAGTGTAAACAGTTTAGATGACATAGAGTTACATTGTCAAACTATTGCTTGAAATCTTTTTGTTTCGATGTCTTTTTGCATCTGAACAGTGCAAGTTGCGTTCTTGGATATGTTGTTAATTAGGTTGATGTATGGATTATCTATTCGCTTGGTCTTGCTTTATAGACTAAATTTCAACCGTAAATAAAGTCTTCTTGAAATCAATAAAACCAATCCATATTGAAATGTTATACTCTGCAGTTTTCCGTTCATATTCTTACTGCTAGCAAGTGTTGCACGGAATCTAGCTTGCTCTATTAGCTGAAACTAATCGAGTTCAGAAATTAAAAAATTTATTATTCTGCGTGAGGTACAGCTTTTGTTGATTTGCGACAAAAAACTGATGGGTCTATAGATTTCTAGATAGTTGAGATCACTTTTTTATAGATCAAAACTGCTAACAGTCATCAGGTATATCTTCCTTGCTTCTACATTTGTTGTACAGTTTTTATAGTTCTTATCTTAATGTTTTTCCACTTAGTTTCATCCTAATTTTCCCGATCTTGTTACGGAGGTTTTTAAAAAACGCTTCTACCACAGTTGTAAAAAATTACGTCATACTTTCTAGTGCATCTTTGTTTGGTTTAATATATTTCTGTTTCGTTCTTTTAAAATTTAAATGTCATCATTTTGTTTTCAGTGAGGTTAACAAAATTTAATAAGCATTGGTAAAAAACGAATTTATAAGTAGAGATAAAGTTAGAGTTACGGTAGCAGTCTCTACATCTTTACCGAAGTGTTACGTTTTAAACTGTTAACACATAAAGTTGTAATAATGTGCTCCATATACTAATTCACAGTTTTAACTACCGGTTCTTTGACTACCACATGAAATTTATTGTTTTGTGCTAAAAAAAGTTGATAATTTATGTCCGTTTGTTAACTTGGTCTATTTTTTTTGTAATCTTTTTATTTTGATTGCAGCTGGATTCGTTTTATAAAAAATCTTTTGCAATATAATTTAAAAGTCTTTACTTTACATCCGTTCGCGTTGAGTTTGGTTTTGTTTTGTTTAAGTATAATTTTAGATTTTATGTCGTTAATTCTCAAAGATAAGTCCTATGATTATTCAAGCTACCAGACGAGTTTCTTGGTGAATGTAAACTTAGAACGTATTAAACGTCGTGTCTATATTTGGCGCCCTACCGATTTTGTCTATGTTTGATTTTATTATCACGTCAAAAAATCGGTGAATTTTAATTATCGTACTACCTACGCCCGTCTCACTAAGCAAGCCGAGCAAACATCGAGAATATTCGAAGCTGTTTTAGAAACCAACAGAATATTCTAGTCAAAGATAAGACAAAAATATAAAGGGAAAATCAACTTTAGTCAATGTTAAAAAAATAATCCGCTGTATACAATTAAATGCAAATTCAGTGTTTTTACGCGTGTGCCGTACAGATACATGAAAGTGATTGCATTTATCTTATCCGTAACGGTGTACAGTATTAGTTACTTATACTTTTCTGCGTTGTGTTGTACTTATGGTAAAATTAGTTACATTTATAAACGTGTATAAACACATTAATTTTGCAACAATTTTGAAAACACAATAAGTACCTAAAAATATCAAAATAACACAGCAATATTAATTGTCGGCTAATGATTCCAATACGTTGTACGCAGTTAAAAAGCATGTAATTACGAAACAACTACTAAAAAGCAAATAATCAATGTAATTAACGTAAAATATTAATGTATTCCGCTAAACTAAGTAATGAAAAGCAATTAAAATTAAGACGAGTAAAATAAAGTGATTATAGTTATTTTTCCCTCGATAAATAAATTATGCACAACTTAATAATTTTTCTAGTGATATTTAAAACGTCCTGGGAAATAATTTTGAATAGATAGTTCTACTTGAATAGACTTATTTAATATCACAATGCCTCGTTGAACCGTCATTAGTGAGTATCATTAAAAGAAAATTATGAATATAAAAGATCGATATTTCCACTGCCGTCGTATTTGACTAAATTTCACATTATTTAAAAATTAATTAAAAGCTTCGTTTCTTTAAGTATATATTTGATTTCCTTTAAGTAAATTATTTGTGTAAAAAGTTTCTATAAAACTTGTTAAAAATCTTTTTTTTTATATGTAACTTTACACTAAAATGATAAGAGTCTGTTTTCTCCAACACTAATCACACACAGCATCCGGTAACATAAGACAAGTCCGGATAATGGTGCTGTCCATGGTATTACTACTTCCAGTATATTTATCTGCGAGTGCTAACGGATAGTACCCTCTGTTTTAGCTTAAAGCAGATGGTGACCTGCGAGTGTAATCGAGAGTACTTAGGTGTGTTGTGGGTAACCTAAATGTTAAGATTGTATGCGCGGTACAGATTTTCTTTCTCAATCCTAAAGATGATTCGACAAGGATTTAGCACTCTGAGAATGTGCTCTTCTTCATCCGTTCCGTTTAACAGTTAAGGAGTCTTTTTCTGAACTATGGAATAGAGTGAAGTCCCCAACAAAGTTTTACGAGGTGGTACGTATGGTTCATCTCTTCTTCCTGATAGCATTGTTGAGAATTCTTTGACCTTGTTGCTAAGGGCGCGAGTTTCCACAAAGACCAGGTTTACTAACTGGTACGGGATGAGTGTGTCTACTGATAGAACCGTGCATCACGCTAGTGTTTTGTTAGCGCCAAGAAAATGTCGTCCGTAATATAGGGTTTGCGACGTTAGATAAGCCACGGCGTCTTCTGCAAACTTACAACCCAAAAAATTCAAATTTTATGGTGGGGATGAGTTGAAGCCATAGTTGGTGTTTTTACATTATAATAACCAGTTGTATCTTCAGATCTTTTTCTTCTGCCGGGTTTGCTTGGGAGTGATATAAAGTGTAAGCAGCTGATGCAGCTCAGGGCAGTAGATTACCAGCTGTATAATAGTCCCTACTGGGTGCTATTGTCGCTTAATAGTCATTTTGGTATTCTAAATCTTAAAAATACTTTCCATTTAAAGTTAAGGCGCAGGTCATCGCATCTGCTTTTACTAAACCAAAAAATGAATACCAATTTGTCACCGGAGATTGCTTAAGGTAAAAGAAATGTACAGTGATTTACTCAAATTTTTTTATCACAATAGATGTTTCTAACAAACCTACAAGCTTAATGAGCACTTTGTATTTCTAACACACCTGACAAGTTTAAACATGCTCAGCTATCCAAAAGTGTCAGACTTAACTCTTCTTTTACCTTCTCTCGGCGACGTACTATATACGGCTGCCAAAGCATAATGATAATAAATTGTTTCTCTTTCCTGAGCTGGTACTACAAGTTGAGTTTTTACTAACTCAGATTCTGATGCGTAGCTGTATAGTAGTCACTTTGACATAATGAACCACGCAATGTCAATCTTGCGCAATTCGTACCCGCAAGGGTTGTATCTTTGAAACAATTTATATAGTTTTTGATTCCTGGTTTTTCAACTGGGCGTCGCGTATACTATAAGTTGACCTTCTGGGTACATCTATTACAATAATGCGAACTTTGCAAATGTTCCCTGTTTAAAGTGTATAATTTGACCGTAATACAGTGATTATCATTCTATTGGTTTTGCTTGAGATGGTAAAATTGTATGTTTTTAGGATCGGCACTCATCTGGAAAGTCTTACGGTAAATGTTTCGAGAGACATTAACCATCGCAACGGCTATTGATTTATGCCTATAGTAAACAACCTTCCAATTAATCTATGGTACTTTCCTGGGACTCAAACCACAATAAAAGCTTTACGTTCAGTAGCAATTAATTTCTGAGTAGTTTTTGATAATCGGTCTGTACCATAAACACGTTTGAAAAAAACTTATCAGTTGTTTATCGCCGAATAGCTCTATCAAATATTTCCTTAGAATCCTTAAAATATTTCTGTCTAAATGGATGGTTGATCTCAACAAGAGCGTCCTCGCTACCAAGAAGTAATTTCTTCATAGATGTTACATGTGCCAGCGCACAAATAGCCTCCAGTATTATCGGATGAACTATGCTGCTTGACGAAACACTAACTGACCACAGTTATATATCATTTAAAACAATAAAAAATTTGTTACCATATAGCGATCGAGACTACCAGCCAACGTAGAACACCAATAAACTAGACCGAGACCAGCTAAGTGATACATTTGCCCGACTCTCCTGTTCATACAGCACCATAACACCAAAATCTATAACAAGCATTATAGAGAACTGTAACGATAACGTGGCCCGGTTCAAAAAAAATGCCAACGAGTTAAGAGAATCGCTGCCAGAGCTATTAAAAACAATCATAACCATGCATTAGATGAACACGAACGTTAAAGAATCCTCAGAAACGACCTGCAAAAAACAATTAATCAAGCAAAGAACAAGGCATGGCTAGAATTGTGCAGGATCATAAACCACAATCCATGAAAGAAAAGATATAAAATAACTACAAAAAGCTTAAAAATGCCAAACTTTGCACGCTACCCAATAATCAATAATAATTATACATGGTCTAAAGGAACTTTTCCTCAAAAAACCATCTACAGATGTAGACATGATACTTATTCACTCTCCACTTCACCGTTCTCAACGGAGAACGTAATCGTTGCTGCCAAAAAACTTAATAATAAGAAGCCACCGGGCTTGGATGGTATCCCGGTAAAGGTCACCGCTATCAACCCCGACGTGCTGATAAGCCTTATAAACCACGTGCTCCAGACTCAATCATTTCCCGAGCCATGGAAAAGAACCAGACTCATTCTTTTAAATAAAAGCAAAAATGCACCAAACAAAGCAAGTTCATATAGACCGCTCTGTATACTAAACACTGTTGCTAAACTAAACACCTAATATTTGACAGAGTACAAAACAGAATAGAGAGGGCAGGTGGCCTATCAAACGGGCAACATAGATTTATGCGCGGCAGATCCACAATAGATCCTCTAGAGGTCAGCGACTGCTGAGCTAGAACAACTCGCGTAGGCACTAGAACTGGAACACTTTGGCGCTAGGCACGCTAGATGTGAAAAATACATTCAACTTTCTAGCGTGGCCAGTCATAATTAACGCACTCAAGAAGAAAAAAGTTAAATCTTTCTCAGTATAGATCTGTACTACGTTGAATAAGCATTTGCTGTTGTCCAGATTTATATTTATACTGTTTTTATCTTTACATTATTTTATATGTATGTTTTGTATTCTCATGACCAACATGATTTAGCAATAGCGAAAGATCACGGAAAATCATGCTAGAAACAAACCGTGGATAGATATGCTATAATAATTTTCAAAGCAATATCCTAGGAGCAAACAGATGAAAACACAACACTGCGATCTAGATTGCTTCCAAAATAGACTGAACCAGGAGGTTCCAGATACGACCAGAAAACAACCCCAAAAAAATTGTCGACGCTTATCCTTGTCACGTGCATAAACTTCATAATGTAATACCCTGTATATTCATTACTTTAAAGTTAGATTTATATTTTCGACGCCCTCTGTGGAGTTTAGTTTTACTTCATTTCCTGTCAAGACATCAAACCGTCAACTACTTAAAATCGTGCTTGTGATGGTATAACTTTTTAATCTTTTAACATCGACGTTTTCTTTTAGCACTATTTAACAATTTTGTAGATTTTTGCTATCGTGAGTGATTGTAATGACACGAATTGTAATTCATAAATATTCCACACCGACTTAACGAGGAAAACGTTTTCTTCAGGCAAGTACTGGATTGCGGGTAAGTTTTATGTAATTACTTTGTGGCTGTCAGAAAAATATCTCACGAAATTTTGCTTGTTCTAACTTACGCAATTATACTGACTTCCAGAAAAATTGCAACACCTAGAAGCTGTTGAACGGTTTTATTGAAATTTTCAGGAAACGTCTATTTTCATGAAACAAAGTGATTAAAAACAAAATACAAATGCTTAAAAAGTTTTTTCAATAATGAGTTGCCCCTCCACGAATTGTAATGCACTCATTTAAACGTCTTGGCATGCTATCAATCAACTGATCTATAGCTGCTTGTGGTATATCGTCCCTAAGGTTCTTGAATCCGTAGCTGGAGATCGTGTAAGTTATCTGGAGGGTGTGGTAAATTACCCAGTCGCCTACCAATCATATCCCATACATGTTCACCGAGCGACAAAACAGGCCACGAAGCAAGCCATGGGAGGACGGCAATGTTAGCTTTTTCCAAAAACCGTGTTGTAGCCCTTGCTGTATGAGGGCGCGCATTATCTTGCTGGAAAATGGGATTTTGCAGCCCCTGAAGATACGGAAGCCCAACTAGTTGCAGCAAATTAGCAATGTAACCAGCTGCGTTTAGGTTGCCGTCAATAAAGACCAAGGGTGATCTGCGACCATAACATATTACACCCCATACCATAACTCTTTGAGTAAGGGCTGTGTTGCGTTCCACAAAAAATGTTGGATTTTTACGTTCTCAACGCATCCGTCCTCCTACGACCATCGTGGGCTCACAAGCAAAATCGGGATTTGTCACTAAACACAATTTGATGCCCAATTAACCCTTTCGTTGGTCCACTCTAATCTGCGTAGACGGTAAAGTGGTGTAAGGGGAAGACATAAAAATGGACGATATGAACGCAACCCATAAGATCTTATCCGACGATAAACAGATGACATTGACATTCTGACTCTTATACCTCTCAACCAATAATTTGCAATTGATCGAGTTGTTGAAAATCTGTCTCTTGTGGTCAAAACTCTTAAACGACGTTGTTTGCGATATGTAGTCCTTCGAGGACGTCCAGATTCACAGCGACGATCATGAACCCCTTCCTCGAACCGTTTGGATCAACATCTGAATACCGATGAAACATTTAGGTTTATACGACGAGTAATTTCTCTTAGCGAAAGTCCGACCTCTCTCATACCAATAATGCGGCCACGTTCAAAATCACTTAATTGGAGAAAATGTTGATGTTCACGTACTCTCGGCATTGTTATCAAGCTCAGAATAAAATTGTGAAAAAACAACAACAATTTGCAAACTTGAGAATTAATAAATAATCTACTTTAAATTTATTGTTACTATGTTACTATGGAAACAACAGGAAAAAAAACAAAAAACTACTAGCTAGATTTTATTCAAATTTTAATTATCACTTTATTTCATGAAAATAGACGTTTCCTAAAAATTTCAATAAAACCGTTCAACAAGTTCTAGGTGTTGCAATTTTTCTGGAAATCAGTATACAATAATTGTTTCAATACCATTTAGGTGTTTTCATTAATTATTTTGTGTATCGCATGCTGTGAACCATAGATATTTGTCATGTAATTTTCTTCGCTATCGACACCCTATGTGTAAACCTATGTGATGTGTGTTGCCGATACTTCCGGCATTTATGGATTGAATAATGTACTACATAATTTCTGATGCTCGTTGTTAATAATCTACATTATTAAATTAAAGTTGTTATACATATTTATCTTTTTCTTTTTTTGGTTACACGAAAACCAGTGTAACAAGGATTACAAACCTAATTTCGTTACCTTCTGTCTTGTTTGAAACAGAAGTTTTACTTAGAAAGATCTGGCGCCCTTTAAATTCTATTTTTTTGAATCTCCCCTATCTCCGACTAGGGCGAGTTAGACGTGCAAGGTTCGTAAGACCTATAGCTTGTAACATCCTATTTAGAAATAGAGTATCTCCAAGGCACTTAACTTAACCACTTTTTTTGGCATAGATTTAAACTGAAAATCTATAGTCTTACTAGTACTGCCTTTACACAATGTTTTTCTAGGCTTTCGGATAGCACTATCACGTCTTGTAGATACGCGACAACGGTCACTCTCGTGAGTCCAGATAGTAGTTGGTCAAATAGGCGTTAAAATTGCCTGGTGTGTTCTTTAAGCCAAACAGGATACGCTTGATACTGTATAGCCAAAAGATCCCACAAACGCTGTTTTATCCTTGCATTCGTCTCGTATGGATACCCTTAGTGCAGATAGATGATTGAAATGCATGTAGCGCGCGCTGCATGCCGCAAATTTGTAATAGAAAGTGGTGGTCAGCAAAGATTTCTTTGTAAATCTTCCGGCAATCTATGCAAATTCGGGTAACGGAATTAGATTTGAGGAGCCGCATAGACTGATTCACACTCCTCTATTATATTTATTTTTTTCAACATATTTTGCAGTTCTCGCTAGAGTATTGGATTAGTGACGCATACAGCCTGCCGCAGTCCTTGGTGCTAAGACCTTAAACTTCTTCTTCCTGTAGTTTAAGTGCTAAAAAGTCTATCATAACAACAGAAGTCGTCTTTTTTTTAAGTGAATGCGCAAAAATTGCAAAAACAGACATGTTTTATAGAATTCAAACAATTCCGCAACAGCATCCGCAAAAATTGCCTAGACTTCTTGTAGATACGTTTTATCTCCGAAAAGTTGTGTGATGCGATGTTGATTCCAACGTGGGTTTTCTGAAAGAACTAGAACTATCTCGTGGCGGTTGAGAGTAGTTCTTACTTCTATGAGTTAGTAACCTTTAGTGGTAAAAACTATCTCGTTAGTTTTGATTAGACTACCTTTCGTTTGGTACATGCCTGCTTGTTGCTTAAATCCTTCTATTTTGAGCAGCAATGAGTATTGTAAAATTCATGCAAATACTACGGTCGTTTAGGCGAACGACAGCAGTGCTGCGTAGTATCGTCTGAAGCATTTTTCAGGATTACTATTATTTATTTATTTATTTTTTTAAATCTTGTCGGCTGCATAGGTGGTCATATAACAATGGTTCAGCAATATTTATTTCTTCTGTGTCTAAGTAGACTTTTCCTATGATACCATCTATTTTTACGGTGACCACAGCAAGAAATTACACTTTGGCGAAAGCATTTTTGATAATTATTTTGTATCACTCCAAGTTTTTCACAGCCAGAGCACGTTGGTTTAGGCTCTGACTAGTTTTCATGTAAAATATCTAATTTCTTCTATTGTTTTATTGTATAACCGTTGATTTTCCAGTAACTGTAACAAGGTCGTTTAGAAATCGCTGTTTTTGGTAAAGTTGATACCTCTACATCTTCCTCAATAAGAGAAGCAAAGATGGTATGTGTCTACTTAAAACGTTTTTTCCGGTCACATAATAATCGGTACCTTTAAAAAGAATTCACGTTTTCCTGCGTTTAAGTGGCTTGTTCTTTTATGCGTGTAGTGTCCTACGCCATGCCACTAAGTAAGTAAGAGTTCTTCCTTCAAGACTAGGGAAAGTTAGTGTAGTAGTACTTCACCATCTGGTTACAATAAAACAACCGTAACCGGCAGTAAACGGTAGCTCAGAACCTTAGATTATATATGATTCAACTTGGTCTTTGACGCGGCAATTATACACTAATTAAAAAAGCGCCATAACGGGAGAAATATATACTACAAATTCCCGTTTACATCTGGGTAAACAAATCGAAGAAGTATAACAACGAATATACAATGGATTTCAAATAAAATGCACCACATTGAAGAAGTAGACGTAGAGGGCTGAAATTTTGTATGTAAAACTGTTACATATAAACAATAAATGATTAAAATTTGGAATGAAAATGTTGATGTATTCAAAAAATATACATGGAGTTATCAACATCTCCACGCTTTTTTTACTTTTATTTCTAAACCCTTATCATTGTAGTTTTTTAGATTTTTTTTAGATCTAGTTATCAGTTGTCATTGATTGTGTCAGAATGCCACAAATTCGCAGACGAGGTAATTTTCAACGATTAACGCCTTTTAAAAAGAAGCGAATTATTGGTATGTAGGAAGCTGGGTTGGGATATCGTGAAATCGTCAAAAAATTAGGACGTACTCATTCAACAATATTAAGAACATGTCGAGGATGGCAGGAGGAACAGTTGCAAACACGACGTAGAGGTACTGGACAACCCAGAGTCACGCATGAACAAAAAGATCGTCTGTTAAGAAGAAATGCTGTTCAATACCCTTGGGAACCATCGCGTTCAGTTAGAATAAACTGGATACGAGCAGTTGGTCGCAGAGTGTTTATGAGTACTCTTTATCGTCGAATCCGCTCTTTTGGTTTGCGATCATATCGACCAAACACTCGTATTCCTCTAACACCTCACCACCAAGAAGTCAGATTTCAATGGTACCAAGCCAGACAACTATTGCTTCATGAATGGAACAACATTATTTTTGCTGATGAGTCTATGTTCTGTTTATGGCACTCGAACGGGCGTACACGTGTACGGAGACCTAGAGGACAACGCCACGATTTACAGTTTATACAACAGACATACTGGCTTAACATCTGGTGTACTGGTTTGGGGTGGTATTTATTAGGGAAGCCGCTCTCCATTAACGTTTATCCTAGGCATATTAAATGCTCGAAATTACATCGACAACGTCTTAAAACCAGTTCTTCTACCTCTTCTTCAAGAACGTTCAGAAGCTGTCTTCTAACAAGATAATGCGCTACCGCATGTCGCAGTAACGACACAGAGATTTTTTGAAGAGAATGACGTAAATTAGTTACCGTGCCCTGCTAGATTGCCAAATTTATTAATAGAACATCTCTGGGACATGATGGACAGAAGACTGCGTCATCTAGCTCACCCTCCAAATACCATAAAAGAATTGCGACAACAGTTTCAAATAGCCTGAAATCAGATACCCCAGGACGCAATAAATCACCTTATTTCCAGAATGCGTAGAAGGGCAACTTCTTGCATACAAGCACGTGGTGATGTTACACATTATTGACATTTTTTCAATAAAACATTGTGTTGGTTCTTACAAATTGTAATCATTTATTAGTTCATATATAATAGTTTTACAGATAAAATTTCAACCTTCTACGTCTACTTCTTCTATGTGGTGCATTTTATTTGAAACCCAGTGTACTTATTACAATAACAACATGAAAAAAATAAAAATAACAATCAGTGTTACGAAGTATAGAATATCTAATCGTTTGTAAGAAAAGACAAATAATGCTAGTATTAGCAAATCCATAAACTAGAAAGCACCGAGTACAGTAAATACCTTAGTTAATAGTATTAAAGTATGAGAATATCATTTAATAATACAACGAAAAATAAGAATTGAATCAATGCAAATCTAGTGATTACTCAATCAGATACCAAGCGCACCGGTGATAATTTTAATAGGTACACAAACAAATCTGCATAAATTAATCGTAACAGCATATATATCTACTTCGTTCCTATTTGCGTTCGACACCAATCAAAGTTAATAAATAATAAAGAAAGGTTACTCACGGTTTCCTAACATGCAATTAGCTAATGGCATATCCACAACAATCCCCTAAAATTAGTAAGTGTATTACGTATCCATCTCACAAATATCCCACAAATTTGACTTTATTAAAACTTCTGCTGTGTTTGATGCTTCTAATTTATCAATTCAAAAAAATAAATATTTGGGAAATATTTAAAAAACCCCGAAGGAGCAGACACGTGGAGGTTACCCAACTTGATGCAATAATACAAAAAAATTAAATCGCGTCGTAAAATAGAACTGTATTCTTACTCCAGCAAAATTTTCACCGCTAACACATGAGGAGCATTCACGCAAAAGTGAACAAGTCAATATTAAGTGAAAATGAGTTAGGCAACTATTCATACTGAAAATTCTGAATTACTCACGATTTTTAGCTATGTTTAGAGCAAAATTCAACAAATCTGCTTGAAAATATGCAATAAAAATGTATGAATTGGGCAAAACTAAACAAGTCTCAGTATTATAAGATTTCGAAATATTCCATTCAAAAGATAACAAGTCAATATATGTTTAATGCACATTCTCCATTAAAGTATGCAGAACTTAGCAAGTCGATTTGGAATTTTGTCGTTGCCATTAAAAATTAATTAAGACAAATGGAGACATTTAGATCAAGTGGAAATTACTATAAATAATAATATCGTTTCAATAGAAGTACAAAAACTATTTTTGATAACTGTCATATTGTTACGTGCGAAATTTTCACAACGGAGTACCCTGTATGTCGACTTAAAAATTAGTTTCTGGTTTTGACGCCCTCTGCCGACCTTGTTGGTTACTGAGAGGCCATTTTGAAGCTGTCAACTACGTGAGCCGGTCGGTGTCGAAAAATCTTGAACTGATTCCTAAGCTTTTAAGGACATCCCTTGTGATGAATACAAATTTATAAGTCAATTACGAATTTATTACAATTTGTTCGGCACAGGGTAAGATATTTTGTCTCCAGTTTATTAAGATTCCTTCGTAATTTCTGTATTAATTTGATAGCCGGTTTCGCCACGTTTCAATCACCTGTTTGCTTCAACAAAGAACAATGATGTATAAGTACGATTGATAAATACCGCTACCGAACGTATAAGCTTTTGAGAGGGCATACTACCTATACGAAAACGAGGTCTCGACGAGCAAAGCGTTCCTGTACACCAGTCGATTGCGTTACCAACCACCTGTTCGTAATTACAACCAACAGCATTCGATACAACGGGTTCTTATATCGCTCTTAATGCATTATTATTACTGATTTTGTAGTTTCCTGTTTCGTGAGTTATTGTGTGACACGAATTGCTATTCAATAATTATTCTAGGTTGCTGCCGGTGGGAAAACGTTTGCTTCACGCAAGCAAGCATTAGATTGGGTAAGTCAGTTTAATTATATTTTTTTCGCTGTCATAAAAGTCACTCACGGAACTTTGATTACTGTCGGTGTCTGTAATTACGTTTGTTGTTTACATACCAATAAGTTAATTTCAAGTATCATTTAGAGTGTATCGCATGCTGGGAGTAGATAATATTTATAACGAAATTTACTTCGCTATCTCTATGTAATTTAACTATATGGTTTGTGTGTTGCCGATATGTCTGGCATTTATGAATCGAGAAATTAAACAATAATCCGGTTATTCTTTTACGTTGTTAATTCAAGGTTTCTACACCTATTAATCATATTTTTTAGTTTGTCTAATGTTTATGAATTGAGAAATTCAACATACTTCTGTTAATTTGCTACGTTGCTAAATTAAAGTTTTTATACCTGTTAATTATACTTGTGAATATTTCGAGCATTTATGAATTGAGAAATTACGTATATTCCTGTTAATCATCTACGTTAATACATTAAAGTTGTTATACTTGTTAATCTTTCTTTTATGGTAACATACCTTTCTCTTTTAATTGTCGTTACCCGTTAACAAATTGTGGCTACCCGAACACCAGAGTAACAAGGATTACGAACCTAAAAATTAGTTACAAGTTTGGACCGTCTGTCGTGATCGAGGCAGAAGTGTTAATTAGGATTGATTTGGCGCCCTTAAGTATAATTTTCTTGAACCTCCCCTATCTCCGACTGTGTGAGTTGGCCGTGCAAGGTTCGTAAGACCTAAAGCTTGTAACAATATTTATGCAAGTATTTAAAATAACGGTCGTAGTAAGAATTTGCACGTTCAAACGTTAACGTTGTTATATTTTTAATATTGTGTATTTACGATAGATGTGAAAGAAGAAAAAAGTATAAGTATAAAGGAAGTGGATGACATAGGTTCACGCAAAAGAAAAATTGTAAAAACGAAACGAGAAGAGGCTAAAATACGGAGGTTAGTGAAAAAATTGTTAAAGCGGTTTTATCTTAAGATGCTATTTTAAGAACCCGAACTTTCGAGTTTTTTCGCAACTTGGAAACAAACAACTAATGTGCCGAGGTGTCTATAGATAGCATCCATGTTTGCAGAAGTAAAGTTTTTTGCTTGCCCAATAAAATTTTACAAGAACAACGCTTATGTCTGTATTTAGGCGTAAGTAAACCACAAAGCAAAAGACCGAGGGAACGTGTTAGGCAAAGGAAACCTCACGCGGTAGTTATTACCTATCAGGTATGAGGTTTTCGTATTAATAGTATTAGTAGTTCTCAAATTTTTTTATTATTATTATAACGTGTGCCAAAATTTTTTCCTGAAAGCTTTTGGTCTGTCAAAAGCACGTGTTATACGAATTTCAAAAATTATTTGTAATGGTGACATCCCTAAAGAATGCAGATGCTGTGACAGACTGTCACAAAAGTTTCAAAGCAAAAAAGAAAGTGTCAAATGTTTTATAAAGTCTTTGCGCGGTACAGAGAGTCATTACGGTAGATCAAAGTCCAGAAGGGTCTACTTGAGCTGCGAGCTGTCTATAAAAAAGTTTCATAAAATTTACAATGATCAGTGCGATATTAATGAAAAAGTAAATTAAGCAATGTTCTAAAGGGTTTTTGGGAACAATTTTAATATTGGCTTCCGATCACCGGCATCCGATGTCTACA
The DNA here is from genome assembly GCA_035610365.1 of Aquatica leii. NCBI lineage: Eukaryota > Metazoa > Arthropoda > Insecta > Coleoptera > Lampyridae > Aquatica > Aquatica leii. Next base: position 49,170,802 of record CM069438.1, on the reverse strand, counting down.
GTTACTGCACTCGATTGTCTGAATTCTTGAAAAATACAAAAGATGAGGGTAAAAGAAAACAATTATTAACTGAAAAGCGAGTACATAAGCTTCGAGGTAATGCATTTTATGATTTGGTGAAGCAACACTCTCCCGAATCCTTCACTTTCTGTTTTGACATGAAGCAGGTTCAACCACTGCCAAAAACTCCAATTGGGGAAGCATACTATCTCAGACAAATTTCTTACTACTCTTTATGTTATGTAGGCATGAATGCCAAGAATCCTACCTTTTAAAGCTGGACCGAAGATCAAGCAGGAAGGGGATCTGTCGAAGTGGGATCAGCCCTTTTTAATTACATAACAAATTTGGAACTAAATTAAGAAGTACATACTCTTCGTTCGTTCTGTGATGGTTGCGGAGGTCAAAACAAAAATTGATATATCGTACATACGTTACTCCATTGGCTGCAAAATTGTACGACTCAGATCAATACCGTAGTATTGTTATTTCCAGTTCGTTTTTTGCCAGCTGAAAGAGTTTTCGATATGGTGGAAACGAAAATTAGGAAGCGCGTAGTTCTAACAAACAAAGAAGATTATCACAAATTATACAGTAAAATTGAAAAGGTGAAAATAATAGGGAATGATTGGAAGTTATACTATTCCAAGAATAAGCGAAATGAAACGGATTATTTTACAAAAAAGGACAAAGTCTGGTAAGATTATTACTGAAGTCTCAAGCTATGAAAATTTGATTCCAAGCTACCAGCTGTGAACTTGCTAAAACGAGGAAAAAGTGTGACTGGTTATGAGCTTCATGAATTACCATTGGTAAATAACATTAAGGCTGCTAAGCTGCAAAATGTGCAAACCTTGAGACACATTTGGGCAAAGAGTAGATTCAAGATGATAACTTGGAATGGTACAAAAACATCTTAAAGGGGTTAAAAGACAAAGAAAACGAAAATAGCCAAGATCAAGAATATGAAGAAGAGGAATGCAATTGTTTGGAACATGAGATTGTAATACATATTTAATTTTACTGTAATCATTAGGTTGTGTTGTGCATATCTTAACTTGTCCACCTTTCTTCCAAGCAAAGTTGAACATGTCTAACCATTCCAGTCAAAACTAAACAAATCCAAAGGTTTTTCCAAAATATTTTCTAAACAATCAATGGTTTTTACATCTTTTTTGACGCCCTTAACAATTTCGTCTATACATCAATTGACAAAAAAAATTTTTAATTTCGTATTCTTATTATAAAAATATTTAAATTTCGCTTCCTGAAAATTTTTGTTTTTTGACATGTTCAGTTTTGCATGCATGCTCCTCACATAAAAATCTAAGTTGATTTACTCATTAACAACGAAATGTAAAATGTAAATCTCACTGAGCATAGCGTTAGTTAACGTGTTGTTTTCCTTAACGTTAGAAACAAAAGTAAAAATCAGTAATTTTCTACCTGTGCAATGATATTTAAGACCAGGACAAAATTCATACAGCACGAAAACTATACCAAAATGTTTTTAACATAAAACTCTTTATCGCAATAATACAAAATGATGTGCAGTTTTAAATTAGTATTATCAAATATGTACGGATTAAATACATCACCATAGGTCACTATGATTTTTTTTAAAGCTACTTTTAATAAAGTAACGTGAACCAAAAACCTCTCAAAATCAACATATGGATAAAATCGCATACAGAAAGAACGTATTGTTATAGTGTTTTTTTTATATTAAAAAAACCTTTTTGTGATTCGTGGTGCTACACGATTGTCACAAATAATTACTTTCATCAAACTTCAGTGTCCAATTATTCCTAAATTATATACCGTGCCCACTGAGCGACTAGAACTATTCCTTTCCTATAAGAAAAGTACTTAACTTTTTGCAGAATATTACGTTTCAAGGTCTTCTTCTCATTTCCTTTTGCCTTTTCAGGCGTCGGATTGTGAGTCACGTTCCCCTTTAACCCATTTCTTCCATGCTTTTCTATCTATTGCTAAAGTTTCCATCTCTTCCTTTGTTTTCCCTTTTTTTCTTCCATGTTCTTCTATCTGGTCTAGCCATTTTCTTCTTGGTCTTCCTCTGTTTTTGTTTCTTGGTTTCCCTCCTTTCATTATTCTTCTCGTCATCCGATCGTTATTCATTCTCATAATATGTCCGTACCATAGTAGGTTTTTTTTAATTCTTTCTAATATTGGTTTTTGTTTTTTTTTTTTCCTTATGGCTTCATTTCTATCGTGTTCCCGTTTCGTCTTCTCTGCTATATATTGTTGGAATTATTATTGTATTGTGTATTTTCTTTTTCGTTTCTTTATCTATTTCTTTATGTCCTAGTATATGGTTTAGTGCGTGATATAGTTTTGTTAATTTATTAGATCGATTTGTTATTTCTGCGTCTATTTTTCCTTCATTTGTTAGTATTGTGCCTAGATAGTTGAAAGTTGTTATTTTTTCTAAAAATGTGTTCTTGCATTTATTTTTTTGTGTATATTCTCTGTCTGATTTTTATTTATTATCAGCAATTTTGTTTTGTTGTTGTTTACTTCCATTTTCATTTCTTCTATTTCTTTTACCCATATATTCAATAATTCCTGTATTTTCTTATATGAGTCCGCTATTAGAACTGCATCATCCGCATGTAATAGACTATTTATTGATATACGTTCTAGCTTGTTGTATCCTACTGTCGTTTTTAACTATTCTTACCTCTTGCTTTGTTTTACTATTCTGTCCAATATTATCAAGAATAAAAGTAGGCTTAGGCTGTCCCTTTGCTTTATTCCGTTTATCATCTCAAATTCTTCTGATCGGTGTCCTGCGATTTGTACTTTCCCCCTTACTGTTTTGAACGTGTTTTTAATTATTTGGGTAAGTTGTATCGACACTTCTAGTTTTTCCAGGCTATTCCATATTGTTTGTCTGTGTACACTGTCAAACGCTGCTTTCAAATCAATGAATATCAGGTATAGTTCTTTATTCTCTTCTATTGCTCTTTCTAGTAACGTTTTTAGTATATAAATGTTGACACTTGTCTGTTTTCCTGTTTTGAATCCCGTTTGTTTTTCTTCAAGTTTGTGATATACGTATTTTCTCAGTCTTTTTTCCAGTATTCTCGTATATAGTTTTAGTGTGATTTGAGATAGGCATATCTCTGTAATTTTCACAGTTTGTTGTCTCGTCTTTTTTATATATAGGAATTATTAGATTTATTTTCGCCTTTGGGGATCTTCTTCGATTTACACGCCTCTTATAATATTTGCAGCCATTCTGTTCCATCTTCCCCTAGATGTTTATGCATTTTTGGTGCTATTTCGTCTTCTCCGCTCGCTTTGACTATTTTAATTCGTTTTATAGCTTCCTTTACTTCTTCTCTTGTTATCTCTGGTACTTCTACTGCGTCTTCTTTAACTTAATTTTCTACATTTAATTCTCCTCTAAATTTCTCAGAGTAGAACTCTTTCCAGACTTCCAATATTTTTATTATTTCCATTTTGAATTCCTGCTGATTATTTTTTATTGCTTTTATTTCTTCTGAATCAGAAAACTGCTTTTTGTCAAAATAAAAAATTTTATTTCTGTGTGTGTGTGTGTGTAACGTCGTACCCACGATAACTCTCTAACCAAAAGTCCTAGTAATTTAATATTTGGTATAGTGCTGGCTTTTCATAGTCTCTCATATCTATCAAAAGATAGGTCTAATAAAAAAAACCGGAAGAAAGTGTATCTTTTAGCCGTTTTTCTTATATAATTTTGTACGTATGTACATTATTCGAATTAGTTTTGCAGTTTCTTATAAAGATAATTGTTCCTAACAATTTATTCAAATAAAAAAGTATTATGCCTGGTTCAAAGCTTGAAGGTACCGAGTCAAAGATAATCAACCTTCCCGGACACGTACACGTTTGAGTTCCCACAACTACCCTACTGCTCAACCAAACGCCACCCCATACGATCGGCAAAGATATAAATTAGCAAATATTTCATGGTAAAAACAATGTGTGGGAACGCAATAGCTAAAAAACTCCACTTCCTAACAAAACGGCAAATCGACCTGATATCAAATTTTAGCTTTGGAAATCAAAGTTGCCAAAAACTTTGTTTCAAAATTGACGAAACTACAGACATTGCGAGTGACACTCAACTTATGGTTTTTGTACGATACAAAAGAACAGATAATTTTGTTGTAAAGTTTCAATTTTGTTTACCGTTGGAAACAACAGTCACAGGGAAAAAGTTTATGAAAAACCTTGTTATGTTAAAAAGTTGGTAAGTTAAAATTTTTCGAGTATAAAAATTTTTTTGAGTATAAAATTTGTCCCTCGACACGCCTACTTGCGTAGACGGCTGTGAAACGAATTTATTTCTTGTTTACGTTTGGTATAATACGGACCGTTCTTAGCGGTATCTTTACGCCCAACAAGGCTTTCACCATTAGGTTACTTCACGTAAATATGCGAATTGATTTTGTAGCTCCTTAGTGGAAGCTTAGTCAGGGTAAGTTGTTAGATATTCTGTATTGAGGGTTTAATTTGATTTCTTTCCTAATCGTCTATAGCGGATTTCCATACCGACCACACGTCTCCGTTTTTGGTGAAGATAACGAACAGGTGGTATATTTGGGAAAAATTTTTCATGACGTCACGTTACTAAAACGTTACTATTTACACCGTCAAGGAGTTGGAAACCTTCAAAATTACGATTTATTTTGAGAGGAGCTGCTAACAAAAAATTGCGCATTTGCTATCTCAAATGATTGGATTCTTTGAAAAAAAAATTTATTTGTGTTAACGCTGTATGTCCGTTTTGTGTTAGATTTAATATTACGTTTTAGGTAACACAAGTACCGAATTAGCTAATCCTCTACTAGATAAAACCTAACTGTGAGTATTAAAATTTCAAACATTACGATTTGTATTTCGGTGATCTTGTCGACCGTACGTGCATGTTAGGTTAACACTATTAATAATAAGATCATTTTGTGCTTCACAAAGTCGTATGCAGTGCGCGTTGAGTCTAAGGCTTAAATGGTTTTTGTTATATATTTTTGCGATTTTAAATTTGCGAATATAAAGTCATTCCTTATTCGTATGTAAAAGTTTAGACCGACCGTGTCATTTTGCTGTAAGACGTGTTGCCCAGTATAGGGTGCAATTTATGTTTGGTATGAACTCTTTCTGACATATAACTTATGATTTTCTTACTGCCCTGACGCTCTTTATCTTTTGGATTGTACTTTACTAAACGTTGTCAACCAAAACTTGTAGTTATTTATTGAAACAATACCAAAACTTCAAGAATATTCTAGGCGATTTGCAAAACAAGAAGAATATTCTAGTCTAAGATAAAGCAAAAATATAAAAATAATAAATAAGTGCATAGTCAGTGTAAAGAAGAACGTGCCGGCGTTTAAGTAATAAGTTTCTGAAATCGTGACAATATTAAATTAAATCCTAAGTGTACACAGCTGCTTAGTCTTTGACCTCTTCTCATTTTATTAAAACTGCTGTTTATTCTTAGTACTCTGTGAGATTATTGAGATTGTGTGGTTTCGAATTGGTTATATATATATATATATATCTATTAGAAGTGTTTCAGGATCTCGTGAACTGTGGCGCTGTAATCGGTTCATGTCAAAATGTTGCTATCATCCGTCTTACAAACATTCGGCGGTACATTTTTCCTAATCTATCATTGCTTTTGTAATTAACAAGCCTTCATTACTACTAATTTTTATTTAATTTATCGATATCTAATTATTTATGATTATTAAATTTTTTGAATGGACTGACGTTTTTGAGATTCACTTAGACTTGTCAAATTTTCAATTTTTAGTTTATTAGTTTTTATTTTCAACTCAAGGTCACCGTTCACGACATAATGAAACGCCTCTACAATTATATCGTTGGTCCATGATAAACCTTATTTTAATTTTAATTAATTAATAAACGCTTTTAATTCCAGGTTTTGTAGCATTACTCACAGTTGTGTTTAAATAGGACATGTATCTAACACATTTAAACAGTGCGTTTAAGCATCTACAATTATTCAACTCTCCCTTAACTTCGTACAACTTTCGTAACATTATTAATGACTGAAACGTTTGACATGTTAATAAATTACAAATCGAAATTCGGCCACTACGGGGTTGAAGGTGGTTAATTTACCAAAACCAGTTTAGTTTTCGCAACACAACTCACGTTCGGTTTTACTAGATCAAATTCGGTCTTTGAGGAATTTCTTATCAAATCGCAACAAAGCGGTTAAATCTGTTGTAAGAAAGGAAAAAATGTGTACAGCGAGGTAGAATTAAACTGAATTGTCGGACGGTTGTAAGTGAGCGGAATTTACATTCGTTAAAATGACAACAATCATTATATAAACGCGACTCGATAATTATGAAAAAACGGATACAATACGACTCAGTTAAGAGTTGAAAAGCAATTATTTTTATCTCTCGTATACTCTCAAAAATGCACTCAATTATAAACGGTAACCTTAACAAAAGAAAAGCTACAATCTCGGAAATTACCACCAGCAACTCAGCATTATAAGACAAGCAACAAAGAAATCCTTTCTAAAACGACTGTACAGTGTCAGTCAGTAGTAAGACAAATGTTCTCGAAGAAAAAAAGACACAATGATTCATTACCTTTAACCGAGACAAAGATAGTGTTAGAACGCAGGTATAACATACGTCACCGTGATGGATTCTCTTAACCTCGTCCGCTAGTTTGCAATTTAGGACACGTAGAAATTCCAGGAAACAAGAAATATTGCTTTAAAAATGAGTTAAAATAGGACTAAGTCAAACCAAGCACACCGATAAATTAAGTCGTTAAATATAGTAGACGCTGCAATTACAAACAAGTGAAAAACGCATGGACGATGTTCCTTTGTTCCGCGCTGACTATTAGCAAAATTAAAACTGCAACGTTACCTCGCAACAGTAGATAAACAGAAAGGAACGGCGAATACGGCAGTGAACCAATTCTAAATATACACCACCACTGCTAAAAAAAATATTAATAACATTCAAAACCAAAAACATTTGTCATAAATTTACAATTGCACATGTCATTCATCGCAAACAAATAGTGCAGTTATGTAAAGCAATTTTATGATGGACAATAAAATTTGTTTTGCACGCGAAACTCACTTCTAGATTTATTGCGTTACGTCAGTTTTATCTGATTTTCAATATTTATTGGTATTTTTAAACAAATTTAACTATAATAATGTCACTATCTGTATTATGTCTGTTATTAATGATATTGATTGTTTGAACAGAATTTTTGTGCTATTTGCACGTATAGTACACACAAATTTCAGATGTTAGTACAAACAAATTTTTATGTTACAATTATGTAGATGCAATATTAGACAGTTATATTGGATCAATATAACTACAATATAAAATTCTATTTTTGTGTAATCTATCTTACTTTAAGAAATTTAATTTTTGAAGTTACCATTTTGCAATGTAGAGGATTAACAATTTTTAAATAACATTTTTGTACTTGGTTTTCTAAATCGCAATGTTTGGTTAATCAGTACACCAGCTTGAAGAATTCTTACATGTCATTATTTATGTATTTGTTATAAACAATAAATCCATGTAAAATTTACGCCATCACTGGTATGTCGCCTCCACTGTTTGTAAATACGTATCGTTTCAACATCTACGGGGAAAGAGCGCAAACAAAATATAATTTTTTATCTCATTCATTTGCATCTTTGATTTCGTTGTGATCGTTCGATTTTAACAAAACGCTATCCGCTAAATGGTAAGTAATTCTTCTTTATATTTAATTTACATTAGTGGTTATTACCTTTACGCTTTTTGTAATTATGCCGTAGAAGAATTGTACAGTATTCTGTTAGGATTAAAGGATTTAGTAAATTAAATCAACGGTTGCAGGTAATTTAAGATGGGGTTAGCCATGTTGCTTCAATACGATTCTTTTAGTAAGACTACTAAGTATTGTGGAAATTTCTTATGTTTATCTTATAATCCAATATTTAGCTTTCAGCATTTTAATTTGAATTCTCCGTATCAATTATTCTAATTCATGGCTATGAAGAATTTGATCACATAACGTCGTACGTCAGCTTACCTACTACACTCATTTTTGTCTATAAACACATAAAAACTAGTGAACGATTACTACCCGCTATGAAGAAACTTTGGTAGAGTAAGTTTTTCCTATTTTCTTTTTTTAAACGGTATTATTAATGATATTTGTCAATTCTTAATGTGGTGACGTGGTTGTTACCAACGGGGTCCACACAGAAAAAGTTAGTAACAAAGTGCAAACACCTACACCTCATCTTTTGCGTTTCAATACGAAAACAATACCCTAAGAGTTACCAAAAAACTTTGGTACATCAAACGTTACCGATATGTTCAAACAAGGTAAACTGCGCAATGCCATATGAAAAATAGAAAAATTTGCATATTCTAAGATTCAATAAACGAAGATGTGCCCGTTGAATTGAAAAACAGTACGCCGAATCATTTTGTTCAGAATAAACTAACCATCGTCTTAGTATTTTTTCACCGTTTTCAGCGAAACGGAATCGAAAACAATTTGAAAAATGCCTGTTTTTAGAATTTTTGGGTACTGATCATTTTCTATAAAAAAATCGCAACCAGAAGGACCTTTTAAAATAAGGTCATTGCGCTGCTCATTAAGGATGAGCTCTGGCCATGTTCCTGAATCTCCAGACAAAGCCAATGTGGTGTCTTTGTCAATATCAGACGTTAAAGTTAAATTTACCTCTTGGTTATCACATGTATCTTCAATGTTTGTAGGGACGACAGGAATTTCTTCGCCAGTCCCTTAAAAACTGGTACTTGGCACTGACAGGTCACATACGGTAAGTATTAAAAAAATTAGTTAGTTTTGGCACTTATGATAGTAACGTTTCACGAGCTAATTCACTTTCCTTATTTAATCTTTGCCGTTGAACTCCCGATAACTTTTTCGACATTCTGAACACTGACGTAATTCACATAGGTATCTCATCCGCGCCGAAACAGTAATAGACTCAGACTGGCAGTGGCCTGTGGGACGGTGGCAGGTGGATGCGACTCGCATCATGCAATGTATAGGAGGGGCGCCGGGCGCAAGAGGGGTAATGGCGGGCGTTTGGTAAGGGGGAGATGTAAGGTGAGATCATTGTCTCAAGGTCGGGTGAAACAAAAATAGAACAACGGCCAGCGCTTTACGGCAGCGCGTGTGTGTGTGTGTCAGATAACTTATAAATACAAAACTATATTAGTGTCATATATTTATTTTTTTAATCAATACATGCAACGTATTATTCAAAATTGCTTTACAAAATACGCTCGCGTCGCCCCCCTGGACGCGGCGCACAAGGCGATTGCCCCAGTCGCCCCGTCCACGCGACGGCGCTGAATATAAACTAAAAGTTTACATATGCGTTAACCATGAGTTGAGTTACCTATCGAGCGCTTTTAAGTGATGGATAAAAAACAACTTTGTTTACATTGGCAGGTGTTAAAATAGTGTAGTTCGTAACAAAACTCAAGTATGAGTGAGTGAGTATCAAACTAACGACGTCGATAAGAAAGACACTAGCTGCAAATCAAATTTGTTATGATACACCTTTATTGCTCATTGCCTACTACAGATTTTGCGTTGTTCATTAAAAATTCAGTTCTTCCAGGTAAATTCACGCATCTGACATTTTATACGCAAACTGCAAAAAAACGCATGTAAAACTTAAATTCTTCTCAAAGCTTTTTAGAATCTTAGGTTGTCCACTTGTTTTATAACGTGAATTTGATGTAAAATCAATTAATGCTTGTAGAAAGAATCTCTGAGGTATGATGCACATTTACGTTTTGCGGTTAGATTTAATTTTCTTTCGTCATTTCTAGCATTTATTACTACCTACTAAATTACGTACTCAACACAAGGTATTGACTCCTTTTGTAAGTCGAATTCTAATGTCTTGTTGCAAAATCTTCGTCGTGAGATATCTTGAGTAAACTGGGAGCGTTGTGTAGTTGTGACCGTTTTCAACACCTAATATGTCAAACTTGGTGTTTTAAGAGAGAAAATTGTTACGTGCAAAAATTTCATAACGTAATACCCTGTATATTGGTTGAATTAAAATTAGATTTCGGTTTTGATGCCCTCTACCAAGTTTTCTTTTACTGTCATTTCCTGTCAAGACGTTAAACTGACAACTACGTAAAATGGCCTGTGAAGTTTAAAATTTGAAGTTTATAATAACCTCAACGCTAATGGAAATAAAATTAGAATTTCATTACGCATTTAAAGTAGTTTATTCGTCACAGGGTAAGCTGTTTTGAATTCTTTGGTAATTTTCTTAATTTGATAGCCGTCCCGCCACGTTTTTGGCAGTATGTTTCGATGCATTATCGATCAGGGGTGAATATCGATAAATAACTTCATGGGAAGAGTATAACTCTGTAAGGCCTACGTTTAAAACAAAAACGAAGACAAAAACTTTTCTTCGAGATCCTACTTATGCGGCAAACAACTGCGAAACTAACTTTCTCTGAATGTGTACCACAGCATTCGATAATCAGGTTCTTATATGTACTTTCTTGTAGTAGTGATTAACAATTTTGTAGATATTGCTTTCGTGAATCATTGTGTTGACACGATTTGCTATTCAAATTTATTCCAGGCTGACTCAACGAGAAAAACGTTTTCTTCGAACAAGTCGGTACTGGATTGTGGGTAAGTTTATTTAATTATTTTGTCGCTGTCAGAAAAGTCACTCACGGAATTTTTGCTTATGTTAACTTCCGTAATTACAATCATTATTTCAATACCATTGAGGTAGTTTCATTAATTATTTTGTGTGTATCGCATGCTGTGTACAAACGATATTTGTTATGTAATTTTCTTTGTTATCCACATCGTTTAAAATTATGTATTGTGCGTTGCCGATACTTCTGGCATTTATAGATTGAGAATTAGATAGACTCGTTAATAATCTACGTTATTAAATTAAAGTTGTTATAACTATTTTTCTTTATGGTAACATATCTTTCTTTTGTTGGTTACACGAACACCAGGGTAACAAAGATTACGAACCTGAAATTCGTTACAAGCTTGAATCTTCTGTCCTGATCGAGATAGAAGTTTTACTTATAAAAGATCTGGCGCCCTTTAACTTTTATTTATTTGAACCTCCCCTATCTCCGACTGTGTGAGTTGGCCGTGCAAGGTTCGCAAGACCTATAAACTTTTAACAAGATAACGGAACCTCGCTCACAAGCTTTCTTTCCATGTAGGCACCTGTGCTGAATTTAACATAAGCTACGAAATAAAAAAAAATCAGAAGTCTAGCCCAAGTCGTGTTCAGAATTGGTTGTAACCAAATTGATCCTATTTGTAATACCACGGCGATATACTTGTTTACTTATTTTTTAACTTTTAGTGATATTTTTACCGTTACTAGTATTAGTAACAGTAAACCGTAAGTAACCTTTTACTTTTAATCACATTTTACTGTCGATTGTGTGTATAGCGATTTAATATACGGTTGTTTGTTACTAGAAGTAGTTTATGTATTATTTAACATTCACATCTTTTAAGCTCATGTTTTGATTGGCTGTGCCATTCTTTTCCAATTTCGTAGTAAATTAAATTTTAACTGAAAATATCTGTAACTGCAGAAAACGTTGCAAGTTAAAATTTAACATTATTAACTTCTCTACCTTAATTGTTTAATAATACAGTGTGTTGCCTAACTCGAAAGGTCAATACACCTAAAATTGGATTTGTTGATTGCTGTGATATTGCACGTACAAATATTTGTTTGCCTATCTCTCTTTTTTTCGCTGTAAGGTGTGAACGAGCACCTGTAGTCCGTTTCTCGTTCGTTTACCCACGCCACTCTCCGATACCAGAGCTGCTGTTGCCTTTCTTTGCTGTAGGTTAAGTTTACAAACACAACCAAAGAATTGTTTTGGCTGCCAAATATTTTGCATGATAAATCTCTAGATCCCAATGAAACATCAACGATACCACAAGGGTTAGAATCCTGAATTTTATTTCTGTGCATATTATTTAGTTCTAGTATAGTTTTCAGCTACTTGCCAAATGATTGCTGGATAGTGAAAGTAGTTCTTATAAAAAAAACCAGAGCGAGAATCATACGCCCAAGCAAAATGCTTTCTTTAAATTATCTTTTATGCCCATGACTATTAAAAAATCAATAGATCGGCAGTTTAAGCACAAAACACTTTGTATCGATGCTAACAAGCTTGCCAAATGGGTAAATTGTGTCAACTGAGCACACATGAGCTCGCACAAAGAATTGAAAATGCTTTAAGCAACCAACAGATTGCACACTAAAACCTTCCTAGATATCAAAGAGGAGAAACCCAAAAAAGTAACTGCTGCAACAAGATGCCCGCAAAGAAAACTGTTATCTCGTCTATTGTAGAACTTAGTAGTTGAGGGTCTCTTACAAAAACTTGAACACAATGGAAAATATTTGCAAATATATGCATATGATATCACTATATTGATTAGTGGCAAGTTTGGATGAGTTGTGACAAACTCCATGCACAATACATGAAAATAGTGGAAAATTCGTGTGCGGCACAGCGGCTGACAGTAAATTCTGACAAAACAACAATAGTAGCCTTCACAAAACGAAGAAAACTTTAAGACTTTAAAAAACGTCAACAACGACGCTTAGTGGAACTACACTATTCACCTATACCTTTAATAGTAGAGTCAGAAGCTTTGGCAGAAGCGTACCGCTTTAAATCTAACGGATAGGAAAACATTTGTGCTAGAGTAAGATGCTACACTAAGATTTTCAATTAAATAAACAAAGACTACATGCTAAGCACTTAATACAGAAACGCTAAAATTAATAGTCGAGTATCGATCATCTTCATTAGGTCATTAAACAATCTTTAGAAGAAAAAGTCAGTTCTTTGCTTTTTCTCTATGTAGCTCAGGCGTTCGATAACGAGTAGCATAAATTATGTTTTATAAACTTTTACAACCATATCTGCCAAAAAAAACTTTTTTACTACTATATATGTACGAAATTCTGCTTTGCTTACGTAATTCTTTTAACCTCTTCTTCTCTCATTATTAGAAAAAAAATAAATAAGAACAGAGTTAAACGGTGTCGATCCTTCTAGTTTCTAATGATTTTGGTGCCTCTTTAATTTGTTTTATAATTTAGCACTACAAAGCTTACGACCCAAATCTCTGAACCCAGCTGAGTTAGTCGCTAGCAATTTACGTTGCGAGAAAATCCATCGACGAAAAAGTAGAAGTAATACCAGGATATGTAAAATACAAAGAAACAGTCAGAAGTTTTAAAATGTTTTTGAAGTGGGCTGAAACAAATGATGAATCAAAGCACCACATTCTAATTGTACCATAAACGAAAAAAACAAGCAAAAGAAACAAACTTTAAACAAAGGAATCACGGAATATTACACAGTTTCCTAGATTTAGTATTGACTTTATATATTTATGTAATATACCTATATGTACTTTATTTTGCTATTCATTTCGTAAGTACAGTTGTTAATTATTTTTTTATTTGAAAATAAAGCACTTTTTATTGCGAAAATGTGGAAATTCTTGGAGAATTAAGAACATTCGGATTAAAAAAGTCCAACTGACGATACTATTTCAAATCTTGAATATTTACCAATAGCAACATTTGCAGTTCTGTATTGGGCGAAAAAAGCTCTAGAGCGGCGAAATGAAAAGTAGAAGTCTACATAAAACTAAAGTTTTAAAGTCAATTATTATATTAGAACAAAGATAGAAAAGTCATTTAAAAAACCTTAAAATTGAAGAAAAAGACAATGTTAAAGTCAATGTCAAATTTGACAGATCACTCACAGGCAACGCACGGTCGTGCGGCCTCGCGTCGCATTAACGTTCGTTATGCTAAGCTTTACTTTCGACGCTTGTTACATAAATTACAATTTTTTTTGTTATTTATTATGCAAAACAGTTATTGAAAAAAGAAGAAACAACAATGTGTAAAAAGCTAAGAATCTAAAAATAACCTAAAGCGAATGTACAAAAATTAATCATCAAAAATCAATGGCTCCACCAACGATAATATAAAGACGATAAATTTTAAAATTGTATTGATAAAAGTAACAAGAACAGAAAAATAATTGCTCGGCCAATTTTGCACGTAGCACAACGAAGGAAAATACTATAAATCCCCAAAACTCTATAAGATACGAATCAATAAAGTTATTAGTATCCTAACGATTGTAATTTAGATTTTCGAGCTGAATTTATAAACTTGTTGCATTATTTGCGCTTTTAGACTTCCTTTTAGATTTATTGTGCAAATTAATTGTTGGTGGAAAACTGAACGTGCGTAAAGTTTTAACCGCTGTTTATGCAGAAACTACTTAAAACTCTAAACAAACTGTTGCGATAGTTTTAAAAAGCACAGTTAAATCTAGTTGTAACTTTATAAATTGCAATAAAACAGCACACTTTTTTTGTCAATGTTAAAAGTTAAAAAAAAAGTTCAACTTCTAGTTCTGGTACAATATTTGACGAGATGTGCATGCTCTAACAAAGCTGGAAATTTCTCTAAATTAATTTCATGTTGCAAAAATAGATTTAATTTTAGAGTAAACGACATTTGATGTTAATTTTACAAATCAATGCAACAAAAATAGCGTATAAATGTGCAAACTGCGATTTTGTTTTTTAATAACTGATATCTAAGTAAGCCATGTTTATATATACATATATATATAGTCAACCAAACTTTTGTTATTTCAAACAAAACACAACAAATTTGTAATTACCAAAACGCTTTTAAGAGATTTTCACATATTAATTATTGTCATATTAAAAATTTAAATACTTTTTTGTAATTCGTTTAGAATTAACGATGAATGAGTAAATGACAATGAAAAATTTCAACTCGACCAATAGCATCAAAATTGCACGTACTATTTACTAGTAGCTGATTACAGCGATTAATTTTTTTAATTGTTTAATTAGATCTTTGTTTCAATAAGTCAATACACAAATTAGCATTGCTTTGGTTGTTAAAGTAACGCCATTGCAAAGTTCGCTTTTGAGAATTTCTCTAACATAATTGTTGCAATAAATTCTAAAGAAACTTCACAATTAGTCATTAGGATTATGCATAGAAAATGCGCCAAAAAAACTACAAAGAATCTGTTGTTACAACTTTGTGGAATACAACCGCCAAAAATTATCCAAAAAAAATATTTTAGGAATTATAATAGAAAAATTAATCTCCTCACTGACATTGAATTTCAGACTGCGCGAGATCCGCGTAATTTTCGATAACCTGAACATATTCCCGATAAGAGAAAATCATCTTCTGCAGTTCTCGAAAAAAAATAGCAGCAATAAACGAAAATATTCCAGAAAAAAAAATATCACTGCTAGCTACGGGCATGGAAAAATGGAGAAACGACAAAAGCACTAGTACACTCATCTAGAACCTCCATCCAGCCCTATCTATCATAATCAACCACTTAAAAAAACGCACTGTTTTGTCCTCTTCATCTCAAGAAAATTAAAATTGAGAAAATTCGTGAATAAATTACTCGTAAGTTTTTGAAAAAAATTACGTATCAGTAATATTCCTGAAATGACCTTGAATTTTCTCTATCACCCATATATTGATTGCTACGAAGAGTTTTTGTTATACTAAAACATCAACAACGGTTTGTTCTTAATGTTACTTCAATATGTTGTTGCGGATGTTTTACGGTGATATTTGGTCTCTGTGACATCTTGGATTAATTTCCAGCTGTAATCAGCAAGCATACTAGAACTTCATTTGCCTTGGTATCGCTAATGCTCCAACAAGTTTTTTTTACTAAGTCCAATTTAATATGCAGTTGTGATAGGAATATATTTTTAGGATCAACCAGTAATATTTTTTCGACCCGGAGTTAGTGTTTGATGTAGTGGCCATTTTTCCTGTATCTAAAAACAATCGTGTGCACAGCTGCTTTATTTACACAAAAACAGCGCTACTTTGTATACCTCAGCTGTAGTCCAAAAAGAAGGACTATCACTTTTAGGTCGCTACAAAATTACCGCCTAGTCTTTATATTGGATGTGACATATCTCGTATGATTCCTTTATATAAACGGCATAAGCTATGTACCTATGGTACAAATAGGTATTTGTGGCGGTTCTAAAGCAAAACTGCTTTTAAGCTGAGTTTAAAAGAATCAACGAATAGACGCCAATTGCTTGGTTCATGTTTTTGTCACAATACATCAAATAAATTTCCAACATTCATGTAATATACCAAAGTACTTTCTTGAGCGCAAGTTGTTTTTGAAAGTCGGTTATATTGTTACATAGCTTTTTACCCATCACTTAAAACCAGACGACCAGCTCAAGATACTTCGGTGACGGGAGGCAGGTCTAAGTGTGCTAACCCTAAAATCATAAAAAAAAACACTAAAACGGTTGGAAAGTATTACTGGCAGATACTGTTTAAATATGTCCGACACTGAGAGAAAACAAATGACAAAACACAAGTTATAACGAAGGAGCATTACATATATAGTAACAATTAAGAGTTCGTCGATAAATAACACAGTCAATAAAATTGATGCAAGCCCTGGAGGGTAAGCAACACTCCATACATAAAATTATCGTAGTACAGTATGACAGTATAAATTAATATGTAATCAAAGAATTAAGCTTTGATTGAATGCGAAACTAATGAATTCGCATCTAGAAGCAAATCCCACTTAGAACAAATTCAATACGTAATTGTATAAACAAATTTGCGTTCGTTAGTTCTGATAACATCCATACCTATATCGTACGTACTTTACGTTCGATAAATTAACGATTGTCTAGTCATGCTAATGCCTAAATCGTATCCTAAAATTGTTAAACATGCAACGAAAGCAGTAATTAGGTTTAAGATGATATCACAAATAAGTTGCTTGTAAGTCAATCAATGAATCATTGTAACCAAATGCGTTACGCTTCTAAGTAATTTTCACTATTTCTGTCACAAGTGTGCCTTTAAATTTAGTAAGCCATCACATAAAGTACGTCAACGACTTGATTCCAGATTATATTGCGAATTTGGTGTAGGTAACCAATATCCCGATTAGTACGTGCTCCAAGTCATCGATTCCAGCGAAAGGTAATTAATTGACTCCAAAGAAGCAAACACGTAGCGGTAGTCCAAGACGCTATTATAATTACAAAAAAATTAATCAATTCTTACCTTAGGAAAACCCTTGCAAGTACCATAAATGCAGTAAAATCGATGCATCCATTAATGACATGGATAAAAGCGAATATTTAAAAATAAAGGTCTAATTGGACGCGCACGTTAGATTTTCAGGTACAATCCTTATTACATTGACCAGAAATGTCCTTTTTTCCTTACTTTATATCCATATGTCAAAAAAAAGTGACAGCCAACACTCTGAATGTAGCGCTCTAGGACAAAATGCATACAATGCGCGACCTATATCAAAATGTTTTTAACATAATATGTACGTCACCATCTAGAAAATGCCATCATTTTAATCTAAATGATGAGAGTTTTGACTGTCATTTGGTAGTTTTAAATCTCGAACCAAATCATTCAATTCAGCCTATAAAATCAAATGTGATTTTATTGTACATTGTTCTGGAGTGTGTCCGTTGATAACAACTACGTCACAACGACTAACTACAATGTCGGACTATAATAAAACAAAAAAAAATAGCGTCACTCTTCGGTTCGGAAACACACACACAAGACACATGTAAACCCACTAACGAAAAGAATAAGATAAAGCAAAAAAACGATAATCAACGAAAAACGTTTCAAGCGTATATAATTCTATCCAACAATAACGTATACTACTTCTATTTAACAGTATATTAACTTAAAAGACGTGCGTATTATGTAAGCTTACACGTACAGCGTAGTTTGCCAAAACTGGTCTTGACTACGACTACTCAAAAAACTTCATAGTTTTAAATTTACGACTGAAAGTAAAATGATTTAGCATGATCTACAATTAAATTCTTGATAGCTAAAATTTAAGATATGTAAGTAAATCCAACTTAAAAAACGCTTAAGCTTGAATATGTAATTAGAAATTCGAATACAAGTACGAGATTTGAATATACAGTACTTTGAAGAATCGCTATCGTTGGATATTTAGGGATAAGGCAAAATTCATCGATGTGAAACGTTCGACTCGTTAATATACACGTGACACGATTCCTAGAAAATTTACTTTTTCAGTAACATGGCGGACGCCATTTTCTTTACCAGTGAACGTCAACTTAATCAAAAATCGCTTTAATCCTGCTAGTATACTGAACAAATTTTCATAACCGCGTAATCGCTAAAAGCGTAATAGAAATAATCGACGATAAAAATTAAATAGAAAGAAAAACTACTTACAATTTAACGGACAGTGTCATAACAAAATCGACCGTTCACAGCGACTAATCAAATTAGCGCGATCCCTTTCCGTAGGAGTCAAATAAATCTAAAATTTTTCATCCAGTGGGGTCCGCAACCACAGGCGTAGTAAAATTTAGTTAGAATTACGTTTTCAAGAAAATGAATGAGTAAGGACATATATCAACATCTTGATGCTTGATGAATCATTATCGATTCCCTGTGTGAATTGTGTATCATCAGTTGAATCACCGGTACATTCAAGTTTTTCTTCGCCCAAACTCCGTGATTTAGGTGGTTTGGAAATAAGAAGTTCTTTACTATGTTCGATAAACTGTAAATATGATAGTACATTGGGATTGGCACAGTATGCTTGGACTTCGGTCTGATGTCAAGCAAAAGTAACCATCTGTGGCATGATTTTCCGATTCTCTCTACACCATTGCTAACACAAACGGCATTTTACATTTTGTACCTTGTTATGTTAGACAGTTGATAGATCAATTTTTCAAATGTAAGATTTGTCCTTCGACACCTCACTCTTTTGTCATCGATGTCAAATTTTATAACAGCGTATTTTATTCACTTCCTGTTAGATCTGGTGCAATACAGACGAGCTCCGTATTTTTACGCCCAACGAAGCTATCATCATTAGGTTATTTCACGCGAATATGCGTGGCTATTTAGTGAAAGCTGAGTAAGGGTAATCCGTTATATTTCTCTTTATTGGGGGTTTAATTTGATTCTGTCCTAATTGTCTATAGCGGATTTCCATAGCCACCACACGTCACCGTTATCAGTGAAGATAACAAACAAATGGCATATTTGGGAAAATTTCCATGACGTCACGTCATTAAGACGTAACTATTCACACCGTCAAGGGGTTAGAAACCTTCAGGATTGTACTTCTTTTGAGAGGAGCTGCTACCATAAATTATGTTAAGTCGAAGCGCATCTCAAATGATTAGATGCTTTAAAGGGAAATTTATTTGTGTTAACGCGGTATGTCCGTTTTGTGTTAGATTTAATATTACGTTTTAGGTAACACAAGTACGGAATTAGCTAATCCCCTACTGGATAAAATGTAACGAGTATTTTTGGTATTTCGTCATTATTTCATCTGATGGATATGTAACTTTGCCATCGCCCGTGTGATATATCCGACCTCGAATAATAGTCTTCAACTTTATGCACGCAGAGAACGTAATAATAGTAGTGGATCTTCTAAGGAAAGTTTTCCGTTTCATTTTGTCTTACGAGTTTGTGAATGTGGGGAAATGGATTGAAATCTGTAATAAATCCGTTCGAATATCGCATTCGTAGAACGACGTAGCTGAATATTTTCTAACCAAAGTCATAGAGTAGCTTTTTTCTTCTCATGGATTAACGAAGTCGTTAGTTTGCTTATGGATTCACGAAAGCGCAACTTCTTTTGTGTGGTGTAATTCTACTGATGGCGTCCTATTGTGTAGTTTGAGTTTGCCGAGGATTAGTTGGAAGCAGTGCCACGTGCAAATGGGTATTCCCTAGGTAGTTTCTGGACGAAAAAGTATTTATGTATAAGTTTCCGCCGGCATAATCAAGCGGGGAATACGGCACCACCTCGAACCTCGTCTAGTCAAGCACTTCGGAGTTACCGACTTGCGATCGCGCTAGGGTGCGTTGTGTCAAAATTTAAACAAGGTTACAATTTTAATTTAAACGAATTCAAGACTGATTATGTAATATCTGTGCCTTTGCTAAATTTGTTCTCTCGTTAATACTTTAAGTCCAATCAATATCAATTTTGTTTATTCACTATAAATGTCAAAACGTTAATCCCTAATGTGCGAAAATGTAACTATCAGAGATTTGGAAGTACGCGTCGGATTGTGATTCTGTTGTAAAATGAATTTCGACTAATGATACCGATCGTAAGCTTGACGTGAACATCTATGGGCGGTTTTAAAATTTCACTTGCGGAATCGTATTTGTTTTGCTACCGTTTATTGTGTTGCCGCGGCGTATTTAATCCAGTAAAATCATATCTGCTTCCAGAGTCTATTTTAGACCTGCTTTAGCACTGTGATTTATTTGTTTTGTTATTATGTATATGTAATTTGTACCAGTGGCGTAACAGTCGATACTTATCTTTCATCTTCAATGAAATTTCTCTTAATAAATAGTTGTTATTAATTTTGGGTATCTTTGATTTGGGAATGTACTTTGGGGGATTGCGGGACTAAGATCTCCTTTTCTCCTGCCTAGACATATATATTATGTGTTATTACTTCTGTCGTGTTATTTGTTCTTTTTCAGCTACGGGTAGAGTTAGACGATATCTCCCTAATTTAGTATTTCATCGTCTTGGCGCTTTTTTAGATTTAAGTTATAATTTAGCATCACAAAGCATGCGACTCCCTCTCCAAGAACAACTGTGCTAGCCGTTGCTTCTTTTTTTTGTTACAAGGTAACCACGTAACAAATTTGGCCGCCCAACTTAAGAAGCCTGATTTTCTCGTAACAACCTCTCAACCAACGTGTTAACAATGTTACAACAGTCTTACAACATATGTGAAAAACCCATCACTTATTTTGATCTTACTTTGACAAAGTTTGTAAACTCTTCGTAGAAGATAAGTGAAAGTACGTTTTTGGAATTTAAAGTTCCCCACACAAAATCGTTCATTTAGAAATGTTTTATATAAGAAATAAATAATAAAACTTATAAAACAAACATATTTTATACGCACATTTGTTTACTGAAGTATTTAGATTGCTTTTATCGCTACAGAATCGCTCGCAGGTATGGCAGTCACCATTATTAATCTACTTTGCTAATTTAAAATAATTTTAGCAATACTAAGACTTTATTATAACCGCAGTTGCCAACGAAAAATCAAAGAACTCAAACAAACAACCGAAATCGGACTAAGAACCTCTAAAGAGTTAGGTAATCAATTTGTGAACCAATGCAGATTCTAAATTCTAAAAAGATAAGAAAGAAAAAGATGACGTAAAAAATATCGTCATAGTTTAGAATCCGGCTTGGTTGATTACCTAACTCTTAGTTAGATGCTTGTTTAGGTTATTCGATTTTTCTCTCACGTCCTGATAAATCCCTTTACAAAAATGGACAAAACCTTGACAACCTTGGTTACAACAATAACACGATCCAAACCCAAAAGACGTTCTCATCTTAGTATACACTCCGGCCGTGGAATCCTTTTCTATTACAGTAGTTTCAGCAAGTTGATGAAAGTTTGAATCCTTTCTTTTATCCTCATCGTTACGGTAAGTTAAATCATCCCATTGAAATCGTATTTAAAAATTATCAAAACAATTAAATTTTGATGCAGTTAGAGTTGCGTTGATGATCTCAAGAGCCACGTTTAACAGAAAAATGTTAAGGTTCGTTCAGCTGTTGATAACACGTATAGTTCCGTATGTTATTTACTTATGTTAATTGTTTATCTACGTTTCTTTATATAAAATCTTCTGCTTTGTTAATTGTATTAAACCGTCAATTTTGTTAATTGCTTATCTACCTTGCTTTATCTAAAACTTTCTGTTTTGTTAATTGTATTAAGTTTTTGTTTTTGTTACTTGCTTATCTACATGTCTGTACATTAAACCTTCAGTTAATTTTACAGTACTTACGATTGTTAATAGTATTTTACTTTTAGTCGAGTATAATTATTTAGCCTTCAGCTTTTTAAGTCGGCGAATGCAAGCTTGCACTCTTAATTGCAGGTTGTAAAAACTTTTATGTAAAAGATATTTAACCAATTTGTTATGTTCTCTTGTTATCAAGTTGTTTGCATTTTTTCCTTTACCTATTCTACTCGACAGTGTGTCAATATGTACTTTTGGTGTCTCCGAACCAAAAATTCTACGCATGCGTTAGAAGTGGCGCCCGATTTTTCTTTTCCTTTTTTAGTAACATTTTCAACCACGTCTATTTACTTGTATTCAGCTAGTCGTAGTTGTTACCAGCAGGACCCGTTAGGAAAACAAGTTAGTAACAAAGCTAAAGGCGTAAGTAAATAACATAAGGAACTATATAGGCTATCGATAGCTGAGCAAAACCCAAAATGTTCCCCTCGAACGTCATCAACTCAACTATAATTGCACCGGAATTTATTTGGTCCAATAATTTTTAATTACCACCTCAATGGGATAATGATTTAACTTCCCGTAACGATGAGGATAAAGGAAAGGTTGTAAAACTACATCAACTTGCTGAAACTACTTTTAATTGACCAATGGCAACGGCCGTCATACCTGCGAGGTTGTTACGTACGAAATTTTCATTACGGAAGACCCTGTATATTGAATTGAAATTAGATTCCGGTTTTGACGCCCTCTACCGATCGTTTCTCGTAGCTGTCATTTTTACGACAAAATCGTGAAGCTGTCAATTGCATAAAACGGCCTGGACGCCTTAAAGAAATTTCAAGGGACATCCTTAATAATGGGAATCAAATTATAATTACATTACGTTCATAAAATATTTGAGTCGTCACAGGGTAAGATAATTACTGCCGTTTTATTAAAATTCGTTTGTAATTTCTCCTTAATTTGATAGCCGTTTCCCCACGCTTCGAGCACATGTTCGTTTCAATAAAGATATGATGAAGATTAATTATTATTGAGAAATACCGTTACCGAACAATTACGATTTTGGGAAGGCATATTCTCCACCACAAAAACGGTGTCTCGACAAGCCTTACTGTGAGAGATGTTATTTCGTGTATACTAGTCGATTGTGTTATCAGCCACCTGTTCTAAATTGGTACCTACAGTATTCGATACAACGGGTTTTTATATAACATTTAATGATTTATTAATACTAATTTTGTAGCATACTATTCTTTGTGAGTTAGTGTGTGATACGATTTGCTTTTCACTATTTATTACAGGCCGCTAGCGGGGAAAACGTTTTCTTCGCGAAAGTGGACACTGGATTTTGGGGTGAGTTATTTGCTTAACTTTTATATCGTGGTCACGAAAGTTACTCACAGAATTTTGATTAATGTTAACGACCGTAATTACGTTTATTGCTTATATACCAATAAGGTAACCTTAATCATTCACGTAACTGTATCGCATGCTGTGAGGGAAAAACATATTTACTACGAGATTTTCGGTGCTGTTCGTTTCGATCTAACTTAAATGTGTATTGTGTGTTGCCGATACTGCGGGCATTCATGTACTAAAACCTTGATAGAATCTTGTAAATCTTATGTGTTGCGAAATCAAAGTCTTCCACATTTGTTAACGAAAATTGTTAGTCATTCTAGTATTTATGGATTGAGAATTTAATGTATAGTTGTCAATTTGCTACGCTACTAAATTAAAGTTGTGATATTTGTTAATTATACGTAGAAATCATTCGAGCATGGATGAGTGAAGAAATTTCATATACTCTTGTTAATATTCGACGTTCACACATTAAAGTGGTTATATTTGTTAATCTCTCTTGTTATTTTTTCTCTCTCCTGTAATTATCGTTATCTATTAGCTAATTTTGGCTACTCGACCATCAGAGTAATAAGGATTACGAACCTCCAATTTAGTTACAAGTTTGGACCGTCTGTCGTGATCGAGGCATAAGTGTTATCTTGGATCAGATCTGGCGCCCTTAAGCATACTTCCTGTGAACCTCCCCTATCTCCGACTGTGTGAGTTGGCCGTACAAGGTTCGTAAGACATAAAGCTTGTAACAAGGTATTCTGTATCAATAAAAGCAATCTAAGTACTTTAGTAAAAAAATCTTCAATCAATAACAATACTAATCGATATAAGCGTAATAGTAAAACGATGACGTAAAATTAAATAAAAGGAAAGTAATCACGATCAAAGTCCCTACAACACAATCGTCCCGCAGCAAGCGCCAAAATCAAAATAGCCACTCAAATGAGCCGTAAAACCCGTTACATAAAATGACACTGCTAGGGTCGCACTCGCTTACAGTACGGTACTAGAAATTTCGTTAAACTACGAAATGTGACAATTTATTAGTAAGGACACGTAACAATATGTTTTTAGTGCAAAACTATCCAAAACTTAGTAATTATGTATTTAAAAAAAACTCTCCATCTAAATCAACTTTAAGATAAAATTTTCTAAAAAAACCTATATACGTAGTTTTTAGTTGAACAAACTTCATCATACTGAAACGTTCGAGAAGTTATTCGCAACTTCGAGAACCTTCGCGAGGTTTTCTAGAACGTTCGCCGAAGGATGCAGAACATACAGGAACGTTTTGTATAATGTATAACTACCGAAGAAACAAATCGTAGGTCAGTTATTGCCGTAACGCGAAGACAGCAGTGTTAAGAAGATTATTCAAGTCTAAATAAATAAGCTGTTAACGCGTGTTATAAATAAATCTACGAAGTACATGACTTTAGTGTAAACAAGTGTGTACAGCTATCCGCGGGCTATATCTTATCTTCGTGTGAGTAATATAAATTATAGTGTAAGTGTTTTTTATTAAATATTATTAGATTCAATTAGTTTGGTTAATTTAAAAGTTTTTTTAGTTTTAATAATAAAATTTGTTACAATACTTTATAATATGTATCAAGTAAAAATATTAACTCAAATAAAATAAAAGTTTTGTCTTAACTTAGAAACTTACGGTTATCTTTTTACATATTTTTGTTTTACAACATTAAAAATACAAACCGTAGTGGTCTTGAATGACACAAAATTTAAATCTGTAGCATTTTGAAATAGTTCCAAACTGTATATAAAAATTGATGTAAAATAATCAACAAAAACTTTTAGGTAATTGATAATTATAAAATTCTTTAGTTCTAAACATTTAATTAAAGACTGTAAAGCTCTCTAGTAAAACAATTAAAAAACAATTGTTCGAAAACCAAAAAAAAATTAACGTTTCTATTAGTTTCTGTTTTTGTTGGAGTTGCTTTGAAAACAATTAAACAAAATTGTACAAGAATTAATCGCAAAAATTTCAAGAATTTTTAACAAACGTTTGCGGAGCTTAATTAACAAAGTCCCAAATTCTTAAAATAACGAAATTAATTTTGAACGGAATGACATAAATTAATATTAAAATACTGTGTAGAAAATTTCCGCGAAAGTAATTTTATAGTAAGCTTTGATCTGTTTGTAGCAAAAACAAAGGAATGATAAGAATTTTGAAAAGTATAGCTTTAGGGGAGCTTTGGTATGTCTGCTATAGCTGTCAGAGGGTGTAATGAAGCAGCCCTTAAGTTACCGCAAGACAACCAGTGATACATTGCTGTGGTTGCCGAACGGTAATTAGAACACGTCCTTTAAACGGAGGAATTCAATATTATTGGAAATCCTTTTTTTCTATGTTTGAAAAATTCCGATGCAGTATTTCACAGTTTTAATTAGAAAAGTTTTTACCTTAATTACGGAGAATGTAGACTGAATTTACCTATAAAAAAAAGAAAAAAATATTAGTAAAAGTTGGCAAATTAAAATAAAGAAAACATATACATAGATCAGGTAAGCTAAAGCTAACGCTACGTCTATAAAGGATAAAAGAACACTAAGTCTTCAATGTAAACTCCATTATCTATCGCATAGAAGACGTTCTCCCGTCTAAAAATCCAAATCATTTATTTTACTTATCCTTTAGAATTTTCTTTCACGCTTATGTGATGTGACATATGCACGTTCTCCTCAACGTAAGTAGGGTGATAGATATATAAATTTTATTGAAGCGATAGCTAATAAAATTCTTTTATGACTGTTGTATAGATTGTATAAATAAATATGAAAGTTGCATAAGAAAGACATAGGATGTTCGTCCTTAAACAAAACTTTATGGTCGCTGCGGTCATCCATCATAATTTGATCATTTTATTTTATTAATGTGTTGGGAGGCATCAATCAAAGTTTGAAAAATTTCTTTCTGTGTTTAACGATTGATTAAACTCATAAATTATACAATTGTGTCCCGTGATAGGCATTCGCCGCACCTGGTACATGGGACATAAACTGTAAATATTTTATTTTTTTCTTCAAATAAAAAATAAACTTTTTTTGTAAGTGTACATATTTCTAATAAACCTAATACAATTTGGTCATGGTTGTAAAAACATTAAAAAAAAATCTAATCGTCTACCTGGATCAGGAGACAGAATTAAATTGATTAGTAGTTTTGATTGGATTCTTAACTATAATTTTCCGCCCATCATCAGAAATTACGTATGTAAGACCAAACCTCAAGAATAGAAAGCAGAAAATATAGAATTAGTAACAGAACCGTCGTAAACAATAAATTGAGTTGTAATAGCGAAGGCTTCCGCGGCTGGAATATATACTAAGATAAAAAGTCTTCCGGGTTTGGACCGTGAGCCATTCATACAGTTATTAATCGTTGTCTACATCCACGTACTCGATTACCTAAGGACATTTCTACTCCCGAATCTAATCCGATATTGGCTTTTTTACCCTACATTCACAAAATTACAGATCAGATAGTAAAACTTCTTCGTAAGAATGGTATTAAACCCATATTCAACTCGACAAGCAAAATCTCGCAGATTCTTCCTTCTCCCAATGACAATTTTCCTACACTTTCATCTCAAGGTGTATACCAAAATTCCTTGTTCATGTGGTTTAGTCTACATTGGTGAAACCGGTCGTTCCGTTATTACTCGCATTTCAGAACAGGATTCTTGTATAAGGAAAAGGCATATTTCTAAGTCTGCAGTTGCTGAACCTCATTTTACTACAAGTCACAAGATAAACTTTGATAACGTTTCGGCGATTGCCAAATCTCCATCCTTTTTTAATAGGAAATTGAAAAAATCATAGAAATCATCAAACACCCCAATAACTTTAATCGTAATCATGGTTTCCAGCTATCTCCTCTTTGGTTCCCGGTCCTTACTCTTTTATCGAAAACACGCCCTCTTTCGACCGAAGCTCAATCACTTCTTCTATATACACGGAGACTACTTCTTCTCAAATCACTTTTCATATATTCGTCTGCTTTTTCTCGATGAGAATAGTCGAACTTGAGATAATTAAGGCCTTAAAGCAAATTTACCCGATGTTACCATTGCCATTTCCCCAGAATATCCACCACTACCTACTCCTACTTCGGTCAATCAAAACCGTCGCCCTACTACCGCTACCACCTCTACAACACCCAAAGACAATTAGAGGGTTTAAAAGAAAAGACTCCCGAGCTGAAAAAAACATTCTCTGGAACAGAGTCAAGTTGCCGCGGTGACTAGTTGAGGAGACGTGAGACACAAACGTTTACATTGCTTAATAGACACCTGAGATTAGACAAAGTGGAATGTCGTTGCTCTTTTTGGGCGCTTCTTTTAAATAGTTGCTCTCCGGCGCTCTTAGGAGGGAAGCGCGCTCTGATTGGTTGGCGCTGGTGATGATAGTGGTGGAACCGTCCTGAGAAGTGGTAGCGGTATCAGTCCCCTCCGCTTGGAGACGGTTCCATCGGGTGTTGGCCCTTGTTGATCTGTAGGAGCTGGACGTAGGTCATGGAAATGGATTTTGACGTAGTCCCCGTTCCTGTCAATCAAGTATACGTTGGTTTCTGCGGTTTGAACAATAGGGAACGGACCTGACAATTATTGTTCGAAATGCAATCTTGTGGCGGAATGTCTTCGATCTATTACCATTTGTCCGATTTTGAATTGCGTTTTGTATGGTCCATAGTTGGCCTAGCAATGTTGCAACTCCTGTCGCGGCGGTTTTACGTGTTCTTATGTTGTATAATACCGTCGGAAGGACTTTGGCCCATTGTTTCGGATCTTCTCCCCGGAGGTAGATCCTGAGTCCTTTCTTTACCTCTTGATTGCTCCTTTCTACTGAGTATGCTTGTGGGTAAAAAATTGGGGTAGTCCAGTGATAGCAACCCCAGCCCCGGAGAGAATCGTCCCATGTTAAACAGGTGAATTGCGGTCCGTTGTCCGCAATGATTGCCTTAGGATATCCAAATCGGCTAAAAACTTCGTTCTTCAATATTCTGACCAGTGGCTGGCTGCTAGTCTGGACCATCGAATATGCTTCTACCCATCTGCTAAATACGTCGGTGATCACAAGAATCCATCGCTTCTTGTTGGGAGTTGGAACGTAAAGTCCAATGAAGTCGACTAATACGACTTTTCAGGGCAGTGTTGGTTGTCTGAGTCTTACCGTTGTGTTAACTTAAATTTGGCCTGTTTTACAGGCGGCGCAGGCCCAACAAGACTTTACGTACGTCTGCTTTCAGGTTGGTCCAGAAGCATCTCTGAGCAATGACCGTTGTGATTTCATCAACCAGGATGACCAGCAGTGAGTGCATTGTGGTAGACAAACATCACTGCTTCCTGGACAGAATTCGGGACGACCAACACGTTGCGATCTTCAAGTCTTTTGTAGAGGGCTCCGTGTTCTACGAAAAACTGCTGGTGGAGCTCCATGTCGTCTTCAGCGATAGGTCGTGTTCTGACACGCTCCCAGATACGCATGGCATTTGATGTCGCTTCGTCAAGTTACTAGGCTCTTTTATTGTCAGTTTGGACATGGCGATATGCGTGCTGACAAGTGGTTCGGGAGACAACATCCGGTTGACTTCAAACACTTTTTCTCCGATTTTTAGGTCAGTAGGGGTTCGAGATAAGTGATCGGGAAGTTCGTTTGTTTTTCCGAAACAGTGTTTGATGTCGAACGAGTTCTCCTGTAGCATTAGTGACCATCGCGTCAGTTTGCTCTTGCTTTCATTTTATGTAACCACAAGAGCGCTGTGCTGTTGGTTACGAGCAGAAATCGACAGTCTTCTAGGTACGGGCGGTACCTCTTGATGGCCCAGATGACGGCTAAACATTCTTGCTCGTTAATGTGGTAACACTGCTCCTCAAGCCAAAGCTTGGCAGATCCGTAACTGATTATTCGCCGGCCGTTAGGGTCTTCTTGGTAGAGCACTGCAGCAATGCCGACTCCGCTGGCATCGGTTTGAAGAATAAGGGGTTTAGTAAAGTCGGGTCGCCTTTTATGGCGTCTTTTGTTTTTTTAAACTCCTTTTCAGCAGCTGATGTCCACGTAAATTTCGACTAGGTTGACAACAACTCATTAAGTGCTGCTTGAAGCTGTGCGCAACTTGGCACGTAGTCTCGGAGCCAGTTGCACAGCCCTAGAAAGCGTCGGAGTTGTTTTCTGGTGAATGGCCTTTCAGCGGCGGTTAGAGTTTCTACATGTTCTGGTAGGGGGCTATTACCATCAGCAGTCACGATGCGCCCCAAATAGGTGATCTTCTGGACGCCTAACTTGCACTTCTCGGGAGACAGCTGTAGATTGTGTTGCTGTAGTCGTTCCAAAACCAGATGAAGGTGCTTGAAATGGTCTTACGAAGAATTCGAATAGATTATAATGTCGTCTAGGTAGACGAGGACAAAATCACGCAACTACCCCAGAAACACTTCTTGCGTCATTAACTTCTGAAAACTTGATGGCGCGTTTTTTTAATCCAAACGGCATAACTCGGAATTGGTACGCGGCTCCGTCTGTTGATGTAAACGCTGTCAGGGGTTTAGATGCTGCTTCTAGAGGAACTTGTCAGTACTCGCACTTCAAATCTAGTGTCGAAAAGATCTTTGCCGACCCCAAATCTCGTAGCGTTTCCGGTATCACGGGAAAGTTTGAACTCTCGTCGTGCGTCTGCTGCTTAAGACGCCGGTAGTCAATACAGAATCGAGATTTTCCATCCTTCTTTCGACGATCACTATTGAGGAGCAGTATTCGGATGTGGTAGGCTCGATGATTTCGTCGGCTAGCATGGATTCTACTTACCGTGCGATAGCGGCCTTTTTTTCGAGTATTTTCGAGTATTTCGGAACGGAGCATCTTTCTTTAACCGAATGGCGTGCTTCGTATTGATAGTTGTAGTGGGTGGCCCTGTTGCTTGAAACGTGTCCAAAAATACTTCTAACAGCCGGGTAAGTTGATCTAGATGGAAACCGTGGGTAACGTCGTTTTGGTTTAAGTGCTTGACGCAGTCAGACTTTGGTAGTCAATCCCAGTAGATAGTTCTACGTGTCGAACTGCTGAAGTGCACACACCGCCGATTATAATCCATCACCGCCTTTTGTTCTTGTAACCATGCTTGTCCTAGAATGGGTGGTACTCGTAGCTTGGGCGCGACCAAAAACTGTATCGCCAGGTTGTTTCCGCCGATGTTGCATCGGTTTGACCCAATATTTGCAACTGTTGTCCCGGTACTGTTCAGTCAATTGGAAGTTGCAGGTTTGATATCAAATATGACTTCCTTGTCGAATAAAGTTGTGAACCGGTGTTTCGCAAGG
This sequence comes from Aquatica leii, assembly GCA_035610365.1. Taxonomy (NCBI): domain Eukaryota; kingdom Metazoa; phylum Arthropoda; class Insecta; order Coleoptera; family Lampyridae; genus Aquatica; species Aquatica leii. The sequence continues at coordinate 49,140,070 of CM069438.1, read as the reverse complement.
CAGCGTGGTTTTGTCCGTCTATCGTTACTTGGATGGTAGGCAAGCGAGCATTAGCGTTGAGTTTGTTTATTGTGGCCGAGGTTCGTTTTGCTCCTCGGCCCGTCTGGCGTTTCCCGGATTGGCTCTGAGGGGTACTTGTGCTACAAAGCAGTCTTGGTGAAAGTGTCGTTCTGAACAGTACCGACACTTCGGTAGGCCAAAACTTCTTGTCGTGGTTGGTCTGGATTCAGATGTCACTGGTTTTGGTTCGACTTCCTTCGGTGGAGGCTGGTTTTTTAAGGCGGTTTTGATAGAGGTTGCAATTTTTAACAACTCGATAAGGGTTGCCGGTTTTATCATGATGAAATGAAGCGGCAATATTGGATTTAACATTTCGATGAACATCGGGATGTGTTGTTCACCGTTTATATTTAATCGCCACCCCAGTTTTTTTTTATAAAAGAATTCGGAGACAGTTTTGTTAACGGCTGTTTCTTTTGTCAGTGTTCATTGTACAGTTCCTGTTCTTCCGTCGTTAGATTTAGTTAAAAATGTTTTTCAAGCGCAGCGATGAAAGTTGCGAGATCTTCCATAGGGTCGCCGCTGAAGGTAAATAGTTCTGCAGTTGTGTGCGTTAGCAACATCTTGCAAAGGTTGTTTAGTACTTGGTCGACTGGTTCCTCCAGTTTTAGGTGAGGTTGTTGTTGAGCGCCAGTGGATGATTCCGGATCCAGACCGGTGTTGGAATTTACTGCCATCTGGGTGAATAGATTGTCTTAACTGCTAGCGGAGGCTATGCTTCTTGTTATCGGCATTTTTTGCTGCAATTGTAGGAACGACCATCCGGCCAACTACAAGAGATGCCCAGTCCACTCAAAGCAGCGACAAATGAACAATAATTGTACTACCCCTTCCGTTTCAGCGTCCCCTCGCGCTCCACCGTCTAGATTGCCCAGGTGACGAGACCAATCGAGTCCACCGTCCCCGCGCAACCATGTCCGCCATACGTCCACACATAGATTACCAGTGAAGAGCACCATCTCATCAGAAAATCCCTTGCCCTTCCTCGCAATCAATAAAATTGCAGCACAAAGAAAGCCAAACTCCCTTCTCATCGTGATTTGGAACCAAAGACGTGTTACCCGCAGATTTATACGCGATTTTTAACGCCAGAATTCGCACTATTCTTGCAAGAAACCTTAACGCGAAGCATCCAGACTGATACAGCAAAAAAACAAACCGCAATGGTCGACTTCGCCAGCATCCGAAATTTCGTCGTAGATGGACCCTACAAACCCACCATCCATCCTCAAAACGTCCCACAACTTCAAGACGGGATCGACAATTTTACAACTTATCAAAAGATGCATCACAAAAGCCACCAAATCTATGACGAAATCCAAGTCGGATCCGTTTCAACCACCACTTCACATTCGCGACCAGATCACCGAGAAAAACTGTCTAAGACGCCGATGACAACGCACCCGCCACCCAGATGACAAAAAAGTCCTTAACGCAGCTCAAACCGCCATTAGAACACAAATCGAGCAACATCGAAATCTTCTCTTCAGCGACAAACTTCAGTCTCTAAATGCACAAGATAACAACGTGTGGCAAACGGTCAACATCCTAAAAAACAGGAACAAACCACCCATGCTCGCATTCACCGTCCCGAGGTCTAGTCTACACCGACCTAGACAAAGCCGAAGCTTTCTCCGACACGCTCAAACTCAAAATTCAGAGCAAACCAGCCAGACGACGAAGACTCCCATCGCTTAAACGCCATACACCGCAGAGTCAGAGGCATTCTGATGGCAAACCCAAACGACGCTCCTAAATCGACGCTCGTTTGCGATTAAACTTTTTACCGCCAAGTTCACTCCACGACACATAGAAGCCGGCGTCCCTCAAGAATCTACGCTATCACCACTCTTATATAACATTTTCATGACAGACGTACCAAAAATTGACGGACTCACCTACACCTTCTATGCCGACGACACGGCCGTCTTGGCAATATCATGCTTACCCGCTCAAGCCAAGAGAAATCTTCAAATGACCCTCACGTCACTAGACAACAGGTACGACGACTGGAGAATACAAGTCAATCCCAACAAAAGCGCCGCCGTCCTCTTCAACCAAAAAAACATTGCCCCCACACGCCGCCTCCACATCAAAGGCAACGACGTTTCTTGGGTGGACGAGACTAAATACCTCGGTCTTACCCTATACAAAAAACTTCTTTGAAAATTCCACATCACTCAAAAGCTGGCCTGTTCCAACGGGCTGCTAGTAAACATATATCTCATGCTGTGCCGCAACAGCCGCCTCAACATCGACAACAAGCTCCTCATCTAGAAGATGATCATCGACCCCTCCATGGCCTCGCAGCCCTAGTATGGTTCTACGCTGCCAAAACCCACACTACCAGAATCTTCCAAAATAAGATGCTCAGAATGATCGCAAATACCCCATGGTGTCCACTAAGAACTCAACATCCCGATGATCGCAGATTTCGTCCGTCAATCCACAGGTGCATTGCATGCAGGCCTCGCGGGCCACTCCAACCCTCGAGTCCGACGGCTTAGGGACTACGACCGATCACTTCTATGGAGTTTAGAATCTGGCTTGGTTCACAAGTTGATTACCTAACTTTTGAGAAGTTCTTAGTTAGATTTCGGTTGCTTGTTTGAGTTCTTCGATTTCTCTCATGCCCTGATGAAGCTCCTTATAAAAGTGGGCAAAACCTTGGCAACTTCGGTTACATCAAGGACGCGGTTCAAACCCGGAAGACGATCTTATCTTAGAATAAATTCAGTTAACCAAAAAAAATAAGTTAACTCACCCACATTTTACTACATGGCAGTTTCCGAATGATGGCATTTAATGGATCAAACGTCACATGGTTTTTTAAACTTTCTATTGAAACTATTGATCTTAGCTAACAGACTATATAATTGTCATAATAGCTAACTCCAAAAACCTGTGGGTTGAACTACCTAACGGGCGCAACTCCATGTGGTGGATAGAAAGGTAGATAAGATGTACGCAGACTAACAAGTTAAGTCAGAACAACCTTGTCTACATTGACAGGTATTGGAATCGTATTCCAATTACTACTGTCACGTAAACCAGCCCGCGCATTTCAAGCTGTAGTGTCATGGCAGAAACCAACAATGAGATAAACAATGCCTGCCGCTGCTCTACTGGCGTTGCTCAATAGACGCGGCCGTTACACAAGAATGTCAGTGGAATATTTGCTAACTGATTGGAAAATATAAAAAATTTCAATATGGGTACCAATAGTTGTAGGCAAGCTTGTATAACTTCACATGAAGAATTAGCAATTACTTTGAGGTGAATAATTTAGTTTGTTTATAATTAAAACAAATCAACTATTTCAAAATCGTGAGTCATATCTGAATCATTTGTATCGGTAGATGAAAATACTCGATCATATCGTAGCCTTTCCAAAGTAGGCGTAAAATGATCATGGCCAGTTTGCACATTGCATGAGGCTTCTGGTCTATAATTCGGCTGTGTTGAATATCCACGACCACTTTGCACACTTTACGAGGTTTTTATCCCATAATTTGGCTGTATTGCATATCCATGGCGATATTGGCTACCGCTCGAGGCTTCTGGTCCATAATTTGGTCGTGTTATATATCTACGGATATATGGTTCAGCGGATGACGTGCCTGGTTCATAATAAAATCGCCTTGGAAATTTAGGTCAAATTCGGAGTTGTGAGTTTCCAGCGGAAACATTTGCGCTCTTCTTATTACGGCAGTTAACTCAATTTTTGTAGAAAGTCTACGATAATCCAGAACCTTTCAAAAATCATTTAGCAGCAAAAGCATAAAAAACCTATATGAATCAGAATCCTTGATCTTTTTACGTTTTTCTCTCATTGCAATACCTTTAAAACTTGAATCAAACCATCGCTGTCAGCTCTCTTCTGATTGATGGTGACTACTAAAGTTGTTATGTTAAAAAACCTTTGTTATCGCTTTTCGCTTGGTATAAATTTTGCTATGTTTAAATTCCGTTGCCAGTATTAAATTACTCCCTCTTTTATTTCTACGCATTTGCGGTTTGACTGTCAAACTGAAAAATCAGCACGTGTTAATTAAATGCTCAGTAACAGAATTTGTGAACACCCGCATATTTGATCTTGTAAATCAAATAAAATTTCAATAGTTGAATAAGAAAGAAACGCTGAGGTAAAGAGGGCGTTTCTTTTTTGAGGTAACGTTAAATTTTCTTTGTTTTTATCGCCTTTTACTACTGTCACGTGTTAACTTTAAGAAATTTTTTCATTACTGCTAATTATCAATTTTTATTTTGCCTTGCTTTTTCTTTTTTTAAATTTTTTTCTTTTGCTTTGGTTCTGTTTTTCCTTTTTTCGTTTTCTTTTGAGTATTTGTGGTGGATACTCCTTTTTCATTATCCTTTTTCATTGTTTAATAAATAAAATAGAAAAATAAATATGTATGTATATATGCCCTTCTATTTCACATTTATGACACAAAGCTGTTTGGTCAGTGCCTTTGCAGGTTGAAGCTATGTGTCCATTATACTGTTCTTTGATGTTGCATTTTGCCATTCTTGTTTTGTTTTTGTTCTTTTTTATTATTTCTACGGCGCCCTCTTCTGCTAGTCTTGCAGTCACCGTTTTCGTTTGGTTTTTATTTAGCCAAAATTCTCCTATAGGAATTGTGCTCTTTGCTCCATTTTATTTTAGTGCGTTTTCTACCCCTTCTTTGCCCATAAGCACAACCATACCTCTTATTATAATATTTTTGGTTTTTATCCTTTCCCCTTTGATCTCCGCTGTTGTACCCTCGTTGTCTGCTTCTAGTATTTCTTTGGTCCTTATTAGAGTGTTACTGTGCTTTTCGAGAGTTGTGAGTTGCCGTCTTTTGTACTTCTAACGGTGTCTATTTTTTCTGCTTCTTCCGTTCTCTGCAGTTTTGTTTCTATGTTTTTTAGAGTGTTTTCGTATTTTTCCCCTTTTTTACGAATAGAGCATATGTATTTCTTCTATTTGTTTTATTGTCCTCCCCCTGTTTTGCTTTTATGTTGCATGGGTATCAGTAACTTTATGTTTTTCTGCGTGATTTGAAATATGCATTCGGTCGTCTTCCTGTATCTGCTTACGTCTATTATTTTAAGTCATTGTATTGTTATTTCTCTTTCTTTTTTTAATTTCTCTAGTTTTTTTCATATACCTCTTTCTTCGTCCTCATATTTTACTTTTATTATTTATCTTGTTATTGTCGATTGTATATTAAATGTTGTTTTCCACTCCTTTTCTAGTGTTTCTATTTCGCTGTTCGCATCATTCAGATCGGAAAAGATCGTGTTGATCACTATTTGTGGTCCGGTATTTTCTTTCGCTTCTTTGGTACTAGTCCATATTGTAGTTGTATTTTTTGTTTCCTCCAGATGGTGTCCTATTTTTGTAATTTTAATCGCTTCTTCGCTGCATTCTTCTTTGCTGATCTGTTCCCATCTTTTCTATATTACTTATTACCTCGTTTCCATCTGTCGTCCATTGTATATTTTGTATTTCCTTGTCCGCGATGTTATCTTTGGCGTATCTATTTGTAGCTCTGTTTACGTTGCTATTTCTATTTTTAATTTTTCTACTTTCTCCCATTTGTTTATTATTCTTTTCATGTCCCTTGTCGCCATATCTTTCATTTCTTTTCTAATGTTTGTAGTTTCTTGCGTTATGTTTAACATTTGCTTATGCAGATTTTTAAGAGCTTCTATTGTTGATAAATTACTTCAAGAAATTGTATGTCCGTCGCTTTTCTTTTCTTGTCCGCTGCACTCCACGAGTTACATCTTTAATGGTGTTTTTTGTGTTTTTTTTAAATTTCATATTTAAATGTGTAAATCAATCACTTTGACCACAAACACCAAGAGGACTCATACACTGAATTGGATCATAAAAATTACTCCCTATCTATTATTTGAAATTATTTCTGGTATCTTCTAAAGTTATTTTTTTTATTTTTTTGCTTTGTTTTATTAACTTTTTCATTTTTTTAAATTTTATTCGTTTGTAAGTTACATTCCTGTGTATTCTATATTTTGCTACTGTGTTTTTTCTTTAAATTCTACCGTCCCGTTATTTTTTAAGCCCAAATTCTTCTAAATTAGTTTAGCATGTTAATTATTTCGTTGATTTTTTTTATGAACCGATAAGCTTCCTTTTGGTTTCGAAAAAAACTTTCTGTAATATATTATTTAAAAAATTTTGCCGCCTATCGCCTCGCCGGTTTTTAAGTTATTGCCTTATCTAATTTTTATTTATATGCACTTTCAACACCTTTATTTACTTTGTTTATATTATTTTTCTTTTGCCAACATTTTAATCGTACCCGTTTCATTGTCCACTTTTGTTCAACATCTCACACGCCTATTTTTACAAGTATTTCTTCGGGGTTTTTTTTAAAGTTTTTTGTTTCTGAAAAATTTTTGTTTTGATGCTGTCAAAACGTTGTTTTAGCCTTTATTTTGATCTCTTTTTAAAAATGTAACACAATCTGTTGTAATTTTTCAATTTTTTAGGAGATGCTTATTGCCACTAGCGCTAACAACTATTAAAGACGTAAGTAACCTTTTCTGTATTTAAAAATTTTAGTGTCGATTGTGTGTGCGACTACCGTAATTACGTTATCGTATAGAGTGTTGCATACCTCGATAGTTTAGTTACAGTGATATTGCTTTACGAATAGTTGTAAGCTTTATACTTTTTTTATACGTTGTCGTGTTAGTTTGATTGTGTCTTATTTGTCGTCCTTAAGTGTTGTCAGGTGAAAAAAGCAACTAGATTACATTTTCTCATTTTGGTGCTTTTTAACAAATTATAATCAGCGTATCAAAGACAAGTTGAATTCTATTAGTTGCTATATCCACCTCCCAGTCTCGGAAATTTTGAGCTGCCGTTGTTTTCTTTGTGGTAAGTTACAAGTAATTGATCTCACTTTGTATATGCAGTTTTTATACATTCAGTTTCAAAAAAATTCGCTAATAAATTTCGTATTGTACATGCAACAAAAATTTAAAACCGAATCTTCATATCACAAATTTGTTAGTTGTATCACTTACCTACCACTCGAAAGAAAATAAAAATAAACTTTTCCCTAGTACTAAACAACAATAAAACCAAACCTCGCCATAATCACATATTAAACGATCGTTACGCCGCAAATCCAAAAATAGTATTTGAGACAATGCGACCAAACAAATATTTTTATTTACTTTGCTTATTTATCTAAAATAAACCACTTTTAAAAAATCATTTGTAGAACTACAAAAATATTTCCTAACCCGGTTATCGTAAAACAAGAATAAAAATACTGATTTTTAGAAAATGAAAACCCGTTGCGTTATGTGTCTTGTTTGTTTGACATGGAACCTTCTGGCGGACGTTCCGCTAAATATGATAGCGTTTTACTATATTTGTACAAGTAAAAATGATCCAATTTATTCCAGACTGTAATCTCAACAAAGAGAAGATATATGGATCCTATTATTGTTCATCTGCAACCTGATGTAAAGTAAATCCACACCTAAACAAATCCGAAACCTCCCGGACTTGTAAATAGAAAAATGTTCAGGATTACCCTTCCAGTTTACTGGTTCAACCAACTCGAATTAGATTACATGTAGAACGGTACACAATTTATTGACTTTGCTTAGTTTGCTACAGATGTTACTAAATCAGTTTATCTAATAAACATTTTAAAAAGTTTCTTCGGTTTTATTCTGTGATTTAAGATCGGTACCGAGAAAGTTTTAAAGCAAACCTTTTAGCTAAATCGCTAATCCTAAAACCAAACTACCCCTAATAATGTAGACTAAACAATGCTAAAAGCTAATTTATTTAATCTGTTTAATAACTTTTATTGTACGCCATTATAACTACTCAAAATTTAGTAAATCTTCATATTTTGTTACCTTTGATAGACACAATATAAATATTTTTGCTTTTAAATTTTATGTTTTATCACAGCTTTATAATTATTAACAGTAAACGCCTCGTCTTAAAAACTAAATAAAAATTTAAAAATACTAGCAGTAAAAACGACATTAAAGAAAGTATAGAACATTGTTTGGGGGACTTCTCAGCACTGGGTTTCCATAATTGTACCAATATAGTACTGTGGTAATATATCTATGCATAAGTAAACTAATACACAAAAAAAACTATAAATTGAAGAGCTCGTACAGAAGTTTTAAGCAATGCCAACTCTCAACCTTCTCTGATCGCTAGTGATAGTGTTGATAAAATATTAACTTCTATTTATGCTCCTGCGAGTACGAATTGTCATAAACTCAGAACGGACTAGAATATTTCTAGAACAGTTAGAAACGTCACATTAAATACTCTATAAAAGTAAGTAAAACCGCAAAGCCTCACACCATCACAGAATCGCTTATTTTACAGGTACTACAAACAAAACCGCCAAGGTTTACTGAGTTTTAAATCGTCTTCATTAGATGTTTGTTTTTCTATGTCTTTTGTTCCACACGTGTTCAGGCACCGTTTATTTTGTTAATCTGCAATGTTCTGTTACTGTAACTCAAATTAAACATTCCGTGCGTCCTATATCACTTGATCTACACGTTTCTTTAATATTTTGTTTATTTTATTTATGGATCCGTCGAGTACGGTAAATAAGCGGTGCTAATAAGAAATAGTACGTCATTTTTTACTTTTAGATTGGCTGCTCTCTTCAAGGCCTTTCGAATTTCCTTGCCCCATATCGATTATGTTGTAAGGACTGCAGCAGTGTTTTCTTAGTCTTCCGGAGATTTCTGTTATCTAAAAGATGGAAAACAGTTTGTTACGTGTCGTTAGTATTAACGTTTCACGTTTTCGTATTTTAATACAATTCCTAGTACGACACTGGTAGCTCACGCGTCACCTACGAGATATTTCAGTGTAATTCAATATCGGCAATTCGCCGATTCATTTTCTGTTAAAGATTTGCTGTAAGTGGTTTGATTTTGATAGAAACCTTGTCCAATAGTTGTAAGTTATTTTTTTTAAATTTAATTTATCATCGTTGTTATTACTAATACGCTTTGCGTATATAGACGGAATTAAGGCGATTCTGGATTTACTTGATACGCACAATTAATGACTACGGACGCCAATTTGTTTTTGATAACTTAAAATTCTTGATAGTAAATTAAAGAAGACTGGAAGCGTTTTCTGAAGCTTGGTGACGTTAGGCTGATAATCGCAAGCGGTTGCTCAAATTGAGCTTTGACACGCTACCCGTCAAGTGTGATTTTGTTGTTTTATTAGACTTAATCTCAACGTTACTAAAGTGTACCTGTGTTACATAATTGTCTATAAATCTATTGACTATTCCTTCAACTTTATAAATTATTAATCGATTAATTAAATTCTTTAAGATCTTTATTAATATTCCACTTTTATTTCAGTCAATAATGCAGTTTTTTCAAATTTTTGTACGTTGACTTAAGTATTTATTCGTAGTCAAAGCTTCGGCAAATATACATCGTTGATTGTAAGCTTACCCTCTTCGAGAAGTCAAGATACAACATTGCTGAAGTAGTATATTTATTTGTTACTTACGTAAGGAACTTGAGGTCTGGGATATGTCGCTTTTTTAATACTAAGTTAAACGTTCAGGTCCGCTTGCCGAAGAACTGCCTTTGCCAGCTGCATGTAAATATTAATGTATGGTCGATTTTACTTCGTGTTTTGTAATCTTGTTATTAATTAGACAAGAGTGGTTATATAACAAAACTGTTTATTCTCTTGTTGATAGTTGGTTGCTTATATTATATTTTATGTCTATTTGAACAGAGGGTTCGTATAGACTCTTGGTGTCTACGAACCAAGGATTTTGCCAGTATAAGGAGTGGCGCCTATTTTTTTTTTTTATTATACAATTTTCAACCTCGCCCAATCAATGACATCTCAGCTAGCCGTGGTAACGTAGTTATTACCAACAAGTGCTATTGGAATAAAAACGTTGGTAACAAATTGCACTCTGTTTTGGATGGTGGTAGGATTTATGTTTAAATATTTAATGCTGTACATTTTTTTCTAAATATAAAATGCCTTTAATTTCCGTTTTTATTCTTTATCATTAGGACGTCTAAAAAAACTAAGCTATGAAGAGAAAATAACAACTTAGCCTTTTTAGACGTATAGAATAGAAACAAAAATGTAGGGAATTACGTATATAGAAAAAAATGCACACCAATAAATATTTAAACGCCAAATTCCACCAGCTTCTAGTTGTTATGTTAAAAATATTTTGGTGAAGTTTTGGTACTGTATGAATTCTGCCTCAGAACGTACTTTTTAAGTATAGAACGTCAACTGTCCTTGCGACATAATATGTGGTTACATTTTTCATTCGACCACTTCAATTTTTGTGTAGAATAAAGGTCAGACGCATGTGTTAGTGTAAAGCCGGTGAGTTTCTCTATTATTATCTTAAATCAACTACGCTGCTTTGAAATACTGAATGACGGTTTAAGATGCGTATCTTTTAAGGAACTTTTGCTGGGATACTAACAGCTGTTCTTTAATACTGGAAAATTCTTATGATGACCACCCAATTAATAAAGTATTGAAAATTATGCTGGATGTGTATTAGACCCACGTTAATTGAGGATAACAAAATTATCGTTTCAAATGCTTCAATTGCTCATTTGCCTAAATATCACTAATTTGGAGAAGCCTGGCGCATTTATTGTTTTTTTTTTCATAGATCGAATAAAGAATTCATTTCTGATAACACCGTATGTAAGTGATTTTTTAGAAAATTGTGTAAAAAGTGGCGTTAACTAAGCACATATTTCAGGCAAAAAAAAATTTGAGAATTTTCTTTCCTGTTCAAAGTTTCTTTTATCTGCTTTGTCAGTCGTTTGCACATACGACATATTATGTTTGTGGTCACAATTAAGTATAAAACTTTTTTTATGTCATATATTACTAAACGGTGCGCCCTGTTTTGCTTAATTCCAAAATATTAGATATTTTTGTTATATTCACCAATGGAAATTTGTTTTTTTGGAATGTAAAAGTTGAGGCAACAAATTTAATTTTATGTACAAAGTGTTGTACAACCTAAGAGGCTTGCATCAACAATTACTGTTTGTGATATTTACCAACGATTCCTTAATTACTAGCATCTGTGTAATTCTACATCGCTTCTTTTTTTCTAACTTCTTTTTCTTTGTTAAAATAAATATATTCGTTGTTATAACCTGTGTTTTGTCATTCGTTCTCTTTAAGTGTTGAACAGATTTAAACTGTATCTGTTATTAATAGTTTCCGATCGTTTTGGCGCCTTTTTCAATCAGTTTATAATTAGCACACCGAGACCTGCAATCCTCTCGCCGAGTTGCATTGATTTAGCCGCCTGCATATAAATTACGGGCAAATTCTCGTAACACAGTACAGAAAGCAACTTTTTTTTAGATCTATATCATCTTTTACGTTAAGTGTAAATAGTAAGAAATTGCAATCAATGTTTTTTTTTTCAGTATTTTTTTTTGGTTCACTCCAATAATTTTAGTCAAATAAATTTTTCCTTTTTTTTTGGTTTTCTATAAATTAAATTCTATCAATTTATATTAAAAAATTGTGATTGAGAGCTTCTTAGTTTTCTTCACATCCTGTTTTTTCGTGAAAAATTTGTATAAGACAAAACTATTTCCTTTTTTCCTCAATTTTCTTCATCTATTGTTTCAAGTTTTTCACAATAATCGATGGCATCTCGGTCCATTGTTTAAAATTTTTTTCTAAATGTATATCATTTTTTCAGTAAGTTTAAATAGTAACAAATTATAATCTATAACGTCTCAGTTTTCAGTACTGGTTTTTTTAAATTTTTTGCTTCACTCTAATTTTCTAATCAAGAAATTAATTTTTTCATTTTTCTTGCCTTCTATAAAAAATACGTTTGAAAGCTTATTCGCTTTTTTCACATCCTGTTCTTTTGCCAAAAACTTTTGGATGTATAAGACAAAACTATTTCTTTTTTTCCTTATTTTTTTCATCTATTGTTTTAAGTTTTTCACAATAAAATTTCTTCTATTTAATAATAAATAATAAATCGATGGCATATCGGTTTTTTGTTTAAAAAAAATTTTTTTAGACCTATATCACCTTTTACGTTAACTTTAAATAGTAAAAAATTATAATCAATGACGTCTCAGTTTTCAAATTTCTTTTTTTTTCTAATTTTTCCTTCAGTCCAATTTCCTAGTCAATAAAACAATTCTTTTATTTTTTTTTGTATTCTACAAATTACGTTATATCCATTTATATTAAAAAAATTTGTTCAACAGCTTTTTGATTTTCTTTACATCCTGTTCTTTCGTGAAAAACTTTTGTATATAACAAAACTTTTTTTTCTTTTCATCTTTCTTCATCTATTAATTTAAGTTTTTCACAATAAAGTGTGCACTAATTAATAATAAATAATGAATCGATGCATGCCATGCTTTCTATTTACCTTTTTTTAAACCTATATTACTTTTTACGTTAAGTTTAAATGGTAAAAAATTATAACTGAGCATAAAGCACTCTTTTTTTTCAATTTTGGCTTCACTCAATTTTTTATATTTTGTTATCTTCTATAAATTACATCCTACCAATTTATTTAAAAAAAATGTGTTTAACAACTTTTGTTTTCTTCACTTTCTGTTTTCTTTGCAAAACTTAATTTAAAACAAAACTGTTTCTCATCTTTCTTTTTTCCATTTTCTTCACATCTTGCTCTTTCGTGAAAAACTTTGGTATAATACAAAACCATTTTTTTTTCTCATCTTTCTTCATCTGTTGTTTTAAGTTTTTCACGATAATGTTTGTTTTTTAATTAATTTAATATAAAATAGTTAATTAATAGTGTATCGGTTTTCCGTTAAAAAAATTTTTTTTAGACCTCTATCATCTTTTACGTTAAGTGTAAATAATAACAAATGGTAATCAATGTTTTTTTTTCAGTATTTTTTTTATTTTTTGGTTCACTTCAATAATTTTAGTCAATAAATAAATTTTTCCTTTTTTTTTGTTTTCTATAAATTACATTCTATCAATTTATATTAAAAAATTGTGATTGAGAGCTTCTTAATTTTCTTCACATCCTGTTTTTTCGTGAAAAAATTGTATAAGACGAAACTATTTCCTTTTTTCCTTAATTTTCTTCATCTATTGTTTTAAGTTTTTCACAATAATCGATGGCATCTCGGTTCTTTGTTTAAACATTTTTTTTTTAAATATATATCACTTTTTCAGTAAGTTTAAATAGTAACAAATTATAATCGATGACGTCTCAGTTTTCAGTACTGGTTTTTTTAAATTTTTTGCTTCACTCTAATTTTCTAGTCAAGAAATTAATTTTTTCATTTTTCTTGCCTTCTATAAAATACAATTTATCAATTTATATTGAAAAATACGTTTGAAAGCTTATTGGTTTTTTTCACATCCTGTTCTTTTGCAAAAAACTTTTGTATATATAAGACAAAACTATTTCTTTTTTTCCTTAATTTTTTTCATCCATTGTTTTAAGTTTTTCACAATAAAGTTTCTTCTATTTAATAATAAATAATGAATCGATGGCATATCGGTTTTGTTTAAATTTTTTTTTAGACCAATATCACCATTTACGTTAACTTTAAATAGTAAAAGATTATAATCAATGACGTCTCAGTTTTCAATTTCCTTTTTTTTTAAATTTTTTCTTCACTCCAATTTTCTTAGCAATAATTTAATTTTTTTATTTTTTTGTCTACTATAAATTACATTATATCCATTTATATTAAAAAAATGTGTTCAACAGTTTTTTGGTTTTCTTCACGTCCTGTTCTTTCGTGAAAAATTTGTATAAGACAAAACTATTTCCTTTTTTCCTTAATTTTTTTCATCTATTGTTTTGAGTTTTTCACAATCAAGTTTCTTCTATTTAATAATAAATAATAAACGATGGCATATCGGTTTTTTGTTTAAAAAAATTTTTTTAGGCCTATATCACCTTTTACGTTAACTTTAAATAGTAAAAAATTATAATCAATGACGTCTCAGTTTTCAATTTTCTTTTTTTTTCTAATTCTTTTCTTCACTCCAATTTTTTAGCAATAATTCAATTTTTTTATTTTTTTGTCTAAAATAAATTTCATTATTTCCATTTATATTAAAAAAATGTGTTCAACAGCTTTTTGGTTTTCTTCACATCTTGCTCTTTCGTGAAAAACTTTGGTATAAGACAAAGCTATTTCTTTTTTTTTTTCTCATCTTTCTTCATCTATTGTTTCGTTTTTCGTTAAAAAAATTGTTTTTAGACCTATATCATCTTTTACGTTAAGTGTAAATAGTAACAAATTGTAATCAATGTTTTTTTTCAGTATTTTTTTTATTTTTTGGTTCACTCCAATAATTCTAGTCAATAAATCAATCAAAATTTTCTATAAAATACATTTTATCAATTTATATTAAAAAATTGTTATTAAAGTTATTTACAATAAAGATTGTTCGACTTAATAATAAATAATTAATCGATGGCATATCGGGTTTTAAAAAAAAAATTTATAACCTGTCACCTTTTACGTTAACTTTAAACAGTAACAATTTGTTATCGATGACGTCTCAGTTTTTGGTATGCTTTTTTTAAATTCTTTTTTACTCTAATAATTCTAGTCAGTTTTTCCATGTTTCTTGTTTTCTATAAATTGCATTCTATCAATTTATATTAAAAAATTGTGTTTGAGAGCTTCTTGGTTTTCTTCACATCTTGTTCTTTTGTGAAAAAATTTGTATAAGACAAATCTATTTCTTTTTTTTTTGTCTTTCTACATCTATTATTTTAAGGTTTTCACATTAAAGATCATTCGATTTAATAATAACTAATTAATTAATGGCATAAATGTTTTTTGTTTAAAATTTTTTTTTAACCTGTATCACCTTTTACGTTAAGTTCAGATAATAACAAATTGTAATCGATGACGTCTCTGTTTTCAGTACTCTTTTTTTTAATTTTTTGGTTAACTCCAATAATTCTAGTCAATAAATCAATTTTTTATTTTTCTTGTCATCTATAAATTACATTCTATCAATCTATATTAAAAAATTGTATTTGAGAGCTTTCTGGTTTTCTTCACATCCTGTTCTTTTGTGGAAAACTTTTGTATAAGAAAAAACTATTGTTTGTCGTCAACTTTCTTCATCTATTGTTTTAAGTTTTTTACAATAAAGTTTGTTCGATTTAATAATAAATAATTAATCGATGACATAACGGTTTTTTTCTTTAAAAAAATTGTTTTAGACATATCATCTTTCACGTTATAGTAACAAATTGTAATCGGTGACATCTCAGTTTTCAGTACTCTTTTTTTTTTAATTTTTTGGTTCACTCCAATAATTCAAGTCAATAAATATTTTTTTAAATTTTTCTTGTCTTCTATAAATTACATACTATCAACTTATGTTAAAAAATTGTGTTTGACAGCTTTTTGCACGTCCTATTCTTTCGTGAGAAGCTTTTGTATAAGACAAAACTATTTCTTTTTTCGTCATCTTTCTTCATGTATTATTTCAGTTTTTCAGAGAAAAGTTTGTTCGATTTAAAAATATATAATTAATTGTTATCTTTTATAAACTACATTCTATCAATTTATATTAAAAAATTTTGGTATGAGAGCTTTTTGGTTTTCTTTATATTCTGTTCTTTTGTAAAAAAACTTTAGGATAGAACAAGACTATTTCGTTTTTCGTCATCTTTCTTCATCTATTATTTTAAGTTTTTCTTAATAAAGTTTGTTCGATTTAATAATAAATAATTAATCTATGGCATATCGATTTTTTCTTAAATTTTTTTTTAAACCTATATCACCTTTTACGTTAATATTAAATAGTAACAAATTGCAATCGATGACGTTTCAGTTTTCAGTACTCTTTGCTTTACTCTAATTTTCTAGTCAATAAATCAATTTTTTCATTTTTGCTGTCTTCTATCAATTTATTTTAAAAAATTGTGTTTGAGAGCTTTTTGATTTTTTTCACTTTCTGTTTTTTTGTGAAAAACTTTTGTATAAGACATAACCATTTTTTTTCTCATCCTTTTGCATCCATTATCTTAAGTTTTTCACAATAACGTTTGTTACATTTAATAATAAATAATTAATCAATGGCATATTGTATTTGTTTAGAAATTTTTTTTGTAGACCTGTATCACCTTTTACGTTAAGTTCAGATAATAACAAATTGTAATCGATGACGTCTCTGTTTTCAGTACTCTTTTTTTTAATTTTTTGGTTAACTCCAATAATTTTAGTCAATAAATCAATTTTTTATTTTTCTTTTCATCTATAAATTACATTCTATCGATCTATATTAAAAAATTGTATTTGAGAGCTTTCTGGTTTTCTTCACATGCTGTTCTTTTGTAAAAAACTTTTGTATAAGAAAAAACTATTTTTTATCGTCAACTTTCTTCATCTATTGTTTTAAGTTTTTTACAATAAAGTTTGTTCGATTTAATAATAAATAATTAATCGATGACATAACGGTTTTTTTGTTTAAAAAAATTATTTTAGACCTATATCATCTTTCACGGTATAGTAACAAATTGTAATCGGTGACATCTCAGTTTTCAGTACTCTTTTTTTTAATTTTTTGGTTCACTCCAATAATTCAAGTCAATAAATAATTTTTTTTATTTTTTTTGTCTTCTATAAATTACATACTATCAACTTACGTTAAAAAATTGTGTTTGACAGCTTTTTGCACGTCCTATTCTTTCGTGAGAAGCTTTTGTATAAAACAAAACTATTTCTTTTTTCGTCATCTTTCTTCATGTATTATTTCAGTTTTTCAGAAAAAAGTTTGTTCGATTTAATAATATATAATTAATTGTTGTCTTTTATAAACTACATTCTATCAATTTATATTAAAAAAATTGTGTATGAGAGCTTTTTGGTTTTCTTCATATTCTGTTCTTTTGTAAAAAACTTTAGTATAGAACAAGACTATTTCTTTTTTCGTCATCTTTCTTCATCTATTATTTTAAGTTTTTCTTAATAAAGTTTGTTCGATTTAATAATAAATAATTAATCTATGGCATATCGGTTTTTTCTTAATTTTTTTTTAAACCTATATCACCTTTTACGTTAAATTTAAATAGTAACAAATTGCAATCGATGACGTTTCAGTTTTCAGTACTCTTTGCTTCACTCTAATTTTCTAGTCAATAAATCAATTTTTTCATTTTTGCTGTCTTCTATCAATTTATGTTAAAAAATTTGTGTTTCAGAGCTTTTTGGTTTTTTTCACTTTCTGTTTTTTTGTGAAAAACTTTTGTATAAGACGTAACCATTTTTTTTCTCATCCTTTTGCATCCATTATCTTAAGTTTTTCACAATAACGTTTGTTACATTTAATAATAAATAATTAATCAATGGCATATCGTATTTGTTTAGAAATTTTTTTTGTAACCTATATCACCTTTTACGTTAAGTTCAGATAATAACAAATTGTAATCGATGACTTCTCTGTTTTCAGTACTCTTTTTTTTAATTTTTTGGTTAACACCAATAATTCTAGTCAATAAATCAATTTTTTATTTTTCTTTTCATCTATAAATTACATTCTATCGATCTATATTAAAAAATTGTATTTGAGAGCTTTCTGGTTTTCTTCACATGCTGTTCTTTTGTGAAAAACTTTTGTATAAGAAAAAACTATTTTTTGTCGTCAACTTTCTTCATCTATTGTTTTAAGTTTTTTACAATAAAGTTTGTTCGATTTAATAATAAATAATTAATCGATGACAACGGTTTTTTTGTTTAAAAAAATTATTTTAGACCTATATCAATTTTTACGTTATAGCAACAAATTGTAATCGATGACATCTCAGTTTTCAGTACCCTTTTTTTTAATTTTTTGGTTCACTCCAATAATTCTAGTCAATAAATCAATTTTTTATTTTTCTTCTCTTCTATAAATTACATACATCAATCAATCAATCAATGTTAAAAAATTGTGTTTGACAGCTTTTTGGCTTTTTGCACGTCCTATTCTTTCGAGAGAAACTTTTGTATAAGACAAAACTATTTCTTTTTCGTCCTCTTTCTTGATCTATTATTTTAGTTTTTCAGAAAAAAGTTTGCTCGATTTAACAATATATAATTAATTGTTGTCTTTTATAAAATAGATTCTATCATTTTGTATTAAAAAAATTTGTATATGAGAGCTCTTTGGTTTTCTTCATATTCTGTTTTTTCGTGAAAAACTTTAGTATAGAACAAAACTATTTCTTTTTTTCGTCATCTTTCTTCATCTATTATTTTAAGTTTTTCACAATAAAGTTTGTTCGATTTAATTATAAATAATTAATCGATGGCATATCGGTTTTTCTTAAATTTTTTTTTTAAACCTATATCACCTTTTACGTTAAATTTAAATAGTAACAAATTACAATCGATGACGTCTCAATTTTCAGTACACTTTGCTTCACTCTAATTTTCTAGTCAATAAATTTTTTTTTCAGTTTTGCTGTCTTCTATCAATTTATAATAAAAAATTTGTGTTTGAGAGCTTTTTGGTTTTCTTCACTTTCTGTTTTTTTTGTGAAAAACTTTTGTATAAGACAAAACCATTTTTTTTTCTCATCCTTTTGCATCTATTATTTTAAGTTGGCCACAATAAAGTTTGTTCGATTTAATAATAAATAATTATTCGATTGCATATCGGTTTTTTTTTCTAGTTAATAAATCAATTTTTGTTGTCTTTTATAAACTACATTTTATTACTTTATTTTGAAAAAAAATAGTGTTTGACAACTTGTTTTCTTCACTTTCTGTTTTTTTTTTCATTTTTCTTTGTGTTTTATTAAATTTTATTAAAATAAAATTTTTAGTATTATTGATTAATAATTAATTAATAATTAATAACGTATCCGTTATTTTTAAATGTTTCGTTTAATTTTTTTTATTTCTTTACCTTTTACGGCTTGAATGGAAGCCTTTATTCATTACTGTTTTCAGTTTTGTATTAAAATCGTCAAATTGATAAGAAAAGGTTGTTTTATTTTATTCTCAATCACAAAAAAATGGAGACTAAAATTGACTTTAAATTCTGTGAAAAAAGAGTAGGGATTGATGGTACTTTTGAATTTTTTCGTTCTCCTTTTATTTAAATGTTTTATCAAAAACTTGAAATTAAAAAGAAAAATGACTTGCTTTTATTTCGCAAGTTTTTTAAGGTTTTTAATTGTGACTGAAAGCGTTTCCGTTTTCTTCACATCTTTTTAATGTTTGCACTTTTCACCTTGAACATTTGATTTTCTTTAACACGACCTTTTTATTAATTAATTTATTTGCAATAAATTTACAAATTCTTCTTTTTCTTTTTAATGTCTTAAAAAATATTTAATTTTATTTAATACGTTAATTCTATTTCGATTGTCTGTACTTTTTTTCAATTTTTCACTTTACTCACACACTTTTTTTATTATCTTCTCTTCTATGAAGTAAATAGTATCCATTTCTTTTAAAAAAATTGTGTTTTGTTACTTTTTGATTTTCTTCACTTTTTGTTTTCTATGCAAAACTTTTTCAGCAGACAAAATTGTTTATAATCTTTCTTTTTCTTCATTATTTATTCTCTTCCTTTTACGTTAAGTTTTTCAGTTTGGTATCAAAACCGTCAAATCGATAAGAAAGAATTGTTATTGTTTATTTTCAATCACCAAAAATATTCAACATTAAACTCAATTTAAAATTTGTAAAATGATTTACTATTCACCAATTTTAACTTAGTTTGCATTACTTCAGCCTAATCTTTTTAAATAATTAAATATTAAACACAATATACAGTAATTCGATAGAAACCGGGTTAACAATTTATAATGCTATTAATGACGGTATAAACTTTAGACTAAGAATCTCTATTGACTTTCGCAAACATGTCGTAGCAGGTTCGTGCTTGTAATTGCTAACGGAAAACGTACACGTTACCTTTCTCGTGCAAGAAGGTAAGAATTAATAATTTACAATGTTTTTAGTTTTAGCTTTAGCACGAAATAATTTAGTAAACACCGTTTGAGATCTCATATCAAATTGAAAAATTTTGTGTGAAAAGGACGTGCGCGCGCTCGCGTATAATTTCGTTCTCAACAAAATCTAAATTAATAACATGTAGCAAATGGTTCAAAAGGAAGAAATTTGCACAAAACTCTGCGCAACGTTATTAAAACTTACGAGATTTTACCCTTTATAATTTTGTGGTTACATGAAAGAGGCTTATAACTTTATAAAGCGGCGATTAAAAACATCTATTCAGGTACGTTGTTTATTTATGCTTAATATAAAATGTCTAATGCGATTTTTTAAAGTTTCAAAGTCAATTTTGCTTTAAAAAACGGTCTTATCACATCATCGTTAAATTTAATTCCTTCGAGTTAATCCGCGTAAAGGAAAAAACACAACTTTCATTTTATATGCTTTTCGATCATTAAAATTCTCTAAAATCGCTTACGTAGAGTTACAACTTTCGTAAATGCATTATAGTAACTGGAATAAGAACCATCAACGTTTAGTTATTAAATGATTTAAGTTTGGCCCTTAGAAGACGCCGTAAATAAGTTCAGGTGTTTCAAATTCAATTTTAGCGTCACATTGTATTAAGGATCTAATCCCGCTTGCTCTTTTAGCTTCGCAAAACATTTAACTTTTTAATAAGCATAAAATATTACCCGAGTTTTTATACAAAACTATTGCGCGCAAGATAATTTGGTTTTTAAACCAAATATTTACCACCATATAAAATGTTTACAAAAAAAAAGTTTGATGGATTAGGTTCGTTATATAAATACCAAATTTTCTAACACTTATAGAAAACCCTAGGGAAATTTTATGTTTTCTTTAAGGAAAATCTAGTTATAACTTTTATGATTTATATTTTAATAACATTGCCATTTACGATAAAAGATAATTTGCAAAGATATTATTAATTTTTTTAAACGTTTTAATGTAGACACATTTGTGCCATTTGTTTGGTATATAAAGTTTAGGTTGATCAATAAATTTACAAAAAAAAAATTAATTAGCATTTTTTTGACGTATTAAAAAAACGTTTTCCTTTTTCTAATACGTATGTCACACTTTTATTTGTTTTTCATTATTATAAACTATGGCACATTTTAAGACCTTGTTTTTTTGTTATTATTAGATATTATGCATATGTATAAATTATTCAATAAATAATTAAAACCAAATTACAACAACAACAAATGGTTACCCCAACTAAAAGTAATTATAACCTCTGCGCGTGTATATGCAACAAATTGTTATGATAAAAGTGTTTTGGTATGATGTTTGTACCGTATAAGATTTATTCTCGGAACGCCCACTTCCCGCTTAGTTTGGTGGGGATTACTGTCAATTTAAAAAACTTTGACATCGAAGTTCTGTAACGTTTTCGTTACTGTTATTATTTGATTTTAAATTATCTGTATTATTTTAACGAAATGTTGCGTGTGAACCTTCCTTTATTTTTTTTTGAGGAGTCGCTACTTTTTAGGGCGAGGTCGCCTTGAGATTCATTTGGTACTGAGCGTTCGAAGAGTACGCTTGTGGTACTTCATTTTGAAGCCATGTAGCTTTTATTTTACTTTATATCTACAATACCTTTATTTAAAAAGTCTGTGTTAATAATACAGGTATGTCTTTCATTTCTATTTTGTTGAGTTTATCTAATTCCCAGTTTTTATTTGTTTTAGCCTTTTTTTTGTACCAATTTTATCTTTAAATGAAATTATCGTTACCTTTATAATTTGAGTGGATTTGGTGTATGAATAACACCATAAATGCTAATTATCCAAAGCGATTTTTTTGAAGAAAATACGCCTTGGTCATCGATTCTTGATGGGAAATTTCCCAAGGCTATTCGCCAACATTAGCTCTGCATTCCGTTGGATGACATCAACGTGAAATTTGATCTATATGCGTGAGTTACTTATATCTATCTACATTCCTTTCGTTGATTAAAGACTGCTTCATCAACAAACTTGGTTTTTTTTTACGAAATAACGTAATTTATTAAATACTAAATATTGAAATTCTCTAATTAATATAAAAATTAAATTTGCGTATCGCAACTATTTAAATTAACTCAATTCAAAATTGTTTCTCTTATTATATGTAAAGAAAAACCGGTATTCTCTTAGTTTTGAGTTTAATTAATTAAATTATAAAAATTTCTATCCTTAGTTTTAAGTAACCTTAC
Organism: Aquatica leii; assembly: GCA_035610365.1. Lineage (NCBI taxonomy): Eukaryota > Metazoa > Arthropoda > Insecta > Coleoptera > Lampyridae > Aquatica > Aquatica leii. The sequence continues at coordinate 49,117,797 of CM069438.1, read as the reverse complement.
TGAATTTTACCTTATGGTTTTTGTTTTGTTTTGTTTTTAAATATAGGAGTATAACTATCTTTTGAGATTGAATCAATGAATTTTTCCTGTGTAACTTTTTATTGCAGATAAGACTTGAATAGTTTAGCCTTAAAATCAAACTATTTGACATCCCTGACATCGGAAGTTAATTGACCAATTTTGACAACTTTTCTAATTGTATAATTAATTTCTTTACATCGTTTGTTAGAGCACTCTTCGCTTATCTAAACTACCTGAGTTGAGCTACAGTTCGATGGAAGAAAAATCATCTATTCGGTGGCGGTGAAATAGGTTGGACATCATCTAACGTTATGTGCGCCTAACGAGGCTTTCATTTCCAATTGTTTACACACATCCATGTGAGTATTGGACATAGTATTTTTACTACATTCGTAAAAGTCGTTATTGGGGTATTCGTTGTTTCTTATTTTTGTAATGTAATTGAATCTTCCGTAATTGTTGTAAATGTTGATATAGTAAAACTGATTCATTTATTAGGAAAAGTTTCATGATGACGTCACGTCACTATCGTTGGAAATATCAAAACTTTCGAGCATTGGATAAAATTCTAACCACTATAGAGAACCCACCCATTACAATTACCAAAAGAACCATAAGTAATAATTACTAAAAAAAAATAAACCAGCTTATCTTTGAAGCTGTCGAGCTCCAAACGGCAAAACTGTTTTTAACAACACTATCCAGCAATTTGTTACGTGGTTTTTCTCCTAACTAAAAGAGAACGACGACTAACTCAGTTGTTCTAGCGATAGAGTCGTAAGCTTCGTGGTGTTAAACTATGACAAATTTAAAAAAGCACTGAAACGATAAAAGATTACGGTGGGAGACAACGTCTAAATCTACCCGCAGATAAAATAGAAAACAAATAACAAGACAGAAGTGGTAACACAGAGTATATTTATTTTATCACAAACAGTAAAGAAGAGGAATCAGAAGAAGACGGTATATAAGTGCGTTTATATAAACTTTATCAAACGCTAGCACGTAGGTCGGTATCACAGACAAAACATACTCTACGCCCTCGACTGGGCAACACGTCGAACAGCAAAGTGACATAGTGGGCCTAGCTTTTACATTTAGAAAAGGAATGACTTTACATTTTAAACTAAAATCGTATGAACCAAGGGAGATTTACTTGTGATAACATTGTATGTACGACTTTGTTTATTTTAGAATTTTAAAAATTTCCAAAAAGGTGTCACTAGCTAGTCGCATTCTTCAAGAAAAACTAAACTATAAGTATTGTATTTTCATAATTAAATCTAGTCATGTACATTGTCAGTCGTTTGCAGCAGATTATGTCAACACATCACACAGGAATCAAAACCTAAAGACAAGTTGGCAAATAAGCCATGGATACAGGACAATGCAAAACCATTGGTATTTACTGCGAAGAAAATTGAGAACAAACTGTGTGCCAGATATAAACGGTCAAGTAAACAAAGGTTAGATATGTTGATGGAACAATTCTATACAAGTGTACGTAATCCATCTGACGATATTTTGACTCATATTGCTATCTATCTATCCATAATATCGGTTTATAACGTTCTACGTAGTCTTCCGATGCCAAATCTCCATGCTTCTCTTTCTTCCCATATATTTTCTTCTATTCCTCTTTCTCTTATTTCGTTGTCAATTCCCTCCTGCCAACTTCTTCTTGGTCTTCCGCTTTTTCTTTTCCTTTGTGCATACGCTGAATACAATTTTAGTTGTATTGTTTTTATTTCGTCCATTAGTGTGTGTAATACCTCCATTATTCCCCGTATTCTTTCATTTGTAACTCTTTCCCTCTTTGAGTAGTCCATTTTTGTGGCATTTACCATCTTAGCCAATCTATCTTTAATTTGCTATACTTCAGAGCTATACGTTATTATACTCTTTATTATTGTATTATATATTAATTTTTTGTTATTTTTAGATATGTTTTTGTACCAGAGTATACCATTCATTAATGTGATGGCTTCTTTCCCTTGTATGTTTTTTCTCTCATATGTTGTTATATGTCTTTGCAATTTTGTTCTAATCAGGATTGATACTCTTTGTTTGGCTCTGCTAGATTTGGGGGACTCTGAAAAAAATGATCGTATTCTCCTATATTTTCCGAATCTTGCCTTTCCATTGTTTCTGTGACCACTATTATATCTATGTTCAGGTTTGTGCTTTCAGTTATCACTTCATTAATCTTTCTAGGAAAACCTTGTACGTTCCATGTTCCAAAATTCATTGTGCATTGTTTTAGCTTGGTTCGTCGTAATCTTCCCATCCTGTTCCGAGGCGAATAATTGGGCTTTTTAACATTTAGTTTTTTTTAAGTGTCTCGAAGAGTTTGCCCGATGCCCCTACTTAAAGAGCTTGGAACTTTTTTGTGAAGAGACCTACCCTTAGCCAAGTGGTTCCGGTTGTTGGGCGCTGGAAATTCGCCTTCGCCCTTCTCCTTCTGAGATAGAATTTAATAGTATTGTAGCCGATATCGTGTTACTTCATGTTCTGTGAGATTTATCTGAAAACGTTAATTTGGCACTAATGTTCCCCTAACCACTAATATTACCCTTTTCACCCTCCTCCTTTCTCAACCGGACTTGGGACTGGCTATGGAGAAAAATGTTTGCTGATTTACATAAAATTAGTAAAACAGAATGAAATTCTTTACCCGAAAAAATGTTAATTGGGCGAATTATGTCTACATTAGAGTCTGAATATAATGAATTTCGGAATGTCTGGGAGGCATTGAAAAGTCGTACCCTGAATGTGCTAATTGAAAAGTTGTGTTCAATACAATTAAGTTCAACAAAAGAATTGGATAAAGGAGCGTTTTCAGCAAAAACTTCTAATAAAAAGTAGAAACAGTCAATAAAGCATAAAGCCAAAGTTGGCAAATAAGCAAGTCGAAACTGTGGTAAAAATGAGCAATTCAAGGCACGCTGTTCAAAATTAAGTCAAAATAGCTCCGGAGAAAATTTTAAAAACAAGAAAACATTTTATGCGACATCAAGAATAGATGCCACAACGTAGATTTGTAACAGCGGAGCTTCACAACACATCATAAATGATAAAGATTATTTCGGAACCTATAAGCCTTCTGTATCTCCTGTAAATATTACATTAGCTAACTACTAAGTTATGCTTGCATTTGGATCTGGTAGTATAGCAATTAAAATGCAAATAAATAATATATGGAGTGAACATTACATGTCAGACGTGTGGTATGTACCAAATTCTGGTAGAAATTTGTTTTCCGTACATCGGAGCGCTGAACTTACACACAAATATACAATATCTAAAGATTATGTTGAATTTAGACATAATAATAAAGTTTGTGCAAGTGCTCGCTAGCAAGAGAGAAGTTACACCATGAGCATGCGTGTTTTGAAACATGTAAACCATGTGAATGTTACTACAACGTCGTATGTATGTCATGAAACGCTTAGCCATCAAAACAAATTTCATGACAAAACGGTTTTGAATTAGGTTGGTATTAACCTGAATGAATTGCAAACTAAACCTTTCTGCGATGGTTGTGTCTTAGATAAGACTGCCTTTCAAGAGTCGTGACGAATACAGACCTAAAGTCGTCGGTGAACGGATTCACGTGGACGTAAACGGACCTATGAGTTCAAACTCAGTGAGCGGTTCAAAATACTCATATTTAAGGACGAGTTTAGCAGATACCGTCGAATATTCTTCATGAAACATAAAAATGAAGTATCACATTGTCTGGGGCAATTTTTGAACGAGGGCAAGAATGCTAATCATACTATAAAGGTATTTTTGACAGACAAAGATACCGAATTTATTTGTACACCGGTACGAAAAATTTTGTCATCGCGTGGTTTAATGTTTCTTTTAGTCACGCCATAGACTTCACATTAAAATGGAGTTACGGAACGCAAAAACACGACCATTGTAAAGCTTGCGAGACCTATGCTTGCTGTGAGCGTTTTGCCAAAGTCATTGTGAACAGAAGCCTATTACAGAGCTACCAATCTACTCAATCGCTTCAATAAGACTTAAATAAATGGATTTAATCCTTTGGAATTATAGACTGATTACAAAATGACCAAATTGAATCATTTAAAAGTCTTTGGAACGGAATGCTACTTCCATGTTGCAAAAATTGCAAAAAATGGGACAATAAAAGTGTTATCGGTCATTTCGTCAGGTACGTGACTGACAAAAATGGCTACAGGATCTGGATACTTTCCAAAGGTACAATTTTACGCAGAAGGGACGTTTTTTGCAGACCCAAAAAGAAGCGTACGTCAAGGTCAGCATACAAGTAAACATCAATCCAATTTATGAAGACAAAAGACCTACAGCTTCGAAGGACGGTTTAGAATCGCCAAGTTTTTTGTGGTTTGACAATGAATCAAACAATGATGTCTCGCCGGAAGAAGAATCTTTTGCTTCGAAAGAGGAACCGCTGTTGCGACGTAGTAGTCGAGAGTTGTAGTGCGAAGTTAATTAGAGAGAAGCTTGGCGCATTCTTTAAGTTTAAATATCGTATAAATTAAATCAAGTTTTACTTGTGATAACGTCGTATGTACGTTTTTGTTTCAAATTTCATATTACGTTGTAAAGACGTTAACATTTGTAACGGAATGTTAAATTAAGTTGTGTTACAGAACCGTATTTAGTTTATTTTTAAATTATTTATATTTAGGAATTTATTTATTATTATTAAGACTAATTTATTTTAATTAAGTTTGTAATTTGTTGTCCGTTTGGAAATAAACATTCGAAGGAAATTTCCACCAGGTACCAAACGCGCAACCGAGCTTGCGCTATCCCCGCTTAAAGTCGCTTCCCTCGTCAGAGCGCTTGTTATCCCCGCTTAAAATTGTTCTCCCTTTTTTGACCGTCCGCAATAAAACTGGGACCCCGACGCAGAAACGCTAATTGCAGTTAGAGCTCAAACCGAAGAGGATTCCGGGATCCCAGTGCACCAGCTGAAGTATAAGGTAGGCCGCTTTGCTTATGTTAACCGAACCTCCGAGAAGATACCGCTCCCCTCCCCGTTTGCCCTTCCCTATTCCATCCTTTACCAGGCGTCATATTCGTAGTGTTTGGCTTTGGCCTGTGGATACGCCTTACTCTATCCTTTACCGGGCGTCGTATTCGTAGTGTTTGGCTTTGACCTGCAAATACGCCGTCAACACGTCGTTTCCGTAGTATTTGGCTTTGGCCTGCGGATATCCCATCCAGTAACATGTCCAAATCCCTTCTCCTCCACCTAAGCTTCAAACCCGAGTAACCTTGTCTACCGATCCAACGGAGAGCGATACCGTATTGCATGTTTGTTTGCTTGGTCACCGACGTCACCGCTTGCCGAACGCACGCTATTCAATCATTGTTTTATAGATCACCTTACGCTTGCTTGGTTGTAGCCGTCGCTTCCGCTCTCGTCGACTACACCGCCCATTAATAATTTATTTTGAAAATAAATAAAGTTATTTTTATTTACTTATCGTGTCTTTTATTTCCGTCGCCTCGCTCCGCTTTTAGGTCCGTTTGAAGCCCTGGACAACCGTGTCTTCACTGCAGTTACCCGGACAATACCGTCGAACAAGAGAGTAAACTCCTCGAACAAATCTGGCGCCCGAGAACCGTACCGTTCACTAGCTTTCTATTTCAGCTAAGCAGTTCCATCCGGAGTAAGCGTCACAACTTTTAGGTCATACTGGTACGGAATTAGCTAATCCCCTACTGGATAATACACAACTGTAAGTATTACATTTTCTATTTACACGAATACTACTTCGTTGGTCATGTCGATTATTGCAATGGCCATACGTGCATACTAGGTTGTAATCACAATTAATGTTAAACTGTTCTTTGTGTGTCACATACTTATCTGGTGCGCTTTGATTTTGTATACTTTTAATTTTTGTATTCCTGTAATTTAACTTAATAAAGTAGTCATTCCTTCGATAAATGTAAAAGTTAGACCGATTATGGTGCTTTGACGTGCGACGTATTGCCCAGTCAATGGTGTAACTTAACTGGCCTGTGATATCAACCCATGTAATATTGTTTACAACGTTTATATAACTATACTTATGTACTATCTTCGTCCTCTTCAACTGCTCTTGCGATACGATAAATATATTTTTTGTGTTCTCACTTCTGTAGTGTTATTTGTTCTTTTCCAGTTTCGGGTAGAGTTAAACGATATCTCCCTAATTTAACCTTTCATCGCTTTGGCGCCTTTTTAGATTTAATTTATAATTTCGCATCACAAAGCCTACGACTCCCTCTCCGGGAACAACTGTCTTAGCCGTTGGTTAATTTTTTGTTACACGAAAACCAGTGTAACAATCTTATATTTGAAGTATTTTACTGAACGAGGCAAGACGTGTATTATACCTGATCAAAACGTAACAATCAGTGAGCAGCTTGTTAGTTATCGAAGTCGCTGCAGATTGCTACAGTGCATTCCTAGAAAACTTACAATCACTTCAAGATATGTTAGATGTGTGACTCCAGATCCGAATACTCTATTAATGCATTGATTATGTGAGACGGCAACCTAGTAAACCACCGCATAAAAAACTCAAATATTAGTCCATAGAGTTTATAATTCTGGGCTGAACTTTACGGCAGATAATTTCTTCACAAATGTTGAATTAGCTATCTATTTGCTAGGAAAAAAACATAACAGTTGTTGGAACACTTAATCAAAACAAACGAAACATGCTAAAAGGACTAAAACCGTTTAGAAGTCGCCCAGTGTGTTCCTCAATGTTGCTATGATGAGCACCGCGCCTAAAAAAAATAAATGTGCAATTCATTATATTTAATCTTGCATTTTACCAATTTTTTCTATATCTTTCAATCTTTTAGTTCTACAAAATCATCTTTATTGTTTCTAGCGTTTTTAGGTCTTCCATTGTAACATGATTCTTTTAACTATGGAAAATAAATTCATAATGTAAACCTCCGTTTATATGAACAAGTCAAATTGTTACGTTACAAATGTTTTAGTATGACGTTTGTCCCCTGTATAAAATTTATTCTCGGAATCCCCACTTTTCGTCGCGAGGGCGGAAATAAAATGTCAAATTGAATCTATTCTTCCGACGACTGTGGTATACTTCACATGTATGTTCTAACGTAAGCGCCCAGAGGAGTTTTCACTTCTAAAATTTTACAAGCATATGTGTTATAAATGGGTGTATTGTTATTGCTGTTTTTGTAAAAGTCTTCCTGAGGTAAACATTTGACTCATATTTTTGCGATGTACGTTGATTTTCCCGTAATTGTCATAACGATTTACAACACCGCGACGTCTTGAGCCAGTTTGGAAGGATTCATGATTAATTTATTACAGTAGTTAAGATAAGTATGTTCTGGGACACGTCCATCAACTTCGGCTCTCGATAACTTCTAGTAGACCAACAGGGTTGAAGGTCGTCATGAGGAAGAAGTTGTTGAAGACGTGGTAGAAGTGTAAAAAGATCGTGTAAAGGTGTGTGAAATGGCGGTAAATTTAAAAAAAGCAAATGGCTGAAGTAAGATGGTGGCTTGTGATGAGCGTATACAGTAAAATGGCGGTAAATTTAAAAATTAAAATGCCAAAATAGTAGTATACAAATGGCTAGAGGCTATAATTAAAAGCACAATTATGTCACTTCCTAAACAATCTGAGACAATTGCTCATATTTATAATTAGTGTGGTGTTTAAAGAATCTTGGAAACGCGCCTGCATTAAGATTAGTAAAAACCACTAAGATGCTTGACACATTTCACTGGGATTAATTGTTTGTCAATAAGCAATTTAATTGTGATACGATCCTATATCTAATTTCTTTTCATTTTCTTAGCGATTTTAGGGGATGGTTAGAGCGTGCCGATAGCTATCCGCACGGACAACCGTAAGTACTCCTTTTTCTTTTACTTGTTAGTAATTTGTAAATTTGTTAAACGTGAAATACGTAAGATAAAAACACCAACAACAACCAGTAGACAGCTGTTTGCTTCGTTTGGAAGTCCTCAACACTAGGATACCCCGGTTCCCACAATTACACAAAAGAAATCTAACCTAACTAAATATGTAAGTTTTGTGGTTAACGTCATCTCGTAGAAACTAAACCAAGTTTGTATTTTTTCTACATGCTATTAATGCAGAATTGCAGATGCAATATATGTAATGCATTATATTACCGAAAACTTTAACAAAAAAAATTTCGCCTAAAACCATACAAAACCGATGCGTAATTTAGTAATTTGATCCAAATTTTGCCATTCCAAATACATGTTCTAAATTCTGAACTAACTTTACCTTTCATTAAAACTTCTAATGTTATTAGAGACGATAAAACCCAAATATAGACTTTATTAACCACTTACGTTAATATTCGCTAAAGTAATTTTTAACTATTTTCTATTTTATTGCTTTACACGAAACTTTAGATAATAACACACAATTTATGTAGAAATGTCTTTAATTTAAAACGAATTAGTCAACTATTTCAGCGCGTTATATACTTAGAATTAAAGTAATTATTTTGGAGGCAAGATAATTTTGTTGTATATGTTCTTACATAACTTTGAAAACAAGACACTTTCTAAATCTCGGTTGCGTGTGTCTACCGTTGGTGGCAAAGTTAATTTGCAAAGTAAGTTTTGCAACGAGTTCATTAAAACGCAGAAAACGCGTCCACAGAAAGAGGTGGCGAGAAAAGGCAAACCCACATATGAGGGTTTTTGAAAATATTTCTCTTAGTAAAACCTCCAATCGTCAGACGTATAGTATAAGCATTCCCTCCCGTATGCATAATGAAGTACAAAAGCAAATGTAAACATATAAATTACGTGGCAAGTGTTGAATTTCACAGGGTTGTAGAGCTCTTGTGCACCCAGCGAACCCGCCACTAAATACCTTGAACAAAGTACTATAAGCGTCCTCCAGCCTGTGTATGACAAACCCATTCGAGTTTAAGTGTTTATACAAAACTCTTTAATAAAGTGTTGTAATTGAAGTAATTTAGTTAATTTTGCTATTAACACTACTAAAAGACAATTTATATCTAGGGTTGAAATTTAAGTGGCATTGTTAAAAGGACTTTGCATTGATATAATGAAGTGTTTTAGTGAACTGTTAAATTTTAATTATACGGATTAGATTATTAACTGGGTTAAGTGGAAAAGCAAAAGAAACTCTCACATCCTTTGTATAAACGATTTTGTGGTTAATGACTGCAATAAACGACGACAAAAAATGCTTAATTAAAATTTAGTTAATGTTTATTCGGCTAAAGTCAAAATTGCCGAGATTTTTCAATTGCAAATTGTTTTTTCGATCATTTATTCTGATTTTAAAGCAATTTGCGTAAATTGCAAATCATTTTCTTTTTATAAAATGCTTTTTACGTTCAGAAAATTACGCAAAAGAATCAATACCGAACGGCAAAAACGTAATTGCGTTTATATATTTTTTTATATATAATTTTTTTTTACAAATGAATAAACATAGTGAAAATTATTTTAATAATTTTAAACGGATTTATGCGTATTATTCGTTCGGTTAAAAAATGTACACTCAACTCAACAAAAAAAGGGACACCTCGGTTAATTCGATTGAAATAGTTAGCGGTGTAAACTAGGACTATCTTTGAACACATTTATATAACATTGTGAATATATTGCTCTTAAGCTTTAATTATATTTTAAGTAGTCTTTTTAATATCTCCTTTTGGTCGAAATTTCCAAAAATGGCAATTAGAATAAATGTTTTAAATAATTGCTAAGACACTTATAAAAACTTATAACAGTGGAACAAAACCTGAGAAAAAGTCAAAACATACTTATACAATTTTAGAGAATGTTGACCGCGCACGACCAATAACTTGGCCGAACCAAACCAAGCCGTACAAAAAAGAACCCAAATTAAAAAAATCAAACAGGGCAAACTTATCACAGTACGAAACGTCCAAACGTTATTCATAGAAAATGACACCAACGACAGCGATATAAAAACTTACGTTTTTACAAATGCTAAACGGATTGGAAGAAAAAAAGTAATATATGAGTCCATGTCAAAATAAGGGCCAGACTAAAATTTCTTGGGGTCAAAGCAATACACGACGCCAAGGCGTATCAAAAATACTTGAATGAAATTACCAAAGCAGCTTTCAAAAGAACTGGAATAGACGCATGTATTAAAAATTTCACCCCTGTTAAAACAGTAAGTAGAATTCTTATGGCTTAATCCTTGTATGTGCGGAAAGTAAATCCTATGCAGATTTACTCAAGTAGATTAAGAAAACGCTTACTAATAAAACCGAAAGCCAATCTCTTAATCCTGTAAAAAAGACAAAAGAAAGCAACCTCCTCTTAATCACGGATGATGTGACGAAAACTGAATCCATCAATGGTATACTCGCGAAGAAAATGACAAAAGTCTGTTACGTGCATAAATTTAAATAATGCACTACCCTGTATATTGGTTTAATTCAAAATTACTTTTCTATTTCTCGGCGCCATCTATCGGGCTCGTTGGTCTCTTCGTATTGAGTAGACGATATCCGGTGAGATACGGGCATTTTGATTTTAACATCGTTCATGTTATAACCTATGTCTGCGTGAATTAAAAATCGTTTTCTCACGACATCCACGTGTTGGGACACGATGGGTAATAAAAGTCTTCTTAATTAACTAATTTAATCCACGCAGGGTAAGTGGCTTTTGTTCTTTATTTGATTAAAGGTAATTTTTATGTCTTTTCGTTAGCGCCATGTGCTACCTCCTAAATATGGGTATTCTTGTCGTAATTTAAAATCTACAAGGAAAAATTATAATTTCATTACGATCGTAAAGTATTCGAGTCGTCACCGACCGTTCCACCACGATCTAGCACATGTTTCTATTCGATACCGAATTATGAGGGATTAACATCGACAAATACTTACATGGGACGATTATAACTATCTATAAGGCCTACGGTTAAAACTAAATAAACCGAAGACAATCACATTTCTGCGAGATTTTACTTATGCGGCAAACACCTGCAAAACCAACTGTCATCGAAGGTGTACAACAGCATTCGACAACCGGGTTATATTATATGTACTTTCTTTAACAATAAGTAACCATTTTTGTAGATCTCGATTTCGTGAGGCATTGGTTTGACACGATTTGCGACTCAAATTGATTTCAGGCTCACTTGCCGGGGAAAGCGCTTTCTTCGACCAAGTAGGAGTTATTGTATTGTGGGTAAGTTGATTTATTTATTTGTTCGCTGTCAGTAAGGTCGCTCACGAAACTGTAGCTAATGTTAATTCCGTAATTGCTAACATTGCTTTATTACCATAAAGGTAGTATCATTAGTATTTTGTATTTTTCGCATGCTGTGTACAACCAATAATTATTACGAAAGTTTAGTATTAATTCAGTAATTATTATCACTGTTTTATTATCAGTAATGTCGTATTATTAATTACTTTGTGTGTTTCGCATACTGTGTACAAACAATATTTACTACAAACTATTCTTCGCTGTTCATTTCGACGTAACTTACTTATGTATTGTGTGTTGCCGATACTACTGGCATTCATGTACTGAAAATTCGATATATCTGTGATAATCATCGACGTTACTAAATTAAAGTTGTTATCTTGGTTACTCTTTCTTTTATGGCAACATACCTTTCTCTTTTGATCGTCGTTATCTAATAACAAACTTTGGCTACTCGACCATCAGAGTAATAAGGATTACGAACCTCCAATTGTGTTACAAGTTTGGACCGTCTGTCGTGAGCGAGGCAGAAGTGTTATCTTAGATCAGCTTTGGCGCCCTTAAGCATACTTCCTGTGAACCTCCCCTACTTCCGACTATATGAGTTGGCCGTGCAAGGTTCGTAAAACCTAAAGCTTGTAACAAGTCGACACCAATATTGCAGAGTCCAGACCCAACAAGGTTGTCTTACACATTAAATACATCGACGAGGTGGCCACACTAGAGAAGGTAGACCAAGCCATATCTGATAAAGCCAACGCTTCAAGTGCAAGCTCTTTAAGATTCGGTAATCTTAGACGAGTTACAAAGGCAAGCAAATAACAGGTAGATGTTTATTGAGATTAAAAACTATTAAAATTGGTCACTCCCTGCAGAATTGTAGAAAGAAAACCAAATATAAGTGCCTCAGATGTTGGGAATGCGGACACATGGAAAGCAACTGCAGTGGACCTAATAGTAGGCATTGGTATCATAACTGGGGCAAAGAAAAATCTGCAAATCGATAGATCGCATACTGTAGTCAGCGGCGTGCTCCAAATTTCTCGGTAGTGGCAAAGTTAGAATAAATAAGACAAAACAACCTGATACCGAAGTCAAAGACATGCTCACAGCCAAAAATGACGAAGGAAAACACCAAGATATTACAAATTAACCTAGGTAAAAGAAGCGCTGTACATGACCTGTTGTATACCACCGCTATAACAAAAGGGGTAGACATCGCAATCATATTGGAACCTAAAGGCCAAGGCAGCTGGTTTTATGATGAACATCGAGGAGACAGTTGCAATTTCTTTCTTCGGACAAAATCTATTCTTAAAGTCGCACGAAAGATTGAACTAGATGACTTCCACGTATATTCCTGTTACATACCCCAAACAAGAACATGGTGCATTTTCTCAAGGTCATAGAAGGAATCAAATCCTACATAAACAATTACAACAATTCCGCCAGCATAGCGAAAGACTTCAACGCCACATCCCCTGAATGCGAAAACCTAAAAAAGATGATAAGAGCCAGATCCTAACGGAATGACTAGCCAGTTGCGATATGATCATTATGAACATTGAAAATGTGACACAATGCATGAGTTCGATACTGGACACCAACTGCGCCAGCAACAAAATGGCCAATAAAGTGTGTTCCCTGCAAAATTTTTATAACATAATACCCTATATATTGAATTAAAATTAGATTCCGGTTTTGACGCCCTCTGCCGATCTTTTCTTGTGACTGTCATTTTACGACGAAGTCGTTAAACTGACAACTGCATAAAATGGCCTGTTTCGCTTAAAGAAATAACATCCTCTGTAATGAAAATCAAATTATAACTTCATTACGTTTTTAAAATAATTTATTAGTCACAGGGTAAGATATTTACATCCGTTTTGTTAGAATTCTTGTGTAATTTCTTCTTAATTTAATAGCCGTTCCGCCACGTTTTGGTCACATGTTTCTATTCAATAAAGAATAATGAAGGATTAATATCGATAAATACCTTCATGGGACGAGTATAACTCTATAAGGCCTACGTTTAAAACAAAAAAACCAAAGACAGGAACTTTTCTTCGAGATCCTACTCATGCGGCGAACACCTGCGAAACCAACTTTCATTAAATGTGTACAACAGCATTCGATAATCGGGTTATGTTATGCGTACTTTCTTTTAGCAGTAATTAACAATTTTGTAGATCTTGATTTCGTGAGTCATTGTGTTGACACGATTTGCTACTCAAATTTATTCCAGGCTCACTTACCGGGGAAAACGTTTTCTTCGATCAAGTAGGTACTGGATTGTGGGTAAGTTTATTTAATTATTTTGCCGCTGTCAGAAAAGTAACTCACGGAACTTTTGTTTATGTTACTTTCCGTAATTACGATTATTGTTTGCAATACCATTAAGGTAATTTCATTAATCATTTTGTGTGTATCGCATGCTGTGTACAAACGATATTTATTACGAAGTTTTCTTCGCTATTCACTTCGACTCAACTTACTATGTATTGTGTGTTGCCGATACTTCTTGCACTTATGGATTGAGAATTAGATATACTATTGTTACTATTCTACGTTACTAAATTAAAGTTTTTATACCTGTTAATCTTTCTTTTATGGTAACATACCTTTCTCTTTTATTGTGGTTACCCGAACATCAGAGTAACAAGGATTACGAACCTAAAAATTCGTTACAAGTTAGGACCGTCTGTCTTGATCAAGGCAGAAGTGTTAATTATAAATGATCTGGCGCCCTTAATTATTATTCACTTAAACCTCCCCTATCTCCAACTGTCTTACGGCATCAAACCGGGCAGTTTAAGTTTATTTGCCAAAAACATTTCCGGCCATTTTCGATACGCCAAGTACAATGTTTGTGCCGGCGTTAAAAGGCAAAGGGATTGGTACAGGATAACAAGATGTTGTCATCAATCGACATCCGGCTTATGAATGCTTACTTAATATTCCGTTTGTGAAAGTCGGTGAGACGACTCACTAATATTTCGCATCACCTGCTCAAAAATCATATTGTAGGTTAGTATTAAAACGTGGTAAACGTTGTTGCGAGTTACCAATTATTTCTTGTTTTTGTAGCTTTTATAGCTTGCTTCTGAGAATATCTAATATGGCTTAATTTCTGTGGATAATATTATTGATTGCGGCTAGTAGTGTTATTTATTGCGAATTGCGAAGCTAGCGGTATTTCGAAGTTACGAATTGATATAGATAACTTTTATGGATCGCTCTGTGGAGCTCATAGACGTATAACTGGTATGGTTACCTCCTGTTAACACCTTCGGGTTCTGTCTCCAATCATATTCTCCGAGCACAAGTTATTTATCTTCTATTATTTCAACGGTGAATAAACCGGGTGGAAAACGCGACCTTGTAACGTCCCGTTTAAGTTCATTACAATTAAAATTCAATTTTACATTCATTTATTTTTTGCAACTAATATTGCACGTAAATTTAATTCAGTTTGGCAACGTCGCGTTGTTTTAACCGACTTGAAGGTGGCTGGAAATTTCACTTTCGCTGGGGCCACGCTTGGCGTGCACGTGTGTGATGCGAGAAAGACAAAATTTTCTTGATTATGGCGTAAAAACGCATGTATTTTAATTTTGATTCATTCCATCTAATTATTGGTGAGTTTACCTTTATATTGATATAATTTTTCTATTGAATTCAACATTTTAGTGCTTTCAAAGTATTGCGCAATTGT